>CAWUFW010001902.1:1264710-2529421 GCA_963921515.1 Calotriton arnoldi
GTGGCTTATTGAGGAGACATGTCACATATTTGTTAGAACCCTTGACTTCATGGATGGCAACCTGACATTTTATTTAGGTGTATGCTAGTACAATGCCAAAAAAATAAAGATACCTTTTCTGAGCTTCATGTTTTTAATCTGTTGTAGCAGCAAGTTTAGAGAATTACAAATGCCAAATCCTCTTCATTTTCAGCTACCACTCCAGGTATCCTTTCATAATATGAAGGAATATACTCTGAATTGTGCTCGCTGATAAATACCTTTATGCTTATGAATGGTACAGGCTAAGTAAGAGATTTTAAAACAAGCAAGTTTCGAGATATTACTTTTATAATTATTTTAGCTCTAGCTGAAATGTCTTTTTTCATTAGCAGTGAGTGGTTCCACTTATTTTGACATCTTTACTAATATTTCATCAGGTAGATTTCTGCATGAGCAAAACAAGAAAATTAAGGCTGACTTACACTACTTGTTCTTTTCAATCATCTGGAAATACTTTGAACTTAGAAAAAGCTGGTCTTGAAACTATGGAAGAAACTCAAACTGTCAATTAAAATTTCCAGTTCCCCATCCGTGTTACAAAAATTGGTTCGAGTGGCAAACACTTCTGAATCCCTTATACTAAAAAGAGTCACAAAACCGTAATGACTCTACAAATAAGTGGCCCAAAATGATCCTCATTCAATATTCTTACCACCTTCCTCCATATCAATGGGATTACTTTCGGAAGAGAACAGAGCTTTGCAACCATGTATTGAAGAAACTAATAAGGGATTGCAAAAACTGGATCAAAATTGGACTCACTTGGAAAAAGAATGACTAACATTGAACAATGGGTGAGTGACCTAGAGGACTCTAATGCAAGGATCAACAAAATGCAATCACAAATAACTTCTTCGAAAACAAGATTTGGAAAACAACAATAGGAAGAATATTCTTAGAAATAATGGCCTGCTAGAAGGATCAGAAGGGAGTGATCTATTCAGTTTTTTAAAACCCTTATGCCTAAACTGATAGACTAGCTATCATCAGTTTCTTTAAATATGCAAATAGTACATAGATTGGGGAACAAACCACATTTTGCTTCTTTATCTGACAGACCGAGAGGTGTTATCATCCTTTTTCTAGAATACTGTGTTGTACTCAAGGTCATTATGGCTGCAAAGGCAAAGAAGAAAGTTTTCATGGTCTGGTCATAACTTATTTTTCTCTCAAGATATTCCAAAAGCTACTGTTGACAGACAAAACCATTCTTACAAATGCGACCAGAACATAGAGCTCCTAATGGAAGATTTGGTCTTTTTCATCAATGGCTTTTCAAAGTTACATATAAAAAATGGGACAACAACAAATGAAGATCCTACCAAACCGAGGAAATTTTTGGATTACTGTAAAGTGGAAGACATGAATACTTCTGAAGATTATCATTGGCTTAAAGCTATTTTTTGATAGATGTATCAATTCTATTTGCATGCATATGGATGCAAATGTTTATTTTCTCCTTCATTCTTTCAGGTAATTTCAGTTTCAACCTTTGTCGCTGTGATTTAACTGGAGGGGGAGTGGTGCAAGTCCAGCTTTAAAAAGGTACAGGATGGAGTTGGAGATCATAGCGGGATCAGTAATGGGGGGATTAGAAGGGCAGAAGTGTTGTAAGGAACCTGAATGGAGACCTGGGAATTGATTTAATTCCCATGGGTTTTGTCCAACTAAATCTACTGTGCCCAACAGAGAGGTTATACAACCTTGAAGGGCAGTTGTTAACATTTACAGGCTACTGGTCATGTGCCACACCTAACAAATCACCAGACTTCAGTGACATGCTATGTAGTGGTGGCAAGGTGACATGTGCTTCATCTTGGTACAGTAGTTCCATTCAGATAAGTACTGCAGGGCCTACATTTTCTGTCCATACTAGAGACATGTTTGTGCAGTGAGCGATCATATCACTGCACATATGTTTCCCCTTCTGCTCTCTTTATTTTTACACCACTCTGCATCACTGTAAGTGGCATCAGCATGCAGTGCAAATCATTTCTAGGGTCCTGGAGCAGGACGATTAAATAGTTGATCGATTACTTTCTCTGTCCATTCCAGTGCTGCATCATTCTCCTCTGGTCCATACCAACCTTCTCAAGTTCCAAAGGTCTACAGCTGAGTAGTTTATCTAGGTCAGGCTATTTCTTTGCATTCCGGAATTGTATTCTTTTTATTCAGTTATAAAACCAGGACTACATGTCCCCGAATTCAACAAATAAACCTGGGCGGGATGGGCTATTCACGCACCTGGAAAACTTAGGAGCTTTAAGATACTCTTTCCTGCCATATTCAGATAATTGGATGAACCTTGCATTTTTGTTGTGGGGAAGTTCCAGCATTCCTCTAATTCTGCGTATTCAAGGTACTATTAGTGGTAGAACAATGATCATCTCACTATTTGAGGCATCTAACAGTCTGTCGTGCCAAACGGACATTAATATAGGCATTTTTAAGCGCACAAATGTTTCAATACTTCAGTCTATACCTTACACAAATTGTTATTTTGCATTTCTTTCGTGTAGTTTATACAGGTGTCTTCAGGCACTGATGTCTGACAGTGAATGCCTTTAGTTAATAGGTGAAACTACTCACTTCAGACATATCGAGGCTTGGTTACTTCCTCATCGCATTATTGATCGGAGTTGAAAGTGCCTCCTTCAACTCCTAGCACTCTCTTCCAAAGCCTCTTTCTATGCCAACTTCTCCTCGAGGAAATTCAACCCACAATGCAGAAAAAACAATCCCGAAACTTCCCGTTCTTTTGGTGCCATATAGTTCGTGCTCTCTATAGCTTATTTTAATTAAAAAACTGCGTTGTCGCACTTGTTTTCTTTGGGGCACCACAGAGGCTCGCTTTTCAGTATTTTTCCAGTATTTTTATAGTTTACAGTGGTACCAGTGCTTTAAATGGGCCGGTACTCACAGGTACTGAGTACCGGCACTTCTCAGATTTATCCCTCTGAGTACCGGCACTTCTCTTCTGCCGAGGAGAGTACCGGTACTCATGAAAAGGTAGGCTTACTGGCTGTGAGTGCTGGTGAGCCGGAGTGGAAGGTGTCTCTGGCAGCCTAGGCGCCACTTCTGTATCCCCGATCTGAGCCCCAGCTGAGCTATTCAGCTGGGCTCATTTGAATAATTGCCGGGTGCTCACCATCACGCTGTGTTTGACAGATCAGGGTCTGTTCAGGCCCTGTGCTGTCAATCACATTCACACTATCCTGTACATTTGTGCAAACACAGGAATCATGGCAGTCCCCTGGCAGTGGCAACCAGGCTATGGCCAGTCTGGCCCTGGTGGCAATTAAAAACGCCATGGTAGGTGAAGAGTATAACATGGCTTTCATCATACCCAAGTCTTTTGTGTGCCTGCTTATGTTTGTGTGTTTGCCTGCATTCGTATGCCTGTTTTTTGTAAGAAAAAAGTAAGAGAAAGAGAGAGAGAATCAAAACACTCTCAGGAGGTATTTTAAAGAAAATGGGTGGCACTTTGTATGTACATGTCTGCTCGGCGACAAAGATTCATAAATAGCAAAGTAGGGAGGGTTGGTGGGTGGGTGAGTGAGTGAGTGGATAGATGAGTGAACAAGGGTGGATGTATAGATGGATGGATGAATAGATGGATGGATGAGTGAAAGCATGGATGGCTGGGTGAAAGGGGGTGGATGATTGGATAAAAGGGCGGATGATGGGTGGATAAGTGAAAGATTGGATGGATGAATGAAAGGGAGGGAGGATGGATGAAAGGGTGGATGATGGATGAGTGGAAGGAGGGATTGAGTGAAAGGGTGCATGGAATAAAGGAGTGAAAGGGTTGATGGATACATGAGCGAAAGGATTAATGAATGAGCGAAAGGGTGGATAAAGAGATGGATGAGTGAAAGGATAGGTTTGGAGATGGATGGATGGATAGGTTTGGATATGAAGGGTGGACAGACAGAATGGTGAAAACTGAATGATGGATGAAAGACTGAATAGACGACAGAATGTAAAGGTTAAATGGCGGACATCAGCAGGTAAATGGTAGGATGAAAGAATGAATGGATAGATCTATGGAAGAGATGAGACCTATCTTCTGGGGAGGGTCATGATGATTTGCTTCATTTACATTGTGCCATAAGAGCTTTGGTTCGAAGTGGGGGTATTTTCAGTGGGTGAGTGAGTGGATGGATGAGTGAGCAAGGGTGGATGTATAGATGGATGGATGAGTGAAAGCATGGATTGCTGGGTGAAAGAAGGTGGATGATTGGATAAAAGGGCGGATGATGGGTGGATAAGTGAAAGATTGGATGGATGAATGAAAGGGAGGGAGGATGGATGAAAGGGTGGATGAGTGAAAGGAGGGATTGAGTGAAAGGGTGGATGAAATGAAAGGGTGGATGGAATAAAGGAGTGAAAGGGTTGTTGGATAGATGAGCGAAAGGATTGATGAATGTGCGAAAGGGTGGATAAAGAGATGGATGAGTGAAAGGATGAATGGATAGGTTTTGAGTTGGATGGATGGATAGGTTTGGATATGAAGGGTGGACAGACGGAATGGTGAAAAACTGAATGATGGATGAAAGACTGAATAGACGACAGAATGTAAAGGTTAAATGGTGGACATCAGCAGGTAAATGGTAGGATGAAAGGATGAACGGATAGATCTATGGAAGAGACAAGAGATATCTTCTGGGGAGGGTCATGATGATTTGCTTCATTTGCTTTGTGCCATAAGAGCTTTGGTTCGAAGTGGGGGTATTTTCAGTTTCTTCCTACTCACATGCTGAAAAATATATAGTATTGTGCCAAACAACAGCAATTAACAGTATGGCATTAAGAAGGTGCAACTATTGCAAAAAAGAAAAAAGGAAATGTTAACATATTATAGCATTTCTCTTTCATTGTGTGTAATGAGTTAACTTGCTCTGTTTATATAAACACATTTCTCATGTGTTTTGGTATGTGCTGCAACTAATATAGAAGTCGTTAAGTATCATCAAGTCTTGGCTTTAGCCCCGCCCCTAGCCCGGCCCCCTCACTACACATCTAGCCCATTTTAATGAGTACCTGAACTTATTTTTTCCCATTTAAAGCACTGAGTGGTACACAGCCCACTCGAGTATTTTAATTTCAACCATGGTGCTAAGGCCCAAGTGAAAGATGATCAAGGTTTATTGTTTGGTGCTCAGGTTCACTCATATTTTATTTTGAGATTGCAATGCAGCTGTCCACTTAAATTATCCTGGCATGATTGCACTTTTACCTTACATCAATAAAGACACAGGAGCAGTTTTTTTCCCCTAAGCAGAGCGTCAGCCTACCGGTTGGGCATCAATGGAAGGTCAGTGTCTGGCACACTGCCCAACCTATGCTGAATACCAATGTTCTTGAAGTTTTCCACAATAAGGTAACACTGGCAAGGACTTAATATGTAATGCTAGAGAGTAAGGAAAAGGAGATACCTCTATTTCTCAAGTCAAGTAATGGCTTGTGGGGGTTCACACAGGAATTACTTGTTGCCTCGGGTGTCTTTGTCGGTGCCCGTTTCATTTGTAATTAAACTTCCCAATATGCCTATTTTTGCAAGCCATAGAGGGTTCTGAGAGAATATTTTGCTGACAGAAGTGGGAAACTCCATTTCTGAAAAGGGCGTCATACATCATTTAGAAATTAAAAAGAAATGTTTCCCCGAAGTGAGGAATTTATGATTAACTGCCTGAAAACAGGTTCTTGTGGTGCTTTATTTGTAAAAAAATAATAATAATAAGTGTCAAGGCCACTATCAGGAGGCCACTGCAGCTTGAACCACCCACTGGCCCTGCCAGCACTGCCATTTATAGTATCAACACAGCTACTGACCATCACACACCTACAAGTATGACAATTCAGACTATTCCAGGTCCCCAAAGATTTAAGAATGGCTTTGGTGGCAGGTATTAGTCATTTTTACTATACATTAAATTAATAAACAACTGTTGTGCTCATCTCTTAATTGGATAAACAGAGCCACCATGTGGCTGTCTGTCATATGTGCCAGTTTTGACAATTAAGCGCTGGTGCCGAACACCAGACACCCCCAGCTGAAATTAAGCACTGGGTTATTGTGGTATTGGTTTGTGGTGAGTGTCGCGTGAGGTATGAGAATGTGTATGGTAGAATGTGGAGCGTGGAGTCGGTGGGAATTCGTGGGGAACAGTTGGAGTTGAAGGGAAGCGGAGGAAGCTGTCTCCGGTGTCGCTGTTACCTTTCTTGCTATTAAAAGACTATGACCCACAACTCACTGTCTGGGTACTATCTTCTTCACAATGGCGACAAGTTGGGAGTATAGCGGCACCGGGGACTTCTTGTAAATAGACATTATCATCCATTGGCGATTCGGATGATTGCCGCGCTGAAGGTTGGATTGGCAGATTTTATTCCGGAAACCTTTGCGCTACTGGATTTTCCTTCATTCCGGTGTGTTTCCTCTGTTTCATGGAGATTGCGGAGGAGACTATCGTGACGCCAGCAAGGACCGACGCCGTCGTTGAAGCGTTGTTGCCATAGCAACGTAAGGGATCGGCGCTGTCGTTTCTTAGCATCTGGTTGCCAACCATCTCGCAGCGTTCCTAGCAACCGAAGGTTGTTCCAGACGTCTGTGCAGTGTCGTCATCACGTGCACGACGTTAGCAGCCATTTTGAATTACTTTCTTTGCCATCGGGAGATCGGGAGCTACACTATCAGTTGTGCATCTCTGAAGTTGGCCTGCAGGGAGGTTCTTTACTGCCGCTTATCAACGGAGCTTGCTTTTCATACAGGGAAGTCCCTTTCTACCGCTTCTCAACGGAGGCTGTTCTTCATTAAGCATTTTGTTCTTCAGGTAACTGTTGTTGGTGTTGTATTCGGGACAGTTACACCTGGGTCCTTGGCTGTTCTTCCAGTAAAACTAAATGTGTTTGTCAATTTCGGTGACAAGCACACCTGACTATTGTGTTATTACAATTGACCTTGATGAACTTCTGTTTTTACAATATTCTTGTGCTCGTGGATTCCAGTTACAAGTGCATTTTTTTCTATTTTTTTTGTACAACTGACTTTGGCGAACTTTTTCTGCAAGCATAGAGACTTCTTCTTATTCTCTCTAACCACCAGTTTTTGCATTATGGCAACTATTCAACCACCGCCGGTTTTTTTTAGCTGATTTGGGTGAACCTCAGATTGCTTGGGATCTGTGGATTGATTGGTTTGAAGCTTATGTGGAAGTTATTGAGAAGGATGAGTGCTCAGAAGGAAGGACTCTGTCACTTCTTAAACACAGATTAGGTGCTGTGGGGTTGAGAGAATTTAAGAATTTACCGTTGATAGAGAATGCCGGATACGTGACCGGAAGTTGTTACCCGGAAGTCGCAGTCTGGGTTGTGCGGGAGGGAACAATCTGCGGCTTGGAGGGGAGACTACAAGCTCCAAGGTGCCCTGCTGCCAATCTTGCTGAGGGGGAGGAGCCTCTGCCACCCGCGCTGAAAAGCGCCGACTTCACTCCGCTGCGCGGGACGCGCTGCTGGTTGTTGTTGCAGCTTGGAGGGGAGACTACAAGCTCCAAGGTGCCCTGCTGCCATTCTTGCTGAGGGGGAGGAGGAGGAGGAGGAGCCTCTGCAACCCGCGCTGAAAAGCACCGACTTCACTCCGCTGCGCGGGACGCGCGCGGGCGAAGCCCGTGCCCGTCCTTGCCCGTCATTGCCAGGAAGAGGCAGGGCAGGGCCACCCCCTTAACAAGTCGGATTGAACATTTCCATCTGGAAAAGGTACTGTGCAAAACATCATTTTTACACGGGGAAATCGAAGCTGAAGCAAACATAATTGGCCTGCAGATTCTCATTGTGATTGGACTGTGTAATTTTTAAACTGGTTTTGTATCTTGTTGTTGTTGCTGGTCACTGGTGTTTCCCTTTATCTTTAGTGTTAGGGTTACTACCTAGGAACTGCCTTTTTGTCCGTCTGAGCTATGGGGAACGGAAATCTATGGAAAGCGTAGAGGCAGGTTGTAATACCAATAGTGGTGTAGGTAAGGGAAAGAAGGCTAGGAAAAATAAGAAACGCTCAGCTGGTAATTGTGTCATTGATAGAATTGACACTCTTATCACTGAGTGTGAGGACATCCTGGCCTCAGAACCCTTGTCACCACGTAGTAGTGGTTGCTCTTCACCTGCCCATGCAAGTCCGTTATGCCCAGTCGTTATCCCCGCTATGTTTCAGAAAGTTTTAGAAAGGGCAATTCCGAAAACAACAGCAATATTTCACTTGTTTTAATAGAGGGTTCACAGGATGAGGCTAATAAAGATCCAGTTCCTAACACTGACTTGGATGTATGTGTTTCTTATCCCACAGTTCCTTGTTCAAATAGGTTTGATGTGCTAGCTGCGCCTGATTCTAATTTAGGTACAGGTACAGACACACAGCTAACAAATACAGCTCAAGTACTGTCACATCTGCGAGGCAGTGTAGATTTACGGACTCCTGTTCCTCATGGTGATTATACGTCTATTGATTTACTCAAGGGGAAATATCCACCATGAGACAGATGATTGAAGATCTCACTGTAATGGTCAAGACCTTATTACCTCTGGCCACACTTTTCCGCAGTACCTAAGTAATCCTTCTCTTCCTAATAGGAATAGGGAATTAACGGATAAGACACTTCCAATTGAAAGGGATAATCCATGCGGGTTTGTTAGGTCATGCCCTACATCCTCTACGATCCCAGTTTCTAAAAGCCAGAAATCAAATAGCAACAAAAATAATATTGTACCTAATATTGTACCTAAAAAAATTTTGTTACACAGGGATTGACATCTAGAGAGTGCACAAATAAGTTGATACCCAGTCTGAGATCGGAGCAAGTTATACCTACTGGCATATCCTTGGACAGAAACTCTGTTGTTAATCCACACCAGCAGACTCGCTATTCATCTATTACCCCATATCTATCGGGCCAAACTATTCATATGACTAATGTCCCTAAACTTAGTCTAAATGGTGTTCACGAGAGCTCAGACTCCTAAAAATAAAGTGATACACTGGATTCGACAAGTAAGGGGCTGTCGCTCTTTGATACGGGAGGATATTATTTGTACCCGTAGATGTTCATCCCCAGCTCAAACACATGATTTTATAGAACTTACATTATGTTCTATTGACCTAGCAGAGAACCTTCTTGCCTTGGAATTTAGATCTTGTCCCCCATCTGGCTCATCTATACAATTTAGGAGTATCCGCTCGCACATCAGGGTGGTACAACTGGCACTTTGGAACAAGGGTCGTGCTTAGAAGCAGTTGACTGACTAGAAACCATCCATTCCCCTAATATAGCCCAAACTACCAACACTTGTAGCTCTGTGTATTACATACAACTTTCTTTATTAAATTCAGAAACATTAGATAATAGACAAAACCCCTTATTAATTCCCGATGCACATAACAACGTACTGGAAATTGAAGGGAATAGGGGACTAAGTCCGTATACTGAGTTCAGTCAGAAGACATGTGAGATGGGGTTAGACAAACCTTTAGTTCACCCTGAAGTGTCTGGCCCGCAAACACAACCAAATTTGCTTGATCTGGCAAATGATAGTTTAGCCATGATTCCCTCGTCTAACAAACTTAGGATTTTATCGTGGAATGTTGCAGGTTTGCAAAACAAACTTATACTCCCTCATTTTAATAAATTAATTGAGGGATTTGACATCTGTATTTTCCAAGAGACATGGAGTCTTGCACCCTTACATAAAACAGGTTTTGCTTGTTACTGCATTCCAGCTACCACTGTGGGGAGAGGGCGCCCCTCAGGAGGTTTGATCGTATGGGTGAATATTGCCATGGGTTGCCAAGTTTATATGCACCCACTTCCAACTCACGACATCTTGAGACTGACTATCAGGGGCCCAAATGGTGGGGATGTTTTGGAGTTGTTTAATGTCTATAGCAGAGGAACTAAGGGGGGTAACCAATCACCCACTATCACGCTTTTAGAGCAGGCATTACCCAGCTGCCCGCCAGGAAATCGTATTATGATTGCAGGTGATTTAAATTGCACTTTCGAGCCCTTGAGCTCAGATGATTTGATGGAGTACGATAGGGCTGATGGTAAAAGGATAATACCTCGACTTAATTTATCCCCCATTAAAAAATGGACTAGTCTAGCCATTCAACTTAATGCACTGGCCACAGAGTTTGATCTTAGGGCAACAAATGGAAGGACTCCCTCAGACAAAAAGGGGCATATACCTTTAATAGAGTTGGCTGTCCTTCTCGAATAGATTATATTTTACTAGATGTAAACTTATGGGACGAGAAGACTGACATGTTTGTAGGTGCTACGACTGATAGCGACCATAATCCCTTATGCATGACCATGACCAACCCTTGGGTTTCCATACTAAATCCCTCGACTAGTAGGGCACTTACTTGTACAACTAACATCGTTCCCTCTAATTGCAAGAGGCATCTTAAGTGGAATAGGGTCTCTTTGCACGAAGAAAACTTATTGGCTATTCGTAAAATCTTGTCCGAGAAAACAGTAGAACTTAGTGTTGTGGCTTCGGATAAATCCAAGCGTGATATGATCTCGATAGTCCACGTCAGTACTGTAGAGACACTTAGCTCGTACTTTCAGGCTCCTTGTAAGGACAGGACTTTGCGTGTCCACCACAAAACACAAAATCTTTGGTACAACTTAGATTGCAAACATAAAAGACGATCCTTGTACCTAGCGATTAGAAATAAAAACTGTTCTGGAGTTAAAAGTGCTAGGAAAGATTATAAAGTAGCCCTACATAAAGCTAAGATTGAGTGGGACGAACGATATTGGTTAGAGCTGAAGGATGCTAGTCTGAGTAAAAATAAGAAACTCTTTTGGTCCCTAGTGAGTCGGGGAAAAGATAGGAACTTAAATACCATACCCAATCATATTGCTGGATTGGATTGGTATAACCATTTTGTGAACCTGTATTTCCCTACAGAGGATGGATGTCTGGAGGAGCTATGCGGCACCCTGACATCTCTCCTATAGGGAACAATAGAGAACATTTCTCGCGGGTCGAAATAGAGTCAGCAATCCTGAAGCTAGTTCCCGCTAAGGCCCCAGGACCGGACGGCCTGCCGGGTGATTTATTTTGGTCTGATCCTAGAGGGTGGTCGTGTTATTTTTACTTTTGTTCAATGCCATAGCTGCAGGATGCCCAGTTCCAGACTCTTGGAAAGGTGCAGAAGTGGTGCCTATTTATAAAAAGGCGACAAGGAAGAACCCTCGAACTATAGGCCAATAAGCCTAACTGATGTAATGCAAAAGGTGCTAGGTAGGGTTCTCTTGCAGAAAATATAATCATGGGCGGTTGAGGAGGATATCCTCTCGCAATACCAGGCGGGCTTTAGGGCCAATACCGGGACAATTGATCAGGTTTTTAGGCTAATGCTCATATATTGGAAAGTTGTTGTAATTGGGAAAGGTAGTCTCTATATGGCATTTATTGACCTTAAAACAGCGTTTGACCTGGTACCGAGGAATAAATAGTGGCAGATTTTAAATGATATGGGCATCCCACCATTAATTCTTAATTTACTAATACGTCTCCACGAGGGTACTTATGCTCAAGTGAGATGGGGTGTCCAAGGGCAGCTAACGGAGCAGATTCCTGTTGGCAAGGGAGTGCGCCAGGGTTGCGTGATGGCTCCCACCCTGTTCTCTTTGTATGTGAACGGGGTGGTGAAGTTTCTCCAGGAGGACCCAGCCGACGCGCCAATCTTGGTGGGTGACAAAGTGCCAACACTCCTGTTCGCCGACGATACTTTGTTGGTGGCAAAGACTCCAGTTGGGCTTCAAAACTGTTGAGTAGGTATCAATCCTTTTGTGATGCTCGGGGATTAGTTATCAATACTACGAAGACAAAGCTTATGGCTTACAACCCTCCTAAATCCTTCAGGAACAACTTCTTACTTAATGGTACCCCCTTGAGAGAGTCGGGAATTTTGAATATTTGGGCATGCGACTCTCGGACAAAATGCTCTGGAGGCCCCATATAGCTAAAATGCTATTGAATCATAGACGCGTGACTGGGGCAATAAGCAAAGAACATCGCTCCTCATATAGTAGGCCTGTTGCCCCAGCGCTCGCAGTCTATGAAGCAAAAGCAGTTAGCTCGGCTCTGTATGGAGCCGAGCTATGGGGATTTGAAAATGTGGATGAAATAAGCAGGTCAGAGCACAAATTTCTGAGGGATCTGGTGATGCTCCCACGAAACACTCCTTTAATACCATTAATGCACGACATGGGTAGGCGTCCATTTGGAGCTATAGACAGGCTACGACCTTTGCTCTTCTGGGCTCGCATACGGCGTACCGAAGAGCTCACTAATTATGCTTTAGCTCTAACGGAGATAATGAATTTGGATGTGAACCACAAGGTCAAGTGGCTATCATATGTGAAGAAAACAATGATGCAACTTGGTCTTAAAGATTCATGGGATACCCAGATACCGCCGTGTAAAGCGGAACTTAAGAGATGTTATTGGGACTGGTTTGACAGGCAAGAAGTATGCAAGCCAATGTTGGGTAGATTGTCAGAAGAGTTCCTCTTGTTTAAGCAAGCCAGATGTTTGGAGCCTTACCTAGATGTGATCCAGGTCCCAAGAAATAGGACCTTGTACATTCAGTTTAGGTTCGGCACGCTCCCCGTTAATACCTATATTACTAAGTGGCATACAGCCGAGAACAAGACAGAGCACTGTCCGTGCTGCGGAGCGTTGGTCGAATGCATTGCCCATGTCCTCTTTGCTTGCCCTGCATATGCTACACCTAGGAGCAAGTGGATAAAACCAATATGTAGTGGCATGGGCACTCGTGACTTCCGGTCTGCTCTGCGTATTCTAAAATCTGATCCCAGCGTCCTTTTTCATGTGGAGTGGCCAAGTTCTTAGGCCGGGCCTGGCTAATAAGAATTAGAGCCATACAAAGTGTGACCCCAATGTTGACACACGATCTATTATAGGTGTTTAAATCACATACTATATTGGTCTGCAATGTAATTTTTAAAGTATTAATCATGATATAGATAGCTTTAGCATTTTATTTATACGTTGTTATATAATGCTCACTATAACTGATTTGTCCCCTATATGTATATAGTGTTCTAGAATGAAATCTCTTTTATGACATTTGTCTAATGATTTTAACCAAATATGCTGCTATTAATTTTAGGGATAGCATTAGCACTTTACATATATATTGTCATATACTGCTCACCATAACTGACCTGCCCTTTATATCTACACAGTGTCCCAGAATGGAATCTTTATGTTATTTGTTTAATGGTTTTAACCAAATATGCTGCTATTAATTTTAAGGATAGCACTAGTACCTTATACATACATTGTTATATGCTGCTCATCATAATTGACTTGTCCCTTATATGTACACAGTGCCCCTGAATGAATTCTCTTTTATGATATTTGTTTAATGGTTTTAACCAAATATGCTGCTATTAACTATATCTTATGAGACTGCTAAACAACCCTCTGTATTATATGATTCCCCTCTCTTTTTTATTGTACAGAAGCTATTTTTAATGTATATATGCTATTCGATGCTTTTATGACATATGCTGTCGAATAAAGCTATTTGAAATGAATGCCGGTGACATTGGGGTTTATCAATATGCAATTAAACAAATGCATGAGAGGTTTGGCAGGAAAATCAACGTAGTTATGGAGAGATTTAAGTTTTATTCGAGAGTGCAGAAAGAAGAGGAATCTATTGATCAATTTGTCTCTGCTTTGAGAGGGTTAGCGGTCACGTGTGAATTTGATCGCATGACCTATGATCAGGTTTTACGTGACCAAGTTTTGATGAAGACAAAGTCTAAAAAGATTCAAGAGAAGTTATGGTCATGTGGCAGTATTTCATTGAAAGCTGCTGTCGATGTTGCCAGGGGTGTTGAGGTTTCAGATCAATGCATTTGTGAGGTGAGGAATGAAAAGAGTGTGTTGGGGAGTGAAAAAAGTTATAACCAAGTTAGTACTGTGAATAAAGATTGCAAGACTAAAAGTAAAGGTGATAGTAAAACTTTGGAGAGTATTCCTAACAGGAAATTTAATGAATCACAGGGGTTTGTGTGTTACAGGTGTGGTTCCAGTAACCATTTAGCTAATTTTAAATGGTGCCCTGCGTTAACTAAAGTGTGTACTACGTGCAAAAAGAAGGGACATTTTAGTAGAGTATGCAACAATTTGGGGAGGCAGGTTAATTTCATTCAAGACGATGTGTATGATAATGATTTGAATGTAGTTGGAGAAGTATCTAGTGTTCATGATAAATCAGTTGTTGAGGTGGACAAAGCTAAAAAATTGCCCACGTGCACTGTGCGCATTGATGGTGTGGAAGTGTGTGTTATGGTGGACTCTTGTGCATGGTATACTATTATGGGCAAGGAGTTATTTAGGAAATTATGGCCTGGTAGACCTTTGTTGGAGCCTGATGCGAGTCCTGGAAGTTATTCAGGTCATAAAATTCCCCTGGAAGGTTTTGTATGGGCGGATGTGTGTTTTGGACATAAGTCATGTCGGGGCAAAGTGCATGTTGCCAATAAGGGTGCAACTATTTTAGGTTGGCCACATATCATTGACTTGGGTCTTAAGATTGATGCGAGTTTGGAGTGCCCTGTATTTGCTGTACAGTGTGAGAATGAGTGCGAGAAAATACACACTTATGCTGATTATTCTGAGCTTAAGAAAATGTACCTTGATGTTTTCACTGATGATATAGGCAAAATGGCGAATTTTAAACATAAAATTATATTACGAGAGAGTGTGTGCCCTATAAGATAAAAGCTTAGGAATGTTCCTATTAATTATCGTGAAAAGTTGGGGGACATCCTTAAAAAATTGTGTAAGGATGGAATTATTGAGCCAGTGGAGAGTTCGGATTGGGTTTCTCCAGTGGTGATTTCCTTAAGTCCAACGGGATTTACGTTTATGCGTGGACTTGAGGTGTTTGAATGAGGCCATTTGGGTTGATACGTTTCCCCTTCCTAACTTACAAGAATTAGCATCTTCTGTTGGGGGTTCTTCCTGGTTTTCTAAAATAGATTTGGCAAGTGCGTATCACCAAATTGAATTGGATGAGAACTCAAAGCACTGCACAGCCTTCATTACTCCTGAAGGCATGTTCAGGTATTCGACGTATGCCTTTTGGATTAGCGAGTGCTTCAGCTGTGTTCCAGAGGGAAATGTCAAGAATTTTGCATGGGATTAGTGGAGCAAAGGTTTTCCAAGATGACATTCTGATTTTCGGGAAGAATAAGGAATCCCATGACAAGTATTTGCATGCGGTTTTGGAAGCTCTTAGGGAACATGGGTTAACTGTTAGGAATGAGAAGTGTGTTTTTGGTAAATGTGAGGTGGAATATCTTGGCCATGTTATATCCAAGGATGGTATTCGACCTAAAATCAGTCATGTGGAAGCAATTTTGTCGGCTCCAGAACCAAAGAGCAAGGAACAGTTAATGTCCTTTCTGGGCCTTACTGAATTTTATTCTCGTTTTATTGAAAACTATGCATCCAAAGTGGAACCGTTGAGGGCTCTACTAAAGAAAAATGCATTATTTGTATGGGAGCAACAACAGAAACAATGTTTTGAAAATGTTAAGAAGGAGATTTCTGTAACTCCATGTTTGAAACCCTTCATGCCTTCAGCTGATTGTATGTTATCTGTTGACGCTTCCGGGTATGGAATTGGTGCTGTGTTTTCACAACATACTAAGAATGAGAAATGGGTGGTGGCATATGCGCCTCGTACGTTAACACCATCTGAACGGAATTACTCAGTGATTGAGAAAGAATTGCTTGCTGCTGCGTGGGCTGCTGAAAGATTTCGTATGTATGTGTGGGGGAGGAAGTTCAAGATTTGTACGGATCATAAGCCGTTAGTGAACATTTTGAGACCTGAAGGAGGGAGGAATTTGACTCCGAGGTTGGCCCGTCTGGCTTCTAAATTGCAAATGTTTAGTTATGAAATTGAATACATTCCTGGGAAGGAAAACCTGGTTGCTGACTGACTTTCACGGTTGCCTAGCTTGATTCCTACCGATGGGGTGGATGTGAATGAGTCTGAAGTTGCTTTTACCTTCAAGGATATTTTGTCTATTGAAGATGAGGGAGCGGTAGTGTGTAATACACTGTCTGAAGAATCGTGGTTGCATGAAATGGACAGGGATGTTGTTCTGAAAGAGGTTGAGAAGTATATTATGGATGGTTGGCCGAGGGAATCTGCTCTACGAGGAGTGTGTTCTGCATTTTGGAAAATTAAGGAAGAATTGTGTTTGTCAAATGGTATCATTTTGCGGGGAGACAAGATTGTGCCTCCGTTGGCCATGCGCAATGGTATTATTGAGAGGAGTCACAGGGGTCATGGTGGTATGTCAAGTACCAAAAGAAGAATTAAAGAATGTTTTTGGTGGCCTGGTGTTGATTCCATGGTGGATCGTTGGGTTAGGGATTGCAAGATCTGTGGTGCTAGTGATAAGGTCGCTAAACCTTTGTGTATACCTTTGACTATGGTGGAGTTGCCTGAGGGACCATGGCAAAAAATTGCTATTGATTTTATGGGCCCATTTTCAGCCGTGTCAGCGAAGGATTGTTATGCTATCGTTCTGATTGATTACTACTCCAAGTGGCCGGAGGTAAGGATGGTCAGTAATGTGACTACGGATGTGGTCATTGAATTTTTGGAAGATGTGTTTTCAAGTGAAGGCGTACCTGAGATCTTGGTGTCGGATAATGGTTCCCAATTGGTATCGGACAAGATGCGGGAATTTTTGATGGAGATGGGTATCAAACATATACGGTCATCATTATATCATCCCGAAGGGAATGGACAGGTGGAACGCTTCAATAGGGTGGTTAAAGAAGCAATTCAGTTGGCCCTAAGTGCAGGGTTACCTTGGAGGAAGGCTTTGCAAGAGAGACTTATGGCATATCGTGTTACCCCTCATTCGGTGACTGGTAAAACGCCTTTTTGAGGTGTTGAGTGGGAGGAAACCTTCGACTGTTTTGGTTCCTTGGTGGTTGAGGAAAAGGAATAATAGAATGAGGCCTAAGGGTAGTGTGCTTGATAAAGAAATTAAATCTAAAGTTAAGGAGTTCCAGGAGCGCACTGTTCGTTCTCGTGGTGGGAATTACCGTTGGCCTGTTGTTCATGTTGGTCAGATGGTTCGTGTGAAAAATCCTAGAGGCGTCTTGAAAGGTGAAGCTGTTTGGTCAGGGCCTTTGGAAGTGCGGAAGGTGTTGGGTAGTGCAGTTGAATTGGAAGATGGTAGGAGATGGAATTTTCGTCAGTTGAGTTTTTGTAATGGTCGGAATAGTGTTCCGTGTGGTAGGGTACCAAGTGAGGAAGGGTGCAGTGGTTACATGTTGGGGAAGGATTGTGGTGTAGAGTTACGTAGTAGTGGTGTGGAGTTATGCGGTAGGAATGATGGTTCGGTAGAGGCTGCCAGTCACGAATCCAATCTTGATGCTGATGTTTTGCTTCGTGGTAGCAGGTTGAGGAGGGTTCCTGCTCGTTTTGCCGATTACAAGTTGGGATAGTAGTTGGTTGAGAATAATTCTGGTTTGTTCTGAGTCTTTTGTGATCTTGTTTTGTTGTCTTGTCTTTGGTTGGTTGTGTACTCTTGTGCGGTGTATGATGTCTGTTGTTTTATGTGTTGTTTTGAAGGGGGAAGGTGTGTGGTATTGGTTTGTGGGGAGTGTCGCGTGAGGGTCGCGTGAGGTATGAGAATGTGTATGGTAGAATGTGGAGCGTGGAGTCGGTGGGAATTCGTGGGGAACAGTTGGAGTTGAAGGGAAGCGGAGGAAGCTGTCTCCGGTGTCGCTGTTACCTTTCTTGCTATTAAAAGACTATGACCCACAACTCACTGTCTGGGTACTATCTTCTTCACAGTTCTTGTACCAATAAAGAGAGATGGGAAGGGTGTGTTCAATCCAGAACAGCAATAGCACAGCACAAGGAAAACGACAAAAGAAAAATAAATAGAATGATTACCTTGCTGGCTGCACTCCTACAATCAATAAAACCTTTAAAGCGATTCTGCGATGCAAGTTCCACTCTTCAACGACAGCCGCCATTATCAGACCACTTAAAAATAGGAAGTTGGTGTCTAAAAAGTACTGTGGGCAAACTTTGTTGGAAGGCAGAATTCCCATGAAAGGAAATAAGATGATTGGAAGCAAAGCAGTCACTGCCAGAGGTAAGGCTTCTGTGCACCAAAAGACAGCCATCAATAGGACAACGTAGAGGCATTTTCCTTCCTGAAACAAAAAACAAAGCATGGGGGAATTAACATAAACAAAGGAGTGGAAGTCCATGAAATGGTTGCATATCACAATATCAAGCACAAAACTATGATTTGTAAAAAATATTGTAGACAGAATATCGACTACCAAAATATCACAGAGGTAAGAATATTTATTGGTTAGGTAATGGTCTCCTATTCTTAACTCCAAATGTATGTCAGCGGGTGCACACGAACGGGTGGCCAGCTCATAAAATCTACAAACAAGTCCAGTAGGAAACATGGTCAACAAGGGGCTAATGAATTCCTTTATTTGAAATTAGTCTGTTTTTCACTCTGCAATTTCAAATAAATTAATTCAATACCCCATTGTGTGCCTTGATGTCTTCTGCTGTTAATGAGCTATAGATGTGTCAAGGTGCTTATATGTGATGTTGAGGGCAGTTAATTTATACATACCCATCTATACATGCCTTTGCAATATTTTTCTAGTCCATATACTGGCTATAATATTTATTGGCCAATATTTATTATTTAATGTTTATTTCTTAATATTATAGTAGTATACCATCAAGCACAGTCCATTGATGGAAAATTCCAAACTGCAGTTATTGCCAGGGGGCCCTAGATTGTTTGTGTCAGTGCAAGTAAATAGCATCTCAGCTGCATGTTGGATCACCACAAAGCAACATGGTCAAATGTAACGGTAAATAATGAGTCAGTGCAGGGGCCTGGAGGTGGTGTGCTCTTCCAGCGCAGTCACCATTCAGCTCTGCTGCATTTGTAAAAGAAGTTTCATGGGGCGGTCATGTTCTGGTGAGGATCCTAGAGGCTTCACAAAGGCCTCGATATCTTGGGACTGTTTGGGTTGGCTGAGAGCATCCACACAGGTAAGGTCAGCAACAGCATGGCAGCAGTGCTTCAGTAGGGTCTTTCTGGGTTCATGGACGTCAATTCACCAAAGTGCTTGGAGTAGTGGACATGACATCGCACATCCTTTGACCTCAGTGACATCTAGGACCTTTGGACGTGACATTAAGAGCCCCATAATAAGTGCACTGTTAATACAACACAGCAGTTACTAACACAAACACCCGTCTATTTTATATACATAGCTGTATGCTAATTATCCTGGTGGCATGACATGACATGGAAATATTACACATTTCTTTTTTTCAACTGGATAATATTGTGCTATAAAAAACATTTGGCTTGCAGTAGTCCTATGATTGTTAAATCATTTTTATTTACGATCACTTGATCAGTATTACTAAGCACATAGGTGAAGGTATGGTTCTAATATAATCTTTCATCTATTCATTATATAGAAACATGATACGTTTTTCAACAATACATTTCTTTATTACACTTTCTTGTTTATTCAGAAGAGGGCATTTAATTTACTTATTCTAAAAAAAAAAAACATTAATCTCACTCGAAGATGCAAAAGGTAAACAGTGCTTTCAGGAGACTTTTTACCTTCTTTCTTAAGACTGCTTGTGCCACCTCTGAGGCCAGGGGTCGCAAACGAAGAGCCAGGGGTAGCAGGGAGAAAGAGCAGAGAGCACGAGTCAGGTCGAGCCATCAAAAGATGTAAATCTAATTAATAAATGTGATTAAGGGGCGTGGCTGAGCCGTGGAAGATGGCGGTCACTCAAAGTTGAGCTCGGCCACCTCCATTTCTCCTGCATCATCCGCGGGGGGGGGGACACCTTCAAACCATTCTCCAGCCTTCTTTTAGGTGATTGCACACTGCGAGGCGGTGATAATATGCTGTTGTGGCAGTGGATGGCTCCCGGGTGGCACTGCTAGCAGACGTGCCGCGTGGCCTGCAGGCGTCGCCGGTAGCAGTGAGAGCCGGAGGAGCATCACAACAGAAGGCCAGGGGTGATATTGGCTGGTATGCACCATGGGGATGCCAGGGAGTGCCGCCTTCTCTCTGGGTGGCGTGAGCAGCTGACTCCGCCTTATCACTGGTGATGGCGCCCCCCCTGCCGCGGTCACGTGTGGTTGAACTTGCAGAGAGGGAGTGGAGGCTGCTGTGATAGCTGGGAGAGGCGCCAGTTTTGAGGATGCCAGACTACGGATCCCGAGGTGGCTTTAGTGGGGTGTGCCTGAAGGCCGACGGGGATGGATACCTACAATCCAGGTCATGGGGGCTGCAGATGCACTCAATCGAGGGGGTCCCTCTTTCCCACACAGTGCACGGAGAGTACCTGTAAAGAGCAGAATACCAAGGAGATGCTGTTGTGGGCCCTCCCAGACCTTTACTGGTCCTGGGGTGAGGATAGCCCAGGCAAACCCGTGGGAGTGGCGGCCCCGCTTCCTTGGTCAAGGCCTCAGGGATGAGGGCACAAGTCAAGGCATCTGAAGCTGCCTGCCCAGCGAGCAGCATAGAGAGGCCGGTGGGGCCGGGCCTGACCAGCCATATTTATTTTCATGCTCTGGTGATATGCTCTGCACATACAGCGGCGACTGGGCTGCTCCAGGGGGGCTTCTGCAGCCCTCCCCCCCCCACCCCCCCCCCCGAGATCTGGTGGGTTGTTGGCTGAAGGGGCCGGTGAGAGACTCTTTCGGGAGGACTGCTTCCACAGTCGGATCAGACCGTAGTTTCTGACAGGAGACGGCAGAGCCCGGAGTGCCAGTCGATAGATGGCACTACCTACCTCCATTCCCTTATACACCAGCCACACCTGAGACAATTACAAGGGTGTTTTGGCCACAGGTTCACTTCACCATGACTTTCGCCATGGGAAAGGATAAGCAATCCCAACCCTCCACACAAGGCAAGATTGATAAGTTTACGAAACTTGCTCCCCCACCTGCATCGGCAGGGGCACAAGGGGGAGACAAAAACTGAGGGCTCTGTGAGTTCAGTATATGCTGCTCTTTCCTGCCTGTCTGAAAGTACTCTTTGAGGGTAGGTCACTCTTCTTCGACACAGGAGGCGGCATGGGCATGGGTGGAGGAGAGGCAGTGCCTGAGCAGAACCAAGGCCGGCGATGGCCTAGAATCCGCTTAAGACCTGGAGGGCCTATTGGAGAAACGATGACTACGGCCACGACAACAATGGGGGCGGTGAAGGAGGGAAGTCAAAGGCCAGAGGGGACTCAACCCAAGGACCAACAGACTGCTTTGGACAGGGGCACATGCAGGATCCCAGATGTTGCCACTGACTTGAGCCAGACACCAGAGCTCTGCTGACTGCTCTTCGAGCCACACAAACTCATTGTATTGGTATCTATATATTTTTCCCTTTGCTCACAATCACATTCATGTAACATGTTGGGACCAAGTTGGTTCCCCCCGGTCTATTGCAAATATGAGGGTAGCCGTGGAGCTTGGTGAGGTGGCCAGGCCGAGCTCATTACCTAATGGGGGGGGGGGGGTTTATGTTAGGGTACACACAGTGCAGCTTGTGAGTGAAGGTAGGATCTCCAGTGCGCCCTTTTGGCGTCACTTCAGTGCTGGCAGATCAACAGATACATCTAGTTTTCAAAGTATGGGGGGGTAGCGGTGTGGGGGGGTTTATGGACCATAGTTTTGTTTGATTGTTTTTATGTTCACACCTTGCCAACAGCACACCAGATGACACCCACGCTACACACACATGCATGTGCCCTTTCCCATCCTCTCAGGACTCTTTGCGGTTTTCATGACAGCTGAAATACAGCAGGGGGTGCAGCCCTGATCCGTACTGTTTGTTACTTGGAATGTAAATGGGTTATTGGAATGTAAATGGGTTATTGGATAAAACTAAGAGGGGGGCAGTCTTTTGAGCGGCCCATAGATAAGGCCCAGACTTCCTGCTCTTGCAAGAAACGCACCTTATAGGCAACAATTGTCCCTTCTTGGCACGTATGGTGTCCCTTGCTTCTATATTTTACCCAAAATACACAAAGGGACCAACCTTCCTTCAGGGAGACCAATTGTCTCCGGTATTGGATCTTTATTGGAACCTCTGAGTAATTTCTGTGATCACTATCTTCAACCACTGGTCTTAAGAACCCCCTCTTTCTTGAAACACACCAAGGACGTGCTGAATCCGATTGCAGAAACCAACAATCAACAGGCGATTGACCTCCTCGTGGCCCTGGATGTAGAGGTGTTATATACTAACAACCCCCAGGACGCCACCTTAGATGTCTTTGCGACCAGCCTTCATGCACAGACATGGAAAGCAGCAACTCCTATCAACTTCATCATTGAATGCGCCACCATTGCATTGAAGAATAACTTGTACATGTTCAAAACCCATATCTACCATCCTTTACAGGGAACATCCATGGGCAGCACATTTGCCCCAAGACTGGCCTGCCTATATATGGTCCATTTTGAAGAACAACATATCTTCTCTAAAATCAATCCCTTTAAAAATAACATCCCACTGTGGTGACGACACATAGGTGGCATCCTAATCTTCTGGAGAGGTGACACCACCATGTGGCAGGAGTTTGGATGCTGGGTTAACATACTCAACCCATACTTGAGATTCACCCAGTTCTCTCTGAAAGGGAGACACCATTTCTGGATCTACTGATTTTCATTGATGATGAGACCTTATGCACCAATACCTACAAGAAGACCACTGACTGCAACAGTCTGCTCCTATTTGTCAGCCATCATCTAAAAGCCCTACGGGAGAATTCACCATACGGGTAATTCCTCCACCTCAGAGAAACTGCAGCTCGTTGAAAGACTATAATGCCCAATGTGGTATGCTCAGCAGGAATCTTTCATCGCACAACTAACCTCTCAGAGTCAGCAAACGAGCCGAGAAGAGGACATGCAACAACCATCGGGAAGCTCTCCTCGAGACTAACATCTGACCCACTGAAGATGTCTTAACCTGAGTCACTACCTTCACCCCGAATTCCAATCAGGTCAATCACGTTATAGAGAGACATTGGGGTATCCTATGCTCAGGGTCCCTGGAGATCCCACGACTTCCCTTCGCTTTCAAGCGTAGCCAGTATCTGAAAGACCTCCTGGTGCACACCAGACCCCGCATCCAGCAGACACCAACATAGAACACCCTTTGGACCCTACCACTTGTCACAGGACACTATTTATGTGGGTCCTGTGGGGTCTGCCTGCTAACTAAACACTCAGAAGAAGTCTTATTAGGTCCCCAATTCGTTTGGACACAAAAGACCCACACAAACTGTAATACAAAGAACTGTGTCTACCTCATCACCTGGCCCTTTTGCCTCCACAACGTAGGGACGACCACGAGACCTGTCAAAATAAGAATAACTGAACACCAGAGCATCATCCGGTGCAGGCACAGTACCATCAAATGTGCAATCATTTCTGTGACTCAAATCACTCTCCAGATGATCTACGGTGAACCATGATAAAAACCAACAACATGTGGATCCACGTGACTGTTCAGAAAGGAGCAATGGTGGATCTGCCACCTCTCCACAAACACAAGAGGTCTAAACAATGAAATTCCGTGATAAGAAGTGTGATCCCCCAATCATACCCCTATGAAAACAACCATACCCTGATTCATGGTGAATCGCTATGCACCCAGCTATAGAACCTCTACAGACCTACATCGGTTGCTTATTAGCCTGAGGCCATGATATTATCTTTCTTACTGGCAGTACTCTACCACGATCATCAGGCAACAGACAGTGTGTTTCACATGGGGTTTCACAACCACAACATTTTTTTTCAATGGTGACCGCAAATAATGTTTTGATACTTTGAATATTGGTCCCCATTCAGCCATTCCCTATCATTAACCTGCATCAAATGCGTTCCACCACTATGAACCTCCCCCTGAAACATTCCAATAAGATGTCCATCTCATTTAGCACATTTGTACACACAGAATACTAGCAGACCAATACATCAGGCCTGCACTGCCACAAGTGATCCCTCGTTCCATGTCCCCCCTTTTTTTTGAGAATCCTTCACTCATACCCCTTTTCTGGTTTCTCAAGAAATTAGATGCATACATCATTAATGAGTTAGGATAAACACACAGACAGGCCGCCCCTTCAAAGGACTCCCACATGGGGCAGCTGGGACTAAACACGCCTGTGTACGCGGACACACTGGCAGACCCATCACAGTGGGCCGGCAAGTGACCATGAACGCCATACCCATTTTTCTAAAGCAAACCTTGACCAATGCGTTGTTTTCTTTTTGTTTTTAAGAAGTAGGATTAATACAAGGGTCATCTAAGGCTTAGGAAAATGCCTTTATCATTACTGCTTTCCTTAAGCATGTTTTTATAGGCCACAATAAGCCCAAACACCCACTCTAAGATGGCACTACTGTGACTAACACCTGAACAAGCATGCAAACTAGAGGCTCACCCTGATTGGCCCCACAGCCCTTTCCATTGGCTGCTAGGCATCCACTCCTCATTCCCCATGGCCGCACATACAACACCTGATGGCAATTATACCAATTACCAGTACCTTAAATAGCAGTTGCTCTCATCTGCTCTTTCCCAAGCCAGGCGAGCAGAAAAGGGTAGATCTCTAGCACTCTCTGCGCAGAAACCATGTGAGTACAGATACGACTTCTAACGTCTCGTTGCCATTAGCTTGTCTTACCTTCCCCCCGGGGGGTTGGGAGGGTGCTTGTTCTCATCTTTACCATGACTATTGTTACTTTTTTAACAGTTAGCATCTGGTTGCTACCCTTTGCTTTTGACCTATGGGGTTCTATTGATTGGTCCAAAGGTGAGATCCTTTGCTCATACCCGAGGACAACTCACTACCTATGATATGGTGAATGTTTTTAATACATACTTGATTTATGTTGTCAGTCTCTCGAATGTCCATCTGCCTGGCTTGTTGTGTGTGTCGTTGTGCTTTCACTTTTTTCACATTGTGGCGACTGATCAGCGCCAACAAAAGCATGAGCATGTCTACCTATGGAGACATGATTAAGCGTCGCGCTGAGATGGCAAACCTTGTGACGCTCTGGACCATATATGCTCAATATTGGTTTACCTTATGTTATCTTATATGTTTCTCATTTTATCTAGGTTGGACGATCATTTTAACTTTTGATCCAGGTATTTAGGGGAGTACCTAACACTACATATCACCTCCTAAGTGTGGGGTAGGGATCTTATCTTAGGTCCTGAGGCAGCGCCATGGACCCAGCAAGGCCACTGGTCGTGAAACATGTCGACCTGGCCGCACTCACTGATTTAGGCTATTTGGGTATACTGGGCCCTTGCGATAGCCCTAGTTCAATTATTTTTAATCCAACTAAGGGAACCACTGCATTAAAGCTTAGTTTGGTATCCCTTAGACAGTTTTAGTTTCCTGGCACTCCTTTGCACACATTCACTCCACCTCACATTAGACCCCCCTCACACCGACATTCTTCATTATGGCTAAAATAAACAGATCTCCGCCAAACTGACCCTTCCCTGGACCCATATGGCATTACAGCACCGGCCCTACGAGGAGCATGCCCGATGATGAAGCATGACATCCTCTTGGGTGTGTGAGTGCACTTAGAAATAATCCTTAGGATTCCCCATTAAACGTCCACCTTCTCTTCTTTTTGTTCTTTTTTTCCACTATAAGAACAGTCCCTCCATACATTTTTATATTAGTACTCTTGAAGCTTAGGTACTGGACCTTTATCTGATCCTGGTCCCCCCTGGCCTTTGCTTAGAGTTTACCTATAAGTACCCACTAACTTTATAAGGCCTATTCCAGATCAATATCTAACTCTGCAGAGTCCCCGCTGTGCCAGGTAACTGTGCGCTGTTACCGGGCTGTGCACTATGGCAGTCTCACAGGTGCAGCCCGAACACATGTGCACACGTGTGTGCAAACATGTTCATGTGTAACCAGCCAAGTGTCCATTACCCTAGCTACATTGCAGCAGCCTTATCTTAAAAAAGCAGACCCTGGTAGTAAAAATACGTAGTCCATTTGCTATGGGATTACCATGGGTGAGACACGTAGTGAGACTCACCAACAGTAAAAAGTCCAAAAAGCAAAACAAATCTGAGCGTATTAAATGGGCGGAACCCAGCAAATGTGAAGCAAGATTCATTTTCATTACCCATATGCAAATTAAATATTTGTAGAGAGCAGATCCTGTACTGTATCCCAACTGATTTTATCACCTCAAAGAGGAACAACCAATGCGGAAGTGGTACAGGCAGAGAGACCAGACGAGATAATGATGCAGGCTGTTGCTAACAGCAAAATACCCATCGGCAAATAAAGTAACACAGCACCCAGAAGCTGCGTTACTGTCCACAATCACACTGCCAATATTTCAGAGGAACAAGAGCGACCCATACGTCCATGCGAACTTGATATTGGCTATTACCTAGCAACAATTATTCACATGGAACTCATTTTCAAGAGTTATCTTTTATATCACAAGCTCTTACTTTGCATTGGTTTAGTCATAGGCAAAAAAGGATATTGAAATAACGATAAGGTAGAATCAATCTGCCGTAAATCAATTGCAGTAATACATTACAGTTGTTTGTTCTGAGAAGAAAGTAGCCAAAGGATATGGTAATTTTGTACTCAATTCAGCCGAAATGAGTAATACATTTATTGATTAGTTAGTACATATCATATGTAGTGAAGTGGCCATAACCAACCATATATTTAAAATGACATATAGTGACTTAAAATCAAACAACAGGTTATTGGTATGTCTTATGATGTATCCTTAGGAGCTGCCGATGACATTTCCGTGCACTGTGCTTCTTCCTAGGCATGCCGATCTGGAACAAATTGCACCATATGGTTATCCAAGACTTATGATACAAGAAGAATTAATCCAGCTTCCTGGCTCTGTGCTTACCACCAGGAGCACAGGTGCTCCATAGTCCCCAGGATACTCCTGTCCTGAAGAGACCCTCCCATTTCAAGTAGGGTCAAAACGTCATCGGCAGCACCTAAGGATAGTCTAATTAGGCACCAGAAAAGAATTTGGTTCTTGGTCTGGAATATTGAAACAGAACCACACAGACATCCTAAGACATACCAATAACCTGTTGTTTGATTTTAAGTCACTATATGCTCTTTTTAAATATATGGTTGGTTATGTCACTTCACTGGGGTCATGATTGTCACTGTTTTTCTCCTTTTTAAAAAAAAAAAAAAAAAACTACTAACCACTGCTTGTGCATTGTATTTATAGTAAACTTGTGCCATATGACATGTACTAACTAATGAATAAATGTATTACTCATTTTGGCTGAATTGAGTAAGAAATGATCATATCCTTTGGGCTACTTTCTTCTCAGAACAAATCACAATCACACTGCAGCACACACATCCAAAGTTCTTTGTATAAAGATATAGTGACAAATAATAACTTGTAAAAAACATACACAACCAATTAACATATTGTATTTAACAATACCTGAGGCAGTACATATCCCCTTTAAAATGGTGTGAGTCCAGAGGTGCGTATAGTTTGCACTCACACGCTTCCAGATCACCGAGTGTGTGCTGCAGAAATTAGAGCCCCATTCAGAACTTGCATCTAGAACAAGGACCAGAACCCTCAGTTCTCACCCCCTTCAACCCTTCCTTCACCCAGATGCCAGAGCAAAGAAGAAATTATATGAGAGACACACAAACCAGGATGCTACACTACCCGCACAGCACTGCCAACAGCTTCCTCGGAGAGCGCATGTGCACAACGGCAGAATGTACAATACAGATACGATATAAAGTGCAGGCGGTGTCTTGTTAAGTACTACAGAGAACTGTGATTCACAAGTCTTAACCCGGCAGTGGCAAAACGTATTCCTAGGGATGGGAGGAACTCTGCAGAATCGCAAAAGTTTTCTGTAACTCCACTGAATTTCACAGAGTACAACTCCGTAGTCCCGCCCACCCCTACTTTTTACATTCCCTTCTCTTTCTTCTGTTGGGAACCCTGACCACCTTTCGGGAGTCCTGCTCAGATACCTTCTTGGACACTCTGGTGCTGAACCAGGTGTCTGCCTCCTCTGCAAGCTTCCTTGGGTCAGAAAGCTTACCATCAACCAGGTGTTGGTGCAGCTCTGAAAAACAAATATCAAGCACGTGCTCCTTTAAGAATAGGTTGTACAGAACCCAAGAGTAGAATACCTCTGATCCGAACACCTCGTGTGCTTCAATCACGAAGGTAACACAGCCACCTGTTAAGGGTACGCTGTGTTCTAACAATCTCCTAGTTTCTGCATGTCTGCAGTTCTCTGTGATGTTGAGAGAGTTAGCCAATTCGTCTCCCCCCAAGCTACTCACGGGGTCAGTCGTTTTTAGAAGAGAATAGTAAGTTAAGATGTAGGGTTTTGCACAATATGGGGAACCTTTTATCCTTACAAGCTTGCTAAGCCGTCAGCCAATACACAGAGTATATCTGCTCAGCTGAGGCGGATTTCCCTTCCCACTTCAGACGTCTCTGAAAGGTGTGAGTAGGGCTTTCTGAGAAAGCACGACTGAACTACTCAGATTTTCCCTGTTAATATAAGAACCAAATCAACGTTGGCGCACCATGTCGTGTAGTTCCTAGGAGTCCCTCAGGACCTGCTAGTTTTAGACAACCTAAACTGAGGGCTTGGTGTCCCGACCGCTTCCCGACACCCCCACAGGATATGTCAGCCATTAGACCAGCTGGCTATACAGTGCCACTACAGTGGTGTAGGTAGTCTCTGGCAACCACTGAACATGACAACTCTGATTCCTCAGTGATTGTGGAAAACAGTAAAGTACGTTTCGCTCAGCCTTGTGTAAAACATATGTGCTGCAACAATCAGGAGACAGAAGTATACGAAAGAGATTGCTAGTACCAATATACTAAATAGTAGATGCATTTCTACCATAGTGCTAATAAGATGAACAGAAGCAGCTCAGATAAAAACAGTAGCACTTGCATATTCCTAAAATGCGCGCCCTAAGTAATTCGCCTAAATGTACCAAGCCTAACCTGGATGTGTAGGTGTATATGCGTATAGCTATGTGTATCTGTAGCCAAGAAACCCCTAGGGATGAACCAGCCCCCTCACCTGATGGTTGGTAATCAAGGACCCCATCTCTGCTTCGAGGATGACAGCCCGCAAGGGATGTCAGAACGCTGCATGTCGAAGATTCAGCATGCAGGACCCCGTCTCAGCTTGGAAGGAATTCTCCTCTAATTTGTAGGGGGGGTGGGGGGGAGTGAGGTTTTTTTTATATTAAAGTGGTCACTCCAGGGTCAATCATGGATGTTTTGAAAACAATCATAAATGTTTTGAAAACAATCACCAATGCTTTTCTAAAGAAGTGCAATCATGCACAGCTGGCTGTTGGCCAAGGATGAAAAAAGTGGTGACCCTTCTACAGAATAATTCTGCCGTGCTGGAGGACATGTTTATGTACGACAGGTACAGGGATTATGATAGAGTACCAAGAGCCTGGTATCGAAGAGACAGGAGCAAGCTACTAGGTAAAAGGTCACCCGTTTAGAATCGTTATTGTCGTGTGGATGAAACAATGTATGTAAAAATGGGGTATACAGAACAAGACCATCCTAAAGGACATGACAACAGCCCGGTATAATCATCAACCTTGCTGCCTCTCACGCAGCCCTTCAGTGCCTTGCTAGCATACCCTAAGAAATCCACCCATGTCTGTGATGAGATCTTCTGGCTGGCCCTGAACCGTTGCCTATACTTTTCAGGAGTCAGCCCAAACTTACTGACTAAGATGGCCTTCATTGTAGTGTAGCATATCTGGTTTCCCACCTCTAGTGTGAGAAGTGTATCCCTCCCCACTGTGGGCATGTACCTCCATACATTACCACCCCAGGACTCCTCTGGGATCTCGTGCAATCTTTGAGCCACTTCATAGGCTGCAGACCACTTGTCTATGTCATCCCCACCACATATCTGGGCATCAAATCCCTGGGTATCCGGACTCTTGACTCACCAGTGAGCACTGCAGATATGCTTCCACCATTACTGCTGGACCCACTTCCAGGGCTCTTAAGTCCAGCGCTCTGAGACTTAACTCATGGGGTAGTTTCTTCTCCTCAAGAGCTAAACTCCTCTCAGCCAGAGCCTGCTCTTTCTCCAGCTTAGCAAGCTCCAACGTATGCTGTTTCTCATCCCCCCCTGTCTACCAGCTCCTCTGGGGACAGGTTCCTTGATGAGGTGCTGCTCCCTGCTCTGGGAACCATTACTGCTTCACCACATTGATGGCCCCCTTCACAGGCAGTCCCAAATCCATAAGAGATCCCAGGATCAGCTCCTCGTCCAATTATCTGCTCCTCCTCTTCTGGGACCTCAGTCCTTGCATTCTGTGCCTCCGCATAGGCTCTCAAAGATTTCTGCAGCCCCACCTTCCAGGTGAAGCCTCTCATAGATACATGAAACCCCCTGCAAAAATACTTAAGCTGGGCCAATGTATAGGATTCTAACTTGGCCAGCTTAAAATCAATGACTTCAGGTACAGATGCAGGTTCTCCAGAGAGAGACATGGATTTAGCAACAAACAAAAAAAGTTAACTTGGGGAAAATAGAAAATGGTTCAAATTAGTCTTTAGTATAAAGTGGTAGTGAACACTGAATTACTATATGCTATTGCACCAACACAAGTCCTATCCTCACTGCTGATCACCAATGTTAGAAATTGGGTCTCTAGTTGGCAGAGGTATACACTCTGCCCAAGTAGGGACCACCACTCTAGTCAGGGTAAGTCAGATACACACTAAAAGATAACCTGTGCTCCCCTTCTGGTAGCTTGATACAGAGCAGTCAGGCTTATCTAAAGAGGCAATGTGTAAAGTATTTGTGAAAAACACACACTAACACAATGAAACCACCACAAAAAGACTCCACACAGGTTTAGAAAAATGGACAATAATTTTATAAATAAATCAAGACCGGAACAACGAAAATCTAATAAGGAGAAGTAGAGTTATGAATTTTTAAAGAATAAAAGTGTTTCTAACACTTAGAAGCAATAAGCATCTATGGGGGTTATCTGGTTGCGCTGGACTTGGGGAAAGTCAAACTTCAGGTTGCATGTGATGGAGGGCAGGCCAGCTACAGGACAGACACAGGCCCGGTGAACAAAGTACCTGGATCGCAACAGTGAGGTGCGGGGTGCAGACTAGCGATGCGTCGATGTCGAGACCCAGTTGAGATGATACATCGATTGTCTTCATGCAGTGGCGGCGATGCGTCGGATCCGTTGAGCGAAGCACCAGTCCAAAGACGATGACCGGTGTCAATCCACGCTGGAGGGGCAATGCGCTGATCTTCTCCACGCAGAGACGGCGATGCATTGGTTCTGAACCGGTGGTCCTGGATGCAATGCGGCGGTTCTGAGTTCGATTCTATAATTCTACTCCAACAACAAGTTCGATGCGCCAGTTCTGATGCATGCAGACTGGAGATGCGTCGATTTCTCTGGTGTAAATATCGGGGTCCACTACAAGGGAACCAAGCACAAGATCAAGGGTAGAGACTTTGATAGCCCAGAGTCTCAAGCAACAGGTGGCAAGCCAACAAGCGCTTGGAGATCACTTCAGTTACAAGGCTGAGTCCAGCTCTCCTCAGCAGGGTCAGCAGGCAGCAGGGAAGCACAGCAGAAAGGCAAGTTTGCAGGTCAGCAGTCCAGCAGAGTGTCATTCCTTGATGCAGCACAGCAGTTCTTCTGACAGAATCCAATTGTAGGTCCAACAGTGTCCGATTTGAGGGGGGGTCAGAGACCCAGTACTTTTACCTTTGAAGTGGGAATAACTTCAAAGAAGGGTATTTGAAGTGCACAGAGGTCCTTTCTACCCAGCCATGGCTACAGACTATCAGTAGGGGGTAATCAGCCCGTTGTGTGGGGACAGGGCACTGCCTATTCAGGTGCAAGTGTCAGCCCCTCCCTCCCCTCCTGCCCAGGAGGAACCATCAGAATCCAGATGAGTACTCAGACATACCTAACCTTCCTGTGTTTGTGGCTGTCTGGAGGGAATGCACAAAGTGTTGCTGTCACCCACCCCAGACGTATATTGGAGAAAGGCTGCAAGCACACTAAACAGTGAGAGCAGAGAAATGCCCACTTTCTAAAAGTGGCATTTCCAAAATAGTAATGTTAAATCCAACTTGAGTAGGCTTTGGACTGCTCTGCTTCTCTACCTTGAGAGAGTCAGGTGCTACAATGGGGCACCTGGTTCCCAGAAAGAGGACAATGACGGACTTATTACTTGCGCAGGAATCTCATCCTTCTCAACTAATAGGAATGTTAAGTAATTGGCTTATCTGCCATTTTGAGAAGGTTTTATTCTTACCATATATAAACCCTGACACAGGGAAAAGACTGTTGATCCTTGAGTAACTGATACCAGATGTCTTCAGAGAACACAACCCCTAGCAGGATGAATGCCATAACTTTTCCCATCCACCAAACCCATGCAAATCAGTCACATGCAGTTTAAATCAGATCTTTCAGAAGACACCAATATCGTGTGGCATCTTTCTGTGGTGGGAGCATAGGGCTTGCCGTGGAACTGAGACAGGCAGACAAACGCACGCATACATTGACACCCCCAGACAAACATCTTCACACATGCACATCTACCTCAGAGAACTGTCTTCCTTAAGTTATAGATGTGTATGATCAAATCGCTCTGTGTAACAATAAAATAGAAGACAAGACTCCTTGACACATCAACCATAAGTCTCTGCCCAGAAAGAAAACAATTACCAGTGTAAACTAGTATAGCAGTACTGCTTCTGGTAAGGCTACATTAAAAGTGCAGCAGTGCCACCTATTACTGGAGCTGCCCTGTGACAGACCTGCAAAGGAGTGCTGAAACTGTCCGACGCAAAATTCTAGTGCCTCTCTATCAATGACTGCTGACAAATCAATGAAGTATCTGTTGCCTGCCCAGCACATTGCTTTTTAAAATGCAGTCACAACACCATGGGGAAGGGTGGATGAATGATCAACAGAATTTAAGGACTGCCACCTCTGGTGCAGAATGCCAGTAATCAAGTGTAGTGTCCACTGTTCTGCTGTCAGATTCAGGGACCCAGGACTGCTCAATGGCTGCTGATACAGATACAAGGATTTAAGGTTCTTGATACTCCAGATCTTTGGGTGCAGGGATCACAAGCCAAGGTACTGTCTTATGGTACTGAGGAACACATAGATGATTGGCTTGCAGAATATCAAAGGTCCAGAGTCTGATGGTGCTGATGAGAGGAGTGTGGGTGCAGAGATAATGGGTTTGAATGCTTCTATTTTGCCACATCCTTTGGTGAAATTGTAGTATTTGTTTATTGGTCTTGTGTGGCTATCTGCTGCTGTCTGATCCCCAGCATGTAGTCTTAGATTGGGCAGGTGCTTCTAATAGTGAATAGACAGGATATCCGCAGTCAGCACTTTCCAGCAGCTTTGTCCACCTGCCCTTCATTTACCTGCAATCTGACATCATATATTAGGGAGAACAAGGTCCTGGGAAGTATCCCTTGCTCTCACCTGTTGGATGCTTTATGTTGGGAGGTTAATCTCTCTTACTAAGTGTAACTTCAAATATGTGGCTTCATGCTCAACTGTAACACCTGTCACTGTATATGCAGTGTGCACATGGAGCTGGCTTGCTTTCACTCCCTACTTACAGGACCCATGTGCTCTCCTACTTGGAGACTTCGTGAAGGCATTTGACTCTTGATTGGTCCTTTTTAGACAAGGTCCTCTAATGTATGGGCTTTGGTGACCTGATTCAGGAGATATTTCAAAGTCCATTACTCAAAGCCTTCAGCACAAATATAAATAAATGGTATGGTGTCAAAAGTATTCCTGATACATAGGGGAACCTCACAAAGTATTCTTACCCCCTCCCTTCTTCGTTCTTGCTATGGAACCCCTGGCTAGGCTGATTCTGTGTGATGCTCAACTGCAGAGATGGCAAAGTGGAGAAGCTGTAGAAGCTGTGGAAGATAGAATAGCACCTTATGCGGACGATGTGTTTTTTCCTGGCCAATCTCCAAGAGTCAAGCCCCCGCATTTTATGAATCCTTGATTTATATGAGAAGGCCTCCGGCATTTGAACAAGCTGAACTAATTCCGTACTGGTTCCACTTAAGGGGGGAGAATGAGATCATGGCCTCGCAAACCTCTATCCCTATATAGCATTTTAGCTTCCAGTATGTGAGCATTCACATTTCTCTGGAGCCAGATCTGATGTGGAGCCTCAATCTTTCTCCCCTTTAAACCGGAACGAAGAAAGATCATTATCAAATGGGCAAACCATCCACTCCCTATCTTCAGCAGGGTGACCCTGTAAAACATGATACTCCCACGCTTCCTATATGCCCTTCAAAACGTACCTCTCTTGATCTACAATTACTGTTTCACAGGCATCACATCTATGATCCGCTCCTTCCTGTTGGTGCGTTATCCTCCCTGTATCGCCCTAAATAAGTGTTGACAATCGGTATATGATGGAGGAATGGGAATGGTGGATCTCCGGCTATATTACTGGGCCTTACAAGTTTTGGTGATCAACGATTGGCCGGAAGGTGGATGGAATAACCCAGCTTGCCAGTCAGCACTCTCTCTGCTAGGTCTAGACAATGTGATGGGACTACTGTATGGTTGCCCAATGCTGACACAACACCCCAGAAATCACTATGGTTGTACTTTTGAGCTGGTGTGCTGCACTGCAGTTGATGGAGTGGGGAAAGAAGTTTACACAATAAATCCAGCTATGGCAGGGGATAGAGCCGATCAACACGGCCCAACTAGAGAGGTTTAGCAAGTGGGACAAGATTGGCACCACAAACTTAGGGGGATGTTCGACAAGTTTCGCACTTTGTAAATCATGGAATGATCTAAACCCATTTGGCCTTGTCCCACACTCAATTCCTTAAATACCTACATCTCCACCATTCACTCGTCAGTCAACAATCCAAAATCTCAGAACTACCAGAATATAAGTTTTGATGGTTCACCTGGGAAAAAGCAGAATGTCTCAAATATACCGACCACTAGTTATTAATGCTCCTGACAGATTTGTAGCCCTCAAGCAAAAATGGGATGGGAGAATAGATCCCTTGATGACACAGACTGGCAAGAAGATTTGATGGCCCCTCATGAAATTGCCATCTCCTCCTCTCTTAGGCTGGTCCAAATGCGCTACCGACATGTACCTTATCTCACACCATAACACCTCTGGAATGCCGGTAGACTTCCTGCACCAACGTGCTTCCTCTGCGCAAATCAAGATGCAGATTTTTTTCACATGGTCTGGCATGCCCTATGATCACCAAATACTGGCAGACAACGGGAAAAATTAGTGGGCCCACTAATCATTAACACGGTACCACTGCTTGGACCGCCGCAGCGGATTGGGGACCCGACCCTTCCTTGACGTTCCTCTCGGACCATTCCAATTACCAATTGTACAACTCTGTCATTGGTTCTTCTGAACTGACCCTTGCAGTTGATCGGGGCCCCGACACTGCACACCTAGCTACCAAGGACTCCCTGATAGCTCACCATCATTTAATCGAGCAGGAATTCGGCTGCACTACCACCAGGTTCCTTTCAGCCTCGCTGAGCCCTGGCCGGTACGCAGGCATTTACACTTTCTCGCGTGGATGGTCCCTTCACTACGCTAGACTCGCGCCGCGTCCCCATACGCCGACTCCAGTTGATTTATCCTCTACCCGCTTGCCTGTACCATAACTCTACAGCACTTCTTAAAATTGGGCAATCCGGTCCTGATGATGGTCCTGAATGAATAGGACCGAAATGCCGTCGACCTCTCCCTCAGCGCAACTTACGGCGCATCTCTTGCTTTGGTTCTTCCAAAATCAAAAACTTTGTACAGTCATTGTATATAACTACTTGTGTTGAACCCTTGATCACTGTATATAGCTTCTTTGCCACCTTGTCACTTTGCGCCGCCCGCTGTGTTTTGCACTAGTCACTTGCGCCGTCTATTCTCTTGCCACGAGCACAATGTGCACTTTGCCACCTTGATTGCCACCACAATTTATGCTCTCAGTGCTGTTGAAACTGCTATGGATAAACTGTGTATTCTAAATATATGATGCCATGAGCACCTTTATACAAACAATCAGGAGTCTCCCTTTCTTTCCTTTGCAATGTCGTGAACATGCTGATGTATTTGCCTCCCTCATTGAATCCAGTTGAGACATTGTTGCTAGTTTTTACTTTTGTTTAATTGATCAAACACAGCGTTCCTGATACTCCTGGGCAGGGCTTTAAGTGGGCCTGGTCCTGCCGGTGCTCAGTAACCAGCAGTTTTTAAAAGTAGGTGCTGAGACGGGTCCCTATTGGGCTCTCCATTTTTGCCCTCACCCTCAGGTGAATAACTTACCTGTAGTAGTACCACTGTTCACTGCTTTTTATGCAACTTCGAAGAGACACTTTTTTCAGTTTTATATAGGCGCAAACTCAGCCTAAAAAATTGGTGCTCTTCACATAAACACCAGTTACAATACACAATGATATATTCATTTTTTGACTCACACGCTGTTGCGCCGTCAGGATCGAACCTGCTCTCGCAGCTCGAAAGTCGGCAGCTTTAGCCTTACACCACAACCTCGCCCGTAGGAAGAAAGCATTTTCAATATTATATACAACTAAGCCATAGTTGTTGCTTATTTCTGCTATGCAACTTACAACCATTGACAAAGCCAATAGTCCTGGCTTGTTGTAGGTGTAATGTGTGGACAGAAGAAGCAGAATGCCAGGGCGGGGCACTATGTGAAGTACAGATTTTTTAGCTTAAATGAGGCAAAAGCTGCATTGGTCAGCCTCAGTAGAGGCAGAGGGGGGGGGAAGCAAGAAAAAGAAAACGTATTTATTTATTTTAGGACAACCATAGTAGTAAGAAAAACTGATCAAACTCAAAAGACAGGAGAATGCCAGGACACACGGAAGACAAACAATAACTGAAAGAACAGGTAAAAAGTTATTGTTTTATATTGTGGGTTTGAAGCCAAATGGTTATTACTTTGAGTCTGAAAACTACCTACCTTCTAATAGAATGCTATAAAAATGAGTACTCGTTTCTAGGATCCTGCTATTTTGAGAAAGCAAAGTAAGATAAATAAATATGTCCAAGACCACAAAGCTAACCCAGGTCTGAAGCCGAGATTAAAAGAGAGGTCTGCTGACTCTGTAAAGGCCAACTCTGCCAAACGCACCATATATCTCTAGCTCCTGGGAAAATAAAGGATATAGAAAACTCCACGATGCACATGTCAGTTTTAGTCACTGGACCGCACAGAAGCTCAAGGCAGCTTCAGAGCATCATGGATAGAACGAGCACTCCATCATGGTTATCTTTATAGACAGAATGAGAAAGCTCTACCTAGCTAACGCAATAACTTGAAAACAAAGTACAATTTGCACATGAGAGCAGTACCACACGTCATATTGCATATACTTCGATGGGCCCGACACCAGCAAACAGACAGGTGAGATGCAGTGGAGTCAAAGCAACACTCCCCATTATCTATCGCCCAGATCTATAGGCACGATTGCACAAGAATTCTGATCGTCGTCGACTACGTGCATTAGTCATCACCTCATGCTTATGCTGGCATCACAGCACCCAGCTTGCCCAAACGTTTACTCACAGCAGAACAAAAAGGCAGTGCTGGATGCCAGTTCCAAATAGGAAGTTTGGTCCCTCGCCAAGGGTCCCTAATACCCCAAAACGGCCCGGAAGTTTTAATACCAGGCAGCACAGATGCGCCAGTCTCACGGGAGACCACCGCTTTCCCCATACAACCCCAATTACTCCTTCCAAAAGTGGCACTCTGACAAGTGAAGATCCGTGTATTCTGTGACAACAAAACACAGCACTGTCCGCCCTGCAACATGGGTTCAACCTGTGGTTTATTTCCCCTCCATCGCCATCCACACTGCCAACAGCTGAGAGAGCTCTGTGCGTCTCCGCTAAATATAATGATGAAAAAAGTGCTGGTACTGTCCCATTAAAAGCACTACTGGCCGCCATAAACAAACAGTGGCATGATAAGTGGCCTCTGCCTGCCTCCCCCACACAGCACGTTTCTGGGACATCGCCTGATGTTCCCAGCTGACTAATGGGTCTGCACTGCAGTCCGGCCACACGGTGACCCACCAGACCCTGCGCAGGAGGTGGCGGAAAACATGCAACGCTCCCTTGGCAACCTGGGCAATCAAGTGTGTGTGTGTGTGGGGGGAGGGGGTCACGGGGACCGAAAACCGAGCAGTTCTTCAGAACTCCCCGCAAAGAGGACACTATTCACGAGCCCCCGCCCCTCCTGTGAACTTTATACTAGGCCCATCCTGTAATGAAGTGCCTCTCGCACACTATCAAAGCACCGTGCATGCCTTTCACGCCAGTGCATAAAACTACTGGGACTGTCCCATTAAAAGCACTACTGGCCGCCGTAAACAATAAACAGGGGCATGCTGTGGGAGATGACGGCAGGGGGAGGGCAGCGCATGGCCTGCCATAGTTAAATATAAACAGTGGCGTGGAGGGGGAGTGGCTCACGGGCCGCCGCAAGGGAAAGGGTGAGAGCAGCAGAGTCTGCGCCTCCTCCGAGCAGGTCGCGGCACCTGTGGAGAACCCGCTTGCGACCGGCCATGATCGTCAACGCAGAAAAGTGCAACCGAAAGTACGGCGGGTGGGGGGCGGGGGCAAAGGGAATGCAGACAACGGGAGGGGGGCGGGAGCATGGTGAACACGGTGGGAAGGGGGGCGGGAGCAAAGTAAAACAGGACTTTAGGAAACAAGCCACGCAAAAGAAAAAATAGTGCGCTTACTACAACATATGGCCAATTTCGAAAGGATCCATGTGGCAGGGGCGGTCGCTAGGGCAGGAACAAAACAGCCACAAGGTGGGACAACAATACTCTATTCCCCAACGAAAAGTATGGCATTTATAAAGGCAGACCAAGGACCCAATTAAAAGCAGTGGGCATCTTCAAACTGCCCAGAAGTATCACAAAATGCCTCGCAGAGCAGCGCATGCGCACTGCCTCTAGGCTCGACCTAAAAACTATGCTTGCTGGATGCAGTTTTAATTTTGCTTTGTCCTGTTTGCTTTGAACAATAAAATCAATAAAGTTGATTTTGAAAAAGTTTCTTCAGGTTTACTTTGCACAGTTCAGGGCACAAGTCGGGGGTACACGCGGGTGGACGGCGTCCACCCACTCTTTTCACAGGGTGGACGCCGTCCACCCTGCCAAGAAGTTGAGCCCCACTGTCAAATATGCTGAACTCGTCCCGGTGTAAATTTGAGACACCGGGATTCGTTCTGCAGCGCCTGATCGTTATCTGCTTTCCTTCCGAGCAGCAACGTTCAGACGGGGAGGGGGTTTTGTCACTTGAGACTCCAGCTGGGCCATAACAAAGGCCGAACTTAAGGGGCCATTTGGCCTGCTTTTGTCCGAGTATGGAGGCTGGGTGGGGGCTGCCTGTAGCCTCACACCTAGATGTAAATGCAGAGGAAGGGAAACAGAAGCAGCAGTTTGTTAGCACTTCAAAGGCGCTTAAGAGAAGCACGATTTTGACTTTGTTCGAACCCCCATACATAATAGATATTCATGCACTGTAAGAATGTCAGATGTGCTACTCTGTCCCAGTGCAAAATAACAATTTAAATGCCAGTATTTTTTATTTGTTTTACAGTGCTATTCATCCCAATGTAGGGTGTCAGAGCGCTTTTCAGCAAACATATACATTATATTGACAATAAATCACACAAGTTTGTAAATAATTGTACAGGATGTGTTACATAAGACAGTGAGGGTTACTGGGTGTAGGTGTCACATATCATCCTTCATAGCTCACTGTGCTATACTAGAAGGATTACAATGCAACTGCGTGTCTTCTGCCTAAACCAGGAGTGTTTGTGTGTATACTCATGTGTTCAAATGTACTCATGATATACTTGCTAAACATGTGTGAGGTCTTAAGATCTGATGTCACTTCTTGTAAAGTCATGGATGTGATATCACTTCCGCTGATGTCACTTCCTGTGATGCCACACGCAATGTCACGCGCCGTGATGTCATGGGCCATGATGTCACGTGCCATGATGTCACCTGCCTACTGCCTTAGTCAGTCCCCCCACTTCTTTTTTTGGGACTTGCGCCCTGGCACAGTTGGTATTCTGGTTGTGCCTTTCAAAGGAGAAATGCACAAATTCTAATACTTTAGGGATCCTCTGGGTGAATCCATGAATGCTCTGTGTGGTAATCTTGGAAGCCTAGGCACTTTGGACCAATGAAATGGGAGATTTCTACTTTTAAATAAATTATTCAGGGACTCTTTTGTTGGAGAATAGCAATAAATGCGTTGTAGATCTATTTGAAACTGTTCACTTTTACCAATATCAATGCAGGACTCGGTCAAACCCAACACTGCACTTTTTAGCGCCTAGAGGAATGTTTATGAGTACCCATGGAGTCGCTTGTGACTAGTACATGTACAGAGAAACACAAAGTGCAAACATTCTTTATTTTGTGAAAGTGCCAGGTGTCTTTATTTTGGCAGAAGGAACAGTGCATATTTGGCATAAAATCGCCCACAAATATATTAACGTTTCAGAACAAACAATCAATAAGAAACAACACAGCCAGCTAATACAAGAGAGTATGAGTGTTTGTAGGGGAGTGTGCGGGGATTAAAATTACAAAACAGAACACAAAGTATGTGGTTCTGCTGGTTGTTGCAAAGAGAGAGCACAGATTATTGTGTCTTTCAAAATCGGGTGGAGACTGTGTCCAAACTGGCCTGTTTCTACTCTTCAACAATAGATTGAAATCAATACACAAGTGTGAGATAATGAGCAGGAACTGGGAATGATATGTATTCTGGGAACCCATAAATTGGAGAATAGGGTGTGGCAGCAGAGAGGTGGTGGGGTCACGAGGGTCTGACTGTCAACTTATGTTTATTTATTTTTTAAAGGAAATTGTCAGCAAGGAAAAAAGGTGATAGTGAATCTGTTGTGGCTTATGTAATTGGTCACAACGAGTCTGCATTTTGAAATATTTTACGGGTTTAAGGCGCCCTCTGCTTAGATCTTAGCATGTCCAGCAATTTTGAGGGGATACCTATAATGACAAGATAACTCTGGTCGACAATCCACTTGGTGGAGAGATCTGGGTTTTGTGTAGTCACCGTTTTGACTCAAAATAGCATGGCCGGATGCCTGCTGCAAAGCACATCTTATACCATGCAAATCACAGATGTTATTTTGGGTAGATTGGCATGTAGGATACTGCTTTTGAAACACAGATATTTCGTCACTTGCGGTTCATAAGTTGGACTCCTTCCATTATAGCATAGTGTGCCCACGAAATGGCATTAAGGAGTGCTTACAAAAGTAATAAAGTCTTATTAGTACAGAAACCCAACCAGGGGTTACATTTTAAATCCTTACTTTGTGTTTCTCTCGCTCATATGCTCCTAACATATAATGCCTACCAGTAAGGAAGATCACGTGTCTCGTACACTTTGTAACCCTTATTGCCTTATGTAACATTTTCTGATTATTGATGTACACACTTGTATGATATATTGGTATATTTTCTCTTTTTAACGTGTGCATGTGCTGTAAAACGTTCTGACGACCTACGTTAAGATGAGTGGCGCTATAAAAAATGAATATACAAATTAGTAAGTATTATATAATTCGGTATTTGGGTAATTGCTCATACAGACATGTATGTAAATCTGACATTCTTACAGCCATGCCTGTCTCTTGTATATGCATGGGTTTACCAAAGTCAAAAACCTGCCTCCAAACCATAGTTTCTCGTCAGTACTTGTGAGGTGGTAATAACACGCTGTGTGCCTTGGGTTCCATCCTTTACATCGGCACCCTAGGTGCTAGGCTCTAGATAGCTCCCAGCCAGGATGATACGTCAGCCTAGAAGAGGGCTGAAGGACCTTTAAAACAGGAATTTGCTTCGGACAAACTGGAAGTGAAAAGAAGAAATTCTCTTCAACGCCTGCATGTTGCTGCTGGACATGGAAAGCAGACACCATGCGGCCCAACTGAATGTGTCCGGTGTCAGCAAATCGAACTAAGACAATTTCTCACTGGGTCTACCCGGAACCTGCTCGGTAATGGCTGCCCGGTCAGGGCTCCGAATGGATCCGCCTCGTTTCCTGCAATGGTGAGGAAGGTTAAGGGCGCGAATCTGTCACGTTATCTTTCGAGGGTGTGCAAGAAGGCCCTGCTCGGTGGGGATGTTTAATCTTCCCTGGGCTGGAGGTCTCGCGCGTGTAGTGCTGAGTAAAGATAATAAGGGACACAGATGGAAAAAAAAATAGGATACGTATTCGAGGCCACAAAGTGAGCATAGACAGAAACCACAAAGTTACTTTGTGGCAGGCCCGGTTCTAGCGGGTGGGCCGGGTGGGCCAGGCCCACCCAAACATGAGCCATGGCCCTCGCAGTGAATCTGCCACCGAGGTACAACAACAACAATAAAAAAAAAAAAATTACAAAAAAAAAAAATCAGATAACTGGTGATTTATGATCCTGCTGCAGAGCAACCTTTTGTCTGTTGGTAGTTTTTAAATGCAGATAAATTGAATTTTATGGGAATAGCTCAGTGGGTTACTGCCTTTGGTCACAGATATCCTTGTGTTACTTGCAGTTCAGAAGTTACTATCCTAACATAGGACAGTGACCTATGAACGGTCATCAAAGAGCTGCATACAAACTTCGCTTTTTTGTGTTGTGATATGGTTAGAACTTCTCCAGTCTTTCATTATTCCACCACTTAAAATTTACTTGCATGTTTCACTATACTAATTCAACACTTATCCTCTATGGGTCCCGGAGTAGCGTGCTACTCGCCGAAAAAGCGCTTCGACGCCTCGTCAGGGGTAGTAAGCGCTATACAAATGCAATTACAATACAATAATTCTAATGTTGCTAAAAAGAGTTTGTTTGGGCAGTTATACATTTTTATCAGTAAAGCCAACCCCCAACCACTGGAGTACTCTTTAAATCCTGAGTTTGTGCTTCTCCAGACCAAACCCTCGTAAAATATATTGCCCACCAGTATGGATGACGTGATTTCTACATCTTGTAATCCTCATTGGCTTATGTGACATTCCCCGTAGACTGATTTATTGTCTCTGTATAATGTGTGCTGTTATGTAAAGTACTGTGACACCCTACACTGATATGAGAAGCGCTATACAACAAATGAAATGGATATGAGAGAGGGGCAACGGAGAGATGAGGGGCACTGGTGGAGGGTGGCAGTGAGGGAATCCGAGGAGGTCGTCACGGGGTGAGGGTGGAGCTACGTAGAGATGAGGGCTGCTGGTGGAGGGTGGCAGTGAGGGAGTCAGAGGAGGAGGTCATGGCGTGGGGGGGAACTACAGAGAGATGAGGGGCACTAGTGGAGGGTGGCAGTGAGGGAAGCCGAGGAATAGGTCACGGGGTGGGGGGAACTACAGAGAGATGAGGGGCACTAGTGGAGGGTGGCAGCGAGGGAATCCGAGGAGGAGGTCACGGGGTGGGGGGGAACTACAGAGAGATGAGGGGCCCTGGTGGAGGGTGGCAGTGAGGGAATCCGAAGAGGAGGTCACGGGGTGGGGGGGGAACTACAGAGAGATGAGGGGCACTAGTGGAGGGTGGCAGTAAGGGAAGCCGAGGAGGAGGTCATGGGGTGGGGGGGGAACTACAGAGATGAGGTGCACTAGTGGAGGGTGGCAGTGAGGGAAGCTGAGGAGGATGTCACGGGGTGGGGGGGGAACTACAGAGAGATGAGGGGCACTAGTGGAGGGTGTCAGTGAGGTAGTCAGAGGTCATGGGGTGGGGAGGGAACTACAGAGAAATGAGGGGCACTAGTGGAGGGTGGCAGTGAGGGAATCTGAGGAGGAGGTCATGGGGTGGGGGGAGCTACGGAGAGATGAGGGGCACTGGTGGAGGGTGGTAGTTAGGGAGTCTGAGGAGGAGGCCATGAGGGGGAGGGGCTACAGAGAGATGAATGGCACTGTTGCAGGGTGGTAGTTAAGTTATCTACAGAGAAAGAGGTCATTGGTGGGGTGCCAAAAAAGACTTTCGCACCAGCACTAAAGCCGGCCCTGTCATGGCCTTTCTGTTTTCGTTTATTTAATTAACAGTCAGGTGATTAGGACAACTGTGGCGCATACTTTAAAGTGCATGCTAATTACATTTACTGCTATATTCAATGTTTTAAGTTTGAAGGTGATTTTACTATTGTTTTTTACTGGGAATAATGAAAGTGGAACCGAATGGTGGCTCATATGGGGCTGGGGCCCAAGGTCAGCTGTGAGATAAGGTGCAATGGAGAGGGGTGGTAGAAAAGTGGATAATCAAGCCTGTACGGGAGTGCGCTGGAGAGTCAGGGACAGGTGGAGGTAGTAATGAAGAGGGTTTCTCCCTGAAGGCTCGCACAGAGGGAGCCTGAGTAGTGTCACTTGCCTGATACTCCCACCTTAGAAACCTCCTCTTCCCACCAAAGGGTCATTACATGGAAAAAAAGCACTTTTTGAGAGTGATAACATTTAGAAAGAGACTTGGAAAAGAGTGCGTTTTACTGGGCCTTGTAAGACTAAGGAGAGATAAAGGAGGGCCCAGAAGCAGGACTGGCTAGATATATAAGCGATAAATCGGGCCCGCAGTGGCCCACCCGAATGCACCCTTGGCCCACCCAAATAAAAATTCCTGGAGCCGGGCCTGCTTTGTGGGTTAGTGGAAACAGAAGCGAATTGTGTTGCGTGCGGCACTACAAGTGCATCCATCTGTTCACGCCACCTCTCCCCCCACAAAGCACAAAGTGCGCGCAGGTTTCACAGCCGAGAGCAGCCTTAGATATATTATCAATGGCCTCTTCTTAAAGAAACATGTGTAGCCAAGAGATAAGAGTGATGACGTAAAGGTCCTGAACTGTAAATTAGGAACCGAGAGAGAGAAAAGGGGAGAAAAAGGAAGACAGAGAAAGGGCGAGGAGGAGAGATACAGAAAGGAAGTGTGTGTGTGATTCCACACCGACACTGGAACAAGTAACATATTTTGGGGCAGAGGGGCATGTAAAATAATACTCTGAAGAGACGCAACTAGCACATTAGGGAAACGGGGCGGAGTGACACTGAGTGGCACATGGACATACGAACTGAAACACTTATAACCCACTGAGTACACTCACGGGATCCGTTACAATGTCACAAGACCCAAAGTCCCGCGAAGTTCCCTCCACGGGGAAACATGGAACGTACGCATTGTGCTTCATTCGGATGTTGGTTGTAAGGGGCAGGGCTTTAAGTGTGCCGGGTCCTGCCGGTGCTGAGCACCGGAAGTTCTAAAAAGCAGATGCTGAGGCGGGTACCTATCCGGCTCTCTTTTTTTGCCCTCACCGTCGGTGAAAAAAATAAATCTTAAATGTGCAGAAGTACCACCACCCCTCGCTGCCTTTGATGTAACTTCAAAGAGCCTTGTTATAGTTTACAGTTTCATCATTTCAAAACTGAAGCATTTTTCAATATTCTATACAACGAACCTATAGTTGTTGCTTATTTTTCTTATGCACCTAACAAACACTGACAAAGCCAATAGGCTGGTTGTAGGTGTATTGTTACTTTTTGCATTATATATCTCAGGGCACAAGTCCTAAAAAACAGAAGTGGGGGGACTAACCAGGTGAGGCAGTATGCAATGAAATCATGACGACACGTGCTATTGCACGTGACATCACAGGAAGTGACCTCACTGGAAGTGACATCACAAGAAGTGACATCACAAGAAGTGACATCACAAGAAGTGACATCACAAGAAGTGACATCAGATATTAAGACCTGACATATATGTTTATCAGGTATATCATGAGTACATTTAAGCATATTATGAGATTTAACAAATTAGAGTTGGGGTTGTGCCAAAAAAGTGGCGCAATACAGACTCAAAACCTGGGCCTCAACTAATACATTTATTTTTGGCAACACTGCCACAAATAAATTGGCAACAAGAAGCATTGTAGTAGATCTGTTATGCTTAATTGGTTGCAACGTCTACATTTTAAAATATTTGATTGGGTTAAGGCATCTGCTGTGAAGGTGCCCAGTAAATCTCAGGGAATGGTAATAATGGTGAGATAACTCTGGTGGTTAATGCACTTGCTGGAGAGATCTGTGTTTTGTAAAGTTCCAGATATGAATCAAAGTAGTAGAGAAGGTAAATGTGTCTCCTGCAAAGCACATCATCTAACATGCAGATGACATATTTTTATTTTATGTAAATGGGTCAGTGGGTTACTGCTTTTAACACAGAGATCCTTTTGTTACCTGCAGTTCATAAATTGTGATCCTTCTAAAAGACCACAGTGAGATATGAAGGACATGTGACTCCTGCACCTTGTAACCCTCACGGTCTCATGTAACTCATCTTGTGCATTGATTTACACATGTACATGATTTACACATGTACATGATTTATTGTCAATGTATAATGTGTATGTTACGTAAAGAGCTCTGACACCCTGCATTGGGTTGCAAAGCACTAAAAAATAAATAAAATAGTGCTACTGAAATTGTTATTTGTGGAAATACTGGGACAGACAAACACACCTCACATTCTTACTTACAGTGCATGCATCTATTATATACAGGGACTGAAAAAGGCAAAAGCTACCTCTCTTGTACTTGTGAAGAGATAGCAAGCTGTGTGCCTTCCTTTCCCCTCCCTGGCATTTACATTTAAGTGTGAGGTACCAGGCCGCCCCAAGTCAGGATATTCAAGCAAAAGGAGGCCTGAGGGCCCCTTAACTTCTGCCTAGCTGGAGGTGAAGTAAAGCTCCCTTGCTGCTGCTGAACGTGTCCCGGTGTCTGAAAATGACACCGGGACAAGTTCAGCATATTTTTGTGGGGCCAAACTTCTTGGCAGGGGGGACGGTGTCCACCTTGTGAAAAGAGTGGGTGGACGCCGTGTACCTGCGTGTACCCCAGACTTGTGTACCGATATATCTGGATGCAATGACAGAAGCAGCAAAATATCAGGCGGCACAATATGCTAAGCACAGATTTTCAGTTTACGTGTTTTTAAGCCACGCTCTATAATTACATCTGTCACACCCCTTTGAAAAACCTCCCAGTTTTTTCATCCCACTTAAAGCCCTGGTAAGGGGGGACCACCATACAAACATGGGCAAAGCCAATAGGTCTCCCCTATGAGCCCTATTGTTTAGCTATGTGGCACCGTGCATCATGCCTAAACAAAAAAGGCAGCAAAAAATATATACATACTTTGCATTATCTTATAAGTGTGTGCATGCGTTCAACACGCTGCACGTACATACAAAAGGGGACAGCAATTTCTTTTTAATTACCGATCCAAGTTGTATTGTGCAGCAAATCGCATCAAATGACATGAAACTTGCCACATAGTAAACACCAAAAAGGTTTAGTGTATAAAATTAATCTTGGTACAGCTAATGCGTGCTAGCTGCCAGATTTATTCAATATGCTAAACCCAATCATGTGTCTAGCCCTGAATTTTCGTTCAAATAATCAGTGCTATCTGGGAATCGTAATCGTTGTTTGCTTCATATGACCCAATTGGACCAACACACATGAAAAGTGATTTGTAGAAGGAAAATCCACCAATGGAGACATGCTGTTTGGTGCGGCTCATTGGATGAGACAAGCGTAAATGGGCTACGAATAAGTCCTAGAAAGATGCAGGAACTAAACAGCTTTGCTCCATCTGCATGATATTAACAGGGAGCCCAGGGGCGGGTGGAGCATGTAGAATGTAAGGAATATTAGCTAGGGACAACCCATATAGCACGAGTCAAGTGTAAAGGGTAATTAAACGTTCCATTGTCGAGTGGAAGTGATTACCCTATGCAAGAGCCAACGGTTGGCTTGGCATTCAAACTCAACTCATGTCTTCTGGTCGACGTGATTACCTTTACAGCGGAGTAAATATTAAGTTATAAAGTTTGAATCTCTCCAGCACTAGTTAAACACCCGTGTTTTCCTCTATTTTGCAGTCAGATATGTGTAAATGCAAAGTAAGGCAATTGCCATGGTCCTGCAAGAGTGAATGTTTACTCCCAGAAATTCAGAATGTGGCAGCAGATAAACTCCAGCAGGCCTTTTGAGAAACCCTGGGTGAAGTTCGCGGAGTTGCGCTACGCGAAACTCCGCGAAGTGGAAAAAAAAAACTCAGCTGCGCTATGCGGAGCTCCGCAAGCGGCGGAGTGTGATAGAAAAATGCCGTTCACGGTGATTTTCAGTGCCGAATGCTTGTCCGCACTGTGCAATCATCGTGAACAGCACCATGCACTGCGCAAGCGAGCGCTGCTTTCCCTTCTGCCGCTCAAGTAGATTTTTACTCGAGCAGCAGCTTTCTCAACGCGAATGGGCAGTTTCTCAACGCGAGCGGTCGCGAGCATACGCGACCACTCGCAATGAGAAACCCGACACCCCCACCCCCCCGCGTTGAGAAATCTCACCGGGAGGTTTAATTTTCCACGCTTGCGCTCGCCAACTTGATGTTGACGATCGCGAACGAGGCAAAATCTCGCCAGGAGGTAGATTTTCCTCGCTCGCCAACTTGACGTTGGTGAACGTGAGCTAGGAAAAAAACTCCGCTCCGCTGCGCGAAGCGGAGTTTTTCGGAACTCCGCGAGCTCCGTGTAACGCGGAGTGCGGAAAACTCCCAAACTCCGTGAGCGGAGCTGAGTTCACCGCCCAGGGTTACTTTTGAGCCTGTTCTTGTTCTAACTGTTCTTGACACACATGCAAGGGCTTGCGCTGAAACTCTTGCTTTCTCGGTAATATTGCTTCCGTGAACCTTTATAAACCATACTTGATGGCACATTCTGAGACACCCGAATCCCCCGGACTGTGAAAACGAGCTACAATGTTACTCCTCCCCTCCGCTGTATCTTATGTGGACATCGTGAACATTTAGCGTGATTCTAGCCTTCGAGGACCTGTTGCGAGCACCCCTCTTGTAGTTATCCAGTAAAAACGCAGCCTACCACACTCTGGAAATCACTAATTAATATTCATTGCTACTTGCCCAAATGAGTGCTCTATTGCTCAGCAATGCAACTGCTTAGATGTTCCATCAATCACTCATTTTCACGGCACACTAAAGTTTGTCACATATCACTTGGTAATTCCTCCGGGGTTGTAGCCTCTGAAATGTTCTCAATGACTTTTTTCCCCCCCCTCGCAGTTTTTTTTTCTTTTAACACTTGGAGTACTTTAGTCTCCATGCCATCAGATAGTCAATCACCTAAGCAGGGGCCAACAATTGAAGATGCATTCACAAGCCACTTTTTTCTGCATTGCCAATGTTATTTCTGCTAGTGTTTATTGATTTTTCTGTGCATTTTCTCTGTAAAAACCATACCTAATGACTGTTGATGGACCGTCAAAGAGCTTTATTTTATTGCTGACAGAGCGGGAGAGAGGGAAGGGGCAACACAGAGGGAAAGGTGTTTGAGTGGGAAAAGGTGCTATGATGCTTCCAGCACACGCTGTGTCATAGCACTTTTTTGTTTATTACTGAAGAAGGGCAGATTGGTAGGCAACACTGAGGGACGGAGGGGGGGCGGGAGGCCAACATGAGGGTGAATGGAGGACATGTCGGCAACATGATCAACAGAGGGTGGGAGGAAGGGGCTGGGAGCAAACACACAGACAAATGGATGGTGAGAGGGAGGGCTTCAGCAAGCAACAACACCGACATCTGAGGGGTGGACACAGAGGGGGTAAAAGTACACAAGGGGGCCGTGTTAAAAAGCTGCACTCAGGTAGAGTGCTTAAGCCCAAAGGACAAAGTAGCGCTTAAAAGAATGGGCAGCGGAAGGACACAAGTAATGCAGCCATGCTCCAGGCTAGAGACAAACACACAAGGAGGGAGGAAGCCTAGCCACCAGGCCGATAACAAGCAAGTAAATGAGAGCAACCATGAAGACGACCAATGGTAAGTAATGGGCTGTCTACAAGCCCACTGATAAAAGGCAAAATGTCTCAAAGAGACAATGTATGTGCTGTCTAGGCAAGACCTAAAAAATGACAGATGCCCTCTCTCTCAATTTCTCGGTTTCCCCACCTCATTTAGAGCTGAGAGAAGCAATGTATTTAGGACAGCCACCTCCACCATTCCAAATACCCTCTCCAGCACTGGACCGCCAATGAACATGGCATCCAAAGGGCGCCTTCTTAAGGGTAGGCCTTTTGATGCCATGTCATCACAAACCTACAAAGACCTGTCCCTTATTCCTTCTGAAGATAAGAGTGGGCGGAGCCACCACTGCATTTTTGACTTCCCACGTTTTTCATTCTGGATTGTAGCAATCTGTGAACCGGGCAGTTAGGGAAAAAATGTATCTCAGACATCCAACGGACTGGAGGCGACTTCTGGTTAAGTCATGAACTGAGTTTCTGCTTTGCTATTTTATCCATAATAGTGACTGTTGTAAATCGAGTCCTTACAAAGAAATAAAATCAAGAGATAAAGGTCTATGGTCTTGAGCTGTTAGAAGTGCTTCTTTAAATATGGTTTCTTCAGTGCAGCAAGTCTTAAAGTCCCAACTTCCTTCGCCTGAAATAGTTTATCACTTGAAGTCAGAATACCAAACTGAATTTAGATGGAGCCTGAAAAAAGATGGTTGTTTTCCAGATGGTTGCCTCCCACCTCAACTTCTTAGTAGGCATGATGCAAAATGTTGTAGAACAGTTTTGTAAAAAGTAAGCTATACCAAGACACTTATACATGTGGAAGTTTATAACCAGGAGTAAATGTTTGTATTCTAAAGAGTACATATTGTCAGTCTCTATTTGGGCCTTCCTGCCCTTTTAACTCAAAGACTTCAGATTATTCAAAATGCAGCAGCAAGACTTATCCGGAGAGTTCCTCTCTGACAGTCTATTACTTCCCATCTGAAGTTGCTACATTAGCTGCCAGTCGCTAAGCACATCAAATTCAAAGCCCTCGCTCTGGCATTTAGAGCGTTTGCAGGGGAAGGTATGTCTTATCTAAGAAACAGTGGTGGCTCCTCTGCTAAGACGGAGGAGCATTGCCCCACTGCTATTCAGCAGTGTAAGAAAATAACAATGTTATTATCATTTTATTTTTTCTTGTTGCGGGCGTGGCAGCTTTGGAAAGTGGGGCTGGACGGGGCTGCTCTGCTGAAGGAGGAGGGGAGGAGTGGTTTTCACTCCCTACGTGTGCATGAATGTTTGGCCGGGGTCTCGGGCCGGCCAACATTCATTTGCACATAGCATGCTCTTCACCCAGGCTGCATTACTGCCTAGGTGGAGAACATGCCCAGGCCCCCATTCCCTGTCTGAGCGCCGAACCGCGGTGCTCAGGCCAATCACAACGCTGTTGTGCAGCGTTGTGATTGGCTCAGGGGAGCCTGGGTGTTTCCGGTGTCCTTCCTGCTTCGGCCAGAGGAAGAGAGACACGACGAGGAGGCACGGCATAGCAGACAGGAGGCAAGTTTAAAACAAATTATTTAGACCCTCCCCCGCACTCCTACCTCGCCAGTGCCGATCAGTGCCGGCTGCCACTGCTAAGAAATAGACTTCGCCCCTATAATCAACACAGATGGCTCACGTCTAATAACTCTGCCTGATGCAGGCTCCTAAATTCTCAAAGGTCTGACACGGAGGTAGTTCCTTCATGGTTCTGAAGGACAAACTATGGAACTCTCTCCCAGTCTACCTCAGTAGGGCTCCTTCAGTTTCTATATTTAAAAGCAAGTTAAAAACCTTTCTCTTTGACAATGATTAGCCCTCAATGATTGATGCATCTTGCTGCCAATCTTCATAAGCCATGAGCACCGGAATGCTTCTGATGAAGCAGCCGTGTGCTGTACAAATGTCTTTGATTGATTGATGCAGCCAGAACAAGCATAAAAACATTGGAAGCATATACACAGGATAGTGGAAGAGCACATGTCTACCACTAATATTTCACAACATTGGGATGAGTCATCTTTTATAGACAAGTAGACACACACACACACAACCGGACACAAAGATACTAGGTCAGTTGAATGGTACAGGGCATGACACAACCAATTGGAAATGTCTCAGCTATCAAGTAACAGCATCCTAAGGAGGTTCTAGTTCAAGACTGGAGGGTATCATCCCACAAATGAGCCTGGGTGAATGTTAAGGGCCTGACTACCAGCTGGAGGGAGTAATATCCCTTGTTTGGATACCCATCTGCCCAATTGCATCCGTTCTAAGTGTTCCCACACCCAGGTGTGGAAATACCGAACCCAGCAGTAAAGTAAATTTAGGATACAGCTGCAAGTGTAGCCGGAGCCCAGTACCCGGCCCCTGCCAGTCCCCCTCCTCAGTACAGGGAAGAACATAATACTCCACTCCCCTCCAGACCACATCCTTCCCTGCCCAAGGCAACTCTCCTCACCCACCTCTCCCACCACCACTCCTGCTCCCATTTACCACCTGCAAGCAGCATGTGGTAAATGGCACTGGTAATCTACATGGAATTTCGTGCATAATTTCACGTGATAGGGACTGGGCCACAAGATTATTCCCCATTCAGTGGGATTAATTTATGGCAGGATTTATTGTGCAGATAGACGCCATGAGGAGCATTATTTTGATCCATGCACATAAATCTGCATTAATGAGGGCCTTAGTGTTTTTGTCCTCTGTTAATATTTACCTGAATATTTACAGCTATCTCTGAAGCTTCAAATTTGTGGATGCTGTGAGCATCAAGCAAGTTTGGACAGAACTGCAAGAGTGATTAAGTGAGATGAGAAGAAACCCAATTTTGAATGGATTGAATTTTAAGTGCAGTAGAGACATCCAGATTTGGGCATTGACTAGTCTTCGCTAAGTGGAAGATATCGTCTGGTAGGAGCCCTACAAGAATAGTTGTGTTTCATCAGCATATTGGTAATGGTATATGTCGGAGCCATTATGATGGTCAGCATGAGTTTCATGGTAAAATTATATAATTAAATTCTAGAGGACATTTTGAAGTAGGGGAACCAGGTTAAAGAATGACCACCTATTTTAATCTGTGGCAATCACTTAGTATTGTAAGAGTTGAACCACAGCAGGACCTTGTACTCTATCCCAATGGAATATCTCAATGTTTGGACCAAAATGTTGTGGGTGATGCTTTCAAATGCTATGGATAGATCCAGGAGAACCAACCAGCATGAATCGCGATTATCCAGGATATGCAGCCTGTCATCTACAACTTCAAAAGGAGATTAAGTGCTGGAACATTCCCTGAAGCCCCACAGAGAATCATCTAGGAGGTGTTTGCCATTGATGAATTGTTCTGGTACATTATTAACAGAGCTCAAAAGAACTTACCTGACGAAGCCAAGGTCTGAGACTGGACAATTGCTATTGAGGCCACTTGATCTGTAAATGTTTTTTCTAGGAAGCGGATTGATGAAGTCAATTTTCAGACAGTTCATGAATACTACTGGGAAGGATGAGAAGTGCACTAAATTGGTTCAGTATGGCCTAGGGGACTTACTTAGATTTGGGTGAATGTTCTGTCCACCATACTAAGAGTGCACTGAAGTCATTGGCACGCTGAATATACCATACTGGATATCAGCCAATTTTTTGCAATTGTCTCACTTTGCTAAGTTCTAAATAAGGCTCTAGGTGGTTAAAAAGATCTTTAGCTAAAGTAGCAGTAAAGAAGTGATTTGAAGGTCTCAAATCGGTGGCGGTGTTTAACAGTTCGATCTGGTGGACCGTTTGTTAGGGAATTTTCTATAGAGGGGAGGAATGTGTGGGCTGAGTTAACTCAATTGAAGTTTCAGTATTTCTGTCATTTGTGTCAAACAATATGGTAAACTCTGCACAAGTGCTGACTGAATTTTAAACAATGAAGTGGATGGGGGATTTGCTCTATCAAATTGTTTCTGTTGTTTTTTTGGCTAAATATATTTGGATTTTAAGGTCAGGGCATTTACATTTGAGGATATATGTTTACTGTATACACTGGCCTTGAAAAACAAATATTTATCAGATGCTCTACATAAGGAATTTGGAAAATAATGAATTCTGCGGTTTGAGAATTTTTCGATATCTTATTGAGAGCCCCCGAGTAGCAGTGTGCTAAATTATTTCTCTTTATGCTAATTGTAGGTGGTGGTGATTCTGCTCTTCTCCTGATGAACAACTTACAGAGGTATGAAAGAACTGATGCATCTGGCAAGGTTGGTGAGATTCACATTCTTAGGAGCATGGCCACACGTAGTCTTTCTTATCAACGTACCTGTGGTTGACGACTTCTAGAAGTATTCTGGGTGCAACTTGGTAATGTTTGGAGCAATCAATTGGAATTGGGTCAGCAAAGAGTAGGGATCCCGTTTTTTGATAGTGGGCACAAGGATAGTGCCTTTTACATCAGTGGCACCCAGCAATATTGAATCAGATTATTAATGAGAAGAAGTAGAAGATAGAATCAAGGATCCTTCAAATTACCCTAATGCAAAGTGAGAGCATCCCAAGCATATTATTGTTTGATTGAATTAGGTGAGTAGTGATCTGTCACACGCATTGTTCATCTAAGTTGTGATTATGCCCTAATATGTGATATCAAAAGTTGAATCTGATGGTAGCTGGATTAATAGCCCCAAGTTACACAACCAAGAGTTCAATTGTGGGGAAGATCTCCAAGTTTAAGAGCTTACAGTGGATTTTCTGAGAACCATTGCAAATTGCTTTTTTTGTCATGGTGAATAATACAGTTCACAGGGGTAACAGGTAGTCCCAAGATATATTGAGATGTTCATTGCACTATGTTTCAGTTAGAAATATATGGTCATGGGCAATAATTGTTCCTTAATAGGATGTTTGACTCTACGCCTGCAGTTGTTAAGTAGACAGTGCTGGAAGAGATAGTTACTTTAATCATGGGGAGGAAACTGTGGGTATCCTTATTACATTTTTGGGTTAAAATTTTAATTATTTGGGGATAAACATTTTGAAGGGTGGATTTATGTCCTAAATAAAGATAACAGGTAGGAGGAGCAGTAAAGGGTTGAAGTTACACAAGTATGTGGAGAGTTGTTGCTTCATAGGTTGGTCCTGGTCCTTTGAAGCCAAAACATTTCTAAGTTCTAGCTTTTAGGAAATGATATGAGGATTACACTTTGACACAGGCCAAGGGTCCAGGACCTTGGGAACAGCACTTGACGGTCAAGATTCAGTCCAGCAGTGGACAGCAGCAGGATCCATGGAAGGTCCAATTGCAACTGCTCAGTTGCAGATAAAGGCCTCTTGTAGCGGCTTGTGTCCCTTATCTTGAACAAGAGGTCAGTCGTATGACTTTTGGAGGCCACGTCTTTCTCCTTGGTATAAGAGGGAGAACATCTCAGGTCACAGAGAGTAGGTCAGTCCTCTTCTGTTCTTCCATAGGTCCAGAAAGTGTTCCGAGGTGGGTACTGTGGGTGCCACATTTATGCTTTGCACCTGCCTGTGGATTGGGTCACTCCGGGCTCCATCCTAACGAGAGGTAATCCTACCCACTTTTGCAGCATTTCCTGTGTGCTCTACTGCAAAGTATCCTACAGTGCACCTTTTACATAAAAAGATTGCAGAACCCTTCTTCCCCTGTGCAGAGCTTGTGTGTCCACTGTAGGGGTGTGGCTAGGGAAATGAGCTACTCCTCCTCTGTGGTCACTCTAAACCAGTTCTGGGGGCAGCTCCTTTCTCACTGGGATTGGGGGATGCCATTTTTTCAGAAAACAAATACCCATGTGTCAGCTAAAATTTGCCTATGACATGGCAGGCTTCTTTGAAGTCAATCAAGTTCCTGAGCACAGCCCAAATGGTCATCACATTATTAAATTTAATATTGTATCCTACTGTAGCGATGCCAGCATTGCTACAGTGAAAATAGCTTTTGTGGCTTGTGTAACATTAATATTTTACATGTCCTATTTTTAAATACTGTGCACCCTGCCTTATGGTAAATAAGGCCGACTTAGAGGTAACTTACTAATATTTAGGAGGAAGGATTGGTCTTGCAAAAGTCTTGAAAGTCAGATTTGCAGTTTAAAAACTGCACCGCCAGACTACAAATGTTAGGCCTGCAATCATGTATTCTGCCACTGGATTTGGGCACTGCAATGGGTAGGCAGCCCACTGCTGACATTTAAATTACAAGCCCTGGGTACACTGTGTAATGTATACTAGGGAATTTTAAGTAAGTTAAATATCAGGGATATGCCAAATTGAAAGGGGGAGCACAGGCCCTTTATCGCTGGTTAGCTGGGGTAAAGTGAATAGAGTTCTACAGCCAGCAAAAACAGTCAAGGCAAAAATCTGGCTGCACACCACACAAAAGATGGTCATTTCCAACATGGGCCATTCTGCTTTAGCTTACGTTGTTCAGTAAACCTTCTAGTATCCTATTTTTACCTTTAATGTGTTATTGTATTTGCTAGTAATTCTGGTACAATGTGAATGTTTTCTGGACATACCATGTGATTTGAAATTAGTTTAGTTAACAAAGATGGAAACCAAGTGATCTATGTTACCCCTCTTTCTTTTCCTTCTAATTTTGTCTATTTTAAATATACTAGAAACCTTCCCCTCCATGTTTTATGAGCATTTATATTCACTTTTCCACCTTTATTATCCTTGAATCTTTTCCTTCACATCCTCATTGTTTTTAGCATACTCAAACCCTACTTTTCCAAGATATCATTAGTATTCCTTTTCAAAGGGGGGATAGCACACGGAAACTCCTTACTATACTGTTAAAAAAACAAATCCAAGGACATAAGGCAATCTTGATCCACCAGCATTTTTATTTTCATCTGGCATATAATTGGAAGCTTTATTCAATACTAATTAATTGTCACTGACATCCTTTATGCCATTGCTATGCAAACAATCAAATCATGCATATTTTCTGTTTTCAAGAAGAAACAATTGAGTTGAGGGACAGTACCTGCTTGTGATAGTTGTATTCTCATTTTGTAGGAACCTGATTATTTTATTTCTAGTCTTGTATCTTATACCAATGTTTAAAGAATTGTTCTGATCACAGTTTGTGATACCCAGTTCCTGGAGATCTAAGGGCAAACCAGGGTTACAGGGCTCCTATTGTGACAATTAGGGGTCATTGACCACTGGTATCCCGGGCCCACAATACTATTGGGCCTCAAACAGAATTACCTATTACTTCCCTTTAGCACTTGACTTTCAGTGGTAGCAAGGAAGAGTAGTCAAAGCTTACACAATGAGGTAATGTGTATACACCTAGAGAACAGTAAAACACAATACACCTTAAACACTGAATGTCTACTTAGTCCTATAATTTATTGCAAGAAATACACTTTAGCACTTCAACACAAGCACTTCAGTGCAAATAAAATTACAAAATAATGAGAAAACTACAGCTAACTAGCAGGTTCCTAACAGCCTGTTTACGAGCAGACATTGTCAGCTGCAAAAATAATGTAATGCAATAAAAATCTTGAGAATTATCAAATATTCCAAGTTTTGGGGAATAACAGGTAGATTTTGGTGCTGTATGCACCACAATCTGCATGTTCTAGTAAATACCAGACTTTTTCCTTTTTTAAATTCGTGCAGGTTTGATCTGCCAAAATGTAACAAATGGTGCATTCTTTATGGCACCTGTTAATTAACTGGTGCCATAAACATCACACCACTTGTAATTGCGATCCCTGCACAAACAGATGTTTGCATATAGATTGCAATGCAACAGGCCTCTTATAATCAGACCCATAAATGTTAGTATAGTGGCTATGCACTAAGCGCTACCGTTCCATTTAATAGTGGTGGTTACAGCCACTAAGTCTATGGAGTGGTCACGATCAGTTCCTGACTTTAAAAACACCAAACCATGACTAACAGATCGATGACCATTTACTTCAATGAGGAAAGTTCACAAATATTGCTTTCATATTGGACCCGGCAGGTAAAAATAAAATGCAAAATCTAAACTTCTTACTTAATACAGTGTATGCATCCACCAGTTAGAATTTAAACACTGTATCTCTTTACTCTTACTACTGAAAGTTGTGCTGCTTTTTTAAAATATCAAATGCTTTATGTGATTTTGAGGTTAAGATACACCTGCAGGAAAACCTCTTAGGCACAAGCAAATGCCAAATTATTGTACTCAAATATCAAGTACAAGAAAGTTCTGGCACACTATTATCATGGACAAAATATCAAAAGGTTAACGGCACAAAGGGAAATACAGATTTTCTAATCTCAACTCCACATTTATGTACCTTGAAGATATATATTTAAATATCTTCAAGGGACATCGATGTGGAGCTAGGAATTGAAAAATCTATACATAGTTCAATCAATATAATATTAAAGCGATTTTAGAAAATAAAATCATAAAAAAGTCGAGCACTGTATGATGCATTTCATAAATATTAACATCAGATAAATTACAATTTGATTGGCTTTAAACACAAGTGACCGGCCCCTCCTTCAAACAAGAGTTTTAACTCGAAAGGGCACAGCGGGGCCCTTCTTTCAGGCCGGTTGGCAGAAACACCACCAGGCAGATCATATGTCATCCATTGAGATTCCAGTACACAGAGATGATCCTCAGCTACATGTGCAGAAACAGCCACATCCTATGGCAAGGCCATAAAATCTACATCTCCCAAGACCATGCCAGACCTACACTGGAAACAAGGAAGGGCTTCTTAGCCCTCAGGCCCAGACTTAAGTCTTCGAACTTTCAGTTCTCGTTCATCGGCCCGGCAAAATTCAAGTCATGGTCAATGGGAAAAACCACATCTTTTCCAACCCAAAAGACATCCGCACGTTCTTAGATGACAGAGGTTCTTCCACGATGGACACAGGACCTGCTCCTGCTTCATTCGCCAAATCATGACTCATCCCAAGTCGCAAGGCTGCGCTACATATCCTTTCTTAACTGGCGGCTAAACATGGTATTGTCCCCTAATCTACTCTAACTCACACGAGCTACAGTTTTTATAGTAACCATAGGTCACGCAACACTCTGTATTGCTTTGTAATGCTTCAAACACACCTTATAGTACTACAGTGTACCCAGCACAAACATACATATAATATTCCCAGTACATATCGTACTTGGTCAACCTAGCCAATCACTGAGTATCAGTTACACCTTGGGAGATACTGTGTGCGATTTAGGGCTGGTTGCTCATCTTCTATTGCCCACTTTCTCTGCTGTTCACAGGTTGCCATGTTTTGACTATTTGTTTGCTGTTTGTTGTAGCCAGCGACAGCAGTCTTCACCCGCTGTCATCTCCCTCTCTTACAAAGTTTGGGGTGGGTGGGAGGGGTGGGCTGGGTGGGGGGTTGGGGTTGGTTGGGTAATTGGGTTACCTCCCTAAATTGTTTCTTTTCTCCTCTATTTTCTTTTTCATCTTCGTTGTTTCCACCCCTGCTGTTGGTTCTTTGCTACCGCACAAGTATACTAGCAATTTGCTGTTACTGCACCCTGACATTTATCTTCTCTTGCAGCTCCTGGAATGCACCATATTCTCTTCCTTGACTTCGCCACTCTCATGGGTTCCCCGAAACAAGACATTAGACTGCACTCATATCATGCACCACTTGTCCTCGGCTCATACTTATCTCAAGTCGCAGAACATTTCCGTCCTTCATAGCCATGACCTCATCCTCTCACAATGAATAACTCGCCACTGGATAGAAACCTGAAAATTGTATACTTAAACGTCAAGGGTCTTAACCATCCAATCAAACAGAAAAAAATTGGAAACTACCTCTCTAAGTTAAAACCGGACGTAATCCTACTACAGGAAACAAAAATGACCCAGGGAGGGCTCGAGAGCTTTGGAAAGAGCTGGATCACTGACGTCATTGGCTCGTCCAATGATAGCAAGAAGGGCGGGGTGGCCACTTTAATCAATAAGAACTCAGGACTATCCACCGAATCTTACTTGACTGACAATAATGGAAGATGGGCTCTATCAAAGTTTTTTAAAAACTCAGGACATTTCCATGTAATTAATATATACGGCCTGAATTTAGATGACCCCGAGTTCTGGGATTTCCTAACCCTTCTCATGAGCCAAATACCGAGTGACGACCTCGTTATTCTGGGTGGCGACTTCAATCTTCCTCTGGATGTAACCATTGATAGGCAGTTTCAGTCTTCTCTCCAACCTTCCAGGGCACACAGATCATTACACAAACTATGCGCTAGGTTCGGCCTAATCGACTCCTGGAGACTTCAACACCCAGAAAACAGGGATTATACCTTCTTCTCTAACGCCCATAAATCCTACTCCAGAATAGACTAACTAATGATATCCAAACCCCATATACATCTAATTGACCAAACAGACATACTGACAAGACTAATCTCAGATCACTCGGCTATAACTATCTCTCACTGGTACTAATGCAACTACACAGAGTAAGATATGGAGATTCAACGATGAATCAATCAGAGATGCTGCCTCAAAGGAGGCGATTGAGAAAACTATTCTAAATTACCTGAAAGACAACTCAATCTCTGATACCTCTCCATCTGAACATAGTTTTCCTGAGTCCCCTTTCTTAAAGGGGGGGCGTCCACCAAAATAAGAACATACGGTGTCACAGCTGGGGGCAGCTGGATTACATCAGGACAAGGGTGAACTACTGACGCGGCCTTATGTGGCAAGAGTTGAGCTGCTGCTGTGGGGCCATTAATGACGCTGTGATTAAGCAGCTGGGCAGAATGGAAAGACTACTGGTGAACTGGTTCACCAGAGCGTATAGATGGTGCCATTGATCATGCTAGACCGTTATTAGCTACCTGGAGCAAAGGAGGCTCCAGGCAATTTAAAGAGCCCTTAGTAGGGCCTTTCGCAGTGTCAGCAACCATGTGGATACTAGAAATAGGACCAGAAAAATAGGGACATTTTTCAAGATAAGTTTGTATAATGTCCACTGAGCCTTGTAGTCTCCCAACTGATGACTCCAGAACAGTAAGCAGAGTTCCAAAAGCATCAAGGGCTGAAAGAATCGTAAGTTCCAAATTATGAATCAGGTCTAAGAAATTACCCTCAGCCTTGTCAGCCGCAGGAACGGTGAGGTTGTCGATGTTCTTATCAGTTAAAGGCTTTGAAGGAGTCTTCTTTGAGCCATTGTCAGGCTTCCTGCTAGGTTTTTGGGAGAGTGGCTGCCCTGGATTTTTAAATTTTGCGCCTGGCTCCTAACCTCTGGATGTCATCAGATTTCTTGTAAGCACAGGGTTTCTGAGTCTTAGGATGAGCCACTATAGTTGTAGAATTTGTGGGCAGATGTAGGCAAAGGGGGCGGGGGCGGGGGCGGATTAGGTGAGGGGTCAGAGGTGGCAGTGCTAAGGATGGCTTCCCCCTCCTCTTGTGCATCTCTAGATAGAATAATGGCTTGGTGATTCCAAGCCAGTTCAACCTCGGCACATGAAAGTTTGTCCGAGAGCACACCTAGTGCCTTAAGAAAGGACAGTATAGATTGGCTGGCTCTAGGTCTTTTATCTGTCCCATTAGTGGATTCCGCTTTCCTCTTCCCTATACTATAGATAGCTCACTGCTCCCAAATTTTGAATAATAATCGAAGGCCTGTTAGAAGGTAATCAGAGTCCACATAACAAATCCATAAAAGGCCCACTAAATGGGTGTAAACAACACTCACCAGCTCCGGAGAAAGTCACTATGGACGATGTACGGGGTGGCCCGGCCCAGCCTCTTACGGGCGCTGATGGGTGCAAGATGGGCCTGCCGTTGGATTGGGCTTTGCCCAGGCACATACAGCGCATGTCCCAGGCAGCAGGACTCCCAGCAAAAATGTATGCGCCTCCGGGTGCAGGGATGATGCGGCACGCGGCCCCAAATAATCTGGGGGCTGGAGTCCTCACCCCTCCTGGCTGCCCTTCGCAATGTTCGGGGTGCAATTTCAATATTTTGTTACTTGATATTTTGTTCACAATATTAAGTCGAAAGATATCTATTCAATAGCCACACCTCTATCCTAGAATTACATAAATTTAATTCAACAATATTTCATTATGCCTTTAAAATGGGTTTAGAAATCTCTAAGACAAGAAAGTAACCATCAGCCCCGACTGCAACCCAAATGTTCAAATGTTGTTCACCTTTCATTGAGATAATGTTGATTAAAAAAATGACAATGATGAAGAATGATGCTCTGTTAGGTTTACTTTCCAAATGCATTTTCTTGCTTTGAGACTACTTAAGACCAATACCAGTCTTCGCATTGAACAGAATCCATAAATCATGAAACTATGGAATTATGTAAAACAATTGATGGCTATGGTTACATTTATATATTTGGTTCAATAAAAGTAGCCACACATGTACTAGTTATAGAAAATACACACCAGGTAAGTGTATAATTGCCAACTTAACTCCACACACAGGCTACAGCCCTATTGGCATGTCAGTAATTTTTACAGTGGCCCCCTCTGGCATACAAGGTCACTGACTTTACCCTGCACATAGGCGACAGCCCAATTGGTGCAACCATGACTAACTTCCCGGCAGCCCTCCCTGGCATACGGCAGTTGCCGACATGAAACTGCACACAGGTATTGGCCAGATTGGTGCAGTAGCTGTCTCCTCACATCTCGCAACAGAAATCCATTCACCAGGGACCCCCACTGCACCACGCTCCCTCCAGGCGCTGCCCTCTTCCTCACAGGGCAGACCGGTCTTGGCAAGCAAGTATTCACTGCTACTCCGGGAGTAAGTGGTCTTGAATTTCTCTGGACGATATCCCTCACCCAGGTGGGAGACTGGAAGGTCTTAGCCCCCCAGTCCTGGACATAGGCAGAAGTCTTGCAGAACTTCTTCTTGCACAGCCCTGCTGGCTGCTTGACAGTTGACAATTTTGTGTGCCTTGAGCTCCCCTTCTTTTAGTCCTTTTCCAGACACCAAATATAATTTAGTGTCAGAGTCTTTGAAGTTTGTGTTGGGGGTCTGCTCCCTCTTGAGGTGCGGACTCCTATCTTGCCATTCCTCAAAAAAGCAGCCTGTGAAAGCAGGAGAGTTAGACCTGGCATTCTTGGTGTGGTTTCCCCTGTCTTTTTGCCTCCGACTCCTGTATTTTTGCTGTGTGCTGGATTTCGTTTTTGCTGGTCTAGATGCTTTGGGCAGTTTGCCACTGCTGATCAGTGCCAAAGTGCAAGTGCTTCCTATGTAAATTGTATTTATGGATTGGTGTTTCCATGATTGCTTATTTGATTTACTGTTAAGTTCCTAGAACAGTGCACTGTGTGTGCCCAGGGCCTATAAATCAAATACTGCTAGTGGGCCTGCAGCACTGGTTGTGCCACCCACACAACAAGCCCTTCAAAGGGTTCTCAGAACAGCCACTGGTGTGTCTGCGTGCAGTTGCGACAGCCATGTCAACCTGGCAAGTTCAACTACTTGCCAGGCCCTAACCTTCCCTTTTCTCACATGTAGGGCACCCCTCAGGTAGGCCCAGGGTACCCCAATTGGCAGGGTGCAGTGTATGTGAAAGGTAGGATATGTACTGGTGTGTGTGACATGTCCCGATAGCGAAATACAGTGTATTTTGTTTTTCCCTATTGAAAGGCTACCTGTCCCATAGGAATGAATAGGAGTTCCTTGTAACATCTTACAAGCGTAACTTCCCATTGGGACAAGATAGAGAAATGGAGTTTGGGCACTCTGAACTCAGAATTTAATAACCCACCTTTTAGTAAAGATGGTTTTTAAATTGTGGGTTTAAAAAAATGCCACTTTTAGAAAGGTGTATACTATCAAAAATTGCTAATTCTGACTACTCTTTACCACACTTAATTTCTCTGAAAACTCCCTTTAATAATAGTGATCAGCAAGTATTCATTTACACATTTTGAAAAAAAAATTAAAATATGTCAAATACAGAAACATATTACAAAAGACATACATACACAATTCATACCTAAAAAATTACAAGAAAAATGACAAACCCACCCAACATACACAAACAACAACCATATTGATTTGTTCAGCAATCAATGTGAGAACCTTTACAGTTCTACCTCGTACTTGCCCAAAAAGGAAGACACATAGGTTAACATCATTCTTTAAGATCGCTTGTAACCTCCTGCATCAATGGGCTGCGCAACCTAACAATGCCACGATCTTTTAACCAGGGAATCAATTCACTAATTTTAGTCTATTTCCCCGATTATACAGTCTTTTTTATTTGCTTGTAGAGTTGCGTTGTTGTCGTTGACGTGTTTCGAACCCATCATATTATTCATGGGTTCTCTTTAGGACACAGAACTGATATACACTAAAAACCAAAACACATTGACTTCATCATTATTTACACAGATGGGGTGATCTTTACATATTTTCTCCCTGCGCTATCAAGTTCAACAACAGTTACCTCAAGTCCATCGACCGGAGGACTCTATATCGAAACAAAACTCCCTTACCCTGACTATAAGCAAGGGTCCCTACTTGGACAAAGGTGCGAACCATTGCCAACTAGAGACCCCCATTTTTCACAAGGAGTGTCTCAAATTTGATAGCCCCACAACACACGCCATGTGTTAGAAATGGGGTTCTCTAGTTGGCAGAGGTAGGTCCAAATAGGAACCCTTGCTTCTAGTCAGGGTAAGGGGGATACACACTTTACATAGCCCCTGCTCACCCCCTGGGTAGCTTGGCACGAGCAGACAGGCTTATTCCAAAGGCAATGTGTAAAGTATTTGTACTCAAAACACACAGTAATACAGTGATAACACCACAAATGGAAACCACACCAGTTTAGAAAAATAAAGTATCTTTATCTAAACTCAACAAGACCAAAAATGACAAAAATCCAACATACAGGTAATAAGATATGACTTTAGAACAATTATTGCAAAAATAAAACTTGTACAAAAAAATAGCTCCACCTGGGGCTATTGCGACGTCGTGACCGCAATAAATCCAAAGTACGTCGCCGACTGCGAGGAGCACGGCGTCAGGCACGGAGTCACACAGACCCCCAAACAAACAGTACCTTGGAAACGAAGTCTATGACAATGCATGGCATTGTGGAGGTGAGGCGTCGGTGCTGAGGTCGAGGGCGGCTCCCTGGCTGCCATGGGAGGTGAGGCGTTGTGGCCGCAAGTTGGCGACTTTGAGTCCAGAACAGGGGAAGACAATTGCATCGATTTCAGTGACGATGCGAAGTCGGCGAGTTCGTGGAGTCACCCTCGGCGGTTATCGTGCCACGATAACAGGATGCAGGCGCTGGTGATGACAGTCGGTGCAAGCGCTGCCGTCGTGAAATGCCGATAACTGCAAGAGACGAAGGCCGGCAGAGCTGCGGTGCAGGCCGGACGGTGCGTCGTTCACTTCACGAGTGGTGCCTCGGGTCTCGTGCAGGTCACGGCGTCACAGCGATATCACTGACAGTGTCAGAGACAGGTTTTCTTACTTATCTTCAGTTTCTTCCAGCTCCCAACAGCAGGAACAAACCTCCAGAGGCCCAAAACTGGAATAGGCACCTCCTGGCAGGTCAGTACTCTCAGCAATAGAGTTCAGGGGAGCTGGGGGGGGGGGGGGAGTCTTTGTGTCACTGAGACTCCAGAACAGGAGGCTAGCACTCTCAGGCCCTTGGAGATTCTTCTTGAAGCAGATTCACAGCAAAGTTCCAGTCTTTGTCCTTTCCTTGGCAGAAACAGCAACTGCAGGCCAACCCCACACAGCAAAGAGGCAGCACTCCTCCTCACAGCTCTTCTCCTTGGCAAAGGTTCCTCTTGAATCTAGAAGTGATCTAAAATTCTGGAGTTTTAGGCCTACTACTTATACCCTAGTTTGTCTTTGTTCTCTTTGTGCAAGGGTCTCTGAGCCCAGTCCAAACCAGTTCTGTCCTCACTGGTGCAGTATGGCCACAGGGGGTGGAGACAGCATTGTGCAAGGGAGACAGGCCCTATTCAGGTGCAAGGAACTCTCCTCGCACTATGCCAAATGCAGCCAAGCACCATTCAGCTTAGCTCGGAGTCATCCAGGAAGGGCCAGGCACACCTCAACCCCCTCAGTGGCTGTCTACAGTGAATGCACATCCCAGCCCCTGTCACTCCAAACCCAGACAGTCAATCCACAAACAGGCAGAGGCACACAGAATGGTTAAACAAGAAAATGCCTACTTTCTAAAAGTGTTATTTTCAAACACATAATTTAAAAACCATCTTTACTAAAATATGTTATTAAATACTGAGTTCAGAGAGCCTAAACTTTATTTCTCTATCTTGTCCCAATGGGAAGTTATACTTGTAAGATGTTACAAAGTATCTCCAACCTATGGGGCAGATAGCCTTTCAATAGTGAAATACTGCCAATTTCGTTTTTCACTATCAGGACATGTCACACATACCAGTACATGTCCTACCTTTCACATACACTGCACCCTGCCCATGGGAGTACCTTGGGCATACCATAGGGGTGCCTTAGGTGTAAGAAAAGGGAAGGTTAGTGCCTGGCAAGTAGGTGCACTTGCTAAGTCGACATGGCAGTTTAAAACTGTGCGCAGACACTGCAGTGGCAGTACTGAGATACCTTTTCAGGGCTACTCATGTGGGTGGCACAATCAGTGCTGCAGGCCCAGTGGTAGCATTTGATTTATAGGCCCTGGCACACTCAGTGCACTTTACTAGGGACTTACCAGTAAATCAAATATGCCAATCAGGGAGAACCAATTGTGATAACAATTTACGCAGGGATCACTTACACTTTGACACTGATCGGCAGTGGCAAAGTGCCCAGAGCATTTAAGCCAGCAAAAACGAAATTCAGCACAGCATCAAAAATACAGGAGGTAGAGGCAAAAAGTCAGGGGAAACCACGCCAAAGATGCCAAGTCTAACACAATCGGAGTACCAAGAGGTTCACACCTGAATATCAGCCACAGTGATGTGTGCATCAAAAGGTCTACATGGTACCCCAGCCCTACTCTTTATGATTCTCTAATCAGCCACATTTCCTTTCTGAGATGTGCCCAAGCCCCTTTCCAGTGATCTCTCCCTGAACCAAGACCACCTTTGAAGTGCACTGAAGAGCCTGGCTCTCCTTCCTCCAGTGTGTGTCTCACTTAGCTCTCAGTAGTGCAGCAATCCACAAATCTGCCTGGGGGAACTCTTCTACCTTCTCATGCTTCTGCAGGCATCCCTCAATCTCCCAAAATGGAACCCAGAGGCCTTTATTTATTGCACCATACACAGACACATGCACCAACCACATGCGTGCTGCATAGCACTACAGTGTAACTTGATGTAGGCCACAAATGAGTTGGGCACACAGCAGCGGAACCGTACATGCGTGAGCCTGTAGGCCTCACTCCAGTGACTGACATAAAAAGGCCTGTTTACTTCTACTGATCACTACATGGTATGCTGCTGCCACCACCATGCTCGTGCTACTTTCTGACAAATGTAGTAGCCTTTCACCACCATGAGGGTAGTGCTTTGGGTGCCACTCCCTTCCAACAAGAACGCAATACATGATACAGGTCTATGTCGTGGCACAGTCGTATGCTCCATATTCGCCCAAAACAAAAATCCATACCAGTAATCCAGACTTCGTTGCAGCTGGGGCACTCAGAGCAGAGGTTCATGTAGTCACCCGCGGGGGACTTTTCTGTCCGAACACATTTGGCATGTAGGAGCTGTCCATGAGATTCTTGTGAGTATATGCCTAGCCTCTTAATGAGCGAATTACTTGAGTGATTTTGGGTGGGGTTATTACTAACATGGTGGAAATGTAAAGCTCCCCATCTTTATCAATATATTTATGCCTCCAGAAACCCAGATGTAACATTTCAAATTGTATTATGGTGTCCTGTTACATTCACTCCTAATAGAAATTCTTCAAAGCATTGTTACTTGAAGCTGATAACTGAAGGCTTTGGCAAGCATACAAGTAGTGGTTCCTCGCAGATTTAGTAGCCAGGCTATTTGCAGTGTAGTTTATTTTCTTGCACCAAAAATATGGAACGCACTGACTATTTCTACCAGCCCGAGATCAATTTATCTTATTTTAAAGAAAGCTCAAGACTTAGCTTTTCAAATAGCATCCTTTACTGTCCCTCTCTGGCATATGTCTTACAACTACAGTCTAGCGCCAGGTAACCCTGGGCGTAGTTCGCGTAGTAGCGCTACGCGAAGTGCACTTCGCGCTACGCGTAGCTACACGAACTGCGTAGTGCGGTAGGGAAATGCTGTTCGCACTGATTGCACAGTGCCGGATGCTTGTCCACACTGTGCAATCATTGCAAACGGCATCTTGCACAGTGCAAGCAGTGGTTTTCTGCCGCTCGAGTAGATTTGTTGATGATGATGTTTACTTCAAATTCGCATCCAAGGCCAACACTACTAACCAGTCCTTAGCAAGGGATACTACTGATTTTTCCTTACTACAATTTGATAACACCACTCCTGATCAGATTGCAAATCTAATCTCTTCTTTGAAATCAGGATCGGCTACTGACCCTTGTCCTCCGGCTGTACTTTCATTAGTCACAGAATATGTGGCACCTGTTTTATCTAGCATTGGTAATACTATGTTTGCCTCAGGCATATACCCCACGGCCTGGAAGAAAACTATTATAAAACCATTGCTAAAAAAAGTAAATTTAGACCCTAATGACAAAAAAATTACAGGCCGATAGCCAGTTTGACTTTTCCAGCTAAAATCTTTGAAAAGGTGATGAATACTCAACTGTCCAAGTACCTTGAAGATCATCATCTGTTAGACGACGCTCAATTTGGATTTCGTAAGGGCCATGGAACAGAGACTGCACTCATTAAAGCAGCTGAAGACATCAGAATCATTCTGGATCAGGGAGGCACGGCTGTTCTTATACTGTTGGATCTCTCAGCAGCTTTTGACACGGTCAATCACACTATTTTGATCGACCGTGTCACTAAAATGGGTATCCAACACAATGCAAGAGCACTGTTGACTTCCTTTCTCACCAATCGGACACAGTCGGTAAATTTTGGCACCTTCCAGTCTGCCCAATTGGCCCTCCCATGTGGTGTCCCACAAGGGTCATCCCTAAGCCCGACACTATTTAATATCTATGTGTCGGACTTAGCTAGAGTAATCAAGGTTCATGGGATGGGCCTTACATCGTATGCCGACGATACGCAACTGGTGTTGACTATACACAATGATGGTGAAAAGGTAGCAGCCAACTTCCAAAAAGGTATGCTTGCAATTAGTAGCTGGATGACCAGCAACTGCCTTAAATTAAACTCTGATAAAACAGAGGTTATGACATTTGGCAAGCTATCTCCTATCTGGTCCTCCTCTTGGTGGCCTGTCTCACTGGGTTCCCCCCAATCCCAGTCACCAGGGTTAGGAACGTGGGCGTCATATACGATGACAAATTGACTTTTCTGCCTCATGCTAACACGGTGGTCTCAGCCTCATTCCATAAGTTACGTATGATAAAAAAGATTTTACCATTTCTGCCGCTGACTGCAGGGAAAACTCTGGTTAGTACACTAGTTATGTCTACTATTGACTACTGTAGCGGGCTCCTTGTAAATGCCCAGAACAAAGTCATTCATAAGCTACAGTCAGTCCAAAACGCAGCCGCCAGGATGCTATCAGGAACCCCTAAATACAAGCCAATCTCTCATGTTATTCGGAAGTATCACTGGCTTTCTGTGAAGAACAAAATCAGAAAAATAAGGGGAGAAAGAGGGATATGCTAGGTCCACCCTCCAAAAATGATCAAGAATTACAAAACACCGAAATCTCGGTTATGGAAACCTAGCCAGTTTTTTCAGAAAATTAAATTTACTAATATAAGATTAAAAAAAATAGTTAGTAAAGGAAAAATGTCCTTTCTTGAGTCCCCTCACTCACCATGGTTTCCCATGGTGACATGCTTCATCAAAGGGGCCATCCCAACCCGCTACGGGCTGAGGCGTGCTACGACTTGCGACACTACGTAGGAGCACTACTTGTGAGTGACTATGTGTGGTGCAGTGATGGGGGTGGAGTGGGTGAGACTAAAAATATCTAGCTAGTGGGCAAAAAGAATTTATTCAGGCTCTTAGCCGATATATTAAAAACGGGGTTGGTCGCTAGGGTGTCTGTTTTTAATTAGTCAGGGGTCCCTAGTGAACGTCAACTAGTTTCGAGCTACCCCAGTGCTCTTCTTCAGGACAAACAGGGTCCAGCCCTGTTTAGTACCACTCCAAAGTGACCTAAGGATAGGAAAAAATGCTGCAAAATACTAGCAGGCAAGAGTTAATACATACAGTACTTTGATCACGTAGTATCTGTAATAGAGAAAGGAATAAAAGCATTATCAAGTACAGTCTATGTACTGTATAGGTAGTTATTGAAACCATGTTGATGCTGATCAATTGAATCTAAAACAGAAAACGGCATACGAGACCTACTTCATGCTATGTAGGTAAGTGAAAACGCCATGCTGCACATTAACTACATATAATCAGACACTCACTGCTGGTGTGTGTTGTTAAGAGCTCTCCCATAAGATCCTTGTGTGGTTATGAGAGCTATGGGCATCTCAATAGTCATGTTATACTATAGGGCCAGCTTAGTTTAAACACAAAAAACTAAAAACCAAAAAAGGAATACCACATGACATTACCCTTAGGGAGTAGATTGTCAGTAATCTGAGACATGCCAGGCAATTAGGTGAATGCTTATTTGCCAGGAAATAGAATGAAATGAAAGAGCATAAACCTAAAAAAACATACTAATATGTACAGACTAAACAATACGACAAAGAAAATACAGTGACATAATAAAACACATACTAATTATGGAGCAACAATGTGCTTCATGGTCAGAGGGGCTGGAGAGATCATCGCCACTGTAGGAGAAAGGAAAAAACAAAGCGATAATGAAAGCTTTGTAGCAAAAAAGGGGGGGGGGTGCACTGTGAGAGGCTCTGCTGTCTACCCGGTCCGGTGCTGTGGAGAGAATAACTTACTTGAGAATGAAAACTGCTCCGGCTGTTGCCTGCTTCCCTCCCGACCGCATATTAACAAGTGAGTCCCTACTGCTTGTTTTTAAAGGGTGTTTTCCCGCCGATTCATGATTAGGAGACTAGAGCGGAAACTAAAGAACAAAATGGCCGCCTTCTATGGCTCAATGTGGCTGCCATTTTGGGAAGGTAAAATACTCATTAGTGCCTATTGGGAAGGGTATAAGGTGATTAGAGGCAATACAAAGGTGATGAACAAATACATACAATGTGCCTCACAATGATATACAAAAGAGGTCTAATACGAGTTCCTATCATTGTGGGAAGGTAAAATACTCGTTAGTGCCTATTGATAAGAGTATAAGGTGATTAGAGGCTAAACAAGGAAGACGAACAAATACATACAATGAGCCTCACGATGATATACAAAAGAGGTCTAATACGAGTGCCTATTGAGGAATCACTAAGGTGATTAAGACGTACTCATATAAAACAAACATACAGATGAATACTGTATTTACACTCCCTGAAGAAGTGTTTGATTATGAACGGAGAGTAATTGCAACTGATCGGCTGACTCTTAGCGTGTCATATATAGGGTGACTGGTATTTGCTCAGGAGTTTCCCAATAGATATAATGCCAGAGGAGATTGATAGCTTGAACTCTGGTTAAGAGGGAATTTGATCAGATGACTTTTCTAATTGCAGGGTGACTGGTATTCTTTCAAAAAACATACCCCTTAGATGTAATGTCAGAGGAGACTGTTATTTTGAGAACTGACCCCACGGAATATTATCATTCAAGCCTTGAGTGTCTGTACGTAATTTAAAAACCCAGCGTTGTTCTCTCTCTAGAAGTCGCTGTTCGAGGTTGTCATTACATTTGATATGTTCCAGGACCACCCACCTCATGTCGTTAGGTGTATGTTGTTTTTCGATAAAATGGGTTGACATTTTTGTTGTCGCCCGCTTGCACCTGATGTTACTACGGTGCTCCACAATCCTAGTACTGACTTTTCGTGTAGTCATGCCTACGTAGTGGAGATTACAGGTGCAGGTAATCAGATATACCACACCTGTGGTGTTACAATTAGTGAAACTGCGGAGTTCCCATGTCATTTGATTGTTAAATGTCACTCTTTTAGTTGCTGACGTGAGGTGACATACGCTGCAGTTATTACATGGGTAATGTCCTGTAGGCAGAGTTTGTAGGATTCTTTGTCCATCAGATTTGGTGTTAATCTTGGGACGAGTGTGGACAAAGTAGTTCTTAAGGTTTTTTCCTTTTCTGTGACTGAACATTGGTTTGGGTATGTCTAGGTTGGCACTGTTCAGTGTCCGCCAGTGTTTTTTGATTATTTTAGACACCTTGTTAGATGCTATGTTATAAGTTGTTATACATATTGGTCTCTTTTCTTGTGTGTTTTTATTTAGTCTGGGTTCAAGGAGGGAATCTCTGTTGTTATTGCTCGCTCTTTTCTTGGCTGCTGATATGAGGTGCTTAGGATACTGCCTGGCTGTCAATTTCTCCGCCAAATCCTTTGCTTGGGTATAGTAATCCGTTTTCTCAGTACAATTTCTTCTTAGACGTAGAAATTGACCCAAAGGTAAATTGTCTTTTAGTTGTTTGGGATGAAAACTATCGTAAATCAAAAGACAATTTCTTGCAGTCGGTTTGAAATGCGTGGTTGTGGTCAGGCTACCTTGGTTCGCTGTGATGTTAAGGTCCAGAAAGACCACTTGGGACCTGCTCATAGTGTTGGTGAACTTTAAAAATGGATCCTGTAGGTTCAACCAATTAATGAAACTGGTGGCCTCGGTCTCATTGCCTTCCCAAATCACAAAAACATTGTCAATGTAACGTCTCCATACTTTTAAATTGTTGAAGTACGGATTGTGAGGATTTAGGATCTTCTGTTTCTCAAGGTGGTGGACATAGAGACCCGCCACACTCGGCGCGAAAGTGCTTCCCATGCTAGTTCCGTGCACTTGACGGTACAACGTATCTTCAAATCTGAAGTAGTTCTCAGTTAGGGCCAGACGGCAGCATTCTAAGACCACGTGTCTTGGTGTGTGGTATATCCAGGAATTCTCGAAGAGTACTTCTTCAAGGATTTGCAGGGTTTCCTTATGCGGTAGACTTGTGTATAAACTTTCAACATCAAGTCCCATCAGGATATTGATTTCTGGGTCAAAGGGTAGATCTTGTAAAAGGCATAGGACAGCTTTTGTATCCTGTAGGTATGTGTTAGTACTCTGTACTATAGGTCTTAAAAAAGCATCAGCGAACTTTGAGAGGGGTTCAAGAATTGAACCTATGCCCGATACTATTGGTCTCCCAGGAGGACTATCCATAGATTTATGAATCTTTGGGATAGTATAAAAGTAAGGGATCGTGGGTTTTTTGTTTTCCAAAAAATCTCCTTCTTTTTTGGTTATCCAACCATTTGCAGTAGATTCTTCCACTAGATAGGCAATCTCCACACGTAAGCGTTCTGTGGGGTCTTCTTTTATTTTGACATAGTTTCTTGCGTCTGCCAATAGTTTGAGGCACACTTCTCGGTACGTCGTGGTATTCTGCAGAACTATGGCGCCGCCTTTGTCTGCTGGTTTTATGGTAACTTTTTTCTCCAAGGCTAGCTGTTGTATAGCCTCATGTTCCTTTTTACTTGTATTATGGTAGGTTGTTATAGACCTAGGGTCTATTTCAGATACTTCCTTCATGACAGCTTTTTCGAAGGCCAACAGTTCCACAGGGAGGCTCACTGAAGGTGGTATAAAGTTGGATTTCTTGTGGAGACCTGTGTCGCTTTCCAAATCACTAGTGGGAGGTTTATCTTTGAAGAAAACTTGAAGTTTGATTTTCCTAATGAATTCATTGACTTCGCTACAGAGTCTGAATTTGTCCAGAGTAGGAGTTGGTACGTAGCTCAGACCTTTCTCTAAGACTGTTATTTGTGTAGTAGTTAGGTTGGTATCCGACAGATTTACCACTAAACCAGGTTGTTGCTGGTTGTTGGGTTGTCTGGTGGACCCATACTCCTGGTATGGCTCCTGGAGGTTTCCAGGGGTTGAGCCCATTGGACCTGTTGGGCTCTTCTTGATTTTCCCCTCTGTGGGCCCTTGCCTCTTCCTAAAAAAGAATGATTTTCAGGGGTGTTTGGTTGTGCTTGATCCCATGGCGTGTGGGATTGATATTGATACGGATGTTGGTGGAAGGGGGTGGTGGTCCGTAGAAAAAGGCGGTGGGCCTCCATATGGTGGTGGTCCTTGGTATGTAGGCCAGCCATAATTATATCCTCCCCGATTCCTCATGCGTCCGCCACGTAATCGCCTGTTCCTATTTCTGTTCTGTTGGTTGAGGCTCCCATCTGAGTTGTCTGAACCAGTATCTGATCCATCACTGTCAGTGTTATACCCCGCGTTTCTCCCTGACGGGATATATCCTTCCTTTGTGTAGGGGTAAGCTTTTTCATGTGAGAAGGATTTCTGGTCTTTCTTGAATTTGGTATATTTTGTGTCCTTCAGGGTTATTTCAAAGTCTGTCATTGATTTATTAAGTTCTTCCAGGCGTTTCTTAAGCTCTGTAACCCCTTGGAAGGTCTTTAGGCGAATTTCTAGTGTTTGGATCTCTCCTTTCATTTCCTCCGATAAACGTGCAGCCGTCTTGATGATAAGGACCAGCCAGTCCCTGGTGCAGTGCCAGGAAATAAGCGACCAATCCTTTTTAAAAATTTTGTCTTGCTGGAATATGAAAGGCTCATTGTGTACAATCAATCCTCGTGGGGCAGTATTGGATCTTAAATACTCAGTCATCATGATACCATGGACTAAGGTTTTAATTTGATTCCTTTTTAATTCCGATAATTCATCCCAACATTGGCTAGATTCGTCTGAGTCTCTATGTGACGCCCCTGCTAATGGAAGCATTGAGGCAATTGTTCTTTCAATTTCCTCTTCTGAGAATGTGAGTCCAGTGATTTCAGCCATTTTATCAAGAAGGTTATTTTTTATTTTAAAAAGGTAGTGTCAAGGGTAAACCTCAGGAAGGATATAACTCCCACAGCTGGGCGCTGTAGATCACAAAATCAGAAAAATAAGGGGAGAAAGAGGGATATGCTAGGTCCACCCTCCAAAAATGATCAAGAATTACAAAACACCGAAATCTCGGTTATGGAAACCTAGCCAGTTTTTTCAGAAAATTAAATTTACTAATATAAGATTAAAAAAAAATAGTTAGTAAAGGAAAAATGTCCTTTCTTGAGTCCCCTCACTCACCATGGTTTCCCATGGTGACATGCTTCATCATAGGGGCCATCCCAACCCGCTACGGGCTGAGGCGTGCTACGACTTGCGACACTACGTAGGAGCACTACTTGTGAGTGACTATGTGTGGTGCAGTGATGGGGGTGGAGTGGGTGAGACTAAAAATATCTAGCTAGTGGGCAAAAAGAATTTATTCAGGCTCTTAGCCGATATATTAAAAACGGGGTTGGTCGCTAGGGTGTCTGTTTTTAATTAGTCAGGGGTCCCTAGTGAACGTCAACTAGTTTCGAGCTACCCCAGTGCTCTTCTTCAGGACAAACAGGGTCCAGCCCTGTTTAGTACCACTCCAAAGTGACCTAAGGATAGGAAAAAATGCTGCAAAATACTAGCAGGCAAGAGTTAATACATACAGTACTTTGATCACGTAGTATCTGTAATAGAGAAAGGAATAAAAAGCATTATCAAGTACAGTCTATGTACTGTATAGGTAGTTATTGAAACCATGTTGATGCTGATCAATTGAATCTAAAACAGAAAACGGCATACGAGACCTACTTCATGCTATGTAGGTAAGTGAAAACGCCATGCTGCACATTAACTACATATAATCAGACACTCACTGCTGGTGTGTGTTGTTAAGAGCTCTCCCATAAGATCCTTGTGTGGTTATGAGAGCTATGGGCATCTCAATAGTCATGTTATACTATAGGGCCAGCTTAGTTTAAACACAAAAAACTAAAAACCAAAAAAGGAATACCACATGACATTACCCTTAGTGAGTAGATTGTCAGTAATCTGAGACATGCCAGGCAATTAGGTGAATGCTTATTTGCCAGGAAATAGAATGAAATGAAAGAGCATAAACCTAAAAAAACATACTAATATGTACAGACAAAACAATACGACAAAGAAAATACAGTGACATAATAAAACACATACTAATTATGGAGCAACAATGTGCTTCATGGTCTGAGAGGGGCTGGAGAGATCATCGCCACTGTAGGAGAAAGGAAAAAACAAAGCGATAATGAAAGCTTTGTAGCAAAAAAGGGGGGGGGTGCACTGTGAGAGGCTCTGCTGTCTACCCGGTCCGGTGCTGTGGAGAGAATAACTTACTTGAGAATGAAAACTGCTCCGGCTGTTGCCTGCTTCCCTCCCGACCGCATATTAACAAGTGAGTCCCTACTGCTTGTTTTTAAAGGGTGTTTTCCCGCCGATTCATGATTAGGAGACTAGAGCGGAAACTAAAGAACAAAATGGCCGCCTTCTATGGCTCAATGTGGCTGCCATTTTGGGAAGGTAAAATACTCATTAGTGCCTATTGGGAAGGGTATAAGGTGATTAGAGGCAATACAAAGGTGATGAACAAATACATACAATGTGCCTCACAATGATATACAAAAGAGGTCTAATACGAGTTCCTATCATTGTGGGAAGGTAAAATACTCGTTAGTGCCTATTGATAAGAGTATAAGGTGATTAGAGGCTAAACAAGGAAGACGAACAAATACATACAATGAGCCTCACGATGATATACAAAAGAGGTCTAATACGAGTGCCTATTGAGGAATCACTAAGGTGATTAAGACGTACTCATATAAAACAAACATACAGATGAATACTGTATTTACACTCCCTGAAGAAGTGTTTGATTATGAACGGAGAGTAATTGCAACTGATCGGCTGACTCTTAGCGTGTCATATATAGGGTGACTGGTATTTGCTCAGGAGTTTCCCAATAGATATAATGCCAGAGGAGATTGATAGCTTGAACTCTGGTTAAGAGGGAATTTGATCAGATGACTTTTCTAATTGCAGGGTGACTGGTATTCTTTCAAAAAACATACCCCTTAGATGTAATGTCAGAGGAGACTGTTATTTTGAGAACTGACCCCACGGAATATTATCATTCAAGCCTTGAGTGTCTGTACGTAATTTAAAAACCCAGCGTTGTTCTCTCTCTAGAAGTCGCTGTTCGAGGTTGTCATTACATTTGATATGTTCCAGGACCACCCACCTCATGTCGTTAGGTGTATGTTGTTTTTCGATAAAATGGGTTGACATTTTTGTTGTCGCCCGCTTGCACCTGATGTTACTACGGTGCTCCACAATCCTAGTACTGACTTTTCGTGTAGTCATGCCTACGTAGTGGAGATTACAGGTGCAGGTAATCAGATATACCACACCTGTGGTGTTACAATTAGTGAAACTGCGGAGTTCCCATGTCATTTGATTGTTAAATGTCACTCTTTTAGTTGCTGACGTGAGGTGACATACGCTGCAGTTATTACATGGGTAATGTCCTGTAGGCAGAGTTTGTAGGATTCTTTGTCCATCAGATTTGGTGTTAATCTTGGGACGAGTGTGGACAAAGTAGTTCTTAAGGTTTTTTCCTTTTCTGTGACTGAACATTGGTTTGGGTATGTCTAGGTTGGCACTGTTCAGTGTCCGCCAGTGTTTTTTGATTATTTTAGACACCTTGTTAGATGCTATGTTATAAGTTGTTATACATATTGGTCTCTTTTCTTGTGTGTTTTTATTTAGTCTGGGTTCAAGGAGGGAATCTCTGTTGTTATTGCTCGCTCTTTTCTTGGCTGCTGATATGAGGTGCTTAGGATACTGCCTGGCTGTCAATTTCTCCGCCAAATCCTTTGCTTGGGTATAGTAATCCGTTTTCTCAGTACAATTTCTTCTTAGACGTAGAAATTGACCGAAAGGTAAATTGTCTTTTAGTTGTTTGGGATGAAAACTATCGTAAATCAAAAGACAATTTCTTGCAGTCGGTTTGAAATGCGTGGTTGTGGTCAGGCTACCTTGGTTCGCTGTGATGTTAAGGTCCAGAAAGACCACTTGGGACCTGCTCATAGTGTTGGTGAACTTTAAAAATGGATCCTGTAGGTTCAACCAATTAATGAAACTGGTGGCCTCGGTCTCATTGCCTTCCCAAATCACAAAAACATCGTCAATGTAACGTCTCCATACTTTTAAATTGTTGAAGTACGGATTGTGAGGATTTAGGATCTTCTGTTTCTCAAGGTGGTGGACATAGAGACCCGCCACACTCGGCGCGAAAGTGCTTCCCATGCTAGTTCCGTGCACTTGACGGTACAACGTATCTTCAAATCTGAAGTAGTTCTCAGTTAGGGCCAGACGGCAGCATTCTAAGACCACGTGTCTTGGTGTGTGGTATATCCAGGAATTCTCGAAGAGTACTTCTTCAAGGATTTGCAGGGTTTCCTTATGCGGTAGACTTGTGTATAAACTTTCAACATCAAGTCCCATCAGGATATTGATTTCTGGGTCAAAGGGTAGATCTTGTAAAAGGCATAGGACAGCTTTTGTATCCTGTAGGTATGTGTTAGTACTCTGTACTATAGGTCTTAAAAAAGCATCAGCGAACTTTGAGAGGGGTTCAAGAATTGAACCTATGCCCGATACTATTGGTCTCCCAGGAGGACTATCCATAGATTTATGAATCTTTGGGATAGTATAAAAGTAAGGGATCGTGGGTTTTTTGTTTTCCAAAAAATCTCCTTCTTTTTTGGTTATCCAACCATTTGCAGTAGATTCTTCCACTAGATAGGCAATCTCCACACGTAAGCGTTCTGTGGGGTCTTCTTTTATTTTGACATAGTTTCTTGCGTCTGCCAATAGTTTGAGGCACACTTCTCGGTACGTCGTGGTATTCTGCAGAACTATGGCGCCGCCTTTGTCTGCTGGTTTTATGGTAACTTTTTTCTCCAAGGCTAGCTGTTGTATAGCCTCATGTTCCTTTTTACTTGTATTATGGTAGGTTGTTATAGACCTAGGGTCTATTTCAGATACTTCCTTCATGACAGCTTTTTCGAAGGCCAACAGTTCCACAGGGAGGCTCACTGAAGGTGGTATAAAGTTGGATTTCTTGTGGAGACCTGTGTCGCTTTCCAAATCACTAGTGGGAGGTTTATCTTTGAAGAAAACTTGAAGTTTGATTTTCCTAATGAATTCATTGACTTCGCTACAGAGTCTGAATTTGTCCAGAGTAGGAGTTGGTACGTAGCTCAGACCTTTCTCTAAGACTGTTATTTGTGTAGTAGTTAGGTTGGTATCCGACAGATTTACCACTAAACCAGGTTGTTGCTGGTTGTTGGGTTGTCTGGTGGACCCATACTCCTGGTATGGCTCCTGGAGGTTTCCAGGGGTTGAGCCCATTGGACCTGTTGGGCTCTTCTTGATTTTCCCCTCTGTGGGCCCTTGCCTCTTCCTAAAAAAGAATGATTTTCAGGGGTGTTTGGTTGTGCTTGATCCCATGGCGTGTGGGATTGATATTGATACGGATGTTGGTGGAAGGGGGTGGTGGTCCGTAGAAAAAAGGCGGTGGGCCTCCATATGGTGGTGGTCCTTGGTATGTAGGCCAGCCATAATTATATCCTCCCCGATTCCTCATGCGTCCGCCACGTAATCGCCTGTTCCTATTTCTGTTCTGTTGGTTGAGGCTCCCATCTGAGTTGTCTGAACCAGTATCTGATCCATCACTGTCAGTGTTATACCCCGCGTTTCTCCCTGACGGGATATATCCTTCCTTTGTGTAGGGGTAAGCTTTTTCATGTGAGAAGGATTTCTGGTCTTTCTTGAATTTGGTATATTTTGTGTCCTTCAGGGTTATTTCAAAGTCTGTCATTGATTTATTAAGTTCTTCCAGGCGTTTCTTAAGCTCTGTAACCCCTTGGAAGGTCTTTAGGCGAATTTCTAGTGTTTGGATCTCTCCTTTCATTTCCTCCGATAAACGTGCAGCCGTCTTGATGATAAGGACCAGCCAGTCCCTGGTGCAGTGCCAGGAAATAAGCGACCAATCCTTTTTAAAAATTTTGTCTTGCTGGAATATGAAAGGCTCATTGTGTACAATCAATCCTCGTGGGGCAGTATTGGATCTTAAATACTCAGTCATCATGATACCATGGACTAAGGTTTTAATTTGATTCCTTTTTAATTCCGATAATTCATCCCAACATTGGCTAGATTCGTCTGAGTCTCTATGTGACGCCCCTGCTAATGGAAGCATTGAGGCAATTGTTCTTTCAATTTCCTCTTCTGAGAATGTGAGTCCAGTGATTTCAGCCATTTTATCAAGAAGGTTATTTTTTATTTTAAAAAGGTAGTGTCAAGGGTAAACCTCAGGAAGGATATAACTCCCACAGCTGGGCGCTGTAGATCACAAAATCAGAAAAATAAGGGGAGAAAGAGGGATATGCTAGGTCCACCCTCCAAAAATGATCAAGAATTACAAAACACCGAAATCTCGGTTATGGAAACCTAGCCAGTTTTTTCAGAAAATTAAATTTACTAATATAAGATTAAAAAAAAAAAAATTGTTAGTAAAGGAAAAATGTCCTTTCTTGAGTCCCCTCACTCACCATGGTTTCCCATGGTGACATGTTTCATCATAGGGGCCATCCCAACCCGCTACGGGCTGAGGCGTGCTACGACTTGCGACACTACGTAGGAGCACTACTTGTGAGTGACTATGTGTGGTGCAGTGATGGGGGTGGAGTGGGTGAGACTAAAAATATCTAGCTAGTGGGCAAAAAGAATTTATTCAGGCTCTTAGCCGATATATTAAAAACGGGGTTGGTCGCTAGGGTGTCTGTTTTTAATTAGTCAGGGGTCCCTAGTGAACGTCAACTAGTTTCGAGCTACCCCAGTGCTCTTCTTCAGGACAAACAGGGTCCAGCCCTGTTTAGTACCACTCCAAAGTGACCTAAGGATAGGAAAAAATGCTGCAAAATACTAGCAGGCAAGAGTTAATACATACAGTACTTTGATCACGTAGTATCTGTAATAGAGAAAGGAATAAAAAGCATTATCAAGTACAGTCTATGTACTGTATAGGTAGTTATTGAAACCATGTTGATGCTGATCAATTGAATCTAAAACAGAAAACGGCATACGAGACCTACTTCATGCTATGTAGGTAAGTGAAAACGCCATGCTGCACATTAACTACATATAATCAGACACTCACTGCTGGTGTGTGTTGTTAAGAGCTCTCCCATAAGATCCTTGTGTGGTTATGAGAGCTATGGGCATCTCAATAGTCATGTTATACTATAGGGCCAGCTTAGTTTAAACACAAAAAACTAAAAACCAAAAAAGGAATACCACATGACATTACCCTTAGGGAGTAGATTGTCAGTAATCTGAGACATGCCAGGCAATTAGGTGAATGCTTATTTGCCAGGAAATAGAATGAAATGAAAGAGCATAAACCTAAAAAAACATACTAATATGTACAGACTAAACAATACGACAAAGAAAATACAGTGACATAATAAAACACATACTAATTATGGAGCAACAATGTGCTTCATGGTCTGAGAGGGGCTGGAGAGATCATCACCACTGTAGGAGAAAGGAAAAAACAAAGCGATAATGAAAGCTTTGTAGCAAAAAAAGGGGGGGGGGGTGCACTGTGAGAGGCTCTGCTGTCTACCCGGTCCGGTGCTGTGGAGAGAATAACTTACTTGAGAATGAAAACTGCTCCGGCTGTTGCCTGCTTCCCTCCCGACCGCATATTAACAAGTGAGTCCCTACTGCTTGTTTTTAAAGGGTGTTTTCCCGCCGATTCATGATTAGGAGACTAGAGCGGAAACTAAAGAACAAAATGGCCGCCTTCTATGGCTCAATGTGGCTGCCATTTTGGGAAGGTAAAATACTCATTAGTGCCTATTGGGAAGGGTATAAGGTGATTAGAGGCAATACAAAGGTGATGAACAAATACATACAATGTGCCTCACAATGATATACAAAAGAGGTCTAATACGAGTTCCTATCATTGTGGGAAGGTAAAATACTCGTTAGTGCCTATTGATAAGAGTATAAGGTGATTAGAGGCTAAACAAGGAAGACGAACAAATACATACAATGAGCCTCACGATGATATACAAAAGAGGTCTAATACGAGTGCCTATTGAGGAATCACTAAGGTGATTAAGACGTACTCATATAAAACAAACATACAGATGAATACTGTATTTACACTCCCTGAAGAAGTGTTTGATTATGAACGGAGAGTAATTGCAACTGATCGGCTGACTCTTAGCGTGTCATATATAGGGTGACTGGTATTTGCTCAGGAGTTTCCCAATAGATATAATGCCAGAGGAGATTGATAGCTTGAACTCTGGTTAAGAGGGAATTTGATCAGATGACTTTTCTAATTGCAGGGTGACTGGTATTCTTTCAAAAAACATACCCCTTAGATGTAATGTCAGAGGAGACTGTTATTTTGAGAACTGACCCCACGGAATATTATCATTCAAGCCTTGAGTGTCTGTACGTAATTTAAAAACCCAGCGTTGTTCTCTCTCTAGAAGTCGCTGTTCGAGGTTGTCATTACATTTGATATGTTCCAGGACCACCCACCTCATGTCGTTAGGTGTATGTTGTTTTTCGATAAAATGGGTTGACATTTTTGTTGTCGCCCGCTTGCACCTGATGTTACTACGGTGCTCCACAATCCTAGTACTGACTTTTCGTGTAGTCATGCCTACGTAGTGGAGATTACAGGTGCAGGTAATCAGATATACCACACCTGTGGTGTTACAATTAGTGAAACTGCGGAGTTCCCATGTCATTTGATTGTTAAATGTCACTCTTTTAGTTGCTGACGTGAGGTGACATACGCTGCAGTTATTACATGGGTAATGTCCTGTAGGCAGAGTTTGTAGGATTCTTTGTCCATCAGATTTGGTGTTAATCTTGGGACGAGTGTGGACAAAGTAGTTCTTAAGGTTTTTCCTTTTCTGTGACTGAACATTGGTTTGGGTATGTCTAGGTTGGCACTGTTCAGTGTCCGCCAGTGTTTTTTGATTATTTTAGACACCTTGTTAGATGCTATGTTATAAGTTGTTATACATATTGGTCTCTTTTCTTGTGTGTTTTTATTTAGTCTGGGTTCAAGGAGGGAATCTCTGTTGTTATTGCTCGCTCTTTTCTTGGCTGCTGATATGAGGTGCTTAGGATACTGCCTGGCTGTCAATTTCTCCGCCAAATCCTTTGCTTGGGTATAGTAATCCGTTTTCTCAGTACAATTTCTTCTTAGACGTAGAAATTGACCCAAAGGTAAATTGTCTTTTAGTTGTTTGGGATGAAAACTATCGTAAATCAAAAGACAATTTCTTGCAGTCGGTTTGAAATGCGTGGTTGTGGTCAGGCTACCTTGGTTCGCTGTGATGTTAAGGTCCAGAAAGACCACTTGGGACCTGCTCATAGTGTTGGTGAACTTTAAAAATGGATCCTGTAGGTTCAACCAATTAATGAAACTGGTGGCCTCGGTCTCATTGCCTTCCCAAATCACAAAAACATCGTCAATGTAACGTCTCCATACTTTTAAATTGTTGAAGTACGGATTGTGAGGATTTAGGATCTTCTGTTTCTCAAGGTGGTGGACATAGAGACCCGCCACACTCGGCGCGAAAGTGCTTCCCATGCTAGTTCCGTGCACTTGACGGTACAACGTATCTTCAAATCTGAAGTAGTTCTCAGTTAGGGCCAGACGGCAGCATTCTAAGACCACGTGTCTTGGTGTGTGGTATATCCAGGAATTCTCGAAGAGTACTTCTTCAAGGATTTGCAGGGTTTCCTTATGCGGTAGACTTGTGTATAAACTTTCAACATCAAGTCCCATCAGGATATTGATTTCTGGGTCAAAGGGTAGATCTTGTAAAAGGCATAGGACAGCTTTTGTATCCTGTAGGTATGTGTTAGTACTCTGTACTATAGGTCTTAAAAAAGCATCAGCGAACTTTGAGAGGGGTTCAAGAATTGAACCTATGCCCGATACTATTGGTCTCCCAGGAGGACTATCCATAGATTTATGAATCTTTGGGATAGTATAAAAGTAAGGGATCGTGGGTTTTTGTTTTCCAAAAAATCTCCTTCTTTTTGGTTATCCAACCATTTGCAGTAGATTCTTCCACTAGATAGGCAATCTCCACACGTAAGCGTTCTGTGGGGTCTTCTTTTATTTTGACATAGTTTCTTGCGTCTGCCAATAGTTTGAGGCACACTTCTCGGTACGTCGTGGTATTCTGCAGAACTATGGCGCCGCCTTTGTCTGCTGGTTTTATGGTAACTTTTTTCTCCAAGGCTAGCTGTTGTATAGCCTCATGTTCCTTTTACTTGTATTATGGTAGGTTGTTATAGACCTAGGGTCTATTTCAGATACTTCCTTCATGACAGCTTTTTCGAAGGCCAACAGTTCCACAGGGAGGCTCACTGAAGGTGGTATAAAGTTGGATTTCTTGTGGAGACCTGTGTCGCTTTCCAAATCACTAGTGGGGGGTTTATCTTTGAAGAAAACTTGAAGTTTGATTTTCCTAATGAATTCATTGACTTCGCTACAGAGTCTGAATTTGTCCAGAGTAGGAGTTGGTACGTAGCTCAGACCTTTCTCTAAGACTGTTATTTGTGTAGTAGTTAGGTTGGTATCCGACAGATTTACCACTAAACCAGGTTGTTGCTGGTTGTTGGGTTTCATTCTATTTCCTGGCAAATAAGCATTCACCTAATTGCCTGGCATGTCTCAGATTACTGACAATCTACTCCCTAAGGGTAATGTCATGTGGTATTCCTTTTTTGGTTTTTAGTTTTTTGTGTTTAAACTAAGCTGGCCCTATAGTATAACATGACTATTGAGATGCCCATAGCTCTCATAACCACACAAGGATCTTATGGGAGAGCTCTTAACAACACACACCAGCAGTGAGTGTCTGATTATATGTAGTTAATGTGCAGCATGGCGTTTTCACTTACCTACATAGCATGAAGTAGGTCTCGTATGCCGTTTTCTGTTTTAGATTCAATTGATCAGCATCAACATGGTTTCAATAACTACCTATACAGTACATAGACTGTACTTGATAATGCTTTTATTCCTTTCTCTATTACAGATACTACGTGATCAAAGTACTGTATGTATTAACTCTTGCCTGCTAGTATTTTGCAGCATTTTTTCCTATCCTTAGGTCACTTTGGAGTGGTACTAAACAGGGCTGGACCCTGTTTGTCCTGAAGAAGAGCACTGGGGTAGCTCGAAACTAGTTGACGTTCACTAGGGACCCCTGACTAATTAAAAACAGACACCCTAGCGACCAACCCCGTTTTTAATATATCGGCTAAGAGCCTGAATAAATTCTTTTGCCCACTAGCTAGATATTTTTAGTCTCACCCACTCCACCCCCATCACTGCACCACACATAGTCACTCACAAGTAGTGCTCCTACGTAGTGTCGCAAGTCGTAGCACGCCTCAGCCCGTAGCGGGTTGGGATGGCCCCTTTGATGAAGCATGTCACCATGGGAAACCATGGTGAGTGAGGGGACTCAAGAAAGGACATTTTTCCTTTACTAACTATTTTTTTTTAATCTTATATTAGTAAATTTAATTTTCTGAAAAAACTGGCTAGGTTTCCATAACCGAGATTTCGGTGTTTTGTAATTCTTTCTGTGAAGAACCGCATAAAGTTCAAGGCCTTGTGTATTGCTTACAAAGCCTCTCGTAACACAGGACCTCAGTTTCTAATCGGGGAGCTAGCAACCTACATTCCGGTCCGAGCCCTTCGCTCTTCCACTGCTTTTCTGCTTAGGGTCCCACGCACTAAAACAGCCTCATGGGGCGATAAACGTTTTATAGTCGCCACCGCAAAACTTTGGAATTCTCTTCCACTAAAGATCAGATCTTCCCAATCTTTGCTAACCTTTAGGAAAATGACAAAGACCTGGTTGTTTAATCAGTAAGTTCCTCCGGTACATGGTATTTGCCTGCTGTCCTTAGCGCCGAGACACCCAAGGGTAATTGAGCGCTTTACAAATCTCATAAATAAAATAAATAAATAAATGTGTACTCGAGCGGCAGCTTTCTCAACGCGGACTGGTAGTTTCTCATCGCGAGCGGTCGCGAGCATACGCGACACTCGCAATGAGAAACCTGACCTCCCCGCGTTGAGAATCTCGCCGGGAGGTTTATTTTCCACGCTCGCGATCGGCAACTTGATGTTGCTGATCGCGAACGAGGAAGAAGTCTCGCCGGGATGTTGATTTTGCTCGGTCGCCAACTTGACGTTGAGGACCGCGAGCAAGCAAAAAATGCCCGCGTGCAATTCGCGTAGTGCGTAGTAGCGCAAACTACGCATGCTCCGTGAGCGTAGCGTAATACTACGCCCAGGGTTAGCGCCAGGACAACCTGAATTAGGGCATGAGTGCGCTCTATAAATAGTTACATAAATTAACAAATAAATTACCTATTTGCTCTGGAAAAAGATAAAGTGGCAATAAGGGCTTAATTTTTAAAGAGTTAAATTAAATCATATTTACTATTAATTTTATGGATGACATGTTTAACTGAATGTAATTTTTTATAATTGTTTATCTGTATTGTGATGGTTATATCGGCCTAGTGTCTATACAGAATTCTGGTTCTAATTGTAGGTATTTCAGACTGGGGTTGTTTTATCTCACATTTCCAGAAACAAGGACAACTTCATCCGACTCATAGTCCAGTTATATTCACTCTATAATTAGTCAGCTGCACTGGAAAAATACACAATTAGCATTTCAATCCAACTTCCCTCTTCACAAAGCTGATCCGCCGCTTTACTGGAAAAAGAGCTGAAGCCAGCCTTTGGGAGGGCACAATACGGCTCAAAAGAGTGTGCCAATGCACTAGTTGCGCCAAAGGAAGCTGCGTCCCTGACGGAGACACCAACACTGTTTCAGGAGCGTCGCACATCGAGACATACACCAGCGGTATGTATTTTTTCGTAAACAAACCAACTCGGATGAGGCCAAAAAAAACACAAACGGTTACATAACTTGCATTTTTCAAAAATGCTGTAGCAGCTTATGGTAAATGAAAGTTTAAGAACATGTCCAACCTGGCCCCTGTCACCGATACTACTCCCATACGCTTGACAGGATTCGGAAGGATCTGCTGCCGCACGCGCACACTTGTAGGCACCTGGAGTAATTCAGCCGGCTGCACTGACTCGCACCTGAAGTACAATTTAAACACCGGTGAAACGTTTATGTTGGGGGGGTCGTTTCTTTAACTCTCCAAAATGCGCCGTGCTGCTGCCCGGTGGAAAAGAAGTACAGTCGGGTTAAAAAGTCTCGAATGTCTGCTTTTTGAACCCCCGCCAGATGTGCAAGCCCCCTGAGAGCAGATACCCTGCCACTAACACCAGCACCCCCAGAGAAAGCGTGCACCATTGAGAGATACCAGGGAGGACGTACTAATATATATTAAGTAGCGACAGCATGGGTTAATTTAATGTATTTGAGCAATACACCTCCGCCTCCTCCCCCCACACAGACACCCGTCCCTTTCTCAATCATATATCTCAAGTTGTTCCATGTCATGCGCGAGTTGTTTATTCAGCCCTAGCATTCTGGTTACTGTGTTTTTTTGTTGTTGTTGCCTTTTTCCTATTATAACACTGGGACTACAGGTCCCATAATGCAATGAAAAGGCACATTTAAGATTTACCTGCTTACGCCTAATGTAGGGCAGCTTGCTGTCCTTTAAATGGCAATATAATCATTTCAATAAACATATGCACATTACCTTGGGTGGAAGTGCAAAGAGAATTGGCAGGAGCAGCAGCGGGGTCCCAATCAGAACCAGGTATTTCTTGATGCACCAGACCTTCTTGAAGAGCGCCAAGAGCGCGGCCATGGCAGGGAGGGAGCAAGGCTGAGAATGAGCAGCGGCTCTGACAGCGTCTCGTGTTTGTTGGTGTCAGACACGGGACAAGAAAGGAACTTCGCCGGCACAGCTTCCCATTCACAGGTTCCAGTCAAGTCACTCCCTCTGTACATCGTGACTTGAAGATGTGAAAGAGTTGGGGACGGGGGTGTGGCCTAGCCCGTGTGTACATGCTGGCTCCGCCCCGGCTCTGTTTTTGTGTCACTGTCCAGCGGAGGCTCGGTGGACGGACATGTGGCGGGTCACAGGATCCATCTCGGCCAGACAATAGCAGCTTTCTCTGAGCTCGGTATATACTAACGAGCACAGAGGGGGTTCTAGCTTTGCTCCACAGAGAAGTCCATCTACTTTCTAAGTTGACCATTTCAGAACTACACCCTCGAGTTCTATTCAACTGGACCACTGCAACAACGCTTTGCATTCTGGAACTTGTAGTTTTGTATTTACCACTTTATTGCTGCCTTAAAATCCTTAGCTAGTCCACTTGTTTTCTGTGAGTTCCATCTCACTGCTAAGCGCTGTGACCCAAGACACGAGAAGAGCACCCCACAGTGACACCAAAACACTTCCCACTTAGGGTCAGAGTAATTACAACACCCTTCAAGACAAGTACCCCGTCAAAGATTAGCGTGCTACCTATCCGAATGGAGCAGCTTAATTTAGGCTCTGCCTCTATACGTTTGGCTGGGCCACATATATATTTTGGTTTTGCCCTTATATACTTGTGTAATGCAATGTTAACAATTGAGAGATGGTGCACTGAATATATAGAGAAGTGTATTCATTATGTGCTTTTGATCTGTGTGTGCATGCTAACGTTTTTCTGTGCAGAAGTATCTGGATTGCTAAAATCAAACTTCAATAGGTTTGGATTGTAAGGCGGTGTTCTAAAATGCATTTAATGCAGCACATTGATCACAATTAGAAAAATGAATCATGTGTGACTATTAATGCTTAGAGATTTTGTATTCACTCTGTAGTTTCCACCTATAGTTGTGGGTGTTTTTATTATGTAACTGTAATACATATATAATCTCCCTGTAACCACAATATTTCACTATACTAATTGCCCACTAATCCTTATGAGTTCCGGAGTAGCGTGCTACTCGCCGAGAAAGTGCTTCAGCACCCCATTAGGGGTAAGAAGCGCTATATAAATGCAAAACGTTTTTCCCTCTTCTATCCCTCCACTATCCTTCTCAATCCAAATAACTGACTAATATCCACCACTCAAATTACTTTCATATTTCACTATACTAATTCACCACTAATCCTTATGGGTTCCGGAGTAGCGTGCTACTCACCAAGAAAGTGCTTCAACACCCCATCAGGGGTAACAAGGGCTATATAAATGCAAACCTTTTTCCCTCTTCTATCCCTCTGCTATCCTTCTGAATCCAAATAACTGACTGATCCATCCACCACTCAAATTACTTTCCTATTTCACTACACTAACTCAACACTAATCCTTTATGGGTACCGGAGTAGCGTGCTACTCGCCGAAAAAGCGCTTCGACGCCTCGTCAGGGGTAGTAAGCGCTATATAATGCAATTACAATTACAATACATGCACATAAGGTATATTTGCATTGTCGTATTAATATTGCGACCGCATGTGCCCTTATATTCAAGCGACAGGTATGCTTTGCATATTTTATTAAGTTAGCATGGTCAGAGGCCTTAAGCTTTTGGAATTTCAACGTTTAACCTTCAACGTGAAAAGTGTCTGCTTGTATGTTTTTCTTTCCTCTGCAGGTGGAAGTTAGGCTTGTTAGTAGTGAAAAGGCTATTGTCCGATATAGTGATTACAAGTTATGGGATGGCTTCTTTGGCAAGAGAAAAAATGTTAACGAGGATGGAGATAAGTTTCATGACAGAAAGGAGGTGCTCAAGGTCGACTGGTATTCCAAGGGACCTGGGAGAGAGAAGAAAAAGAGTTGCCAATTGTTAGTGCGGAAATGGAAATGTACAGGAGACAAGGACCTGGAATTTCTTTGAACAGTTTGCATTCATTAATATTGTTTGCTAGTTAGAGTTCAGATGCCTTTAGACTTATCATAGATACAGGCCTCACTGCTATATCTCTGATTGTGGCTCTATGCCAGTGGTGACTGGCATGACTCGCGGGTGGGGGGGCAGGTGGGGGGGGGGTCACGCGGGGGTTCGCACGGGGGGTGTTAATTTAAAAAATATAATATAAACGTACCTTCCCAGGTCCCGTGCCGTCTCAGCTCCTGGCCGGGTCCCGGGGAACAGGAAGCAGGCAGCCTCCCTCCCCTCCCCTAAGCCAATCACAACGCTGCAATGGCAGCGTTGTGATTGGCTGGGACACCGACCACACAGGCGTCTATGGGGAGGCCATTTTCTCCATGTAGGCTGCATGCACCCTACGTGGAGAAAATGCAGAGTATGAATGACTGGTTTGGTCGGCCCTGGGGCCGACCAAACAGTCAGCGCTCTCAGAGGGTGCAAGCCACTCCTCCCCTGCCCTAGAGCAGGACCGCCCACCTGCCCGCCCCCAACCAAACCCTTCTACTTTCTCGGAGTGCGAGAAGCAGAAACATAAAATGGTATTTAGAATACCATTTTATGTTTCTGCTTCGCACTGCGAAAGCAGTGGGGCAACACTCCTCCGCCCACATGGAGGATCCGCCCCTGCTCTATGCTAAACACTATTCCTGACTTGAGTACTTCTACCAAAGTCTCCAGTATACTGACACCTTCCTTTGATTCTTTGACTGACTAGGGTTTCCCCTTATTATAGGGTAGCGTAGGATATTTAGATTTTCTTGAGATTATTCATGACTAGGCAGGAAGATCGAAATCTACAATTCAATTTGCAAATATTGTTTCTTATATTTTGCATCGCTGCTACTGAATTTATGGCATGCTTAAGGTTGTTTAGACTGAATTTCTTTATGAGATTCAGACTCATTTTGGTGATTTTTTATTTCTGTAATATGCTTTTGAGACTCATTCAGATCAGTTTGTTTTTGAGTCTGTAATAAATCAACTTAATCTTCTTCAATAGCCCACGGATTTATTGTGTGACCAACATGTTACACTGTTAATGAATTTTGAGATTGATGTTTAACTCCCTCTTAACACTTGAGCTACTACAAGATTTATTGACCAAAGACGCAAATTTGTTTGAAGGGCCCAGGACTCCATCAGATAGTAGCAGAATGAGGATGGTTAGTACTTAAAGTAGAGGGAGATAGAAAGTTATATTAGATTAGTTTAAACCCCAATCCCAGTCCCTAGAGCCCATGTCCCGAATAGGAGGATCAGCGAAGTTCCAGCAGTTCGAGAGAGAGTTGTAACAGCGGAGGAGTGAGTATTAATAAGGTTACCTGTTGCAGTGGTGTGTATTTAGGTTGCGAGTTGTATGAGAACGGTATGATGTCTGGCAGAGATGGGTTGCATGTCGTGTGAGTGTGATTATTGATGAAGAGAAGTTGCTATTGGGTCCGACGTGGCCCAAGATCCCGGGATGATAATACATGGTGTAGAAGACACCATGTTGTAGTTGTCTGCTAAGGTTTTGTGGTGCTTGTCATGAGACGTCGTTGGTGGCACACTAGAGATGGGTAACACTCCAACCGAACGCACAGCACTCCGTCTTTAGTACCAAAAATACTTTACAATTTATCCACGTTTAATCAAATTTTTTTATTCCATATCCTCCAGCATATCATCTCTTCAAAAAATGTTATCCTGTCACATGTGAGGCACTTTATGTATTCGAAAGTTTCTACTGCAACAGATATGCCAATCCAGGCCTTTCTCTGGAGCATGACACATACATAAAACATCCTCGGTAGTGGATCTCATTTACCCAATGCATTTCGGGCTTTCGATAGCCCTTCTTCAGGGGTTCACTACAAGTATTAAAACAATGGCATTAGTTTACGTTTTCAGATCTATGTACACCAATAAAAATTACAATAAACAAACCATACCATGTTTTGCTATTAACTGACGTGTTCCCTCTAAACGCGCCACTATACGCGACCAAAATGTACCCAAGGGAGCCTCTCCCAACCTGCATTACCCTCCCAGATTTAACCTCCCTTCACCCGTAGAACCTCCACTGAGTGTTCCCCAGCACCTGATGTTACACATTACTTTTGAATTGACCTGTAACCGTGAACCAAACTCCTTAAACATTCGCCCGTACCTTCATCATATAACAGAGTAATCACCTTCCCGGCGTATTTCCTCTTTGCATCAAATAGTGTATTACTCAGTACTGCTGTTTCCCTGTTCAAATACGAGCAGATGACTCCACCCCTCCACATCAACCAATCCCGTGAAACAGACCATTCACTTTCACAAACTTTATGACTCTAAATCCCATAAGGCACTGCTAAAAACACCTCGTTACCGACACTCCCTGCTATCAGAACCTCCCCAGGCCACACTCTAGAATACCCCGCACACCCTTGGATGTTATCCATACATCAATTAAAAAGGATTTTTTTCGTTCTAACTATCAAAACATACAATTGAAAAGCATGAGCTTGCAACTTGGGTGCAACTTGGAGTACTATAAAATGAGTCAAATGGAGACAGTCACATGTGCAATGGCAGAAACATTCAACCATCCCAGGAACGGACGCTTGAGACCTATGTTTAAAACTAAGACAGACTGTTTTAGGGACAGACTATGTATGTACATTTAAGAGTGAAAATAAGTTCATTATCAAGATGCAAGCTCATGCTTTTCAATTGTATGTTTTGATAGAACGAAAAAATCCTTTTTAATTGACGTATGGATAACATCTAAGGGTGGGCGGGGTATTCTAGAGTGTGGCCTGGGGAGGTTCCGATAACAGGGAGTGTTGGTAACGAGGTGTTTTTAGCAGTGCCTTATGGGATTTAGAGTCATAAAGTTTGTGAAAGTGAATGGTCTGTTTCACAGGATTGGTTGATGTGGAGGGGTGGAGTCATCTGCTCGTATTTGAACAGGGAAACAGCAGTACTGAGTAATACACTATTTGATGCAAAGAGAAAATAAGCTGGGAAGGTGATTACTCTGTTATATGATGAAGGTACGGGCGAATGTTTAAGGAGTTTGGTTCACGGTTACAGGTCAATTCAAAAGTAATGTGTAACATCAGGTGAGGGGGAACACTCAGTGGAGGTTCTATAGGTGAAGGGAGGTTAAATCTGGGAGGGTAATGCAGGTTGGGAGAGGCTCCCTTGGGTACATTTTGGTCGCGTATAGTGGCGCGTTTAGAGGGAAAACGTCAGTTAATAGCAAAACATGGTATGGTTTGTTTATTGTAATTTTTATTGGAGTACATAGATCTGAAAAAGTAAACTAATGTCATTGTTTTAATACTTGTAGTGAACCCCTGAAGAAGGGCTATCGAAAGCCCGAAATGCATTCGGTAAAAGAGATCCACTACCGAGGATGTTTTATGTATGTGTCATGCTCCAGAGAAAGGCCTGGATTGGCATATCTGTTGCAGTAGAAACTTTCGAATACATAAAGTGCCTCACATGTGACAGGATACATTTTTTTGAAGAAGATGATATGCTGGAGGATATGGAATAAAAGAATTTGATTAAACATGGATAAATTGTAAAGTATTTTTGGTACTAAAGACGGAGTGCTGTGCGTTCGGTTGGAGTGTTACCTCGCTCCCGTTTCTGAAGTGTTTTCATGCACGCGGTACCTGAGCAGACCACGTTACCGAGCTGCACGCCAAAGGATTAAAAAGGAACAAACTTTGTAGAACGTAATAAGTGGAAGAAATAGGTGTGCACTTGGCCCCTCCCTTTTTTGAATACACTAGAGATGGGGACATCTATCTTTGAGTGTGAAGGTGTGATACAATTATTATGATGGACCTTTTGCGCAGAGGGATATTATACTGGTCAGGGTGATTGCTCGCTGGTTGAGGGGTCATTCGAATGAATATCAGAAATATTTCTTGCTGATTAAGTTCTGTTCAATTTCTTTAGTAAGGCAGAAAATTGTTTATTGTATTTGGTTACGTGTGTAGTAATAGAGAGAGTGTTTGTGAAAATTGTAAAGGAGGGAGAGCCTATGCAAAGAGTGAGATTGGCATCACAGTGTGTCGCACTGAGATTGGTCGGCTGATTTAGAGCCGTGCTGTTATAGGTTGTTCACGTCGTTGGCTGTCATGCTGGTATTGATTCATGCTTCGATTAAAAAAGTTTGAGAATAAAGATTGCTTGAATTGAGACTTGATTTGAAATTGTCGACAAAATGAAATGTTTTAAAGTATTGCGCGATTGGGTCAGAGGAGATGTGACTATACCTGTTAGAGAGGGAGAAGAGGCCTCACTTGAAGATAAGACAGGTCATATATGGCAATAAATGTAGGGCTTCACACATGTATTAGGCTTAATCAATGGCAGAAGATCACAGAGAAAGAGGGCGCATTGGCGTTTCCACGTTATGGTACATTCAATGTAGGAATTATTGAGAATATGAGGAGCAATCTGTACAAAATGAAACCTTTACCTAGACCTACACAGTTTAAAGTGCTCAACGCTTGGGATCATGCCACGCATGCCAGAGAGAAAGAGAGATATCAGGGTAGAGCTAGAAAGGCAGTGCGAACATATGCAGATGCGAGATGGGATGCTAAACAGAAGAGATGGAGGACAGATATGATAGAGGGAGCGAAGTTGTACCCTGCACTGACTAGTGAAGAAAGCGGGACAGGGAAGGAGAGGAGAGGAGGAAGAAAGAGAAAAGGGATCAGTCAAGGGAAACAGGAGAGAACAGGGGCGGCTCCTCCGTAATAACGTAGGAGCGTCGCCCAACTGGTCAGAGTCCTTCACAGAAAAATGAAATGATATTAAAATAAAATTTTATTTTTCAGTGAGGGGCTCTGGCTGACAGTGTGTCCGTGCATGGTGGGGCTGGGCCAAGACAGGCAGGAGTGGTGGGCACTTAGAAATGCGCATGTAATTTGGCCAGCCGTCTTAGGCTGGCCAAACAGACATGCACACTTCTATTTCTCCAACCCAGCTGTGTTCACAGCCGGGTTGGAGAAAAGCTGCAGGCTCCCAGGCAGTGTCTGAGCGGCAGACCAGGCCGCTCAGAATAATCCTGGCGCTGCTCTCATAGCATGAGAGCAGCGTCTGGATTTGCTGGGAAGCCTTTGCCTTCCCAGAGACTGCTGGAAGTGAAGCACCGAGGCTACTGTCGGCGTCAGGGCAGAAAGAGGTATGTTTTTTAAAAATATTTTATTTTTACCCTCAATTTCCCCTCGTCCTCCCCCCTGTCCCTCCCTCCCTCCTCCCCTCCCACTTTCATTGTGCAGCGGTCACCACTGGGGGAGAAGGCTGATAACAGTGACAGGGACACCAGTGACAGCCTTTTAGATGTATTATTGTCAGAACGCCCACCCCTGTATAATGAGCCCCAAACGATGAGTGGAGGAGATGTGAGTGCGAGTGGACATTTGGTAATGGCTACGGCCCCTAACAATGGGAACCAGAATGCAATAAGAGTTACTTCTGCAAATGCAAACCAAAATATGATGGGAGGAAATTCAGGAGTGTGTGCTTCTAGCACCTCCACCGATTTAAATGCCCCAGAGGCCCTGACTGTTTCAGTTACGATTGGTCCAGTGGTTTCTATATGCAACCCAAACTCCGTGGGAATTGCGAGATCAAGTTTGCCTTGTCCAATTAATGCACCAGTTTCAGGGAACATTTCTTCAAGTTTACAAGCAGGAGGATTTGTTCCTTTAATTCCAGTAAATGCGAGTTCTCCATGTGGTGTGAGTGCATACTCTTCAAGAAGCCAAACAGGATTTGGTCCTTTACAGACAGTCCAGGGATTGGCAGGCATAGATACGATTACCTGGGAGCCACCTTTAAATGCCCATAGTAGTACACATTCGAAGGCTCTCGAGGGACAGACAAATTTTAGTGTTCAAGAATTGGAAGATTGATTGAAAACTTAGAATGGGGCATCGAAGGGGAGTGAGAGTACCGAACTGAGTTAGGGGAATTTGGTGGATGTGGTTAAACTAAAACTTGAATTGGAAGAGATGATAAGTGGAAATCTTGAGATAGCCCAAATAGATGCTTTGAAACTGGGGGAGATTTTGTTCATGAGCAAGGACGTTACCAGGAGAGCGAGACAAGCTAATGATAAACTAGTGGACATACCTAAGAAATACGAAATAGATTTGCAAAGAACCAAAGCTTTTCAGGAGCACCAGAGGCTCTCTTTTTCTAATCAAGATTTAGAGAATATGAGGTTACCGGGGTTGAAAATGCAAATTTGAGAATTGATACAGAGCATTCGGATTTTGAGTATGTTGAATAAGTGGGGAAAAAAATGGTCAAAAAGGAGAAATTTTATGTGATCGTGGGGGAATCGCCACCGGAAGGAGGGGCAGGGGCGAGTGTCACAAGTTTCCCCTTGAGAGACGTACCTAGTGGAGGTTACGTTCATGTACCTTGGAGTAGAAGTGATCTTGCGTCATTCACAAATTAGTTCCCCAAGTTGAGAAAAAATCCTGTTAAATGGTACAAACCGGGTGAACGGTTTGTGAAATTCTCTAAGGTGCTGTGGGCTGATTTGAATACCTTCTTTGATATTGTGGTTCCAAGTGATTTGTGGTCTACATGCAAAATTGCCAGAGATTGGCTGAAGAAGGAGCCAGAAAGGGATGCGGTGACTCATGGTCCATCAGTCATTGTAATGAAAAAGTATGACCAGATGATGATGTGGCTGAAAGCTAAGATACCACCTCAGGAGATTGATTGGGTTAAAATTGACAGGACGACCCAAGAACCTAAAGAGATGGTTCATGCATTTTACGAAAGATTGCTGCAGGTTTTCAAGCAGTATAGCGGTATGGGGACATTGCAACACAAAGATATGGGACAATTTGTGTCTAGGTTTGTGACCGGATTGAGATTTGAGATTAGTATGATGATCCAACAACATTTAATATGTTGGCAAAATAAGTCAATCGATGAAATTTTGCATTATGCCAAATATTGTCATGATGAGATTGAAACAAAACAGAAGCACCTTAAGGAAGAGCTGATGATTGTGCAGATGAAGGCTGCTAAGAGAGAACATTTCAATCAGCCTTACATAGGGAATATGGTTCATATGCAGGGAGTTCCTCAGCAGGGAGCTCCCATGATGCAAGATGGTGGAGATTTTCAGGGGCAGGGCAGAGGTTGAGGTGTTCCAGTAGACCCAAGTACCAGGGTTGATGTTGCCACCTTAAAGAAGTCGACTCCTTGCCATTATTGTAAATGGTTGGGACATTGGAAGCGGGAATGTCGCTTCAATCCGGCTAATCAAGGACAAAATTTAGGAGCTGCACAGCCTCTGAATAATAACCCTGTTCAACAGCAAAATATGCAAATACCAAGGTCTCAAAATTTCAATGTGCCTAAAGTTCCCACGATGCAAGTTCCACAACTCGATGCCACAGCAACCAAACCAAAGATTTAATGTAAATCAGGTTCCAAATGTAAATCAGAATTCATTCCTGAATCAGAATATGGCCCAATAGTTTCCTATGTTTGAGGTAGCAGGAGGCTGTGGTTCTGATCAGTCTTCCTGATGGTGCCTGAGGGGGGGAGGAAGATTGTGCAGTGGGCGCAGTCTTAGAGGTAGACCTGAGTGGCCCATTCATAGATGCTGAAGTAGATGGCCACCAAGTGACGTTTTTGATCGACACTGGTGCTACCCACTCTGCTGTGATAACAGTAGAAGCTCCAAATCTATCCCTCTTGAGAAAAACAATCCAAGTTGTAGGAGTGGTGAACAAACAGATGTCTAGTCCTTTGACAGAAACGGTGCCTGTGAGGATAGACCATTCGGAGAAACATCAGTTTGTGGTGTGTGATTCAAGCCCTGTGTGTCTTTGAGCATATCAGAGTATGGCAGTCACTATGTTCCCAATGATGACCGTTGAGGAGTTGCTGTTGGATCTCAGAGACACTGTGAGAGTAGTAGTCTGGGATTTTTCAGGGAAGGACATTGGATTCATCAAAGGAGTTGAGCCCATCCATTTTCAGGTAAAGCGAAATGTTGAGTATCTGAGAACGCCCCAATATAATTTGACCCCTGAAACGATTGCTGGGATTACTACGCTGATCGAGAACATGATCCAACAGGAGATATTGAAGGAGATAATGGGGAGCCCTTGCAACTCACCAATTATGGGCCTGCAGAAGGACCGCATTGTGCAGGACCTCTGAAGAATTAATAATATTGTAATTTCTTGTTGTCTCGTGGTGCCAAATCCAGCTGTGATTTTATTCCAAATCCCATGTGAAGCTGAATGGTTCACTGTCATTGATCTTTGTTAGGCTTTCTTTTCCATACCGTTGCATGAGGACAGGCAGTTTCTCTTTTCATTTCCGTTCGGCAGTCATGTTTTGGCATGGTGCGAAGTCCCACAAGGGCATACGGAAAGTCAGTCTAACTTCAACCAAGTCTTGAAAAAGAATCTGGAGTCTTTGATCATGCCCTGCAGTTTGCTGGTTGTTCAATATATTGATGACTTACTGATTGCGTCAAACACATGGGAAGCCTGCAAGACTGATAGCATTGCCTTACTGAACCATTTAGCTAAGAACGGACATAAGGTGTCGCCAAATAAATTGCAGTACTGTTTGACAGAGGTCCTGTATTTAGGATATCATATTGTGAAAAGTGCAAGAAAGGTGTCACACGAAAGAATCTCGGCGATCATGCATATGAGTCCGCCTACGACACAAAAGGAAGTCAGGATGTTCTTGGGAATGGTGGTATTAGACTTGCCATCCTTGGCATGGTTTCCCCTGACTTTTTGCCTCTATCTCCTGTATTTTTGATGGTGTGCTGGATTACGTTTTTGCTGGCTTAGATGCTTTGGGCACTTTGCCACTGCTGAACAGCGTCAAAGCGCAAGTGCTCCCTGTTTAAATTGCTGTTATGATTGGTAATCCATGACTGGCATATTTGATTTACTTGTAAGTCCCTATTACAGTGCATTGTGTGTGCCCAGGGCCTGTAAATCAAGTGGTACTAGTGGGCCTGAAGCACTGATTGTGCCACCTACACAAGTAGCCCCTTCAAATGTGACTCAGTCCTGCCACTTCACTGTCTGCGCATGCAGTTTTTAACAGCCATGTTGACCTTGCAAGGGCATCCACTTTCCAGGCCCTAACCTTCCCTTTTATTACATGTAGGGCACCACTCAGGTAGGCCCAAGGTACCCCCATGGACAGGGTGTGGTGCATGTGAAAGGTAGGACATGTACTAGTGTGTGTCACGTCATGATAGTGAAATACTGCCAATTTCGTTTTTCACTATTGAAAGGCTATCTGTCTCGTAGGCTAACATGGAAGTTGCTTTGTACTATCTTACAAGTATAACTTTCCATTGGGACAAGATAGAGAAATTGAGTTTAGGCTCTCTGAACTCAGATTTAATAACACCTCTTTTGGTAAAGATGGTTTTTAAATTGTGTGTTTGAAAATGCCACTTTTAGAAAGTAGGCATTTTTTTATTTAACCATCCTGTGTGCCTCTGAGTGTTTGTGTATTTAGCGTCTGGTATTGGAGTGACAGAATCTGGGTATGTGCATTCACTCTGGACAGTCACAAGGGGTGTTGAGGTGTGCCCTGCATTGCCTCGGTGACTCATCACGGGGATGAATAGACCTGGTCTGCATTTAGAGTGGTGGGAGGAGTTTTGCTTGCACCTGAATAGGCTGTGACTCCTTTTCACAATGCTGTCTCCGCCCCCTGTGGTCATGACGCACCAAGGAGGACAGGACTGGTTTGGACTGGGTTCGGAGACCCTTGCCACATAGAAAACAATGACAAAATGGGATATAAGTACTAGACCTAAAACCCCAGGACTTTAGATTACTTGAAGGAATAAGAGGACCCTGCCAAGAAGAAGAGCGGAAGGACTGTGTGAGGAGCACTGCCTTTTCTGTGTGAGGGGTGGGTTGGCCTGCAGTTGCTGCTTCTGTCCGTGGAGAAGGAAGAGGACTGACTCTTTTTACCCTGCTGTGGTATCCTGCTTATGAAGGACTTTCAAGGGCCTGTTTGTGCTGGCCTCCTGTTCTAGGAAACTCATGGACATCAAAGTTTCCACTTTTGCTTGCCAGATCCAAAAGGATTACTTGAGGCTTTATTTTCTGAAAGCCTCTCTGTGCTTTGTTGCGTGGGAAGTCTCCCATGTGCATTCACTGGGCTCATTATCTGGGGCCTTAAGCACTGAAAGCATTGTGCTGCTGGTTCCTTTGTGTGCCCCGAGCACTGCCCGAGCTCTAGACTGAGCCCCACCCACTGCTGAACAGCATCGGGAGCCAACCGACCGAGAAGGCGCAGCCAGTGAGATGGAGTCTCCAGAGCTTCCCACCAACTCGCCACAGGAGTTCCTGGCGTTGCCCAGCAATCGCCCAAGGAACCAAAGCCAAAGCTAGCACAGTCTGAGCCGCCCGCAGGCAAAACAATGAGTCTCCGGTGCGGTCGGTGCTGCCGAGGATCCAAAGCCAGGGTACTGCCCCAGCCGCACAGGACCTCTGGGCCGCACTCGGCTGGAAGGAGCTGGCGCCTCGCGTCTCCCGCCTGGGGGTTCATAAGGGGTCTGCCTGGAGGCATTGGGCATATCGGTAATTTTCAACCACATTTCCATATTCAGCGAGGTACGGGCGGTGGCCCGAATCCTCCAATCCGTGGCCACACACCAGGACGGTGTGCCCGGGGAAGGTCAGCACTGAGGTGGAAAGCCAACAGTGGGAACCTCTGCAGTTTTCTTTCCCGCAGGTGGTACCGAGGTAGGATTGAGGCCCCGTTGCCTACTTCTACTACAATAAGTGGCACACTCCTTGTGGCAGGAGTGGCCTGGAGTGGGCAGGGGGAATCTTCTATTATTTTGGATACCGGCAATCTAGAAAAGTATGCATTGCCTAACCCTGTACGTTATGGTCATGACCATTGCCTACTCCGCAAACAGTCTATGATTTGTGTGATGATAATTTATGATGTATGCATTATTATGACAAGTGCCTACTCTTCAACCTGCTTATGTTATGATGGTTTATGATTTATGCCTTATTGTGACCATTGTCTAGTGGCAAAGTGATTTATGTGATTGTGGTCTATGTGTTTGGAATACAAAGGATATTTTTTTTATACCTGGTGTGGAGTCTCTTTTTATCGTGTATGCTGTGTGTCACTGGTGTGTGTATGTTGCGCAAACGCTTTACACATTGCTTCTGGGATAAGCCTGACTGCTCTGCTAAGATACCAAGGGGCTGAGCATGGTTATCTTGGGTTTGTAAATCCCTTACCCTGACCAGAGTGGTGGGTTTTGCCTGGCTTAGGTGTATACCCCAGCCAGGCAGAAACCCCATTTCTAATGGGTGGGCTACGGTCATCAGTGGATATCCAATGTTTCCCTAATGGCCTAGCCTTTACAGGGTCTGACACACAAGGATGTGTCTGATCCAGTACCCTGGGATAACGAATGCTTAGTTGCATTCCTGGAGTTGAGAGAAAGCCTTTGCCTTGCTAGGCACTGGGAATGCCTGATTACAACAACATGTTTTTGCTTTTCTGCAGTGAGAGGGAGGGCTGCACTCTCTCAGTGCTTACACAGATGCATTGGTGTGCCCGTAGACCAATTACGTAGTTTTCGGCTACTTTAGACCCAAAAGCTGCAGCACTGGCTAGATGTCTCAAATCCATGGTGGCGACAGGTGTCAGCATAGAAAGGTGTGAGAGTATTGTGATGGGCCTCCCATTGGCTGTATATGTGCCCCACTCAGTTGAGATTTTATTGACTATACCTCATACCCAGCATCTCACTAATAATCTTCTACCAGGTATGAGCAGGTGATTCTGGCACTGAGACGCTGTGCTGTCTTGAACCCTGCTACCCTGTTGCCCTTCCTGATTGTGACATTGATGATGTGGAACTAGAACATGACTATCTCAATTTTACTGAACTATGCACCAAGCCGAGACCAGACATTCAAGTTGAACCACTACCTGAATCTGATTATGCGTTGTTTGTGGGTGGCTTGTGTTTGCGAGATTCTGCAGGAAATTTGAGAGCTGCTACTTAAGCAGTTTGTTCAGTTTCAGGAGTAGTGAAAGCCGCCTGGCTTCATAGGGTAGTCTCCGCACAGGTGGCTGAATTGGTTGCTCTTACACGAGCTTGCGGTGTCTCAGATCAGTTGAGGGTAACGATCTTCACTGATAATCAGTATGGCTTTGGTGTGGTGCATGACTTTGGACAGTTATTGTCTCAAAGGGGGTTCATGACATCATCAGGCTCCCCCATCCGTAATGGAGAACAAGTGCAGAAGCTCTAGGAGGCTTTACAAATGCCTGTGCAAATTGTGCTTGTGAAATGTTCTGCGCATGGCAAGGGAGATGATTATGTGACTGTTGGCAACAGGTACGCTGATGAAGTGGCAAGGTATTGTGTTCACAAAGCTTGCACCTTTAATGGAGAATACAATAATAAGGGAGTAGATGAAACCGATTACAACCTTTTGTTGACAGTCACTGATACATGGGATGAGGTCAAGAGGCTGCGAGAAGAAGTCACGGAGGCAGAACAGGAGAGTTGGGTCAGAGCAGGTTGTGTGAAAAGAAAGGATGACATTTGGGTTTCGGCAGATGGCAGACCTGTATTGGCAAATATCTTGTTACCACCGATAGCAAGACATTATCATGGGCAGACACATGTGGGAAGAGATGCCATGGTGAGGTTATTTAGACAGAGTTGGTTTAATCCAAAATTCAGATTGAAGGCCGAAGCTTTGCGTCACAGGTGTGTGGTTTGTCAGCAGATGAATGTAGCGAAAAAGACTGCGGTTACGTTGAGTCACATAGGGAGATCTGGTGGTCCCCTTAACAGGATGCAGTTAGACTTCATTGAGATGCCCGTGTGCAATGAATTGAGATACATTCTAGTGGTTGTCTGCATTTTATCACATTGGATTGAGGCCTACTCTACGAGGAGGACTGGCAAAACTTCATAGCCTCGGTTCAAGGCTATCTATCTCACCACCAGCAAATGCCAGTGCCGACTCAGTGGAATTTCACATTGCATATTTCTGATCAATGGTGTAGCAAGGTCATCATGGGTTCTAATGCAAGCAAGAAAAATATCTACCCACCCTGGTTTGGTAGTAAAAAATAGCCACACATTGGGGTGAAGAGGGTCCATCACATTCCAGGGCTCTGGTGGCACTTCACCTGCTGCACTATTGATAACTACTCCTGCGTTTCTGCCTACCTACTGAATGTGAGGAATTTTTGCAGCAAATGCTCAGTGTCTATTCTGTGTTACAGAGCTTCAAAGATACCACCAACCATTGAAATGAAGGTGCTGTATCATTTAACAAAGTAATGCCATTTAAATATATACTGCACACGAACCTCAATAGAATGGAGGAAAACCATCAAAACCTTGGGAAGTCTGCAACTGAACAGCTGTGAAACTATTGTATTCAATATTATACGTTACTGTTTTAAATAGCACTAAATATCTAATGCCATCTCTACTGGGACTTTATTGGGGAAATGCTTGTATTTCTGACCTGCAGCAGGAGAGTAGACGTAGGCAAGATGAATTAGGAAAAAGTGGTTGCAAGTCACGCATCTACTTGTATTGAAGCCATTTTGATTTTGCAAACTAACCTATGTACTAATAGGTCGGTTTTCAAAAACTTGGGGGCACATTTATCAAACTTTCATGCAGCTCAACGTAGCAAGCCACCTTGCTGTGCTGCGTGAAAGGAAAAGGGCAGGAATGTGTTGAATTTAAAATTAAATTATATGGCGCTTTCCTGTCCTTTCCTTGCGCTAGCGCCAAAGGTGTTGCCTAGTAAAGAGAGCAAGGGTACCCCAATATATGAACCGAGGGTAATGAATTGTTTAGAAAAACATTCCACAACAATAATAGATAGGTGCTCACACATCAAGTGACAATAAGCGTGACGTGACAGGTGAAAGTGAAATTAGGGTCTATATTGACCCTCTACAACAAGAACTCCTTTTTACTCTGTAAAAATGCTCTAAAGGATGTTCTATTATTGTTGTCAATGCGATGTCTTTATTTTAATTTCACTTTCACCTGTCACGTCACGCTTATTGTCACTTGATGTGTGAGCACCTATCTATTATTGTTGTGGAATAAAATTCTGTCATACATTGACCTACATGTCCCTAGTATATTACCTACCGCTCTCCTCTAATGAATTAAGTTCAATCCAAAAACCTAGTGCCCCCTAGCTGGGTCACTTCAGTCTGGACCTTTTTGGGCCACATAAGAACCATTGTTTTTCTAAACAAAGGTGTTGCCTAGCCCTAACGCAGGAACCCTTGCACCTTGATGCAAGGGTCCCTGTGTTGTAAGCAAGATTATTTTTGTGCAGGTAGGGACACCTTCCTGCACAGAAGCAATCCTCTGAGGCATGTTCCTCTTTCTATTTGTGCTGCATACTGCAGCACACACAGAAAGAAGAAAAAAAAAGTAGAATAAAGATATTTCTCCTCGTTACGCATCACCTGGGGAGGCGTAGATTTTGATTGCATTCCCAGGTCTACCACTAATGGTAAATTTGGGAATGCACCAAATTCTATGGGTGGATGAGTGGGAACACCCAGGCTCCATCATTGGAATGCCTCTCTGGGGCAGAGTAACGCAACACAGAGATTAGCGATATATTGCGTTACTCTAGATTTATCAAGCCATGCAGGGTCACGCAAGGTGGCCTTGCATGGCTTAATAAATCTGACTTTGTTGTTGTGTTGCCCTTGCGCCCCCTTGCCTGTCGCAAGGGCTTTGCAACACAATGATAAATGTGCCTCTTCGTATGTTGTGTGTCACAATTGGACGTACCTTGTGAATATTAATGGGGAAGGTCACACATTGCGACACATGAATTGCAGTCATCACAGGGATGCTGGCTGCTGAGGTCAATAGATCATCATATCTGTGATTGCATTTAAATAATGCATTTTTTAACCATTTTTCTTAAAGGAAAACAGGATGCGTTTAAAAGCAAAAATGAAAGTTGTAGCTAACATTTTTTAAGGATGGGCAGTGGTCCGAGTAAAAAATATTTTTATCAAAATTCTCAACTAAGAAAGGGTCCCATGCAGCCCTCTTCCTTTTGAACATGGCTTACCACTATATTTGTGCAGTTGGTAAAGCATTACAGTTTCGAAGTTTTGCAAACAGATTTAAGTCGCAAAACAATACATCACATTCTGAATCAGTAATTGAAGGGGACGCTCTAAACACGCCCCTTCCAAATACCTATTTGGTTGCAAACCCAAATTGTGATTTGGCAACGTGTTACAATTTGGGACCTTTTTTGCAGTTGCGTATGGCCCGAATCTGCAAATGGTGCCTTTTGCAAACGTGAAAAAAAGCTTTGTACATCTGAGCTGAAGACATAGTTTCAATGTGCTGAAATGCACAGACGCTAGGGGGCTTGCAAGAGCAACTGCTTGCAGAACAGAGGAGTGGAACACAACCACCTCATGGTCATCTGTTTTAACCCATCTGAAATTAAAAAAATTGCAACAATGGCATCAGCACATTTTCTTTTCAGCAGTAATAATCATATCAGGTTGACATTGCTAGATAAGAAAACACATCATTGACGTCACTGATACTGAAATCCTCCTCCTTCCATTGCTGTATTTCACTGACTCCATAATTTCACTTTTTGCCTATGTGGAAGGCATACCCCACCCCCAGATCCAGCAGTTTCATGATTTGAGCCAGCCCGTTGAATCAGTCCTTTCAGCCAGTCATTTTGTTAGACCAGCTCGCCCCATAAAATCCCACTGATGTTCCTACTGTTTGTTGATTTCCGCAGAAGTGGAAGGTGCAGAGAGGACCTGGACAGTGCACCCAGATTCACAGGCCACCGCCTGGTAATTAACATGGCCTGCTAGGGGAGCTCTACCGAGAGTCAGGTCAGATTCCTTAAGAGAGTGAGGTGTATGCTTCTGGAAAGTGCACAGGTCTGGCTAATCTAGAGTATATTAAACATTTTATTCATTATCCAGTACATACATTTTGACTTGATTTATGACATGGAGGAGACATGCTGGAGGACAAGGAGCAAAATGTACTATTCCAGTAAACTGATGGAATTCCATTCAATGCTGAATGGAGGCCAACTTCAGTTGTTATTGAGAGGAAACAATCAAACCAGTCCACTTGGTTTGAGTGCTAAAGGCCACTTTATTTACAACTGGCTAACCGAGAACCTAGCCCTGCAGGTGAGTCGCACAAGCTACCCTGTCAACTGGGCTAACAAAAGGCTCTAAGCCATCCTACCTCCCCCTAGTAACTCCCACCCCCAACATCGCACCCCCAAACCCTTCTGAACTGCACCCAACCTTTGAAAAGCCATGAGTCCTTGTGGGCCTCGTACCAGAGCCCACATTCCCCATATTGTTGAGCCTGCCTGCTCTTGGGCCAGCCCCTCGTTCTTGCCCCATATCTTGGCTCCATTGTCCTTTGCTCATTCTTACACCCCACATTGTTCCCCCAACAGGTTGAACACTTTGCCATCCTCCACAGCGAGAACCCCCCACCCCCCAAAGTGCCATTTCTGCCCCCTCAACTCAGAGCGTTTTAAGGTATTTTATCCATCCTTCCAATGACATCTTTAACCCTTTTAAATCTAGGTTATTTCACTGCTCAGATAAGTGCACCCCATTGTGCTTGAACAAATGTGGTGACTCAAAAAGAATGCTCTAATGTGCTGTTGCCCGCAACCCTCTCAACTTGCAGAAGCCAGTCATCTACCTATTCAGCTCCATTCTGGCTCCACTGATTGCAGTCGGGTGCTGCACACCCCTCCAACCTCTTATAGGCAATAGCCTAGTCCAGAAAACATCTGTGGAAACCCAGCTGACCTTTAGCATTTCCAAGTCCCTCTTCAACAACTTCAGCAGATCCAGCAAGTGGATTGCAATATATCATTTTCTCCTAGATGAATCATTTAAACATCAAGTTTGCCCCACTTTGCCTTGTACTCCCACAAGACTGGTACCTGTTGCCCCCATCTCATCCCAACAAGGCCAAACAAATGCACTGTGGCATCTTTTCCCAGCTCCAGCCTCTCGGCCTGCACCCTGACCCACTTCATAAAGGAGTTCCCCCAGGGCAATATATCCCACCGGTGAAATTTTGCTAAATGAACACCTGCCAATAAAGCAAACAACCCCCTAGTTCGTTTTGGGTCAAACATACCTCCACAGACAATTACTCCGGCACCTACCCAAACACTTCTGTCTGTCTTCACCCATCCCCAGTTGAAAACCCTCTGTCAGTGCCCCATCCGAAATGAGTAAATGCCAAAGTCCAGTCCCGGCAAGCCTGAAGCCCGTAAGCATCTTCTCAACAGTCCCAGCACTTGCCCAAGCTTACTTATAAACCATTCTCGTGCACGAAAATGGGGCCCTCAGCACTCAACCAAGGGCAAACCTGTGCCACAGTCGAACGGTTTATGTGCACCACTGCCCCTTACCCTTCTAGGCAGTCTTAGACCTCCTCAAACACACTTCAAAACCCATGAGTGCTAAACCAGGTCATCCAACACCATTCTTGAACCACCTACCAACTCTGAAACCCTAAAGGCGCTGTAAAACATCAAGCTGAATAGCGCTCTGAAGAGCTGCACCTACTAGGTGGAAGTACATGCGACTCTCACCTGCTTTACTATTGCCGTCAGAACCTTAATCGAAATCCGATGCATTAAACAGGGTACCTTGCCGGGCAGTCAGGAACAACCATCCAATACTGTCTGACCCAGCTCTCTTGCGCATGGGTCATGCCCTTATCGCATTTTCCCACAGAATGTAATATCTTCCAGGTATTGCAGAATAACCCCTCTCTATTTGATCCAAAAGGAACTCCAGAATGTCCTCGTATCTCAACCCCAAGCCCACCCAGTCACAGCCATGACGTCTGGCACCCAATGCTATGAACTCCCACCAGCCCTGTCTGTACATCCTCCTTGTGGACTCCACCAGCTAACATTTTACTAGTATATATATTTTCAAAGCCCAATGTCCCACAAGTCATCTGCAACATGAAGACCTTCCATCGCCCCACTTTTGGCCAAACCACAGAACCTCTCCCACTGTGAACGAAAAAGTGCATCAGCCACTCTGTTGTCCAGACCCCCAATGTGCTTAGCTCGAAACAAAATGTTCTTCTTCAAGCATAGCAAGACCAATTCTCTCAGAATCTTCAACACCCAAACATCAGAAGCAGTAATCCTGTTCACCACCTGTACCACTGCACCATTGTCAGACACTGGTGTCATCATCCTGAACTCATCACTCCACATACGCACTGTCAACAGCATCAGAAAAAATCCCAAAAAGCAACAATGTGGTTCTTGACCTTCCAAGACTGGGGTCATCTCCCTGCGCACCAAAGCCCCTCCCATACACCCTAAACCGCCCTGCTCCCAAGGCATGTGAAAAACTCTCCACCTTCCACATCATTGGGTCATTTTGCAGTCATTGGGTTACTATGTTATAGCCCACCAAAAGCTCTACTAAACCAAAATGTTACCTGTCACTCAGCTAGACAAACGAATCCTGTGATGTGGGTTTACAGCTCCCCGCATAGAAAAGGTAATGCTTCTACAAAAAGCACACCTCAGGGCCACTACACTACAATGCCCCAAAACCTTTTGCAGCAGTGCAGCTCACACTTCCCTCTCAGGAGTAGCTCATCAATCAAATATTCAGCACCTCCAACTTGTCCCATTGGAAGCTGCACCACCATCCCCACTGAGTACAACTCAATTCCCCAAAAAGTCAGAGTAGTAGCCAGTCCCTCTCTTTTTTCAGCAGCCATTTGCACGTCAAAACGGTCCACAACCACTGGTAATGTCTTCTTAAATCTCGCAAACTGTCCTACCCTGTCTCCCTACAAGCAAGATATCATCCGGTTAACAAAGAAGCTGCTCTGATGCTGCTACTGTGTGTGCCACCCATTCCAGGAGGATTCTACATTTCTCAAACACTCCACACACAACTGAACATCCCATACATATGCACTTTTCCAAACAGATCCGCCGTGAAAGTGTATTGCCAACAGGAGGAAATCATCTGGGTGCCAATTTAATATCCTCCTTGCCCAGTTCCGCACCGGTACCGCACCTTCACACTAACTGAATGGCTGTGACTACACTGGCAGAAGACACTGAACACTCAACCAGGTTGATCACATTTTTCACAGAACCCCCTTCAGCCCATGACAGATGATGTGCCAGCCTGAAGTCCCCGGGAGCCTTCTTTGGCATCACCCCTAGCGGGGACACCATCAAGTTCCTTAATGGAGGAATCGAAAATAAACCTGCCATCTTACGCTGACTCTCTTCATTCCACAGCTTCTACTGCACCAGCTCCTCCATTACTCTGCAGGACTTCAGATTGTCTGCTTTTCATCCCACATGAGGACCCATGTAAGGTTGGCAAAAACCAAAATGGAAATCCTTCCGCAAGAAAGTCACTGTTGCACTATTTCTTCAACCACAGTAACATTGCCTCCAGTTTAACTGGAGTATTCGCCCTATGCCGCCACTCCTTTGCCACCCTCCTTGCCCTGTTCCCTCGAGAGTGGATTGCCCCTGCTCTACACCGGGAGTTTCTGCTGCCGCACCTAGAAGAGTCACTGCGAAACTTGCAGGGGTACCTTTAACAGGCTCGCTTGTTTACTTAAAATTTGAGCAGGCCGCAATGGGGGGCTGCCTGCCTGTCCCTCCAACCCACTCTAGATGGGGCGACTCAGAAAAGGCTGATAGGAAATAGGTAGTCCACTCATAGTATGTGCCGATTGCACAGGTCTCATAGGTGTCATGTACTGTAGCCAAAGTTGATGGTCATTATCTTACCATTATTTCACCGGCATGGTGCTCTTTTGTGGCGTGAACCTCCACAAATCCTCTCGAAATCCCCCAGGCCACCAAAATGCCCAGACCCCTGATAATCCTGACCCCCCCTCCCCCATGAATCTGCCCAGTCCTGTCCCTCTCCCAGGTGCGCCAGCTGTCTTATCTCCTCGGTTGCTTGCCACTTTCCCATTGCTGATTCGGTCCATGCCATTCCAGCACATGCCTCTTGCTGGATGTCTACCTCTCCAGCCCGAGCTACCCTCCTCACTGTCAGAAGATCCTCCACCTGTTCCCCTTCTGGATCATGGCCACCATTGCCCTGATCTCTTCCCAGGCAATTTCAGACCCCTCTCCCACTGAAGAGGAGGCCCCCTACCCCCAGCTGTCACTGTCGAACACACCAGACAGGTGCCTATCAATAGCCAAAGCATCCTGTGGCCTTTTGCCACACTCCCAGACACACCACTTATTAGGCGCTGCCGGCTCTGTGATCCTTACCACCACCAACCTAGGAGCAGCCCCGTGTTCCACTGCCTGTACAGACTTACTTGCCCCCATTCCTTATCTGCAGCCCTTCCAAAGCCCCTCATACCATTTATAGCCTCATCCGCATCCACCTGCTGCCTCAGACCCTGTTTACGTTCCAAATCATTGTTGAAGAACCCAAGAACGCCCCTCATGGGGAGTGAGCTCACAACAGAGTCCCTTTGCCATGCTGAAGAACTCTTTTCTGTGGAAAGATCTCTGTGCAGCCTCCCAAGCTCCTTTGGGGGCCTCCGTTCTGCTTTCGTCCTACACAGGCACCCGCCAGTCACCCACACCATCCCTGGACCCTCCAGCTCCCGTTTGCCGATGATTCTCTGGTAGTATTGGCATAGTGAAGTCGGCAGCACCCTGCCCCCTTTCTCGGCCCAAACGCTGGCCATAGGGATTCCCAGCCCTCAGAGGGTTGGTACCTGCAGTGCCCGCACCTCTTTTGTCCACGAGGGAGCAGTACCATGATGACCTGCACTTCCATCTGGAGCCTCACACTTGTGCACCCCTCTCGCTTGGCTCCTCTGGCCCTTCCGACATGAAGGGGGTACCCTCCGGGGGCTCCACACAAGACATACTGCATGATGTCGCCAAATTCGTGCCATGACCCACACCTTGGCAGCCTCAGTCCTCTTGACCACCTCCTTCTGACTGGAACCTTGCTCCTATGGAACTCTTTATCCAATACCTGTCCACTCTGTTCTTCCAACCAGCACCAGAGGGGGCGCAGTAGCAGCCTACCCCACCATCCAGCTCAGGGTCGCCCATGCCTCTTCCGCAACTGGGGGGGCCAATCCACTCACAAAAATCAGCACAGAGACACCAGCATGGGCTGCGCAGTGGGGGCGGCCACGAATAGCTTGACCACTCAAGCAATCAATGCCAGGGGAGAACTGCCCCACCACATGCAAAAGAACGAACACACATTCAATATTAGCCTCTGAGGGGGCAATTGAAGCCTTCAATTGGCCCTTCAACAACATGAATGTCTTATATTGGTGTAATTAAGGCTGTGTTGCACACCAAATGAGAAAAAATGCCACTCTCAGCGAACATTTAGTCCTTCAATAGCTGCTTCACAGATCCAGGAGCTCTAGAAATTCCCTTCAGCTTAGTGGCAGGCGTATAAGAAAGTGTGCCTACAGCTGTACGTGCTGACTCTATGTGGGTGGCTCTATGGCCGCCACATCTCCGCTTCATTCCCTCCACTTCCTCCCAACCTCTTTTACATCGCATGCCGCCTTGTGGCCCGTGATCTGCCCGTCGGCTTCCCTCGAATCCTGCTGTATTGAGCAGGACGTGTGTACTTCTTAACTGAAGGGCAGTAGTACTGCTGGCAGGCTGCTGCACAAATCTATGGGCATTCCTTCACAGCGGCTGGCCCACCAGTGTGGCCTCTGGCAGTCCTCTCCTTGATGGTCACAATGGTGGGCACCATAGTCTTCCTTCTCCTCCCCAGAATTCCTAGGAAGGAGCTCTGGATATTTGTCTTCCCCCAAAGCACAATGGCGACCAATCTTTGATGTCCATAAATCTCTTCCCAATCCAAGATGGCACCAGTAGTTTTTGATGCAACTTTCTGTTTAGGAGGAATATAAGGGTTGGGTTGCTAATTTTCCTTGTGTTGCAACACTTCTTTGCTCCTGCTGGTGTGTTTCCCAGCACCTGTTGGTTCCAACACTCCTGCTGGTTCCTTACTCCTGACCGAGTCCCTTTCTTTTCTGTCGGTGTCGTTCCTTCGAGCCTGTGTCTCTGGTGGTACTCCTGTGTCCAGTACTTGTCCACTGGGTTCCTTGTCTCAGCCCTTATCATCTGAAGCCATACCATCTTCTCCAGAGGTTTTTTTTTCCTTTGGGGTTCCTCTTGGGGCTCCTCCTGAAAGGCACTATTTGCTTAGGACAAAAAAGCACACTGGCAGTGTGGGCTAGAAAAGGCGCACTGGTGTGTTATAGGTTCCAAATTTTAGCTCATACAAACGCTCTACTTTTTGTGTCCCCACTGCCCTCAAGCCACCACAACACAAGGTCCAAACAAAAACAATGCAGCAAAAGGAGCTTTCAATTTCATTCCATCAATGTCCTACCTATAACCCCCGGGGTTTATATTCTTCTCCAACACTTTATCCAATACTCCTGTTCACGGTGAAAGTACCACACTTCATCCAATAGTCATGATCCTATTCAAAGTAGAAATTCAGGAGTCTTGTATATATCTTGGCATCCAATTTTATTCAAAATAATGCAATTTGACAGAAGTAATCCATGCAGCCCAGCCAATGCGTTTTGTCCCACACAGGACTTCATCAGGGTTGTCAAATCCTCTGTTCAATTGTCATCAGTATTCGATCCTTTCTTTATTATATCATGCTTCATAAGCTGGAATTTTTGTCACAAAGGTGGCGTGCTGTTTCCAGTCTCATCACTTGCAAAGTTCAGCCTTCAGCTATGTAACCTGGTGGGGATGCATGGTCCTCAGTGTAGGGTTCACTTGAGTACGCCTCAGGTGGCGTAGACCCTGATGAAGTCCTGTGTGGGGCGAAACGCGTTGGCTGGGCTGTATGGATTCCTTCTGTCAAATTGAATTATTTTGAATAAAATTGGATGCCAAGATATATACAAGACTCCTGAATTTCTACTTTGAATGGGATCATGACTATTGGATGAAGTGTGGTACTTTCACCGTGAACAGGATTATTGGATGAAGTGTTGGAGAATAATATAATCCCTGGGATTATGGGAAGGACGTTGATGGATTGAAATTGAACGCTCCTTTTGCTGCATTGTTTTCGTTTGGACTATTTGCTTAGGCATTAAACGTGTCGGCCACATTGTACTACTGGAAGGGGTGTCCCATATCTCTGGCAGACAAAGACGGTTAAGAATTGGACTCTAAGATCGTAGTGTCATCTAAGGTCTTTGATCAGAAGTTCCCTACCTGTGAGGTCTGACAACCTCCCAGAGCACAGAGTACGCTGTGCTGCTCAAGCTAGGGGCATGTCCTGATTGTTATACTGAACCTCACTTAGGCGATTGGTCATGTATCTCGGGAGAGGACCTGGCATTACAGCCAGAGCTGCTGTCTTTGGAATAGGGTAACCAGGTTTGAGTCCCGGTGTCAGTTCAACATTGTGTGATTCTGGGCAAATCTGAATTTGCACTATATAAAACTGCAACAAACAGAAAAAAGATTGCATCAAAAATAGACATATCGGGCAGTTTGAAAAAAAAGGTATTATGTCTTCATTAAACAGGTGAAAAGCAAGTCCAAAACATAGGAGAAATGATTAACAATCAAAATATAGGAATCTCTTAAAATCACAGTTGGGTAAAGAAGGTCGTAAGAAGAAATGTTGCTACATGAGTTCCAGATAGTTCCTCTGTTATCTCTGAAGGAGGATGAGAAGAAGCCCTAAGATGCCCCCCATTGATAGCGGAGAGGGGCCCTCTTTAGGAGTGGTAGTTGAAGGGAAAATATTTAGAATAGCTTTTGCAGTGATGCATCCTGCACTCAAAATAATGCCACAACGTCACATAAGAGAAGGAGAGCTAATAATAGTGCCTTCCACATTTAATGGGTACTCCTGTAAAGAAATCAGTAAAGAAATCTGTGTGTTAGTGAACTAACTACAGCAGCTCCAGGCAACCTGGCTTCTAGGATTCTGTGTATAGCAAGTTTTCTTCTTTGAAAAGAATCACTTGCCTGGACATATTATTTGTTTCATCACTCATCATAAGCATGGGGCTGCAGACTTTATTTTCAATCCAAAATCATTTCAAAAGCAATAATGAGCAATAAAGAAAGAGACCAAGTGGCTGTTCTCAGAGTTGGTAAGTCAAAATAGTGTTTGAGAACAGCCAGCCAACAAATCTTTATTGAAAGAAGGATAAAACCAGTCATCCCCTTAACTGAGTCAGATAGCATTGTGCTGAATCATCAGAGCATAGGCTCATAGGTGCTGATAACCTCTCTAAAAGAACCTCCTTAACAGCTGGCCTGTTTACAGAATACTGCATCACTGACACAGCTCTAGTACCATCCACACAAATCTGAAAAATGACAAAATACCATTCCAAGCCAACCTGAAATGAATAAACATAGACCCGGACATAGGGGCGGGCACTACCAGGGAAAAGTGGTGGGTCAGCACGGGGGCAAAAACAATAAAATACAACTTACCTGCCGCCTCACCGCGCTCTTCTGCTCCCGAATCCTGATGCACACAGGCTCCCAGAGTCCCGTGCCCCAATCCAGGCACTTCTCTCATGCTGGTATTGCCCAGCATGAGAGAAGCACTGGGATTGGGAAGAGCCGGCTGGTTTCATGCTCCAGCAGGGACTGGGAGCCTGTGCTCCTGAGCCCTGCTGATATCTCCAGGCAACAGCCTGGAGATATCCAAGTGTGCATGTCAGCTTGGCCATCGTAAGACGCCTGGCCAAACCCACATGCGCACTTGGTGCCCTGTGCCCACCACTCCTCCTGCTGCTGATGGCTCTGCCTTCAAGAGTAAAACTCGGCTGTGGCTCCGGCTCCTACAAGTAATATAAAATGATAATAAAGCAATTTTATTAATTGCTTTCTTATCAGCTTATTTTACATGTTTTGATATGCTGGTTCCAGCAGTGGGGCGACTCTCCTGCGTCATAATGGAAGAGCTTCCCCTGCCCGGCGGACACAGGTTTTGCTCTAATTACAACTCTTCAGAGTGGATGTCACTAGCTAATTCTGTGCTTAAAGATTTTGCTGCAAAAATGGCTTAGTCACTTTTTACCTCATCATAGTTGGCACTGTGCACATTTTATGCTTAGAAAACTCTGTTAGAAAAGCAGCATTTGAGGTGAGCAGAGTTAGACTGTCAGTGGTGTTGTAGAGTGTTCCATATAAAAGGAACCGCTCTCCAACTAATACTTGGGAACTACTCAGGGTTCCCTATTAACCTTATTGAATAATTTATGTGGCACACTAAGCCTGAAAGGGCATTATTCTGACTATGCTTCTCTGGTGAGCTCTAATAAGAGTGAAGCACATGCATCTCTGGCTGCTTTTATTCCTTCCAGGTTAGTTTGGATCATATTTTGCCAATCCAAAGCTGTTATACTAAGCCTGGATATGTAAAAGGCTCTTGTTATTTTTCAGCATTGTGTGGATGGCATTAGCTAATCCAGTGCTTGAAGACTTTGCTATAAAAAAGGCTAAAGACGTTTGTCACTTTTCAAACTCAGCATAGATGACACTGTGCTGACACTCTGCTAGAAAAACAAATATTTGCAGTGAGCATATTGAGAGTATCAGTGAATGTTAGAGAGTGCTACATAAAGGACTTGCTCTCCATTAAAAAATGGTCCCTAACTTCCTTTTTTGGATTGCCACTGTGTAGCTATAGTTAGGACTACGTTGCTTTAGGAAATTGATTTTTTGTTTTGCTTATAACTATGGTGCCATTTGGTGAATCTTCACTAAATGTTTTTAAAAAAGGTTCATCACCTTAGCTTCTTCCTGGAAAGATATGTGTCAATCCATAGAGCAAGGGATGAGAAAATGGAGGGGTGCCAAAACACAATTTCCCCACGCAATTTCCATATGGATATTCAAACAGTGCTGCAGTCAAAATGAGTGAGCAGAAATACACCAACATTAGCAGATAGCTAGTTCTGTACCCAGAAATCATACTTTTTGTGATTTGGTGTAAATCCGTTCTGCAGTTTTTGAGAAATTAAGTTTAAAAATGTATACATATCTGGACTGTTGGTGTCCAGATGTGCTCAAATTAGCCAGTTTTAAGTGGACTAGACAATCCTGATTGGCTGGTCACAACCAGAACGATATGTTGTGGCAGCCATTACAGGAGTCAGGGACATGTTTCTTTTGTCCTCAAAATCTATAAAAGCACACCATGAGCCCAAAGAGCATAGGCGATGGTCCCAAAGGGACCTCTTTGATTGGCTGGCCACAACATAGACAGCATGTTGTGGCAACCATTACAGTACACTGGGACATGATCCCCATTGAAATGCATTGTAGTAAATGGCAGGTTTTGCGGGTCACAAAAAGGCGCCATATAAAGGGTGGTAACAGATTTTAATCACATTATTAATCATTTGTTGGTGGTATCACACTGATTTTAGCAATTGTGGTGTATTCTAAGGTGATTTTACTCTGTGCTGATCCTCTGATAGGATTTTATGAAGGATGTTTGAGAGAAATCTGTTTGCTCTCAAGATTTTCTGATAGAGGTTATGCAAGGGGCTCCAGAAGCTAAAATAAGAGCATATTTTCTGTAAATTCAGACTAATTTCCTCAGACATGAGAGGATAAAGTCTGACATACTGAACAAAAACCAACAGCATCAGCAGCAGCCTGACGGTTGATAAAAAAAACATGTGTGTTAATAATTTTCAATTCTTTTAATGGAATAGAGGAGAGGATCATGCTTCTCTTTCTTTACTGCTCCAAAACACAGCAGCCAATGAAAACACTACAAACAATAACCTTCATTTCCCATGAACACTTTCAACTTAGCCATAGCCTCCCAACCAACAATCAGACTGTGCACAGCACTATAAGAATGCAAGACACCATAATCCTTCCTCTTTCTTCGCACCTTCCACCATAAAAACTTAAGAGTCCAAAGTCAACAGATCACAGCAAAAAGAAGGTCAACTCCAACCGCCATCCAGGTCCAGCATAGATTATTGCCATTAACAATTCTATCAAGAGAGATGCCCACTCTTCCAATTGAGTGCTGTAAACTTGCTCCCCAACTCTTAGTCTTGCTTTTATTTATTCTGTTCTGTAAAAGGGGAAAATGTAGCCATAATTCAGAAAAACACCCATGTCAGAGAGGGTCATATCAAAATGCAGTACACAGATGACTTCAAATGCAACAACATCCAAATAGAGTACATGAAACAAACTTAACATATCCTACGGTGGGATAATCCTAGCCCCATGTCCTTAATAGAATTGAAAATTCTGGACGTAAACGCTATATATTTTTTTATTCTATGTCGGGACCGGAGGCTCTGATTATCCACATTCACTTTTGTCTCACCACCACAGAAGCAACAGCCACAATCGGTTTATGATAAAAAATCTTAAAGGTAGATTCAGACGACCTGTCAGGCGGACTCTTTATAGCCTCAAGACGAGATCCCAACAGATAGACTTTGGAGGTCATATCTCATTTAACTGAAGGAGCAATCTAGATACATCTATACCCGATTCTGTTACAGTCCATGTTATCCACCTGGCAACGGTGGCTACATAAACTGGCATGAAAGGCTTCTGAAGAATAATGAGCAATGGGCCGGTACCATCCTGATGTAATTCTTAGTGCAGGCCTCATAAACCTCCAAACATTGTACAACGCACAATTTACGATTATAAGGAAATGCAATATAAGAGACACTACGTGAATGTGTTTTGGTTGGTTTTGAAATTGAAAAAGAGGCCCCAGTAGGTGAGAACACTCTGCCCACTAAGTCAAGGACTCATGCAATCGACGCCCATCTACACGAAATGAGGCCCAATAATATTGCCAAATTGGCCGATAATTGTTTTCATGTTAAATCTTCATTATTTGGCCAATGTTCCAAGAATCTCAAAACTACATTGACATCTCACAGGACTGTATATCTAGGTTTAGGCAGATGAAACATTCTAATGCTTCTCATCAACTTTCACATCAATGGACAACACTCATAGGTTTACCTTCCGATGGGAGATGCCCTGCAGAAATAGCACACCAAAAAGTGTTCACTGAACTATAAACTTGCCAACTCCCCGCTAGGTGTTCCAAGAAATTCACCATAAATTGCAATCCTGCTTCCAGAGTATCCAGACTCTGTTCGTCCCACAAGCTAATCCATCTTCGCCAAACCAACACATATCTCTTATGGGTATTGGTAAATCAAGTTTGCTGGATGTGCAAGTCAGTGTGGAGCAAAAGCCCTGGCACTTTACAATGTCATCTGAAAATCTCCCTGCCATCAGGGAAAGGTGTCCTGTCAGTATCAAAGAGTGGAACTGTCCTAATGGGTATGTCAGAATTTTCTGAAAGATCGATAACTTAATTGGATGATGGCACAACAGTTTCAACAGCATTGGGAACCACGATTAGACTTTCCATTAGGGAGTCACAAGTATCAGTTTCACAGGTTGGCATCTCACTTGAGCCAACGCTCTTGGTATCATTACAAAGGGAGGAAAGACATACAACTGATTCCCCTCTCTCTAGTTCAGGAGAAAGGCATCTGTACCCCTCGCCATGGAATCTGGCCTCCAATTGAAGAATTCTGTGAGTTGTTTGTTCAGTTGGGACGCAAAGTGGTCCATGGTACATGAACCCCATATCTGATCCAACATCTGGAAAACCTGGTCCCGAAGCACACAGTCGCTTCCGTCTCTGAGATATCTTGAGTTCCATTCGGCAATCACATTTCTTTAGCCAGGAATATATTTTGCAGTCACTGAGATGTGATTTTGCAGACAATGCCAAAAATTCTTGACAATCTCCACCAAGAGTCGGTATCACGTTCCTCCTAGCCGATTGATATATTGGAATGCAGAGACATTGTCCATCTGCAACAGAATACAACAATTCCTCCCTTTGCAGGGATAAAGTTCGAATCACCAACAACCCTGCCAGAGGCTCTAAGCAGTTTATTTGAAGTTGAAGGTCGTCCTAAGACCAAAGACCACCCATGGATATCGGGCTACCCACACCTCGTACCCACGACACACCTGCTGGCATCTGACGCCATAACCATGTCTGGCATGTGTCTAAAGATGGCCCTGCCATTCCAAGCCTCCATATTGTGAAGCCACCACAACAGTTCTGTCTTGGCCCCTGTCAACAGGGTAATCAGTTCTGAATAGGAAGGGCCCTTTCTTAGATGCAATATCTTCAGACGTTGAAAGGGCCTTGTAATGTCAGGGCCCCAGAAATATCTCTTGAACAGAGGAAGCTAGAAGCCTGAATATCCAAGCCAGGGATCAGAAAGACACATTTTGGTTGCTTCATGCTAATCTCAATTTTTTCTTGCTAGACTTCATTTTCTGCATAGGAAACCAAAGCTGAACCTTCACTTGGAAGCCCAGAAAATCTATGCATTGACTCGGGGTCAGGACAGTTTTTGAAATGTTTATAATGAATGCCAGATCCTAGAGTATATGGATTATCCAAGAAAGGTGCATCAACAACGTGTTCTGATCTTGGGCCATAAGTATCAAGTCATTCAAGTAGACAATGAGACACACTTCTTTCGATCACAGTGTTTCCACAGGTCTCATCAGCTTAGTGAAACACCATGGGGCAGATGAAAGCCCAAATCGGAGTACCTTGACCTCCTGCCAATTCACCTGCCACTGTAATTGAAGAACACACCTATAGGGGCAAATATTGGTATTGTGATGTAGACATTTTTGAGGTCAAGGAGGACCAACCAATCCCGTTCCTGAAGGAGATCTCTCAAGAGATGGAAGCTATCCATCTGAAATGCCTGTAAGTGACTAAGGTGTTAAAGTCGAGAAGGTACAGAACCAACCTGAACCTTCTTCCTTTCTTCTACGCTAGACAGATAGTTCTGATAAATCATTGGGATGAGGGCTGGTAGGACAAATAGCGTCTTTTTCTAAAAGCTCTCAAATCTCAGAGTCGATAAAATCAGTAGGGAAAAACATAGTAGTTATCTGAGGGGAGAGGTTTGGTATGGAGTCCCTTAAAACTCTAGCTTGTAACCCAGGATGGATTCCAAAACCCAGGCATCCTCTGTCAGAACGCACCAATTGGGGTAGAATTCTCATTCCCTGCCCCCCTAGAATAACAGAATTTAGAGGAATAATGCTCACCTGCAAAATGTGTGATCTCTGCTGAGGGGGACCCACCTCTGTAACCTTGTCTGAAATGCCTCGACCCCCTCTGGAATGGAGGGGAAGAAGGTATTTCCTTTTGCCGTGTCTCCTCAATCTCCCCGTTTCTGGGGGGTGGATCCAGACTGCGAATCTTGGTAGAGGAGGCAGCCCGGCAGGTGACCCCAGAACCACCGGGCCCTGGCAAAAAAGGCCAGGCTGGAAGATGTTCTTAAGAGAAAGCTGTGCATTGTCCAAAGAGAAAAAAGTGATGACAAATTTGCCTAAATCCTTGACAAAGGCATCCCCAAAAAGAAGGCCATTTGTCCAAGGGCCCGCTTCCACCAAAACTAGATCTGTCAGTTTGGGATCGATTCTCATGAGGATTGAGCACCTCCTCTTTGAAGGGCGAGCACAGTTGCCATTCCCCAACTGGCATATGCATACTGGGCCCTGCCAATCAGAACATCAGAGTCAATGGAGGCTGCTGACTCTTTGGCTTAGTATGCTAGCTCCAGTATTTTAGTCAGCGGGCCAGAGATATGCAATAGCTTGTCTTGGTACCAGCACCATGCACAGCCTATCCCTTTCTTGGGGTCTTTCTTGACCTTTCACAAAAATTCTGCCATAATAGGGTCTATTTCTGGTGTCTCTGCCACTTTACGCTGGAGGGAGGGTCGAGGGCACTCGGTCTGGAAACAGGTCCGCACAATGTCTTCAGATTCTAAATCCAGCACTCTGCCCTGCCTGACATCGAGTCAAAACTTTTGTCCTGTGCCTTGCGTCTTCATTTTGCTTCCTCCAGCTTAATGTTATCCATGGAAGACTCAGAGTGAGTTGACTAACCCGAGTCACCCACTTAACCATGGAAAGTGGGGCATCTAGAGCCCGAAGGCCCTGGGACTTCCAAAGCCCCATAGCCATGATCCAGCAGAATACTATATGATATCCGGAGTGAGGCCAAGACTTAGATTTTGCCTTCGCCTTGGCAGGCCTAATGTCATCAGAGGCCCTTATCTGAAGAAAGGGTACAGAAGGGTCATTAGACTCCAGTCTTTGTATGCCGTGATTTACAGGTTTTGTGAAGGGTCATAGGGTCAGGACCAATGCTCTATTCACAGACAATTGGACCAAGTTGTCCAGGGCTTCCACCAACTGCTCTTTGAGATATGCTCAGAGGGCTCCTTGTAATAGTCAATGTACTCCTCATTATCAAAAGTCTGGTATTCGGCCATGATATCCGAGGTAATCTCAAATAAGGCTGATAGCCCAAAAAAAAATTCAGAGGGTACCTAGAACAACCCCATTCAGACCTGATAATTGGCAGATACCAAATGTGAAGGGAGTAGTCAGAGCTCCTCGGACAATGCCCTTTTACAATGATTTTACAACCCCAAGCTCACAGGCAGTGGGGAGCCAACGGGGAGCCAAGCGCACTAGTGAACATGTTGTGGGTATCACTATGCGTGGAGATACCCAATTTTCTACAGAGTCACTATCAGAGCCTAATGCTTTTAAAAGATTGCGGGTGGAAGAGCGCGCATGTGTGATCAGAACACCAAAAGAGACCTGTGTATGTCGGCCTAGGTCGCTCGGAAACACCCTTAGCTCCCAAGTCTCACGCTCCACATCAAATGAAGAGATTGCATTTGTTTAAACCAATGACTACAAACTTGTCTCCCACAGAGGAACGAAGTGTCGCTTAAGCCTGAAAGATATGTTATCACTGACAAATCAAATACAAGAAAAACATAAACAGATACACATAAATAGAAACAATAGCAGTCCAGTACATGTACTCTCCCTGCTCAACGATAACATACCTAATTTAATCGTATCAAGGAGGTCCTAAACAACTCTAGTCAAATCCATAAGAAATAGAAAGGTACTTAGCTCAGCTGCTGGGCAGCATAGAACGAGGAGGAGCCATAGTGTCTCGCAGTCTTATAGTGCTGGGACAGTCCGATTGGTGGTTGGGGTGCCATGACTAAGTTTAGAGTTTTTATGGGAAATAAGTGTATTATTTATAGTGTTTTGATTTGCTGCTATGTTTTGGAGCAGTAAACATGGAGAATCATAATCAGAGCACCCGGTCCTGACACAGAAGTCCCCTGTGCTCTCCTGCAGCCTCCCACAGTATTCTGATGACCAACTAGATTACTAACATTCTTAGTTATGACAAAAGTGTGGCAGACCTGAAGCCATCATGGTTCAATCAAAGCGGTAAAACTTAAATAATTTCCTTTAGAAATGAACAAAATGAGGGGGTTCTTTTTTCATAGAAATTATTGTTAGTGCTATAGAAAGCAAAATGAGAACACGTTTTCAATGAATTCTCAAAAATCTTTCTCATCCATTTCTGTAAAACCTTCTGGCATGCAGACTGAAACATGAACTTTCAGCACCAGCAGCAGCCTGCCAGTTATCTCCCTGGTGATCAATTGCAGCACAGTGTTCTAATGAGCAAATAGAGTGCTAACATTCTGTATTTAAGACAAAACTGTGGCATACCTGAATGCCATCTTGATGGACACAAAGCTGTAAAACTAACAGCATTTCCTACAGAGGATAATGCAGGAAATGAGAAAATTGAGGGTGTTTGAAAACAAAAAAGTCTCCCAAGATGGCTGCCAGAGAAGATAAATGTAGCCCAAATATCACATCCCCCACCCCGTGTAGCCCAAATATATCCAAATGACAGAAATCAGGGCTGTCAAATTTTAAGTCTGCTTATGTGTGGAATGTAAGTGTTTGCAGTGGCTAATTTTTCAGGCCTCCTGTGTGACGATCTGAGTGACATCTTAAGACAAACTGTCTTTGGCACAAACAAGTAATATTTATTCACCATGAATTTCACCCGAGGCACATTTAAGGACCCTTTACAGGTAGTTTTTTCAGATTGTGAACCTAGTAGCAGTAATTGACAACAGTGCTCTAGTGTGAAGAACATATACAATTGTCGTCTGACTTAGTCCCAAAATAGAGTGGTCACAGTCACCAGTCCAATATCTGTGATATAAACGCTCCAAGTCAACCACCAATCCCAAGCTGAGATTCCAATTTCATCAACCACAAGGAACAATCTATCTGTAAGTGTGCTCGTTTACTTAGGTCCCAACCTCACGGATCCCAAGCTCGCGTCTAGTAATCTCGATCACGTCTCGAGGAGTGTGACATGCATCCGTCCATCTCAATCAACCGTCATTGCCGACATGGACTGGTGACTGTGACCACTCTATTTTGGGACTAAGTCAGACGACAATTGTCCTGAGGAGACCCCGTAACTCAACAGGGGTCAAAACGTCGACATATTTTTCACTTGGTTGCTTTGACTATTAATTAGTTGACACGCTGTGATGTGATACTCGCATTTCTTTATCAACTGTATATAGAACCAGTGAACTTTTTTGTTTTGTGTCTTTTGTGTATATATTGTATATGCTCTTCACACTAGAGCACTGCGTCGCCTGCACTTATGCTATTAATTATACTGTCACCTGCATATGATAAGAAATATGTTCTGACAAATAATACAGAAAAATAACCACAGAAACTATTGTCATCATTTTCATAAACAGAATTGTTTCATTCCCTTTTATTATTTTTTTAAGAACCCCAAGTGTGTAGATAACACTTGGAATTTATGAGTGAATACATTGAATGTGAGCCTCCACAAACGTAGTTAGAGGGGGGCCCATGATTTTGAAAAGAGTCCCACGGTGGGTGTTGTTTGCAGTATGTGCACAAGGAATCGCCCATTAGACCTTACCCAGTGACATTACATTGTTCCATTTCTTTTGTAAGTAGTGATACATTGCATTCTGGTATTTGTAATCCTGTCTAAAATGGGAAAGCAAAAATAAAAATAACAGGATAGAAAATGGTACATTTGACAAGAGACAGGTTGAGCTCTTTGCTTTACAATCCTGCAACGTAATGTGGTTACTGAACTCAATGAATCTTTTTATGTGATGCAGAAGCAGTCTCCATTGTTGATCTAAATTTGGTTTAAAAAAACGTTGAAGTTCTTGTAAATATTTCAATAAAACTGGTCACTTTTATCTTTCAGCGCAATGCTTGTATTAGTATATTTATTTATTTATTTATATAAAGTTTTGTATAGCGCGAACATGACCCAAGTGGGTATCAGAGCGCTTTACATACGAGTTGTGGAAGACATAGGTAGATAGTTGTGGGAGAAAAGTAAAGATATATAGAAATAACATCAGGTACAAAATGACATATTAGAGGGCGACATTGGGGATGTAGTATTTGCCAGGTAGCAAATTAATCGGCTATACACGATAGGAGACAAAAGGAGAGAAGCTTCTAGTTCAGCGCAGTGCTCATCAGTAGAACTTTCACTTCCCTTTTGAAGGCAAGTGTTGAAGGAATCAGTCTCGTTTCCTCCGGTAGCGAGTTCCAGATTCTCTGGGCAATACCTGAGAATGTACGATTGTAGGTTTTCATTTTTTTAAATTTCTTCGGCTTGAGCAGCAAGGTACTGGAGCTCCTTGAGGAACGGGAGCCACCCGATAGTTCGTGCTTATTTGCCAGGTATAGAGGAGTGTTGAAATGTAGTGCTCTATGGGTCATACATGCAATTTTTTATTGAATCCTTGATTCAAACAGAAGCCAGTTGAGAGATTTCAGGTCCGGAGAAATGTGGTTAGTTTTCTTGGAGCCAGTGATGAGCATAGTCGCAGCATTCAGAGATGCTCTGAGGGGGCTAATCTGAGTCTCGGTAGCCCGCAGAGAGTGCCACTGCCGTATTCTAATCGTGAGATGACTAGCGCTTGCACCGCAGATTTGAAGTCATCATGGGGAGGGTAGGGTTTGAGTTTTCTTAGGATGCTGAGTTGGAAGTTCGCTCCTTTGGTAGATGCGCTAATGTGATCTTGCATGTTTAGGTTCTTATCCAGCATAATTCCCAGCGATTTTGTGGAATCAATGATGTGTGGTTGTCAATTATTTCTGACCTATATGTAAATTGATATTGTTTTTAACTTTCGTCTGACACGTTATTCAAAGCATGCCCGAGGAAACTAAGAACTATGGAGTTCCATCCAGATATTTTGGTTGAAATATTTTGGAATCACTTGCAATGAATCGAGTTTACAGCTTAGGGGGCAGGAGAGAGGGGCAATGCAACTCTACGCACCATGGAAGGCAGAAGGGACGGTAGTAAAGGCATGGATTTGGACAATGAAGGGTGGGCGAAGGGGACATGGACAGCAAGTTGACCAATTAGGGCAGGCAAGAGGGGCAGTGTCAGCACAACAGACCACAAAGGACAGGCAGGAATGGCAGTGACAGCACTTTGGACCACGCATGACAGGCAGCACAACAGACCACGACGGGCATGACGGAGGGGGCAGTAGCATGCACAAAGGATCATGGATTGCAGAAGTAAGGGGGCAGGGGTTGGATTCAGACAAAAGTGGGCAAAGGGAACGGGTCAGGGGCAGCACAACATACCAAGCAGGGTGAGTAGGAGGGGTAGTGTCAGCACAAAGGACCATTGAGGGCAGGAAGAGGGATGGACAACACAATGGACCATGGAGGGTAGGAGAGAAGGGATAGCATCATGGCTTGGACAATGGAAAGCAGGGTTAAGGGAGCAAGGATAGGGTCAGTAAGCTGACCATGCTGGGCAGGGGTGAAGGGCAGTGGCAGAACAACAGACCATGCAGGGCAGGTGGAGAGGAAGTGGCATCTCAAATGAACATGGAGGGCAAGAGGTAAAGAGTGTGGGTTCAGGGGCACACACAGGGACATTGGAGGCAGGGGAAAGCAGGGTAGGGGGAGCAAGCTGAGCACGGAGGCCAGTTGGGAGAGCAGTGGCAGAGGCATAGACTCAGACAATGAAGGGCAGGTGGTGGGGGCAGGGACAGCAAGCAATCATGGTGCCCAACGAGAGGGGCACAGCAGCACATCAGACTACACAAGGTGGGAGGGAGGGGGCAGGGGCATGGACTTGGGCAACAGAGGGCAGTGCGGAGGTGGGTAGGGCCAGAAGCTAACCATGCAGAGCAGGGGGGAAGGGAAGTGGCAGCACAATGGCCACTCACGGCTGGAGTAAAGGGGCAGGGGCAAGGACTTAGATAATGGAGAGTAGGGAGGAGGAGTGCAGTGGCAGCAAGCTAACCACAGAAGAAAGGCCAGCTTGGGTGGGGGCAGCACAATGACCCATGGAGAGAACGAGTAGGGGGCAGGGACACACATGGAGAAAGAAGCTCAGGCAGTAGGGGGTAAGATAAGGCCAACAAAATGACCCCATTTATCTATAGACATTTAACTGATGAATTTCAGTGCTTTTTTGTTTTTATGCGTTTTTAAACAATATATGTATTCAATGAAAAAAACAAAGGTTAAGGTGACATTATAGCTAGATGTAATAAAAAAATCTGACTTTGTTTAAAAAGATGACCTGGGGCATGGTTAAGATGGTGACCAAGTAGGACGTGCCTCCTCGCCGCTCTGTCTGGCCGACAGGGCCCATCCACCCATGCCTTGGGTTGCCGGATCAGAGAGCCTTCATAACACTGCACCCAACTTGATTGGCCGACCAAGGTACCCAGAAGTTGCCCAGTACACCGGATGCCCTGAGGAGACAGCGGATCGACTGAGTGGTCTGCGATCTTGGCCTCGAGATTGACCCTTCTTCTGCCCGGCTGGATAGATCCAGACCAAGCGGGGTTTGTCCCCAAGCACCAATGCGGCTACAATACAAATAAGCTACTCCATATTATCAAAAAGGCACAGCGCTTCGATACAGAACGCATGCTTTATCTATCGACACAGAAAAGGTGTTCGATAAGGTTCATTGGCCATACCTGAGAGAGACCCTTTGGCTCTTTGGATTTCCTAATCAGTTTACTCAGTGGGTCTTGAGCAGTTACACACGGCCCTCAGCAACGGTGCGAGTGAACGGTTATACCTCCTCCCCAATCCGTAGAGGTAGGAGACAGGACTGTCCGCTGTCTCCCCTCCTCTTCACCCTATATAGGGAGCCAATGGCTCAAAGAACTCGCAATAGCCCTCTTATATCTGGGGTTTGTTTTGGGAGGGACAAACATACGACATATGCGGATGACGTTGTGACTACGTTGGAGGATCCCCTGGTCTCCCTCCTGGCCTTCATGGCTGAACTTGACCTGTTCACCCAGGCGGCAGGATTCAAGGTCCATATCCATAAATCCCAGGCTCTCAATCTATCACTCAGGGCCCCACAATCCCTGAGTTACAATGCTCTTACCTTGCTTCGGCCGCGGCCCATTACCTTGGGGCGAACACTCGAAACATGGTGTCCCTTAATTATACTGCTCTACTTCTGCAAATACAATTGGATCTATGCCGCTGGAGACCGCATACCCTCTCCTGGCTGGGTTGCTGCGGTAAAGATGGCGATGCTACCGAAGATACTCTTTCTTTTTCAAGTTCTCCCGGTGGAACCCCCCGGGTCCCTACGCACTCTGCAACGGGAGATCAACCGCTTTGTATGGGCGGATAAGAGGCCTTGCTTGCATAGAGACCTCTGTTACAGGTCCCCAAAAGAGGGAGGTCTGGGGGTACTGAATCTGCGGGAGTATTACTGGGCTGTGCCGCTTAGGACGTTTGTGGGGTGGTCATGCCCTGAATCTGAAAAGCACTGGCTTTTTATGGATAGAGAAGAGGCGGGACAATCCCTGTGGAAGATTCCTTTCCTTCCCAAACCGGCACGCCCCAAAATCCTATACCTGTCTCCTATCACGCAGGCTCGTCTTGCGGAATGGGACAAAGTTGCTGGGAGGAGAGGCCCTACTCCATTCCCATCGGCGCTGACACCCATAGCTGACAATCCTGATTTCACTCCGGGCCACTGCTCCGGGGCCTTCGCTCAGTGGAGACAGGAGGGCCGTAGATCTATCGGACACTTCTTCAGTGAGGCTGGCCCCTGTCATTTGAGGACCTCCGCTCAATACAGGGACTCCCTGAATCCGAACGATACCGGTACCATCAGATCAGACACTGGGTGATGAACCCCACGATAAGGCACAATGCTCAACGCCATCTCACCCCTTTTGTGAGGTGGCTGCTATCCAAAACCTCAGATGCATACCTCATATCCGAACTATATGGCCTCCTTCGCCCCTCTTTGCTTGTTATTAAATCCCCGGGCGAGAGGAGATGGGAGTCCGAACTGGGCCGCTCCTTTATGCAGCAGGAATGGGAGGATATTTATTACTGCGCACGCCAATCCTTCCCGAACGTGGCCAGCATAGAGACAGCCATTAAAATCGCCACCTATTGGTATCTCCCCTGACTGCACTAGGGGAACCCTGCTCGCAGCCCTCTGTATTGGCTCGACTGTGGTTCCCTTGGTACTCTGACACAACTGTGTGGGATTGCCTCAAGATCGCTACCTATTGGGCACAAGTACTGAACGATATTGATGCTCACCTCGACACACAACTGCCCCGCTTCCCAGGTTACACTATCTTAGGTTTCCTAATGCTCTAACATTCGGCAACACATCTCTCCACATATTAGAGAACTACATTGGCTTCCGGTAGCCAAGAGAATCAAATTCAAGGCCTTGACCCTTGCATTTCGGGCATTTCACGGATCGTGCCCTTCGTATCTGAAACAGAGGCTAGGTGTTTACACGCAGTCACGTGTTCTGAGATCTTGCTCCCAGAAATTACTTTGCACTCCTCGAGTGAAGAAAACTCGGTTGGGGGCAGATCTTTCGTGTTTGGGGCGTCTAAATTGTGGAATTCCCTTCCTAACTCCTTGCGTCAGATATCTTCTGAAACACAATTTAGGAAGGCAGTCAAAACTTGGCTTTTTAACTTGGCTTAGTTTGATTTTTCTTGATCGCTGTCTGTCTCCCGTGTGTCACTTGTCGCTTTAGCACCTAGGAGGTAGCTGTTCGCGCTCAATAAATGGCTGTATATTTATTATTATTATTATTCCCCCTTAAGTCCAGTAGGGGGCGACAGATAGGTTTGGCACTGGGAGCGGCCCTTCAGAATATCCTCTCACACTGTGGATCTGGGCATCTTCCGACTCAGGTGAGATGGCTGCATCGCCATTGGTATATCCTAGGTATGGAAGGTATCTCTCTCTCCCTATCAAGTCAGCGGGCCTCGTTCCCAGAACTCTGGTGCTCGTTTCTATTATTGCTTACCACGGAATTCCGTGAAATTTCATGACCCAAATATCTGCGGCCCCTGTGACTCACGGAACCTCCATTTGCCACACCTTTGGTGACTTTGGTGTTTACACTCATGACTTGAGCTCGAACAGGACGGGTGGGAAGGGTGGGAAGGGTGGATCCGGGGGTAGGGGAGGGAGACGGGTTAGGGGGGAGGGTGGAGTTCTAGGTATTTTGATTAGAGTTATGCTTCAGGATTGTCTCCTGCCTTGTATTGTTTTGTCTCATTTTTGAAAACCAATAAAGAAATTTAAATATAAAAAGAAAACCTTAGTAATTCAATGAAAAAAACGAAGGTTAAAGTCACGTTATAGTTAGGTGAATATGTCAGTGTCACTGAAAGAGTGCATGCAGCAAACCTGAAGTCTGCTCCCACCTGGCGAGAGCAGACTTGCCTTCCCTGTCTGCGCTACTGCAGGCAGAGAAGGCATGTTTGCTCCTACCTGGCGGGAAATGTTAAAATGCTCTCGCCAGGCTGGAGGAAACATATGTTTCCCTGCTCACACTAGTGTGGGCAGGGAAACTACTCTGTCCCGGGGTGGGCTCCCCAGAATAGAGTAATTGAGCCGGTCCTGAGGGATGGGGTCCCCAGGGCCTTTAAAGACTCAGGGAGGGGGGCAGCGTGGCCCCATCCCCTTTTTCAGAGCGTCAGGCCCCAGGTGATGGTGTCCCCGGGGGGGTTGTGTGATGGAACCATGCATGCGTTTGCCACCCATGCCAGTTCCACGCAGTCTCAGCAACGCAAGTCTTAACCACGAATATGCCTTTACCACGCATACATATACAATGAATTATGCGTTGTTAAGGCATGTATGGTAAAGACATATCTGTGGTTAAGACTTGAAAGGTAAGTCTTAACACCCCACTCCTGCCCCTGCCCTGAGTCCTAAAACTACCCGTCCCTCCTGAAAACCAACGCCCTCCCCAAGCCCTAGAAACGTCCCTGCCCCTAAGCCATAAAAACTACCCCGGCTCCCCCAGCCCTAAAACCTTACCCGCCCTTCGCTAATCCCTAAGAACGACCGAGCCCTAAAAACTATCCTCCCCCCCAAGCCCTAAAAAGTATTATGATCCCTGCCCCCCGCCCTGAGCCCTAAAATGGCCCCCTAAGCCTGAAACTACCCCATCCCTCCTAAAAAAAAAAACCCTCCCCCAGCCCTGATAACTACCCCCCCGGCCCTGAAAACTACCCCAACCCCCTAGCCCTGAAAACTACCTGAGCCCTCCAGCCCTGAAAACTACCCCGACCCCCCCAAAACCATGCAAACTACCCACCCAAACCCAGTCCCACTTTCCTCACATCACAGCGTCTCATCCTCTCCCGATCCTTTCAGCTGCTTGGCTGCTTCCTGCTTCCGCCAGCCAGCAGCTAGACCGCTCACTTCCTTAACCACGCATATGCGTGGTTAAGGCATATGCGTAGTTAAGACAACCACGGTAGTGCTTGCATAGTCGGAACATGCATGGCTGAGGCCACGGTGTTCCAACTGTTTCCCTCCCCGGGGCCTTTTAAGGCTCGGAAGGTGGGCCATGTGGTTCCCCTCCCTCAGCCCCAGGAGATTGGGTCCCTGGGGCCTACTATGGCTCGGGGAGGGAGGGCTGCGTGCCCCTCTTCCCTTATTTAAGATACTTTAATTTAAAATTGGGTTTAAGGGACTCTTTCGAGAGTCTCTCAAACCCAACCATCTAGATATACAAATATTTTTGGAGCTTAATATCTCCAAAACTACTAAATGGATTTACATCAATTCACAAAAGGCACGCTTTCTGGACCAATATTTAGCTTCCTGCCAAATTTGGTGTAAAACTGTTCAGCAGTTTTTTTGGTAGTACTTCTTAAAAAATGTCTATGGAAAATGCATAGGGATTTTGAGTTTTTGGGCCCCTTTTTTTCTCAACCCCAGCTTGACGGATCACCCAAAACCTAACATGCACAAACTAGAGAAAATAGAGAAACGTTTTGGAACGTTTTGTGGAGATTTGTCAAACGGCGCCAAAGTTATTAGCAAAACGAAAAAGGCATTTCCTATGGGAATGCTGGCCTAACTAGAACTATACAGTAACGAAGTCCACTGGGTAATATATAAAAAAATATGTGTATATATAGTATGTATGTTAAATTAACTGAAAAAACAAAGGATGACATTATAGTTAGTTATTGCAATAATATAAAAACTAATAAAAAAAACTCTGAAATTCACCAGTGATAGTTTACCGGGCTAACTATAACTTGCATCCTTGCATGCACTGCCTATTACCTCACATATTACATCACTTAGGACATGTTTAATTACATCATTGATCACATCACTGGCGACATCTCTAATGACTTAATTGATGACATCACTGATGACATCATCCAAGCCACTGCTCCTCAAATAGTAACAGGCTAGTACTTGCAACAGGTCTCATTGAATATGGTAAAAGTTATGCAGTGCATACTTTAGCTAGGAGGTGAAGTTTTAAGTGCAAGCTGTACTACATTAAAGCAAAGTAAAGACTGAATGCAACTAGTGCGAGTTGCAGATGTATGTTTGAAATAGGTTGTGCCTTAATTCAAAGGCCTGTCACCACAAATAATGTGAGAAAAACTAAAGCTTCTCCTTACAATATATTATTCATCTGTGGTACTCTGTGTACATGCTGACGTTAACGAGTTGACGTGTAGTGCTATTTTTATATAAACCGGAAATGTATAAAGTGAAGATATGTATTTCCAAAAGTTTAGCGAAAAATATGAGACATTATGCATTGTTGTAGAATGTATAAGCTATGGGTGGCTCACTTACAGACGGTTCAATTCGCAGTATTCACAAGCATTGTTAAAATGATGCACATCATAATGCTCATTTCAGGAATGTGTGAAGGCTAGATTTACATACTAAGGAGGGTTGTCCATAAGGCCTGGTAGTGCATGCCTTATAATTTTCTAATGTATGGAAGTGAAGCAGTTCTATTAAAAATCTATGTCAGATAAGGCATTTAACAGGCACATCTCTTGAACTCTATTTATGGTTTAATAAGTTGCTGATCTCGTTAATGCCTACAGAGCTATTACATTTGTTATGCACCTCAATGTCAATAAGAAAGAGAACAATATCTACTTTCTGTAGGTAATTTAGCAGATATGATTTATATTCTGCTTCTTGAGAAAGGATACACCCATTAGTACTACAGATATTCTTGAAAATTCTACGTGTGTACCTTGCTGAATACATTCCAGTGTGAAAAGCGTATAGCAATTTAAATCTGTTGGATAATGTCATCAGTGAAGTGATCAGTAATGTCATTAATGATGGTATTTGACATGTCATCAGTGATGTCATCAATGATGTAATTTAACAAGTCATGAGTTATGTAATATGCAAGGTAATAAGCAGTGCATGATGGGGCTGCAAGTCATAGTTAGCTCAGTTAGCTATAACTGGTGAAGTTCAGTGGTTCTTTTGCTCTTAAACATTAGTTTTCATATTATTACACCATCTAACTATGACGTCACTTTAACCTTTGTTTTTTTTTCAGTGAGTTTTTGAGCTTTTTCTGACGTAAAGCAAAATCTTACTACTATACTCTACTATAACGTCACTTTAACCTTTTTTTCTGAATTTCTATGTTTTTTTACCATAAAGTAAGATCTCATCACCATATTTAACTATTACTTTAACCTTTGTGCTTTTTTTCAGCAAAGTTCTTAGGATTTTTTAACATATTCACCTAACTCCCCCCCCTGAGCACAGCTTTAGGCCATGCGTGGCGTAGAGTTGGCCCACTCCCATGGGCGACCAGTCACATGCAGGCGGCCAACCCCACATGAAGCCCCACCAAACATTTTTCCTGTTTATTTATTTATTTGTGTATCTATTTGTTTTGTGGTACTGCTCTACTCTCCACAGTAAGGCAGCTCAAGCTTCAACGTGGTACCACAAGACTGCTCAAGCTTCACTTATTGAAGCATGCACAGTCTTGTGGTACCACAGCTCTCACAAGAGTCCCATAATTAATCTGGGGCATTGCTCAGTCCAGCAAGAGTACCATGGAACCTGAGGCACAAACTTTTTTTTAGATTTTTTTATGGGGTTGTGGTTCTGTCACGTGGCCCATAGGGACATTGTCGTCGTCACTAAGTTAGCAAGAGCACGCTGCAGCCTGCCTGCTGCTTTGCACACTTTACTAGAAGTCTTTATTTTTTGCAATGGCTGTTTTCACATGAGAACTCATCGCTGTGTTCACTCTCTGCATGTTCCTGGGATTTTGACTGAACATTATGTACAAGGTCGAACAACAATGCCCCTTGTTATTTTGTTCTGGCAAGGCCTTAGCCCTTAGACAAAACATGCAGATGAAACTGTTGTTTGGACAACGTACTTTGGTCTTATTAGAATACACGAATAGGTAGCACACACTTGGAGAGGGACCTTTCCAGGGAGAAGAGCAAGACAGCACCTATGATGTAGATCTACCATCTACAGGCTAAGGTATGGGTTCCACTGACAAAGCCCAGAGATCTTCTAATATATAATAATACTGCTTCTAAGCAAGGGGAGGGAGGTTAGGCTCTATTGTCTTTCCATGATGACATCTCCCTTCATGATATATGGACTAGCTGCTATGCTGACTGTATTTGTACTATGCATCTTCCTGCTTGTTGTGGCATGTATACTGCATGTTAGGGCACGTTAGTTAAAATAAATATTTTAAACTGTTTTGTGTCTCTGTCAGATCTTATTGTGGACAAGTACAAGAGTGCGAGAGAAAGGGTGTGTCTTGTTACCCCGATTCCTGATAGATCTGGGAGTGTTGTGTTCTGGGGTGTCTAATCATTTGTTTCTCTGTGAGTGAGTAGGAGAGCAAGTGAGACACTATAGCTAGTCGGTCCTGGGCTCATGGGTACTAAGGTGGTAGGAAGACTCAGTCCATATACACCAAGATTCCATAATCCTGCGCATAGTTCTGTGCTTGTGCAGAATCCCTTTAACATGGCGCCACCAACGTTTGGTCTGGTACTTATTCACAAGACCCATGAGTAGCGCTTTTGCTTGTCCACAATTCCCTCTCACCGGTTTCCGGAGACGTCCGTGGTGGGGAGGCTTATCCTCCTAATAGGTTGATTTATAGGTTTTTCAAGCTTGGAATTTAAAAGGTTCTTCTTTACCCTGTTTTGCGCTACCATTTTCCTGGTTTCTTTCTTCCATTTATAAACATGGCACAACCGGTCACTATTGCGGCACGTAACCGCGTGGCGGTTATGGCACACTTGACTCAACACAGAGTCCCCAATCCAGGGGCTAACATTATTTTTGTTGTCGAAGCGAAAAGAATGGTCTTTTATTCTTGGGTTACGTTCCCCGTGGTGGATGGGAATGATAATTTGTTTCATGAATATACGAGGGCTGCTGTTCCGGCGGCTTATCGTCCTTATGCATTACTTGAACTTCCATTGACAGCCTGGGAGCATACTGTTTGGTTTAATGGCGCCCTTCCTCACCCTCTTACTATTGTTCGAATGGGCCCCTTGTCTATTGATGGGGCCACTTGGCCGGTTTTGGCTGGTTTTACACCTCATCCAACTTATATGAATGTTTTTGTCGCAGAGCTACGCCTGTTATATACGCAGTTGCTTCATATACACAGAAGTGTCATACAATATATGTCACATGCACTTCAAGCAGCTCCGGCTGGAGCTATTCCTCTACCACCAGGACATGGCGGTGGTCTAGTCATTAGTCCCGTCATGATTAATTCGGTGATGGGCAAAAGTCCTCAAAATCATGATGACTTGCCATTTTGGCTTGCACAAAAATCTGAGCAATTTGAAGCTGTATTTCCACACACTACTCCTATTGAAAAACACAGGATCCTTACAATGAGTTTGCCGAGTGGTCTGATTCCCGATTTAGCTGACTGCACCACCTGGGGGACGGTGTTTGCTTCGGTGTATACACTGTGCTTTGGCACCCCCTCCATGAGCGTTCTGCCGAGCGTTCTAAAGAAGGTACAGGATGATCACGGGGCTGGTCCAGCCCTGGATTTGGGGGTGAAGTTAGTGGGAATGTTCCCAATTGTCTCCGATATGATGCGGCCAATATTAAAGGTAAAGCGGTTTGCTTACAAGTATGTCAACGCCTAGCGGTGCTGCCGGACATAGATGGGCAGCGACAGGTTGCAATAGCTTGGGGATTCGACCATTTGCTCAGCCACAGTCTAAACCACTCCTTAAAAGGAGGGTCGTCCAGTCTTTCCTAAAAAGGCTTGGAACAAGAATCAGCGGCAGCAACAACAGAAGCTTGGTTCACGTGCTGGTTCGCCACCACCTGACGCTTCTGACCGTAGATACAATTTGTGTGACTGCTCTATAATTAAGGCACCTGAGAGGTTCCAGGTTCTTGAGCCTCATTCTCCTCGTTTCTTTCAGGAATCGTCAGATCAACAGTTCGGCGAGGGAGGGCGGCAGGATCGCCCTCAAGGCGATTCTACGCAAGCAAGACATGACCCGCAGCGCCAGTTTGATCTAAAAGTCAAGCAGGAGGAACCACCTCAATATCGCCCACAGTTTCAGAAGAAAAAAGTTGCCGCTTTGACTGCAAAGTATGCCTCAGACGGTGAGAACCCTACTCCTCGACAGGAGTTGGACGGTAACCCTCCTCGACAGCGCGGCGGAGGTTACCATAGTGCGGCAGACACTCCACCAGCGCCTGGAGGCAAAAGCAACGGATACCTTCATTACAGTAGAAACAGCTGATACTCGAGTTGCCCCTCCTGACAGGCTTTTTGAAATAAGCCTCCAAATTGAAGGTGATATTAAACGCCAGATTAAAGCAGTCTTTGGGAAAATCTCACTTCCTATGATATTTTATTGGTGGAGGTTGATTGGCCTCCCCCTTTTGTCCTATCTTCCTCTAGAGGGGAAGATGTTATTCTACCCAGTTTTTCACAATATGTTTCTGATGAAAATAAATTGGCTGACGCCTTTAAATGGGCTTTATTTGTAGCCCCAGCGTTATACCGTAATCAGGCAGGTTAGGATGAGCATTCCCCTGTTCATGTGATTCCTTTGCGTTCTACACCTCAGCCCCAACCACAGTGTCCGATTAAACAAGACGCTAAAGCGTCTGTAAGTGACATCTTGACCCAACTGGAATATCAAAGTGTGATTGTACCCTGTGTTTCTTCAATGAATAATCCTCTTTTTCCGATATTGAAACCGGATGGTTCATATCGCATAGTTTTAGACCACAGACATTTGAACAGTCATGTTCAAACCTTTGCGGTTCAGAACACACATAGCTCTGCGTTAGTGAACAACATCGTTCGAAAAAAGCACAAAACCACTTTGGATATTTCCAACGGCTTCTTCAACCACTCTTTGGCTACTGAGAGCCGTAATTTGACCGCATTCAGTGCGTTAGGCAATCAGCGCCGATATGCGAGATTGCCTATGGGATATAAGAATAGCCCTGATGTGTTTGAGGCACGCATAGTGTCCATTTTGCATGAGATCGACCCTGATGCCTTCTCGTACGTCGATGACATATACTTGACGGATGATGACCTACAGCCGCATCTCTTGCGTGTGGACCGCATTATCACACATTTTGAAAACTTTGGTTACAAATTCAATTTTTCTAAGTCTCACATCGCCTTCTTGGCAGTCCTTTTTCTCGGTTACGAGCTCAATAATGAAGGTACGGGTTGGCCCCCCACTTTCTGGAGAAATGTGCACAATTGCAACCTCCATTTACGCTTAAAAAATTGCAATCTTTGCTGGCTTTTTTAAATTTCGGGAGGACATACATTCCTGATTTACCCAGCATATCAAACCTCTTTACTCATTGATACAACCTTCTTTTCGTCTTCCAGTTGGCTTCCGGAACATACTGTAATTCTTTGTTCTCTGCAGTCTGATCTGCTTGCGACCAACTTCTTGTTAACACGAGACAATTCTACTAATTTGGTCATAAGGATTGTACCAGGGGCATTAGGCTTTACTTGCTTGACGTTCAATGAAGGGGACACTGTCCCCATTGCTTATAAATCGCATTTGTATACTCCAGCTGAAATGCGTTTCTCTTCTACAGAAAAGATTTTGACCGCTGTGCAGATGGCTATTCTTAAGGAACGCTCTCTGGCTCAGAGAAAACGCATTTTCATGGTTTCGCCGGTACCTGCTTTTGAAGCAGTCACAAAGGCTAGTGTCCCGAATTCCAAAGCCTTGCATCCTCGTTGGATACAGTGGGCTAGCTCTTTGATGTCGGCTGATGTCAACTTTATCTTTGATCCTTCTTTGCAAACACAGGAGTTTTTACAATATGAACATGTTCATCCTCCTCCTTTATCATTACTCCCTCTTGATCAGTACAAATGCATTATTTATACTGATGGGTCTGCGTAGCCAGCCATTGGTTCTAAACATGCTTATTCTTCAGCCTGCGCAATTGTGGCAGGTTTGATTGTGGATGGGGATTTTAAATCATCCTTGGTGCACACACAGACACTTGGAGATTGCACGGCTCAATTGGCGGAGCTACGTGAATTGGTTTTGACTCTGGAATTCGCTGATCCTGAAGTCCCCACCATTATAGTGTGTGATTCCTTTTACTGTGTTCAATCCTTCAATGACAATTTGTTCTTCTGGACACAAAATGATTTTCGTGGTTCTAAAGGTAGCGCAATTAAGCATAAAAAGCTTTGGGTCCGAGTGGCCGCTCTTAAGGAACCTTTGCCACTCACACGTTATTCATACTTTGGGCCATCAACGTGTGGGAGCACACGCTGTTGGTAATTCTCTGGCTGATGAGGCTGCCAAATCTGCAGTAACCACTTATTCAGTAGCAGCAGTCACTAGGTCCATGACTAAAATTGATGTTGAAATTTTGGCAGCTATAGCTGCCACGACGGGGGTAACACTGCATTCCCAAGGTTTCCCTTCATGCTACACATATCGATTGTCTTTTGATCACGTCCCATTTGCAACTATTCCTTCCGTTGGGGATCGGCTGATTTCCAAAGAGGACCACAGACTTTCTTTGATTGTTGCCGCTCATGAAGGCGTGGCTTCATCCCATGCCGGAGTAACTGCGACAATTTCAATTTTACAGCAACATTTGTGGTGGCGTAGTTTATACCAACAGGCACATAAATTGGGTCTTTCCTGTGACATTTGTCAACAGATTAAGCCTTCAACTGTTTCACGTCCACCCCACACTCAACTGTACATTTTGAATCAACCGTTTGGTTGCATTTATCTTGATCACTGCGGTCTTTTAACTTCAGATAATGCTTTTAAGTATATGTTGGTTGCAGTGGATTCGTGCACTAGATTCCTTTGGGTTTGGCCGCAACGTAATGCTGACGCTCAAACTGTTATAAAAGATTTGCGTGTCTTTGTTGGGACAGTTGCCTGTCGCACCTTCCATTCTGACCAAGGTCCTGCTTTTGCCTCTAAGGCTTACCGGGATACGATGAAGTCTCTGGGGGTGAAGGTGCAATTCTCATTTCCATATCGGCCTGAGGGCAATTCTGTTGTGGAGCGGATGAACCGTCACTTAAGCAATCTTTAACAGCTAGAGTATTAGGTACTGGTCGGGCCGGTTGATTCATCTATATGGAGTTCAACGTGCACTTAACAATCTCCCAAGAAGATCTCTGGGTGGGCGAACCCCATACGAAATGCTCTTTGGCATTAAAATGTTTGTGCCAGACCTTGATGGTCTAGACGTTGTGGCGGCTGCCTCAACCTTTGACGTAGGTAACCATTCTGCTATGTTACAGGATCTACAAAAGGCTCGTGATTCACAAGCAAAAGCCCATTTGCCCTCTTCTTCGGATGTAGCAGTCCTGATTCTGGTTTCTGATTGGCTTCCTAAAGTTGGAGACCAGGTCCGAGAAAAGGTGGAGAACAAAAAAGAATTTGGTCCATCCTACAGTGCACCGGTAAGGGTCCTTGGTTTGAAAGGCACCCGTACTGTGATTCTGCCTCCACTACCTGGTCGAAAGGAGAATCCTTACATTTCCATCGAAGATGCCAAGCTACACCATATGGCCGAAACTGACTAGTATGCCTCCAAGCATTCCACGTCAGGATCTTTCACTGACTCTGATGGCTTCTGTTTCTTCGAATACTCCCCAACAAATGGAAGGGGAGATGGAATCTTCAATTGATTTGTTGCCTGTTTTACCGTCTACATCCACAACTGTGGATCCTGAGTATTCTTCTCCTCCAGTTGAAGTTATAATTGACATTCCCGAAAGTACAATTTATTCACCTTCCAATGCAGAACAACCCCCGTTGTTTCAGCTGGGGTCCAGTGGTTACTATATGGATCGTACTAGCTTTTCTTCTGAAATGTCTTCGTTGTCATCATTAGTGGCAGAGCCCCCTAAAACGCACCAGTCTTTTCATCTCCTGGTTTAAAAAGACTTACCTGATCCCGCCCTGGACATACGTCTGGATGGTGCTGATGATGATTTTCCTGTTCATGTGGATTGGGTTTGTAACTGTGTTTTTCCTGATAATTAATGGCCATTACTTACCTGAACACTCTGCTGTGAACTTGGTTGACGGTGTTCTGGCCCCTCACACGTCATCTCATAAAATGAAACGAGATCAAGCCCTAGTTAATATTTCAGCGTTCACAGTTGTTGATGGCATTGTTTGGGATAAAGTACCATACGATATCCATGGCCCGACCAAAACTTTAAACATTCCATACCTATTTTGCGTTTCTTTAGGAGACGTGGTTTTGCATAGAATACACTCTGATGACTAGGATGTTCACGCTGTTTATTCATTGTTCCCAGATTTGACATATTATACTGCTTTTGACACTGAAGATTTATATTTGAGTTCTGCAAATTACACTGATTTGTTTTGTTATCAACATTATGGCCATCATTTTTTACACAGGACCAATGCTCAGAGACCATCTTTTAATTTTACTCAGTGGGAGCATTGCCCAACACTGTTACAGGGGAGCTCACAGACCCAACGGAGTAAATTTATGTATTTTACGGGTTACAATCTTTCTGATCCTCAGTCCTATTTTTATAAATTAAAGATACCCAACCGTACTAAATTTTTGCTGACCCACATTCAATTGGTTTACTCCTTGTCCTTCATTGATGATTTGTCTGTGAAAGGTTATGAGTATTGGAAGGACACGATTGATGTGAAATCCATCTGGGGTACCAAAAATTGGCAAGTGCAGGGCACAGAATCATTGCATCGCGCATGTCTGCTACCGTCTCAGCTCATATTTTTTAATGAGACGATACAACAGACTACTTGTTTTGGTTTAGCCACGGCCAAAAATCTGAATATTCCCTCCATTCCAGTATTGGCTCCATATGAAACATGGCAAACACATACCAACTATACAATTGAGCACTTAGCTGTCATGTTTCAGAATGGCACACTTAACTCTTCCACTGTTGACCCCTTGGGATGGTTATTATGGCCAACGAGCTCAAATGCATGGCAATTGCGTTTTTTGAATACCACAAAAGGGTTTACACAGAGTAGACCTGATCCTCATTTCCAACATTCCCATACGGTTACCACATATTCAGTGGGTAAATTATGTCGGCAATGGTTAGAACATTCTACATTGTCATCTGTAAAACAACATCTTTCCCTTTTGTCCGGTGACATAGATCTGGCTGATTTTCTTTTAGGTCCAAAGTCCCCTCGAGCAAAACGTTTTGTTTATGTAGCATACAATGAATTTTGGAAGCTATCGCAGATGGAAGCTACTGTGCACCTGCGCCAAATTGATCAAGCTAATTTAGAAAAAGTTCTTGCAGTAGTCAAAACAGCATTAATACACTGTCTTACCGTATATATACCTTGGATAATATTGTATCATCAGTCATTGACATAGTTCAACATGAGGTGTCTGTTTTGTATCATGGTCAAAATCAGTTACGTTCTGTAATGCAATTTGCTTGGCCCTTGCAAACACTCAAAAGTGGAAAAGTTCCATAGGATTACTTGAATGCTTCAGCACTGTTTTTGCCATTTAATTTGACTGATAAACAGAAATTAATGTCAATGAAAGACGCAGCATACACATTGTTACATATTGAACAGTTAGAACAGTTACCATTTTCTGTAGCAGAGACTGATTCAGCAGTATGGTTAATACATGGGGTTATTTCACTGCCTATCTCACTTCTTCAGTTTACAGCCTGTATGAAACATTATCCGGTTGGTAGATATGAGCCCCTTTGCAGTAGCTTCATTCATGAATTATGGTTGTTGCCTTTCACCTTTAGATGTCAACGAGCGGATAAGTTTCCTTACAGGGGAGGATTGCGATTCCACAGTAGGACATTCCCTAGTCTGTAAACAAGTTAAACTTCACGGAGCCTGCAATGTTTCGGCCCCTAATCTGGCTTGTTTTTTAAAAGGTACCCCTGTCCCAGCTATTTTTTCTGCGCTAACTTTGCTTTCTAATGGCAGTTATCTTATTCTAAATAACCACCACTGCTGCGGCTTACGGTCAGGCATCCCGTATATAGTTACAGTTTCCCAACGAGTTACATGTTGCAGCAATGTCCTGTTTCCACCCCCGCATGGGACTGTAGATAGTTCTCTTTGGCCTTCCATTCCAACTTTGAAAACGGATTTCAATAAGCTAAGCAGACTCAAAGCGCTATTGTTTCAACAAGAAGTGGCTCTCACATCAGTCCTTGAGACCTACGAATTGCAGGTGGCGAGAACCGCAAGTGAGATTTACTCACTGCTAAACACAAATCTCCCACTCCATTTTGGAAAATTAATTCACCAAATATTTAATGCATCTGATACTGAGGGCCTAGCCCACTTTTTTAAACTTGTGAGATCCGGCCTTGTCACCTCCTTTCAGACTATTTTTTTCCAGCGCCTTCGGACGGTTCCCCTGGTGCTACTGCTCAAATGCGGTGTACTGGTACTTCTATTGCTGCTCCGCAATGACTGCTCGATCTGTGGAGCTGCCAAACCCGGTCCAGTTGCAGCTGTATCGTCACCGGATGCGTCAGATTTTTGCGGCAATGCCATTGAAAGCTCTTGACATCGACTATTGGCTGACCTTCAGTTATGCCTACTTCACCTGCGTGCAACCTGTGTTCCACTGCCTCCGGTGCCCTTTTCAATGAGCCCTGGATGTCTGCCTCTCCAATACAACCCACGCTGCCCTGGATTACGAACTGTTAATGGGCCCGTTAAAGGCCCATGACCAGGAATGTTCCATGGGTAGGTGCCTGGTGTGCGATCCTCTACTTGGACCAACAGCAGACTTGAGTACCTGTGCTCGTGCACAGCGCCTCATAGATCGGAGTTTCATCGAAGTTAACTCAGGTTGCTCTGACATGCTCCTATCAGCTTCTGGATATGAGGAGCATGTGTGCTCGTATGACTTGCTCAATTGGATGGCATTCCTCTTTACTATGGAAGGTTCAGACAACATACTGGAGTTTATGGCATTCCGATTTTCCCAGTCATCTTCACTAAGTTAGCATGAGCACTCTGCAGCTTGCGTGCTGCTTTGCACACGTTACTATAAGTCTTTATTTTTTGCAATAATTTCTATGGCTGTTTTCACATGAGATCTCATCGCTGTGTTCACTCTCTGCATGTTCCTGGGATTTTGACTGAACATTATGTACAAGATCGAACAACAATGCCCCTTGTTATTTTGTTCTGGCCAGGCCTTAGCCCTTAGACAAAACATACCGATGAAGCTGTTGTTTGGACAACGTACTTTGGTCTTATTAGAATAGATGAATAGGTAGCACCCACTTGGAGAGGGACATTTCCAGGGAGAAGAGAGAGACAGCACCTATGATGTAGATCTACAATCTACAGGCTAAGGTATGGGGTCCGCTGACAAAGCCCAGAGATCTTCTAATATATAATAATACTGCTTCTTAGCAAGGGGAGGGAGGTTAGGCTCTATTGTCTTTCCATGATGACATCTCCCTTCATGATATATGGACTAGCTGCTATGCTGACTGTATTTGTACTATGCATCTTCCTGCTTGTTGTGGCACGTATACTGCATGTTAGGGCACGTTAGTTAAAATAAATATTTTAAACTGTTTCGTGTCTCTGCCAGATCTTTTTGTGGACAAGTACAAGAGTGCGAGCGAAAGGGTGTGTCTAGTTACCGCAATTCCTGAGAGATCTGGGAGTGTTGTGTTCTGGGGTGTCTAATCATTTGTTTCTCTGCAAGTGAGTAGGAGAGCAAGTGAGACACTATAGCTAGTCGATCCTGGGCTCTTGGGTACTAAGGTGGTAGGAAGACTCAGTCCCTAGACACCAAGGTCCCATAATCCTGCGCATAGTTCTGTGTTTGTGCAGAATCCCTGCAACAGGTCCCACTGGGATTCACCCACCCCCCATAAGTGCCAGAGAAAAGTACCCCTGCGATTTCCCCCATTTTGTTTTTTATTTTAAACTAGGACACCGGAGGGGCGTGGCTAAGATGGCGGCCGGATAAGACGTGCTTCTCGGTCTCTCCAGCTCCGCCACGAAATAGCACCGTCTTAGCCTGCTCTACTGAACAGCCAACAAGGGAGAAGGAGCGGGCTCGTCTCAAGAACGCTGCTGGAGCCACCGGCGGTGCAGGAAAGCTCCGGGGACTGATTAGCGAGCCTTGAGGGAGTGAGTCGGCGGCGGCGTGCCTGGGCCGAGGCGACGGCAGAGACCTGCAATGTGGATACCCAGGCCACTGCGGAAGGGGGAGGCAGACCCCGACCCCCACACATCGAGACACGTTCTCCACGGATGAGGTGGTGAGTCCGGCGAGAGCAGTGAAACACCGGGGAAAAGGAGCGGAGACACGGCCTGTTCAGACCGGACTGAGCAAGGAGCCCTGGTAGGTGGGCCCTGATGCAGGCCTCGACGCATGGAGAAAACCAAAGCCTCTGGAAGAGGCAGTGTCAAGACCGCAGGCAGTGCGGCACTGAAACAAACAGGAGACCAAAGCTACGGTCCCCCTGTCGCCCGCCTCACAGAGGAGACGGATCAGCAGACGGTGAGTGCGGTGCGCGGGAGGGGGGATCGACAGACTCCCCGGAAGACTGGGTCCCCACAGCCCCAGGGCCCAGCAGACACTTCGGCCTCAAGGGGCATTGCAGGCCCTACGGCACCCGGTACCTACGGTGGGCCCCCTACACTGTCCACCTGAAGCACACCTAAAGAGGCAGGAGCTGAGCAGTGGTTCCCTGACGCACAACACACGTGTGGGAGTCCGTCTGGGCCCCATAGCCATAGCGCATTGACATCAATCAGCCCCTGGGGGCATAGTCACTGAAAGGAGACCCCCCGCCATAGGGCTACAGAGACTGCTGGAGAGACCCCTTGAACAGCTTTGGAGAACGGGGGCCCTGGCGGATGCCCAAACACGAGGTTCGCTTGTGAGCACTGCCTGAGCTATCCCTAGAAGGGAACAGTGATAAACCACAACAGCAGGCCCAATCCCCCGCTAAGTGCGCTTCGCTCGATAGGAGAACAGAAGCAGTACCTCCCTGAGACACACCTGGCTGGTGGTGCCGATCATTGTCTAACGGGCCTGGAGAATCCACGGCCCAACAATCTCAGAGGAATCTCCCCACAACGGGCCTCTACAAACTGGGCGCAGCCTCGGAAGCCTCTGGCCCCCTCAACGGAGCGGACCAAGGAGGTACGCCCATCGACACAGCTGAGTTGGGACAGGGCCATGAAATTTCAGAATGGCGAGTGCCAGCGTGAAAAAAGAGCGCTCGGTCAAGGAGATGCTGATGAAACAGCCCAAGCAGGATGCTACGGGGAATCTACCCCAGGACGGAGAGGGCCGGCAGGATGGGCAGGAAGGAGCCGATGCCCCAGCCACGAAGGCCTTCATGACCGCGCTGTTCACGTCCCTGCGTGAAGATCTTCAAGAACTGAAAGGACAACTCTCAGATGATCTAAAAGAACTGAAGCGAGACATGGAAGAAATAGGCGACCGCGTTGCGACCCTGGAAGAGCACGAAACAGGAAGAAACGAAGAGATGGAAATGATGCAGCAAGAAATTATTCGTCTAAAAGAACAGCATATAGAGCTGCAAGCCCAAGCAGAGGACTTGGAAAACCGGTCCTGCCGGAATAATGTCCTCATTAGAGGAGTACCAACGAGCGCGGAAGGAGAAGACATTAGGGCGTATGTGCTGGCCCTCTTTCGACACGTGCTGGGCAAAGATCACACAGCCGACATCCAGATTGATCAGGCGCACCGGGTAGGCTTGCCGCGTAGTGGCAAGGCCCCCCCCAGCACACATCTTGGTGTGTGTGCAAGACTTTCAACTGAAAGAACTGATTGTTAAAAGAGCAAGAGACGCACACCCGGTACAATTTCGCAGACATGCGACAACCTTCTTCCAAGATCTATCGGCTACCACCCTTTATAAACTAAGAGAATTCCACCCTATTACAGTGCACCTTAAGGAAAAAGGAATATCATACTCATGGGGACACCCCTTCCGGAACATCTTCCGCTACGAAGGCAAGATCCGACAGCTGCGCTCGCTACAGGATGCCAGGGAGGTCCTAGGGATCACAAAACCTATGTCCCCAGAGGCGCACCGCAAGTCACCTGAGAGATCGAGACACACACAGCTCCGCTGGCAAAGAGTGAGGAAAACCTCCTCCTCCCACAAACCTGACACAGAAACAATAGCCAAAGAAAGAGAGGCAGTCATTTCCTCACTGACTATCGGCCCAGTCCAGTCATCCCCCAGCTGAATGTCTAAGCAGCACACTGGAGAGCACATAGACATGGCGGAGCCGGAGGCCGCCCTCACTGTAAATTGAAAGACTGCCTTTGGGCTGTCGCCCCTTCGGACATTCCTACCCAGACAAACTTTTGTCTCAAATGTTTATAATTTTGTCTCCATCCGGAAAGTGATGGGAGATATCATATTGTTTGTATATTTGGGGACTTAGGGGCATATTCACAAGGACCTACCGCCGATTTATCTCCACCTTAACCCATCAAAAGTGGAGATCGATTTAACACCCCATTCACAACCTGGTGCAAACTGCAGACATTGCCAGTAATCCCGCGATAACTGCCCCAAAATTTATCTCCACGGCAGACACCACCAACTAACCCTAATGAGATGCAGAGTAGGCGTTCCCGTGCAAAAACACACGAAAAAACCACAACACCACTTTCACAATGAACTGCCAGATCTGTGATGCGAACCAAAAACAGGCGATAAGCCGCGGTAACACCTGCCTTTTGCTGGTGTTAAGCAGGACGACTACCTGCATCATGAAAGGGAGCCCAGCCAAGATCCACATCTGAAGACCCACAGATGCCATGGAGACAATGATCATGCAGCTCCGAGACCCATGACAACACCCACCCCAGGCCCGCCACCACCCCAGGACCCGTCCCGCCCCCGGGAACACCACAGAGGCAGCGTACACAAAGACAGCAGACCCACCTGAGACGCACCTGCCGCCCAGACCCAACGCCAGAGGAGGACATTGCCCACTACAGGCCCAAAAGGACAACCATCCCCCGCATCCTGACCCACATCCCCCACCTGCTGACGGTACCAACCCAGCAGACAACCAACATCCCTCCGCAGACAAAGCTGCCGGCTGCGCAGCACATGTCGGCCTCTGGTACCATCCAACCCACAACTGCCAGAGTCGGAGGAGTCACACAGCCAGCCCCATCCAAGGTCATCACACCTGTCCTGGATGCCAACATCAGCCTGGTACCCCAGCACCTCCACTTCACCCACACTGCGCAGGAGCAGCTGGAGACCAAGCAAGGCCCCTACGCCATAGCTGGATTCTCTCACGTGTCAGGGCCAATCAACTGCACACATGTACCTCTCGTGCCCCCTGCCGACACTGCACACAACTACCACAACAGAAATCACACGCATACCATGAATGTGCAGGCAATAGTGGACCGCCCGGGACTCCTCAACAATGTCGTGGCCAACTCCCCAGGCAGAGTGCATGATTCTCACATCTCCCGACAGTCCATCATCACCCAGCGCTCCCAGGATGGCACGCATGGAAATGCAGTGCTCGTTGGTAAGTCCAAAATGAACACACCACACACCTCCAGCCCACAGTCATGCAACTCACGACACTGGCAATGGGCATGCAGCACAACTACATTCAACATGCCACACAACATGCCAACCGACCAGACACGACAACACGACTCCATTGTGCTTGGCTGTTGTTTTCTGTTTGGTTTGTCTTTCTTTTTCAGGCTTTTGTTGTGCTTATTCCCGGCTGTCGTGTGTGTGTCGCGGGCCTGGCGGTGCTTATCGCTGCTTTCCTCATCGCGAATGGGCTCATCGCACGTTTTGTTGTGTTGTGGTTTGTGTTTTTATCTCCGTCAAGGTGGTTGTATCGCGGACATTGGCCGCGTTTTCGGCGGACTATCGCATGGTACCGCCGTGTTGTGAATTCCACGTTGACACAGGGTTATTTTCCCAGGATAGGCTGCGATGTGTAGAGTTGCGTTAACATCTTTTGGAGATGTTTAGCACACGTTCTTGTGAATATACCCCTTAGTGTTTAGCGAAGCCTGCACCAGTCATAGAAGAGGTAGATACACGAATGCAATGGCACACGCCACTAGGCCTATCTCACCCTTTTCATCCCACCCAGAACATGCCCCCCAGCGCTGCGCTAACACCACCTATGTCAAATGGGTAAAGATCTCAAGATTGTAAGCCTCAACGTACGTGGCCTTAACCACCCGGTAAAACGCACTGAAATTCTCTCTCTGTTAGAAAACTCTGGCGGGGATATTTGTATCATCTCTTGTCAAGGGACACAGCGCGCATGCGCTCGCGGCGATTCCCACACCAATACTGGTCCTCATGCGCTGCCAAAAAGAATGGTGTAGCTATCCTCTTTGGAATGAAATTCGAAGGCAAAGTAATATCAACACTCTACGAAGTGAAGGTGTGGGTGCTCGCACTTAGAATTCGATGGGGCTCTACACACTTCACTTTAATCAACATATACACCCCAAACATGCAACAAGAACCCTTCATCGTTAGGTCCTTCTCAGAGGTCTTGGCATCTCCCGATGCAGCAATACTGGTGGGAGGGGATCTTAACTTAGTGATGGATAACACAATGGACCGCTCTTGCCAGAGGTCTGCACAAATAGGGGCGTTCTTGCCAGAGGGTAGGCGGTGGCTAGAGGAGAATGGTTTGCGAGATGTCTGGCGCCAGCTGCATCCAGAGACACAAGACTATACACACTACTCGGCTGCACACAAATCATATGCGCGATTGGACCATTTCCTAGCATCAACAGTGTTGTTCTCCAGGGTGAGGGATGCAACTATCGAGCCAAGATCCCTCTCAGGCCACGCAATGATCCCGGTCACAGTCCAGCCAGAGGGTGACCGTCTTAACCTCTCCAGATGGCGCCTGAGGGACTACCTTTTGAGATCCCCGGAAACTTTACTGGATATGCGCATGAAACTCGTAGATTATCTGCAGCACAATAATAGGGAAGACACCCCCCTGGCAGCAATCTGGGAAACATTGAAGCTAGTAATGAGGGGAGAATTTATCGCAGTATCAGCGGCCAAAATTAGAGGACGTCAGGAAATACGGCAAAGCATAGAGCAGGAGGTTAGGGAGATAGAGTCTATCCACAAACGCACAGGAGCCCGAGGGTGTGGAGAGAATTGGAAAAGAAACGGCTCCTCCTAAAACGCCTAGACCAGGATAGGGCGGAATACGCCCTGCTCCGACTTCAACACAAATACTTTCTGAGCAGTGACAAATGTGGGAGAATGCTTGCCCAAAGGCTTAGAGGCAAGACACTGGCGGCGGCGGTTCCGTCGATCAAGCAGCCTTCGGGCGAGGAAGTGCATAGGGACCCTCAAATAGTAGAGGCTTTTAAGACTTTTTATCAAACCTTATATGCCGAAGACGAAGCGGAGCACCAGGAAGCTTGTGCTTACCTGGAGGCAAGCACGGTCACTCGCCTCCCAGAGGCTCTTGCAAGTCAACTTGACAACCCAATACGTCCCGAAGAAGTCATCTCGGCTATTGCCCCACTGAAAGTGAATAAAGCCCCGGGCCCAGATGGGTATCCAGCATTGTTCTATAAAGCCTTCTGCACAGAGTTGGCGCCATTGCTGAGGAGTCTATTCAATTCCTTCCTGGAAAGCGGCGCAGTCACCGACTCTATGGCAGAAGCATCGATATCTGTGATTCTCAAGCCTCTTAAGGACTCCAGCGAATGCGGATCGTACCGCCCAATATCTTTACTTAATACAGATGCAAAAATCTTTGCTGGGATCTCAGCAGCCCGACTGCACCCACTATTGGTGGGCCTCATCGATCCCGACCAGGCGGGATTCATTCCCACGCGACAAGGAGGAGATAATACCAAGTGACTCCTACATTTTATGTATAGTGTACACAGATCCCACAAAGAGGCCTTATTCCTGTCAATAGACGTAGAGAAACCGTTCGACAGAGTACGATGGAGTTATCTTTTTGATACGCTCCGCTGCTTTGGAGAGCACTTTATAAAATGGTTTAGATGCATCTACCAGGCCCCTCGGGCATTTGTCAGATTGAATGGGCTATCTTCAGAAATGTTCCCAATAGCACAGGGCACGAGGCAGGGATGCCCACTTTCGCCCCTCCTCTTTGCTCTGTATATGGAGCCACTAGCCCAAAAGATTCGGGATCATCCGCAGATTGGGGGACTACGATTCGGAGGCGATGTCCACAAAATTAGTCTATATGCAGACGACGTAATTCTATCACTCTCGGATCCACCCACATCCATACCAGCGCTCCTGGGCGAACTAGAGGGCTTCAGGAAAGTCTCGGGCTTTAAAGTAAACCTGAGCAAATCACAGGTTCTCAACCTATCTACCCCCCAGTCATACGAAGAGAACTCACGGAAGAGATTCCCCCTGCAATGGACAAAGCAGTTGATAACTTACCTGGGTATCCTCCTGGCCTCGTCACTGCCTAAGACTCTTGCGCTAAACTACTCTGCACTGGTGGACCAAACAACGAAAGCCCTGGATGGGTGGTCACGATTAAAGCTGGCCTGGTTCGGTCGTATCGCAGCGGTAAAGATGACGGTGCTACCGCGCATTCTATATATTTTTCAGACACTACCTTTGGTCCCACCACCGAAGGACATGCGCACTCTGCAACTAGCTATCAATAAATTTATTTGGGGAGGGAATAAGGTGCGATTATCTATAGCCCAAATGACGCAGCCCAAGCGAGAGGGGGGGTGGGCCTACCGTTGATTCACAGGTACTTGCAAGCTTCCCACCTACGCTATATAGTGAAATGGAACCGCCCGCTTTCTGAGAAGCACTGGTCTTTTATGGATCAAGCAGTGGCTGAAGCAAATATCTGGTGGGAGGCTTGGCTCCCACGCAAACAGAGAGCTTGGGGTCTTTACTCCTCCCCAGTTACAGCCACTCTGAAAGTATGGGATGCTGTAGCACAGAGGGGGGGGCCTAACGACATTTCCCTCCCCGATGTCCCCGATAGTGGATAATCCTGACTTTCCCCCGGGCTGCAAATCAGAGGTCTTCCAGAGATGGAGAGAGTCGAGGTGCAAGAGGGTGGGATCATTGTTTGATCTAGAAGGTATCATCCCCTTTGAGCAACTGAGAATATACTATGACCTTCCCCAATCCAATGACTTCCACTATCTGCAACTCAGGCATTGGGTTACATCCCCGACCTATCTCGCGCTTTATCTTGGCCGCTCACTGCCTTCGAGAAATGGCTCGTCTGCAAAAAAGATGATAAGCACTTAATATCAGAACTATACTCCATGCTCGCCACAAGGAAGAAGGGTGGACGTACCAAGGGACAACTGCGTTGGGAGGAGGAGCTGGGCAGGGTCCTCTCGGATAAAGAGTGGGAGGACATCCATTTTAGAGCGCACCACACAGCACAGCAGGGGCAGAGTAGGCCTACAAAGTGATAACCTATTGATATCTCACACCCGCCCGCATACAACGCATACACAGCTGGGACAAATACCACACTGAAAAGTGTTGGAGGGGTGTGGTCTTTCGGGCTCCTTAGTGCATTTACTATGGCACTGCCCAAAACTGGGTCGCTTCTGGGAGGGGGTCTTGAATGACATCGATAAGGCTTTTGATACAGAGGTGCCACGCTTCCCAGCATATACACTATTAGGGTTGGCGAACCCATTGACTTTCCCTTACGCTCACTGAGGGGAAGGCAGATGGCACTGTTATGTTATGTTAAAAAGTGCTTATAGAGCGCGCAGCTACTCAACAGAGTGTCCCGGTGCTAAAGACAGAAGATACGGGGACCAGAGAGGAGGACTCCGATTACGGGGTAGCAGCCATTATGCTGTTTGTTGAAACAACCAGGTTTTCAGTTGTTTCCTGAAAGCTAGTATATTCGTGGCCTGCCTAAGCGGAAGTGGCAGCTTGTTCCAAATTTGAGCCACTTGCACTTGAAAAGAGCGGCCGCCACGGCGGGCTCTGAGAAAATTAGGTACGACAATTAGATGTTGATGTGCTGACCTGAGGGATCTGCCTGGAACATAGTGTGAGACTCTCCTGCGGATGTAATGAGCCCCCATGCCATGCAGAGCCTTGAAAGCCAGGACTAATGCTTTGAAGAGAATTCTGCATCGGACAGGCAGCCAATGCAGATTCTTCAGATGGTGAGAGATCCGGTCTCTAGGCCCGAGTCTCAGGACTGTCCTGGCAGCCGCGTTCTGTACGACTTGAAGTCTATTCAATAAGAACTCTGGCAGGCCCAAATAAAGGACGTTTGCATAGTCCAATCTGGAGGTAATAAGGGCCTGAACGACTGTCTTTCTGTGAGAGGTCGGCAGCAGGAAGAAAAATCTTCGGAGCATTTTCAGGAGACCAAAACACGTGCCTGCCACCGACTGAACTTGAGATGTCATCGATAAGGCGTCGTCCATTTTCACTCCCAGGTTTTTAACAGTCTTAACCGCTGACTGAGGAGGAGACATGCCAGATGGCCACCATTGTTTCCAGGCGTCCAGGGGTGCCAAAGAAGATAATTTCAGACTTTTCCGGGTTGCATTTGAGATGGTTATGCAGGAACCAGGCAAAGACTTCTCTAAGACATTTATTTATCTTCTCCCTGTTAAACTCCTCCCCCTTCTTATATGTGAACAGCAACTGAGTGTCGTCGGCATAAGATATAATCTTTGCCTCACCCGCTTCCGCCAGGGTGGCCAGGGGAGCCATGTACAGATTAAAAAGTACTGGGCTCAAAATAGACCCCTGTGGCACGCCAACGTTCAAGGGCGGAACACTGGCTGCAAACGGGGGCGACCAGACCTCTTGTTTTCTATCCTCCAAAAAGGAGGAAAACCACTTCAACACCGTGCCACCAAGTCCGCACTCCCGTAATCTCTGCAGGAGGCGACCGTGGGGCACGGTGTCGAAAGCCGCCGAGAGGTCTAAAAGGATAAGAACCGCTTTGCCTCCTTTATCAAGGGTCTCTTTGATAGATTCGGAGACCTCAAGCAAAGCCGTATCTGTACTAAGGTTCTGTCTAAAACCGGACTGGCATTGCTTGCGGCACAGCAAACAATCCTTGCGCAATGGGGCACCACAAATGTCCCACATCACACAGCATGGCTGCACAGACTGTGGCTTACTCTCGCTATGGAATGCCTCTCTTTGATTACGGAGTACAAGGGTGAGGTCTATGCCGACTTGTGGGCCCCTTTTATTCAAATTCTGTCAACACAACTGAGGGAGGTAATATGCCCTAAATATCTACAAATACTACGCTTGACCCCTAGTGAAGAAGAAATATCACTATGACCCTCATAAAAGGCCCAGATCTCTGAAGAGGCCTTAAATATTTAGATAGTTAGCATAAGCATTTGCTAGTTCAGGACCGGTGCAGGACCTTGGGGGGGGGAGGGAGGGTTTCTTTTTTTTCTTAAAATATTACGTTCACTGTTTAGGTTATTGTATTTTTATGTTATGTTTGTATAACATGATCCGAATATCACTGCCAGCCCCCGAGTTGTAGGCATAGAAGCTGTGTAGACTCTCTCATGATCATTTGCCCTGAGCTGCCGGCCAAATTGGTTGTAGGCACACAGCTGTGTATTGTCTTCATGGATCACTTAATAAAAAGATTGGTTTCATAAAACCAGGACACAGAGACTGAGGTCCCTAGTCCTGTAATGGAGACCCCAACATCTTTCTTCATGTTGCGGCCAGCAAACCAGATGGCTCGGCCCCAGGGGACTGAATGATCAAAGGGAAAAACAGTGTCTTGACAAATCAGATCACTTTGTTGATGCAGGATAAACTGTACAGATATCACTATAATTTAAACACAAATTTCTCTAAAATGGCTGAACAAATTTTCACCAAATAACAAAAAGCACGCTTTTGGAGGAAAGTTCTGTCTGTCTACCAAGTTTGGTGTAACTCTGTGCAGGTGTTATTTTCTATATACAATAACTACAGACAGCTAAAGGCTCTTCACCGCAACTACCAACTAGTTCCGTCAAATCCTGTGTTGCCCACCTCCTTGGATGAACATTCAGAAATCTACACTTTTAAAAATTATACAAAATGGAGAGGCAACTACAACAAAAGTACAGCTTCTTTAAGTCCAAAAACCAAGGAAGTCCAGGATTCTTTTTAAGATGTGTTCTTTATTGTTGTTCAGTATAAAACTCAGAAAGACAGCCAACGTGCTTCGCTCATAAATCACGAGCTTCATCCGGGCTGTAATTTTTCAAAACAGAGTATGCACAATTAAAAAAATTACATGTATTATACAAAATGTGGTAAAAATAGGTAACAACCTACGGTGACACATACATTTATCATACCCCATCAAAAATAGATGGGAAGACAAATCTTACAGAACCTAAACAATACAAATCTGATTCATTTGGGTCAGAAAGATCATATATTGCAATCAACTTGTAAGTGTACTTCCATAGTAACAGGCGAGAGAAAATAGCAAGGGCATTACAATTCATTGCCAAATTAAATGCTACTAATGGGAAGATGCATGTTCATCACACTTTACACCCTCTCCCTGCCAATAAAGAACATATCCTCTAATGGCATCCTTAACAACCCCAAAAGTCCACAAACAACCGCAGAAAATGACTCCTATTACGGTCATAATTTAAATCACCTTCTATGATTTAAGTGAGATCCAAAGGGTGGGCACGCTGTTAGGATAGCCAAGAGCATGTCCTCTAAGTGTATTATTAGCATCCCCAAAGAGAAAACACCATCTGACCGTATGAACTAACCCATAATGTGTTTGTAATTTTAAGTACCTTATATTATGTAAATGAAATCCAAAGGATGGGTACTCTCTTTGGACAGCCAATCGATAAATTGGTGTTGAAAGAATGAACATTCAGTTGGAAATTGCATGCATCATTACATATCTGAGCTGTGGGTACATGAATAACCGGGGTAAGAGACAAAAAACAAACCTAACACTAACCATTTGGAAAGTATAAGCATACATATGCAATTGTGTATACTCGATCTAAATTTACACACGTTAGATCACACTAAATAATGTATTGTATAACTATATCTTGGGGATGCCCGAAATTCATACACAAAACTTCCTCATATTGCTAATGCCGATCCCATATTCACTTTAAAATCAGAGGCATCATCTTAAAATGGCTCTTAATTAATATTTATTACTGCAAATCACTCATAAAAACTCAATTCTGAGCTGCAATGATGACTAATTTAAATATATAATCCCAACAATGCAACAGACCAATGATGGCATCTCATTCAACCCTTGTCGAAATGCCGAGACAAAACAGAGTTTAAACAAAGCACCATCTTGAAATGGTTCCTTTCTACGCATTGTATCACTGTACTATGTAAACATGGTTCCTATTCACACAATCCCTAGCAAATACAACCTCTATGGTCACCCAAATCACATAACTCTGCTGCTGTTCTCCCTCCAATAAGGATTTCCAATCCCCATACTCATAATTACAAGGTATACCAGCACATAGCACTCATATGCCTCATTCAATTTAGGAGTAACATCACAGTTAACTAAATATGCCCCAAAGCTACCAATCTCACACACACCCATGTTTGGCGTTCCGCGGTTTCCAAGACTACTAAATTCTGCTGGTCAAACAGACATCCCATGATACCCAAACTATTTAAATGCACATCCACCAATCACAATGGATTCATGTCCCCTACTCTAAATTACGGTTGCCATATTGACAAAATCGCTTATATAAACGTATGGTGAAGGTTAAATTGAAAACCAGATTTGCTATTCACAATATAAACAACAGATACAATTTGACTGCTAAAAATTGCTATCATAAACAAACTCATTATAACATTTTTACTATGCCAGTATCGTGGGCAGCTGTAGAGAGCAAAAAACAATTGCATTGCGAGCTGTCACTCAGGTGCACGCCATCTAGACCACAAATCTGCATAAACTGCTCTTTACCACGGCTGCCATGTTGAACTAATGACTTGTATATGAATAAAAAGAGAACAGTTTGTGGATCAGCACTACACTACAAAATGCAAACAACAATAAAAAACTTTGCCACTAGAAACTATTATCCTAAGTCAGGTCACAACACCTGTTATTATTCCTTTATCACCGGCAATTAAATTCGAACAGACAAACATATTAGGAACTGCCACTCCAGGTGCCCCATAATAGAGCGTATTTGAAAAACTCCCTAACAGAAGTCCATACATCACAGGTCACCAGTCCAAATATAAATCGCAACTATCATTGTAATAGCTACAACAAACAAGCATTGGCATAGCCAATAGGGCTCGCCTTTGGGACCTTATAAGTGTTTAGTCAGAGCTATTGGCTTTGCCAATGTTTTTGCTTAAAGAGAATATGTTATGTAGACAAACAGTGACCAAAAGGTGACCTGTGGTGCCAAATAAATGTTTTAAATAAAGAGATGAGATGCAGAGTGAAAAGGGACAAGCAACCAGCGCAAAACTGACAGGCAGGTGAACAACAGAGAAGAAAGAGAAAATGGTATGTAGATAAAATGAAAAAACTTCCATGCAGAGACAAAAATGGAAATGCAGAGAAAGAAGAGATAGACAAGCTGAGAAACTGAAGTGCAAAAAGAAAGAGAGAGAAAAGTGTCCTGTCATTGAATCACGTAAATTCGCATGTGAGGGATTTGACAGAGCCCAATGTGCACAACAAAAAACACTAAACGGTCACGTGCTCCATTTGTCGATTGCAACATCCCGTGAAACACGTTTGCCTGTAACAGCCGCTGTATCTATGCCCCTACGCCCCACTGTTCTTGGAAGGAGACGTGTGCACCAGGGTGCCTTACCAGTAGTATGCATGAGGCAGGGCTGCTGAACCGTGGCATTACTGTGGTGTTAATTACATGGGCCACGCCCCTTTGAGAGACCCCCCAGTTTTTTCATCCCACATAAAGCCCTGGGTGGCTCAGACGTCTGGGCTGCATGAAAGAGTCAAACAAGGCATGAGGGGGCTTTGGCAGCTTTGTTTGCTGTATGGGCCACTGCAGTGATGTGATTGTGAGTCCGATACGTTTCCTGCATACTTACCATTGCGTTCGCTTGCCGCATATTTAACCATATGCGGCATAATGAATAGAGCTCAACCAAAACGTTTCAAGATTTAATTGAACAGATGTTAGAAAACCAAGCATTGGGCAAGCCAACAGGTCTGGCTTTCTCTTCATGTCTGCTTTTACTCTGTCCACGAGAGAGAGAAAAGAAGGGAGACAGGTGGAGGAAGAGCACAGGGTGAAAGAGAGCAAGTGGACGAGAAAGACCGAGAGACCCAGATAGAGAGAGAGAGAGAGAGCGAGAGACAGGAGAAAGATGGAGAGAAAGGAGAAGTGAGAGGGAGACGGGACCGACAGTTGAGAGGGGGGCCGGAGGGAGGAAAGATAGGCGAGAGATGGCGCGAGAGTCACCGAGCATGAGACAGACAGAGGAGAGAGAGAGAGAGGAGACTGTCAGTGAGACAGAGGGGAGAGAATGAGAGAGATGAGCAGCCTGCCAGAGAGAGAGGATCAGGGGGAATAGAGTAACAGATGGCGAGAGAGAGACATAGGGAGGAGTAATGGCACCTGTAAAGAAAGCTGGCGAGAGGGGAAGGTGGAGAGAAGTGAGAGGGGCAGGAGAGAGTGATGGTGAGAGAGAGAGGAGTGTGAGAGGGAGAGGAGAGAGTACGTTGGTCTCTCCCTAGCCCTTCGGAGTCTGGCCTAGACTGAAGCTGTGCACACAGGCTCGTGGCGCCTTCCTCACCCCCTCGGTCTGCGGGGCACGTGGTGAGAACCCAGAGGGTCCTGAAAGAATGGGCCTTTGGGCTCTCAGCACAGTGAACACCTACGCAAACGCCATCACATGTCATCTTCTGAGAAATCTCATCAGGCGAAGAAACAGGACGCGAGGGAGCAAGAAAAGCAGAGAGGTCAAGAGGAATGCAAAGAGGCGCTTTATGCCTAAAGTCACACTGTCCCTTCTTCTTTAAGCCAAGAACTAATTAAAGTGCGAACCCCGACTGCCCCAGTCTTCACTTCAATCACAACACTACACGGGGAAACACGGCAGAGGCATACAGCACGCAGACCAAAGCTACGAGTGAATGTTTAACTGAACACGTCCACAGCTGCAGACAACGCAAGCAAACGAGGGGTGCACAGAGGAGGCAACACGTGGTGAGAGCAGCAAATGACAACACAAACTCCCAAATAAAGACGGATTGTTTCCCTAGAAGACACGGATTTCAGCATGCTTTTTAACAAGCCCACACAAAACAACAAGCACGGCCGCTAAAGTGAAAGCGACCGCGCTGTGTTTAATTAGTAACCTGATCCATGACGCAACGAGGAATGCAGCTGCACCCTGCACGCCGCTGCTCGCTCCCGAGAGCAAAACGCTGTGGGAGTGAACATTTGAAGAAAGAGGTGTGACATGCACCCGCCTTTGGCCATTTGCGTGCTTTCATTATTGAAAGACACACGCAAAGGCCAATCCGATGTGTGGGAGGAGCCAGACCCACACGGAGAAGTTTTGAGTGCTCACAAGAAGCCTCCCATAGTGCAGCGCATGCGCGCTGCGCTAGGCTGGACCTAAAAAAAAACACTAAAGAGAGAATATCCATACTATGTGTATTATAATTATTATGTCTGTATCATTTTGTGCATTGCATACTAATACTCCCAAACACATCATCTTAAATTTGGCGTCTAGTATCTTAAAGACTTCCCAAATAAATGCAGATGTTGTTATTTGCCACTCAAGCATGAGCTCACCAAGATATGCCTAAAATGCTGAGCATATTGTCTTTATTTACTGTGCATTTGCTAAGTGGGTCATTTAAGGTTTGTTAGAACTTGAGAACCACCACAACTTGACAGTTCTCTATCCCACCAATATTTATATGTGGTGCATGCTTTGAAGTAGGCGAAGGGTCTGAATGTTTCCACCCCCAGAGGTGTTTGAAATTCCCTGCCTCCCTGCCCTGGCCCTTCTTGTCTGGGTTCACAAAAGACTAGTATCAAACCTTTTGTGAGGGTGTTGAGGCAGATGCTTTGTGATATGAAAGTGTGGTAGGTGACAGCTCCACCTCCCTATCAAGTCAGAATGGCCCGTCCTGCCAACACCTATTTCCCCTCTGCCTCACTGTCTAGGAGCAATACACAAAGACCAAATGCCAGCTACACCTAGTCATGTGGCCCAGGATACAAGCTGCAGGCACCAAATACTTGGGACAAAAAAATTCCAACTTTCTAAAAGTGGCATTTGCAGAATTTTGACTTAAAACCAGACATTACCATTAAAGAGGGTTTTAAATTACAATTCTTTAGACACCAAACTTGATATTCCTACCTGCTCCCAGTTGAAAGTTATCACTTATAAAAAGTGATAAGGTAACCTAATATTATCCTATGGAGGAGGCGTTCCTCACAGCAGTGAAAAGAGGATTTAAGTGTTTTTCACTACCAGAACATGTGAAAGTTAAAAGTATATGTCCACCCTTTTAAATACACTGCACCCTGCCCCATGGGATATAAATAGCCTACTATAGGTGTGACTTATGTATTAAAAAGGGAGTTTTAGGCCTTGCAATTTTTTTTCTGCCAGGTCGAAATGGCAGTTTAAAACGGCACCCACAGACTGCAGTTGTAGGCCTGAGACAAGTTGAGAGAACTAATTAAGTTGATGTCACAATCAATAGTGCAGGCCCACTAGCAGCATTTAATTTACAGGCCCTGGGTACATGTGGTACCGCTCTACTAGGGAATTACAAGTAAATTAAATGTGCCAATTGGGTGTATTCCAATTACACCATGTTTAAAGGAGAGAGCACAAGCACTTCAGCACTGGTTGGCAATGGCAAAGTGCACAGAGTCCTAAAAGCCAAAAAAATGGGTTCAGAATGTAGGAGGATGAATGCAAAATGTTTTGGGAAGACCCTGCAGAGAAGGCCAAGTCCAACACAGACCACCAGGAGCCCGCATCAATTTCCCCAGCAGCATCACAGACTTTGTCGCACCCATCATTATCAACTCCAGCAGCTTTATTCTCTTCAGAGACCTTAACTTTAACCTTGAAGACTGCACTGACCCAAACTCTATGGTCCTTCTAGAAAACCTCAGAAACCTTGGCCTCACCCCGGTACATTAACGAAGCCACCCACACTGCCGGACACCTATTTCCTACTCAATCAGCAACATCACAGTTGACAAGCCAGGAACTATGACCTGGACAGACCACACTCTTGTCATTTTCAGAATACCTCCCTCACCATCACAGACCTACTACCACTGGAATCACTCGCTGTAGCTGGAAAAGCATCTCAGAAGAAGAGTGGGCCTCTGTCTCTCTGAGCACCGACCAGAGCACACCAGCAACTTGCTGAAAGCCATCAAAAACTTTAACAGCTGTATCACTGCTAGGCCTTTGGCAGAGTTCACAGAGTTCTGACCAAAAAACTCTGCCACGTTATGCGGAGTTCAGCAAGCAGTGGAGTGTGTTAGGCAGCGCCGTTTGTATTGATTTTTAGTGCCGGGTGTTTGTCTCATGCTAGAAAATCAGCACGTACTGCACCATGCACAGTGGGCTTCTTTCTGCTGCTTGACTGGATTTTCTGCTTGAGCGGCAGGTTCCTCAACACGAACGGATGGTTTCTCAACACGAGTGGTCGCGACCATCCGGGACCACGAATCGAGAAATATCGCTGGGAGGTTTTACGGAGTTGGATTTACCTTGCTCGCGCTCGCCAACTTAACATTGGCAAGTGCAAGCGAGGAAAAAACTCTGCTTCGCATAGCAGAGTTTTTCGGAACTCTGCATGCTCCGTGGAGCGAGGATTGTGGAAAACACTGCAAACTCCGCAAACGGAACGGAGTTCACCGCCCAGGCCTAAGCACTGCATGCGCCGACAACTTGGCTCCTCTCAAGCACAACCCAACGGCAAGAGCCTGACCAAGACCGGTAGGTACACAGAGGAACTCAGGCTGTGGAAATGCCACACCAAGCAATAGGAGTGCAAATGGAGAAAATGTCAAGAAACCGCAGATGAAGACATCTTCAAATCATCTCTAAGATGCTACCACCAGCAGATATGGAACACCAAGCACACAGCTCTTGCAGATCAATTCAACGCCAGCATTTACTGCAGCCGGGACATCTTTACCATTGTAAGGAAATGCCTCTTTTTGCATGTTCACCACCCCCCCCCCCATTTTTTATGGACTGATACTGCTGGTTTTTCGATTCTGAGAGTGCTCTGAGGCCTACTAATCAGACCTCAGTACCAGTGTTCTAATCTCTTACAAAATGTATGTTGAATTGGATGCCCCAATTGACTTTAAAAAAAAAAAAATTATTTGAAAAGTTTTATATAGCGCTGGCTAGACCCGGAGGTATCAGAGCGCTTTACATGAGGAAGGACATTGTTACAGAACATAGTTACAAAGTTACATCAGTTGTTGGAGCATCGCATAACAAAGAAAGGGAACAGTATAATGTAGATACACGAGTTACAAAAGCATAGAATAAACACTAGAAAAAAACCGGCAAGGGGGAAAGTAGTTCAGGGGAAACAGGAAAGTCAGGCTGGAACAGGGGACACAGACAAAGAATCATGGAGGGAGGAGGCGGGGGAGGGGAAAGAAACACAACGGGGAGACGAGGAAAACAGTGTCCGATGTCCGGCTGGGTAGGTGACGGCCGAGGGGTGAACCAGAGCCAAACTCCTCTATAGCTGCAAAGGACAGCTCCACCGGTCATCGGCCAAGGTTGCTCGGGCACCGCAGTACGTAAAGAAGGTTCTGGATTCCGCCTAGGGGGCATCGTCAAAAGTGCCATCAAGAGCGCCGGTCACAGTGCTGTGCTCCCAGTGGTAGTGGGACCATTCCCAATCCTCTGAGTGTGAATCCCTTGTCGCTGTGGTCTCTCTCAGAGGGGTCTCTGAATCTCCAGGGAACAAAAGCTGATCAGCGTATTGACAGGGATTTTCTTCCAGGGAATTCTCTGCTTGAGTAGGTCATTGACAAATGACTGCAGCGAAAAGAGGGACTGTAAAATTGCATTCATATAGCATGTATTTCCAAGGTTTGAAAAGCCCTGCAGCTGCTGTGTTTGACTACACAGCTGAAAACGAGACTTATTCCATCCAGTGTAATCCTGACTCGGTCTCATTTTTTTCACAGAAGCAGGCTGTGAGGTGAACCCAAGTGTTCTCTTCACAGAAGGTGACTGAGTAGCTACATTAGACCTCTCTGCGCTGGAATTCCCAAAACAGTATTCTTTTGAAGAAGGTCTGCTGCTATAGAAGGGTGAGGACTGCATTGGGAAGACCCCTGTTACTTTATTCTCCTCAGTTTGTCTCAAAACCAACTGTTTTTCTCAGCTGCGGTTTAGGAATTTCCAAGCTGGATCAACCACAGACTTGTTAGTAGATGAATCATTCTCTTTGGGATAATCTTCGTTTAGTTCCTGCATCAAAGATTGCATTCTTTTCCCCTTCTCATTCCTAGTTTCCTGCACGCCTGCTCTCAGAGGAGGGGAAGCATTAGAAGAACCAGTCCCCTTGCTTCCAAGTATTCCATTCCCAGGAGAGGTTTTCATTGTAGCACAGAGCGGCTTCTGGACAGGGGTTTCTTCCTTATTCTCTAAGCTCGCTCTTCGGGTGGGAGTCTGGTTTTTAACTGCAGAGATCTGTATGTTCTCTTCCTTCTGTGAACTACGGCTTCCCAAAACACATCCAAAACTTCCAGATCCAAGCGATGCTTTTGCTGTGGGCATGCCCTCATCACAGACCGACAGTAGATAGGTCTCCATATCCTTCCCAGAAACAAGAGAAACCCTGTCAATTGTCAGATGGCTGGCATCCTTCAGAGTCACCATCAACCGTGAGAGATTATTTCCATTGGGTCGAAATAACACAGACTTGATATTTTGGTGCAACTTAAAGGATTTTGGAGCTCCACCAGCTTTGTAGACAACCAACAGAGTAGCCTTTCCATCTTTTTCTAAAATCTCAAAATGGCCTTCTTTCCATTTTGAAGTGCCAATGTTTATACAGCGGATTTGTATACTTACTTATAAGTCCCTAGTAAATGGTACCCAGGGTACCAAGGGCATGTAAGGCAGAGTGTCCACCCATGGCTGCAGCACTGTTTGTGCCATCCTGTGTGTGACGAAGTACAAAATGGTTCCCAGCCTGCCACTGCAGATTGGAAAGGCAGTTGTCACACTGCCAGTTCGGCTTTGCCATTACAACCAACGGCAAAGCCACCACTTCCCTTAATAATATATATAAGTCTCCCCTAAGTGGGGCCTACAGAGCCCTATGGCAGGTAGCTGTGTATTATTAGGTAGGGCACATTTTTTTGATATGTCCAAGCCGCAACACTTCTAAATTATTGTTTTTGATTTGGAAAAGTTAGTAGCCCAGCCTGGCTAACCTCTGAATGGAATTACGTAACTGGGTACTGTAAGATATCAAATCAATCATGGCAATGAATCCGATCTGATACCCAGGTCGAATTTAATGTCACAATTAAAGTTCTGCAACTTTTAGAAAGTTGCCATACTGTGCTCCAGCTAGACCAGTGGCCTCACATAGTCCCTCGCACACAGACAGCTTTCTGCCCAAATGGGGAGATGTGTGAATAACTCCCAGACTTAGGAACAAAAGCAGCTGCTGCAGAATGAGATGTTACCTGCTCTCTCAGGAAAGCCACACGGGGTGTTGGCCCAAAATTCGAGCTTCAAAGGGAAAGCCCCCTTTGAAGGGCAAATGGTGATAACACTTCAGAGCAGGCAGCCTTTTGTTTAGGTAGACAAGTTGGAGACAGGGACAGAGAGGGAAATCCAGTACCCAAACTAGTTTTACCATGGGCGTGTAGCCCCCAGGTAGCCACACTTCTAGGGTGGGCTACCAAGCTCCTGACAACCGAAGAGGGGTTCAGACATTTTGAGAGTGGCAAAAATGTTGCACTCTTGAATAGCCAAATGCCACATATTGTAGGAAACACATCACCAGAAGGGAGGGGACCTAATTGCCCATTGGCTAGTGACCACATGGTCTCCTTGTGGCACTTTTCTGGCACCCTTCTCCTCAGATCAAGTTAGATTTGGAGAAAGGACCAAAGAAGAACTTCCCAGCTGCCCTTGAAACTGCACGAAGGGACGCTGCTCCACTGGATGGATGGCACCTGCTGCACTTTGAACTAGTGAAGTTTGAACTGTGCCTTTGGCTCCTGGCTCAGGAAAAATGGATTTCCAGTCCCAGATCAAAATAGTCACTGCAAGGATCAGGTGGCTCATCCCCGGCAACCAGCTGCAGAGACACAAGAGCTGAAGAAGCCCAAACTGGTAAAGCAGTAGCCACGTCAGAGAAATGGCCGCTGACTGCCGCCAGGCACACCGAAGGACAAATCCGAGATAGCCAAAAGTTGCACCTGGTCTGCTGAACCTGTCGCAGCTGACCATAAACTGGTATAAAGAGGACATCGTAGGATCTCAAATTCCATGGCCAACGTTGCCCCACGTCACCCAAGGAGTTACCCGCAGCTTACCCCCATCTACCGCATAGCATCAAGAGCATCTTTAAGTTCAGCCTGCTTCCCCAGCATCAGGACCACTGCATTATCATCTATGGCTGTCGTTCTCTACAAGCTGGAACTGGACTGAATAGGAGTCTGGTGGCCTTGTAACTGTCCAAAGTATGCTTACTGGCCCCCTAGATCTCCATCCTGTCAAATTTGGTTTCCAAAGCCGGGCCGGAGTAGTTGAACTAACTCTCTCAAACATTAAAAAAATTCACAAGCTTTTTGTTGACCACTGCTTGTTTGTGGTTACATTTAGAAGCAATAAAAGCTTCTACAATCTGTATCTCCGGAACCCTCCAGTGGATTTTTCTAATCAAGGTCTCTAAAAATTAATAAAAATATAATCTATGTATATAAATTGGTCTCTGATTTCTTTTGTGTTGTGTGACTTTTTATCATTGTTTGGTGCTGTTCAATGCTTTACTCTAAGTTCCTTTGTTAATTCTTCATGCTCAAAGACACAGCTACCTAAGGTTGAGCTAAAGGTTGTACAAATGAGCCTGACTGGACCCAAGACAGTTTTTGTGAGTGTATTCCACGATAAGGCCCCTCAGCCATATCATATAATACACCTAAATCCTCACAGCCATTGTCAAATATTTCTCCACACCTCCTGCCTCTTCCAGCCTCATAACCCCTAACAATATCTTTCCAACAAGCTCTCGTAATTCTTCTGTAACAAAATCATTTCCATATACAGTAAGGTCATCAATTAACAGGACCCAATCACTGTCGCAACTCATCTTCCCATCGCGGCTGATGAACGAAACCTGACCTCATGGCCTGCAGTCAGATCCATCGAAATTGCTGCTACCATAAAGACCATCCACTCAGGGGCTCCATCTGATGCTTGCACCCTCCATGCCTTCACCAAGGGACTCCTACATATCAGTGAAACACTAATACTCATCCTCAACACCTTCATTGACCCAGCCACATTTCTGAACACCTTGAAATATGTCACTGTCGTGTCCCCACTCAAGAAACCCCTCTCTGACCCAGCCACACTTTCCAACTACAGACCCATATCCCTCCTACCATGTCAGCAAAAGTCTCAGAGAAACTAATCTACCGGCAACTCGCCAATCACCACAGAAACCACCAGCTCTTCAATGCCACACAATCCAGATTCAGGCCCAGCCACAGTACAGACACTGCACTCATCACTGCCACCGATAACATCCACATGCTCTTTCACAGAGGAGACATGGAAGCCCTCATTTTCCTGGACCTCTCCGCAGCACTTGACACGGTTTCACACCCCATTTTCATCAGGCACCTGCACAAGACTGGTATCCAAGGACCTGTTCTCCGCTGGATCTGCTCCTTCTTAACCGATAAAATACAATCTGTAAGCCTGGCACCTTACTCCTCGGAAGCCCACAAACTCATCTGCGGAGTGCTTCAAGGTTCATCTCTCAGCCCCACCCTCTTCAACACATACATGATCCCTCTGGCCAGCGTCTTCCATGTACACCAGATCATCATCCTCTCCTATGCAGATGGAATGCAACTCCTGCTCTCCTTCTCAGACAAGACCCCCAACACAAGAAACAAACTCACTGCCTGCATGACCGAAGGTGCTACCTGGATGAAAGCCAACTGTCTCAAACTCAACACCAACAAGACAGAAGTAGTGATCTTCGGCAAAAACACCTCACCATGGGACTCCATCTGGTGGCCAGCTGAACTCGGACTTACACCCACGACCTGAACCCACGCCAGAAACCTCAGAATAATTATCAACAACAAACTGGACATGAGCGCACAAGTGAACACCGTTGGTACATTCTGCTTCCACACGCTGAAAATGCTGAGGAAGATCTTTAAATGTCTCCCAAGCAACACTAGAAAAAAATGTCTCTCATGCCCTATTCAACAGCAACTTGGACAATAGAAGCACCGTCTACACCTATGACCAAGCAACTCACTAGAAGACTACAAACCATCCAGAACTCGTCAGTCGGACTAATTCTCAATCTCACATTCAGAACTCACATCCCACCACATCTTGGAGAACTACACTGGCTTCCAATACAAAAACACGCTCAATTCAAATGCCTCATACACACATTCAAAGCACTACACATCTCAGGACACACTTAACTGAACAGTTGCATCTCCTTCCACGAACCACCCCGACACCTGCGCTTCCAAAGGACTCCTACTCGCACACATTCCATGCATACACAGAACCAGATCAGGAGGACAACCGTTCTCTTACAGCGCTCCTAAAACATGGAACAATCTCCCACTCCACATCAGTGCCTCCTCCTTTCTTTTTGAATTCTGCAGGAAACTGAAGATCTGGCTCTTCAATTAACCAAACTACCATAAGCAGGGCTAGGCACACGCACATGCTCAGCACTAGGATACCCTTCCGGGTGATAGTGCACTTTACAAATACACATAACATAACTGTCACAGATAGGGCCCAGATTAATTTGGTTAAGTTCTGCTTAGACTTTACAATTCAATTAGAAATCTAAGACAAAACGCCTCTTTTCTTTTTTACTGAAGTGCAAAATCTATAGTTTTTAAACCGTTTTTACATTCGATTACATATTTTTCTAATACTTCTTGTACCCTAAATGCATACCCAGAGTCAGTTTTGTTCTATATGCATTCATTTTCATATTTCTGGATTGCACATATTTCCATGTTCCAACCTAAGTGGAATTTAGGCTTTGATATATCCTACTGAGCAAGTTAATTGCTCTGCTGGCCAAGGGTCATTTTAAAGCACTCCCTGAAGAATAAACCCATTCTTAGGTATTAGCCTTCTGCTAGAAAGCAAAGGAGGTGATGAGAATGATCAAAAAGGCATTTATCTGCCTTTCTCTGACAAGCTCTAACAGTCCCAGGAAGGGGGCAAGGAGAGAGCAAGCAGAGTTCTGGTACCAGTCACCAAAATGGTTTCCTTTGATATTGTGGCAAGAAGAAACCAGATCTGACACTGGATGGAGTCTTACTTAGAGGAGAAGTCATCCCCATTCTGGCTCAAAACTTCCATTGTGAAAATGCCTATATAGTTGTGCAGGAGTGGAACAGCTTAGGGCTTGCTCTTAGGAAGTGGCAGTTAGTGGCAGAAGGGTGATGTGGCATCCCTGGATTGGGAAGTGACTACCACCTCTTGGAACTCTATACTTCATTTCTAAATCCCTAACAGCGAAGATTCCTGGAGGGGAAATAGCCACCAGAAAAGAGGAATGAGATGAACTGATTTCATGGATGAACCCATCTGGAGTGGAGGGGCACTCTGGACTTGTATCTTTGGACTTTTGTTAATCTCCAGAGTTAGAGGAACTAGCACCCCACCTCTTTCTTGAGGCCAGCATAGAGTGGACTTGCTGAGGACTCGAAGGAAGGGGGTCCCGTTGGGGTTCTGTGGACTAGTCCTGTTGTGGGGATCTTTGGAGAGGGTACTAAACACTCCTGCTGACCACACAGGCACCCATGAAGTGGCTGTAGGCCCGAGGCGCTTGAGAATATGATAGGGAGAGTTGTCTGCCTTGAGGATTCCTGGAGTTCAACTTCCAGGATGAGGCTAGGTCAGTATATTGCCAGGACTGGGAAGATGGGCCGCTTCTGGCCTCTGTAACTAAAGTGCTGATGCAGTGGAGAGAGCAGCAATGTCACAGACTGTGGGAAGTCCTCAATAGGCCTCCACAGGAAAATACATTTTGGGGGGTTTGAGGACCTGTAATAGCATTGGGTGAAGCTTGCCACCAGAATTAGGCAGTAACTAACACTGTGGAATTTGGCCCATTTGGGCCAGAAATATCAGGATTTCAATGAGACGCTCAAGTGTGGCACTTTTTTCGGCTGCAATTCTTTTATCTAAAGCTAGATCTTGAAACCACCCCTGAGGAGCCCTTGCCAGGTGGGCCACCTTACCCTTCCCAGAGGGACCATAAATATTTACCAGCCTGCAGCATAGTCACAGGCCAGAAAAGTGCCCAATGAGTCTGACATGGCCCGCAGAAATTTGCATATTGTGCTTCCAGGTGTCTCAGAAAGCCAAGGACTAAAACCAAAATGTTCCTTTGGGGGGGCTCCCTCGAAAGGGAAAGCTCCTCAATAAAGTCCCACGTCAGTTTGGATAAGGTCTCCTGAAGTCTTCCAGGAGAGGTTTTAACCTGCTTCGTGAACTCCTGCAGGTGATCTTTTGATGTGTTCTGAAGTGCAGTTTGCCCATTAAATTTGTAGGTCTTTATATATTGTTACTCAACCGGGTATAATAAGACTTTTTTTGTTATTGAATGTTATTAAATATTATTGAACGTTCATAGAACTTAGATGTAGTCTGGTAATGATGAACGTTTGTTCATTAGGTTAATATTTGTGTTAACAACCTGGAATATTTATTGCTAGCATACAAACTTTTAAAGGTGCCACAGACCTAACGAGCCTTGTACAATTTTATGGGCCTTCTTGTCTTTGCAAGGCCCTTTAAAGGATGTTCCTCATTGTTTAATGAAAGGATATGTGATTCCCTATTAAAAAACTTCCGCATTTGTCTGCTGAAGGGAAATTACACAACAGAGGATTATTATATGCACTAATGGAATACTCCAATTGGCAGTATTCCCTTTTAATTAAGACAAAACAGAGACTACCTTGGTTTGATCATCTGGAAATGTCAGAGGCTTACATAACAAATGCAACTAAAATCGGTTAACGAACAATGCAGTTTTCTTGTGATTTCCAGTTCATTTCTCAGGAGGTGCTAAAGGCAATAGGGGTTTTGAGCTTGAATGCGCATATAACTTAATGTTTTGATAGGAGGCTGTGATGCCCAAGGATCAGTGGTCTTATGCTCTGCATGTAATGGGACCTGGTGAAGTGTTCCCTTTTGTTTTTTTTAGCCTGAAATCTTGCACATATTTAAAAATAACAAGGTGGTGGATGGAATGCTTGAATTAATCTCAGCCACTAGCAGTTCAGGCTGAACTGTTCCCAGGAGGAGCAGGGTCAAGGCTGATTTGCATATGGCTGGGTCCAAACTCAGGTGGCATGGTGTGCGAAAAACGATGGATTGGGATGCGGCCTGAGCGCTTGCCAATGACTTAGATTACTTCAGGCGTTCCATCCATCACTTTGTTTTTTGATGCCCCGTCTTGGATATATGTCATTTTATGCATACCCTTTTGTTTTACATGCGTTAAATTATTTTTTCTTTTTAAAGAAAAAGCACTGACTGAAGATTGCCAGTCAGTCAGTCAGTCATAAATGTTTATTCCGGAAAACAATTTCCATAAAACATACTACAAGTAATAAATACCGGACACATCTGAAGGCATCTAAACATTAAAGAAATTACCATAAAAAACCTGAATAAACACATCAAACAATCCTCACATAGAAAGCACATTTTAAGAGCAAGTAATTATCAAGACTCAGCCTTATTTTTACAGCACCACCTAGAAACCCAGCCACAAACAAACAAATACGTCCTGAGGTTACTATTTTTTTAAAACATAATGGCAAGTCTGGTCTGTGAGAAATTCATGCCCTTAAGAAGGGGAATTGTAAATTTGCGACGAACGTCACAAAAAAAATTGCAGAATAAAATCTAGTGAAGACTACCTTGTTTTGAAAAGTTGTCACAACGACAAGGAGGAAGGTTCTCCACCAAGGACCACCCTTTGGGAAACACGAGCAACTGATGTATCATCACCAGTCGAAATCTGGTTAAGAGATAATGATGATAGCAATTACTAACAAAAATCAAAGAGGGCTCACTGTGCAAGGTTGTTATAAGGATAACAAACGCCCGCACCAATCCTTTTTGCAATTCAATTGCCTCCCTAGAAGATTTTCTAACAGCGAGGAAGTTATTCTTAGTCCAGGCCAGACCTAATTTTGTAATGAAGTCAGGGGCTGTAAAGATTTCAGGCCACCCAAGAGACAGGAAACCCTACTGAACATAATTCAGCGAGGCAATTTTCTTCCTATGATCCAAAGAGAGGCAATCCTTCAAAAATATCTGATTCTGTTTGAAATATCGGTTAATCCATATTGCCAGAGGTCCAAGGGCAATTAAATCAGCTATATAGCCATTTCCTACCTCCTCATGAACAATAAAAGAAGTTGTACTACTAGGCTAGTCCAACAAAAGTTTCAAAAAAGATGCTCCACCACTTGAAGCAAAGAGTACTCCCCTTCAGTTTGCTGCCATATAAGACTGCAGACCAATATTTGGTATCAAAAATCTTCAGTAAGATTTGAATTAGTTTGTTCACAAGCCTGGAGGCTAAATCAAAGAGTATACCCACAGTCCTCCCAAAAGTGACATTTGGCCGAAATCAGAGGTGACTAGCATCCTTTCTGATCAAACGAAACCCTAAGATATGAAATGAAAGGCACCCTGGAATTTCCGTCCCGTAATGGTGTGTTTTCTACTCTTCATTGGTCTTGGTCCCATGACCATAACATTTGACTTCCCCAAATTAGTTGATAAATCAAGTGAGTCCATGAAGTTCACGAAAGAGTCAAACAGTCATGAGAGACCCAAAGCTGTCCTTGTTGGAAGGACAGCATTATCTACATAAAGGAGAACTGGGATAACTTTCTTGCACATTTGAGGTACATCAAGGCCATCCCAAAGTAAAAGACCCTTGAGGTGGTTAACATATAGTGTGACTAAAAATGAGGACAAAATAAAACCCTGCCTGATCCCCGAGTGATATCAAAGTGTTCTGTACAATCCCCATTCCCACGATACCTAACACACGCAGACATATTCAAATGCAGGTCAGCCAGGAAATTAATGATCTCAACGTCAAATCCTAAGGAGATCATCAAAGTAAGTTTCTATTCACACAGTCAAACGCAGAAGCGAGATCCTTTAACACCATATGGATACTGCCAGGCCTAGCAACAGTGAACTTATTGATGATAAGATGTAAATTCAAAGCCTGATCAATACTGCTTTTCTCCTGCCTAGGACCATATTAGATATCAGATAAAATCTGATTCTGCTTCATTCACTCTAGAAGTTGAGCTAAGATGACCCTCCTAACAATCTTGACAGTTGAATCCAGTAATGATAGTGGGCTAAAACACTTCGGGTCTGACTTGACTCCCTTTTTAAAGATAGGAATAATCACAGAATGTCAATGGGGAGGGAAACCCAGTTTTAACTACGGCATTCAAAAACATAGTGAGGAGAGGCCCACAGATTAACATTCAGCTTAAATAAATCAGCGGGAGCCCCATCAGGCCCAAGGGCTTTATTACAATTGATCCACCCAATCGTACCCCTGACTTCCCCTAGGTCGAACCGAAGGTTAGAGTAGCCTGAAACAGTGAAAGACTCTACTCTCAATCCCTCGGGGACCATAGAACTATAATTACCTCTAAAGTGAGCCATCCAAATGTCCAGGGCTATAAATTGTGGAGGGACGGGGAATCACTATTAGAAAAAACAGGGTGGTTAATAATTTCCGCAAATTTAAAACTGCAGTTCAAGTGGCACGCTGCTGACAAGTCTTCCCAAGCTTCATGGTGCAAAGCTTCCTTCCTATTATTAATGACTGCTTTGTAGATCCGCCTACATTCAGTCACTATAGCTGCCACTCTTGGAATTGACGGCCTGTACCAAGTTGCAATGAGCCCTCGAACAACCCTGATCAAGCCATAGACGAGAAGCCCTTGGCCCGCTATCCCCTGACAAGTAAGCATAGCGCTTACTCTTGAGAAAATAATAGAGAAAGCAGGCGCTCCATGGGCAGATCAATAAAAAGGCATGCCTCAAAGTCCCAATAACAATTCTTGACCAATCGAGTTAAAAATAAAGGCGGGCAGACCCTCTTCCAACTGGTCCTTCTCACCAGTGCAGCTGTTGCCACGTCATTACCCTTCAGAAATGCATGGCGAACAGAAGCTCCTAGGATATCCCAACTTATAGAGCCCACAATCAAGTTATGATCACTCCAGGCCTGACAAGAAATAAAATAGTTAGATACTAACAGACATAGCAGAGCCGAGAGGAGAACATAATCAATAATAGTGTTGGCATCCTTCCTGTGTATGATGGATCGAAAAGATTTATAAAGGTCTCCCTTTAGGCCACTACAGCCAAATGATAAATTAAAGTTGCACATGATATCATTCAACAACTCTCCCTGTAGCCTATGCTCAGAATGTAGCGAGTGACCCTCAACCTCCTGTGATCTCTATCTAGCCAGCCCACAGTTCTTATCACACATGTGACTTAACATTGATTTAAATTCCTGAGTCCACCCTAACTAGTCTTCCAGCAAAAGGAAGAAAAATAGCTCCCTTACCAAGGCCATTGTTCTACTCTGGGGACAGTTTTTACAAGCTCTTGCACACCTGCTATCAGTGGGCTAATGCTAATTAGTCTACTAAAGGTTCAGGCAGGTAAAAGGTAACCTTCTTAAAGTTACTTTTGCTAAATATTTCTTAAGAATACAATTTTACCATTAAATTGTATTTGTATTAAATAATAAAAATAGCAGTTGACTCACATTTGTAACAATTCTCTGTCAAAAATAAAAGATTAAAGTTTATCATCTCTACTTTGACATTTTCCAGGATTCAGCTACAGCCCTGCCCAGAGAAAACTGCTTTTGGGAAAAATGCCTTTTTTAATTTTGCACTTGTTGCTTTTTCAAATATCTGCCACCCTACCTTGTAGGCAACAATGTGTACTAAGGTGTGACTTATTAATATTTAAAAGCAGGGTTTCCCGCCTGTCAAAAAGGGTTGTTTGTCAGGTTTGGCAGCAGGTTTTTAGGCTGCTGCAGTCAGGCTACACACAGTAGCCCTGAAGCTATATTTTACAGGGCTACTCTGTGGATGGCACAATAGGTGCTGAAATCCACAGGTGGCCTTTAACTTCCAGGCCTGGTTGCATTTTCTACACCATATATGATGAACTAATAAGCATGCTAAATATGCCAATCAGGGATAAACCAACTTAACCATGTTTACAGGGAGAACACAGGCACTGTACTCCTTTTTAGCACAGTAACTGTGCACAGAGTTTTAAGTCCAGAAAAGATAAGATCCAGAAAAAGGTGAAAATCTGGGGTGACCATGCAGATTTACAAAGACTTTGCACCAGACTTGCATTAATTTTATAATGCAGACCCACCTCAAAGTCTGCTGGTGGGATACAATCCTAACCCAAAGTAATGCTGCCTTGCATTACTTTGCGTCAAGGGGGTGTTCCATGGGTGGTACATGGGCGTTCCCATGCAAGCACTCATGGGTTTTGCCGCCAACCCCTATCTAAAAAAAAGCGTTTTTGAAAATGATTTGCCCCAAAATCCTGCACCTTCCTGAGGCCCTAAGGCAGGCATAACAAGGAGAAATGTTTACATTTCTCTTTGTTTTTTTACCTCTTTGCGTGTGTGGTGACTTCCTTAGCACACCTACAAAGATGAAAACGCCTTAAAGCATAGTTTTTGTACAGGGAGGGTTCCCTTCCTGTACAAAAGCAATGCTGACAACAAAGACACCCAGCACTATGGCACAAGGGGGCCTGCATTGGCACATGGCTGCTTACGGTATTCCATCGTAAGGAATCAGCAAAACTGTGCCACTTCTTCGTGGAAATGGCACAATTCTGCTCTCTCTAGTTCACACAACGAAGCGCAGCAACTTTATTTGCTGTGATGTGCTGCATTTTGCAAACTCTTTGTAATTCTGGGCCTTCATGTGACACAGATCCTGAACTCTAAAGTTTGTTTTGGTCACGCCTGGATTGGGTGTGCAATGGATAGGAGGTCCTGAGCACTGTTGCGTAATTTAAGGATCGAGTCATGTTGCAAACGATTGTAAAGACAACAGAAGGTGTGGTCCAAGCTTCTGTATAATGTATAGTTCTGGACAAGATAGAGGTTTTTTGTATTTAGATGTTTAGCATTTTTCCTTGATTTATGACCCAATGAAGACAAGCTGGATATCATTATGCAACATTAAATCCATTATTGCAGTAAACCAATTGGGAGTACGCTTAACCTCACCTACATAATTTGACCTGGAACTATTTCCACCTTTAGACAGCATTAAAAGGCCGACAATGTGCTCAGCTCATGCAGGTTGAGAAAGACTTCATGGCTGCAGTAATTAGTTGATTAGACATTCCAAAGAGCAAGGTATGCTATGACACAGTGCACACAAAAACGTATAGCAACAGCCTAAAAGCAGGATTCACTGCTAGATGCACACATAGTATGTGACCCTCTCTAATCAGAATCCATTCTGTTTCTTGGACATTAGGGGGCAGGTTTACAAGCCCCTTGAGTCACTTTTACGCTGCAGTTGCGTCACTTTTGTGACGCAACGGCAGCGTAAAAAATGCGGCAAATTTACAACGTGACGCATCTAGGGAGATGCATCACGTTGTAAAGCCCTGCGTGACATTATACCTGCGTCAGGTATAATGTATGCAGCGTAGGCATTCCCACGCAGGAAAGCCTCGTAAAAGTGACGCAGTGAAATCCACAAGATTTCACTGAATGACTTTTAGGACGCCACTGCGTCAAAGCCTTACGCCTGCTTGGAGCAGGCGTAAGGAGTGACGCAGTGTATTGGGAATAGGCCGCAACACGCATTGCTGGAGTTGCGTCGTGCTTGCGACACGACTCCAACAATGTGTGACTTTTCCGCCAACAGATGGTTCAGAATTTCTGAAGCATCTGTCAATCCTTAGTGGCGCAAGGGTTTTTCACACAGGTGCAGGGAAACTGACGCATCTATACAGATACGTCAGTTTCTTGTAAATCTGCTCCTAGGTTTCTTCATTGACACACAGCACTGATAAATTCTGAATAATCAAAAGCCGTTTCCCAAACCTGTACTCATCCACTTCATGTGCGATCATCTATGTTTGCTTCGTGCTCTAAATCTCCCACCATCCATTTCTTGTTCCATAGTTTTTTTCTCTATAAATGTGCTGTTTTTGTTTCAGTCAGTGGCGGCTTGCAGAGCTAACGCCGTGGGGCGGCGAGGCGGGGACGGGGCTGGGTGGGGGTAGTGGAGTCCGACATTCGACGGCAAAGGTGAACGTAAATAAATAAATAAATACCTGCTGTCGTATGTCGGACTCCACTACCCCCCCACCCAGCCCCGCTCTGCCTCACCGCCCTACGGCGCTACCTCTGCAAGCCGCCACTGGTTTCAGTACTAATATAAAATTATTACAGAGTGTAACATTTCAAGGTGCCTGGATTACTGGCCCCACTGTGGAGTCTTTGGAGCTTCTGACAGGTTCCAATCACCACCTGGCCAAATGAGAGATCTCATGGATCAGTTTCCAGTGCCCAGGGGTGGCAGAGCCGCATCTCACTGCGGTTCATATAGAGAGACTGATATTCATCGTTAGAGTGAGCACCATATCCCAACAGACGATGCCAAGACAGCAGCAGCTGTGTGAAACCTCTGAACGATCCTCCGTCTGCATGTCTCAGAATGAGAGGATGACCCATTTCCTAGTGAAACGCAAATTAGGTAGAGCCTGGAGGGGTTGTGCCTGCTAGTAACAGAAGGTAATAGCTGTAGTGGTGATTTCTAAATGATACTGGTGGCGGAAGTAAACAATGTTGATGACTCTGCATCATCAAATCCCATCCGTACCGTATTTATTATGAATTATTTGAGATTACAACCCAACAGAGGCTAGTAAACATAGGGTTTGGTTCTGCAGGGGCAAGGTAGTGGCCCCAACCTAGAATTTTTAGTAGCTCTCCAATAGGAAACAGTTTTACTCAACAATTTTCAGTGCCACTCACTCAGGTGGGTCTACCAGACACCAACATTCTGTAGCGCGTGCGCACACACACACACACACACACACAAACACACACATACCCCTACACAGCTGCATCCTAGTAGGTAAGAGAAGCACACACCTACAGTTTTTAACACTGCCAGCACAGAAGAGAATTGCACAAACACATGAACATTTTTGGTGGCACACATAGGGCACAGTTACACAACAACAATTTGTAGCAGGACTTCCACAGGGGAGGCAAGGTGGCAACGTTTCTAAAAAACACCTTAAATGGTGGTATCTAGGACTTCGTGCAGAGATAGTGTTCAAGAAGCAATTTGGTCCCTCAATTCCACTTATGACCTTTGAAGCTGAGATGAGTCTTCCGGGAGAAACCAAATGGCTCTCTGTTTAAGTAATACAGACTGATAAAGTGAACAAATGGCCAGATTGATTCCGGACGTCCCAGAAGACTTTCATCTCCTCATAGAAATGCACTGTTTCTTACTTACCAACATAAACTTCTTAATTAACCTCATGAATCTGCTTGAAAATTTGATGGGAATCATGCTGGTAAGATACTTGAGGAGCGAGCATCTTATTTGTCGCCTCCACACTCACCACCATAAAACAAAAAAACTTGGAGACCAACTATCTAGGAGCTCTGATATTTTGCTTAAAATCATTTGTTAATTATATTTGATTGTTTTAATCAGCTCGACATTAAACTGGATGCCAAGTTAGACCAGTATCCCCTATCACCCCTTGGTGTATAGAAAATGTGAATTGGTCTAACCTTCACTTTCACCTTGTTCAGCCTATAGACAGAAGCGTATTGGCCAATTATATCAAACAGGGCTGCAATAGAAAAGACTAAGAGGTCATTGGTATAAGCAACAACCTTATATGTAATAGAGTCACATTTCGCCCTGACAGTTTCAGGGTAAGACCAAATCACCTCAAATATTGGTTCTATAGCTAGCAAGAAAAGTTATGGGGTATTGAACATCACTGTCTTGTTACTATACCTAGGGGAAAGGAATTTGAAATAGCTCCACTTTCCTGATTTTTTGCAATAGGTGAAGCATATAGTGCCATTGCATAAAAATTGTCACTACATTTTATTTTATGCAACACTGAGGGGCCGATTCCGATTCGGGCCGGAAATCTCTCCGACCGAGCCGGACCCGGAGAGATTTCCGACCGAATCGGACCCGTGCAGCCCGACCGAACGAGTACGATGCGCACGTATGCCATCGGACTCGAGTCGGTCGGACTCCCATTGAAGTCAATGGGAGCCGGTCGTACAACACGTACGCGGGCTCCCATTGACTCAATGGGTGCGAGGCGGACAAGGGCGCCCCCTACAGCGTGTACGCGGTGAAGCGACTCGCGCCGTACACGCACAGGTAGGGGGGACCCATGGGTGCCCCCTGTGTGCGACTCGCACGGCTACGCGTACAGGGGGGTCCGACACGGACCCCCAAAGTACGGCTCCGACTGCTCTTTCGAGCCGGAGTGCGCGGCTCGGTCGGACTGCTCGCGGCGCGCATCGTACTTACCTGGCCGGGGAACGTCTCCAGTGCGCGGTGCGAGTCGAGTCCGAGCGAGTCGGTCGGTGCTGTTAGACCCGGGAACGAGTCGGTCGGAGCGGTCGGGACGCCCGGACGAGTCGGTCGGCGATTTCGCATCGTACTCGCTCGCCCGGACGCGCGTACGAATCGGTCGGGAAATAGGGCTCCGAATCGGATCCTGACTGTAAGAAAAGCCGTAAAAGCTTGTTGGGGGGGGGTACTTTGCATGCCACGTTACAGCAACCACAAGTGAAGTGAAGATTTTGGTATTTTCAAGCACAACGGAGAGTCTCATGTTGTCACTGGAGTATCTGCACCTTAGAAATGCCATTTGAATTGGATGTCTAGTTTTTTGTAAGATTTTTCTAATCTGTTGCCCAAGACTTTGGTGTATATTTGCTGTCTAAATTAATAAGAAATATCAACCTATAGTTCATGGTCAGACATAAATCTTTGCCCTCTTTTGGAATAACCATATCATAGCTTCCACTGCTGAAGCCCCATTAGATGTGAAATCCAGAAACAAGTATGAAGCGAACATTTACCTGATCTCAACAATCCTTAAAGAGCTGGGCCATAAACCCATCCTGGCCTGCAAACTTGCCTCAATTTAGAGTCTGTACCACTTTTAGACCCTCTGATTTCACCATTGGTGTATTCAACAATGGTCTATCCAATTCTCAAATATAGGGGTGATTGATAGTCTGTAAAAACACACAGATGTCAGGGATTCTGGAAGTATTAGGTGCATACAAGTCTGATTAATAAGATTGAAACACCTCCAGAATCACGCATGCCTTTGTATATGTCTCAATGTTGTTATCTTTTGCGGCTAGGATAACAGATCTAGTTCTTTTGAATTTAAGATATGTTACGCTCATTTTAACACCTTTAATGGTGTTGCAGAAATGCAAAACCTTCTGAATAATGACTCATCCCCAGCCCTGAAGCTAAGAATTTTACTTTGCTCATATTTATGATTATAACAAACTTTCAAAAGGGAACTATCGTTAGTGTTCTTAAATTGAATAATAGTTGTTTGATCACATGCTCTAGTTTGAACAATCTCTAATTGGCTACTCTGTTTCTCTTGCCCGTAAAATCAAGCAGCCCACCCCCAAATGTAGTTTTCCCAACGGCTTTGGGGCATAAAATAAAAATGGGTATTATAACCGAGGCCAGATTCATGGTTTCAGTGGCGGCTGGTAGGGAACGGGGGTGGCGGGTGGGAAGAGGGTTGGAAAAAATTATTTTAAAAAACCACTTACCTCCAGTCGCCTGCCACATCTCCCCTCCGCAGTCCCGGAACCAGGAAGCACCCAGCCTCCCCCTAGCCAATCACAACGCTGCAAGGCAGCATTGTGATTGGTCTGAGTGCCATGGATCAGCGCTCAGATGGGGATAGGTAGCTTGTGCAAATTCCCTACCAGGCTGTCCATTACAGCATGGTGGTGAATATGCAAATTGCGCATGACTGTTTGACCGGGCCAAGACGGCCGGCCAGGCAGTCATGTGCACTTAGTGTGCACGCTCCACTCCTCCTCCCTGAGCCACCAGCCCCGCTCCGCCCTAATCCAGCCCCGCAGCAATGAAAAATAAAATGAAAATAACCTTGTTATTATCATTTTATTGTTCCCTTTTTCACTGCTCTAAGAGTAGTGGGACGATGCTCCTCCACCTTAGCGGAGGAGCCGCCACTGCATGGTTTGGGAAACAAGTGCTCCGTCACAATGTTACAATATCCCGTCCTCCTTATTACAAGTGCATTACATTTCAGTACCCTTGCAATGAGGCAGAGGGGATATCTGACAAGTTTGTGATGGAATATCTGTCTGCCAAACTCTAAATCAGGTTATAAGAAAATAAAATATTGCAAATTTATTTGTACAGAAGCTATTTCATTCTTTCAGCAACTCCTAATTCAATCTCCAGATTTTGCCATCTAGCCTGTCGGTTTTCCACAGTAAAATGACAGATATTCATGCATTTCCCAAAATGTATCCTGGTTATCTATATTGGTGTCTTCCAGCAGATTCAAATGCTAAGCTGTAACCATCAAATAATATATTCAAGAGTAGGATCGATGAGGAAAGGAAAAGAAGATTCCTTCTCTCCTATCAGGATGTTTGAGCATCTAACCGTTATTCAGATTGAATTGATCACACATTTTATGCATTATTTTATGTGATCTCGATGGATGAAACTTACATTTTGATAATCTATCCACATCCCCATTCATCAACAAGCTAAAATCACCCTCCAAGATTAACATGGCATCATCTAGAGTAACATTTAGTTTTTTGCCCAAGGTAGACCAGAATTCAGGATCATCAACATTCGGTGCATATATATTGACAGCTTACAACTATTTAACAGTTTTTTTTGCAACCTAGAGATAATTCACCTACCTTCTTCACTGCTTCCATATCAACCACCTAAATATTTGTCCTTTTTGCCATTAGGAATACAACTCTATTTTTTTAGAGTTAGCATATGAACAAGTGATATTGTTGCTCCAATTATTCCTATAGAATATAGCCTCCCTCAGACCTATCTTTGTTTCGGGTAAAAACACACAGTGGGAGAATTGCAGGAAGAGATCTTTGCCTCTGCCTGTGCGTAATTTCAAACACAAATGTTCACAGAAGTGCCTGTGGAAAGCTGTGCCAGGCGCAAATTTCCAGGCATACTTCTTGGAAGGTCACGTGAGTCATAGCGAGAACTCTGCACACAGGCTCCTGAGTAAATGAAATGTTTTTCTCAGAAGTGGAAATAAGTTTCCCTATGGAGACAGTCCTCCCCATACATCCCCACCAAATCTGAGAGTGATCAACCACTTCCCACCCTGAAAATGGATTATACCAACCACTGGCAGGAGTAAAAAAAAAAAAGTTTCCAGGATGGAAAGGGAAATGAGAGGAGTTTGTCCATGCCCACAAACCGATATTTTTGCACCTTTCACAAACTTCCAAGGCTTTTGGGTGTGGATGGCTCCTTATTTGTAGCGGAGAGCTCTGCACACAATTGAATGGTTTTACACCCGCCAGGAAATCCTGTGTGAGTTCCTGGCAGATGTTAAGCTGCTAAATTCGGTTGTAAACTTGCATATACAACCCAATTTCCTTTTGTGAGTTTGTGTTTGCAGCATAGAAACGTCACTGAATATTGTTTAATCATTGAAGGTATAGATTAAGTGAAAGGGTTTTCTTTTCACTAAAATAAATGTTTTGGCTACAAAAACAATTAACGGTATAAAGCCTGTAAGTCATAAAGATGCTGCATATACATTTAAACAATTCCTTTGGAAATTGATCCCTTTAGACACATACACTGAGGATATTTTGATTGTGTCTTGCTTGTATTGTGTATAGCCCCATTTTACAAGGGATCTATAAATCAGTAAACGCGTAAGTTATGCCCATTTAAGTTAGACCTGGATTTCTAAAGGTCAAGTGGCGTAAAGCTATAACCTATGTGCCTGTAGCGTCTGGTCTGTAAGATTCTTTTGAGTTTCACTTGTGAGCATTTCCAGGAGTTTGAAGAGTGGTCATAGAAACCTATAAAAATGGGATGAACACCCACGTTCTTATTTACGAACATCTGTAAATGCATTTTCATTCCTAAAGCATACTTAAATCAAACAGAGAAAGGTCGAGATTGACTTGCTGCAGAAAGTGTGGGAAGAAGCATTAATTAGCCCAGTTTACACATGTTGGAGGAAAAAATCAAGTATAAGAGAACAGTGTTTAAAATGAGAAAATAAAGTAACTCTGACATTGATTCAATGATGTCCAGAACGCCGTAGCCAGACTCGTCCTCAGCATCCCGCGACAAGACCACATCACCAAGCACCTACGAGACCTCCACTGGTTCCCCGTTGAAAAAAAGTGACCTTCAAGCTGCTCACACACACCTACAAAGCCCTGCACAACACTGGACAACAATACCTTAACGAAAGAATCTCCTTCTTCCAGGAGTTATACACTGATGATGTGGAGGTGACGCAACCGGAGATAAGAGATTGGCTAAATCAGGACAAACTTCCCTGCCTAAATATCACTCAGCGGGCAGCTCTCAACCAAGAGATCTCCACGGCAGAAATAGACAGCATCATCAAAAATCTAAAATATAGGAAAGCTCCGGGCCCCGATAGCCTTCCCAACGAGATATACAAAACCCTGAAAGAGGAAATTACCCCCTTCCTGGTAGAGATGCTTAACGCTATTTATACACAGCAAGCACCCCTCCCCCCTACATGAAGTGAAGCAGTGATCACTTTAATACTTAAACCCGATAAGGACCTGAAAAAATGTGAATCTTATCGGCCAATCTCTCTGCTAAATGCAGATTATAAAATTTACTCACAAGTTCTGGCCAGACGACTGGATAAGCTCCTAGGAGATCTAATAGGTACAAACCAGAAGGGTTTTATGAAGGGGAGGCAGCTTTCTGATCTGACACAAGATCTGGTGTGTGCGATAGATGTAGCTTCTGTGATGGGGACCCCCTTGTCGGTTATTTTAGTTGATGCCGCCAAGGCTTTTGATAGAGTTAGTTGGCCTTATCTGTACGAAGTGGCAGAACAAAATGGTCTTGGTGGTAATTTCCTGCATGCTATCCAAGGTATATATGCTACCCCCACAGCAAAGATACTGATCAACGGCTCTCTAACCACTAGCCTTAGGATAAACAGGGGAACCCGTCAAGGCTGTCCACTTTCACCGCTGCTGTTTAATCTCTATTTGGAGCCTCTTGCAAGGAGAAAAAGAGTAGACCAAAGAATCCCCCCTTTCCAGCATGGGGACTGGTATAGGAAAGAGGCCCTATACGCAGATGATTTGGTAGTATATGCAGCTATTTGGAGACATCCTTACCCGCAGGCTTGGAATTAGCGGGCAACTTCGGGCGAATCTCGGGCTACTTAGTCAATGAAGATAAGACTGAAACTATGTCATGGAACAACCTCGTCCCCAACCACCTTAAACACTTGGATAAGACAGAGTTCAGATACATAGGAGTACGAGTAACAAAAGATTTGGACAAAATGGCAGAAATCAACTTCGCTCGACTTATGCAAGAGACTAAAAAACTTTTGCAAAGATGGGCTTCCCTTCCGCTTTCCATTCTAGGAAGGACCAACCTAGTTAAAATGACAATTCTCCCTAAGTTCACTTTTAATTTCAACACTCTCACTTTGTTTTTTAAGCCTGTTTGGTTTAAAAAAAACTTCAGGGGCAACTTAGTCGTTTTATATAAAGGGATAAGAGTGTGAGAATTTCCTGGAGAAACCTTAGGAAGAAAAAGCTGGAGGGGGGAGTAGCACTCCCGGATTTTCAATTGTATTACTGGGCCTTTTTTCTGAACAATTCTAGGCGATTGCTGTTAGCCCCCCCAGGACATGCCGATGAGATATAGGGCTCTAATAAGTAATTTGGGAGAAGAAGGCAAAGGCTTTTTATTCAAATTTGGCCACACCAAATTTTTCAAAAAAATTAAATTTAAGACCCTAAGTGCAACATGCAGAATTTGGATTCAGGTCAAAAACATTCTAGAGATCCATACTATAGCTGCATGGCGCCAATTTGGAACTCTCCAGGGACCCCTCTATGCTTGAAGGACAGCCTAGCCTCCCCAATGGTGAATGCTGGTTTACTAAGATGGGGTCAACTTGCGGAGGAAGGCAGGCTATTAACATGGAATGCTCTTAGTCAGAACACAGATTTCAACATATCCAGATTCAAACACTATCAGCTGGCCAGCTGGTCACGATCCCAACTAAACCTCGGGGTGGAGTCGGAAGTCGAGAAGGATTTAGTGAAGATACAAACCTATAGGAAGGAAGTCTCAAAGTGGTACTGGGCATTAGTACAAGGAGATGATAGTGGGAGGACCCTGGCCAAAGAAATCTGGAAGCTGGACATGCCAAGCTGCGACATCCAAAATCTATGGCAAGTATCTGCTGCTACACTATGGGCTTCAGTGACCTCAGCACCACTCAGGAGGAATCATTTGTTTACTATATACAGGGCCTATTGGTCTCCCAAGAAACTTGCTAAGATGGGAGGAAGTAAAAGAAGATGCTGCCCGAAATGTCAACTAGAAAAGGCGGATGACGTGCATCTATTCTGGCAGTGTCCAGCTATCCAGTCTTTCTGGCGAGATGTGGGTAATGTATTAAATAAAATCTTGGGCCGGGACATTGAGGTAAGCCTTCCTTTGGTGATATTTGGAGTATGGGAGGTAGACAAAACAGTCTTGGGGAAAAATGCTTCGTCTCTGCTCTTTATCTTAATAGCTACTGCACGCAGGGAAATTTGTTTAAAATGCGTCTCTGAACTCCTCCCTACTAGGGCGGGCTGGCTAAGCTTTTCAAGACACATAGCTAGATTAGACTGCCAGATGGGCTCCTATAAGAAGGAAAGAATGTGGCCCCCCTTATCTCATTTGATTCCTGTTACTACCGCTCTTTCCTATTTCTCTACTTTAGGGGGTGGTGAAATTACGTTCTTCCGGGGTTGGTTTACTTCTGCCTAGTCCAAGGATTAAGACAATGCTCAACAAGTTGACTAGATTAGTGGTGGTTTGCCATTAGACCTCTCATCAACTGCGAGTGGGAAACGGCTGGCTCCCGGTTTGCACAGATCTTGGAAGGTGCGTGGTGCCCAGTTTCTTCAGACCTTCGGCTAGATCTTGCTCCTTGCCAAATATGAGGACTAAAAAAAAAAAATGAAAGAATCTCCTTCTACGCCCCCAGGAGAAACCTTCGCTCCGCTGACCAGGTCTTGGCCAAAATCACCCGCATCCACAGAACTAGAATGGGAGGCAGATCCTTCTCCTACATCGCGGCCAAGACCTGGACCGATCTCCCCCTTAGCATCAGACGAAGCCCCACACTGCAAGCTTTCAGGAAGAGCCTCAAGACCTGGCTTTTCGGATGACCGGAGCTGCCCGAGCCCCCCCCCCCCCCCAGTGCCTTTAGACCCTCACGGGTGAGTAGTGCGCTCTATAAATTCCTGATTGATTGACTGATGTGTCCTATTTTGGAACTTAGCCTTTTGCATTTCTCAACACAGAGCGTCAAATGGTCAAGTACTGGGCTATGAAAATAAAGTTTAAGTGAATCCCTTTCCAGTGCACCTGTTCAATACCCCAATCATATCTTGTGCCTTTTTGGTAGTTATGCATGTAATTTGCCCCCAACAGACGTATTGTATGAACTCTCGTACTGATGATGTACAACAGTCATAAAGTATGCCTACGTCAGCAAGTGAGTCCGAATGTGCACCCTTGCATCAGAGTGAAAAAATAACGGAATTATACTGTGCCTTGTGCAACCTCGGACATTAGCGAACAAGGAGCGAAACTGCATTGCACCATCACAACTCCAAAATGGTACTTATAGCAATAGGTGAACCATTTAAAACTCTAATCAGAAAACAAACAGCAGAAAGATTCTGAAGGAGTCACGAGTAACCTTCAGAGGCCTCTGTGAGTAGGTCAGTGCGTCTAAATGTGGGTGAAAGAATCACAGACTTTACAGCAAGTAAATCATTTATAACCATTGTCTCTGGGATCTGATGAGCACAAAAGCCAGACTCAAAGGAACCAGAAGTAGTTGTTTTTATTTAGGCCTATAGGCTGTCACTCAGAATGGGCCTGGAACACTGCACTGCTATTACTGGTAATTACCGATTACACCCAGATGAATTTAAATTCAAAGATTCTTTTCATTGTTTAAAAGAAAGAGCTGCATATGTTTTGTTCCTCGAATGAGCAAACGTAAGTTTGGGAAAGTTAGCCAATGTAATGTAGGTCAGCATTTTCAAATCTAGTAATTGCATAGAAATGCTTGCTGTGAGGCTAATGTAGACATCTGGGCCTTATTTCATGGGTTGCAGCACTTTGCGGGCTTATAACACATCCAGTAAGTACTAATTCTGAAGTTGCAGTACTTTCTGGGAGCAGTGATCCACACTTCAGAATGGAAAATATTCCTATTTTCAATTTAACTTTAGTTTTTTGGAGACAATTCTGTGTTATTTGGTGAAATGCTCCATGCAACTTCCAAGAAGGTATTTCATTCCCTTGTGCATATGGCTTTGGGCCAGGCGAGCAAGGTTTGCCTGTGGCCAACCCTCCACGGGCAGCCAAACCTAGAGCAACGACCTTCAGCCGCGAGCATAGTGAGGGTTGGCCATAGAGCATGGCTTACGCCAGGCTGCGAGGCCAACCCACTGCATGCAACCAACCCTATGTGGACAGACAACCCCTGCTGCTCAGCCTTTGGCCAGGGCCTCCATTGCTACCTACCATGGGCGGCCAAGAAGGGGTTGGCCTCCAGTAGCGGCCTGTGGTGGGAGTGCTGCCGGGTGGTGACGCGGGGCGGGGGAGGGGCAGGGTGGAGGGTAGTAAACTCCGGAATACGGCCGCACAGAGGTAAGTAAACAAATAAATAAATAAAACGAATTTCGTTACGCGCGCTGCATCGCATTGGCGACGCAGCGCGCGCAACGAAATTCGTTTTATTTATTTGTTTGTTTACTTACCTCTGTGCGGCCGTATTCGGAGTTTACTACCCCCCGCCCGTGTCACCGCCCGGCAGCATGATGCAGCGCGCGCAACGAAATTCATTTTATTTATTTGTTTGTTTACTTACCTCTGTGCGGCCATATTCCGGAGTTTACTCCCCCCACCCTGCCCCTCCCCTGCCCCGCATCACCGCCCGGCAGCACTCCCACCACGGGCTGCTACTGTTGGCCTCTTTTATTTATTTATGTAGGTGTTATTTTTGATGTTTAGGGGGTCACAAACCTAATGTGGATTTGCAAACCTTTAATGACTCATTGGCCCCAGTTGGTTCTTCGGCATCACTATAGCGATTGCAAACCTGGACCAAGGCCTGCAAACACAAAACTGGGGGGTGGGTGAGGCGGGACCAGGGTTCCAAAGTCCTCAATTGAGAAATGCAAACCCATGATTTTGAACTTTACAGGAATCTCAGAAATTCCAAAACCCATCTCTTGACTGCAGATCTGATATGGACAATGGGAGTAATAGACTCTCTCAGCCAATATGGGGCTTCTGTTTTTTAAATCTAGGCTGCAGGCAATCCAAAAATCTGGGTTTCCAGGACTGTCTGTAAACTAATGGTCCAGATACCTCTAACTTTTATCCCTTTTAAGCCCACCTAAAATACATATTTGTAACATACATTTCTTCTAAGAATCTGCATTAAAGTTTCCAAAAGGCATTCATGTGGATCCATACAGAGGAGGGCATAAAGGGGAGGGGTTTAAAAAGCAGTGCTTTCCCATTTTAAACTTCCATAGGAAACTTTGCTCTCTGCTACAGAAAACCCACAAAAGAGAATGACACCAAACTTGGTGCGAAGCTTCAACTTTACTCAGGGAAGTGCCTTTGATTGGTTAGATGAAAATCCGTTCATTAGGTTTTGAGAGATTAGTGGTACAAAAATGTCCTGGATGAGATACAAAGGGTAACAAATTTAGCGATATTAGTACTTGGGCTAGCCTTGAACAGAGGTTTAAAGACAGCTCACAAGCCCAAATTAAAAAAATAAAGGCCCACCATTGGTTGATGGAGCCTTTTCTCCTGAATCTATTTTAGCTTTGAGAATTGGCGTATCCAGAGGCTCTGATTGGCTGGCTGTAAGCGGAAAAAAATTCTTGCCACCCCTATTACAGGACACAAAACATGGTCCATATGTCCTGAAATAAAATTAAAAGATCATACAAGGGCCGGGGGAGGAGGGGTGGCACACAATGACACCCAGGCCTAGGTTCAGGGACCATCAAAGGACCCTCAACCAAAGTTTAAATGTAAAAACAAAAATTGGTTTGAGTCACACGGTCCGTGAACTCCTCTCAGAGCTTGCAAATCACAATAGGCATAGACCTCTCAAGAGATCATGTCTCATCTGCAATCGAGTCTACAGACCTTAAATTCCATAGGCCAATGTTGGGTCCCCTGCCATAGTTTGCACCCTCTGTATCAGGTTTGTGAACTACAAAACTTGTGGACCCATGTTAGACCCCCTTCTACATTTTCATACATCGTATAGAGTTCTATACCTGCCATTTCAGGAGTGTTGAGTCCCTGGACTTGATTTTAAGTCCGTGAGCTATAGACATATTTCTAAGCCATTTAAAATGTAAAAAGTGAATCACATCTTCATTAAATATAAGTGTACTGGGGCCATATTGTGGTCTTGTGGGTGCATTGTTGGCAAACTCAAACTTTTAAAAACAGGCCGAGTTCACAGACTCAAACCTGAGTCTGTGGACTTGGTACGCCCAGCAAGAGGGAATGACGTCCTCTGAAATCCATAAAGTTATAGTAGAGTCTGGGGACTTCCGGTCAAGTTAAGGAGCATTTTGGCCGTTTTATTTGCTGAAAGTTCATATATCCTTCCACCAAATAAAAAACTGCCATAGCAGCAACAGACTTATCTACTATTTCCTGCAAGCCACAACCAGTTATATCTAAATACATTTTCTTCCACCCATAAGATGCAAAGCGGTCACTGTTTTCTCACTGTTTTCTCATGACGAACGTCCATGAACTTTTCAGCTACATGGAGATCATTGCATACCTTTACCAAGCATTATGGGTTGCATTCTGAGTCCAAAACATATTCATAAATGGGACAAATGTGCAGTAAAACCTATTTGGTTAGTCCTTTTTTGTTCCTTGCTTTACTTTCTCCTGTTAATTTACACCGGAAGAAACCACCACCACCATGAAATTCACTCGCTCAGGAGCCCCATTGGACCCCTCGCTCCCCCATGCCAACTCCAGGAGACTGCAACTCATCAGAGCCCTACTCACACCAATCCTGAATGCCTCCACCTCTTCCGCGACATTCTTAGTTGCTTGGAAACACATAATTATCCTCCCCTTGCTGAAGAAACCCTCGGGGAACCTTCAATGCTCAACAACTACAGACTGATCTCCCTTCTACCATTCCTATCCAAGGTCTTAGAGAAAGTGATCAACAGACGCCGCACCAAATGCCTTGATGACCCCCAACTCCACAACAGCATTCAGTCTAGTTTCAGACCCACCTGCAGCATGTAAACTACCTCATTGCCGCCATTGATGACATTTGCATGACTCTGGACAGAGAAGAAACAGCAGCCCTCATCCTCCTGTATCTCTCCATAATGCCACAATGTTTGACAGGGTTTCCCACCCCATCCTCATTTAACGCCTACACATTGGAATCCAAGGGCACACTCCAATGGATCTGCTCCTCCCTGACTGAAAGGAGCCAGTCAGTCAGCCCGGCACCATACACATCGGAGTGCCTCAAGAATCCTCCCTGAGCTTAACCCTCTTCAACGCATACATAATCTGTGTAGGCAGCATAATTCTCTCTCACAACATCAACGTTCTCTCTCCTATGCCAACGACACACAACTCATTTTATCCCTCATGGACAAGATGCCTCCTATCAATATCAACTTCAATGCCTGCATGACTGATATCTCAAACCAATTGTCTGCAGCTGAACACTGACAAGAGCAAAATCATGACCTTTGGGAAGAGAACTTCACCGTGGACTCCATCTGGTGGCAAGCTGGACTACAGGAGCACCCTCTATGTAGGGAATAAAAAAAATCTAACCATAACACAAGTCTGCAGACCATTCAGAACTCAGCAGCCAGAATCTCTCTCAACCTCTCATGCCGCACTCACATCACACCACACCTGACGGAGGTCCACACGCTACCCATACACAAAAGAGCACAATTCAGACTCCTCACCGCACTTTCAAGACACTACATAACACTGGCCCAGCATACCTCAAGAACTGCATCTGCTTTCACAAACTTTCCAGTGCTTGTCCGGACTCCTACTTGCACAAATCCCACGCATGTGAAAAACCAGATCCGGTGGTGAAACCTTCTTCTACATGGCACCTAAAGCATGAAACGATCTGTCACTGCACATAAGAAGCTGAAGACCATGCTTTTTGAATTGTCCCACTATGCCCTAAGTTTGGTAGACTCACATCTGCTCAGCACCAGGATACCCTCCCGAGTGACAGTGCACTCTACAAAGCTGCATAACATAACGTAACACTTCCTAGAACAAGGGATGAGCTTGCCTTTCTTGTAAAGTTTATGAACTGAATGAAGGTAGCATGAGGGAGTGATGGAGAATGACAATCATACATCCAAAGCATCCCCTCACTAATGAAACAGTCCAGCCTCATTTAGGTCCTGGACCCTGTCTCATACTCACATCACGAATTACACTGCTGGTGAATGGACACCAGTATACTAGATGCACTGCTTGAATCATGGAAACAACCCTTGACTGTATTAAACACAGAAATGACACATTATTCAATTGTTTTAACAAAAAAGAATATCATGAACATCGAGTATTGATAATTTAATCAATATTATTGTATTTTTACAAAAATTTAGACTCACAAATAGAAAAAACCACAGTCATATGCAAAAATCAATGCAATTTAAATCAAACGAAACAAAACTGTTACATATGTTAAACAAGTTGCCAGCCTAGCCCAATGCATTTCGGGATTGTATTCATCCCTTCTTCAGGGGCCACTGCGAAAAAAACATAAGCATAATCAATGTGATGCTAAACATTATTGTACAAAACGCAATAATACACACACCTGAAACGGCCAGGTTCGCAGAAAAAAGAATGAACCTCAATATGAATTACGCAAGGCGATGCTGAAAAATGAAATCATGCATTACTCTACTGTATATGCAAAACAAATTTTTGGGGTGAAAGAATCTGTAAGACTCAGCTGTGCAAATCAACAGATGAAATTGTGAACGAAAGATCAATAAAGTTTGAGCACCTCGTAATTGAAACTCCAGAAAGTGATAAATCAAAGATGTTGCAAGCAGGTGAAAGAGTGCCCCAATATAACCAGTGCTAATGAGAATAGTTAACTTGTGCTTTTGTTATACTCGTGTTTAGACTGACAATGTACACGAACAAAAAAACTCACTTCGAGCTGTCACAACCAGAAACCAATCTGTAGAACTCTCAAGGTGGTGAAAGCTGTCTATGCACTTATAAGCACTGGGGTCTTAGAATTTTGCGTCTTCAAAATAGATTGTGCCTGTACCAAATTAAAATGCCCTGCGTGAATGCCCACAAACTTTCAAACAATCCTCTGCGCTAAATAAACATGTCGGGTAACTGCTTACCCCTATAAAATGGATACTGGTCACAACGATCTTGGAATAATGTAAGACATACCAAAATGTGGAGATTGATCAATCTCCACATTTTGGTATGTCTTACATTATTCCAAGATGGTGATTTCGAACAGTGTAGGCAGGTTTTTATTTTTGATTATAAGTCATCGCGTTTACCACCATCACGTGAGTCTACAGGTCACATACATTTGTTATAGCGGTTTGGTATTTATTATGGTACCAGTTCCAGGTTTCATACACACAACACAAGGAGCGTCAGGTTATCAGCCATAGGTTATATACACTATAGCATTGGAGTGGGTTCACTCCATTTCAAGATGGAGATCAAGATTGAGGTCGAAGTCCTCTGTCTATTTCTATTTGACGTCATCGCGTTCAGCATCGTCAAGCAGGACCGTTAGACTTTATCAACACTTTGGAGGAACTGAGTTCATTCACTTGACGGACTAAGAGTCATTTAGTGTTTCGGAGAATTCTCGGGTGATGCCAGGAAGAATACGAGGTAAGCAGAGGTTTGCACACAGCGTATAGTTAATAGCTCGGATTCGACTACACGGTCTTTCATTTTTTACCAGATTCGCTTGTTTCTACTTGCAGTTTCAAGATTTTTGAGAGTCATTGGGGAGACGGATTCACGCTTGTAGCGTTTTTCATCGTTGTGACCAGTATCCATTTTATAGGGGTAAGCAGTTACCAGACATGTTTATTTAGCGTAGAGGATTGTTTGAAAGTTTGTGGGCATTCACGCAGGGCATTTTAATTTGGTACAGGCACAATCTACTTTTGAAGACGCAAAATTCTAAGACCCCAGTGCGTATAAGTGCATAGACCGCTTTCACCGCCTTGAGAGTTCTACAGATTGGTTTCTGGTTGTGACAGCTCGAAGTGAGTTTTTTTGTTCGTGTACATTGTCAGTCTAAACACGAGTATAACAAAAGCACAAGTTAACTATTCTCATTAGCACTGGTTATATTGGGGCACTCTTTCACCTGCTTGCAACATCGTTGATTTATCACTTTCTGGAGTTTCAATTACGAGGTGCTCAAACTTTATTGATCTTTCGTTCACAATTTAATCTGTTGATTTGCACAGCTGAGTCTTACAGATTCTTTCACCCCAAAATTTTTTTTTGCATATACAGTAGAGGAATGCATGATTTCATTTTTCAGCATCGCCTTGCGTAATTCATATTGAGGTTCATTCTTTTTCTGCGAACCTGGCCGTTTCAGGTGTGTGTATTATTGCATTTTGTACAATAATGTTTAGCATCACATTGATTATGCTTATGTTTTTTTCGCAGTGGCCTCTGAAGAAGGGATGAATACAATCCCGAAATGCATTGGGCTAGGCTGGCAACTTGTTTAACATATGTAACAGTTTTGTTTCGTTTGATTTAAATTGCATTGATTTTTGCATATGACTGTGGTTTTTTCTATTTGTGAGTCTAAATTTTTGTAAAAATACAATAATATTGATTAAATTATCAATACTCGATGTTCATGATATTCTTTTTTGTTAAAACAATTGAATAATGTGTCATTTCTGTGTTTAATACAGTCAAGGGTTGTTTCCATGATTCAAGCAGTGCATCTAGTATACTGGTGTCCATTCACCAGCAGTGTAATTCGTATTTCGAGGCTGGCTGCCTCTCACTAGATAGCACGCAAACGTGCTTTACAAGCTTAAATAGCGTTGCAAGTTTTTTCAATTTCAGGAGTGCGCTAACTTTATATTTAATCATACTCACATCACACACATCCTCCACATCTCACAGCATCCCCACAGCATGAAAACAGCCCAGCCTCATTTGGGTCCTGGGCCCCGTCTTCAAGCCCCACATCCTGCATGGAGATCCCCTGCTGGAGAGTAAATTTCAAACAAACATTTTGCACCAATGGGCTGAATATACTTACCGCAACAAATGACTCAAGTGGGCAGACCTATTGCCCATCTCTGCATTTATTGCATTGATGGTAAAAGCTCTGCAAGACTGCTAGCCAAACTGAAAAAGGGGGCACTTTATACAGATGTGCTTCTAGCCATTCGGCATGTGAACATTTTGGCTGCTCTGGCCCAGTACTCCTAACCATTTAGGGTAAGTGAAGTGATAGCACTGCCAAGGGCCTAAATTGGGTCTTTGCATCTTTATTCTACAGGCTCATTTTTACAGTCCCATATCCAAATCTGCAGTCAAGCCCTATCTAATTGTTCATAATCTAACTTGAAAGTCTCTAGTTTGTGCCATTGGTTTCGGCTATACGCTCTGTTGAACTGTGGCGTTCATCAGATGACACAAACAGTGTCTCTCGTACCATGCCAAAAATTCTGCATTACCAGCTCTGACTCGGTGTCACATTGGTCCAAAGTTCTGGATTTAGTAATGAAACTGGCTTCGTCCAGTAGCACCCTGTTTTTCCTACACTGATTACTGCAGATCTTGCAACAACAGCCTTTCAAATATTTCCCCTGGCTCGCATATTGGGGGCGACTGATTTGTGAGGAGATGAGTCTATGTGAATGTGTTGCTCTTTTTAATATTTAATAATAAAGTCAGATCTCTTTCAGAACTGTTTTAAATGTTAGTACTGACTTAGGGCCTTATTTATTTGCTGGTGCTTTGTACACTCTGTCGCCGGTCCGCCTTCTAAATTTATATGCAGGCAGACCTTAGGTTTGGCTACAGTGCTGACTACTCCATTACCCCCATAGCCAAACCTCTCCGACAGCTCAACAGAGTAAGGACCATCAGAGAAATGGCTGTATGTCTGCCCACTCAATCCGGATGGGTGGACATATAGCAAACACTGGCGGTGAGGGACATTAAAATGAAAATAATGGTCCACCTGCCATTGGAGATGATTCCAATGGGGAGGGTAGCATTACTTGTTTTATTTTCAAAAAGAAAACTGTTTGGTGCAGGGCAGAATGATGGGCCATCCATTAAAATATAAATCAGGTCTTTAATGACTGTTTCCAAGGGTGTGCCTCTCATCTGAGATTTGATGAGGAGAAAAGCGTTAGGGCCCTAATCCAATCTCAACCACATTGTGTGATCCTGGACAGAGCATGTACTCTCATGTGCCTCAGTTTCCATTGGAAAAATAGGAACGTCTCTAGGAAATTTAGTTTGCAGAGTGTGCTATTTAAGAAATTCATAAGTGCATACAATTCTTCAGTCCAGACTTACCACCCCCTTGTTGTTAACTGTCTGTATTAATTTAGCAAACACAAGGAGATGATGGACGGAGCGCTGAAACTTTTCAGACACTCATCCCCAGTCACAGATCTGGATTGAATCCATCATCGTTCTTTAGCTCACTTCGCCACCCCAGTTCAGACCCAGCCATATTCAAATCAGTCTTGACCCTGTTCCTTATGGAAACAGTCCAGCCTGGACTGCCAAGCCAGGTCTTCCCTGGACCAGAAACAAGCATCCTGGGACCAGTTTTGGGCTAATACCCCTCATCAGCCAGACTAGCCTGAATCCAGTGGCAAAGTGAGCAAGGGACCCACGTCTGGGCATGCCCTGCCAACTTAGGGCAAACAAAGCAAACACAAGGTGATAATGGGCGGAGTGCTGAAACTTTTCACACACTCACCCCCAGTCACAGATCTGGGTTGAATCCATCATTGTTCTTTAGCTCGGTGGTCCTCCTGCGGCTGGGGCTGTGTTTCCGGGTTGGGGCTGCATGGCGGCCTTTACGGTGCACATCGTTGGAGACCCGGTAGGCCGGGTTTTTAACCCGTTATTTGTTCTTTTGGCTGTTTGGGGGCATTTTTGGTGGCGATTTTTTCTTGGTTGCCAGCGTGGTCATTTCTCTGCCTTGTCATGGGGCTGCTGGGGAGTGATATCTCCTGTTTATTGCAGTCATGGGTCGCATGAGGTTGTTTCAGTGGGGCCTTTCTGGTGTCCTCGTCTTCTTCGTCCTCTGCTGTTGGGTCTCCGGTCCCCCTGGAGCGCCCTGGACGCCAGGGCCCAGTGGGGGGTGTAGTGCCTCTCACGTCTACGGTTGGTGCAGGGCTTGATTGAGGCTGCTGTGTCCAGTGCTCTGCGGGCTCGGCCGGTGCCTTCTGGTCCGTCCGGTCCTCGTCCATTGGATCCTGTGGGCGCCTGGTCCCCTTCGCTTAGGGAGGGTCCTTCTCCCGCCTCTGGCAGTAAGTATGTCTCCAGGGAGGTGATGTGGGACGTTCTGGCTCCTGTGTGGGACTATTTGGGTTTTCCTCATTTCCTGCTGGGCGAGGACTGTGAGACTCTTTTTCCTTGGTGCACTGAGCCCTTCCGGTTGGGCTTGCCCCTTCGGGCCCAGTGCAGGAGATGGTGCTGTGAGAGTGGCGTGCGATGGACGAGCTGCGGGTCCCTCGCTTCCTACGGACACTTGCTTGTTGGAGGGGGTCGACCCCTTTCCTCATGTTGTGCGGTTGGACTCTATCCTGGCCACGCTGATTGGCGAGACGGCTGTTCTGCCTGTGGTTTGTAACCCGTCTGATGCGACGGATAGGTTGGTGGTCTCTGTCCTTGGAAAGGCATTTGCGGCTGCTAACTTGGCGCTGGGGACTGGCCTGTTCTCTGCTTCTTCTGCGCCCTACTTGGTGCAGGATTTCGTGGCCTTGGCGGCGGCTGTTCAGGGTGGCTCGGTGTACTCTGTCCTTCTGGCCGCGTTGGAGCCTATGCGTGCCTTGCCTTGTGCAGGGCGTTCGGCTTCATCTGGTGTGCCTTGGACTGGGGCCTCTCGGTCATCTGCTGAAGTGGGTGTCTCGTCCGTCTTTCCGGTAGGAGGGGTTTTGGCCCCGTTTCTCTCCCATGCACGCTGCCTCCACGCCTATGCCCAGTAGGGTCCCTGCTACTACTGTCTGGGCGATTCCCTGCCGGTGGGTGGCCGGGTCCGGCTTTTTCTTCCGGGGTGGCGCTGGGACATTTCGGATTGCTGGGTCCTGCGCTATGTTGCCATTGGTTACGTGGTCGTCTTTTGGCAGGTTCCTCCGGATGCGGGGGTTTGGTTGACTCCTGTGCCTCTTTCCGGTCCACGCAGAGTGGCTCTGCTGAATGGGGTGTCCAGTTTGCTTGCCAATCGGGCCATCTGTTGGGTTCCGGTCGTGGACGTCGGCGCCGGGGCCTCTTCCTTTCTGTTCCCGGGGCAGTCGGTGTCGGCCGGTTTTCGGCCCGTTCTGGGTCTTCTTTGGGTCAACTCCTGGGTTCGGGCTGTTCCCTTCCGTGTGTTGACCCTTCTGGAGGTTCTTCCTCTTGTTCGGCCGGGCAAGTTTTTTGCCTCCTTGGTTTTCAGGTACGTCTCTCTACGTGTCCCTGTCGCCGCCTCTTCTTAGCGTTTCTGAGGCTCACATTGGGAGGCGCCCGTTTTTGATTTTGCGTTCTTCCCTTCGGCCTCAAGTCCTCTCCCATGGTCTTCACGGGGGTCCTGACTCCTCTCATGGCTCTGCTTCCTACGGAGGGGGTGCTCATTCATCCTTCTTGGTCTGCCTCTTGCTGCATGCTGCCGTCGAGTCTCTTTTGCTCGCTCAGGTCCGGTCAGCCTTGGTGGTTCTGCAGGGGCATGGCTTTTTGGTGTACTGGGAGTTTTTTTTTTCCCCCTCTCGAGACATGGTGTTCTTCAGGGCTCGTTTCCGGTCTCTGGTCGGCCAGGTTGCTTTGTCCGTCCGGCGCCTGGTCTTTCTTCAGTCACTGGTTCTGGCCTTGTTGTCCCTGGGGGCTCCTCCTACGGTGGAGTGGCTGTGGGTGCAGGGGCTTTTGGCTTCTGTGGTGTTTCTGGTTCCCTGGGCTCGTTTTCACCTTCTTTGCCTGGCTGGCTGGATCCTGTTGTGTTGGTCTCCGTGGTCTCGGGGTCTTTTGTCTCCGCTGCCTATGTCTGTCCTGTTCCGTGAGGGGCTCTCCTAGTGGCTCTTCCGGCGTTTTCTTCTGGCCGGGATTTCCTTGGCTCCCCCGGCTCCGCTTGTTGTGTCTTCTGCTGCCAGCCAGTCCGGGTGTGGTGCTGGGCTGGGGTCTGGGCAGGTTCAGGGGGGCTGGTTCCTGCTGGACTCCCGGAGGTCTTCGGCCTGGCAGTAGTTGGGAGCAGTTTGGCTGGCCCTGGTTCTCTTTCAGGACTCTCTGCGGGGCCTCTGGGTGTTGGTTCAAATGGTCAATCTGGTGGCGAAGTCCTTTGTCGCCCGTCGGGTGGGTCCAGGTCCAGGTCCTTGAACTTGATTGCCAGCGGCGTCTTCCTGTGGGCTCCGGTCTGGGTGCTGGGTCTGTCTGTTCTCTACGTTCGGGGGGTGGACGATGTGCGGGCGGATCAGTTGAGCAGGGACGTTCCCTCGTCACAGGATTTCTCCCCCTTCCCTGTTTGTTCGGCCTGTTGGTGGGTCGTTGCGGCCTCCCTGTGTTGGACCTGTTTGCGGACCTGGTCATTGCCATGGTGGGCCTGTTTTGTTCTCTGGGCCGGTGTCCTGGGGCTCTGGGGGTCGACGGCCTGACCTCTCCTTGGCCTCAAGGTCTTCTGTATGCCTTCCCCCCACTTCTGCTGCTCCGGGCCTTTCTGGTTTGGGATCGGTGGGACCGTGCTCAGGTGGTGTTTCCGCCCCGTTGGCCTCGGACGGATTGGTTTCCTCTCCTGGCCGGGTTGTGTTGCATCCGGGAGTGGGTCTTCCTGTGGTTCCGTCTCCGTTGGAGTTTCCGGCCCTTCCCCTGGGCTCCTTGCGGAGGTTACACCTGACGGCCTGGCCGTTGCGCGGCAGGTCTTAGCTGTTTTGGGTGTCCCTGGCCACCTGGCTGTTACTTTGCAGGCTTCTCGGGGGTCCTCCACTCTTCTGTCCTCTGCTAGGCATTGGAGGGCCTTTTCGGCCTGGTGTGCTGTTACGGAGGTTGCTCCCTCGGTGGCTGACCTCTTTTTGGTGCTGCAGTTCCTTCACGTTGGGCTCTTCTGGGGATGTCAGTGGCTGCTCTGCGGGTGCAGTGGGCGGCCATTCAGGCTTTTCGGGGCTCCTGGTTTGAGCCCCTGGAGGTTCTCTGGTTGGGACTCTTGTCTTTTTCTGTCTTGTTTTTTTTTTTTTGGTGGCCATCGCCTCGACTCGACGCTTGGGTGAGTTGGGGGCTTTGTCTTGTAGGTTTCCCTTCTGCTGGATCTTTTCGGATCGGGTGATTTTGGTGCCGGTGCCGTCCTTTGTACCTAGGGTTAATTCGGCGTTTCATCTTGGTCAGGAGGTGATTTTGCCTGAATTCTGTCCTGCTCCTTCCTCGGCTGAGGAATCTCGTTTGCTCTGTCTGGATGTGCGGCGGGCTTTACTGTGGTACCTGCTGGTTGTGGAGTCCTTCCGGTAGGGGGACGCTTTGTTTGTTGCTTTTGGTCTTGCTGTGTAGGACTAGGAGTAATGCCATTATCAATAGTAATGGACGCATTACCAGCCCATATGAGATCTGTGGTACACCTCAGCACTATTTGCTTTCACTTGGGTATTTAGATGCCGAAAAGAGCTGCAATATTTATGTGAAAGTCCAAGGGAAAAAAAGGAATTACCTGAGGAGTTGGGCTTGGAATTACTGAGTTACCATGGTAATTCCTCATTTCTTAGCAGACTCTTGAGGTCTAAATCAAAATAAGCTTGATTTTCCCTACCGCCAGATTTACTGGTACCCACAATATCACTAACTTAGAGGGTGGGGAAATAACCGACCCATTTTTCAGGATGCCGATGGTCAGGGCCTTAGACTTCTCCCTAAATGATGCTATAGCACTGTTTTAGGGCATAAACTGTTCTGAATCTCTCAACTGTTTTGGGGTAACAAACAGAAGGAACCGATTGCCAACATATTTTTTTAGGGAAAGCAGCAAATATAGTTTAAGTGCCAGAATCAATGGACATGCAACTACTGGTAAAAATTAATAAGCCCACGAGATGACAGAAAAAATGTCACCATGTTGCAAATCTAACTAAACATGTTTCTACAATGAATCCCTTTAGGCAGACGTCAGCCCGCCACCAAAAGAGCCACAAGCATTCCAGTCAAAACTAAAAACCATCAGTGACCATTAAAGTACACAGCAAAAAAAGACCACAGAGCAAATCGACAGCAATCCTCTGTAACGCAAAACTGGAACATACTTTGGAAAAAGGCAATAGGCCATGAGAGCTCTTTGTTGCATATATAGGAACTAGAATATCTGGAAACTGTAGATGTAGTGGAGTTCATTGCAGAAAGAAATATAAGAGAAAGAAGTGAAAGGGGAATGAAGACCGCCTAAAATATATTGGGTAGCTCAAGGTAACCTTTTAGGAGGATGAAAACTCAACAAATAATAACCATGTTTAAAACGTGGCAATAATTGAATTGGCCAGGAGGTCTAAGTTGCTTGTGTTTAAAGTTGTGGGGATAAGTTGTTTTCATGAAAGAAAAATAGCTTAAACGAGGTGACAGATTTAACCCTCCTGACTTCTGTTTTTCAAATCTGAGATCAACATGGTAGCTGATCTAATCTGAGAGTGTCTTTATCTGGACACAAGGAGTGGAGGTAGGAACTCAAGGCGATTTTCAAGGGAAAAAGTGTCCATTAACAAATTTAAGTAAAATGTAGTGGCAACAAACCTGAAAGTTTTGTTTTAACCAATAGGCTGGTAGACACACTTCAAAGAGAAGGACATTCCAGATGAAGAAAGGGTTTCAGTAAAAAGATCGTATTCAGGGCAAAATGTACTAGGGGGCTTATTTATGAGCCCCTTGCGACACTTTTGCGCTGCCGTTGCGTCAATTTTCGTGATGCAGCGGTAGCGTAAAGAATGTGCCACGTTGCGCCATATTTACAAAGTGACGCAAGAAAGCCTTGTAGAAGTAGCGCAGTGAAATATATCAGATTTCCCTGCACCACTTCTAGGACGCCACTGTGTCAAAACATTACGCCTGCCTCATAGCAGGCGTAGGGTGACACAGTGCAATGTGTATTGGCCTCACTCATGCATTGCTGGAATTGCGTCATGCTTACGATACAACTCCAGCAATGCGTGAGTTTTGCACCGACAGATGCGTCAGGATTCCTGCTGCATCTGTCACTCCTTGCGATATGAAGCGCCATACAGTAAATACGGCGCATCCATGGTGTCGCACGGAGGGCGCAGTGAAAAGTGTTGCATCGCTGTTTTATCGCAGTGATGCAACACTTTTCATAAATGAGGCCCTAATTTTTTACGCAACGCAGCAAGGCAACTTTCTGTGCTGCGTTGAGTGAAAGGCAGTAAGCAGAATTGTGCCATATCTACTAAGATACGGCATATTTCTGCTCTCTCATAGTGCCTGCGCACTACAGGTGGCCTAGTGCCAATGCAGGCAAATTTTCACCGTGGTGCATTGGTGCCTGCATTAAGGGCAGGATTGTTTTTGTGCAGGGATGAATACCTTCCTGGACAAACACAATCCTTAAAAGTATATTCCTCTTTCTATATGTGCTGCACAATGCAGCACACATGGAAAGAGGAAGTAACGAGGAGAAATGAAGTTATTTCTTGTCACGTCAAGCTCGGGTAGGCGCACCATTTTGGCACAAACCCAGGTTTACTGCCTTAAGTAAATCTGGGTTTGTATCAAAATCCATGGGTGGATGCATGGATCCATACTCTATAAATGGAATGCGACCCCGCAAGGCAGCCCCCAGGGTCTCCGCCAGCTGATAGCAATTCATTGTCTCGCCAGGACTATGCCAAGCGCCAACACCCGGGTTGGCATTTTACCTAGTCTTTTCTGGGGGAGCACCCCCAACAGGCAAAGCTTCTCAATCTTCATCAGGGTCTCCCCAGTAACATGGGACAGGGCACCACCCACTTCAGTCCAGAAGCCCACCAGTCTCACTCTCACACAAGACCAAGTCATATGTGGAAAGCCTGCCGAAGGCTGACAACACCTGCCACATCCGGAAGGAACCCCAGGGTACATCTTAGATAGTTTCTACGGGGTCATGTATGTGTGATGCAAGTAATTAAATGTAATAAGCGTTAAGCAGGCATTGGGCAACACCTGTCGGAACTACTCACATGCTCTTCACCATTCAGTATCGGTCAACTCCTCCACACAATCTACCCTCCACTTCTCCTTTGCCCCCAGCACTGCACACCAGTCAGCAAGTAGGAGAAGATGGAGATGTGTGATTAGTCTCCTACAGTCTGCCAGTTCCATCAGCTGCCTCATCACAGTGTGTTTCCGTGACGTTTCCAGAAATAAAGTCCAGAGCCCATGGGCTGTGTGTGTCAACCTAGCATACTGTAGGAATTGTCCCGGGCCTACACTGAACCGCTCCTGGGCCTCTTCAAAAGAGATGAACCTCTCATTTAAGATAGAAATCCCCTGCAGTCAGGCATCCACCCTCCCACCACCTCACAAAGGACATGTCCTGTCCAAGAGTGGGAAATGGCCTCAACACCAATAGAGGCAGTCCCTCTGCATAGGGTGCCTTTCGCAGGACCACTGCCACCACTCTGTGCCAGGTCCGTCCCATCTGTTGCAACAAATACTGGAGGGACATTGGGACCTTACTTCCTATCATGATGACCTCCACTACAGTGTGCAGGTCATGCGTCCCTACGAAGAGCCTCCTTTCCCCCATTGGGTCCTCATCAAACCATTGCACCGCATGTTCTAATTGTGCTTCCACATAGAACAGAAAAAGATCGTTTGCCCCAGGCCTCCGTCCCTCTGAGGTAATTTCAGCATGTCAAGCTTTACCCGGCTCCATTCACCCACCCACAAGTCCACCAACTTAGGGTTTTTTTCTTTCTATGATGCACTATACTACCATATATATTACCATGATGCAATATACAGCCACCACCGTACTATGAGCTTGGCAGAGTGTCATAGGGCGCAAGAACAGGGGGGGGCATTATGAGAAGCCCTCATGGGTGGACTTGTTGGCTGCCACTCAGGTGGCAGAATTTTGGATAAGTAATTAATTGTTTGTGACCTTTGGTCTTCCAGGTCGATGGAAATGCCCAATTACATCCACTATTGGTCATGTATTGGGCTAGCTATCATGAAAGCATATGAACTATGAGCTGTTACTTTGATGACATGCATTCAAGATTGTTCTGCTACAGCAGTGTCTACATCCTTGGCAGCTAGCAGTTTCTTTCATTTAAGGACATAGGTAATGGAGCTGCATGGTTGTCCCCTTACACCTTTATACGGCATTGCCATTTACTTGTTGGGATCGGACTAGCTGTAGAATTTAGTTTTCATATTTTCACTTTGATAGTTTCATGAATTTTCGAAAAATTTCCATAAAATCTTTGACACTTGGTGATGCAAGTATATTTGGGGTATTTTTCACTTTGGGGCCCAGTGACAATATTCATAACTTAATTACTGCCTGGGACGAGGAAGATGAATGAGGAGGTAACAGGCCAGTTACTTACTGGTGATATTCATTAATCTTTTTTTTCGTGGAGTTTTGTATAGCACAAACTTGACCCAAAGGTATCAGAGCGCTCTACATGAGCATTAGTTACGTTACAGACGGACACATTCATTTTTCATAGGCACAGGACAATTAAGTGATTTAGAATCACAGGATGTTGAGCGTCCCTGCCAAGACTTGAACCCAGTTCCCCAAGTTAAAGGTCGACCGCTCGAGCCATTAAGCCACATCTTCATGAGTTCTAGTTTTCCTTTTCAGTTTTCACAGACTACACCACACCCCGCTCCCATGATGTTGTCCACAAGGCAAACACAAGGAGATGATGGACGGAGCGCTGACACTTTTCAGACACTCACCCCTAGTCACAGATCTGGGTTTAATCCATCATCGTTCTTTAGCTCACTTTGCCGCCCCAGTTCAGACACAGCTATATGCAAATCAGTCTTGACCTCATGGGAACAGTCCAGCCCGAACTGCCAAGCCAGGTGTTACCCCGAAAACGGTCCCAGGATGCTTGTTTCCGGTCCAGGGAAGACATGGCTTGGCAGTTCGGGCTGGACTGTTCCCATGAGGCACAGGGTCAAGACTGATTTGCATATAGCTGTTTCTGAACTGGGGTAGGGAAGTGAGCTAAAGAATGATGATGGATTCAACCCAGATCTGTGACTGGGGGTGAGTCTCTGAAAAGTTTCAGTGCTCCGTCCATCGTCTCTTTGTGTTTGCTTTGTTCGCCCTAAGTTGGCAGGGTATGCCCAGACGTGGGTCCCTTGCTCACTTTGCCAATGGATTCAAGCTAGCCTGGCTGAAGAGGGGTGTTACCCCGAAACCGGTCCCAGGATGCTTGTTTCTGGTCCAGGGAAGACATGGCTTGGCAGTTCGGGCTGGACTGTTCCCATGAGGCACAGGGTCAAGACTGATTTGCATATAGCTGTCTCTGAACTGGGGTGGTGAAGTGAGCTAAAGAATGATGATGGATTCAACCCAGATCTGTGACTGGGGGTGAGTGTCTGAAAAGTTTCAGCACTCCGTCCATCGTCTCTTTGTGTTTGCGTTGTCCACAAGGGCCTAGAAAAGTCTTTGAATTACAGGAAGTCCGTCTGGTAAGACATGGCTTATAGGGCTGAGAGAGTGGTGGGGTTTGGGCTGACTACATCAAATACTTAATTTCATGTTTGGAGTAGTTTATTTTGCTGCAATATTTAAACTCTGTTGTCTGGATGCGACATCCCTCGCCTTCTAAAGACTGTGACGAGGCAGTCTAGAACTTAGTGCAATGAAGATTATTCATCAGTGTGTAACCTAGCCATTTTTCCTTACATAATTGCCCTCTGTGCACCCAGCAACGTCCATGTTGTTTCTGCCACTGGCATTTTTCCATAACTTGATAGTAAAATACATTTAAACAACAGTTGTGAACATCAGTGTATCATGGGATCCAAGATTGGCATTTCGAGGAGTGTCCATGCTAAACCAGTGTCTTTCTCTTGTTTGACTTAAATGAAAGAAAACAAATCATGCAGCAGACATGGAAATCTGTTAGGCTATGATGTAGCTTCTTCAAATAGGGTTGAAACACAGTACGCAAAGAATTAGAGTGAATAACATTTTCTTTGCTCTCAGTTACTACCTTAGATCTTCTTCACTACAAATATTTTTTTTAAATCATAGGAGGCAATCACAAAAGAGAAACAAATCTGCTGCTATAAAAGTGCTCCCAAAGACGGGACCATGTTAACTTTTTGAATTCACAAACATTCCCAGTGGTACCCCTCCGCAATTTTTCAGGCATAATACTGTGGATGTTATACGACAAAGTCCCTGGGCTACTATTTCCAAAATGAGTAATTCTGCTTACCATAGCCTTAAGTTCTCAGGGAATGGTACCTGATGTGCAATTGCACATTTTTCTTTTCTTTTTGTTTCCCCACAGGGTAAACAGTTTTCCGCTGTAAAATCCCCTTCCCCCATATGTCATCTAAGTTTGAAGGTGATCTGTCTCCCTTTCCATCCTGGAAGGGTTAAATCGGCGACCACTTCAAGGGTTCAAAGGGGTTGGATCTGAGTTTATGAATGCCCACACATATACAAGTTTGTGGACGTACACACATTTTCAGGTCTAACCACGTCTTGTTATGGACACTCCCCACCCACCCCACCCCTTGCGGTGCGTGGGAGTAACTACTGGGAATTTCTCCAAAGTCCGGGCAGAGAAATGCGCAGACGTTAACCCATGTATGCCTGACAGGTATCGTTTTGTGATTTCCTGGCAGTCTTAAATGAAGGCATTTTCATCTATTTAGGTACACATTCTGCCTCACAAATACTGATGTCCAGTGAAAAGTTGTGCATTTTAACAATGAATTTTAAGGTCAAATAATGTGTATTTAGATGTTCCTTTTTCTATGATCTTACACTGGTATTGCAAGTCATCAGGTAAATTCACTGTTTAATGAATGATGAGATGTTGCTTACAGCAGAAGCTGCAACTCTAGATTTTTAAATGTGGTCCACCACCTGGAGTTTAAAACAGTTAAACAAATCCTATATAGCAGAATCGTGAACACCCTGGCCCTGTTTGGAAAGTCAAGTTATAGACTACGGAAAGCACTGTGATGCCATACCTCTGCCGGATTGTGTGACATATTAATGTCAATACCATAACATGACAACACATAACACTCATAATTGTTTCCACGCAGATTGTCAATATTAATCCAAGGTTTGACGTCAGCAGCATAGCTCACTGAGACTTCTGCTTCAAAAATAAAAGTTACAAAAGTACTAAGACATATTCACTCCATTGTGCCCCGGTTGGGATTAAACAAGGGGAACAATAAAAAAAGGCCTGCATTAGCTACCCTTTTCCGCTTTCCATGACGCTTGAATTTGTAAGATCGCCAGCTGGGTGAGGTTGGGAGGGTGGGTGGTGTTGGGGGTCATGGGCAGATAAAAAACGTAATGAGTGTCAGGAGCGTGCATTGTGATTTGTCTAAGCTCCACAATAGTCGAGTACATTGGAGACTCTGTCAATAGATGGATGTGCTCAGGAAAAAAGATTGTTGCTGTCACTTACGAGTTTGTAAAAATATGTAAGTAACTAAGCAGACCTCATTGTCTTGCTCACTGTAGTTAATCTATAAGCCTAGTGTTTTTATGTAGTCACTGCAGCCCACTGATAGCATTAGCAGGGGCAGACTGACCATTAAATCAATCAGGTTATTGCCTTCACCCCACTCACTGCATGATAGGCTTTTTTCCGCTCGGTCCTTTTCTTGGTTTAGGGTTGGTCCTCAGCTAGTTTTGAGCTGCTTCATCGCATCTCTTCACAGTCACCCTTATTGGCATATCTAAAGGTAAAGGCCCAGACGAAATTTAAATTATACCCTGTAATAAATGAAATTCTGGGAATTTTGTGTTACTCTTGATACACGAAATTTTGAAAATTATTCCATTACGCCACATCACGTAACTACTCCACTGTTTGCAGCAAAATTATAAAGTGGAAGTCCAGTTATAACGCAAACAACCAGAACGTGATTGGCTGCTGTCCTCAGCAATTGTAGTTTTCGAGCAAATTTTTTAAAAATTGATGCAAGGATGCTTTTTGCGCTAAAATATAGTGCTAAATGAAGGATTTACATACTGCACAATTTTCCAGAAATTTTGTGTAACTACTTGAAAGTAAATTACACAAATTCTGTGCACCTCTAATAAAGTCCCTCTAAAGCTTATGTTGTGCAGGACACCCAGAATTAGAGTAGACTGGGACAGAATATAGGCCTGGGTAAAAAAGTAGAAGTGACCCCGATTAGGTGAATCAGATAGCTAAAATAGAGGCCCGCTTTTGCAAATCGGGGCAGTTTTAAACTTGTAAAGGCATGCTGTATAGATGTTTTGCAAGGTATGGAAGACTGCATGCCTGCTGACATGCACTTCTGTACAGCTCATGTTCACAGTGTACAAGGTTACTTGACGGAACCTTCAGCCGGGCCACTCGAGCCATCCCATTCAGCTCTTCACCATAAGTAAAGTCCTTTAAACCCCAATGCATGAATCTGGGGCCAATTTACTATGCATTGACACCTGGAGGTACGTTGGACAGCCTGGTGCTGGATCAAACCTCTCCACCAGCAGGTCGATCAGTTCCACTATTGTTCCAAGATCTTGTGCTTTATCCTTCTTCCTCTTAAAAGACAATAAAAACATTTTGACTTTATACAATTCTTCTATAGAATTATTTAGGGCACCACTGAAAACCACTGAAACCGCACAATTATCCCTAGTTTCACTCCTTTTAGTGGTTTGTAGTGAAAATGCTGCTTTGTCAGGACCTTAAGCATTTTATTTCTTCAATGTATTTCATGGGTATTGTTGACTCCTGCACCCTCCCATCATCTTAGGAATAGTTAAGACTTTTCCGTGGTCAAGCTCCCTATTGGAGAGCCAATTGCATTTGAAGAAGGCCTTTGTCTTGCGCACATTTGACAACTGCCAGATGAGTGTGATAAGTTTCTATCCAATGTCCAACTTTTACCTTAGTGACATTTAATTTTTAGATATGATGCTTTGTAGTATTCAGTGGACCCCATCACATCAGACAGCCTTATGCTTTAGCAAATAGTGCGTTAACTACAGTGTTTCCAGCGATAGTTTTTCATATGGAAGTTTAGGGTTGTTACCTTGTAGTAAGAATGTACAGAGGCATTAAAAGAATGTGCATATTGCAAAAAACATAATGTAGGAAAGTGCCCCTTTTTGACATGCTCACCCCCAATTCTGGCCTGGAATTTGATGCAACTTTGACTGAAGTGCATTGGGTTCCTGCTAACTAGGTCCCCAGTGCCAGTGTTCTTTCCCAAAACAAGGTAACTGTGCAATGACTCCAAAATTGACCTGTACCACTCCTGTAAGTCCCTAGGAAATGGTACCCCTGGTACCTAGGGCATGGGTACTAAAGAGGACCGTTAAGGACTACACTATGTACTGTGCCACCCTAAGGGACCCACCACCAAAAGTAACGCAGACCGGCATTGCAGGCTGCATGAAATGATGCAGACAAAAGTGAAAACATGACATGGCACACACCCTGGGTGCCATGTCCCCAATCACTGCATGAAATATATGCAAGTCACCCCTACAGCAGGCCTTACAGCCCTAAAGAAGGCAGGGTGCATTATATTATATGTGTGGTCATTTCTTCATCAGCAGATATGCCCCTGTGCTGTCTAGTTCAATTACTAAAGAGCACAAGTAAACAGGAAAGCCATCTTAAGTATATGTATTTGGCACTGGTCATTACAAGTTCCCCAGCTACATGATGGCTTCACTGAAACCTATGATGTTTGGTCTCAAACACCTTGTCTTAATTAATACATACTGATGCCAGTAGTGGATTTATCAAGACATGCACCCATAGGGCACCTTAGAGGTACCCCCTGAAAAACCACCAACCTCTAGTGTGTTGACTGACTGGTACTGACCAGCCTGCAACCACAGACGTGTTTCTGACCCCCTGGAGGTGACAGCCCAGGCTCTCTGAGGTGAGATACAATGCCTGCTATGGCCGGAGGTGTTGTCACCTCCTCCAAGCAGGATGGCTAGTAATCAGCATATCAAGGCAGGAGGCTTCAAAAGCCTCTGCGCCTTTGATATGCGACCCCGGCTTCCCACAGACAGGGGAAATGCCACCCCCTGCGCATGGCCCATTTGGCACCAGAACAGGTGTGGAAATTAGCTAGTCAGGAGGCGTGTTCACTATCAGGCTAGTTACATCCCTAAGATGGGCTACCTGAAGTGAACACGAAAAGTAGAATTCCACTATCTTGGTTTTCGGTGAAAATAGATACAGTGGTTTAGGGTTATGCCCACTCCCCACAGGAAATGGTCATATAGGGAGTGTAGGCCCCCTAAAGGTAAGTAGTCCATTGGCTACTACCTTACACTTCCCTTAATGCCACTAAATTGGGTGTTTAGGTGGCACTCTGGACACCAGGAACTTAGATTTGATGGACACAAGAAGAAGAGGACAAAAAAGAGTGAAGAAGCGAGAACTGAGGACCAGTTGCTGACCTTTTGGTGCCAAACCCTGCCTATCTGCACCTGTCCCGACAATTGCGACAAACTGACTTGTCCTGCTACTGTGCATCTACCAAGACCCCCGGAGGACTGCCAGCACTTTGTAAATTGCCAACAATCTCCCTTGGAGTAGAGAAGCTACTCCCCTGCAGCTTGCGGGCACCCAACAGCAAAGTCCTGTCCACCATTCTGCCACCTCCTGGTTAAACCGAAGCAGCAGCCACCCAGGAAGAGGTCTCCATGCTCCAGGCGGTCAGCTTTGTCCCCCCCCAAAGTGAGAAAATGCCAGGACCGACTGGAGCCACACAGCACCAGTACCTGGGGTACCGGACCCCATGCAGCAACCAAAGCCTGTTTGAGTCCAATATGAACTCCAACAACTCCAAGACTGAGCAGCTGTCAAGGGACGTCAGCACCACAGAGACCCACTTTGAGAGTGGCCCAGCTGTCCTGTTTTTGTCCACTCAACCAGCGAGACTGACAACCATGAGCACCTGTGACGCACAAGCCCAGCTGACCTACCCACTCTGCACCAGAGCGCCCCAACCCGGGCTCCTGAGAACCGACTGTATGTCCTTGCTCCCAGGGTCCTCATGAACTGAGCCCCCGTTGGGAGATCTCGGACAGGTCCCCAAGTCCACCACTGCAGCCTGTTTCTAGGTGCCCCCCCACTTCGGTGTAGCGCGCAAAGCTACCAACCCGATCAGCACGTCTGCACCCGGAAGCTCCAAGGCAGGTAACGGCTAACTGCTGATGGTTCTTTGGGCCTTGACCCAGTACCACCTTAAGTCCTGAAGGGAACTCCCGGAAACCTATAGCAAGTAACTGTATGCAGTATATGCCTATGACACCTGGGTTGGAGAGCAGGCACAGGCCTTCAGTGCTCTTCAGAGAGCTGAGGTTGCCTGCTCCAGCCAATCCAGACACTTCTCTTATGCAGCATGAAAGCAGTGTCTGGATTGGATAAGGACCTGTGGGAGTTGTGGGACCTCGCGCTCGGAGGAGTCTCGAGCTGGGACTGGAGAACACCGAGGACGTGCTGCAGGCTAAGGTAGTTGAAACTTTTTTTTCTCCATATTTAAATGTTTGTTTATTTGTATGTTTTTCTTAAATTCTATTTATGTTGACCCGCCATTTTTGTGGGTCACCAACCGCCACTGAGTGGGAACGTCACCCTTCATATTTACTCTGCATTCCACATCGCACAATTCAACACCAAGCAGCCCAAAAAATGAGACAGCACCACACTGCAACGCTCCATACAGGTTAAACCTTCGCTTAGCTGCCAATAACCATTGAGGCATCTGTGTTTATTTCAAGTCAATGGCCTTGCATGCCTTTTATGTTTCTAGATGTCTGTAGCATAATTTGCACAAATACAGATAAAAATGCTGCTAACCAGCCGAGTCCACCTAATTCGTTTTCACCACAGACTGTCACTATTTTAATAGACATATATAGTGTTAAACTTTTTTTATTCGCTCATTCTGCTCACAGACCCATGCCTGAACAAGACTACCGCTCAAGTTTGAAATCATTTTTGCTTTTTCCCTGACCACCCTTAACACCGCTTACTATACCTAATACACCTGATACATTATTTACTCCCACTTGAGCATCTAGGATCAGTCCTTATGCACTATGACCTGCATGCTGTTCCCTGAGAGCCAATATGCAACAAATCGACTTATACGACCAGCAGGATCACTCTAGTGATCTACAAGGACATTTAAGGACGACAAATAAAGACTTTAGACAATTATTTGGCTGTATTGAAGCATACATCTGTCCCCATACTATGGCCTCTTTCATATGCACCCTATATCCCCAAACCACCCTTTCAATTTCCCCCCAAAAATGCTATAAATAGGTGTTCATTTTCCCTTAACAGGGGTCCTCAAACAATCTTTCCTATATTATATCTTCCGTTACTTATATTGTTTTCTCACAATATATTTGGTTTCACTAGTGTGTTCATGTATGCTGTTTGTTCACTACAGTAAAGGAGTGTGCACACCTAGTTGCTAAATCAATTGCAATCTAATATCGTTGCAGCTACAAACAAATCGTAATGTAATGTTAATGGTAAACAACATGCTGTGTCTTGAAATGTTTTGTTAGTAAAAGTATGCATGAATTCCCTACTCAAGGCCATGACTAGCCCATGTTTTCTTGTGCCCAAAGGTACCTTCTACAATTTATGGTGGAAATGGGCTTATCCTCAGATGGCCTAAAAAATCCTCTGCCTTACAAGGCCTAGCCCCATATTATGCTCACACCAATATTGCTGTGATACTTTGAATTGAAGGGCGATAGAGTGAGCCTGAAATTGGGTAGGATTGTTCCTACTAGAAGTAGGATGTAGTTGGATGGTTGATACCTGAAGGTCTGCAAGTGGAAGCTTTGGTTTGGGGTCTTCTCTTGATTTGTCACTCTCCATCTTGTTGCCCTCATGATACTATGAGAACCACCCTCCCAGCAAGAAATTCTGCACTTTCTTGACCCTAATCCCACTAATAGCATGCTGTGTCTATAGGTGATTTTCGCTTAACATCCTTAGTTCTAAGTTATACTTCACGATGAATCCTAATAGGCCTGTGGGGTCCCAAATAAGGACCCTGTTTGAGATTTTCATTTTCTCAGCAGGAAGAAAAAGCACTTAAGAAAATGGCTCAGGGATTCATGATAGTCTAGGGGACAATTACATGCACTAGAATTAAAAGGCATCTACTTGCAATTCCAACCATAAGATCTATGCTCAGACTTAGAGCAAAGAAGGACCACCTTCCTTCGAGAGAAGGGTTAATAATGCCTAACTAGCAGTTTAGTACATAGGCCCTTCAACACTTTCAAGAAGAGGCAGCAAACCAATCAGACCTTGCAACAAGATAAACACCATTAGAAATAACCAAGATACATATGAAGGGCCTGATTCATAAAAATAAATTACACTTTTGAGTCATTTACAATTATTATTAAGTTTACTACTTTTTGGCTAGTCTCAAAATCCAAATGAAAATTTACACCAAAGGTGTAACTTACACATCTCCACCAAACTGAATGGTCTGGGGGCTATTGACAAAGGTAACTTAAACTTTTAATTTATACCTGTAATTTCTTCTTATACTTTTGAGTCACTTGACACTGAGATTTTGTGAATAGCTAAAAGTAGCAAAGTAACTCAAAAGTGCAACATTAAATTACATGATAAGTTACTCAAAAGTGTAAGTTGCCTTTTGACTAGCCCATGTAGTTTAAGTAATAACTCCCAGGTCTTTCAATGTAAATTACACTTTTGGTGTAAATTTAAACTTAGATTTTATGAATAGCCAAAAGGAAGTAAATTTAATCAAAAGTGTAAATTACTAAAAGGTTTAAGTTACCTGAAGTGTTTATTTGTGTTATGAACTCCTGCAGCTGTTCTTCAAAGATGCCACCTTCACAGACCCTTGCTTATTCTTTTATGAGAGGCAATATTCTGCGTTATGGTCGCACTCAACTTAAGCTGAACAGCGGTTTCTCCACCGAGTCTCCATGACTAATTTACGTCTTTTAGGAACCTTGAACCATTAGGCCTTCTTTGTCCAGGTCTCTTATATCTTATCTTATATAATTGAAAGGTTGTATGAAGTGCTAAAGTTCTGTGCCACTAGGGCCTTATTTAGAATTTGATGAACAGGACACTCCGTCAAAAAGGTGGTGGATGTCCAGGCCGTTGTATTACAAGTGCACTATAGCCTATGGAACTTGAAATACGGTGAAACGGATATCCATCACTTTTGTTAGAGTATCCCATCTACCAAGTTTTAAATAGGGACGTCAGTTCGCACATGATTCTTACAATATTCAAAGACAATAACAAGAAGTCTATTTGTGGGACATTTGTAATCTTCTCTATTCACGCTAGTTTTGCGTGGAATATTTGATTTGCCCTCGATACCTCAGACCTTTTTTGCTACTTATATAATTTATAAAAAAATATACTGATCTTGTCTTCAGCAGCCTTTAACTTTAAGATCTGATTATCCATGCATGGGACAACCTTATTGAATGATTACTGAAAATGCTGATGTCACTTCCAAACTACTAATTCAAATTTCTGACAGTGGTGGATAGTGTGGGATAAGGAAGTTGACTCTTTAGGTTTTTACTTTCAAGTGGACCTATATTTGTATATATTGCTGCTTCCTGGCCAAGCAAGCAATGTCACGATTTGATTTCTGCTATTAAGCATACTCTGCACTGATGGTGTAGCCCAATCGCTGAACTGAGACCTTTACATTACAAAGTATTCATCTTCTATCTCTGTAGAATAATGAGTTCGAAATTGAAGGTGTCCGCTTGTAAAGACTTCAGAAAATCCTCAGTAAATCATTGCAAATTTCATAAGATTATATGAAATTTGTGGTTAGAAAAAATTAATCATTCGCTTTACGAGAGAGAGCACCGACAAATTGACTTTTGCAGAACAATTTTATAGCCAAAACAGAATTAATGTCCAAAAATGTTCATAGAATTGCAGTACCACGAATTTAAGAGTTATATATTTTGCCCAATTCTTCCCTTAAAATTATAATTTTAGAAACTTCTCACACTAACATACTTTTGGTACTTAAAACCTAGAATACGCACAGTGAGACTTTTTATGCACCATTACCTTTCACAAGTATGTGCATTTTGCTAGCTGTAACTTTATACACGGTTCACAGAACAAAGTACAGCCCTTGAAATGCCATCCAAATAAATCATCTACCCAAAATGCATAATTAATTTTTTAAGCAGGTGGGCAGAGAAGGAGTAGCATCTGAGGACGACTCTGATTGGGCCACGATTTAAAAGGATGAGGACATATACCTTCACAAATACTGATTATATAATTTACAAGACGTGAAGTTAAGGTTTAACCATGAACCTGGTTCTTCCTAGCTCCTCAATCAAAAAGATAGCAGAAATTAGAAAATCACTCATTTTGCCACTCTGTCTGTGTACAGTTTAACTTAGGGTTTTCTCATAAGGTGCACTAGCTGTTTCTCATTTGTTTAGTCACAATGAGTGGGCTTAACTGATTTAGTTACTCAAACTAGGCAAGCATTATATAGTCAGATTCTTGCACAGTACTGACTAACAAGATGGTGGATTCCACTTATTTCGCCTGGGGACCTCTTCAGTTTTGTTAGGATGCTCATATGGTGTTTTCTCTGTTATATGTTTTTAAAAGCAGGTTTATTTATATGCACAAGACACATAAAATATATGACTTTCATTTGAAAGCGCATTACTGAGTGTTTTTACCTCTCTACACAAAAGCATGCAATAGAGTCCCCACCCACATGTTATTGACAAAAAGCAGTGTTAAAGAAGACAAGGATCAAAGGGCCTTATTTATAGTTTGGCCGATGGGATACTCTCTCAAAACGTGCCGGATATCCTGTTCACGGTATTACAACTGCCATAGACTACAAAGCACATGTAACGCAGCGGACAGTACACCCGCCATATTTGTGATGGAGTACCACATCCGTGAAACTCAAAATAAGGCCGACTCCCTATCATTCATTGTTTGCAATGACAAATAAAAAATATTGCCATAAAAATGTTGAACTAATTATTTCCCGCATATGCCATTTTCTAGCATTTGTTTTATTTATTGGGAATTGTTCAAAGGTCGGCGGGAAACCCCACTGCCCCTATCCTTTTGAGGTATAGTTTTAGCCAAGACTTTTTGGTTTTATTAAAATTCTTTATATGATACTCTTATTGTGTCTTTCAGCCATCCCTCATCAACCATTGGTCTGTTATTGACTCACTCACATTTTTCTTCCGCCCACTACAAAATGGGGCAATGGGTCAGCTCACTTCAACCATTGGCTAACTTAACTGTAAGTGACAGTTTTATGCCCTTTCAAAAGAAGCACACCCTAACACAAAGTAATTTCCTTGAGTGCCCAGGGCTACTATGGCAATTAATGCTTTTTCAGGATTAAAAAGTATTTTTGCTTTTTCCAACTTTTTATTTCACCATTGGCGAAGGGCCCAGTAGGTCACACAACAATGTTTTATAAAAAAAAATACCAAAACAAAATAAACATTGACAAACCCAAAAATGTTAGAGATCTTGGAGGGAGCACCAGAAATGAAGTCTCACTCTCTTAAATTGGTCTTTTCAGTTTCTTTTATTCTTCTAAGTGACACAAATGATGGGGCATCAGCCAACGCGTTTCGTTCCTTTCAAAGGAACTTCATCAGGGCTAAATATTGCGGGTAATAATATCCAAAGCATCAAGTTCAAAGAGTCCAAGTGTATGTAAAACACTAGGCCCCACAATAGGGGTAGTGATAGACTCCAGTCAAATAATTCTGAAAAGTCTTCCTCGTAATAGCGGCAAGTGTGCCCGGCAGTGCTGTAAAACCACCACCACCAGTACCACCACCACCAGTACCACCACCACCACCACCACCACCAATACCATCACCAATACCAATACCACCACCACAGCACTATTTAGCCCTGATGAAGTTCCTTTGAAAGGAACGAAACGCGTTGGCTGATTTAAGAGAGTGAGACTTCATTTCTGGTGCTCCCTCCAAGATCTCTAATCTATTGTCTGGATTCCAGTGAGACCCAAGTGCGGCGGGTTTCGGAGGTGGATTGCACAGGACTCATTAATTGTATTACTGGGATTGAGGTGCTGAGCCCGCAGTCAGCCGCAGCTGGGACATTTTTTGTGCAAACCCAAAAATGTTAGCAGGCAATGTATTGGTGGTGGTATTGGTGGTGGTGGTGGTACTGGTGGTGGTGGTATTAGTTGTGGTATTGGTGGTGGTGGTATTGGTGGTATTGGTCTTGGTATTGGTGGTGGTGGTGGAATTGGTGGTGGGGTATTGGTGGTGGTGGTGGTATTGGTGGTGGTGGTGGTATTGGTGGTGGAAGTATTGGTGGTGGTGGTATTGGTGGTAGTATTGGTATCTGTGGTGGTATTGGTGGTGGTGGTATTGTTGGTATTGGTGGTGGTATTGTTGGTATTGGTGGTGGTGGTATTGGTGGTGGTGGTATTGGTGGTGTTGGTATTGGTGGTGGTATTGGTGGTGGTAGTATTGGTGGTGGTAGTATTGGTGGTGGTATGGGTGATTGTGGTATTGGTGGTGATATTGGTGGTGGTGGTATTGGTGGTGGTGGTATTGGTGGAGGTGATATTGGTGGTGGTGGTATTGGTGGTATTGGTGGTGGAATTGGTGGTGGTGGTGATATTAGTGGTGGTATTGCTGGTGGTATTGGTGGTGATGGTGGATTTGGTGGTGGTATTGGTGGTGGTGGAGGTATTTGTGGTGGTATTGGTGGTTTTGGTGGTGGTATTGGTATTGGTGGTGGTGGTATTGGTGGTGGTGGTATTAGTGGTGGCGGTGGTATTGGTGGTGGTATTGGTGGTATTGGTGTTGGTGGTCTTGGTATTGGTGGTGGTGGTATTGGTGGTGGTGGTATTGGTGGTGGTGGTGGTGGTATTTGTGGTGGTGGTATTGGTGGTGGTATTGGTGGTGCTGGTATTGGTGGTGGTATTGGTGGTGGCGGTATTGGTGGTGGTGGTGGTATTGGTGGTGGTGGTGGTATTGGTGGTGGCGGTATTGGTGGTGGTGGTGATATTGATGGTGGTGGTGGTATTGGTGGTAAAGGTGGTGGTATTGGTGGTGGTGGTGGTATTGGTAATGGTGGTGGTATTGGTGGTGGTGGTATTGGTGGTGGTGGTGGTATTGGTGGTGGTAGCGGTATTGATGGTGTTGGTATTGGTTGTGGTGGTGGTATTGGTGGTGGTGGTGGTAGTGGTGGTGGTGGTATTGGTGGTGGTGGTGGTATTGGTGGTGGTGATATTGGCGGTGGTGGTATTGGTGGTGGTATTGGTGGTGGTGGTATTAGTGGTGGTGGTATTAGTGGTGGTATTGGTGGTAGTATTGGTGGTATTGGTGGTTGTGGTGCTATTAGTGGTGGTATTGGTGGTATTGGTGATGGTGGTATTGCTATTGGTGGTGGTGGTATTGGTGGTATTGGTGGTGGTGGTGGTATTGGTGGTGGTATTAGTGGTGGTGTTGGTGGTATTGGTGGTTGTGGTATTGGTGGTGGTATTGGCATTGGCAGTGGTATTGGTGGTAGTGGTATTTGTGGTGGTATTGGTATTGTTGGTATTGGTGGTGGTGGTATTGGTGTTGGTGGTGGTATTGGTGGTGGTATTTGTGGTATTGGTGGGGGTATTGGTGGTGGTATTGGTGGTGGTGGAGGTGGTGGTATTGGTGGTGGTGGAGGTGGTGGTATTGATGGTATTGGTGGTGGTGGTATTGGTGTTGGTGGTATAGGTGGTGGTGGTGTAGGTGGTGGTGGTGTAGGTGGTGGTGGTATTGGTGGTGGTGGTGATATTGGTGATGGTAGTGGTATCTGTGGTGGTATTGGTGGTGTTGGTGGTGGTATTGGTGGTGGTGGTATTGGTGGCCATGGTAATTAACAAAGATAGTACCCCCTCTGCTCCTTTATTCTGCATCTCAACAAGGGATACAAACCTACCAGAACCTGAAAGTGGATTATTAACCGCTATCCTGCTTAATGACAGATCTGTGATCAAACATAAGCTTGAATGCCTGATGCAAACATCAGATCCTGACATGATTTTCCTCACGGAAACGTGGGCCACTACTACGTCCGAACCTGATAGGGTGACGGCGCTACCAGCTGGATATATGTTAGCCAGTGTGCCTAGGTCAGGGAAAATGGGTGGTGGGATAGCTATTACATACAGGTCTTGTTTCAAAGAAATTTCTGAGACCGTCCTGCTGCCAGGAGCAGAAGCCATGACTTTTAACATCAAAATAAGCAATTCGATATCTTTCCCTGGTCTACTCCTCTATTGGATGACAATAAACGGCTATGTATCACTGAGACCTCAACCATACTTTAGTGCAGGGTACTCCAGGACCATCAAGGAGAAATTCCTGAAACATCGATTAGGGAAATTGCCAGCCTTTCAGCATTTACCACCATGGCTGCGGGGTCAAAAGTCTCCAGATTGCCGCTTGTGCAGTAACGGAGTCGAGGACATGGCTCACCTGATATCCACCTGCCCCAGCCTAAGAAGAGAAAGATCGTGTTTGCTCAAGTTCCACTTCAATATGCGAGGGATCCGAACACGGAGGCAAGCCGTGATAGCCTGCTTTAACTCAGACGACCCACAGTTGAACTGCAAGCTAGTAATATTCTTAGCACGGATAGACGAGAAGCTGGGAAACGGTGGTAATACCACAGGTAAATGTTAGAACACTGTTTCTCAGCGGGAAAAGCGCACACGATCAATGAACTGATATGAACCTCTGCGAAAGCTGGCTGAAGAACAAATCAAGCAATCGCCCAAGAGGGTCAAACCGAAGGACTCATGAACATTGTCTTAACTGGGCCTGGCAATTCGCATGACAATTCTTTTAATCATCAAATGTTCTTATCTGGTTTTAATATTTTGTCTTAGTCACTTACGAGCATCAATTGTACGCTCTTTTTATTTTATCGCAAATTTTGTATCAGTTTTAATTAACTATATACAATAAAGTTTACTTACTTACTCCTCTATAGGCAGCCTGGGCATAAATCCTTATTTATTCAAGGTCTACAGTTGTTTATGGAATCCTGTTTGGACTCCCCAACTTTCACGATATTAGGGATTTTAATTTTTAATTTAGAACATGATAACAACTCTGGTACTTCCATGTTGCTAGATAATCTGGAGGGTTTCGGATTGACACAGATAGTCTCGGAACCCACACATAAGGCCCATCACACACTGGATGGGATCTTTACTAACAACCCCTCTATTGTGGTAAATAGAATGCTGCCGCTTACATGGACTGACCATATGGCAATTTTCATTAACCTACCAGGCGGAAGATTGGTAGCCTGGTAGGTTAATCAAAATTGCCAAACATAAGGTCAGTCCATATTCAAGCCCCTCCGGTACCACACCCGCCTCCTACTAAAGTACGTTCCTGGCGTAAAATCAGGAATGATGTTTTAATAGAGACGCTTGACAATAGCATGCCGACCTTAGCATCATACTCCAGCATGGCGGCCGAAACTTACGACAATTGGATAAGGTCTGCCATGAATCAACTGGCCCCAGAAAGAATAGTTAAACAACGAAGGAATAAACCCTCTGCCCCTTGGTACAACTCTGACCTGAAAACCTTAAAATCCAGATGTAGATACTTAGAACATGCATGGAGGGCGGAATATAGGCGAGCTGGGTAAAAATAACTATAACTGTGCATTAACCGAATATAAAGAAGCCATCAAAAGTTCTAAAAAGATCTTCTATACTTGTAAAATTGAGGCGGCAAAAAACTCCGCCAGAGAGCTCTTCAAGACTGTCACTGCCTTATCTAAGCTCCAACAGGGGAATCTATTTGCCCCTGATCAAGTTCTTTGTGATAAAATGGCTAATTTCTTTCAGTCAAAGGTCCAAACTATATATGAGGTACTAGAGGGTCAGAGCACCGGCACTGCTATTTTGCACGCTCAAACAACGGAAGACGTTTCGTCTACTACTAGCCACTTGACTAGTTTCTCACTCCTAACAGTTGACACAGTCAATGACCTGCTACTAGCCACTAAATCAGGGTCCCCAACAGACCCCTGCTCCTCGGACATTATTCATCGGGTCTCAGGTAAAGTTAGCACTTTACTAGTCCCCCTCCTGAACAATATTATCAGGACAGGTTAATTCCCTGCTCCCTGGAAGAAAGCCTGTATTAGACCATCCTAAAAAAACTTTCCCTCGATCCATTCGAAGTAATGAACTACCGTCTGATTTCTTGTCTACCCTTAGCGCCCAAAGATTTGGAAAAAGCCATTAACTCAGATCTAACAGGCTATCTTGATACCAATAACCATCTAGATTCCACCCAACACGATTTTCGATCCCGCCACTCTATGGAGTCAGTGCTAATCATGGCCACTGAGGAAATCCATTGGCTAATTGATGGTGGTGGCAGAGCCGCCCATATCCTACTTGATCTATTAGTCCGCGTTCGATACAGTTAATCACACGGTACGTACGCAACGGCTGAAGGCAATAGGAATCAAGGACACTGCGTTAACCCTTCTCATCTCATTCCTGACAGCCAGAGAACAGAGGGTGTGCTGGGATAACCTCAAATCTGATAGATTCTGCCCCCCCCCTGTGGAGTTTCCCAAGGTTCAGCACTGTCGCCAACTCTATTTAATATTTATGTGACACCTCTGGCTAAACTAATTAGGGCAAAACATAAAGAATCCTTGGGTCTAGCATGCTTAAAAAGCACCACAAGAGACAATAGCAGAGATATCTTGTCACTAGTGAAGGAGTCCTTTAATTAGGACGAAATCCCATCACCCACCGAGGTGGCATGCTTCATCATCTGGGATTCTCCTCTTGGCGGAGACTCCTAGCCCCGCCAAGGGCTACAACCCCCTCACTGTGAGGGAGGAGCTCAGGGATGTTTTGATTCCTACTCTACAAAGGATATACTAAGATCCTCAAGATGTGAAACACTGAACTGGTTGGGTAACAGGCGCAGTGCAGAACAAAAATGTAAAGGTGTGAGGTATGTGATGCTAAAACTGACTACTAAGAGCGAAAAGAACTTTATTGGCTCACTCCTAGTGTCAGGATTAAAAACAGTGCACCTGCAGTATGGAAAAATATTTACTGCATGTGACAGATGAAACAGGTCTACATGTTTCGGCCAAATCGACCCATCAAGGTGTCACGGCCTTCTTCAGGACCTAAAAACAAAGTGCTACTGCGTTTGATTATGTGAAACAGTGAAAGATAATCAAAGCACAAGGTAATAGAAATAAATACAAATACAAGAACAAATACAAAACCAGTAATCCCACTTTTGGTGAACACGATTTACTGGTTTAACCTGTGGGAGACAAAAGTGACAAGAAAAATCAACTGCATGTGTCTAAGAACATGTACATCAACAAGGTGGTGTGAGTCATATGTATTCATCACTAGTCTGCCATCAAAATGCAAAATGGAAAAGGTTAAAAATTAGTCTTACCCGTTGATTACGGATAAAAATGCCTCACCTCAGCCTGGCAACAGCTCAGGATGGGAGGCACCGCTCTGAAAGAAGGACTTTTGCAGGTGTCAGACTAATATAGCAATATTCAGTCGGACACACCTCCAACATACATACAAAATGGAGCAACCTGTTCACAATGTCAGCCAAGGCATTGAAGTGCCAGTAAGCCAACTTTATAGCGATGGGTAGTGTATAGAGTCTATAGTTTGTTAACCTCTTACTATGCGAAAACACGAAGTTGGTAGAAAAGGAGGACGGTGGCATGACTCTGTGCTAGCAGCTAAATGGTGCTATATGTATATGTGTGCAGCATATCGGAGCTTTAGTATTCATGTTGCCAAAGTGTGAAAAAGATTAATGACCAGATGGCTGTCACACATATAATTCCAAGCGAGTGCAGTTGTATTGGCACTCCAAAAAGGGGGCCCGTAAGTACATTACTATGTCGACACCTCGATAAAAAACAATAATGACGAGGTAATTGTGCAAGTTCATCGACAGTCCAAGGGGGCTACAAAAACGTTTCTTACATCAATGGAAAGACCAGGGGAAAAAGGTGGGCCGTAAAAAGCATTTTTTACAATAATAGAAAAACAGCGTTGTCGGCTGTTAGTCACCACGAGGCAATACTTTGCATTAAGGTTTAAGCTGCTGCGGCTAGTAAGAAAAAGTCAACCAAACCAAGTCAACAAACTGACGCACAGTTGGGGCATCTACCGTCAGTAGCAGCACAGTGTCCACTAGTCTTCAGCCCAAAGGGGATACATGCAGCTATGTTGGTGGGCTGATTCGTTTGTGTGCATATGCTGGCAGAAGCAACATAGCATTGTGAGGCTGTTAGTAAGCTTCAGAATCATGCTTAGCAGTAAGATTTTACCCGCTTTATCATACAGTTAGGTTAGTGGGCAGTATATTTTCAGTGCTTACGCATGCAGAAGCGAAATAGAAAGAGTATCGGCTGAACACAGACATACTGAAATTCTAGACTACGCATGGCTTTCGCGGCTTACCTGTCCGTCAGTACCCCGGGCGGTAGAAGAGCTGCAACCGGAGGTAACCGATGGCCATGTTGCCAGCGAATAAATCAGCTCAGAGGCAGTGTGGGCGTGTGCACGTTGAACGTCCTGTTTCTGCGAATGCTACTGGGAAATGTAGTCTCGCGAACGGGTATCGCTCAGTGATTGGGTTTATATGTGAGACAACCCTGAACAGCAAGTGCTCATGGGAGATGTAGTTTGGGAGCGTGCTACTCCTAAACTGAATGTCACAGAAGATCTCATGTGTTATATCTTCAGTGCTCATTGATGTTGGGTATTCCTTGAGTCACATATTCATTTACACAATATGTGCGATAATATTTCAAAACGGATTCAAATGACAAGAATGGCAAATCACAGATAATCGTGGTTGGCTCAATGGATGCAGGCAGTGTAGTTTCGCGAATAGGTGTCGCTTTTTCATTGTGTTTGTCAGACTTCACTCCTTAGCGTATGCTCATGGGAGCAAAGCGAGTCAGTGTGCCTCTCTTAAACTAAATGTTTAGGGAGATGTAATTAAACATTAAATCATCTCTAGTACTTCGCATCTATAGTGCTTATTGACATTAAGCACGCATTAAGTCACATATTTGCAGGTAATGTGCGATAATGTTACACTAAGATTGAATACACTGCGATGTAAGGTGCAGTGAGAGAAGTGGCAGACCACAACTGATCTAAGATGGCTCAATGGGCGCAGGCCGCGGTAACTATAATGCGGTCCAGTGTATATCATCATTCAAAACCATTGCTATCACTGCGTAGTTTTCAAACCTATTTCTGCTCTTTAATTAATAAAAATCTTGTGATATCTGTGATGTGAGCAGGACTATAAGGTTGTTCCAGGACATTCCAGCTAAGTTCGTCTGCTATGTGGTTGAGGTCAAGGAAGTCGTTGGGGAGTTTGGTAGCTTGTTTTTTGCACCGAATGGTGCTTTTGTGTTCCAAAATTCTCAGTTTTACTTTGCGGGTTGTCATGCCCACATAGCGAAGACCACATGGGCATGTGACCAAGTAAATGAGCCTCTCACTCTTGCAGTTTGTATGGCGAACCTGAGACCATGGTCTGTCCGTAACTATGTCCGCAGAGCTCGTGTGTTTAGTCTGAGGACACGCAGCACACGTACCGCACGGAAAGTGTCCTTTAATCGCTGGTAGACCCCATAGAGCGTCCTGTGTGTGGGGTTTCTTAGTTCTCGGTCTCGTGTGGACTAAGTTGTCCCTCAGATTGGTGCTCTTTTTGAGTTGGATGGATGGAAAGTGTTTTGGCATGTTCATTGAACTTCTCTATGGACGAGCAATTCCTTCTAACGCGGAGGAATTGCGCATATGGCAAATTGTCGTGGAGCGACTTGGGATGGTAACTGTTATATGATAGAAGAGAGTTCCGTGTCATCGGTTTCCTGTAGAGCTCGGTACCCAGGCCTTCCACAGTGGGGAAAATCCGTATGTCCAAAAAGGGCAGACTTGTCTTGCTAAACTCCACTGTGAATTTGAGGAACTCATTCCTGGTGTTAAGCCATTGGTGGAAGTTGGAAATGGTATCAGGTTCACCCCTCCAGACGACGAAAACATCGTCAATATATCGTTTCCAGAGGAGGATGTGACCTCTATATTGATTGTCGTCTGTCAATACATGCTCCTCTTCGAATAGATGGACATAGAGGTTGGCTAGGCTGGGCGTGAAAACGCTGCCCATAGAAGTGCCCGACGTCTGTAGGGACATGGTGTTCTCAAACTGAAAGTAGTTCTCTTTCATGGCTATCCTGGCGCACTCCATGATGAAGTGTACCTGTGAGATGGTGTCAAGGTCTCTGTTGTCAAGTAATGAACGTACTGCATCTAGTGTCTCGTCCTGGGGGATGCAGGTATAAAGTGTTTCGACATCAAACGAGACAAGATAGTCTCTAGTGATGTCGAACGGAGTGTCTGATAGCAGTCTGAGGATATCCTTAGTGTCCTGAAGATACGTTGGCATCTCACCCACAATCGGGTGGAGGAAGTGATTGACGAAGGTGGACAAGGATTCAAGAAGAGACCCAATACCGGAAATAATAGGTCACCCGGGCGGTGGCCTTTGAGCCTTGTGTATTTGTGGCAGAACATAAAAGTAAGGCGTAACTGGGTGTGAGGTGGTAAGATAACTTGCCTCTTGGGCCGTAATCCAGCCTTCGTCTTTAGCCTCTTCAATAAGCTTGGCAATCTCCTGTGTAAGTCTATTGGTCGGGTCTGCTTTGAGTGGTCGATAAAAGCTTCTGTCTTCAAGCTGGCACAGGCATTCAGTGCAATATGATGATGTACTCATAATGACAATGGCACCCCCCTTGTCTGCCGGCTTGATAGTGATGGATTCATCCTTAGCCAGTGCTTGCAAAGCCTTCTGCTCTTTAGTGGGCAGGTTCTGGAAATGTTGTTTTTTTGATTCACAAAGGGCAGACACCTCTGTTGTTACCGCTTTCTCAAAAGTCAACACCTGGGCAGGAACCAGGTGAGCTGGAGGATTAAAGGTGGAACGGTTTTCCAAACCGGTGTTAGTAAGCCCCGCATCCACGGTTTCGCTGGTTTTATCCTTGAAGAAGAAGTGCAACCGGATTTTCCGGAAAAATTGTGCTAGTTCCCATTTTTACTTGGAATGAGTCCCCTTCATATGTGGGAACGAATACGAGCCCTCTGTTAAGTGCAGCCTGTTCCTCAGGAGTGAGTACATGGTCGTTCAAATTGACCACTAGATCATTTCGCTGCTGGTCCCTGGTTGCGGCGGTAGTTTCTTCTTGCTCCGTGTATTCCTCGGGGATGGTGGAGGGCGCAAGTGTACCTGCGCTTGCTGGTTTCTCCATCTGCCTCTCAAGCGTCCTCTGCCAGACCCTAAAAAAGGCTGGTTGCTGAAAAATTGAGGATGAGGCTGGTATGGTAACAAAGGCGGCTGAAACGGCGGGATAGGATAACGCCAAGGAGTGGGAGGCCACCATTGTGCTTGTTAGGGACTCGGTGGACCACTCCTCCAATTCGTTCTGTTATTGCACCCTCGGCCTCTTTGTTGTGGCCCAGTGTTGGCTGACGAGTCTGAATCACTCGACCAGTCATCGGTACCTGAAGATGAATAGTTGGAGCCATATCTTCTTCCCTTGTTGCTAAATTCCGGTGGAGAGTAATTGTCACTAGTGTATGGATACACTTTCTCAAACAAGAAATGTGTCAGATCTTTCTAAAACTTGTTGATCTTCGTTGTAAGGATAGAGTCCTTGAATTCTTTGTTAGTCTTGTTTGTTTCCTCTGAATTCTTCTTATAGAGAGTCACAGAAATGACAGATTTTATCTGTGCCTTGAGGGTCTGGATCTCAATAAGAATTGTATCCACGATGCGTTTGGCTGTGCTGATAATTAAAATAAGCCACTGCCTCATGCATCGCCAGGCAATGAGAGACCAATCTTTCATAAAAGTCTTGACTTCAAGGAATAATCTGGGTGTGTTGGTCACTATCAGCCCCGTAGGGGCACAGTTACCATGCAAGTAATTTGTCATTAAAGCACCGTGTATCTGTGTGCGTGAGTGCGATCTTTTTAGAGTGAGGAGTTTAGCCCAATCATCCCCTTGTGTGGTTGGGCCGCTCTGGATCGTGTCAATAATGCTGCGTGTTGTTAAAATAGCCTGTACAGTGGCTTCGTCAAAAGCCAGGCCCTGTATTTCCGTCATGATAGTATGTATAAGACGTGCTGACTAAGCACTAGTGTGACTAAGAACAGGTTGATTGTCAGAGCTCTCAGGATACCGCCCTACAGAATCAGAGGCGGTGAGGTAAAAGGACCCGCAGCGGGGGCTGCTCAAGAACAGAAAAACAAAGCGGGAGGGGGGGTGGTCCAAGGAAAAATTAGAGACCAGCGAGGACAAATTCCCCAGAAGTTACTGCAAAACACAAAGAATCCTCTGGTCTAGCGTGCTTAAAAAGCACCACAAGAGACAATAGCAAAGATATCTTGTCACTAGTGAAGGAGTCCTTTAATTAGGACGAAATCCCATCATCCACCGAGGTAGCAAATGTGCTGACTCAATTGATATGTTGTTGTTGCCAGTGTTCACTAATCAATGTGTGTCATGCAATGTAGGGAGAGGCTGGGAAGGGGGTGTAAGTGGAGTGGCCCATGTGATTGGTCTACCCGTGCTGGTACACGTCCTGTGCAACTCTGTGCCTCACAGTGTCCGGTCTGAGCAGTGAGTGGGTGTCCACCCTGAGGCCATCGGTCTGCCGGCACTGCCATGTCGTGAATTGGGGCTTGCACACAGGACAACTGTCCATTACTATAGTTGCACTACCTGCATACATGATATGCACTGTAAAGTTCTACATGTGTGTACAACTGTGTGTTTGGGAACATGGAGCATGTGTAGTGATGTTGTCTCACATTGTCATCCTCACAGGTCACTGCCCATGAGAAGAATGAAATATGGCAGACCATCGCCCGGGAAGTTAGGTCAGTGGGGGTCTACAGACGCCACATCCGCCACTGCCAGTAGAGGTGGCAGGACCTTCGTGGCTGGACCCGGAGGATCGCAAGGGTTCAGCGGAAGCTTTCGCCTCCTTGCAGGAGGGGTGGACGCCGGAACCTGACACCCCACATGCTACGGATCCTGACGGTGGTCTTTCCAGACCTGGATGGGCAGTTGAAGGCCAGACAGCAGCAAGGAGGGGGTAAGTCCATGCCTTGTTGGTGTATTTGGGTTAACCTGCACTTTGCACTCCTTCAGCCAAGTTACACTCCCACAGTTAGTCTGTCTGCTCAGACAAGTTCCATGTGGCTATATTTGGTGATGCCCCATTCCCATCTGATGCCCAGGTGTGTCCCTTCCACTCTTTCACATGTGTCACTTGGGCTGTGTGTATTTACTGTTGTCCAAGGGAATGTTGACAGCAACATCAGCAAAATGTACATTGACTTGAGCTACATGGGTGAGGCTAATCTGGGACATGTGTCAGATCATTTATGGATTATTAACCTGTGCTCTGTGTGTGCTCAACATCTCTGCACTAATTGCTGTTGTGGGTCAGCATAGGAGTGTGAGGTATTGACCACACACCCATGCAGCAGGCATGCACAATCGTGACACATCAGACATTTGATGTGTATGAGTTCCAGAAAATGCATGGTCACCTGCATTGTGCTCCTGCTAATCCCATGTATCACATGGCCCATGGACAGGTCTGCCTTCTCCGGTCATCTGAGACACTCTGGCCTCCTAATCTTGTGTGTCAGCCAACACTTCGACCATTGTGAACATTTATTATCATGTGCCTGACTCTGTGTCAAGCTGGCCTGCCATAGCTTTTCGAATTTCAGAGATGTGCTATATGTTTGTCATGGACAGACATCTGACATGTGACTATTGGTTCTGCACACAGGGCAATACATATGTGTGTAGTCACTATAATGTGCATAATGGTGTATTCAACAGATTTGTGTCAGCAGCTTTACTATGTACTTGTGATGTCCTCTGTGATCAGGTATACAGGGTTGTAGACTCACAAACTGTGATGTGTCATGTTGCTTATGTGGCTTTATCATATTCTATCAAATGTGTGTAGCATGTGGTGACCATGTATACATGACCACTACCGGAGTTCCATTCACAGTGCAAACATGAGTGTGACACGTTGCTGAATGTGGAGTTGGCATGCACTGCCCCTGTGACAGAAGTCAGTACTGACTGATGGGCCAGACAGGCCTGTGGCCTTATGTTACACACTAATATCTGGGGCATGCTGTATCGTGACGTGTGTCTTGTACTGCAGCCACAGTGTGCTAGCTTTACATTTCAAGACATGGGCCGTAATGGTGTCTGGTAATGGAAGTATGTTCATCATAGCAACAATGAGGTCATGCCATCACAAATGCTGTTCCAAAACCTGAGTCAGTGGCCTGGAATGTGACATGTGTGTCAGAACACATGACAGTAACGATCAGAGCAGATCAGAGTACTGGGTAGTCTGGTAATGCCTGCACATGTACTGTCCGACATCATACATACTATGGGCTGATGGGTCCATTGTCATCATGGGTACAGAGGGCATGGTTCACTGGCAGACTGATAAGTGCCAGGTTCACCTATGTGTGGTAGATTGTGATGCTGTTTTTAAATGATGCCAGGGCTTGCACAGTGATGTGTTGCATTTAAGGTAATGTGTCCAGTACACACAGGTGACTGATGTGAATCTGTTTCTCCTTGTTCACAGCATCATCGGCAGACACTGGAGGGGACAGCTCCACGGACCGTGAGGAGAGGCGCAGCCAGACTGGTTCCGCTGTGGAGGAGTCGGAGGGAGCCAGTGGCACGGAGGGTGAGGGGAGCCACACTGAGGGCGAGTCAACAGCCACTACATCTGCTGCGGACGACGAAGGCTCAAGTGATGATTCCCTGGAGGAGGCGGGTGTGCCAACACCAGAGAACACTGACAGCGAGTCTGTCCCCGCCACCTCCACCATCTCCACCCTCCCAGTTGCTCCCATCCCAGATGTCCGTGGAGCCCCCCGTGTTAGGGCGAGAGTCTCCTTCAGTCCAGGCACCGCACCCCCTGCCTCTGTCTCCCCTGCTGCCCTGAGTGTGGAGTCTGTGGACCTGCTGAAGCAGATCCATGTGGGTCAGACATCAATGCTGAGTGTCCTCCATGCTCACACTAATCTCTTGACACAATTGGTGTCATTCGTGGAAGGCATATCAGCAAACATGTCTGCCCAACAGCGGATCAGTCAGTCCATGGACTCCTCACTGACGGCAGCAGTGTCCCTCCTCCAGCAGTCCCTCACCACACCTACCTCTGGCCCATCCACAATCCCCACTACCCTCCCCGATCCGACCACACTCACACCTGCACCGTCACGCACAACACCAGACCCGAGCAGCACACGCACAGGGAAATCTAAGTCTAAACGCACCAGCATGCACACACAGGGGACTGATGGCACACACACAGGGGATAGGGTACAGACGCACAGACAACCATCCACAACCACTCCGCAGGCCTCAGACACCTCTCCTGCCAAAACCTCTTCCCTGGACTCCCCTGCAAACCCCCCTTCCCAGAAGCTCTTCCTCTGTGAGCTTGGCCTCTTCCCCTCAGATACACCTGGGCCAACTCACAAGGGGAAGAGGAAGTCACCTTGCCGGGAGGGTATACCCCCCGACCCCGCACACCCTCCCCCAAGAGCAGGGACACTGAGGCCCCCACCCGAAAATCCCCAAGAACCAGGAAGACCCAACCACATTCACACACTCCCACCACACACTCTCTGTCCTCAAGCTCCCATGCCACCACTCATTGTGTTCCGCCACCACACCCTGCCCCTGGTTCACCCACCCACCGGTGGCACATCCCCAAAGTCATTAGGCCCTCCCCCCCTTCCACAGACACTTACACAACACTCGCCCCTCAGCCTGTTCCTGCTACTGCAGTGGAGCCCGTGTCCCCCCCGACTGTCCTAGCCACTGCAGGGGAGTCCCCACCCACTACATCGGACATCCTCACTGCAGTGGAGTGTGTACCCCCCTCATGTGTCGTGGCTAGTGCAGTGGAGCCCCAGCACACTCCATCGGACATGCTCACTGCAGTGGAGACACCACACACTCATCATGACCCATCCACTGCAGTTGCTCCTGTGACCCCTGTACCCACCACCACTCCCCTGCCCCATTCTTGTGCCCCCTGATCCTGTCCCTGCGGTGCCTGGCCTGCCACCATAGATGCCCCTCCAAAGGGTGATGTCCCCTACTGTGTGTCAGTGCAGGCAAGCTATGGGTGACATGTTGTCAGTTGTCCCCCATCATGGACTAATTTCATGGACTAGCCATTGGCCTTTTTGCATTCCGGACTGGACTTTTCCCCTTTAAGTTGCTGAATAAAGTTATTTTTTGTTATTTCTTTGTATTGCATCTCATGTACATGATGTTGCTAAGGAGTGTACTTAAGTTGCTGTTGTGCTATTGTCATTTGCCAAAAAGTGATATGATGTTGTGATGTGTCTCATGTGTGCCATGGTACATGAGTCATATTGCAGTATGCCTCCAAATCATCACTGGGTGTCAAGTCAGATTCTCATGATCACACCTGCTTTTGCACAGGGATTGGGACAGCCTTTGAAGTACTTCACATCTTTGTTTGCCACTGTTGCACAGGTTTAGTGCTGACATGTGTGCACATCTTACATCTTACTGACTCAGGCCGTCAGCACCGGACATGCATTTTGATGCATGGGTGATGAACAAGTCATCTGTGTAATTAGTGCAACTTGCCATACATATGTTTGGAGTATGTGCTGGTGACTTAAGGGACACTGCAGGACACAGGCTGATTTGACCAGAACCTTCAGGCAGAATTAATAGGTGGCTCACTCGCAGACCTCTAGTCTGACATGACTTGGCCCTGCACAGACGACTGTTGGCACAGCTGTGGTTACACATGAGTGGAGTCACCTCATGGCAATGTGTATTCCCGTGTCATTGACTGGGCCCATGTGTTGTGTTCTGTGTGCATGTCTCAGTGGGTTAACTTGCTTTTTTCCACACAGCCTACATTCCCTGCAGATGTTCCTGACTGTGATGCTTACTGAGTTGTCCTGTGTTTGCCATAGGTGTTAGGACTAGGTTTCCTGGGATGTGGGTGCATGGTAAATTACTGGTCATATGAGAGTCATCGGTGGGTGTGTTTGATGTAATGGCCCTGGTACGTGTGCAAACTCCCATGGGACATAATCAGGATTCACCACGGCACTTTGGTGTTGCCAATACCAGGTTGTTTTCACTTTGTGGTAGCTTCATGTGACTGGGTAACTTGTATGTGTGTGTGAGTGCTCACACTCATCAGATCCTAGCCTTCAATGTCTGTTGCTGTGGAAATGTGTTCTTTGTGGGTCTCCATGTGCTCTCCATTGGTCTGGGACTGTGCCAAGGATCCCAATGTGTCAGATAAGTGTGACGTCATGCACATGTACCTCATGATATACAGTGTGGGAGTCATTCGCAAGGGATGTTGCCTGGCCATGTGTGATGTGTTTGTACACCTTGGATCCCCCCTCCACCCCTGGGATTGTCATCGGTGCATGTGCAATGTCAGGAGTCCATGTGGGCTTGGCTGATGCTCATTGTTGCAGATCAAGGTGTGTGGCATTTGGAGTGGGCATATGTGTGTTCTCATGTCTAGGAGCCGAATCACTGACAAAATATCGAAGGTCAGAATATCGACCTACAAAAATATCGCAGCAAGAATATCGAAGTCAAGAATATCGACATCCTATCTACATTATGGTAAGTACAAAAATATCGGAAAAAAAATATCGATGTCAAAAATATCGTTGTTAAAAATATCGTTTTTTATTTAAGTTAAAAAAATAATGTAAAATAAAGTAAATAAGACATATAATTAAAATAAACATAGTTAACAATATTTTAAAATGTTTAAAAATTATAAATAATATATATAATGTAAAAATAAATTAAACATACATATAATATATAATATATATACTTACTAATAATTTTTAATAATTATTTTAATAACTTAGGGGCCCATTACGATGGCGGGCGGAAGCACAACCGCCGTGCTGGCGGATGCAAAAACCACCAGTTACCGCCGGCACGCAGCAGTCCACACGCCCGCCCAATTACGATGCGAAAAGTAGGCCAAACACCGCTGGCAAGCCAGCAACACCGTCCGCCATCAAAGTGCGCCCGTACACGTAGCGGCGCAGCACAACTGACACACACCGTCCGACGAAACACGTACCGCCCGGCGCATAAATTACGATGCCGCAAACAAACAGCTCCCACGGCCAAGAGATACCGTACGACAAACCGAAGCGGTAACACGGACGCCGAGCACGGACAACGAAGAAGCGGCTCCCCGAGCATGAATCCAGCACTGCAGGCCCTCCCCATGCTCCTGCTGATGCACCACCAAGGACGCAACGTACCGCGGAGACGCAGGTAGGCACACACACAACAAGTGCACGCAAACAGCGCACACAGTGCAAGGGCGGAAAAAGCGGACAACCCCCACCAGCGCGTGTACACTACACATCCACCATTGCATCCACATATGACACACAGGCCAAATCGTAACATCGCGTAACACATGTGTACACACCATCTGGGACTAGGAACCAACGACCCCGTCACGGCCCCAAAGCGGCGATGACGCCGCCACACATGCGCACAACGCAGAGGCCAACCGCAGCGCCATGCATGCGTCACACACAGACACAGGGACACAACCAAGCAGCACACACATCAGCCCCACCCCGAACGCACATGACACGTGACAGGCCTGCCACAGACATGTCCCCAACGCCCAATTCACGGACAACACCCAACGCCACACAACCAACGCACACATGTCAGTGAAGACACGCAACTGCAGGACACACCCCAGTGTAACAAACATGGCGTAGCACACAGCGGCGGCAACACCAACTAGGAGAAGCAGGGCCCCTTCGGGAAGAGGAACGCCAGTACCACACTGAAACACCCATACCACCCTGCACATATGAACAAGACATATAAAACGGAACACCAAAGAGCCCGGGGACCGACAACAGGTGGCCCAAGAATAACATTCACACACAAGGCCCAACGCAGAGCGGAAAGGCAGCCTGCCGCCCACACAAGGGAGAGCAGACAGCACTGAATGACCTTCCATTCCAACTCCGAAACCACAGCCCTACGACAGAAGCCGGTGAATACAGCCATTGTCCAAGAATAGACCAACACAGGCATGCCGAGGAGACCGACCACAGGGCAGATAGCGCATATCACAGAAGCACACAACGGACGGGGAAGAAAGAAGAAAACACTCCCCCATGTCGGCCACATGCAAGTTAATTGGAAGGAGTCACACATCACTGACCTTGAACTGTCTGAGAAGCATGTGGGAAGAGGGCCCGTGTCCTCCAAACAAGCCAACAGAACACAAGTCCTGTCTCCCTACGACTACACAGAGCTCACAGCAACCTCGGAGCGTGCACATTGCAGACTGCACACACAGCCGGAGCACGCCACCACAACGCACCGCTGTGAAATGGCAACCGCAACACACCTACCCAACTACGCCGAACAGCTCAAGCTGTACAAAACCAACCTGTTTCATACATTGGGATGCGATCTCCTGTCCCTGCTGAACGTAAGTTACCGACTGACTTACCGCATCACATTGTTCAGCTGCGTCATGCCCGTCTTCTACTGTCGGAGGTGTCCCTACCAGCATCCCGTGGAGATATGCCTCTCCAACCCGGCATGTCTGAAGGCGGACCTGCTACCACTACTCCTCCCTCTGGACGCACACGACAGGGCCTGCTCTGCCTATGGGGGCATGGCGTATGTGGCCAACATCGCAGCCGCACTGAAATGGGACCACTGTGCCTCCACACGACGGATCATCGAGAACAGCTACATCGAATGTCAGCCAGCATGCCCCATCATCGTCCTCCAAGGGACAACTTACGAACAACACCTTGACAGCCACCATCCGCTACATTGGCTGGCAAACATGTACACCACCAATGACATGGAAGCCCTGCTGGACGGCATCGCATACCTGACAACCTGTAAATTCGTCGGACCACAACGCAGGTTCCCCGATTGACCTATGATGTCCAACCCCGCACCCATGCTTAGCTTCCGCACGGACTGGCCAGTCACCACCACAACAGCCATACCAAACGACCGGCAACTGTAACCACACCATCAACGACATCGCCATGACATCGGATATGACCGGGACATGCACACTGTTCCCCATCACATCCAGGAACACCGCATGCATCGTGGGAGGCAGTGGCATGGGCTCTGTGTATCGCACCCACATGGACGGAACTGCACGAACAACCAGGACACGACATGGATCCAGCGCCCATGGACACACACACCGCTCAGTGGACATGAATAGGTCGCCTGGAGTCTGTGGGTGCTGCACCCCTCCCACCCCCGCCCCGGGAATCCCATACCAGGACCTTTGCATGGACGACAAGTGCATACAACAACAACACGACCCCAGTGACTGTGACATGTCCAGTAACCACCACAGTGCAACAACAAGTGGCACGCCGCTGCATGCATGCAAGCACATGCCCTGATGTCATCTCACATGCACGCGTGCATGAGGAACAACCGCAGCAAACCTGTCACATGGAACTGAGATGGACTGTGCCCATGATGCCAAGCGGTCTGGTAGGCTACATGTATACCGTCTGTGTCAAAGTCCGCAGCTCCGCAGCTATACGTAAATGTACATTAGCACAGCCTTGGCCAAGCAGATGTCACTCTGAAGCTCACATCCCACATGCAACAGCCAATCACATGTAACCCCACACCCTATCCCATTTGCAATCATGCTCAGTATATCCTCAACATGTATTCCGCTGCCAGTAGTGTCCACTATACTGCATCACAGAGGACAGAAGACTCAATATAATGTTTGAAACCAAAACTGTCTCCGCTGACTCATTTCACAAGTACGAATGAGAGAGGATGAGAGTATGTGAAGTACACGGCAGTCGTGACATGACCATGTAGTCCACTGGTATTGGATGTCAACGCAAATGAGTAGCACTACTGTGGAAGACACACATGTGTCGTGTGAAGTCGTATGGACGCAGTGCTCAGGTGGGTGGGTGCGACGGTAGATGCGCACATGCCAAGTTGGAGCACGCCGTGTCGGGAGGGGTCATGAACAGTACACCACCGCTTCCCTGGGCATTGTGAGAGGACACCTGTCGGGGGGAGTGAACACGTGTGTGCACAGCAGCCGGGCACACGTACAAAGCGGTACCAGGCGCACCTCAGCCCACCCTCTGTGGACAAGCTGGATCCTGTTGTGCGCCCGCCATGCCCCTTGACAAGGCACACACAGCCCCAGTCGACCAGGTGTAACCCCAACATAGTCAATCCGCACAGGCGATACAGGGCACGGGATGGCAGTGGAGCATGGTGTGTGAGAGGTCTCCTCGCGCTCCTCCTGGTCATATCACGCAGGCAATAGAACCTCAACGTCTAGCATGGCACAAGTCAAATGGAAGTGTAGGGGGACGCACCACAGCACGAGCAGCACTGACGTCACGGGAGGTGGCTCGCACCATCCCATCCATTGCCCATCATACCAACCACGCCACATGCCATTGCGACTAAGTGCAAGCGCGTGCGCCACCACCCCCGAGCCCTCCCCAGAGAGGCCAAAGAGTGAATGTGTGGGCCATCAGCCACAGACGGACGCGGCCTGGCCGCAAGGGCAGCCACAGCCACTGGGAGTCGCAGGTGGCGGATCCGGAAGGCGAAGACTGTGATGCATAGTCCATGCAGGCCGGGTCTCCATTTGGGGCACCACGCAGGTGGACGGCGTCCCGCCACACATCATACCCTGAGACAGCCCACTCGTGCAACTGTACCCACACATACACTCCTTGCCCTCTCTGGTGCGAGCTTGGGGCTGCCTGTGCAGGCGCTAGCCTCGCAGGTGAGCATGCATATTGGGGGAGCGAGGGAGGACATGAGGGCTGGGGCGAAGATGACTGTATCACTGTCAGTAAGTACAAGGGATGACCCAGATGTGGAAAGGAAGAGACGTGTCCCGTGTGTACTGCAACTAGTCGCCAATCCAACTACCCCCATGTCCGGAATGTAAGCCCGCACCTAGGCCCGCCCATCCGCCACATCGAACATACCACCAGCACGACAACCTTCCCATTCGAAACACTGACTGGGGGTGGCGACCAGTGTACAATCATGTGTAGCCTACCCACGCGTACATGTGGGCCCTCCATGATCCATGTCACCTGCGGCAAAGTCATGACATGCGCAATGAGGGAAGTGAGGAGAGCTGTCCGCCCCACGCGCAGAAGGTGCATCAGCTCCACAGACCCAGCAGCGAGTCCAGCAGGGGTCACATGTGCAGGGGCAGCTGTGCCTGGTGTGAAGGCACATGCATATAGACAGCACATCGACCAATGTGTAGTCTGCCCACATCTACAGTCCATCATCATGCGGACATAGGAATTGAACACAGGGCAACACATCTTCAGTTGGTGCACCCACCGTGACCAACAATGCGCAATCATCGACGTACCCGCCCTGTGCATGGCCCCCCACCCAACGGAGGCACATCCAGTGCCACCATCCCACACACACAAGCCTTCCACGGAACATGCTGTGTCCAATGGTCAGTACAGAGTCAGCGCCCATCTGGTGGATCCTGAACAGGAGACACATGCACACACATGCCAGCTCCCACTATGTACGTCTGCCACCTGGCACGTGCAATGTAACCTCTCACCTGTGACGTGTGACTGCAAGCACACAGCCGTCTTGGCATGGGGCTGTCAATGTGGACACCTGTCAATGTTTCGGGAGGTGTGATCCGTACAGTGCTGTACATAGGGTGCAGTGCTGACACCTACTACTGTCTCATATCCCCTCGTGCCACAGGTCCCACTTGTTTTGGCCGCTCAGCCTGTGCCCACATCGTCGTCGTCGTGTGCCATACTCATCCAGCCGCGGAAGCAGTTCCATGCTCAGCAGACATTCATGTTGCCGTGGCGTTGCCGCTTGACGGATATGCAGTCAGTCCCCATCAGCACGCCCCGCAAGTCATTGGGGCCTAGATCCCCATGTGCATGCACATGGCAGTGGTTTGTATCACTAGCCATTGCCATTGTTGGGAGACCTGTGTAAGTGTATTGTGGCCGTGCCGTCCCAGCTTGACAGCTGGGCTGTGGCTCATGTGCTTGCTCAGTCATGTCAGTGATGTGTATGCGAAATTGCTATGTGTCGTGTTGCTTTGACATGTGTCCTCTGCCATTGTCCCTAGGCGGAGACCGAACATTGACCGCCCATACCAATTGCTGGCGGACATGGACGATACAGAGGTTATTAGGAAGTTTCGGCTGGACAGGCCAACCCTGCATCGACTGTGTGCCATGTTAGAACCCCATCTCCGTCCCCGCAGGGTGTATCCGACTGCTGTCACCCCCACGGCTAAGGTGATGGCCGCCATGCATTTCTTCGCCACTGGGTCATTCCAGCACACAGTGGGCATTGGAGGAGGGATGTCCCAGCCCATGTTCAGCAAGGTGCTGAGGGATGTACTGGCAGCCATGATGCTGTACCGAAACAGGTACATCCGCTTCCCCAGGGCTCGTGAATTGGCGGCAGTGAAGGGTGCATTCTATGCCCTTGGCAGAATCCCACACGTCGTTGGAGCCATTGACTGCACACATGTCGGCCTTGTTCCACCACAGGCCACTGAGCACCTGTACCGCAACAGGAAGCACACGCACTCCCTGAATGTGCAAGTGGTGTGCCTTGCGGACATGGTGATCACCCACGTGTGTGCAAAGTTCCCAGGCTCGGCCCATGACGCACACATAATGCGCAACAGCATCTTGCCACGACTGATGTCCAATATGCAACAGGATCGTGCCTGTATTGTCGGTGAGTATGTGGAGTGGTGTAGCGTGCTGGTTGTGCGATGCTGTCCCCTGTCCAGTTGGAATTGCAACGGTTCTCTGTGTCCCTCACACCCAGGTGACTCTGCGTACCCGAATGGGGCATGGCTGCTCAGTCCATTGAGGAATCCTCGCACCCCAGCAGACGATCGCTACAATGAGGCACATGGGAGGACCAGACGTGTGGTCGAGCGTACCTTTGGCCTCCTCAAGTCCAGGTTCAGGTGCCTGGACCGCACCGAGGGTGCGCTGGCGTACTCCCCACAGAAGGTGTGCCGGATAGTGGTGGCGTGCTGCATGCTGCACAATCTGGCCATTCGGAAGCAGATCCCCCTCATCGTGGATGACGGAGATCAACCAGGGCCCCAGCCCGCAGACCAGGACAGCTCGAGTGAGGAGGACAGCGGAGAGGAGGAAGCTGGTAATGTGCGGCAGCAGCTCATCGCCCGCTACTTCACTTGACGGTGAGTGTCCATGTACGACGGCTGATGTGGCTGTATCTGTGCAGGTGTGTGTGTGCTGTGTCAGGGTGGCCGTTTGTTCACTGCGTGCTGTGTGTCAACGCTCCATGGCCAGGGTAGTATGCCACTGTTGGTGGCTGTGGCATTGTGCCCTATTGCTCTGTGCGATGTGTGTACATTGCTTGTAGTTGTTGACATGTACTGTGTGATGGGTGTGTGACACACTCATTGAATGTGCTCCTGTTCTGTCTCCCACCCCTAGGTCCCTACAGGCCCTCCGGATTCAATTGCCATGCCACGCATCAGGTGCCTTTCCGCCCAAGGTGGCCGTTGTATTCCGTACAAATAAAACACAGGGCACAAACAGCAGTTAGTGTAAAAGGTGCATTTATTACAAACTGTGACATGTGAATGTGTGTAAGGTGATGACAAAAGTGGTGCGTGCAGTGACAATGAGCTGTCGGTCATGGCTGCGTGATGCTCAGGGTGTACCCACTGGTTCTATGTCCATAGTCCAACACACACATGCCATCCAGATGGCTGTGTGGAGTGGGATCGTAGTACAAGTCAATGCAGTGGCTGGTCAAGGAAGGCTGGCGGAAGGCTGGCTGGCTGCCTCACTTGCGTTTGGAGCGTGCGAAGTCCTCCCGGGAGATCTGTTTCCACTTCGGACGGCCCCTTCCACGTTTGCGAGGGGGTGCCTGCTTGCGACATGCTGGTGGTTGAGGTGTGCTCACTGGCTGTGGACGCAGGGGAACTGGACACTGCTGCTCCACCCTGCGCCCCGGCAGGTGGTGGCGGTGGGGGAGCTGCTGTCCCTGGCTGTGACCTCACCGCCACCACCAGCTGGCCCATGAGGTCCACGATTTGGCCCATACGGGCGTCCATGGACCTCAGCACCCCCAGCACCTCACGCGTGTCTGAAGCAGACTGGACCCATTGTCCTTGGGCCTCTTCATAGGCCCCAAGGACTCTGGCCATTTGAGGCAGGGCATGGCTCCCAGGGGAGGCTGGCGTTTCCCTGACCCTGCTCCTCCTACCAGTCCTGCTGCCACCGGCCTGCCCACTAGCCACATTGCTCACCACGGTCCTCGCTGTGGCTCCCAGGGTGGATCCAGTCGGCCGGGCCACCACCTGCGCTGGGGCTGGTGCCAGCGAAGACGTGGTGGTGGTGGCGGCGGTGGTGGTCGGTGCGGCGATGGTGGCGGTTGCGGCAGTGGTAGTGGCCACAATGACCGTGGGTGTGGCCGCAACGACAGTGGCAGCAGGGGGCTGGGAATGTTCAGCAGCCCTGGATGATGGGTTGGTGGGTAGGAGGGGTCCTGGGGAGCGGCTGGGCCCTGCCACACCAGATGGGCCTGCTTGGTGGTCCGTGTCCGAAGAGGAGGACAGATCCTCCAGATCCGTGTGTCCTCATTGGGGGCTTGTAGGCTGGCTGTGCTGGCTGCTGGCTCCATCCCCAGCATCCAGCAGTTCGTCACCTGTGGAGAGAATGAGATTTGTTATTGTGTTGCACCTGGCGAAGTATGTATTTGTCGTCTGACATTAACAGTTCGTGCAATCTCGTACATGGGTTTCCCGGAGGCGTGTGTGTGGCTGTAGCATCTGTAGTTGTGTGTGCTTGGCAATGGGACTGTGTGCTGTGCACATGTGGCATGGGACGGATTGGCCATGCCGATGGGTGTGTTGCTGTGCCCCTACTTATTGTGACTCTGGTGTATGCGGGCTCCTGGCCCATCCTGGGTCTGGTTTGTACTTTGCTTTTGGTGTTCAGATGAGACGCTTAGGAACGCATATGGCAACATGGGGGCCATGCCCCAGATTCGCATTTGGGAGGGAATATGCTTTTGGGGTTCAAATGGAACGCTTAGGAACGCATATGGCGACATGGGGGCCATGCCCCAGATTCGCATTTGGGAGGGAATATGCTTTTGGGGTTCAAATGGAACGCTTAGGAACGCATATGGCAACATGGGGGCCATGCCCCAGATTCGCATTTGGGAGGGAATATGCTTTTGGGGTTCAAATGGAACGCTTAGGAACGCATATGGCAACATGGGGGCCATGCCCCAGATTCGCATTTGGGAGGGAATATGCTTTTGAGGTTCAAATGGAACGCTTAGGAACGCATATGGCAACATGGGGGCCATGCCCCAGATTCGCATTTGGGAGGGAATATGCTTTTGGGGTTCAAATGGAACGCTTAGGAACGCATATGGCAACATGGGGGCCATGCCCCAGATTCGCATTTGGGAGGGGATATGCTTTTGGGGTTCAAATGGAACGCTTAGGAACGCATATGGCAACATGGGGGCCATGCCCCAGATTCGCATTTGGGAGGGAATATGCTTTTGGGGTTCAAATGGAACGCTTAGGAACGCATATGGCAACATGGGGGCCATGCCCCAGATTCGCATTTGGGAGGGAATATGCTTTTGGGGTTCAAATGGAACGCTTAGGAACACATATGGCAACATGGGGGCCATGCCCCAGATTCGCATTTGGGAGGGAATATGCTTTTGGGGTTCAAATGGAACGCTTAGGAACGCATATGGCAACATGGGGGCCATGCCCCAGATTCGCATTTGGGAGGGAATATGCTTTTGGGGTTCAAATGGAACGCTTAGGAACGCATATGGCAACATGGGGGCCATGCCCCAGATTCGCATTTGGGAGGGGATATGCTTTTGGGGTACATGCTGTGAGCCATGGGTGCCGAACGTGACATGTGTTGTGGCAGCATGACAGTGCATGGTTTGAGGTGTGTGCATGCTTGACATGGCCTGCATATTTGCTGTCTGTTGTGATTACTGGACATGGCATTGGACGCATCGTTATGAGTGAGTGATGGTTGTGTGCCAGCCAACGTATTGCAGTTGTCCCATCTCCTTGGTGTGCGTGCTGCCCTGTGCATCACTGCAGTGCTCGGGGGGTGTGGCCCATGTTGTGTGTTGTTGCTCACAGTGTGTCGTGCGCTTCATTGACTTCTGGCACATGGTTGGTCATGGGCATGTATCTTAGCGTGACTGCTGTATGTGTGGCAGCTGTGCGGATGACATGCCTTTCATGAGACTGGGGCTGACGGATGGGATGGATGGTATGTTGTATGTGCATGGTGTGTCTGTGTGTTTGATGGGTTCAGTGGTGTTCGTGTGCATTTATGTTGTTCCGCTCTGTTGCGTCTAGTGTTGTTTGTCTTACATAGGCGTAGTTGTGGGGTGTGTGGTTGACAGGCAGTAGGGGCTACATGGACAGGACTTCAATGGTGTTTCGGTTGTGTGTGATGAGTTGCACAGTGGCTGCCGTGTGGTACTATATTCAGTGTGGCTTGTGCATGCAGACGTGGCTCCTTGGGTGTTGCTATGTCTGTGATGGGTCATGTGGGGTGTGAGTCTGTTGTTCATGTCCGTGTGCACATTGTTCCCTTGTTCGTGACGGTGGGCGGTGCTGCGTGTTCGTCTGCTACGTGACATGTCCCATGTGTTGGTCGTGTTATGGTCCTCATGCCTCCAGTAATCCAGCCCTGTCCAGTTTCTCACCTGCAAGTTGTTCGTGCGTGCACTGTACTGGATGCCACATGGCTCTAAGCGGGGGGTGCTCCATGTTGCAGGTCTGTGGGGGTGGGGGGTGTTGTGGGTCGTGGGGTGGCTGGACACCCACTGACACCGATTGCTGTGGACCGTGATGTCTGCCTTTCGGCTGTCGTTGTGCACTGCGGTGGCTGACACGTGGCTGTGGGGTGTGGGGGATGCTCCTCCTTGCTGTGCTGTGGGACTAGGGGCCTGGTGTGTGTTGTACTTGGGCTGTCCACCGTCCCACCCACTGCACTTTGTGTTCCTGCCACTTACCTGTTACTTGTCGGTTAGTGCAGCTGTGGCGGACACATGGGTGTGGTGGGTGCTCGTTGTGGCGCTTCTGGCATATTTGGGGACCTGTTGGTGGTTACGTGGCTGGCTGAGTGTACACATGTCCCCACGTATGTTACAGTTGTTCGGTTTGGGCTGTGTGTGGTGGTGTCTGTTGCATGTGTGTGTGATGTGTTGTGTATTGTGTGCTGGACATGGGGGTGTTTGTCCCTGGGAGCTGTGGCATGGTGGTAGTGCATGTGAGTACATAGCGGTGTGCTGGTATACATTAGTTTGTACTTACCAGCCTCCACTCCCCCTGCTAATCCGGCGAGGATCTCCGGATGTATTATGACTCGCACCTTCTCCTCCCACGCTTTGAAGGTATTGAAGAGCGCGGGATTCCCTCCGCCAGTGACGGCAGCCAGCTCTCTGTTTTTGCCCTCCTTCTTCTTGACCAGGCTCTTTACGTCATTCCAACGTTTGTTTATTTCTCCTCTGTTCCTGGGCAGGGTCCCGACTGCATTGACCTGGTCTACGATCCGGTTCCACATTCTGTTTCTGGTGGCTAGTGGTGTGTGCTGGACCATGTTCCCATAGATTTGTGGGTACACCTTGATGATCTCGTCGACCATGACCGTCAGCTCAATGGGCGTGTACTTGGGCATCCTTTGTGGTGCCATGGTGTTTGTGGTGCTGGTGCGGTGTGTGTTGTGTAATGTGCAGGGGGTTTGTGGTGCAGGTGTTTGGTGGTGGTGGTGGTGGTGGTGGTGGTTGTGATGTGTGCGTTTCTGTGGTGTGCTGCTGTCCTTGCTGTGTCACTGTGTCCTCTCCTCTCCTCTCTGGTTTGCAATGTAGCAAGGGGTTGTGGTCTGTGGGAGTGCTGCTTTTGTACTCACCTATGTGGGTGTGTCCTCATGGTCTGTTGTTTTCAGGTGTGTTGTGTCTGGGGTTCTGGCCTTTGTATTTTTTGTTTGTCCGGGGGGGTGTTTTCGGGATGTGTACTGTGCTTGTGTATTTGTGCGTGCCTTGCTGTGTGGACTTGTTGGCCATGTTGTGTGCTATTGGTTTTGTGAGCGGATGGTTTCTGTGCAGGTACGTGGGCGCCATGGCTTCTGCCGTGTCGATTCTCATCGGCGTTGTTTGCGCTAGCGGGCGGTATATTTGTGGTTTTTCCGCGCTCATGGCGGTGCGATCGTAATTTCACGTGCGGTGTGTCGGCCGTGAGGGCGGGCGGTTTTGTGTTGTGCGTGTTTCCGTCCGTGGCGGGCGGTTTGACTCCGACTCGGACGTTGGCGGGCAGTATTTTGTGTGATTTTTCCGCCGATGGCGGTTTTCGGTTTGTGTAATCGTAATGGCGTGGTCGGTGTTCAGACGGTGTGTGCGGGCGGATTTTTGCCGCTTCCATGCCTGGCGGATTTTTTTACGCCGGGTATCGTAATGGGCCCCTTATATTTGTTTTTAAAATATCATATAAATTATAAATACATCTATACACATAAAACAATAATATAAATAAAAATAAAATAAATATATATAACAAATTAAAAAAATTAACATTATTTTTAATATTAATTATATACTACATTAACTAAAATAATACAAAAAATATTATATAGCGGAGGTAATAAAATTACTATTCCAACTCCAAACAGTGCAACAGTAGGGAAAATGTTGGATAGCGTAGGGGTAAAAATTACTATTCCCACTCCAGTGAGTGCCACAGTGGGGAAAGTGTTGGATAGCGTCGGGGTTAAAATTACTATTCCCACTCCAGGGAGTGCAACAGTAGGGAAAGTGTTGGATAGCGTAGGGGTAAAAATTACTATTCCCACTCCAGTGAGTGCCACAGTGGGGAAAGTGTTGGATAGCGTCGGGGTTAAAATTACTATTCCCACTCCAGGGAGTGCAACAGTAGGGAAAGTGTTGGATAGCGTAGGGGTAAAAATTACTATTCCCACTCCAGTGAGTACAACAGTAGGGAAAGTGTTGGATAGCATATGGGTAAAAATTAAATATCGATATTATTAACAACAATATTTTTGCTAACGATATTAATTACTTCGATATTACTGACTTCGATATAAAAAAACGATATTATTTACCTTAAGGTCGATATTCTGGTCAACGATATTCTTCACATCGATATTCTGTCCCTACGATATTAAAAACTCGATATTAGTGTAGATCGATATAAAAAAATCGATATTTTGACTGCTCACCCTAGGACCCTACATACATAGTGGGCTCACATCACAGCCCATGGCCGTTTAGTTTTCTGAGTGAGTGTGATGGCAGTTGGGCTGTCACTACATGCCACAGTGCGCACATGTGACTGTGCTCCACAGTAGGGTGTACATCCAAATTTGTAATCGCAGAGGGCTCATCATACAGGCTACTGTCGCCACAATGTGGGCTCCTTGTGGGTATTGATGGAGTGGGTCTGTCTCTTGCTGTGTTTGTTGCTGTGCAGCCCAGCTTAGGTCACATGAGTGTGTTGTGGAATCACTCATGTCACAATGGCTGATTGCCCACATAGAGGTGGCCAGTTCCTGTGGGACTTCTGGATGTCAGTGTGTACACATATATCTGTTTTGAGTTAAACCCCACATGATGGGTGTCGTACTAGCCTGAGTACACTGAGACACACACACATGTTGTGTTCATTATGCAGTGTGGGGCTGGCTGGTTGTGTTTGTGCACCTGCACCCATGCATTGGTATGGCTTTTCTGGACATTGCCTGGAAGTCGGGTGTAGGTATTGCCGTACTGTCCCTGGGACTCCTACCTCATCATTCGGCGCATTCTTCATGGTTATTATGTTCCATTGCTGCCATGGTATGGGTCTTGATCACCTGATGGCTGCAATCTACACAGGATTCCTTGGTATGTGTGTCTGTTTGTGTGCATATGTGTGTATGCATTCTGGTGGCCACTACTTACATTGTGTAATTGTACATTGGAGGCATTGTCAGCCCCCATGTGCACTGCTACTCTGCACATGTCAGAGGGATGTTAGTCGACGCTGGACACTTCCACTCAACAGATCTGTGTTTGTTAGCAACACACCCACTACTTAGCCACTACATTGCTTGTGGTGTTACGACCAGGAATCTGACATGCAGATTTGCATTGGCTGTCATTTTTGGACAGGCACTCACATTTAGCTCACTGAGGTGGGGTGGGGTCTTGCCCCATTGATGCTATGTTCCCGATATGTATGGATTTAGGATGCCACACTAACCTTTTGGTCAGAGTAGGGTGGGAGGGATCAAGCCCCATTAGCACGATGTACCACGTTTGGTGGTGTTTTTGACACCACATCCACCTTTTACTCACAGATGTGATGTGAGTTACAGTATGTGTTCCCTTTCAGTGTCACTGTTTCTGGGACTTCACACACAATACACAATCTTGGCATGATGGTAGGGTGAGGGGTATTTGGCCTACACGCCGTATGGGTGGGAATGCTGGTAGTGATAGGCATCCCCCCTTGTAGGTAGAGTATGCTGGTAGTGATAGACATCCCCCGTTGTAGGTAGAGTTTGCTGGTAGTGATAGGCATCCACCCCCTATGGGCTGGAGAATGCTGGTAGTGATAGGCATCCACCCCCATGCAGGTAGAGTATGCTGGTAGTGATGGGCATCCCTCCTTGTAGGTAGAGTATGCTGGTAGTGATAGGCATCCACCCCCATGCAGGTAGAGTTTGCTGGTAGTGATAGGCATCCCCCCTTGTAGGTAGAGTTTGCTGGTAGTGATAGGCATCCCCCCTTGTAGGTAGAGTTTGCTGGTAGTGATAGGCATCCACCCCCTATGGGCTGGAGAATGCTGGTAGTGATAGGCACTCACCCCCATGCAGGTGGAGTATGCAGGTAGTGATAGGCATCCAGCCCCATGCAGGTAGAGTATGCTGGTAGTGATAGGCATCCCCCTTGTAGGTAGAGTTTGCTGGTAGTGATAGGCATCCACCCCCTATGGGCTGGAGAATGCTGGTAGTGATAGGCATCCACCCCCATGCAGGTGGAGTATGCTGGTAGTGATGGGCATCCCCCCTTGTAGGTAGAGTATGCTGGTAGTGATGGGCATCCACCCCCATGCAGGTGGAGTATGTTGTAGGTGGTAAGCATCCCCCCTTGTAGGTAGAGTTTGCTGGTAGTGATAGGCATCCACCCCCTATGGGCTGGAGAATGCTGGTAGTGATAGGCACTCACCCCCATGCAGGTGGAGTATGCTGGTAGTGATGGGCATCCCCCCTTGTAGGTTGAGTATGCTGGTAGTGATGGGCATCCACCCCCATGCAGGTGGAGTATGCTGGTAGTGATAGGCATCCACCCCATGCAGGTAGAGTTTGCTGGTAGTGATAGGCATCCCCCCTTGTAAGTAGAGTTTGCTGGTAGTGATAGTCATCCACCCCCTATGGGCTGGAGAATGCTGGTAGTGATAGGCACTCACCCCCATGCAGGTGGAGTATGCTGGTAGTGATAGGCATCCCCCCTTGTAGGTAGAGTATGCTGGTAGTGATAGGCACTCACCCCCATGCAGGTGGAGTATGCTGGTAGTGATTGGCATCCACCCCCAATGGGCTAAACACTGCTGGTAATGATGGGCACACCCCTCCCTATTGGTTGTGCCTGCTGGTAGTTATGGCTATCTACCCCCTATGGGTGTTGAACTTGCCGTCTGCGGGGTACGCGTCGATTCCTATTGTTTATTCGGTCATAGACGTACAGTGCAGGTATGACATGCGCGATCGGATACATGCTTGGTTCGTCTCGTACCCGCTGTTCGTGTTGTGGCGCGAATCGACGCGAAGAGACTCCTGTTCCGGACGCTGAGACGTCCCGTCAGTGGCGAACCGTTCGGCGCGTAGGAAGTGCGCATCGTACTTGGCCGACCGGAAGCTGCTGTTTAAATGCCTCCGGACGAGTCGAGTTCAGCGCTTATGGTTCCGGCTCGTACGGAAAATGTTGCTGATTTCGGAGCCTACGGCTCGCTCGACAATCGGACACATTTGCGCATCGTACTTCCTTGCCCGGACGGATCGGCTCCGGGACCGAGTGGGTCGTAAGGTAAGGCTATGGACGGCTCTCGGAGGGCTGTCCGACCCGGATCGGAATCGGCCCCTAAGAGCGAAAAGAACTTTATTGGCTCACTCCTAGTGTCAGGATTAAAAACAGTGTACCTGCAGTATGGAAAAATATTTACTGCATGTGACAGATGAAACAGGTCTACATGTTTCGGCCACATCGACCCATGAAGGTGTCACAGCCTTCTTCAGGACCTAAAAACTGCTACTGCGTTTGACTATGTGAAACAGTGAAAGATAATCAAAGCACAAGGTAATAGAAACAAATACAAGAACAAATACAAAACCAGTAATCCCACTTTTGGTGAACACGATTTACTGGTTTAACCTGTGGGAGACAAAAGTGACAAGAAAAATCAACTGCATGTGTCTAAGAACATGTACATCAACAAGATGGTGTGAGTCATATGTATCCATCACTAGTCTGCCATCAAAATGCAAAATAGAAAAGGTTCAAAATTAGTCTTACCCGTTGATTACGGATAAAAAAGCCTCACCTCAGCCTGGCAACAGCTCAGGACGGGAGGTACCGCTCTGAAAGAAGGACGTTTGCAGGTGTCAGACTAATATAGCAATATTCAGTCGGACACACCTCCAACATACATACAAAATGGAGCAACCTGTTCACAATGTCAGCCAAGGCATTGGAGTGCCAGTAAGCCAACTTTATAGCGATGGGAAGTGTATAGAGTCTATAGTTCGTTAACCTCTTACTACGCAAAAACACGTAGTTGGTAGAAAAGGAGGACGGTGGCATGACCCTGTGCTAGCAGCTAAATGGTGCTATATGTATATGTGTGCAGCATATCGGAGCTTTAGTATTCACGTTGCCAAAGTGTGAAAAACATTAATGACCAGATGGCTGTCACACATATAATTCCAAGCGAGTGCAGTTGTATTGGCACTCCAAAAAGGGGGCTCGTAAGTACATTACTATGTCGACACCTCGATAAAAAACAATTGTGACGAGGTAATTGTGCAAGTTCATCGACATTCCAAGGGGGAGCTACAAAAACGTTTCTTACATCAATGGAAAAACCAGGGGGAAAAAGTGGGCCGTAAAAAGCATTTTTTACAATAATAGAAAAACAGCGTTGTCGGCTGTTAGTCACCACTAGTCAATACTTTGCATTAAGGTTTAAGCCGCTGCAGCTAGTAAGAAAAAGTCAACCAAACCAAGTCAACAAACTGACGCGCAGTTGGGGCAACTACCGTCAGTAGCAGCACAGTGTCCACTAGTCTTCAGCCCAAAGGGGATACATGCAGCTATGTTGGTGGGCTGATTCCTGTGTGCACATATGCTGGCAGAAGCAACATAGCATCTTTAGGCTGTTAGTAAGCTTCAGAATCATGCTTACCAGTAAGATTTGACCCGCTTTATCATACAGTTAGGTTAGTGGGCTGTATATTTTCAGTGCTTGCGCATGCAGAAGCGACGTAGAAAGAGTATCGGCTGAACACAGATATACTGAAATTCTAGCCTACGCAATAGTCAGCACGTCTTATACATACTATCATGACAGAAATACAGGGCCTGGCTTTTGATGAAGCCACTGTACAGGCTATTTTAACAACAACCAGTATTATTGACACGATCCACAGAGGCCCGACCACACAAGGGGATGATTGGGCTAAACTCCTTACTCTAAAAAGATTGCACTCACGCACACAGATACACTGTGCTATAATGACAGAGTACATGCGTGGTAACTGTGCCCCTACGGGGCTGATAGTGACCAACACACCCAGATTATTCCTTGAAGACAAGACTTTTATGAAAGATTGGTCTCTCATGCCTGGCGATGCATGAGGGATTGGCTTATTTTAATTATCAGCACAGCCAAACGCATCGCGGACACAATTCTTATTGAGATCCAGACCCTCGAGGCATAGATAAAATCTGTCATTTCTATGACCCTCTATAAGAAGAATTCAGAGGAAACAAACAAGACTAACAAAGAACTCTAGGACTCTATCCTTACAACGAAGATCAACAAGTTTAAGAAAGATCTGGCATGTTTCTCGTTTGAGAAAGTGTATCCATACACTAGTGACAATTACTCTCCACCGGAATTTAACAACAAGGGAAGAAGATATGGCTCCACCTATTCATCTTCAGGTACCAATGGCTGGTCGAGCGATTCAGACTCATCAGCCAACACTGGACCATAACAAAGAGGCCGAGGGTGCAATAACAGACGGAATTGGAGGAGTGGTCCACCGGGTCCCCAACAAGCACAATGGTGGCCTCCCACTCCTTGGGGTTATCCTAACCCGCCGTTTCAGCCGCCTTTGTTACCATACCAGCCTCATCCTCAATTGTTCAGCAACTAGCCTTTTTTAGGGTCTGGCCGAGGACGATCGAGAGGCAGACGAAGAAACCAGCAAGCGCACGTACACTGGACCCCCCACCATCCCTGAGGAATACACGGAGCAAGAAGAAACTACTGCCGCAACCAGGGACCAGCAGCGAAATGATCTAGTGGTCAATTTGAGCGACCGTGTACTCACTCCTGAGGAACAGGCTGCACTTAATAGAGGGCTCGGATTCGTTTCCAGATATGAAGGGGACTCATTCCAAGTACAACGAGAACTAGCACAATTTTTCCGGAAAATCCGGTTGCACTTCTTCTTCCAGGATAAAACCAGCGAAACCGTGGATGCGGGGCTTACTAACACCGGTTTGAAAAACCGTTCCACCTTTAATCCTCCAGCTCAACTGGTTCCTGCCCAGGTGCTGACTTTTGAGAAAGTGGTAACAACAGAGGTGTCTGCCCTTTGTGAATCGAATAAACGACATTTCCAGAACCTGCCCACTAAAGAGCAGAAGGCTTTGCAAGCACTGGCTAAGGATGAATCCATCACTATCAAGCAGGCAGACAAGGGGGGTGACATTGCGATTATGAGTACATCATCATATCGCACTGAATGCCTGTGCCAGCTTGAAGACAGACTCTTTTATCGACCACTCAAAGCAGACCCGACCAATAGACTTACACAGGAGATTGCCAAGCTTATTGAAGAGGCTAAAGACGAAGTCTGGATTACGGCCCAAGAGGCAAGTTATCTTACCACCTCACACCCAGTGACGCCTTACTTTTATGTTCTGCCAAAAATACACAAGGCTCAAAGGCCACCGCCTGGGAGACCTATTATTTCCGGTATTGGGTCTCTTCTTGAACCCTTGTCCACCTTCGTCGATCACTTCCGCCGCCCGATTGTGCGTGAGATGCCAACGTATCTTCAGGACACTAAGGATATCCTCAGACTGCTATCAGACACTCTGTACGACATCACTAGAGACTATCTTGTCTCGTTTGATGACAAATCACTTTATACCTGCATCCCCCAGGACGAGACACTAGATGCAGTACGTTCATTACTTGACAACAGAGACCTTGACACCATCTCACAGGTACACTTCATCATGGAGTGTGCCAGGATAGCCATGAAAGAGAACTACTTTCAGTTTGAGAACACCATGTACCTACAGACATCGGGCACTTCTATGGCAGCGTTTTCGTGCCCAGCCTAGCCAACCTCTATGTCCATCTATTCGAACGGGAGCACGTATTGACAGACGACAATCCATACAAAGGTCACATCCTCCTCTGGAAACAAAATATTGACTATGTGTTTGTCATCTAGATGGGTGAACCTGACACCATTTCCAACTTCCACCAATGGCTTAACACCAGGAATGAGTTCCTCAAATTCACAGTGGAGTTTATCAAGACAAGTCTGCCCTTTTTGGACATACAGATTTTCCCCACAGCGGAAGGCCTGGATACCGAGCTCTACAGGAAACCGATGGCATGGAACTCTCTTCTATCATATAACAGTTACCATCCCAAGTCGCTCCGCGACAATTTGCCATATGGGCAATTCCTCCGCATTAGAAGGAATTGCTCGTCCAGAGAGAAGTTCAATGAACATGTCAAAACACTTTCCATCCAACTCAAAAAGAGGCACTACCCTACAAGACTCATTCGCCGCTCACTGAAGAGAGCAGCCAACAGTAACAGATAAGCACTAATTGAGCAACCTGTCCAGATAGAAAAGATGTCAAGGCTAACGTGTGTCAACACGTTCAGTACCCTCTCGAACGGAATACTTAAAATTGTTCTGAAAAACTGGAGGATTCTGAATATAGGTAACAAACCGATTCCAGAACCTCTCTTTGCCTTCAAAAGGAGCACCAATCTGAGGGACAACTTAGTCCACACGAGACCGAGAACTAAGAAACCCCCCACACAGAACACTCTATGGGGTCTACCAGCGATTAAAGGACACTTTCCGTGCGGTACATGTGCTGCGTGTCCTCAGACTAAACACACGAGCTCTGTGGACTTAGGTACGGACAGACCATGGTCTCAGGTTTGCCATACAAACTGCAATAGTGAAAGGCTCATTTACTCGGTCACATGCACATGTGGTCTTCGCTACGTGGGCATGATAACCCGCAAAGTAAAACGGAGCATTGTGGAACACAAACCATTCGGTGCAAAAAACAAGCTACCAAACTCACCAACCACTTCCTTGACCTCAACCACACAGCGGACAAACTTAGCTGGACTGTTCTGGAACAACCTTATATTCCTGCTCACATCACGGATATAGCAAGATTTTTATTCATTAAAGAGCAGAAATGGGTTCACAAACTACGCAGTGATAGCAATGATTTGAATGATGATATACCCTGGACTGCATTATAGTTACCGCGGCCTGCGCCCATTGAACCATCTTAAATCAGTTGTGGTCTGCCAGGATAGTGTCATATGCCGATGACACTCAACTGTTGTTTACGTGCGACGAAGGCTCTGGTTTTAGAGGCGAGGAGATTAACACCTGTCTTACGGAGGTTTTCTCTTGGTTGCGGCTTAATCAACTAAAGTGCAACCCAGAAAAATGAGAGATTATCTTTTTGGTTGGCACGCCTTGCGAATCATGGCATCAATGGTGGCCTCGGGATATGTCCCCTCCTATTGCTCCTGTCGGCATTGTGAAGAAGTTAGGGGTCAAGTTAGACACTACCCTAACAATGAAAGCCCAAATTCAGACCGTGGTGGGCTCGTACTTCGGCATGCTGAAAATGTTAAAAAATGTTCTTCCTCTGCTATTGGTCGACTACCGGAAGACAGTTGTCCAAGCCTTGATTACATCCAGGTTGGATTATGTTAATATCTTGTACCTGGGCCTTCCTGAGTATTTACTGAATCGTTTGCAGGTGGCTCAAAATGCAGCGGCTAGAGCCATTCTTATGGTAGGTCCCAGAGCACACATGACAATCCACCTGAGGGCCTTACATTGGCTTCCGGTACGTAAGAGGATCCAGTTTAAAACGCTGGTTCTAGAATTTCGGGCCTTTCACGGCACAGGGGCTGTATATCTTAGGAGAAGGGTCCAACACTATGTGCCACAACAGACCCTGAGGTCCTCAGGACAGTCATTAATGCACATTTCCAAGTTTGCCCGCTCTCGGATAGGCGGTCGCTCGTTTCAAGTGCTCGCCGCCTGCTCGTTGAACGGGCTGCCTCCCTATCTTAGGCAGGTCCAGGACTTGATGACTTTTAGAAGACAGCTAAAAACCTGGCTTTTCCAGCAGTAATTCTTTGTTCGGCCATGGCTTGCTTTTCGAGCTCTGTTTCCTGTCTTTTGGTGGTCCTTTGTCAGCGCCGGGACACTCTGTGGAGTAGCCGTGCGATTTATAAGTACCTATTTTCATTTCATTTCATTTCACTTCTCTCACTGCACCTTACATCGCAGTGTATTCAATCTTAGTGTAACATTATCGCACATTACCTGCAAATATGTGACTTAATGCGTGCTTAATGTCAATAAGCACAATAGATGCGAAGTACTGTAGATGATTTGATGTTTAATTATATCTCCCTAAACATTTAGTTTAAGAGAGGCACACTGACGCGCTTTGCTCCCATGAGCATATGCTAAGGAGTGAGGTCTGACAAACACACTGAAAGAGCGACACCTGTTCGCGAAACTGCACTGCCTGCATCCACTGAGCCAACCACGATTATCTGTGATTTGCCATTCTTGTCATTTGAATCCGTTTTGAAATATTATCGCACATATTGTGTAAATGAATATGTGACTCAAGGAATACCCAACATCAATGAGCACTGAAGATATAATACATGAGATGGTTTGTCAATTAATAAGATCTTCTGTGACATTCAGTTTAGGAGTAGCACGCTGACACTTTGTGCTCCCAAACTACATCTACCATGAGCACTTGCTGTTCAGTGTTGTCTCACAAACAAACGCAATCACAGAGCAATACCCGTTCGCGAGACTACATTTCCCAGTAGCATCCGCAGAAACGGGACGTTCAACGTGCACACGCCCACACTGCCTCTGAGCTGATTTATTTGCTGTCAAAATGGCCGTTGGTTACCTCCGGTTGCAGCTCTTCTACTGCCCGGGGTATGGACGGACAGGTAAGCCGCGAAAGCCATGCGTAGGCTAGAATTTCAGTATGTCTATGTTCAGCCGATACTCTTTCTATTTCGCTTCTGCATGCATAAAAGTTAGGACTTTACTACTCCTAAACTGAGAAAAAGCCTAACTTTAAGACTTTCGGTATTCACAGAAGGCATTTAGGAGTCCTAAAGTTAGGGCTACTAACTTCTGTGAATACCGAAATGCGTAAGTTCATTCTGTGAATACCAAAATGAGTAAGTGTATTCTGTGAATACCAAAAAGTACTAACTTTACGTTTTTGACGTAAGTTAGTTCTGTGAATCAGGCCCTACATATTTTCACCTTTTCCTTGTTACTGTTTATATGTAGAGTATACTAACTTCAAACTAGGTTTGCCTATTAAATGACAGAGAGTTCTTACTCATTTAGCCAAGTTAAAGGCTGGTATTGCTTTACTGCAAGAAACTCATGTCACTGAACTGGAGCCGAAGAAACCTGTATGTAATTAGGTCGGATATGCATTCACTTCACCAGGTAATTGGAAATATAATGGTGTTGTATTTCCTTGTAAGAAAACTTTAGATGTTGCATTATTGTTACAAGAATTAGATCAAGAAGGTCGCTGGGTTTTATTGGAGTTATCAGTGAATAAGATACCAATATCGTCAATATATGCAACCACACAATTTGATAAATTATTATGGCAAATTATTATGCCCAACATTATACACAAACTAATGTCTATCTCTGATGTTTATTTAATTTGATTGCAAACTCGTAATAGACCAATTTTTGGACTGTTCCTCCAAATCTTTTATTGTCCCTTCCTCTGTTCACAAACAATTCACTGCAGCCACCAAAGATCCCTCATTGACTCATGGAGAATTTGCAACCCCTGCTTATAAGAGTACACATTCTTATCCCCTGTATCTTCTTCCCAATCCAGGATTGACCACCTTTTCCATTTCTAATCCTTTATCTCAACATATCTGATGAGCTGAAATATGTGCCATTTAATTTCTGGCCATGCACCGTTAATTTTAGATCTAGATCTTCCTTTTCCTCCAAAAGTGAGACGTTGGTGCTTCAATACATCTCTTTTACTAGATACCTCCTTCACAAACATTTTTGATGCTTTTATAATGGAATATTTTGCTTTGAATGATTCTCCGGATTTATTTTTTCAGATAATTTGGGATACTTTCAAGGCTGTCTCTAGAGATTTTATCATGAATATGTCTCCAACAAAAGGCAAGCAAATTAAAAGAAAAAACCTCAGAACTCAAACAACACATTAAATCCTTAGAGCTTTCCTATTTTGTGACCAAATCTAAGACATATTTAGATAAATTGATCAAAGCCAAATTTGACTTCAATAAGCTTTCAACTGAGGATTCAGCCTCTTATCTCCTTAAATCAAGTACAAAATACGATGGAGGCCAAAAAAGGCAAGCAAGCTTTTAGCGAACTTAAAGTAAAAACAGAACGTGCCAAAATAGGCACTATTTTACAGGACAATTCCATTCCTCTATTCAAAGTGTTGAGTATAGAGAATTCAAGAGTCTTGATAAATTAGAAGGTTTTTATTGAGTTCCAGGTAACAAGGCCAGCACAGCATACACAGCTCCGCACAGCTGCACCGAAAGCGAAGACTCCTCAACTGATCACTGATGACACTTAGAACTAACTAGTGTCATCAGTGATGTAACACAGGGAGCATGCCACAATATGCAAATGGGAATAAAGTAAAAGTAAACATAAACACAACACATCTTCTCCCTTTAACATTGGCAAAACTAAAAATAATGTAACACAACCTTTTCCTTTAATAATAACAAAAACAAAACAACAACAAAAAAACTAATATTCAGTGACATAGTCATTAAGATAATCAGGTGGTTTTACAATTCTACCAAACTTGTTTACTGAGATGTCTTTACCTGTAGATGTAGAATCAGAAACAGATACATCTTCTTGTGCAATCAAGTCTGAAGAAACAGAATTGAAAAATTCTCATGAACAGAATCAGGAACACTTTCAGCTTGTGCTGAATCAGAAGAATTCACATTCTCAACTTGTGCAGAATCGGAAAAATCCTCTGTTTGAGCATTAACTAAAGGAACCTCAAACTGTGCAGAACCAGAAATATTCTGATCCTCAACCTGTACAAAGGTGGAAGGATTCTCAACCTGCACAGAATTGGACATACTTTCAGCTTGCTCACATTCAGAATCAAGCCAGTGAAAACTCCTCGTCTCTTGAATTTCCTCTTGAATTTCTACCCACTTATCTAATTTCTCATTGAATTTTACAATTCTTCCCAGATGCCAAACTTTACCATCTGATAACCTAACAGAATTCTTAAAAATTTCGGTCACACTAAGTGGTTTAGAAAATTTGCTTTGACCTTTCCTCACCTTGAAAGGTAACTTGACTCGCACTAAATCACCCACTTCTAGAACAATTTTTCTAACATTGTGTTTAGAGTCATAATATTTCTTATACTTCTCTTGATGTAACATAATGTTGTTTTTAACTTGTTCAGGTGACCACTCTAACAATCTAGAATGCTTCAACCAACATTGGTTATCTTTGGTAAACGGTACACGCCCCTTCATGATAGTAAAAGGACTGTACCCAGTAACAGTAGGAGTCACACGATACATCCAAACCATTTTCTTAACTCCTACCACCCAATCTTGACCTCTAATATTGGCTAATTGAATGGAATCTTTGATTACTCGATTAAACCTTTCTACTTCGCCATTCCCGCTTGGATGATAGATAGAAGTAACTTTGTGTGTAATACCATTGCGTTTCAAAAATTCTTCAACACGATGGCACTTGAATTGAACTCCGTTATCTGTTATGATAACCTTTGGAAGTCCTTCTCTCTGGAACAACTCATCCATAAACTCAAGAACACTAGCAGAATCAGCTCTCTCCACTACCTTAACTTCCGGCCATTTTGAGAAATAATCTACAGCTACTAAAATATACAGGCTTCACTCGTTTTTAAAAATGGGCCCAGTGATGTCTAAACCCAAGGTTTCCCAAGGCATTTCAGGACACAGAATAGGACACATCGGAGGAGTGGTAACCTTTTGAGATTTGTCAGAATTGAGACATGAAGAACAATCTCTCACTACTCTTTCTACTTCAGTATCTACTCCCGGCCACCAATACAATTCTCTGACACATTTCTTTGTTTTAACAATGCCAAGGTGTCCTTCATGACACAACCGAATGACTTTCATCCTTAAATCTTTGGGTGGAATTATTTTTTCACCCCGTAAAATATTGCAATCCTTTAATGACAATTCATCACGTACTTCCCAATATTGTTTCAATTCCTCGCACAATAACTTTTTAATAGGCCAACCTTCAACAATACATCCCTTGACTTTTGCAAGAAGCTCATCCTTAATCATAGATTCTTCCCATTCCTGAGGACTCAAGGTGACATTATCTATATTTAAATTTATCCCAGCTACCTGAAAATCATCCCAATTTTCAGTGGAAGACTCTAATGGTAAGGGTAATCTACTCAAACAATCAGCTACTTGGTTCTTAGCCCCAGGGATATAACCTACAGAGTATCTGTAATCCAACAGACGAACTGACATTCTAGCTATTCTCGGAGTAGCGTTTAATAACCCGTCTGGAGAAAGAACTTTCACTAGGGGTTTATGGTCACACCTAATTTCAACATGGTAACCCCATATAAAACTCCTAAAATGTTCCAGTGCCCATACAACAGCTAACGTTTCTCTTTCAATTACGGAGTATCTTTCTTCAGCTGGAGATAGAGCTCTTGAGGCATATGCTACTGCATTTTCTTTCCCACTTTCCTCTTTTTGTGATAACACAGCACGTAATCCTTTCTGACTTGCATCAGTAGTAATGATGCAAGGTAAACAGGATCAAAACCTACCAATTCCTTGGCATCGCATAGTTCATTTTTAAGTTTTGAGAAATCTTGTTGTAGAGTATCTGACCACACAAATACAGACTTATTTTTCAACAATTGACGCATGTTAAATGTTTTTTCAGAAAAATTCCTAACAAACTTACTATAAAACTCTATGAGCCCTAGAAAGGACCTCAGCTCATCTTTGTTCGCAGGTGATGGAGCATTCCTTATAGCACTCATTAAGTTCGATTTGGGTTTTATGCCTTTGGCTGAGATTTCATGGCCTAAGTAATCTAAGGAGTCAACACCAAATTTACACTTGGAAAGTTCTGCAGTAAGTCCCCTTTCTTTTAATACTTCCAAAACAGAGTGAATTCTCTCATCATGTACACATTTAGTCTCACCCATAATAAGGATGTCATCCTGAAAAAATAGGATACCAGGTAAGTCGTGGAACAATTTAAACATGAGTTTTTGAAAAACTGCAGCCGCTGACGCTAGGCCAAACGGCATGCGCAAAAACGATAACAACCTTGAGGAGTCATAAATGTGGTCAGACTTTTACTATCTTCATGCAGCATGATTTGATGATATGCCGACGTCAGGTCGATAACAGAGAACCATTGCATGCCTTTGGTAAGAGAAATTAATTCATTTATTTTGGGTAAAGGGAACCTCTCAACTACGATATTGTTATTCAGAGACCTCAAGTCAATGCATAGACGGACTTTGCCGTTGGCCTTACGAGCCACGACTAAAGGTGCAACCCAATTAGAAGCTTCAACTTCTTCAATAATGCCATCGTCTAAAAGACGTTTCAATTCTTTTATAACTTCTTCTCTAGCTGCCCAAGGAATGTGTCGAGACTTATGAACTATGGGTTTGGCATCATCTTTGAGTATAATTTTATGAACATAGCCATTTAATTGACCCACTTTATTAGAAAAGACCTCAGGAAACTCTTTTTTTAATTTAAGGTGATAATCCTCATTATGGTCTAAGACCATTACTTGTTCAGCTCCATTAGGGTTCAGAATTATGTTTAAATTTCTTTGGTCAATCCACCCTAAAACAGGAGGACCATCTAAAGCAATATATAATTTGCCAATTGAAGATCTACCTTTAAATTCAAATGTAAGTTCTCTATAACCAATTAAATTGATTTTTTCTCCTGTAAAACTCTCTGGGGAAACATCAGGAGGGGATAAAGTGGAACCTAACACATGAACAAAATCCTTTTCCCATTGTACTTTGTCAATAATTGTGTACAGAGAGCCTGAATCCGCCACAATAAGTATTTCAACTCCACCTATAGATATGGCACACACAGGTTTAGATTTACAGTGAATGTTTAACGAGTTAACACTGTCAGACACTCCTAAAACACAATCAACATTCTTAGTTGGATTATCATCACCAGATGATATGGAAGATGAATCATTATATTCTTCTTTAAGCAAGGTAACTTTCTTCTTTTTGTTTATATTACGTTGACACGCTTTGGTAAAATGACCTATTACACCACATTGAAGACATTTTTGTTTCTTAGCTGGGCAATTCTTAAAATTAGCTAAATGATTTTTGCTTCCGCACCTATAACATTTTAACTCTTTGTTGGTATTATCTCTATTGGAGGTAGGGAAATTGACAGACTTAGCTTTGGATTTTGAAGTAATTTTGCTCACAGTAAGTTTGTCAATTTCCTTAGGTGATTCAGAAATAGCTTTAGCACATTTGTTGGTGATCTCTGCTTTTTTAACTAAAGCAACTACATCAGACAATGATGCTTCACCATATATCCAGAGACGTTCTTGAACATGTTCACTGTTAACATACATTATGATTTGGTCTCGGATTAGTTCTTCTTCTAGCGAACCAAATCTGCAAGTCAAAGCTAATTTCTTTAAGTCTGACACAAAATCCTCAACAGTTTCTTGCTTCCGTTGTCTTCTTCTGAAAAATTTATGGCGATCAATGGCTATACAAACTGAAGTGGAGTAGTAAGTATCTAGATCTTCTAATGCGTGAAAAAAACATTTGAATCATCAGCAGGATGAGCTTTTTTGTTCATTGAATTGTATACCTTTAATTCTTGAGGACCAAGTGAGTGAAGTAAAATTTTCTTTTTCCTAACTTGCGTTAGATCATCTTCACCATCTTCTAATGCATCTATATAATTTAGGGAGTATTCTCTCCATTCTAGCCATTTAATCGGAGGATCCCCTTTAGTAGAGAGAAATTACTGTGGAGGAGTTAGAGAAAAGGTTTGCGCCGCACACATGGTGAATGAGTAAAAGCAAATATAGTTGCACCGAAAGCGAAGACTCTCAACTGATCACTGATGACACTTAGAACTAACTAGTGTCATCAGTGATGTAACACAGGGAGCACGCTACAATATGCAAATGGGAATAAAGTAAAAGTAAACATAAACACAACACAAAGGCAAAGATATTCCCACAGAATTTACAGATTACTATAAAATCCTGAATACACAAGAAAAGTATCCTTTGAAATCTGACATCAATTCAGACCTCTCCTCCAAACTTAAAGAATTCAATTTAACCACAGATTTTTCTTCCCTTGATACTGATATCTCAATCCAGGACATCTGCACTGCTATCAACTCTAATAAAAAAGGCAAAGCTCCTGGCCCGATGGTTATCCTATCGAATTCTACCTTCATTTCTTTAAATTAATTCCTAAATTACACCAGTTGTTTACCTTCTTTGCTTCTATTAACTCCGCTACCGGGACCTTTCAGGAAGCTTTAATATGTCTTATTTTAAAATATAATAAAGATCCTAAGTTATGTAAAAACTATAGACCTATTTCCCTTGTAAATTATGATTATAAATTCTTTGCTTAGAACCTGGCTTTATGCCTTGATCCTTTTTTCCCAAACTTAATTGACCAAGAACAGTCTGTTAAAGGTAGACATCTTTCTTATAATTCTAGACTCTTCCTTCAAAGTTTCAGCAAATCCAAAACATATAAACACTCTTTAGCAGCTATTTTCTTAGACGCTGTGAAAGCTTTTGACCGAATACATTGGAGTTTTCTATTTTCTACTCTTTCATGGTTTGGCTTTGGGCAAAAAATTATCAATCTGGTCTCTCTTTTAGTCTCCCCCTTGAACTTCCATATTTGTTAACTGAACCATTTCCTCTTATTTTCCTTTACATAGAGGAGTGTGGCAGGGATGTCACCTATAACCTCTTCTTTTTATTTTTGCTCTTGAACCCTTCTTATCTAAAATCCGACAGAACAATACCATACAAGGTGTCAAGTATGGGGATAAGCAGATTAAAATTTCAGTTACGCTGATGATGCTCTTTTATATATGGCCATTCCTGACTCTTCTGCACAACTATTTTTAGATACCGTTTCCACTTTTGCTTCCCTTTTAGGTTATAAACCTAATTCTGACAAGTGTGAGATTCCACTTAATGAAAGGTACTTGAAGCACGATTTCCTCTTTTCTGGCTTTCTTTGGAATCCAGTAAAAATTAAATACTTGGGTCTCTGGTTCACCAACTCCTTAAAAGATACTATATCACCTAATTCTACTACTCTACGTGCTACTTTATCTACCCTCACTTCCCGATCGAACCCACTATTTCTCTCATGGTGGGGTAGGTTAGACTCCATTATGATGATGTTAGTTCCCATAATTCTTTTCTATCTCTCAGCAATTTTTATCAACGTCCCCACTTCCATTTTTTAAAATATATACTATTCTCACTGCGTTTTTATGGAACAATAAAAAACCTTGTGTATCTCTCACCAGACTACAAAGTAATAAACAACAAGTGGGAGTTAATTTTCCAGATTTCCAATCTTATCGTGCTGCTTTCTTTTGAAACAATCAAGCCTTTATCAGGATAACCACACTATAATTAAACCCCCTTGTGAATGGAATTGGAGTTATTCTTATTCAACCTTTTTCCTTTTCAGAATGTTTGTCTTTTACCTAACTGTTTTCTTCCCATTCTTTAAAATGCTTGTAGAATATTACGTCCAATTTATATTTCTCCTTTTTCAGTCCTGGACCAATTCCTTTAGTCCTCGATCTGGTACAATAAACTTATTAAAATCAATAATAGAACTATCTTTTGGAATTCCTGGTGGGAAAAAGGTTTAATATGGGCTCATCAATTAATTCATAACAATTCACCTGTCTCCTTTTCACAGGCGGAATCCTCCTTTCACTTTCCTAATTCGTATAAGAACATATAAGAACAAGTTTCAATCTCTGATCTCATCTATTTCTACTACATACTCTTCACTTCGTCTAATCCCCATCTCCCCTTCCTCCATTTCCCCTCTACAACCATTGTTGCTAACCGCCCCTACATGCTTTACTTCACCCCCTGGTGAACGACAAAAACCAATACTGGAGTTACAATGGGCAGGAGACTCACACACTTCTTTCCCCCCTTCTCTATGGAATAAAATGTGGCTCAAAATCCACAAAACTTCCCAAGCTGCCAACACAACTCAAACTTTATCTTTTATTTATAACTAAGGCTCCCTGTTTTCCGTTTTTACTGACTTCCACAGATAAATACAGACGGAAACATTAATTTTCATGTCTGTATTTATTTTTAAATGTGGATAAAAACGGAAATTGGGTTGCTTTTTGAGTAATTCTAAATACTGTCTGCCATGACTGCCAGGCCAGTAGATGTGTGGATTGATAGATAAGTTAAAAAAGGAAGGAATTTTAGTAAAGAGGCTTTAACAGCAGTAGATATGCACAAGGTCGATACTGAAATTTGCATATTTTCAAATAAGTGCACTGATTTATCTTCTGCGAGTGTTCACAGAACTGAAACCTAGCAGACATTCAAGCATGAGTGCATATTTATCGGGTTAATAAATGTGGAAATATACTAATTTCAGCTTAATTTTTCCAGAAACCCCAAAATAAATATGGATAAATACAGATAAAACTAGCAAAAAATAAATATGGATAAATACAGACAGAAATGGCAAAAAGAAATACCATAAAACCGGGAGCCCTCTTTATAACCGCCTTCTGATTACTCTAGCTTCCTAGTTTGATCCTACTGCTCCATCATCCTGTTGGTCCTGTCCTGTCTCTGGTTCAGACATTAAGCATATTTTATTTTAATTCACCACTAATTCTGGATATAAGTTTGGAAACAAATTACCTCTATTGTTTATACACACATATTTTTTTCCTTTACCAACTTATTTTTAGTTAGCCTTTCAGACGATTGGCATGTACAAATTGTGGATTTATTAATTGCTGTTTGTTCAAAATTGGAGTCTCTAGATGGCAGAGGTTTTCACCCTGTTCTAATAGGGACCACAATCCTAGGCAGGGTAAGCTAGATACACACTTTAAATTAACCTTTGCTCACCCTCTGGGAGCTTGGCACAGAGCAGGCAGGCTTAGTTTAAGAGGCAATATGTAATGTATTTGTGCAACACAAACACATACACGCACACCACAGTAACTCAATGAATACACGACAAAAAGACTCCACATAGTTTTAGAAAAATAGAGAATACCTTAGTCAAAGAAGACCAAAACGACAGAAAATCCAAGCAGTAGAAGTCGAGATATGAATTTTTAAAGAATAAATGCAAAAACAGGGCTTTGAAGTCAATAGCGCTAAAACGTTACATGAAGTCGTGAGGGACCTGGGTAAATCCAAAGTTCAGGCTGACCGCGACAGAGGGCAGGACGGCTATGAGACTCACACAGGTCCTGCTGAAAAAGTACCTTGTCCTTAGCAGGGCAGAGATCAGCAGGCAGCAGGGCAGCTCAGCAAAGCAGAGAAGCAGTTCATCAGAACAGGCAGTCCAGGCAAAGTGGCAATCCTTATAGCACAGCAGTTTTTAGTCCAGCAAAGTTCTTCCTAGGTCCAGTAGTGTACTGTCTTGGTAGGGTCAGAGCCCCAGTACTTACACCCAAATGTGCCTTTGAAGTGGGGGTGACTTCAAAGCAGCTCCTTGAAGTGCACAGGTCCTCTTTCATCCCAGCCCTGTCTGTCAGTCTATCTGTGGGAGGCAATAAGCCCTTTGTGTGGGACACAGGACACTGCCTATTCAGATGTAAGTGTTAGCTCACACTCCCCTTCCTGCCCAGTAAGGCTATCAGAATGCAGATGAGTCCTCTCTCACACCCACCCTTCCTATAATTGTGGCTGTCTAGAGGGAATACACAAAGTGTAGCTGTCACCCAGCCCAGATGTGTATTGGAGATAGGCTGCAGGCACACAGAGCAAAGTTAAGAGTAGAGAAATGTTCCCTTTCTAAAAGTGGTGTTTCTAAAATAGTAATGTCAAATCCAACTTTACCACTAAAGAGGATTTATCATTACCATTCCAAAGATATGAAACATGATTTAGCTACTCCTTTCTAATCGGGAATTATAGCTTACAAGTGTCTAAAGGAGTTCCCATTGCTAGCCTATAGGAGGAGTAGACCTCACAGTAGTGAAAAACAAATGTAGCTGTTTGTCGCTACCAGGACATGTGAAACTTAAAAGTACATGTCCTACTATTTCCTTACACAGTACCCTGCCCTTAAGGCTACCTAGGGCCTACCTTAGGGTTGACCTATGTGTAATAAAAGGGGAGTTTAAGGCTTGGCAAGTGGGTTTAAATGGCAAGGCGAAGTGGCAGTAAACTGCACACACAGGCCATTCAATGGCAGGCCTGAGACAATTTTAAAAGGCTACTTTTGTGGGTATCACAACCAGTGCTGCAGGCCCACTAGTAGCATTTAGATTACAAGCCCTGGGTATTTGGTATACCACGTTACAAGGGACTTAGAGGTAAGCTAAACATGCCAATCAGGTATGCACCAATGTCGCCATGTTTAGGGGAGAAGCCAATGAGCTATAGCACTGGTTAGTAGTGGTAAAGTGCTCAGAGTCCTAAGGCCAACAAAAAGATATAGCAAAAAGTGGAGGTAAGCAGGCAAAACGTTGGGGCAAGACCACCCTAAGGATGTATGGTCTAACACTGTTGCATTTCAACAAATAACCAAAAATTGGAAAATGCTCTTCATGTCTCTTTTCAAGCATATTGGTATGGTGTTCGTTACAATCATAGGGTAGACAGAGCTTACTCTATCAAAATGTCTCTTGCTTTCAAACGAAATGCTCTTTGGTCTCCACTATTTTCTTACATTACTCTGCTTTAATACCTACCTTACATCAACCCCTAACTGAACAAGTACCTAAATCTCCTTTAATTCACCACTTTCTTACCTTATTTTATATACCAATGGTAATATGTTACTTAATTATTTTCATGTTACATATGATCTACAACATTCAAATGTTGCTATTGTTTAAGAGCACGTCAGCTTTAATTGCAGGAATGTTTTTGTTTTTCTCTCTTTTCTCCCTTCTTTCCTATGTTCACACATAAATATAAATATTATATTGTACTATTTACTCATTACTGAACTGTGTTCATTATAATTAAGAAAACGGTTGTACCTCGGCACTCTAATATTTTACTAAAACAATTTACAGTGTGGTCATTAGATTTAGCTAAATGGCCAGTACTCGAAGTCCTACAAAAATGATTACTTAATCGATATATTGTATCAAAAATAGAAGAACATTTCCAAATAAATCAAGCAAAAGGAGAAGAGAACATCAAAAATGAGTATTTGTCTTGTGCAATTTAATGTTATTTAGTCCAATGTTTTCCAAAAGTGTCTAAGAGTCAAGGAGCAGTACATGTAATATTCACATTGTATACATAGTTTGAAAATTGGTTGAGCACTACAAGCAAGAGCAATATTCGCGGCCAGACTGGAGGTCCTAATCCTAGGGCCTTCCAGGTAGTAGTGGTTGATGAACAGCCGATGACAGCCGACACGTGTTTCGTTACATATGCATAACTTTCTCAAGGCTTGCTCTCTATTATTGATAAAGCTGTTGTAGCGTGGAAAGGTTTTAGTGTTATCCTTAGGGCAGTCATTAGTCTTATAAGGTCAATTCTGAATCTCGTGTGCCGTATTTCCCCCACCTTAGGGGCAACGTAGTCTAAAAAACGTGACTATTCACAGATCCGTCGTGAGTGGACCTGGCACGTAAAGTAAGAGGAGGTCGCCCCGTTAGAATCCCCAGCCTGTCTGTGGGTGGTTCCTAAATAATATATACGATGGACCCTCATTTAATGCAAAGGCTGATAGTATGCATGAAACGCATGTTTCACGTAGCAACTGAGGGCTTTGATAGGTCCTTTTTTAAAATGCCGGTGTGGTCCAAAGTACGGGGCGATCCGTACACACGACAGGATAAAAAAGCAAAAATCATTACATTAGTGTAAGAAAATAGCTCTTTTTTCATGATCACCTCCAAATGTTTTGGACTGATGCTGCAGGTTTTTCGACTCTGAGAGTGCACTGAGGCCTGCTAACCAAACCTCAGTGCCAGTGTTCTAACCCATTACACAATATATGTTAAATTGGCTACCCCCAAATGGCATAAGCTGACTTACTTATAAGTCCCTAGTGTATAGTACCAAGGGTACACAGGGCATGTAAGACAGAGTGTCCCCCAAAGCTGCAGCACTGATTGTGCCACCCTATGTGTCATAATGTACCAAATGGCTCCCAGCCTGCAACAGCAGCCGGGAAGAGCAGTTTTAAAACTGCCAGTTTGACTTTTCCATTTAAACCAATGGCAAAGTCTCCACTTTCCCTAACAATATATACACATCTTCCCTGAGGAAGGCCTATGGAGCCCTAAGGCAGGGAGCTGTATATTGTTAAGTTGGACATATACTCTTAATATGTCCTAATAGGAAAACTTCTAAATTGCCGATTTTGCTGTGGGAAAGTTCATAACCCCATTGACTAGCACAGAGTTACTGGCTGACCTCTCAGTCCGACTAACTTCTGAATGAAAATGGGTACTTCAAGGAATCAAATTAATTGTGGCATTAAACCCGACTTGATGCCCAAGTAGAATTTAATATCACTTTTAGGGAAAGGCAACTTTTAGAAAGTTGCCCCTCTGTTGCCCAGTTTGTCTAATTGGCCTTGCATGATTGCCTGCCACCATACAGTCTTCTGTCCTCCTGGGGAGTAGAGTGAATGACTCCCAGACTGAGGACCTATAGTAACTTGCTACAGAGGAAGATGTAACCTCCCCCTTGCAGGGAGACACTCAGAGTGTTGGCCCAAAAGGTGAGCTTTAAAGTTGAGGCCACCTTTGGTGGGCAAATGGCAATCGCCCTCCTGAAGTGCTGCTCCTTTGTTCAGGTAGACAAGCTGACGGCAGGAACAGACTGGTTTTCCTGTCGCCATACCTCTAGAGTGGGCTACCAAGCTCCTAACAGACATCTTGAGAGTGGACAGAATAGTGCACTTTGGGATTGCTAGATGCCACACATAGCTGGAATTTGTCACAGTGCGGGAGGGATCCTGGTATCCATTTTCTAGTGACCGAATAATCCCCCCAGGGCACTTTCTGGGCATAAATATGGTTCCACTGGCACACTGAACTTCAGATCACGACGGAACTGGAGAAAGGACCAAAGAAGGACTGCCCTGCTGACCCCTGGACCTGGCAAGAGAGGCGGCCACATCTGCTGGACTGCACCTGCCGCACCCTGAGTTAGCAAAGAGGGGCTGTGCCTATGGCTCCTGGCTCATGGAAAAGTTGTTCCCAAGCCCCAGACCAGAGAAGTGACTCCAAGAGTCAGTCGGCAGACCCACTGAAGGCAATGACGATGGCAGGCAGCAGTGGCAAAGGTGAAGTGAAGTGTTCTCTTTACATGGATGACATCAGCGTCTTCGGTGTATTTGGGGCATCTGTCAAGGCACTGAAGAAGATGTGTATCAAATTCAGAAACACATCCTGACTAAATATCAACAGTGCAAAGTGAGAAAACATACTCTTTGGACCATGGGCCCCCACCCAAGACCCGCTGACTCTCCCCATCAAGCATGACTACATGATACTAGTAGTCTGGTTTGTAGGTGAAGGAGTGGCACAGAAGGTGTGGGATGAAAGTTTCCCAAAGTTTGAACTGAAGCTGAGATTCTGGTGCCTCAGGAAGCTGACAATCGAAGGGAAGATGTTGGTCCTGAGGAATAAAATGCTCCAGTATGTCACCCAAGTCTGGCCAGTGTAGTCCAGAACAGCCAAGACCATCAAACAGATGAAATGTTACTCCTTCTGGTACTCAAATATGGTCAAAGTGAAGAGGGAGACGATATTCAAGATTTAGGGGCAGGCAAATGAGTGCCAGAAATGGGCACAATCCTGAGAGGGCCCTTCATGTGCCACTGTTAGAGGAGCACACAGCGACAAGCAATGCCAGTTTTCTGATGGCCTACTTTTTACTATAACCAATGTGGAGGTGCCTTTGATGGGCAGAGTGGGGCACTTAGTAGAAATGGCTGAAACATGTTGACCATATTAACAGGTAAATGAGATCATTGTAGTTCCAATAATACCCAAACACTGTTTTTAAACTTGCCCAAGATCACCAAGAATAAAATACCCGACTGTGTAGGTGACCTTGAGTCAATTTTAAATCACCTGCACCTTTTCTTTTCACTGAAAAAGCAACCAGCTCCGCTGTAATCCAGCGTCAAAGCACACCTTGGAGGCATTAGGCTTCCAGGGTGGTAACCCAATGATGCAGCGTGTCACCAACTAGGTTGGTGAGTGAGGGCTCTTTTTAAAAACCCTGAAGGTTCCCCCCTACAATTCTGTAAGTGAGAGATTCCATAGGTTCATATGTTGGGTAAACAAGTACTCACTCTTGTTGTTTGATAGACAGAGTGAATGAGCACCAGTCCCTACAACTGGACTATGCCATGGTGCCACACAGAAATGGACAAGTTTGTAATGTAGTTCAAAATGGAAGCAGCAATACCAGACTAGTACACCCCAAAGATCATTCAAATATGGCCCTCAAACAAACAATGTCATTAAGAAGACCAGTGCCCTACCCACATCAGCAACAGGCCACATGTGGAAGAAGTCAGTTCTGGATCCCTGACCAACAAGCAGAATTACAGTGTCTGGATAGAAATCAAAGGTGGTCTGCCATTGACAGCCTGCAGGTATGCCAGAAGGCTCAACCTCTAAAAGTCCTGCAAGAGAGGTTGCACCACAGACAAGACAATCTACTACCTCTTTTGGTGATGCATCTAAATCCACAACCTGCTGAGAGCCCTGAGCATGTACCTTCGGGCTGGCCTGACTAGATGACATGTTGGATATCCAGACTGAATGACCATAGGAAAAGTTAGTTTGGTACATTACTGACAGTAGCAAATATAATTGTCCACCTTAGATGGAGGTCGTCCTTGGCCCTAACATAAAGGGAAAGGAGAATGACTGAGGTGATGGTTGTAGCCACCCATAAAAATCTAATTTATAAACTGAATAACCAGTCCCAAGAATTTTAGGACAATGATTCCATTGCATGTCCTGCAAATGACTGCTGTAGCTCTCCATTGATAGACCAATTTTTTGAGATAGATGTAGCAACTCTCTGCTACCTGAACATTATGGGACTAGTGTTACATGCTGCATCAGTTTGTTCATTTTCAATACTGGATATTTGATTGACTCATCCACAGAATGTTGAATACTGTTTGGAATGTCTGAAGACCCATTTGGGGAATTACACATTGGAGTCATTTTCAATTGCATTCCAGACATAAATGATGTATATTCATAAATAATTTTCTTTTCTTTGCTATTGCTCATTCCCTTTTCATTTAGATTTAATTTGGGGCATATAATACCCGACATCGATCTCTATTCAAGGACTTGCACCTTTACAATTTGAGCACAAGGACTGTATATATATATATATATATATATATATTCACTGAAAAAAACCGTAGGTTTCAGACATGTTATAGTTAGGAATTAGCATTTAAAAAACCTTTGAAATTCACTGAAAAAACCATAGGTTTCAGATATGTTATAGTTAGAAATTAGCATTTAAAAAACCTTTGAAATTCACTGAAAAAACCATAGGTTTTAGGGACAGTTATAGTTAGTTGGACATTTTACTCGTACAAAACCCGTGAAATTCCCCGTTATAGTTAGTTCAGCTAACTATAACTCGCGCCCCGCAATGCACTGCTGATGACGTCACATATTACATCACTCATGACATGGTCAGTGACATCACTGATGACATCACTGATGACATCTCAAATGACATCACTGATGACATCATCCAGTGACTGTGTGTTTCTGTAAAGTTTAAATATTTTTAATATATATAGGAAAAGACGTATTGAAGAATGAGTGGGTGTGTAAGTGTCTGTATGGATGATTTAGTAGGTGCGTGACTGACTCTATAAGTGAGTGATTTAACGTATCTTACTGAATGCATGGGTTAGTGACTAAACTGGGTGAATGTCTGTATCCGTCTGTCTGTTGCTGTGTAAGTGGCTGCATGGGTTTGTGAATAGCTACATGAGTGTCTATAAGAGTTATTGATTTGTTGTCTGAGTATCTGTATGGGTGCCTGAGTGTTTGTGTGGATGGGGTGTGTGCGACTGTGCATAGATGTGTGAGTGGGTGATTCACTGGGTGGATGGTTTCAAGAGTGCATCTGTGATAGACTGTATGGGTGGGTAAGTGTGTGTAAGAGTGTGTTAGTAAGTGAATGTATGTCCCAGTGGTACATGTGTGAGTAACTACATATGTGAAAGGCAGTATATATGTGTGTTGGAGTATATAAATAGCTATAAGCGAGAGTGAGTGATTGTGATAGTGGCTGTATGGATGAGTGTGTGCTTGTAACAGTGATTATATAAGAGCGCAACAATGTGCTAGTATTTGTATGATTAAGTGAGCTGGTGTGTGTATAACTGTATAGGTGAGTAAATGGCAGTGTGTTTAATTATTTGCATGACTGACTAGGTGTGTGAGTACCTCTATGGATGAGTGGCGGTGTTTGAGTGTCTATATAGGAGTAAGAGTGCATATGATAGTCCTGTACTGAGTGACCATAAGTATGAGTGACTGTACGGGTGAGTGAGTGGATGTGTGTGTTTAGACCTAAGAATCAGTGAGTGGGTATGTAGTTATTGGTGTTGGAGTGTCTATGGTTTTGCGAATGGCAGTCTGTAATTTAGATTGGGTGTATCAAAGGTTATATTAGGGTGTGAAGAGCTGCATCAGATTATCACGTGGATGATGTCATCAGTGATGTCATTTGAGATGTCATCAGTGATGTCATCAGTGATGTCACTGACCATGTCATGAGTGATGTAATATGTGACGTCATCAGCAGTGCATTGCGGGGCGCGAGTTATAGTTAGCTGAACTAACTATAACGGGGGAATTTCACGGGTTTTGTACGAGTAAAATGTCCAACTAACTATAACTGTCCCTAAAACCTATGGTTTTTTCAGTGAATTTCAAAGGTTTTTTAAATGCTAATTTCTAACTATAACATATCTGAAACCTATGGTTTTTTCAGTGAATTTCAAAGGTTTTTTAAATGCTAATTCCTAACTATAACATGTCTGAAACCTACGGTTTTTTCAGTGAATTTCAAAGGTTTTGTAAATGACAATTTTTAAATGTATTAATTGTTATATTAATTTTTTTCATACTGATTTACTACATTTTTAAAAACAATTTTTTTTACATATTTTATTTTTTAAATTACATTGTAATTACATTATACATTACATTACAAAAAATACTTTCTCAGAATGAATTACTTTAGTTTAAATACTTTGCACATAGGCAATAGACTTTTAAGTACAGTAGTTACAGTTGTTGCAATGGGCAACACATTTCAAACACAATGCAACATTCAGCTCAATGTGAATTTCTAGTTAAATGCAATTAGTTACTTTATGGATTACTTTTCTAACCACAGGACTGGATCCTAGATTCAGTCCTGGTACATCTCCTGTAAACAGTTGAGTAAAAGCGTTTTGGTTACAGTCGTGATTTTTAAGGAATATTATTGTATTTTAAAAGTTGACACTTAGAAACTTTTTCTCATAGAATCACCAATGTTATCCTATGGAAGGAAATTCACTTAGCAGGTAAAAACTGTTATCGTTACTTTTTCTTACTCAGTGTTGGATCCTGGATCCAGCACTGGTGCATCTCCTGTAAACAGTTGAAAGAATGCGTTTAAGTCATACAGGCGATTTTTAAGGAATATTTGTAGTTTGTGAAAATCGACACTTTGAAACTTTTCTGCTGAAAACCAGACAATGGATTCCTATGGAAGAAAATATAAGTTACTGGTAAGTACGGTTAAAATTACTTTTCAGGGTCGGTGCTGGGCTAAAAGATGCAGCACTGGGTTCTCTCCTGATAACAGGTGAGTAAATTGGAATTCGTACTTTGGTTGATTTTAGAGGAATATTATAAAGTTCCAAAACTCCACACTTAGAAGAATTTCCAAGTGAAACCAGTCAATGTTAGCCTATGAAGGAAATTCAAGTTACCGGTAAGTACGGTTAAAATTACTTTTCAGGACCAGTACTGGGCTGAAAGATGCAGCACTGAGGTCTCTCCTGATAACAGGTGAGTAAATCAGAATTCGGATTTCGGCTGATTTTAGAGGAATATTTGTATGTTTCAAAATCAACACAGAAACTTTTTCAGCAAAAAGCAGGCAATGATATCCTATGGAAGGAAATTCAAGTTACTGGTAAGTACGGTTAAAATTACTTTTGAGGATCAGTACTGGGCTGAAAGATACAGCACTGAGGTCTCTCCTGATAACAGGTGAGTAAATCGGAATTCGTATTTCGGCTGATTTTAGAGGAATATTTTAAAGTTCCAAAACTCCACACTTAGAAGAATTTCCAAGTGAAACCAGTCAATGTTAGCCTATGGAAGGAAATTCAAGTTACTGGTAACTACGGTTAAAATTACTTTTCAGGACCAGTACTGGGCTGAAAGATACAGCACTGAGGTCTCTCCTGATAACAGGTGAGTAAATCGGAATTCGTATTTCGGCTGATTTTAGAGGAATATTTTAAAGTTCCAAAACTCCACACTTAGAAGAATTTCCAAGTGAAACCAGTCAATGTTAGCCTATGAAGGAAATTCAAGTTACCGGTAAGTACGGTTAAAATTACTTTTCAGGACCAGTACTGGGCTGAAAGATGCAGCACTGAGGTCTCTCCTGATAACAGGTGAGTAAATCGGAATTCGTAGTAAGGCAGATTTTAGAGGAATATTTGCACAATGGTGAAGGGAGGGGGCGGGGCCTGAGGTGACATCTGTGCAAACGCGCCCCGTGGCGCGTTTTAAGTTGGGGGATTAAGTCCCCTTGAATCATGAGGTTCCCTAGGGGCCAACTAGAACCTCCAGTATGCGCCAGGGGGCTGCGTTGCAGAGACGTGTAGAGAGGCCACACCTCTTTACACCTCTCTGCAACGCAGCTCTGTGGCGCTTTCTGGATGTACCTGTTGGGCTAGTTGGCCCCCAGGGACCCTCAGGATTGAAGGGGATTTAATCCCCATCTTAAAACACGCCACGGGGCCTGTTTGCACACATGTCACATAAAGCCCCGCTCCCCTCCCTTCACCACTGTGCAAACGCGCCCTGTGGCGCGTTTTAAGTTGGGGGATTAAGTCCCCTTGAATCCTGAGGGTCCCTGGAGTCCAACTAGCCCACCATATACCTCAAAAGCGCCACAGAGCTGCGTTGCAGAGAGGTGTAAAAAGGGGCGTGGCCTATGTACACGTCTCTGCACGGCAGCCCCTGGCGCATACTGGAGGTTCCTGGTGGGCTAGTTGGTCCCCAGGGACCCCCAGTATTCAAGGGGAATTCGTTCTCTCTGCAAACGCGCCAGGGGCGCGTTTGCAGAGTACTGCAGGGAGGGGGCGGGACCTCCGGCACGATGCCGGTCGTTTTTTTTTCCGTTTTTTTTTTTTTAATGGGAGGGGGCTGCGTGGCCCCCTTCCCTTGCCCACTTTTGGCCCCGGGGACCCCATCCCCGGGGCATGGCCTCGATTTTTTATTTTTTTCTTTGGAGGGGGCTGCGTGGCCCCCCTCCTCAGGCCATTTAAGGCCCCGGGGACCCCATCCCCCGGGGCCGGCCTTTCCCTTATTTTTTATTTTTTTAAATTTTGAACTTTGGGGAGGGGGGCTGCGTGGCCCCCCTCCCGGGCCACTTATGGCCCCGGGACCCCATCCCCCGGGGCCTGGCCTCACGTTGGAGACTGTGGGGGGGTCCCCAATCCCCCCACAGTCCCAGCCTGCTCCCCACCTCCTGCAGGGAGGGGGGCGGGGCCTCCGGCACAATGCCGGTCGTTTTTTTTTTCGTTTTTTTTTTTAATGGGAGGGGGCTGCGTGGCTCCCTTTCCTTGCCCACTTTTGGCCCCGGGGACCCCATCCCCCGGGGCATGGCCTCGATTTTTTTTTTTTCTTTGGAGGGGGCTGCGTGGCCCCCTCCTCAGGCCATTTAAGGCCCCGGGGACCCCATCCCCGGGGCCGGCCTTTCCCTTATTTTTTTTTTTTTTTTAATTTTGAACTTTGGGGAGGGGGGCTGCGTGGCCCCCTCCCGAGCCACTTATGGCCCCGGGGACCCCATCCCCCGGGGCCTGGCCTCACGTTGGAGACTGTGGGGGTCCCCAATCCCCCACAGTCCCAGCCGGCTCCCCGCCTCCTGCGAAAGCCGGCATTGCTTTTCCACATGGGGAGCAGCTAACATGCTGCTCCCCATGTGGAAAGCTAGTTGGTTTGCATTTTGAAAGAGAGAGCAGGTTTCCTGCTCTCTCTTTCAAAATGCAAACTAAGTTTAGCTATGACAGGACGGGAGCCGCGAGGCTCCCGTCCTGTCATAGCAAACAGCAGTGTCCCGGGGTAGGCACCCGGGACACTGCAGGAGCCGGCCCTGGGGGTGGTGGTCCCCAGGGCCATCAAGGGCTTCCAGGGAGGGGGCCGCGCGGCCCCCTCCCATTCAGTGCACAGCCCCGGGAGGTGGTGGTCTCCGGGGCTTGGGGTCCGTAACGGACCCCCATATTTAAATGTTTAGTGCCCCGGGGAGGTGGCGGTCCCGGGGCATGTGGGGGCTGGAGCCCCCACACAGGTTTAAAAAAAAAAAGAAGCCCCGGGAGATGGCGGTCCTCGGGGCTGCGGGAGGGCTCAGAGCCCTCCCGCCATCATTTTAAATAAAGCCCCGGGGGTGGCGGTCCTCGGGGCTTGGGGGCCTTAGATGCCCCCTACATAAATTAAAACCCCCCACCATGCCCCCGGGACTTGGGCCACCCAGGGGCCAACTAACATCGAAGCGCGGAGACCGCGCTTCGATTTTTCGGCAGGATCCGCGCTCCCTGAGCGCATCCTGCCGATTTAAAAAAATAAAATAATAATTATTTTGCCCAGGGGGTCCTTGTGGGACCCCCTGAGCAGACCTAGGGGGTCAGGGTGTTTCTACCCTGCCCCCATTGTGCGTTTTGCGCACTTGTTTCTGTCCCTCGGTTCTACCGAGGGACAAAATGGCTGCCAACACTTCCTGATTTGGAGTGTTGACAGCCAATTAGCATGCAGCTCATGATCGGGAGGGTGCGCGAATCCGACGCGGCCATAGATATATATGTACTTTTACTTTTGATTTTCTCAGCAACTACTGAACGGATTTACACCATTTAACAAAAAGGGTTCTTTCTGAACCAAGAACTACCTCTTTGCCAAATTTGGTGTAATTCCGTTCAGCAGTTCGGGCTGTAGCCGTGTCTAAAGTTTCCTACGGAAAAATGAATGGGGAAAATGCGTTTTGGGACCCCCCTTTTTTCTCGGCCCCCGCTTGACGAATCACCCCGAGACTTTCAGGGTAGGAGCGGACCGGAGCGCCCCACAAAGTTTGAAAATTTTGCGAAGATACGTCAACCGGCAAGAGAGTTATTTCAAATAGAATGTCGCGGATTTCCTATGGAAAATAGGTTCTAACTATAACTATCTACTGGCGACCGCCAGTAGATAATATATATATATATATATATGTATAAGTATATATATAGATATATGTATATCTAAATACCTATAAATGTGTCCCTGGTTTTAAATTTTTCGGATAAATAAATCCCAGCAATATTGAGCTCAGTGATATACATTAAGGTGGGGCCCCCACATCCCTTTCGCCATTCTGAGCAGATATTCCTCTAATGTTGAACCCAGACTGGCAGATTTCTATTTCCTGTTTCAACCCATTCCCCCTTTCTATTTTCATTCTCCATTTATCTATTTCCCCTAGTCCCTGCTGTTCAGTCTTCCTTGTGCCCACACTCAGCCTCCACCCTCTGATTTATACCTGATTATCTAGGCATCCTCTTGCACCTATATGCTGCAAGCACATTGAACCCCAAAAACTCAATAGGGTGGTCATTATCCCACCCAATAAATTCCAACTTGACAAATTCATATTTAATTGAGAGCGATAAACATCACACTAATAATGAGGATCCTGAGGAGTTATTTAGAGCTTGCTGTACTACAGCCAATATTTACAGATCTCAGATCTCATGACAGAGCTCTAATTTAGATATCTCCACATACGTGGCAGAGATATCTGTTCCTTTAGAGGACCTGCCACCACAGTGGATCTTCTGAAGGCATTGTAAGTTTACTAAGTGGCTGCCATGTGTCATGCAGCAGCTTAGCAAATGTTTCTGTTCTTCAAAAAACTTCCGAAGCAGAACTTTGTTTTTGAAAAGCAAAACACTAATGGCACTGACACCCTGAGACTTTTCACCCAGGATGTGATAGCCATTATTATTCTTGCCTGTTCAGAACCTTCAGGCTTTTCCTGGTGGTACCGAGCAGGAAGAAAAGCATGTCTATCCTAAATAGGACAGATGGTCGGAGGTATTTAGAGCGATGGTCCAGAAACCGTGGCATAGATGCACCACCTGCAGAAATATGACAGTCAACTCATTTCTAAATAGAGTGGGTGGATCATTAGTTTGGTTTATAGGGTAGGCCGCCATGTTTGTGATGGAGTACTCTCTATGCCAAACCTTAAATAACCCACTTAGTTTTCTGAACTTAAAATAATCAAGAATCAAACTTTTTCTCCTTTAGAAGGGGCTTAACAGATTTGCTCTTCATAAAACACTCAAACTAAGTATTATGGAGCGGCTTCTGAATCTCTAATCCCTCTGTTATCGCATGCAATACTAACCCTTCCAACTTACTGACTCCTTGTCCATTACCAAATAGTTTACCAAACTTCCCACCTTAGCCTCATCGTCAGCACCACAATGCTCCTACTGTTCACAAGATAATTAACATTAATTATGTGTATGGTTGTTAAATTTGTAAAGCACACTAAAATGCCTACTGGCGCACCTGTGATAAATAAAAATGTCAACTTTATAAAATAACACATACAGCTGAGTCGTGCCAAGTTGGTGCGAATTTTGATGTAAGTTATTTTTTATGGAGCTTCTGTTGACAGATTTAGTTAATTGCCTTAGGCTAACATAATATGATATACTGCTGCACAGGAAACAGGAGACAGTCATCATCAAAGCAATTGTTTGCTTTACTATTTCAATAATTTGAAAGAGAAATTTGATATACTTAATAATTTAATACATTTCTAGGTCCCTGTCTAGGGATATCAAATAGCTTTACACTTGAGCCCTTGCCTTGTATATTTCAAACTGACTATAATGATGTTATTGTGGGACTTGCTTCCATAGGTTTGTAAGAATCAGAATGGAACAGCTGACTCAGCCTCTGATTTATGTAAGCCATGATCATCTTTGCAGCCACCTGTGCATTAAAGGTTGGAAATAATTTTTGGTCTCTTATCATATTTCTACAAATACTTATATGTGTAGATTCGTTGACTCTAGTCTTCGAAATTTTACAAGAACAGGTCACCTTCCGAATCTGCATTGAAATATTCCTCAAGTCTGTATCATCTTTAAAATGGTTCTAACTCTTTGATCGTGTATGTTTTCTGTGCAAAGGAAAAAAGCTGAGTTTCCTGCTTATGAACTTGATCAGTAAAAGAAGCCCTCTAAATTGATCAATAACTGTGTTTTGTGTCTGACAATGTTATATTGATTGGTACCCTCCACCATATGGAGTTTTGAAATGTTATGCTATATTATGTAATGATTTTTATGATATGTGTTGTTGCATCTATCTTCTATGCATTATATATCCTACTGGCTGCTTGCAGACCTTGGGCAATCTGAAATCAGTTTACAAACTCGGTAGGAAATGACATCATAGAGGATGGCATATTGCAACCATAGACTTTTTTATATTGTTAATATACAAAGAGTTTGCACATAGTAGAATCCCTGAACATAGACTGATTTTTGAAAAGGTAATGTAACAGATTATGGGCCTAATGTACAAAGGGTTTTAGCCTTCGCAAACCCTTTGATTCAGTAATTCAGAGGATTTGTTAACTCTAAAACCCATTTTAAAATGTACTAGACTCATTTAATGATTCAGAATGTTTTTCGAATCATTTAATGGGGTTTGGATTCTCTATTTGGAAGGGATATGTTAACCGCTTCACCGCGATCGGAATTCCGCCCAGGTGCTGGACATTCCGATCGCGGGTGTGGTCGTGACGAGCTGAGCTCGTCATGCGCACAGCGCGATCGCGCAGCATGACGAGCTGAGCTCGTCATGAGCATCGAAGGGGTTAAGGGTGTTTCTTCCAAATACTGATTCCTGCTGAGTATGTATTAAGTTTTGTGACCGAAATTCAGTCTCAAAACATTAACATTTTACCACTAACTCAAAGTAAGTGGAAGACATTCGCAAATGTGAAGGGGTTCCGAATGGAGCCCTTCCCCTTTGTGAAAGTTAACAAAAACATTTTAGGAGTAGGCAGTGGTCCATGGAACCACTGCCTACTCCTAAAAAGATTTGTTTAATGTTTCTGTTTTTTTTTAAACATATCCCCTTTCCTTTCAGGAAAACAGGCTGCATTTAAAGAAAAATATTTTGTTATTTAAAAGCAACCGCAGAATTGGTAGTCTGCTTACCCCAGCAGGCCACCATTCCTGTGACTGTGGCCAATCGTAGTGGGTCTCAGTTTGCAAGCTACTCCATGAATATTGGTGTCAGGGGTTTTTTCAGTGAATATATATATATGGTTTTTTCAGTGAATATATATATATATATATATATATATATATATTCACTGAAAAAAACCATAGGTTTTAGGGACAGTTATAGTTAGTTGGACATTGCACTCGTAGAAAACCCGAGATTCTGTATTTTGTGAACCAGCCAATTAGTACATAAGTCAGTTCTCAAAAAACCAATGTAACCACTCTTACCAAATCTGTTTATTACATTCCAAATAAAAAATCACAAATTGCATATCGTTTTTAGTCGCAATTTACGATTTCTTATTTTGAATCTTTGTACATAAGGTCCTAAATATCTATATTACACATGTGCAGTAGTAGGGTTAATACTTCACACCATAGACATGTTTTTGCATCACCCCTTTTAAAAATATGCAATAAGTTTGTGGGACAAGGCCCTCAAAATTCAAGCTTTCTGCATAACAAATTTAAGTTTGGGGATGTTGAGGATGTTGTGCATGCACCAAGAGCACATAATATAATTATTTTTAATAAAACAGAGGGGCATATTATCAAGGGCAGTATCGCCGCTTTAGCAGCACTTTTTGCCGCTAAAGCGGCGATATTCTCATCGCCCTATTAACAAGGCGGCGCTAACATGCATTAGCGCATGTTAGCGGCCGAATTCCTGACGCTACGCATCTCAGCGATATACATCGCTAATGAGATGCAGAGTAGGCGTGCCATCCTGAAACAACATGAGAAATGCCGCTAACACAACATCGCGGTATTACCAACGCGGCCCCGCAACAGATTAGCGATGAATAAAGTGCCGCTAACCGTGTTTACCGCCGGATTCTAACACCTCCTAAAAATTTGACTTACCCATCCCGTCAATGGGAGGTGGATTGTCAGGCTAAGTCCACCATGGCGTATTAGCAAGGACTCCCCTATGGCTGAGATTTTTTCGCTGGATTTCCAGCGCTAATCGCGCATTTTGCCGCTATCGCTGGATTTTCTATCGCCTTGGAGATAAGCGTTGATAATAACGCGCTATCTCTGCGATGAAATCCAGCGATAGCCGGCGATAAAAAAAACAGCGCTAAGCGCGCTTTGCGATAATTATCGCAACTTTTTGGTAATATGCCCCATTATTCTTTAAATAGGTTATAAAAATATTTGAAATTAAATAATAAATATGTACTATTGTAATATATTTTTTTAAATTAATTTACATTTAGTCATGTTTTAACCTAGTTTAAATCATTTATTGTAATTTAACATTATTTCCTATGGGGTTTATTCTAAGAACTTAGGCTCATTTTTTTCTAGGGGCAGTGGAGTTGGCCATGTGCAGTGCTGGGCCTATTACTGTTTTTTTAGTAGTGACTTGCACACAAAAAGTAGTGACGTTAGTCAAAAGTGAGTCTTACTCAAAAGTGTAAGTTACCTTTGTGAATCCGGCCCAATGGATCTAGAACTCTTAAGGTTTTCTATTTGGTAGAAATCTCTTCTGCTCGAAGGTTGGGGGATTATCCGCCTTTACTTAGGTTTTAGGGTGATGCCTTTGTCTTGAAGTTAAATCCTGCCATTTTACCCAACGTTACCTCAATATTCTATTTTGCTCAGGAACTTATTCTTCCTGTTCTCTTTCCTTCTCCTCCTTCTTTTGAAGCTGAAATACTATTGCGTTTTTTGAGATGTTAAGTGTGTGCTATTTATTTATCTTAAAAGACAAACTCTTTGTTTGTTACTTTTGGCATTCCTGGATGAAGTATGGATGTTTCTAACGTAACTCTGAGTCGATGGATTTAAAAAAAAAAACAATTCTATAGGCTTATTTCATTGTGGAGAAATTTGCCCCAGGCAAGGACAGGGTCACTTTACAAAGAGTTCTGAAACTTCTTAGGAGGAATTCTAAGATGTTGCTTTAGATGGAATTTGTAGAGCTGATAGTTGGGCCTTATAGCACACCTTTAGAAGACATTGCAGACTTCAAAATGTTCATTTTGTTCAAAAGAATTTTATTTCAGGGGTATTGCATTTTGTGAAACTATAATGGGCATAACCAATTTGCTGCAATTCTTTCTGATCACTTTATTTTACGATTAAATCACAAGTTCTCTAATGTAGGTTAGAGTGGATTTAAATTATTTTTTTTAAATATTATTTTTTCTAAATCTTTATCTAATTTGTACCAAAAAAATTCTATTTGATATATTTATTATATCAATTTAATTAGAAATTATATATATATTCACTGAAAAAACCATAGGTTTTAGGGACAGTGATAGTTAGTTGGACATTGCACTCGTACAAAACCCGTGAAATTCCCCCGCAATGCACTGCTGATGACGTCACATATTACATCACTCGTGACATGGTCAGTGACATCACTGATGACATCACTGATGACATCATGCAGTGACTTTGTTTCTGTAAAGTTTAAATATGTTTAATATATATAGGCACAGGCGTATTTAAGAATGACTCAATGGATGATTGAGTAGGTGCGTGACTGACTCTCCAAGTGAGTGATTAAACGTATCTTACTGAATGCATGGGTTACTGACTAAACTGTGTGAATGTCTGTATCCATTTGTCTATTGGTGTGCGAATAGCTACATGAGTGTCTATATGGGTTTGCGTTTGCACAGTGGTGAAGGGAGGGGTTGCCTGAGGTGACATGTGTGCAAACGCGCCCGTGGCGCATTTTAGTTGCGGGATTAAGTCCCCTTGAATCCTGAGTGTCCCTGAGGCCCAACTAGCCCCCAGGTACCTACAGTTAGGACCACAGAGCTGAGTTGCAGAGAGGCGTTCCGAGGCCACGCACCTTTTTTCACCTCTCTGCAACGCAACTCTGTTGTGCTTACTGAAGGTACCTGGTGGGCTAGTTGGACTCCAGGGACCCTCAGGATTGAAGGGGACTTAATCCCCCAACTTAAAAAGCACCACAGGGCCTGTTTGCACACATGTCACCTCAAGCCCCGCCCCCTCCCTTCACCACTGTGCAAACGCACCCCGGGGTGCATTTTATGTTGGGGTATTAAGTCCCCTTGAATCATAAGGGTCCCTGGGGTCCAACTAGCCCACCCTGTACCTCCAGTATGCGCCAGGGAGCGGCTTTGCAGAGAGGTGTTCAGAGGCCACGTCCCTTTTTACACCTCTCTGCAACGCAGCTCTGTGGCGCTTTCTGGACGTACCTGTTGGGCTAGTTGGCCCCCAGAGACCCTCAGGATTGAAGGGGATTTAATTCCCCATCTTAAAATGCGCCACGGGGCCTGTTTGCACACATGTCACCTGAAGCCCCGCCCCTCCCTTCACCACTGTGCAAACGCGCCCCGTGGCGCGTTTTAAGTCGGGGATTAAGTCCCCTTAAATCCTGAGGGTCCCTGGGGTGCAACTAGCCCACCAGCTACCTCCATTAAGCGCCACAGAGCTGCGTTGCAGAGAGGTGTAAAAGGGCGTGGCCTCTGTACACCTCTCTGCAAGGCAGCCCCTGGCGCATACTGGAGGTTCCTGGTGGGCTAGTTGGCCCCAGGGACCCCCAGTATTGAACGGGAATTACTTCCCATCTGCAAACGCGCCAGGGGCGCGTTTGCAGAGTGGTGAAGGAAGGGGGCGGGCCTGCGGGCCCGATCGTTTAAAAAAAAAAAAAAAATTTGTCCCTGAAGGGGGCTCTGTGGCCCCCTTCCTTTTCCAGTTTTTATGCCCTGGGGACCCCATCCCCCAGGGCCTTACCCCTTTTTTTAATTATATATTTAAAAAAACGGGAAGGGGGCCACGTGGCCCCCTTCCCTGGGCCTGTATTGGCCCCGGGGACCCCATCCCCCGGGGCATGGCCTCGATTTTTTTTTTCTTTGGAGGGGGCTGCGTGGCTCCCTCCTCAGGCCATTTAAGGCCCCGGGACCCCATCCCCGGGGCCGGCCTTTCCGTTTTTTTTTTAATTTGATTTTTTTTTTGGGGGGGAGGGGGGCCGCTGGCCCCCCTCCCGGGCCACTACTTGACCCGGGGACCCCATCCCCCGGGCTGGCCCTCTCCGTTGGGGACTGTGGGGGTCCCCAATCCCCCACAGTCCCGCCGGCTCCCCGCGTCCCTTGGGAGCCGGCATTCCTTTCACATGGGGAGCTGCTAAGATGCAGCTCCCCATGTGGAAAGCAATGTGCTTTGGATATTGGAAGAGAGAGCAGGTTTCCCTGCTCTCTCTTCCAATATCCAAGCAGTTTGCTATGGCAGGACGGGAGCCACGAGGCTCCCGTGCTGCCATAGCAAACTACAGTGTCCCGGGGTAGGCACCCCGGGACACTGCAGGAGCCGGCCCTGGGGGTGGCGGTCCCCAGGGCCATCAAGGGTTCCAGGAGGGGGCCGCGCGGCCCCCTCCCTTAAATTGCACAGCCCCGGGGAGGTGGTGGTCCCCGGGGCTCTGGGGGTCCGTAATGGACCCCCACATTTATTTTATAAGTGCCCCGGGAGGTGGTGGTCCCCGGGTGTGTGGGGGCTGGAGCCCCTCACACCTTATTTCAATTTAAAAAGAAACCCCGGGGGTGGCGGTCCCCGGGGCTGCGGGAGGGCAGAAGAGCCCTCCCGCACCATTTTTTCAATTAAGCCCCGGGGGGTGGCGGTCCCCGGGGCTTGGGGGGCCCTTTGAGGCCCCCCACACATTAAATTATCCCCCCACCATGCCCCCGGGACTTGGGCCACCCGGGGCAAAATACACCGAAGCGCGGGAGACCGCGCTTCGATTTTCTTCCGGCAGGATTCGCGCACCCTGAGCGCATCCTGCCGATTTTTTAAAACAATTTTATTTATTTTTTTGCCCAGGGGTCCTTGTGGGACCCCCTGAGCAAACCCAGGGGGTCAGGGTGTTTCTACCCTGCCCCCTTTGTGCGCTTTGCGCACTTGTTTCTGTCCCTCGGTTCTACCGAGGGACAAAATGGCTGCCAACATTTCCTGAATCGGAATGTTGACAGCCAGCTGACAGCCAATTAACATGCAGCTCGTGATCGGGACGGTGCGCGCAGGGTGCGCTCAGGGTGCGCGAATCCTCCGTGCCCATAGATATCACTATCTTTTTACTTTTGATTTTCTCAGCAACTACTGAGCGGATTTACACCATTTAACAAAAAGGGTTCTTTCTGAACCAAGAACTACCTCTTTGCCAAATTTGGTGTAATTCCGTTCAGCAGTTCGGGCTGTAGCCGTGTCTAAAGTTTCCTATGGAAAATTGCATGGGGAAAACGCGTTTTGGGACCCCCTTTTTCTCGGCCTCGCTTGACGAATCCCCGAGACTTTCAGGGTAGGAGCGGACCGGAGCGGGCCACAAAGTTTGAAAATTTTGCGAAGATACGTCAACCGGCAAGAGAGTTATTTCAAATAGAATGTCGCGGATTTCCTATGGATAATAGGTTGTAACTATAACTATCTACTGGCGACCGCCAGTAGATAATATATATATATATATATATATATATATATATATTATCTACTGGCGGTCGCCAGTAGATAGTTATAGTTAGGACCTATTTTCCATAGGAAATTCACAACATTCTATTCCCAATAACTTTGGCGCCGGTTGACGAATCTTCGCGAAATTTTCAAAACTTATGGCCCGCTCCGGTCTGCTCCTATCCTGAAAGTTTCGGGGTGATTCGTCCCAAACCGTGTTTTCCCCATGCAATTTTCCATAGGAACCTTTAGTCGCAGCTACAGCCCGAACTGCTGAACGGAATTACACCAAATTTGGCAAAAAGGTAGCCCTTGGTTCAGAGTCGTGCCTTTTGGTGAAATGGTGTAAATCCGTTCAGTAGTTCCTGAGAAAATCAAAAGTAAAACCACATATATATCTATGGCCGCGGAGGGTCCGCGCACCCTGAGCGCACCTTCCCGATCACGAGCTGTATGCTAATTGGCTGTCAACACTCCAAACCAGGAAGTGTTGGCAGCCATCTTGTTCCTCGGTAGAACCGAGGCACAAGAAACAAGTGCGCAGAACGCAAAAAGGGGGCAGGGTAGAAACACCCTGACCCCCTAGGCCTGCTTAGGGGGTCCCACAAGGACCCCCAGGGCCCAAAAAAGCATTTTTTTTTAAAAAATAAAAATTGGCGGGATGCGCGTAGGATGCGCGGATCCCGCCGTGAAGAAAAAAAAACCAAGCGCGGACTCCCGCGCTTCGAAGGTATTTTGCCCCCGGGTGGGCCAAGTCCCGGGGGCATGCGGGGTGGGTTTAAATGTTAGTTGGGGGGCCTCTAAGGCCCCCCAAGCCCCCGGGACCGCCACCCCCCCGGGCTTTCAAATTATAATGATGACGGGGGGCACACGGCCCCCCTGCAGCCCCGGGGACCGCCACCCCCCGGGGCTTCTTTTTTTAATTAAAAAATTACCTGTGTGGGGGGGCTCCAGCCCCCCACACGCCCCGGGGACTGCCACCTCCCCGGGACACTAATTAAAGAAATGTGGGGGTCCGTTTTGGACCCCGAAGCCCCGGGGACCACCACCTCCCGGGGCTTTGTAGTTGTTGGGAGGGGGCCGCGCGGCCCCCTCCTGGAGCCTGTGGTGGCCCTGGGGACCCGCCACCCCCAGGGCTGGCTCCTGCAGTGTCCCGGGGTGCCTACCCCGGGACACTGCTGTTTGCAATGACAGGACGGAGCCGCGCGGCTCCCGTCCTGTCATTGCAAACTTGCTTTGCTTCATTGAAGTGAGAGCAGGGAAACCTGCTCTCACTTCAATGGAGCAAAGCAGATTGCTTTTCCATAAGGGGAGCTGCATGTCAGCAGCTCCCCTTATGAAAAAGCAATGCCGTCTCCCGCAGGACGCGGGGAGCCGGCGGGACCGTGGGGGGATTGGGGACCCCCCCACGGTCTCCAACAAGTGGCCAGGCCCCGGGGGATGGGGTCCCCGGGGCCATTAGTGGCCCGGGAGGGGGGCCGCAGCCCCCTCCCCAACAATTAGAAAATAAATAAATAAATAAAAATAAAATGCGCAAAGGCCGGCCCGGGGGATGGAGTCCCCGGGGCCAATAGAGGCCTTAGGAGGGGGGCCACGCAGCCCCCCTCCTCAAAAATTTAAAATAAAAGTGGCCATGCCCCGGGGGAAACGTACTGTTTTTTTTAATTTTTTTTTTTTAAATAGGATCAGGCCCTGGGGGATGGGGTCCCCAGGGCACCAAAAAGTGAAAAGGAAGGGGGGCCACACATCCCCTCTTCAAAAAGAAAAAAAAAGAAGAAAAAAAAGCGAACGAGCGTCAGGCCCCGCCCCCTCCCTTAACCACTCTGCAAACGCGCCCTGTGATGCGTTTTAAATTGGGGAAAGAATTCCCCTTCAATACTGGGGGTCCCTGGGGGCCAACTAGCCCACCAGTAAGCGCCACAGGGCTGGGTTGCAGAGAGGTGGTCCAGGCCACGCCCCTTTTTTCACATCTCTGCAATGCAGCTCTGTGGCGCTTACTGGAGGTACCTGGTGGGTTAGTTGGACCCCAGGGACCATCAGGATTCAAGGGGACTTAATCCCCCAACTTAAAACGCGCCACGGGGCGCGTTTGCACAGTGGCGAAGCGAGGGGGTGGGGCCTGAGGTGACATGTGTGCAAACACGCCCTGTGGCGCGTTTGAAGTTGGGGAATTAATTCCTCTTCAATACTGGGGGTCCCTGGGGGCCAATTAGCCCACCAGGTACCTTCAGTAAGCGCCACAGAGCTGCGTTGCAGAGAGGTGTAAAAAGGGGCGTGGCCTCTGACCACCTCTCTGCTACGCAGCTCTGTGGCGCATTCCTGGAAGTACCTGGTGGGCTAGTTGGGCCCCAGGAACCCTCAGGATTCAAGGTGACCTAATACCCCAACTTAAATCGTGCCACAGGGCGTGTTTGCACAGTGGTGAAGGGAGGGGGCGGGGCCTCAGGTGACATGTGTGCAAACACGCCCTGTGGCGCGTTTTAAGTTGGGGAATTAATTCCCCTTGAATACTGGGGGTCCCTGGGGGCCAACTAGCCCACCAGGTACCTCCAGTGCGTGCCACAGGGCTGTGTTGCAGAGAGGTAGTGCAGGCCACGCCCCTTTTTACACCTCTCTGCAACACAGCTCTGTGGAGCTTACTGAAGGTACCTGGTGGGCTAGTTGGACCCCAGGGACCCTTAGGATTCAAGGGGACTTTATCCCCCAACTTAAAACGGCCAGAGGGCGTGTTTGCACACATGTAACCTCAGGCCCCCCTCCCTACACCAGTGTGCAAACGCGCCCCATGGCGCGTTTTAAGAGGTAGTTTTAATCCCCCTGCCCTATTATGTACTAGGGAGTTACAGAGGAGGTCATGTTAATCACAGGGGTACCCCAACGCATAGTGTTCCCTAGTGTATGTAGGTGTTTTAACTGTATTCTAAGTGTCTTTTACCATAGCACTGGCTCTAGGCCTGGTTAGTCAGAGTCAGTTACCACCAGTACCAATATGGAAAAGGTGTGGGCACAGGATGATTTTGCAACAAGGCCTCTTTCTGCTCCTCTGTTGGTTCTTTCTGCACATGTGTTGCTTCTTCCTGGATTTTTCTTCGTCTTGGTGGACTTCTGTTTCTTTCGACATTTCTTTTGCTTCTTTCTGTGCGTTTTTTCTTCTTTCTTCACATGTCCTACTTCTGTAGGCATAGTTACAAACTAGCATTTGAAAAACCTTTGAAATTCACTGAAAAAACCATAGGTTTCAGGCACGTTATAGTTAGAAATTAGCATTTAAAAAACCTTAGAAATTGAAGATGCATCAAATTATCACATGGATGATGTCATCAGTGATGTCATCAGTGATGTCATCAGTGATGTCACTGACCATGTCATGAGTGATGTAATATGTGACGTCATCAGCAGTGCATTGCGGGGGCGCGAGTTATAGTTAGCTGAACTAACTATAACGGGGGAATTTCACGGGTTTTGTACGAGTGCAATGTCCAACTAACTATAACTTTCCCTAAAACCTATGGTTTTTTCAGTGAATATATATATATATATTCCCTCTAACCCTGTAAAAAACAAAGTTGTACGCTCTTGACTCGTGGGTGCCATTATCTTGCCACTCTTGCCTCATTTCACTTTGGTGGGACATCCAGTCCCAGGGTGCACTGGCTGCCTGTTTCTGCTGCTGGTGTCACGGGGAGGCGTGGCTATCACGCTTAAAGTGCTCCCTCTTATCCCACAGCGTGGGACACTCTGCTGCACGCTATTGACTCGTGGGAGCCGTTATCTTGCCACTCTTTGCTGCGAGCCGCGCCTGGGCAATGCCTGGGCCAAGGGCGGACCCATACTGCGCCCGTCAGCGACAGTAGAAGGTGGGGCGGGCCACCTCCCTTGGCTCCAGTTTCCGACTCTTTGTGCTGCTTTAGTGACAGCTAGACTCTGCACCTTATTGAAAGGTATTTTTTTTGTCTTAGCCCTGATACCATTATGCTGCTCCTTTATCTATGACTCTAATTGCAACCAATTGGAACACGGTGAAACAAGGAGCTAACCATGCCCCAGTAGTGATGCTGCAAGTAAGCGAGGGGGCGCACATTCCCTGGGAACAATTTTGGAGCCCATTAGGTCTTTTCGTGATTAAGAAAATCGTGAATTATTGGTTTTGGTTCTGTGCACCACTTGTGATTTTTTCTGTGGTTTTTGTTATTGTCCAGTAATGGGAAAAAGGAAAGTTCAGGATAAAGCTCACTGCGCCTCTCTTTCCAAGAAAATGCCCACGGGTGCCACGATGCAATGGATAGGATGGAGCCTTTACTCACGGAATGCCAAGAAATTGCCCACATAACGTCAACTCCCACTTCTGCTCTATTTGTTAACCCCGATAACTCTGATATCTTTCCATCAACACCAACAGAGTTATCTCCTGTTCCTCCCCTTGCTAAGAAGGCCTCAAAACTAATTCCACAGATGTTTAGCAAACCTCGCAAAAGTAACAGGAAAGGTCTAGGAGGTAGAAATACAGAACCACCCATTGGCATTCGTGAGCAGCATACAGACACTCTTGCAGAAGTACAGGTAGACTAAGTTGAATGCCACAATAGATTTGCAGCGCTCTCAGAGGTGGTTAATGGAGCGGAATGATGTGTAAATATTGGATTGAACGTTACAAGTAATGAAGGTCCGTCCCTATTGTAGAGCTTAAAATACACTATTGAGTGCCTCAGGGATGAGGTTGCATCAGTAAGAAAGGCGGATGCTGACTTGGAAGGGAGGGTGAGCATTGGAAGGGCCCAATCCCCAGTGATTCTAAGAAAAGTGTCAGCTATAGATCATTGGGGCTCTCCCCCATCCAATCTGGCTCTGCAAGGATGTATGATTGTGATGCAGTTGTCGCCAATACTCAGCAGACCCACTGAGTTCCCATCCAGCATTATAGTTGAGTTCTTACTAACCACTCAGGAGGCCAAAATGGCTATAATGGCTATAGTGGTAGACCAGCTACATACCGAGGTCCACCCCAGGGCAGGGGGGTGGGAAGAGAGCCTGATAGAGGAGAGGTGGTACTTGATGAGGGGTGCTTCTCTATGCCTAGCCTTGCTCGATCATCTGTAAGAGGGGTAGTTAAAGATGGCTTTTACACTAGAACTTGTGTTCAGAGTGAAGAAGCAGTAATCTATCTTGTGCAGGTCCCAGAACTCCCCAGTGGCAAACGAGAGGACCCTGACTCGCTTAAGAATAAGGTAACCTATTGTTTAAGGGAAATACAACACTGCTACCATATTATAAGGGAATACATTAAGCAAGTGGAAAGGATAAACTTACCAGGGATGCCAAATGATGTAGTGAAACTCAGCTTTTTTAATAGAGCCATAGTAGATGGCCTGATGGCAATTGATTCTCATACCATCCCACTTGCTAATACCTCTATTATTATCAAATGCAGACTAGCCTTTGACATGTGCCCTAGATTAAATAGTTCAGCCCAGAAGGAAGGGATTGGTGTGCCTAGAATGCAATGAAATGACTCCTAGCCCTACTTGGGCGGAACCACAACTAGGGCACTCCTCCTTGTCTGGGTCCCTTGTTAAACCCCAGGTTGCTTGGGCCAAAACGACTGTAGGTTTAGTAGGGGGGATAGATAGTGGTGCTATCCATGAGGAGGAAGGGGGTGTCATTTTGGAGCATAGGCTTGATTCTATCCTCACTGTTGTACACCATGAGCAGTTAAGAGTCCTGGTATGGAATGTTGCGGGGATCGCTAGAATGCTAGTAGAACCAGAATGGGGCAACTTTGCGGATTCCCAAGACGTGATCTTATTCCAAGAGACCTGCAGTCTGTATACCCACTACAGGTGTGGGTATTCCTCTTATGGTCTTAATACAACAAGGAAAGGGAAGGGGAGACCCTCAGGTGGTCTAGCGATTTGGGTGAAAATTGCACGGTGCAAAGTCAAACTAGTCCTCGTTGACTCCCAGGACATCTTGGCAATTGACCTTGCTTTGCACTCAGGCTTAAAAATTCGAATTTTTAATGTATATAATAGAGTGGGCCCGGGTACAGAGGAAACTAATACTATAGGTATGTTAGATCATGTCCTGACTGAATGCACTGGAAATACCCCTCTATTGGTAGCCAGGGATTTTAATTGCACATTTGAACCCCTTGCCCATGCCCCTTTAGATTTGACTGAGGAGTGGGAAAGCTCTTGGCAAATCCCGCAGCTAGATCTCCCAATGGTTAGATGGACCAAGAGAGGAGGATAAGTGTTGGTCTTTACTCTGCAGCACGATTTGAGGGCCACAAACGGCAGGCGAAATCAGATCCTAATGGTGAAATGGCCTTCAATAGACCTGGCGAAGCCAGACGAATTGATAACTGTTTGGTTGATCTTAGCCTGTGGCCTATTGTGTCCGATATGATAGTGGTTAAAAGATCCGACAGTGACCACAATGCCTTGAGCCTTTCCCTAACTAATCATGGACAGTGTGAACCCAGTATTAGGGGCTGGACTGACTCAGGCAAGCTATCCATTACAAATAACCTGAGAACGATTAGATTGGATTGGGTGGAGAAAACCCGGGCGTTTTGGAAGTTGCTAAGTCCAAAGTGCTTGAGGAGGTGGTGGTGCTGTCTAAACTTTCCAGAGCGGAAATAATAGAGAAGTTGAGTAACCAGCACGAGATACTCTATATGCAGATCAGGGAAACACTGGGTCACTTGGAAAAAGGGAGGGATTCCAATGTTAAAAAAAGGAGGGAAAAGGCGGGCCCCTGTGGCAGACTGGTATAATCAGGATTGTAAAAAGCCAAGGGTGAGCTCCTTCAGGCAGTGAAATCTAAGATCCACCTAAATATGGTAGCATGCAGAGTTAGATACAGACAGGTATTAGATTATGCCAAGAAACAATGGGAATGTTCCCTATGGTCCTTTCTACATAGCGCACTGGTAGCCAAAGATAATCAGTCCTTCTGGAGGAAAGTAGCCCTCTGTTTGAAAGGACCTAAGTCTGCCTTAGAATTTACAGTCCAGCTGGAAGAGTGGGTAACCCACTTTGGGGGCCTGTATGATCAAGAAAACAAGGACAAAGAGGAGATTGTAGGCATGAGGGAGATTTTTGCATCTAGCACGGTAGAAGCTCTATAAATATCTCTTTAGGAAACCCAACTAGCTATTAGCTCCTGTATCCCAGCCCGAGCTCCCGGCCACGATCGAATCTCGAACAACCTATATAGAGAAGGTTTAGAGGTTTGGGTCCCCTACATTAATATGTTAACCAATGCTATCCTTTCAGGTGTGGAAATCCCTCCTTCCTGGAATTTAGCCGAAATCATACCTATTTATAAGAAAGGAGATAGGGCTAACCCGGCCAGCTTCAGACCGATTAGTTTAATTGACTCTGTGCAGAACATTTTCTGCAAGCAGTTATTGGCCTGTATTCAGGATTGGATTTTGGAAAAAAATATCCTGTCCAATTACCAAAGCGATACAAAAGGGGATGATGGACGGAACGTTTGAGCCAATCAAACACTCACCCCCAGTCAACTGATCTGGGTTTAATCCATCATCATTCTTTAGCTCACTCCACCACCCCAGTTCAGACATGGCCATTTGCAAATCAGTCTGACCCTGTGCCTCATGGGAACAGTCCAGCCCGAACTGCCAAGCCATGCCTTCCCTGGACCGGAAACAAGCATCCTAGGACCGGTTTCTGGCATTTCAGCCGTCATCAGCCAGGCTTGCTTGAATCCAGTGGCAAAGTGAGCAAGGGACCCACGTCTGGGCATACCCCGCCAACTTAGGGCGACCAAAGCGATACAAAAGGGGATGATGGACGGAACGTTTGAGCCAATCAAACACTCACCCCCAGTCAACTGATCTGGGTTTAATCCATCATCATTCTTTAGCTCACTCCACCACCTCAGTTCAGACATGGCCATATGCAAATCAGTCTGACCCTGTGCCTCATGGGAACAGTCCAGCCCGAACTGCCAAGCCATGTCTTCCCTGGACCGGAAACAAGCATCCTAGGACCGGTTTCTGGCATTTCAGCCATCATCAGCCAGGCTTGCTTGAATCCAGTGGCAAAGTGAGCAAGGGACCCACGTCTGGGCATACCCCCGCCAACTTAGGGCAACCAAAGCGATACAAGTGAGTGTTTGATTGGCTCAAACGTTCCGTCCATCATTCCCTTTGTATCGCTTTGGTCGCCCTAAGTTTGCGGGGTATGCCCAGACGTGGGTCCCTTGCTCACTTTGCCACTGGATTCAAGCAAGCCTGGCTGATGACGGCTGAAATGCCAGAAACCGGTCCTAGGATGCTTGTTTCCGGTCCAGGGAAGACATGGCTTGGCAGTTCGGGCTGGACTGTTCCCATGAGGCACAGGGTCAGACTGATTTGCATATGGCCATGTCTGAACTGGGGTGGTGGAGTGAGCTAAAGAATGATGATGGATTAAACCCAGATCAGTTGACTGGGGGTGAGTGTTTGATTGGCTCAAACGTTCCGTCCATCATCCCCTTTTGTATCGCTTGGTCGCCCTAAGTTGGCGGGGGTATGCCCAGACGTGGGTCCCTTGCTCACTTTGCCACTGGATTCAAGCAAGCCTGGCTGATGACGGCTGAAATGCCAGAAACCGATCCTAGGATGCTTGTTTCCGGTCCAGGGAAGACATGGCTTGGCAGTTCGGGCTGGACTGTTCCCATGAGGCACAGGGTCAGACTGATTTGCATATGGCCATGTCTGAACTGGGGTGGTGGAGTGAGCTAAAGAATGATGATGGATTAAACCCAGATCAGTTGACTGGGGGTGAGTGTTTGATTGGCTCAAACGTTCCGTCCATCATCCCCTTTGTATCGCTTTGTTCGCCCTAAGTTGGCGGGGGTATGCCCAGACGTGGGTCCCTTGCTCACTTTGCCACTGGATTCAAGCAAGCCTGGCTGATGACGGCTGGAATGCCAGAAACCGGTCCTAGGATGCTTGTTTCCGGTCCAGGGAAGACATGGCTTGGCAGTTCGGGCTGGACTGTTCCCATGAGGCACAGGGTCAGACTGATTTGCATATGGCCATGTCTGAACTGGGGTGGTGGAGTGAGCTAAAGAATGATGATGGATTAAACCCAGATCAGTTGACTGGGGGTGAGTGTTTGATTGGCTCAAACGTTCCGTCCATCATCCCCTTTTGTATCGCTTTGTTCGCCCTAAGTTGGCGGGGGTATGCCCAGACGTGGGTCCCTTGCTCACTTTGCCACTGGATTCAAGCAAGCCTGGCTGATGACGGCTGGAATGCCAGAAACCGGTCCTAGGATGCTTGTTTCCGGTCCAGGGAAGACATGGCTTGGCAGTTCGGGCTGGACTGTTCCCATGAGGCACAGGGTCAGACTGATTTGCATATGGCCATGTCTGAACTGGGGTGGTGGAGTGAGCTAAAGAATGATGATGGATTAAACCCAGATCAGTTGACTGGGGGTGAGTGTTTGATTGGCTCAAACGTTCCGTCCATCATCCCCTTTTGTATCGCTCTGTCCAATTACCAGGCAGGTTTTCGTGCCAATATTAGTACCCTGGACCAGGTCTTCCGCTTCCTCTGTATTTATAGGAAAGAAGTCTTTATTAAAGGGGGGAAGCTATACGTAGCATTCGTGGATCTGCGTATGGCTTTTGACTTTGTCCCTCGATCTAAACTCTGGAAGGTGGTGGCAGATTTGGCACTCCCTTGAAATTTATCAGATATTCTTATTCGCCTGCATTCAGCAAAAAAAGCCCAAGTTAGGTGGGGGGAGGATAGACAATTGACTGAGCCCTTCGCGATAAACCGTGGAGTGAGACAGGGGTGCGTTTTAGTGCCCACCCTGTTCTCACTATTTATTAATGGGGTAGTAGGCTTCCTTGATAGGGATGGGTGCGATACCCCAAAAGTCAGGGAGAGAAGAGCGCCCTCTTTAGTCTTCACCGACCACGTGTTATTAATATCGAAATCCCCACAAGGCCTCCAACAGCTGCTAAATTGCTTTTCTTTGATGAGCGTGGTCTGGAGCTCAATGTTGCAAAAACGAAGTACATGATATTTGCCAAGGGTACTTCGAAGCCATCCAAGAGACGTATGTAGGTAGGGGACCGTACTATAGAATTAGTTTCTGTCTTTGACTATTTGAGGATTAGTTTAACCCAAAATTTATGTTGGGCACCCCATATAGAGAAAATACATCTGTCCCTAATCCAGCAGACTGCCCACATAGATAAGATTCATAGAAACACGGTGTCCAGGAAAGTGGCTCCAGCATTAGAAATATATAATACTAAAGCCTTAGGAGCAGTCTTGTATGGAGCAGAATTGTGGGGTAGTGGGAATACCGAATGCCTTACCACCACTGAACACCATTTTATAAGATCCCTTCTCAATCCATCAGCCAGCACTCCCCTGACTCCAATTTTTCTCGAATTGGCCCAAAGAAAACTAGTTCACAAGCTGGACTATAACCATTTACTGTTTTGGCATCGCCTATGGACGATTGAGGAGCTTGCCACATATCGAGTTACTATCAGGGATCTTTTGACACAGCCCAAGATAAACTCAATTCCATGGTTTAGCTCCCTGAGAGAACTATTGAGAAAATTGGGGATGGAGGAATATTGGTTAAGACCGGAGGAGCTGTGTTCGATCAGGAAGAGTAGGGTTAAAGCTATTTATTGGGAGTTTATCCTGGTGAAGGGCATGCCAAACTCTATGGGCTCCCTGACCCAGGAGTTTATGAATGTTAAACCCCTCCAGATCTTTGAGGAAACGATCGATAAAACTGCTCCACCTCTTGCATGTAAATTGTTCCTCCCAATTCAGATACAAGACCCTTCCTACCAAATTGTTCTGTAGCAAGTGGCAAACTAATGTATCCTCTGATGATAAATGTCCAGTCTGTAAAGGAAGTCCCGAATCCTTAGTCCATTTGTTATTTTTTTGCCCACACTATGAGTCCTTGAGGGCTAAGTGGATATTTCCCTGTGTAGGCTTATTGGACCTGGCCACTATTTAGATGTGCTTAGAATTCTTACTACAGACACCCGTATAGTAATAGTCTTTGGCCTAGCAAAATTCTTGTTAGCTCTATGGATTAGATGCTCAATGTGTATTGTATAATACATTTTATATTGTAGTTTTTTAATTGTATATATAGATGATATGTATTTTTATATGGTTCTTATTATTTTATGATATTTTAAGTGTCTTATAGAATCCCTTATTAATTTTTGTTTTCTTTATAACCATCCAGGCATCTGTAATTTATGCTTGAATGTACTTGGCTGTGATGTACTTTTAAGATCTTTGTGATCGAAATAAAGTTTTGATGATGATGAAAAAAAACAAAGGCTTAAAGTTATAGTTAGGTGAAATGCTCAGCAGCAACGTAACGTTTTAAACTCACCAGTTATAGTTGTCTCATGTAACTATAACTCGTACCCTAAGATAGCTATAGCTTGTGCCCCCGTCATCCACAGTTTTCTCATCAATAAGTTAATTGCAAATGTTGTAGTGATATTATCAATGATGTCATAGATGTCATGAGTAATGTAATATGTGGGGTAATAAGTAGTGCGAGGGCATGAGTTACAGTTATCATAGGGCATGAGTTATAGTTACTTGAGATAACTTTAACTGGTAAATTTAAGATGTCGGTGTATGGAGAAAGAGTGAGTTATAGTTAATGTAGTGTGGCGAGTGAGGTAACAAGACTGTGTACGGAGGTGCGCGACTTATAGCAAAAAAAGTCCTTTCTCCATACACTTGTTATACCTTTGCATATTATATGACTTAAAGTATGTGAAATGACAGCATTCATAACAATACTTATGACATCTTATAATGACATCATTTCTGAGAACACAGTGCAAGGTACAGTGGTGAGTTATAGTTAATGTAGTGTGGCGAGTGAGATGACAAGAGTGTGTATGGATGTGAGCGACATATAAGAAATTGAAGGTGGTGTGTAAATTATAAATTGAAATTATCACTGATGTTTCTTAAATTATAAATTTAAGTTGTAACTAAAACTTTGGAATTTGTGTTTAGATAGTTTAAGTTGGATTTGTATAGAAAGAATAAATAAAGTTTTCCTAACTATAACTTATTCTTAAATTTTGCTTTTTTCATTGAATAGATATATATATTCTCTGAAAAAACCAAAGGTTACAGGGACATTATAGTTAGGCTCAGATTTCACTCCTACAAAAACAGTGAAATTCAGCTGTTATAGTTACCTGAGCTAACTATAACTTAAACCCCCGCGATGCACTACTTATGATCTCACATATTATATCACTCATGACATGGTCAGTGACATCACTGATGACATCATTGATGACATCTTGCCTCTTGCTGCTCGTTTCTGACCTTTATTCTACCTCTTTCTGCTCATCTCTCACATTTAATTTGCCTCTTTTTGCTCATTGCTGACTTTATCTTGCCTCTTTCTGCTTGTTTCTTACCTTTATTTTGCGTCTTGCTGCTGGTTTCTGACCTCTATTTTTCCTCTTTCTGCTCTTTTTCTCACCTTTATTTGGCCTCTTGCTGCTCGTCTCTGACCTTTATTTTGCCTCTTTGTGCTTGATTCTCACCTTTATTATTTTGCCTCTTTCTGCTTGTTTCTCACCTTTATTTTTCCTCTTTCTGTTCATTGCTGACCTTTATTCTACCTTTCTGCTCGTTTTTTCACCTTTATTTTGCCTCTTTCTGCTCAGTTTCTGACCTTTATTCTGCCTCTTTCTGCTCGTTGCTCACCTTTATTTTGCCTCTTTCTTCTCGTTGCTGACCTGTATTCTGCCTCTTTCTGCTCCCTTCTAAACTTTATTCTGCCTCTTTCTGCTCCTTTCTGACCTTTATTCTGCCTCTTTCTGCTTGTTTCTCACCTTTATTTAGCCTTTCTCTGGTGATCAATATTTTGCCTCTTTCTGCTCATTTCTCACCTTTATTTTGCCTCTTTCTGCTCCTTTCTGACCTTTATTCTGCCTCTTTCTGCTTGTTTCTCACCTTTATTTAGCCTCTCTCTGGTGATCAATATTTTCCCTCTTTCTGCTCATTTCTCACCTTTATTTTGCCTCTTTCTGCTCACTGCTGACTTTTATTCTGCCTCTCTCTGCTTGTTTCTTTCTGCTTGTTTCTCACCTTGTCTCTTTCTGCTCTTTCTCCTCTTTCTACTCTTTGCTGGTCTTTATTTTGCCTCTTTCTGCTCGTTGCTCACCTGTCTTTTGCATATTTTTGCTAGTTGCTGAGCTTTATTCTGCCTCTTTTTGCTCATTTCTCAAATTTATTATGCTCTTTCTGCTCGGTGCTTACCTTTATTTTGCCTCTTTCTGCTGTTTGCTCACCTTTATTTTGCCTCTTTCTGCTCGTTTCTGACCTTTATTCTGCCTCTTTCTGCTTGTTTCTGACCTATATTCTGCCTCTTTCTGCTCGTTTCTCACCTTTATCTTGCCTCTTTCTGCTCTTTGTTGACCTTTATTTTGCCTCTTTCTGTTAATTTCTGAGTTTTATTCTGCCTCTTTCTGCTCGATTCTGATCTTTATTTTGCCTCTTTCTGCTCTTTTTCCCTGGGTCCACGTGGGGGGGGGGTTCAAGCCCCCGTGGACCCAGCCGGCTCCCAGCCTCCTGCAGGAACCGGTATTGCTGCTGCACAGAGAGAGCTGCTGGAAAGGCAGCTTGCACCAGGCAGGAGCAATTGTTTCATCTCTTTCCCTGCCTGCATGTCTGCAAGCTGTGAGCTGCCGCCAAGCTAAAGCAAACAGCTATGTCACAGGTGTGGGCACCCCGGGACATAGCAGGGGCTGGCCCTGGGGGGTGGCGGTCCCCAGGGCCTGTATGGCTCCAAGAGGGGGCCAGCCCCGGGGAGGTGGTGGTCCCCTGGGCCGTATATGGCCTGGGAGGGGGACCAGGCGGCCCCCCTCCCAGTTTTAACTATATTATAGGCCCTGGGGAGGTGGTGGTCTCCAGGGCCCGGGTGGGGTCCATGTGGCACCCCCATTACTTTCAATTTAGCCCCAGGGAGGTGGTGGTCTCCCTGGGGCTTTAACCCACCTCAGGAGTGGGGTCCGTGTGACCCCCCTCTAAATTGAAAATAAAGTCCCGGGGAGGTGGTTGTATCTGGGGCTTAAAAGAGACTCAGGAGGAGGGCCCTTCGCCCCTCCTTTTTTGATCCCGCAGGTCCCCGGGACTTGACCCACCCGGGTCTAAACAGTAGAGAAGTGCAGGAGCCTGCGCTTCTCTTTTTTAATTTTTCAGTGGGAGTCATGGATTCAACATGACTGCTGACGCAATTTCTTTTGAAAAATGCTTTTGTGCCCTGCTTGGTCTATATATATAGACTGGCTTCGTGGCACATCATACTCAAGTATGGGGGGGTTTAGGATGTCTCAATGGATCTGCCATAGGGTACTCTCATTATGATCTTGATAGTATAGGTAGTATTAGATAGAAGTATAATCACATAGTAATGTTATCATGGTTGAACTGTTTATCTTTTTCACCATTCTTGTAAACCTAGTTACAATGCTTTGTTTAATTTGTCTAATAATTGCAGGTCATGTTTTCTATACAAGAATACGATTGTTTCAAATAATGTTTGAAAAGCCATATTGGTAACTTTCTTTTGTTCACCTTGTGCATGCAAAAGTAGCAACTAAAGGGTAGATCTGTTTCCTTGGGGAATAAAGAGTGGTCATGTTCGAGGTTGCTGATATCATCTGGTACCCTGGAAAGGTTAGGGGTTCAGATGGGGCCCTGTGAGCTAGCTAGGAATTGGGCCAACATTTTCTAATTATATGTGTGAACTGAGTCATCATATTGTGAAGTTCATGTTGTCCAGATACCCAGTCCTCCATAATTCGTAGGAATGCATGCTGTCTCCATGTTTGCACAAGATGCCATTGAGTCAATTATATTTGACCTCACAGCTCTTCCATGTCAGAGGACGATGTAGGGGATTGATGAAGTGCCCATGTTCTCCCTCACTGTGCAGTACTCACTATCAGCATCATATTTATCATCTGCAGCCACTTCCTACCTCTCATCAAGCTGAGGAGTATCATCTTCCATCCGCCAGCTTCCTCTTACCACTGAGGCCCTTGGACTTATGCCATGCTCCATCGTTGTTCGACCCTCCTTTCCATGCATATTTGCAATCCTTGAATACTTTGGTCTTCAGAGTTTTTTCCTCAGTTAGCCCTTAATGAAATTTAGACTTCCAACTACCCTGTTGGACCATGTTAATTTCTCTGCTGGACATCAGGTAGCTCAAGGCCCCCCTAGATAATAGACTCATGTGGAGGGCATTAGCCTTCTCCTGAGATATAAAGAAGATAGGGGACAAATATGTATGGGTGTTGGAAACTGGTTTACTGGTTGAGGCTGGTGAAACCCTACACAAACAGCAGCCACAATTTCTGTCAGTGTGAAGTCACAAGCAAACCCCAAATTAACTTGTGCTTAACCCTCTGGTAGGTTGGTATAAAAGCAGTCAGGCTTAACTTAGAGGCAATGTTTAAAGTATTTATGCAGTACTTCAAACAGCAATAAAGTGAAAATATAGCACAAGAAAAATCCCACACCAATTTAGAAAAATAGAGTAAAATGTAATCAATTGTTAGATGCCAAAATGACAAAAATTCAATCAGTAGAATCGGATGTAGAATTTTAAAGATTTCAGGTAAGTAAAGCGGAAAAAAACACGAAGCACCATTTGCAGTTATCTGGTCAAGCGAGACCGCAATGGCGCACAGGCCAGAAACAGAGAGCAGGTTAGTCCTGCTGAAAGAGTTACTTTCTAGATCCAGCGCAAAGAGTTCCATTCTCAGTAGAACGGCCTGTGAGGAACAGGGCGAGCGTTGTGGAGGGTCAATGATACAGCCCGAAAAAAAGGCCGGGCATGTGGACACTCGGCGATGTAGCATGAAGAATGTGTTGGGCGTCATGGATGGCCGTTACTGGAGCTTTCACATTGGCAGTCACAACAAGCTGTTGATGCTATAGCACGAAGTGCAGATGTCATGCTGCCTTGTGTCATTGGTGGTTTCTGTATTACAAAGAGTCAGATTCGCCGGGACTTTGCTTTGGTGGGCAGCAAACTCTTGGCGAGAATGAGCCCATACGTCATTGTGAAGAGGTCAAAACTTTAAGATTTCTCCTTTTCTTTGGATAGGAGATCAACTGAGGCCACACCAAGGGTCCAGGACATGAGGGGCACCTCTTGGGGGTCAGGAGCTCAATCAGGTAGGGGCCAGCGGGGTTCAGGCAGGTCCAGTTGCAGGTCCAGCCAGCAGGTCAGCTGGGCAGTGGCAGGGAGGCCTCTGGAGCTTGTTATGTCCCTGCAGCTCAGAACAGGAGGTCAACTGGCTGACCCTTGGAATCACTTCAGCCTGGCATGAAGGGTGCAGGTCCAGTCTTACTTCTCGGCAAGTAGGCCACAGAGCAGCAGAGTAGCAGGGCAGCAGAGTGGAAGTCTTTCTGGTAGCAAAGCAGCAAGCACTCCATCTTCTATAGCATCCAGAGGTCCAGGAGTGTACTGAAGGGTTGGGTCTGAGGATCCAATAGTTATATCTGGTACCCACTTTGAAGTAGGCAAAGTTCCTAGGGAATTCCTTTTGAAGTCCTTGAAGTTTCCTGTCTACCCTGTCCTGGCCCAAGCTGGCTGCAAGACCAATGCAGTGATGACAAGTCCTTTGTGTGAAAGCAGGACACACACAATTCAGCTTCAAGTCGGGCTGTGCCCAGCTCCGCCCTCCCCACCCTGCAATTGATGGCCCATCCAGGCACACCTGATCCGTCTAGTGTGTGCCTGTCTTGGAGTAATAAACAAAGTCCAACTGTCAACTACACCCAGTCATGTGACCCAGGGACAGACTACATGCACCAAATAGTTAGGCCAGAAAAGTGCCAATTTTCTAAAAGTAAACAAATGCACACAAAAAACACATGATGGACAGAATTCTGAACAAATCAAACATTCACCCCCAGTCACAGATCTGGGTTCAATCCATTGTTTTTTTGCAGGCCACGCCATTCCAATTTAGACCAAGCCATAGTCCAACCTGAACTGCCAGGCCAGGTCTTCTCTGGACCAGAAACAAGCATCCTGGGACCGGTTTTGGGGTATCACCCCTCATCAGCCAGGCTAGCTTGAATCTGGAGGCGTAGTGAGTACGGGACCTGATATACGGCTCTGATGCGGGCTGTGCGCCACTTCCTGGGCGACCTTAATCCAGAACCCCCCACCCACAACCTGTTGCAGGACCTCCACACCTTTGGACGAGGCAGCCACTTAACTTCCTGTATATCTAAAACAATCATGTCTATGTCCTTGGACAATATGCCGGAACAGCGAGCTAGATGGGAAGCCATTATAGATTGACAATTTTGTGGCATGGAATGGGCACAGACACAAACGCACTTGTACACAATAGCTTGCAACACATGTTTCAAGTTTCTCCAATTCAATTATTTGCACACCACATACCGAACTCCACACAAACTGAACGTCATGATGCTGCCACTGACTGTAAGTGTCTGCATTGCAGAGAAGTTGATGCTAATTTTCCACATATGGTGTGGCATTGTCTAGTGATCACCAGGATCTGGGTACGGGTGGCAGACCAGCTGGTGAGAGCTCTTGACAGACAGGCACTGCACACCCCTGAAATTTGCATAGTGGGGCTATACAAATGATGGCCGGTCCACAGGGTGGGCAACAGGTTTCTGGATTTGGCCATGGGCATTGCCCGTAAGGATATAGAATACCATTGAAAATCCCCAGATGACTCCCCACACAACCATTGAAAGAGAGAGTTAAATGACTGGGCAGTTGCTGAGGGGTCTGAAATGAGAATGGAGGAGCACATGGGTATAAGGTGGAGGCCACTGGCAGGGCAATGGTTGGAAGTAATCACCAGTTTTATTGAAGTAGACTTGCAGGCCCACTGATGCACATGGTAAAGGGCACGGATGGGGGACACGGACATCTGGTCCCCTTGATCTCACTGACTGACAAGTCCCCAGTCCAACAAGACACATGGCCCCTATCTCAAGTGTCCAATATATGGTAATACTTGTGAAGCCCCTTGGGCTACCCAGACGTATCCTTTCTCCTCCTCATGGTTATGACTTGGGCGGTTTAATTAGTTAGTAAAGTTTTTGGTTATGTCCAAGTACTTACAAGAGGGCATTTGGGATTCCTCTGTGTAGCTAATATACTGTTGGTTGATGCCCTGATGGATAATCCATGTATTGAGCTTTGTACTCTGTATTACATGTGTTAAACATATGTGCCTCTGCATACTGGTTTTGTTTTGAAAACATAATAAAAATATATTTTTTTAAAAGTTAGCCCAATTTTATCCTATGGGAGAAGTAGGCTTCACAGCAGTGACAAACAAATTTAAGAGTTTTTCACTCCCAGGACATGTAAAACTTAAAATTACACATAAAAACTTTTTAAATATACTGCACCCTTCCCTCCGGACTGGGTAGGGCCAAACCTAGTGGTTACTTAGGTGTATTAAAAACGGAGGTTTGGGCCTGGCAAGAGGTTTATCATGCCAGGTCGAAATAGCAGTTTAAAACTGCACATGTACACAATAAGAGAGGTAGAAGGGAAAACTATCCAAGCACATCCTCCTGTCAAACAACTATAAAAACACAAGATGCTTGGATGTGTAATACTTTGAGGGCGATATTATTTCCCTAAATCTAGAAGTCCTCTGTTAGAAAATGGGTTATTGGTTTTCTGGGGTATAAGCCCTTGGCAAGCAGCAACCACAATCTTAATCAGGGTGAGAGGCAGACCAACCTTAAATTAACCTGTGCTCGCCCTCTGGTAGCTTGGCACAGAGCAGTCAGACTTAATTTTAGAGGCAATGTGTAAAGTATTTGTGCAACACTTCAACATGAAAACAGTGAAAACACCACACAAAAAGATTCCACACTAGGTTAGATAAATAAAACTTAATTTAATAAATAAAACAAGACCTAAACAATAAAAATCCAATAAGCAGAAATTGTGATATGAATTTTTGAAGAATAAACTGTAAAACAGCACTAAGAAGCAATAAGCGCTTACTTGAGATATCTGGTCGCGCCGCACCAGGACAAAGTCAAAAGTTCAGGTCGAACGCACTAGAGTATGGGCTGGATACAGGGACCCAGCGAGCCACGGTGAACAAACGTACCTTGATCCGGGCTGCGTCGATGAAGCTACGAGGTGCAGTCAATTTCGATCCTCACAATGGAGGCAATGTGCTGTCCTAATCCACGCAACAGCAATGATGTGTTGGCTCCGATGAGCACAGGAGCTGTGATGCAGAGTTCTTGGTGTCATTGTTGAGTCTGCCATCGACAGAAATGCAAATACAAGGGCGTTGCGCAGTGCTGGTTCTGAAGGTGATGCGTCAGTCGATCCACGCAGCAAAGGTGATGCGCCGGTTCTGTTCATGCAACAGGGGGCGATGCGCCAATTCAGATCCACGCAACGCGCTGATGCGCCGGTTCCAGGAAGGATGCGTGGTTTTTGTTGAAACAAGCTTACTTCTAAGGGTCCAGGACTGGGGTGGCACCACTTGGCAGGGCAAACTTGTAGTGAGCACAACGAGATGATGGACGGAGCGCTGAAACTTTTCAGACAATCACCTCCAGTCACAGATCTGGGTTGAATCCATCATCATTCTTTAGCTCACTTCGCCACCCCAGTTCAGACACAGCTACTTGTAGTGAGGCCCTCTTGGACCCACTTTGGTTTTCTATTTTAGTTTCATATGTTACACATTTTAGCATACTTCCTTTTTGCCCTGTTATTTCACATATTTTATTTACACTATATAATTCTGAGTAGACGCTGTGCATGCTGCTTGATTTTAGTAAGCCTTTCCTGCAACATAATCTGTACACTTCGTTCAAGGCTAAGGAAGAGAACAAGATATCCTAGTGCTTGCATTTCTCACTCAGAGACAGCTTCTACCACCTAGACACATCATTGCATCAGAGCTGTACCTTTATCACAGCGGTTTTATTATATAAACAGTACACTGTCCTTTTACGGGTCAGAGCGACTCTCCAGCCATGATGGTCCTGGAACAAATGCTGTGTTCGACATGCAGCTCTGCCAACGCTGATCTTCCATCCTGCAGAGAAAGATTACCAATCCCACTTCAGACCAATGGGGCTTCAGTCTAACCTAAGCGATTGGGCAGGGGGTGAACCCACTATGCTCTCAGAGTAGGGCTAGTGATAGGTATATATAGACAATTTACCAAAATTGTAGAATATACTTTGAAACATGAGTTCCCATTCGTTAAGAACTAGCTGGCTGATCTGCGCACTGTCGCAGCATTTTAATCAGTGATTTGCAAAGACTATTAGTGCGTGAAACAGGCTTTTTTCATTTTTTCATTTTTTTCATTTACCTTTGTGACGCACCTCGCACTTGCAAATATTATTTTGTGATTATTTTGTGTCTTTATAAACTTTGCAATTCAGTATGAAATTATTCACCTATGAACTGAAATATGTGAGACTGCAATGCATAAAATGAAAGGTATTTTGTTTACTCGTACCACTATGAATGATGTAACGCTACGAGTCTGTTTTCACTGTTTTTCAATTTGGGTCACATGATCATTTAAAGATGGTGTTTTACATTTAGCTACTACTCGTGAGCAAGGAGCAGCAAGCTCCGAAACGCGTAGAGTGGATTGGTATTTTGAATAAATCACGCTGAAAAGGATTCTTTGTGGCTGTGTTGTATTGTGTCAAGGAGACGGAGTACGCTTTACTTTGTGGATTTATAGGGGTTCGCGACCCCGGCACGGCCTGCCATTACAAGTGGCTCGGGTTTACACGCGAACTGGATGTTTGGGATTTCTTGAAAAGTAACCCCTGCCCGCCCCTTACACCTGATTGATGCGGCACCAACCCGGAGGTTCCCGTTGTACGAGCACCATAGGAGGTGCGGACTTTACAAACGCCGGAACCATTACCGCGGGTAAGTGTGCACGCATGATTTCACCGATCACGGCGCCGGTGTCAGTACTGTATTAGTTAAGGGGCAAATAGAGTCAGAGGACTAACGGATTGATCAATCAATCAATCAATCACAGAATTTGTAAAGCGCACTACTTACCCGTGAGGGTCTCAAGGCGCTGGGGAAAAAAAGGGGGGGGTGCTGCTACTGGTCGAACAACCAGGTCTTGAGTAGCCTCCTGAAGGTCAGCAGGTCTTGGGTCTGTCGTAGGCTTAGCGGAAGGGTGTTCCAGGTCTTTGCGGCGAGGTGGGTGAAGGATCTGCCGCCGGTGGTGGTTCTTCGAATGCGAGGGACGGTGGCGAGGAGAGGTCGGCGGAGCGGAGTTGGCGGTTGGGGACGTAGAAGAGGAGTCGTCTGTTGAGGTAGGCTGGGCCAGTCTTGTGGAGTGCCTTGTGTGCGTGGATGAGGAGTTTGAAGGAGATTCTCCTGTCGACGGGGAGCCAGTGCAGGTTCCTCAGGTGGGGGTGATGTGGCTGTGGCGTGGTACATCGAGGATCAGGCGTGCGGAGGCGTTTTGTATGCGTTGCAGTCGCTTGATGAGCTTGGCCGGGGCTCCCGCGTAGAGGGCGTTCCCATAGTCAAGTCTGCTGCTGACGAGGGCCTGGGTGACTGCTCTTCTTGTGTCTGTCGGGATCCACCTGTAGATCTTGCGAAGCATGCGGAGGGTGTTGAAGCAGGAGGATGAGACTGCGTTGACTTGCTTGGCCATGGAGAGCGTTGAGTCGAGGATGACTCCCAGGTTGCGTGCGTGGTCGGTGGGTGTCGGGGCTGCTCCCAGCATCGTTGGCCACCAGGAGTCGTCCCAGGCTGAGGGGTTGGAGCCGAGGATGAGGACCTCTGTCTTCTCCGTGTTCAGTTTTAGTCGGCTGATCTTCATCAATCGGCGATGGCCTTCATTCCTTCATGGAGGTTGGATTTGGCGGCGAGGGGGTCCTTGGTGAGGGAGAGGATCAGTTGAGTGTCGTCGGCGTAGGAGATTATGTTGAGGTCGTGCTGTCTGGCGATGCGTGCGAGCGGGGCCATGTAGATGTTGAACAGTGTTGGGCTGAGGGACGATCCCTGGGGTACGCCGCAGATGATCTCGGAGGCTTCGGATCGGAATGGTGGGAGGCGGACTCTCTGGGTTCTGCAGGCGAGGAAGGAGGTGGCCCATTCCAGGGCCTTGTCTCGGATCCCTGCGTCGTGGAGGCGTGCGCGTAGAGTGCGGTGGCAGACAGTGTCGAAGGCGGCGGAGAGGTCCAGCAGGATGAGGGCTGCGGTCTCACCGTTGTCCAGCAGGATCCTGATGTCGTCGGTGGCGGCGATGAGGGCAGTCTCAGTGCTGTGGTTGCTGCGGAACCCCGATTGGGATGGGTCCAGGATGCTGTTTTCTTCGAGGTATCGGGTTAGCTGTTTGTTGACGATCTTCTCGATGACCTTGGCTGGGAACGGAAGCAGGGAGATGGGCCGGAAGTTCTTGAGGTCTCTCGGGTCCGCCTTGGGTTTTTTGAGTAGGGCGTTGATCTCTGCGTGTTTCCAGCTCTCTGGGAAGGTCGCGGTCTCGAAGGAGAGATTGATGACGTTGCACAGGTGGGGTGCGATGGAGCTGCTGGCTTTGTTGAAGATGTGGTGCGGGAAAGGGTCTGACGGGGAGCCGGAGTGTATTGTGCTCATGGTCTTGATGGTGTCCTCGATGTTCACGCTGGCCCAGGCTGGCAGGGGGTCGTGGTCGATGGTGTGCGGCGGGTCTGGTGCATCGATCTTAGTTGGGGCTGTCTGGGTGTTGAAGCTGTCGTGGATGTCGGCGATCTTGCGGTGGAAGAAGGTGGCGAGGGAATCGCACAGGGGTTGCGACGGCGGGATGTCGTTGGTGTTGGAGCTGGGGTTGGAGAGTTCCTTCACGATGTTGAAAAGCTCCTTGCTGTTGTGTGCGTTGTTGTCGAGGCGGTCTTTGAAGGAGATTCTCTTGGCGGACTTGATGAGGTGGTGGTGGTTACGGATGGCGTCTTTGTGGGCTGCGTGGCTGTCCGGTGTCTTATCACTGTGCCATTTCTTCTCTAGTTTCCGGCAGGTACGCTTGGAAGCTAGGAGTTCCGAGGTGAACCAGCAGGCTCTTTTGGTGGTGTCACTGTAGGTGAGTTTTTTCAACTGGGCGAGGGTGTTGGCACAGTCGTCCATCCATCATCTGAGGTTGCAGGCAGCGTCGTCGGTGTTGGATGGGTCGGAGGGAGGGCTGAGAGCAAGGGTTGCCCGTAGTTGGTCTTCGGTGACTTTGCTCCAGCAGCGGCATGGGATCTGTTGGGTGCGGTGGTGTGTGGTGGGTTTCTGGAAGGTGAAATGGATGCAGCGGTGGTCGGTCCAGAGGAGTTCCGTGGTGTGGCTGAAGGAGACGTGGGAGCTTGAGGAGAAGATGGGGTCAAGCGTGTGGCCGGCGGAATGGGTCGGTGTTGTGACGAGCTGGCTCAGACCGAGGTTGGCGAGGTTGTCGATCAGGGTGGTGGAGTTGCTGTCGTTGTTGTTCTCCAGGTGAAAGTTCAGGTCTCCGAGGAGGATGTAGTCGGTAGAGGTCAGGGCGTGCGTGCTGATGAAGTCGGCGATGGAGTCGCTGAACTGGGGTCGGGGCCCAGGGGTCTGTAGACAAGGGTGCCTCTAATGGTGGTGTTGGGGTCCGTGTGGATCTGGAAGTGCATGTGTTCGGCGGTGCTGAGAGTGTTGTCGGTGCTGGTCGAGACCCTGATGGTGTTCTTGTGGACGATGGCGATTCCTCCTCCTACTGCGTTGACGCGGTCTCTGCGGGTGATCTTATAGCCATCTGGGATGGCTATGGCGATGTCGGGGGCGGAGGAGTCGTTCATCCAGGTCTCTGTCAGGAAGGCGACGTCTGGTGATGATGTGTCGAGCAGGTCCCAGAGCTCGACGGCGTGTTTGCGTGCGGAGCAGGTGTTCCGTAGGATGCATCGGAGGTGGTTGAGGTCCTTCTTGGCGGGCGCCTCGGTGGCTCTGAGGCTGGTGTAGCTGCAGTTCCGGCAGGTGAAGGGACCATGGGTGCGTTTCGGGGCGGCCTTGAAGCAGTTGTGCGTCCGTCCGGGGTTGAGAGCGTGGAGTGTGGTGGCATCGTATCGGCGTCGGTCCTCGAGGCTGGTGCAGGGGGCGCACAGCCCAGGGGGTCTGGCGCTGGGTGCGGTCCAGGCATGGACGGGCGCAGACGGGCTTGCCTTAGGCGCGCCAGCGGCGCGCCCGCTGCGCGCGGCCGCGCAGCGGCCGCCATATATGGGGAGGTGGGAGGGAGGAGCAGCTGGGAGGCAGGGGCAGCGAATGGGCAGTTAGGGGGGCGGGGCCGCAGGGGACGCAGCGGCGGGAGTGGAGAGAGGCAGCGAGGGGTACAGAACGCAAAAAGGACACAGGGAAATGGGGGCAGCGAGGGAAACAGAAGAAAAATGGACACAATACAGTGGGGGCAGCGAGGGAAACAGAAAGAAAAATGGACACAATACAGTGGGGGCAGCGAGGGAAACAGAAAGAAAAATGGACACAATACAGTGGGGGCAGCGAGGGAAACAGACGGAAAATGGACACAATGCAGTGGGGGCAGCTTGGAAATGGTATCAGGTTCACCCCTCCAGACGACGAAAACATCGTCAATATATCGTTTCCAGAGGAGGATGTGACCTCTATATTGATTGTCGTCTGTCAATACATGCTCCTCTTCGAATAGATGGACATAGAGGTTGGCTAGGGTGGGCGTGAAAACGCTGCCCATAGAAGTGCCCGACGTCTGTAGGGACATGGTGTTCTCAAACTGAAAGTAGTTCTCTTTCATGGCTATCCTGGCGCACTCCATGATGAAGTGTACCTGTCAGATGGTGTCAAGGTCTCTGTTGTCAAGTAATGAACGTACTGCATCTAGTGTCTCGTCCTGGGGGATGCAGGTATAAAGTGTTTCGACATCAAACGAGACAAGATAGTCTCTAGTGATGTCGAACGGAGTGTCTGATAGCAGTCTGAGGATATCCTTAGTGTCCTGAAGATACGTTGGCATCTCACCCACAATCGGGTGGAGGAAGTGATCGACGAAGGTGGACAAGGATTCAAGAAGAGACCCAATACCGGAAATAATAGGTCACCCGGGCGGTGGCCTTTGAGCCTTGTGTATTTGTGGCAGAACATAAAAGTAAGGCGTAACTGGGTGTGAGGTGGTAAGATAACTTGCCTCTTGGGCCGTAATCCAGCCTTCGTCTTTAGCCTCTTCAATAAGCTTGGCAATCTCCTGTGTAAGTCTATTGGTCGGGTCTGCTTTGAGTGGTCGATAAAAGCTTCTGTCTTCAAGCTGGCACAGGCATTCAGTGCGATATGATGATGTACTCATAATGACAATGGCATCCCCCTTGTCTGCCGGCTTGATAGTGATGGATTCATCCTTAGCCAGTGCTTGCAAAGCCTTCTGCTCTTTAGTGGGCAGGTTCTGGAAATGTTGTTTTTTCGATTCACAAAGGGCAGACACCTCTGTTGTTACCGCTTTCTCAAAAGTCAACACCTGGGCAGGAACCAGGTGAGCTGGAGGATTAAAGGTGGAACGGTTTTCCAAACCGGTGTTAGTAAGCCCCGCATCCACGGTTTCGCTGGTTTTATCCTTGAAGATGAAGTGCAACCGGATTTTTCGGAAAAATTGTGCTAGTTCCCATTTTTACTTGGAATGAGTCCCCTTCATATGTGGGAACGAATACGAGCCCTCTGTTAAGTGCAGCCTGTTCCTCAGGAGTGAGTACACAGTCGTTCAAATTGACCACTAGATCATTTCGCTGCTGGTCCCTGGTTGCGGCGGTAGTTTCTTCTTGCTCCGTGTATTCCTCGGGGATGGTGGAGGGCGCAAGTGTACCTGCGCTTGCTGGTTTCTCCATCTGCCTCTCAAGCGTCCTCTGCCAGACCCTAAAAAAGGCTGGTTGCTGAAAAATTGAGGATGAGGCTGGTATGGTAACAAAGGCGGCTGAAACGGCGGGTTAGGATAACGCCAAGGAGTGGGAGGCCACCATTGTGCTTGTTAGGGACTCGGTGGACCACTCCTCCAATTCGTTCTGTTATTGCACCCTCGGCCTCTTTGTTGTGGCCCAGTGTTGGCTGACGAGTCTGAATCACTCGACCAGTCATCGGTACCTGAAGATGAATAGTTGGAGCCATATCTTCTTCCCTTGTTGCTAAATTCCGGTGGAGAGTAATTGTCACTAGTGTATGGATACACTTTCTCAAACAAGAAATGTGGCAGATCTTTCTAAAACTTGTTGATCTTCGTTGTAAGGATAGAGTCCTTGAATTCTTTGTTAGTCTTGTTTGTTTCCTCTGAATTCTTCTTATAGAGAGTCACAGAAATGACAGATTTTATCTGTGCCTTGAGGGTCTGGATCTCAATAAGAATTGTATCCACGATGCGTTTGGCTGTGCTGATAATTAAAATAAGCCACTGCCTCATGCATCGCCAGGCAATGAGAGACCAATCTTTCATAAAAGTCTTGAAGGAATAATCTGGGTGTGTTGGTCACTATCAGCCCCGTAGGGGCACAGTTACCATGCAAGTAATTTGTCATTAAAGCACCGTGTATCTGTGTGCGTGAGTGCGATCTTTTTAGAGTGAGGAGTTTAGCCCAATCATCCCCTTGTGTGGTTGGGCCGCTCTGGATCGTGTCAATAATGCTGCGTGTTGTTAAAATAGCCTGTACAGTGGCTTTGTCAAAAGCCAGGCCCTGTATTTCCATCATGATAGTATGTATAAGACGTGCTGACTAAGCACTAGTGTGACTAAGAACAGGTTGATTGTCAGAGCTCTCAGGATACCGCCCTACAGAATCAGAGGCGGTGAGGTAAAAGGACCCGCAGCGGGGGCTGCTCAAGAACAGAAAAACAAAGCGGGAGGGGGGGTGGTCCAAGGAAAAATTAGAGACCAGCGAGGACAAATTCCCCGGAAGTTACTGCAAAACACAAAGAATCCTCGGGTCTAGCGTGCTTAAAAAGCACCACAAGAGACAATAGCAAAGATATCTTGTCACTAGTGAAGGAGTCCTTTAATTAGGACGAAATCCCATCACCCACCGAGGTAGCAAATGTGCTGACTCAATTGATATGTTGTTGTTGCCAGTGTTCACTAATCAATGTGGGTCATGCAATGTAGGGAGAGGCTGGGAAGGGGGTGTAAGTGGAGTGGCCCATGTGATTGGTCTACCCGTGCTGGTACACGTCCTGTGCAACTCTGTGCCTCACAGTGTCCGGTCTGAGCAGTGAGTGGGTGTCCACCCTGAGGCCATCGGTCTGCCGGCACTGCCATGTCGTGAATTGGGGCTTGCACACAGGACAACTGTCCATTACCATAGTTGCACTACCTGCATACATGATATGCACTGTAAAGTTCTACATGTGTGTACAACTGTGTGTTTGGGAACATGGAGCATGTGTAGTGATGTTGTCTCACATTGTCATCCTCACAGGTCACTGCCCATGAGAAGAATGAAATATGGCAGACCATCGCCCGGGAAGTTAGGTCGGTGGGGGTCTACAGACGCCACATCCGCCACTGCCAGTAGAGGTGGCAGGACCTTCGTGGCTGGACCCGGAGGATCGCAAGGGTTCAGCGGAAGCTTTCGCCTCCTTGCAGGAGGGGCGGACGCCGGAACCTGACACCCCACATGCTACGGATCCTGACGGTGGTCTTTCCAGACCTGGATGGGCAGTTGAAGGCCAGACAGCAGCAAGAAGGGGGTAAGTCCATGCCTTGTTGGTGTATTTGGGTTAACCTGCACTTTGCACTCCTTCAGCCAAGTTACACTCCCACAGTTAGTCTGTCTGCTCAGACAAGTTCCATGTGGCTATATTTGGTGATGCCCCATTCCCATCTGATGCCCAGGTGTGTCCCTTCCACTCTTTCACATGTGTCACTTGGGCTGTGTGTATTTACTGTTGTCCAAGGGAATGTTGACAGCAACATCAGCAAAATGTACATTGACTTGAGCTACATGGGTGAGGCTAATCTGGGACATGTGTCAGATCATTTATGGATTATTAACCTGTGCTCTGTGTGTGCTCAACATCTCTGCACTAATTGCTGTTGTGGGTCAGCATAGGAGTGTGAGGTATTGACCACACACCCATGCAGCAGGCATGCACAATCGTGACACATCAGACATTTGATGTGTATGAGTTCCAGAAAATGCATGGTCACCTGCATTGTGCTCCTGCTAATCCCATGTATCACATGGCCCATGGACAGGTCTGCCTTCTCCGGTCATCTGAGACACTCTGGCCTCCTAATCTTGTGTGTCAGCCAACACTTCGACCATTGTGAACATTTATTATCATGTGCCTGACTCTGTGTCAAGCTGGCCTGCCATAGCTTTTCGAATTTCAGAGATGTGCTATATGTTTGTCATGGACAGACATCTGACATGTGACTATTGGTTCTGCACACAGGGCAAAACATATGTGTGTAGTCACTATAATGTGCATAATGGTGTATTCAACAGATTTGTGTCAGCAGCTTTACTATGTACTTGTGATGTCCTCTGTGATCAGGTATACAGGGTTGTAGACTCACAAACTGTGATGTGTCATGTTGCTTATGTGGCTTTATCATATTCTATCAAATGTGTGTAGCATGTGGTGACCATGTATACATGACCACTACCGGAGTTCCATTCACAGTGCAAACATGAGTGTGACACGTTGCTGAATGTGGAGTTGGCATGCACTGCCCCTGTGACAGAAGTCAGTACTGACTGATGGGCCAGACAGGCCTGTGGCCTTATGTTACACACTAATATCTGGGGCATGCTGTATCGTGACGTGTGTCTTGTACTGCAGCCACAGTGTGCTAGCTTTACATTTCAAGACATGGGCCGTAATGGTGTCTGGTAATGGAAGTATGTTCATCATAGCAACAATGAGGTCATGCCATCACAAATGCTGTTCCAAAACCTGAGTCAGTGGCCTGGAATGTGACATGTGTGTCAGAACACATGACAGTAACGATCAGAGCAGATCAGAGTACTGGGTAGTCTGGTAATGCCTGCACATGTACTGTCCGACATCATACATACTATGGGCTGATGGGTCCATTGTCATCATGGGTACAGAGGGCATGGTTCACTGGCAGACTGATAAGTGCCAGGTTCAGCTATGTGTGGTAGATTGTGATGCTGTTTTTAAATGATGCCAGGGCTTGCACAGTGATGTGTTGCATTTAAGGTAATGTGTCCAGTACACACAGGTGACTGATGTGAATCTGTTTCTCCTTGTTCACAGCATCATCGGCAGCCACTGGAGGGGACAGCTCCACGGACCGTGAGGAGGGGCGCAGCCAGACTAGTTCTGCTGTGGAGGAGTCGGAGGGAGCCAGTGGCACGGAGGGTGAGGGGAGCCACACTGAGGGCGAGTCAACAGCCACTACATCTGCTGCGGACGACGAAGGCTCAAGTGATGATTCCCTGGAGGAGGCGGGTGTGCCAACACCAGAGAACACTGACAGCGAGTCTGTCCCCGCCACCTCCACCATCTCCACCCTCCCAGTTGCTCCCATCCCAGATGTCCGTGGAGCCCCCGTGTTAGGGCGAGAGTCTCCTTCAGTCCAGGCACCGCACCCCTGCCTCTGTCTCCCCTGCTGCCCTGAGTGTGGAGTCTGTGGACCTGCTGAAGCAGATCCATGTGGGGCAGACATCAATGCTGAGTGTCCTCCATGCTCACACTAATCTCTTGACACAATTGGTGTCATTCGTGGAAGGCATATCAGCAAACATGTCTGCCCAACAGCGGATCAGTCAGTCCATGGACTCCTCACTGACGGCAGCAGTGTCCCTCCTCCAGCAGTCCCTCACCACACCTACCTCTGGCCCATCCACAATCCCCACTACCCTCCCCGATCCGACCACACTCACACCTGCACCGTCACGCACAACACCAGACCCGAGCAGCACACGCACAGGGAAATCTAAGTCTAAACGCACCAGCATGCACACACAGGGGACTGATGGCACACACACAGGGGATAGGGTACAGACGCACAGACAACCATCCACAACCACTCTGCAGGCCTCAGACACCTCTCCTGCCAAAACCTCTTCCCTGGACTCCCCTGCAAACCCCCCTTCCCAGAAGCTCTTCCTCTGTGAGCTTGGCCTCTTCCCCTCAGATACACCTGGGCCAACTCACAAGGGGAAGAGGAAGTCACCTTGCCGGGAGGGTATACCCCCCGACCCCGCACACCCTCCCCCAAGAGCAGGGACACTGAGGCCCCCACCCAGAAATCCCCAAGAACCAGGAAGACCCAACCACATTCACACACTCCCACCACACACTCTCCGTCCTCAAGCTCCCATGCCACCACTCATTGTGTTCCGCCACCACACCCTGCCCCTGGTTCACCCACCCACCGATGGCACATCCCCAAAGTCATTAGGCCCTCCCCCCCTTCCACAGACACTTACACAACACTCGCCCCTCAGGCTGTTCCTGCTACTGCAGTGGAGCCCGTGTCCCCCCCGACTGTCCTGGCCACTGCAGGGGAGTCCCCACCCACTACATCGGACATCCTCACTGCAGTGGAGTGTGTACCCCCCTCATGTGTCGTGGCCAGTGCAGTGGAGCCCCAGCACACTCCATCGGACATGCTCACTGCAGTGGAGACCCCACACACTCATCATGACCCATCCACTGCAGTTGCTCCTGTGACCCCTGTACCCACCACCACTCCCCTGCCCCATTCTTGTGCCCCCTGATCCTGTCCCTGCGGTGCCTGGCCTGCCACCATAGATGCACCTCCAAAGGGTGATGTCCCCTACTGTGTGTCAGTGCAGGCAAGCTATGGGTGACATGTTGTCAGTTGTCCCCCATCATGGACTAATTTCATGGACTAGCCATTGGCCTTTTTGCATTCCGGACTGGACTTTTCCCCTTTAAGTTGCTGAATAAAGTTATTTTTTGTTATTTCTTTGTATTGCATCTCATGTACATGATGTTGCTAAGGAGTGTACTTAAGTTGCTGTTGTGCTATTGTCATTTGCCAAAAAGTGATATGATGTTGTGATGTGTCTCATGTGTGCCATGGTACATGAGTCATATTGCAGTATGTCTCCAAATCATCACTGGGTGTCAAGTCAGATTCTCATGATCACACCTGCTTTTGCACAGGGATTGGGACAGCCTTTGAAGTACTTCACATCTTTGTTTGCCACTGTTGCACAGGTTTAGTGCTGACATGTGTGCACATCTTACATCTTACTGACTCAGGCCGTCAGCACCGGACATGCATTTTGATGCATGGGTGATGAACAAGTCATCTGTGTAATTAGTGCAACTTGCCATACATATGTTTGGAGTATGTGCTGGTGACTTAAGGGACACTGCAGGACACAGGCTGATTTGACCAGAACCTTCAGGCAGAATTAATAGGTGGCTCACTCGCAGACCTCTAGTCTGACATGACTTGGCCCTGCACAGACGACTGTTGGCACAGCTGTGGTTACACATGAGTGGAGTCACCTCATGGCAATGTGTAATCCCGTGTCATTGACTGGGCCCATGTGTTGTGTTCTGTGTGCATGTCTCAGTGGGTTAACTTGCTTTTTTCCACACAGCCTACATTCCCTGCAGATGTTCCTGACTGTGATGCTTACTGAGTTGTCCTGTGTTTGCCATAGGTGTTAGGACTAGGTTTCCTGGGATGTGGGTGCATGGTAAATTACTGGTCATATGAGAGTCATCGGTGGGTGTGTTTGATGTAATGGCCCTGGTACGTGTGCAAACTCCCATGGGACATAATCAGGATTCACCACAGCACTTTGGTGTTGCCAATACCAGGTTGTTTTCACTTTGTGGTAGCTTCATGTGACTGGGTAACTTGTATGTGTGTGTGAGTGCTCACACTCATCAGATCCTAGCCTTCAATGTCTGTTGCTGTGGAAATGTGTTCTTTGTGGGTCTCCATGTGCTCTCCATTGGTCTGGGACTGTGCCAAGGATCCCAATGTGTCAGATAAGTGTGACGTCATGCACATGTACCTCATGATATACAGTGTGGGAGTCATTCGCAAGGGATGTTGCCTGGCCATGTGTGATGTGTTTGTACACCTTGGATCCCCCCTCCACCCCTGGGATTGTCATCGGTGCATGTGCAATGTCAGGAGTCCATGTGGGCTTGGCTGCTGCTCATTGTTGCAGATCAAGGTGTGTGGCATTTGGAGTGGGCATATGTGTGTTCTCATGTCTAGGAGCCGAATCACTGACAAAATATCGAAGGTCAGAATATCGACCTACAAAAATATCGCAGCAAGAATATCGAAGTCAAGAATATCGACATCCTATCTACATTATGGTAAGTACAAAAATATCGGGAAAAAAATATCGATGTCAAAAATATCGTTGTTAAAAATATCGTTTTTTATTTAAGTTAAAAAAATAATGTAAAATAAAGTAAATAAGACATATAATTAAAATAAACATAGTTAACAATATTTTAAAATGTTTAAAAATTATAAATAATATATATAATGTAAAAATAAATTAAACATACATATAATATATAATATATATACTTACTAATAATTTTTAATAATTATTTTAATAACTTATATTTGTTTTTAAAATATCATATAAATTATAAATACATCTATACACATAAAACAATAATATAAATAAAAATAAAATAAATATATATAACAAATTAAAAAAATTAAAATTATTTTTAATATTAATTATATACTACATTAACTAAAATAATACAAAAAATATTATATAGCGGAGGTAATAAAATTACTATTCCAATTCCAAACAGTGCAACAGTAGGGAAAATGTTGGATAGCGTAGGGGTAAAAATTACTATTCCCACCCCAGTGAGTGCAACAGTAGGGAAAGTGTTGGATAGCGTAGGGGTAAAAATTACTATTCCCACTCCAGTGAGTACAACAGTAGGGAAAGTGTTGGATAGCATATGGGTAAAAATCACTATTCCCACTCCAGTGAGTGCAACAGTAGGAAAAGTGTTGGATAGCGTAGGGGTTAAAATTACTATTCCCACTCCAGGGAGTGCAACAGTAGGGAAAGTGTTGGATAGCTTAGGGGTAAAAATTACTATTCCCACTCCAGTGACTGCAACAGTAGGGAAAGTGTTGGATAGCGTAGGGGTTAAAATTACTATTCCCACTCCAGGGAGTGCAACAGTAGGGAAAGTGTTGGATAGCGTATGGGTAACAATTACTATTCCCACTCCAGTGAGTGCAACAGTAGGGAAAGTGTTGGATAGCGTAGGGGTTAAAATTACTATTCCCACTCCAGGGAGTGCAACAGTAGGGAAAGTGTTGGATAGCGTAGGGGTAAAAATTACTATTCCCACTCCAGTGAGTGCAACAGTAGGGAAAGTGTTGGATAGCGTAGGGGTAAAAATGACTATTCCCACTCCAGTGAGTGCAACAGTAGGGAAAGTGTTGGATAGCGTAGGGGTTAAAATTAATATTCCAACTCCAGTGAATGTAACAGTGTGGAAAATGTAGGATAGCGTAGGGGTTAAATTAACATACATATTAATAAAATAATGTTTGTAAAATAAATAACATATTAAAAATTAATTAACTAAAAAATTAATAATAAATACCAATAAAATAAAATGTATATTAGTTTTCTGAGTGAGTGTGATAGCAGTTGGGCTGTCACTACATGCCACAGTGCGCACATGTGACTGTGCTCCACAGTAGGGTGTACATCCAAATTTGTAATCGCAGAGGGCTCATCATACAGGCTACTGTCGCCACAATGTGGGCTCCTTGTGGGTATTGATGGAGTGGGTCTGTCTCTTGCTGTGTTTGTTGCTGTGCAGCCCAGATTAGGTCACATGAGTGTGTTGTGGAATCACTCATGTCACAATGGCTGATTGCCCACATAGAGGTGGCCAGTTCCTGTGGGACTTCTGGATGTCAGTGTGTACACATATATCTGTTTTGAGTTAAACCCCACATGATGGGTGTCGTACTAGCCTGAGTACACTGAGACACACACACATGTTGTGTTCATTATGCAGTGTGGGGCTGGCTGGTTGTGTTTGTGCACCTGCACCCATGCATTGGTATGGCTTTTCTGGACATTGCCTGGAAGTCGGGTGTAGGTATTGCCGTACTGTCCCTGGGACTCCTACCTCATCATTCGGCGCATTCTTCATGGTTATTATGTTCCATTGCTGCCATGGTATGGGTCTTGATCACCTGATGGCTGCAATCTACACAGGATTCCTTGGTATGTGTGTCTGTTTGTGTGCATATGTGTGTATGCATTCTGGTGGCCACTACTTACATTGTGTAATTGTACATTGGAGGCATTGTCAGCCCCCATGTGCACTGCTACTCTGCACATGTCAGAGGGATGTTAGTCGACGCTGGACACTTCCACTCAACAGATCTGTGTTTGTTAGCAACACACCCACTACTTAGCCACTACATTGCTTGTGGTGTTACGACCAGGAATCTGACATGCAGATTTGCATTGGCTGTCATTTTTGGACAGGCACTCACATTTAGCTCACTGAGGTGGGGTGGGGTCTTGCCCCATTGATGCTATGTTCCCGATATGTATGGATTTAGGATGCCACACTAACCTTTTGGTCAGAGTAGGGTGGGAGGGATCAAGCCCCATTAGCACGATGTACCACGTTTGGTGGTGTTTTTGACACCACATCCACCTTTACTCACAGATGTGATGTGAGTTACAGTATGTGTTCCCTTTCAGTGTCACTGTTTCTGGGACTTCACACACAATACACAATCTTGGCATGATGGTAGGGTGAGGGGTATTTGGCCTACACGCCGTATGGGTGGGAATGCTGGTAGTGATAGGCATCCCCCTTGTAGGTAGAGTATGCTGGTAGTGATAGACATCCCCGTTGTAGGTAGAGTTTGCTGGTAGTGATAGGCATACACCCCTATGGGCTGGAGAATGCTGGTAGTGATAGGCATCCACCCCCATGCAGGTAGAGTATGCTGGTAGTGATGGGCATCCCCCTTGTAGGTAGAGTATGCTGGTAGTGATAGGCATCCACCCCCATGCAGGTAGAGTTTGCTGGTAGTGATAGGCATCCCCCTTGTAGGTAGAGTTTGCTGGTAGTGATAGGCATCCCCCTTGTAGGTAGAGTTTGCTGGTAGTGATAGGCATCCACCCCCTATGGGCTGGAGAATGCTGGTAGTGATAGGCACTCACCCCCATGCAGGTGGAGTATGCAGGTAGTGATAGGCATCCACCCCCATGCAGGTAGAGTATGCTGGTAGTGATAGGCATCCCCCTTGTAGGTAGAGTTTGCTGGTAGTGATAGGCATCCACCCCCTATGGGATGGAGAATGCTGGTAGTGATAGGCATCCACCCCCATGCAGGTGGAGTATGCTGGTAGTGATGGGCATCCCCCCTTGTAGGTAGAGTATGCTGGTAGTGATGGGCATCCACCCCCATGCAGGTGGAGTATGTTGTAGGTGGTAAGCATCCCCCTTGTAGGTAGAGTTTGCTGGTAGTGATAGGCATCCACCCCCTATGGGCTGGAGAATGCTGGTAGTGATAGGCACTCACCCCCATGCAGGTGGAGTATGCTGGTAGTGATGGGCATCCCCCTTGTAGGTAGAGTATGCTGGTAGTGATGGGCATCCACCCCCATGCAGGTGGAGTATGCTGGTAGTGATAGGCATCCACCCCATGCAGGTAGAGTTTGCTGGTAGTGATAGGCATCCCCCCTTGTAGGTAGAGTTTGCTGGTAGTGATAGTCATCCACCCCCTATGGTCTGGAGAATGCTGGTAGTGATAGGCACTCACCCCCATGCAGGTGGAGTATGCTGGTAGTGATGGGCATCCCCCCTTGTAGGTAGACTATGCTGGTAGTGATGGGCATCCACCCCCATGCAGGTGGAGTATGCTGGTAGTGATAGGCATCCACCCCCATGCAGGTAGAGTTTGCTGGTAGTGATAGGCATCCACCCCCTATGGGCTGGAGACTGCTGGTAGTGATAGGCATCCACCCCCATGCAGGTGGAGTATGCTGGTAGTGATGGGCATCCCCCTTGTAGGTAGAGTATGCTGGTAGTGATGGGCATCCCCCCTTGTAGGTAGAGTATGCCGGTAGTGATGGGCATCCACCCCCATGTAGGTGGAGTATGTTGTAGGTGGTAGGCATCCCCCCTTGTAGGTAGAGTATGCTGGTAGTGATAGGCACTCACCCTCATGCAGGTGGAGTGTGCTGGTAGTGATTGGCATCCACCCCCAATGGGCTAAACACTGCTGGTAATGATGGGCACACCCCTCCCTATTGGTTGTGCCTGCTGGTAGTTATGGCTATCTACCCCCTATGGGTGTTGAACTTGCCGTCTGCGGGGTACGCGTCGATTCCTGTTGTTTATTTGGTCATAGACGTACAGTGCAGGTATGACATGCGCGATCGGATACATGCTTGGTTCGTCTCGTACCCGCTGTTCGTGTTGTGGCGCGAATCGACGCAAAGAGACTCCTGTTCCGGACACTGAGACGTCCCGTCAGTGGCGAACCGTTCGGCGCGTAGGAAGTGCGCATCGTACTTGGCCGACCGGAAGCTGCTGTTTAAATGCCTCCGGACGAGTCGAGTTCAGCGCTTATGGTTCCGGCTCGTACGGAAAATGTTGCTGATTTCGGAGCCTACGGCTCGCTCGACAATCGGACACATTTGCGCATCGTACTTCCTTGCCCGGACGGATCGGCTCCGGGACCGAGTGGGTCGTAAGGTAAGGCTATGGACGGCTCTCGGAGGGCTGTCCGACCCGGATCGGAATCGGCCCCTAAGAGCGAAAAGAACTTTATTGGCTCACTCCTAGTGTCAGGATTAAAAACAGTGCACCTGCAGTATGGAAAAATATTTACTGCATGTGACAGATGAAACAGGTCTACATGTTTCGGCCACATCGACCCATGAAGGTGTCACAGCCTTCTTCAGGACCTAAAAACTGCTACTGCGTTTGACTATGTGAAACAGTGAAAGATAATCAAAGCACAAGGTAATAGAAACAAATACAAGAACAAATACAAAACCAGTAATCCCACTTTTGGTGAACACGATTTACTGGTTTAACCTGTGGGAGACAAAAGTGACAAGAAAAATCAACTGCATGTGTCTAAGAACATGTACATCAACAAGATGGTGTGAGTCATATGTATCCATCACTAGTCTGCCATCAAAATGCAAAATAGAAAAGGTTCAAAATTAGTCTTACCCGTTGATTACGGATAAAAAGGCCTCACCTCAGCCTGGCAACAGCTCAGGACGGGAGGTACCGCTCTGAAAGAAGGACGTTTGCAGGTGTCAGACTAATATAGCAATATTCAGTCGGACACACCTCCAACATACATACAAAATGGAGCAACCTGTTCACAATGTCAGCCAAGGCATTGGAGTGCCAGTAAGCCAACTTTATAGCGATGGGAAGTGTATAGAGTCTATAGTTCGTTAACCTCTTACTACGCAAAAACACGTAGTTGGTAGAAAAGGAGGACGGTGGCATGACTCTGTGCTAGCAGCTAAATGGTGCTATATGTATATGTGTGCAGCATATCGGAGCTTTAGTATTCACGTTGCCAAAGTGTGAAAAACATTAATGACCAGATGGCTGTCACACATATAATTCCAAGCGAGTGCAGTTGTATTGGCACTCCAAAAAGGGGGCTCGTAAGTACATTACTATGTCGACACCTCGATAAAAAACAATTGTGACGAGGTAATTGTGCAAGTTCATCGACATTCCAAGGGGAGCTACAAAAACGTTTCTTACATCAATGGAAAAACCAGGGGGAAAAGTGGGCCGTAAAAGCATTTTTTACAATAATAGAAAAACAGCGTTGTCGGCTGTTAGTCACCACGAGTCAATACTTTGCATTAAGGTTTAAGCCGCTGCAGCTAGTAAGAAAAAGTCAACCAAACCAAGTCAACAAACTGACGCGCAGTTGGGGCAACTACCGTCAGTAGCAGCACAGTGTCCACTAGTCTTCAGCCCAAAGGGGATACATGCAGCTATGTTGGTGGGCTGATTCCTGTGTGCACATATGCTGGTAGAAGCAACATAGCATCTTTAGGCTGTTAGTAAGCTTCAGAATCATGCTTACCAGTAAGATTTGACCCGCTTTATCATACAGTTAGGTTAGTGGGCTGTATATTTTCAGTGCTTGCGCATGCAGAAGCGACGTAGAAAGAGTATCGGCTGAACACAGATATACTGAAATTCTAGCCTACGCAATAGTCAGCACGTCTTATACATACTATCATGACAGAAATACAGGGCCTGGCTTTTGATGAAGCCACTGTACAGGCTATTTTAACAACAACCAGTATTATTGACACGATCCACAGAGGCCCGACCACACAAGGGGATGATTGGGCTAGACTCCTTACTCTAAAAAGATTGCACTCACGCACACAGATACACTGTGCTATAATGACAGAGTACATGCGTGGTAACTGTGCCCCTACGGGGCTGATAGTGACCAACACACCCAGATTCCTTGAAGACAAGACTTTTATGAAAGATTGGTCTCTCATTGCCTGGCGATGCATGAGGGATTGGCTTATTTTAATTATCAGCACAGCCAAACGCATCGCGGACACAATTCTTATTGAGATCCAGACCCTCGAGGCATAGATAAAATCTGTCATTTCTATGACCCTCTATAAGAAGAATTCAGAGGAAACAAACAAGACTAACAAAGAACTCTAGGACTCTATCCTTACAACGAAGATCAACAAGTTTAAGAAAGATCTGGCATGTTTCTCGTTTGAGAAAGTGTATCCATACACTAGTGACAATTACTCTCCACCGGAATTTAACAACAAGGGAAGAAGATATGGCTCCACCTATTCATCTTCAGGTACCAATGGCTGGTCGAGCGATTCAGACTCATCAGCCAACACTGGACCATAACAAAGAGGCCGAGGGTGCAATAACAGACGGAATTGGAGGAGTGGTCCACCGGGTCCCCAACAAGCACAATGGTGGCCTCCCACTCCTTGGGGTTATCCTAACCCGCCGTTTCAGCCGCCTTTGTTACCATACCAGCCTCATCCTCAATTGTTCAGCAACTAGCCTTTTTAGGGTCTGGCCGAGGACGATCGAGAGGCAGACGAAGAAACCAGCAAGCGCACGTACACTGGACCCCCCACCATCCCTGAGGAATACACGGAGCAAGAAGAAACTACTGCCGCAACCAGGGACCAGCAGCGAAATGATCTAGTGGTCAATTTGAGCGACCGTGTACTCACTCCTGAGGAACAGGCTGCACTTAATAGAGGGCTCGGATTCATTTCCAGATATGAAGGGGACTCATTCCAAGTACAACGAGAACTAGCACAATTTTTCCGGAAAATCCGGTTGCACTTCTTCTTCCAGGATAAAACCAGCGAAACCGTGGATGCGGGGCTTACTAACACCGGTTTGAAAAACCGTTCCACCTTTAATCCTCCAGCTCAACTGGTTCCTGCCCAAGTGTTGACTTTTGAGAAAGTGGTAACAACAGAGGTGTCTGCCCTTTGTGAATTGAATAAACGACATTTCCAGAACCTGCCCACTAAAGAGCAGAAGGCTTTGCAAGCACTGGCTAAGGATGAATCCATCACTATCAAGCAGGCAGACAAGGGGGGTGCCATTGCCATTATGAGTACATCATCATATCGCACTGAATGCCTGTGCCAGCTTGAAGACACACTCTTTTATCGACCACTCAAAGCAGACCTGACCAATAGACTTACACAGGAGATTGCCAAGCTTATTGAAGAGGCTAAAGACGAAGGCTGGATTACGGCCCAAGAGGCAAGTTATCTTACCACCTCACACCCAGTGACGCCTTACTTTTATGTTCTGCCAAAAATACACAAGGCTCAAAGGCCACCGCCTGGGAGACCTATTATTTCCGGTATTGGGTCTCTTCTTGAACCCTTGTCCACCTTCGTCGATCACTTCCTCCGCCCGATTGTGCGTGAGATGCCAACGTATCTTCAGGACACTAAGGATATCCTCAGACTGCTATCAGACACTCTGTACGACATCACTAGAGACTATCTTGTCTCGTTTGATGACAAATCACTTTATACCTGCATCCCCCAGGACGAGACACTAGATGCAGTACGTTCATTACTTGACAACAGAGACCTTGACACCATCTCACAGGTACACTTCATCATGGAGTGTGCCAGGATAGCCATGAAAGAGAACTACTTTCAGTTTGAGAACACCATGTACCTACAGACATTGGGCACTTCTATGGCAGCGTTTTCGTGCCCAGCCTAGCCAACCTCTATGTCCATCTATTCGAACGGGAGCACGTATTGACAGACGACAATCCATACAAAGGTCACATCCTCCTCTGGAAACAAAATATTGACTATGTGTTTGTCATCTAGATGGGTGAACCTGACACCATTTCCAACTTCCACCAATGGCTTAACACCAGGAATGAGTTCCTCAAATTCACAGTGGAGTTTATCAAGACAAGTCTGCCCTTTTTGGACATACAGATTTTCCCCACAGCGGAAGGCCTGGATACCGAGCTCTACAGGAAACCGATGGCACGGAACTCTCTTCTATCATATAACAGTTACCATCCCAAGTCGCTCCGCGACAATTTGCCATGTGGGCAATTCCTCCGCATTAGAAGGAATTGCTCGTCCAGAGAGAAGTTCAATGAACATGTCAAAACACTTTCCATCCAACTCAAAAAGAGGCACTACCCTACAAGACTCATTCGCCGCTCACTGAAGAGAGCAGCCAACAGTAACAGATAAGCACTAATTGAGCAACCTGTCCAGATAGAAAAGATGTCAAGGCTAACGTGTGTCAACACGTTCAGTACCCTCTCGAACGGAATACAAAAAAGTGTGCTGAAAAACTGGAGGATTCGAATATAGGTAACAAACCGATTCCAGAACCTCTCTTTGCCTTCAAAAGGAGCACCAATCTGAGGGACAACTTAGTCCACACGAGACCGAGAACTAAGAAACCCCCCACACAGAACACTCTATGGGGTCTACCAGCGATTAAAGGACACTTTCCGTGCGGTACGTGTGCTGCGTGTCCTCAGACTAAACACACGAGCTCTGTGGACATAGGTACGGACAGACCATGGTCTCAGGTTTGCCATACAAACTGCAATAGTGAAAGGCTCATTTACTCGGTCACATGCACATGTGGTCTTCGCTACGTGGGCATGATAACCCGCAAAGTAAAACGGAGCATTCTGGAACACAAACCATTCGGTGCAAAAAACAAGCTACCAAACTCACCAACCACTTCCTTGACCTCAACCACACAGCGGACAAACTTAGCTGGACTGTTCTGGAACAACCTTATATTCCTGCTCACATCACGGATATAACAAGATTTTTATTCATTAAAGAGCAGAAATGGGTTCACAAACTACGCAGTGATAGCAATGATTTGAATGATGATATACCCTGGACTGCATTATAGTTACCGCGGCCTGCGCCCATTGAACCATCTTAAATCAGTTGTGGTCTGCCAGGATAGTGTCATATGCCGATGACACTCAACTGTTGTTTACGTGCGACGAAGGCTCTGGTTTTAGAGGCGAGGAGATTAACACCTGTCTTACGGAGGTTTTCTCTTGGTTGCGGCTTAATCAACTAAAGTGCAACCCAGAAAAATGAGAGATTATCTTTTTTGGTTGGCCGCCTTGCGAATCATGGCATCAATGGTGGCCTCGGGATATGTCCCCTCCTATTGCTCCTGTCGGCATTGTGAAGAAGTTAGGGGTCAAGTTAGACACTACCCTAACAATGAAAGCCCAAATTCAGACCGTGGTGGGCTCGTACTTCGGCATGCTGAAAATGTTAAAAAATGTTCTTCCTCTGCTATTGGTCGACTACCGGAAGACAGTTGTCCAAGCCTTGATTACATCCAGGTTGGATTATGTTAATATCTTGTACCTGGGCCTTCCTGAGTATTTACTGAATCGTTTGCAGGTGGCTCAAAATGCAGCGGCTAGAGCCATTCTTATGGTAGGTCCCAGAGCACACATGACAATCCACCTGAGGGCCTTACATTGGCTTCCGGTACGTAAGAGGATCCAGTTTAAAACGCTGGTTCTAGAATTTCGGGCCTTTCACGGCACAGGGGCTGTATATCTTAGGAGAAGGGTCCAACACTATGTGCCGCAACGGACCCTGAGGTCCTCAGGACAGTCATTAATGCACATTTCCAAGTTTGCCCGCTCTCGGATAGGCGGTCGCTCGTTTCAAGTGCTGGCCGCCTGCTCGTGGAACGGGCTGCCTCCCTATCTTAGGCAGGTCCAGGACTTGATGACTTTTAGAAGACAGCTAAAAACCTGGCTTTTCCAGCAGTAATTCTTTGTTCGGCCATGGCTTGCTTTTCGAGCTCTGTTTCCTGTCTTTTGGTGGTCCTTTGTCAGCGCCGGGACACTCTGTGGAGTAGCCGTGCGATTTATAAGTACCTATTTTCATTTCATTTCATTTCACTTCTCTCACTGCACCTTACATCGCAGTGTATTCAATCTTAGTGTAACATTATCGCACATTACCTGCAAATATGTGACTTAATGCGTGCTTAATGTCAATAAGCACAATAGATGCGAAGTACTGTAGATGATTTGATGTTTAATTATATCTCCCTAAACATTTAGTTTAAGAGAGGCACACTGACGCGCTTTGCTCCCATGAGCATATGCTAAGGAGTGAGGTCTGACAAACACACTGAAAGAGCGACACCTGTTCGCGAAACTGCACTGCCTGCATCCACTGAGCCAACCACGATTATCTGTGATTTGCCATTCTTGTCATTTGAATCCGTTTTGAAATATTATCGCACATATTGTGTAAATGAATATGTGACTCAAGGAATACCCAACATCAATGAGCACTGAAGATATAATACATGAGATGGTTTGTCAATTAATAAGATCTTCTGTGACATTCAGTTTAGGAGTAGCACGCTGACACTTTGTGCTCCCAAACTACATCTACCATGAGCACTTGCTGTTCAGTGTTGTCTCACAAACAAACGCAATCACAGAGCAATACCCGTTCGCGAGACTACATTTCCCAGTAGCATCCGCAGAAACGGGACGTTCAACGTGCACACGCCCACACTGCCTCTGAGCTGATTTATTTGCTGGCAAAATGGCCGTCGGTTACCTCCGGTTGCAGCTCTTCTACCGCCCGGGGTATGGACGGACAGGTAAGCCGCGAAAGCCATGCGTAGGCTAGAATTTCAGTATGTCTGTGTTCAGCCGATACTCTTTCTATTTCGCTTCTGCATGCATAAAAGTTAGGACTTTACTACTCCTAAACTGAGAAAAATCCTAACTTTAAGACTTTCGGTATTCACAGAAGGCATTTAGGAGTCCTAAAGTTAGGGCTACTAACTTCTGTGAATACCGAAATGAGTAAGTTCATTCTGTGAATACCAAAATGAGTAAGTGTATTCTGTGAATACCAAAAAGTACTAACTTTACGTTTTTGACGTAAGTTAGTTCTGTGAATCAGGCCCTACATATTTTCACCTTTTCCTTGTTACTGTTTATATGTAGAGTATACTAACTTCAAACTAAGTTTGCCTATTAAATGACAGAGAGTTCTTACTCATTTAGCCAAGTTAAAGGCTGGTATTGCTTTACTGCAAGAAACTCATGTCACTGAACTGGAGCCGAAGAAACCTGTATGTAATTAGGTCGGATATGCATTCACTTCACCAGGTAATTGGAAATATAATGGTGTTGTATTTCCTTGTAAGAAAACTTTAGATGTTGCATTATTGTTACAAGAATTAGATCAAGAAGGTCGCTGGGTTTTATTGGAGTTATCAGTGAATAAGATACCAATATCGTCAATATATGCAACCACACAATTTGATAAATTATTATGGCAAATTATTATGCCCAACATTACACACAAACTAATGTCTATCTCTGATGTTTATTTAATTTGATTGCAAACTCGTAATAGACCAATTTTTGGACTGTTCCTCCAAATCTTTTATTGTCCCTTCCTCTGTTCACAAACAATTCACTGCAGCCACCAAAGATCCCTCATTGACTCATGGAGAATTTGCAACCCCTGCTTATAAGAGTACACATTCTTATCCCCTGTATCTTCTTCCCAATCCAGGATTGACCACCTTTTCCATTTCTAATCCTTTATCTCAACATATCTGATGAGCTGAAATATGTGCCATTTAATTTCTGGCCATGCACCGTTAATTTTAGATCTAGATCTTCCTTTTCCTCCAAAAGTGAGACGTTGGTGCTTCAATACATCTCTTTTACTAGATACCTCCTTCACAAACATTTTTGATGCTTTTATAATGGAATATTTTGCTTTGAATGATTCTCCGGATTTATTTTTTCAGATAATTTGGGATACTTTCAAGGCTGTCTCTAGAGATTTTATCATGAATATGTCTCCAACAAAAGGCAAGCAAATTAAAAGAAAAAACCTCAGAACTCAAACAACACATTAAATCCTTAGAGCTTTCCTATTTTGTGACCAAATCTAAGACATATTTAGATAAATTGATCAAAGCCAAATTTGACTTCAATAAGCTTTCAACTGAGGATTCAGCCTCTTATCTCCTTAAATCAAGTACAAAATACGATGGAGGCCAAAAAAGGCAAGCAAGCTTTTAGCAAACTTAAAGTAAAAAGAGAACGTGCCAAAATAGGCACTATTTTACAGGACAATTCCATTCCTCTATTCAAAGTGTTGAGTATAGAGAATTCAAGAGTCTTGATAAATTAGAAGGTATTTATTGAGTTCCAGGTAACAAGGCCAGCACAGCATACACAGCTCCGCACAGCTGCACCGAAAGCGAAGACTCCTCAACTGATCACTGATGACACTTAGAACTAACTAGTGTCATCAGTGATGTAACACAGGGAGCACGCTACAATATGCAAATGGGAATAAAGTAAAAGTAAACATAAACACAACACATCTTCTCCCTTTAACATTGGCAAAACTAAAAATAATGTAACACAACCTTTTCCTTTAATAATAACAAAAACAAAACAACAACAAAAAAAACTAATATTCAGTGACATAGTCATTAAGATAATCAGGTGGTTTTACAATTCTACCAAACTTGTTTACTGAGATGTCTTTACCTGTAGATGTAGAATCAGAAACAGATACATCTTCTTGTGCAATCAAGTCTGAAGAAACAGAATTGAAAAAATTCTCATGAACAGAATCAGGAACACTTTCAGCTTGTGCTGAATCAGAAGAATTCACATTCTCAACTTGTGCAGAATCGGAAAAATCCTCTGTTTGAGCATTAACTAAAGGGACCTCAAACTGTGCAGAACCAGAAATATTCTGATCCTCAACCTGTACAAAGGTGGAAGGATTCTCAACCTGCACAGAATTGGACATACTTTCAGCTTGCTCACATTCAGAATCAAGCCAGTGAAAACTCCTCGTCTCTTGAATTTACTCTTGAATTTCTACCCACTTATCTAATTTCTCATTGAATTTTACAATTCTTCCCAGATGCCAAACTTTACCATCTGATAGCCTAACAGAATTCTTAAAAATTTCGGTCACACTAAGTGGTTTAGAAAATTTGCTTTGACCTTTCCTCACCTTGAAAGGTAACTTGACTCGCACTAAATCACCCACTTCTAGAACAATTTTTCTAACATTGTGTTTAGAGTCATAATATTTCTTATACTTCTCTTGATGTAACATAATGTTGTTTTTAACTTGTTCAGGTGACCACTCTAACAATCTAGAATGCTTCAACCAACATTGGTTATCTTTGGTAAACGGTACACGCCCCTTCATGATAGTAAAAGGACTGTACCCAGTAACAGTAGGAGTCACACGATACATCCAAACCATTTTCTTAACTCCTACCACCCAATCTTGACCTCTAATATTGGCTAATTGAATGGAATCTTTGATTACTCGATTAAACCTTTCTACTTCGCCATTCCCGCTTGGATGATAGATAGAAGTAACTTTGTGTGTAATACCATTGCGTTACAAAAATTCTTCAACACGATGGCACTTGAATTGAACTCCGTTATCTGTTATGATAACCTTTGGAAGTCCTTCTCTCTGGAACAACTCATCCATAAACTCAAGAACACTAGCAGAATCAGCTCTCTCCACTACCTTAACTTCCGGCCATTTTGAGAAATAATCTACAGCTACTAAAATATACAGGCTTCACTCGTTTTTAATAATGGGCCCAGTGATGTCTAAACCCAAGGTTTCCCAAGGCATTTCAGGACACAGAATAGGACACATCGGAGGAGTGGTAACCTTTTGAGATTTGTCAGAATTGAGACATGAAGAACAATCTCTCACTACTCTTTCTACTTCAGTATCTACTCCCGGCCACCAATACAATTCTCTGATACATTTTTTTGTTTTAACAATGCCAAGGTGTCCTTCATGACACAACCGAATGACTTTCATCCTTAAATCTTTGGGTGGAATTATTTTTTCACCCCGTAAAATATTGCAATCCTTTAATGACAATTCATCACGTACTTCCCAATATTGTTTCAATTCCTCGCACAATAACTTTTTAATAGGCCAACCTTCAACAATACATCCCTTGACTTTTGCAAGAAGCTCATCCTTAATCATAGATTCTTCCCATTCCTGAGGACTCAAGGTGACATTATCTATATTTAAATTTATCCCAGCTACCTGAAAATCATCCCAATTTTCAGTGGAAGACTCTAATGGTAAGGGTAATCTACTCAAACAATCAGCTACTTGGTTCTTAGCCCCAGGGATATAACCTACAGAGTATCTGTAATCCAACAGACGAACTGACATTCTAGCTATTCTCGGAGTAGCGTTTAATAGCCCGTCTGGAGAAAGAACTTTCACTAGGGGTTTATGGTCACACCTAATTTCAACATGGTAACCCCATATAAAACTCCTAAAATGTTCCAGTGCCCATACAACAGCTAACGTTTCTCTTTCAATTATGGAGTATCTTTCTTCAGCTGGAGATAGAGCTCTTGAGGCATATGCTACTGCTTTTTCTTTCCCACTTTCCTCTTTTTGTGATAACACAGCACGTAATCCTTTCTGACTTACATCAGTAGTAATGATGCAAGGTAAACAGGGATCAAAACCTACCAATTCCTTGGCATCGCATAGTTCATTTTTAAGTTTTGAGAAATCTTGTTGTAGAGTATCTGACCACACAAATACAGACTTATTTTTCAACAATTGACGCATGTTAAATGTTTTTTCAGAAAAATTCCCAACAAACTTACTATAAAACTCTATGAGCCCTAGAAAGGACCTCAGCTCATCTTTGTTCGCAGGTGATGGAGCATTCCTTATAGCACTCATTAAGTTCGATTTGGGTTTTATGCCTTTGGCTGAGATTTCATGGCCTAAGTAATCTAAGGAGTCAACACCAAATTTACACTTGGAAAGTTCTGCAGTAAGTCCCTTTTCTTTTAATTCTTCCAAAACAGAGTGAATTCACTCATCATGTACACATTTAGTCTCACCCATAATAAGGATGTCATCCTGAAAAAATAGGATACCAGGTAAGTCGTGGAACAATTTAAACATGAGTTTTTGAAAAACTGCAGCCGCTGACGCTAGGCCAAACGGCATGCGCAAAAACGATAACAACCTTGAGGAGTCATAAATGTGGTCAGACTTTTACTATCTTCATGCAGCATGATTTGATGATATGCCGACGTCAGGTCGATAACAGAGAACCATTGCATGCCTTTGGTAAGAGAAATTAATTCATTTATTTTGGGTAAAGGGAACCTCTCAACTACGATATTGTTATTCAGAGACCTCAAGTCAATGCATAGACGGACTTTGCCGTTGGCCTTACGAGCCACGACTAAAGGTGCAACCCAATTAGAAGCTTCAACTTCTTCAATAATGCCATCGTCTAAAAGACGTTTCAATTCTTTTATAACTTCTTCTCTAGCTGCCCAAGGAATGTGTCGAGACTTATGAACTATGGGTTTGGCATCATCTTTGAGTATAATTTTATGAACATAGCCATTTAATTGACCCACTTTATTAGAAAAGACCTCAGGAAACTCTTTTTTTAATTTAAGGTGATAATCCTCATTATGGTCTAAGACCATTACTTGTTCAGCTCCATTAGGGTTCAGAATTATGTTTAAATTTCTTTGGTCAATCCACCCTAAAACAGGAGGACCATCTAAAGCAATATATAATTTGCCAATTGAAGATCTACCTTTAAATTCAAATGTAAGTTCTCTATAACCAATTAAATTGATTTTTTCTCCTGTAAAACTCTCTGGGGAAACATCAGGAGGGGATAAAGTGGAACCTAACACATGAACAAAATCCTTTTCCCATTGTACTTTGTCAATAATTGTGTACAGAGAGCCTGAATCCGCCACAATAAGTATTTCAACTCCACCTATAGATATGGCACACACAGGTTTAGATTTACAGTGAATGTTTAACGAGTTAACACTGTCAGACACTCCTAAAACACAATCAACATTCTTAGTTGGATTATCATCACCAGATGATATGGAAGATGAATCATTATATTCTTCTTTAAGCAAGGTAACTTTCTTCTTTTTGTTTATATTACGTTGACACGCTTTGGTAAAATGACCTATTACACCACATTGAAGACATTTTTGTTTCTTAGCTGGGCAATTCTTAAAATTAGCTAAATGATTTTTGCTTCCGCACCTATAACATTTTAACTCTTTGTTGGTATTATCTCTATTGGAGGTAGGGAAATTGACAGACTTAGCTTTGGATTTTGAAGTAATTTTGCTCACAGTAAGTTTGTCAATTTCCTTAGGTGATTCAGAAATAGCTTTAGCACATTTGTTGGTGATCTCTGCTTTTTTAACTAAAGCAACTACATCAGACAATGATGCTTCACCATATATCCAGAGACGTTCTTGAACATGTTCACTGTTAACATACATTATGATTTGGTCTCGGATTAGTTCTTCTTCTAGCGAACCAAATCTGCAAGTCAAAGCTAATTTCTTTAAGTCTGACACAAAATCCTCAACAGTTTCTTGCTTCCGTTGTCTTCTTCTGAAAAATTTATGGCGATCAATGGCTATACAAACTGAAGTGGAGTAGTAAGTATCTAGATCTTCTAATGCGTGAAAAAAACATTTGAATCATCAGCAGGATGAGCTTTTTTGTTCATTGAATTGTATACCTTTAATTCTTGAGGACCAAGTGAGTGAAGTAAAATTTTCTTTTTCCTAACTTGCGTTAGATCATCTTCACCATCTTCTAATGCATCTATATAATTTAGGGAGTATTCTCTCCATTCTAGCCATTTAATCGGAGGATCCCCTTTAGTATAGAGAAATTACTGTGGAGGAGTTAGAGAAAAGGTTTGCGCCGCACACATGGTGAATGAGTAAAAGCAAATATAGTTGCACCGAAAGCGAAGACTCCTCAACTGATCACTGATGACACTTAGAACTAACTAGTGTCATCAGTGATGTAACACAGGGAGCACGCTACAATATGCAAATGGGAATAAAGTAAAAGTAAACATAAACACAACACAAAGGCAAAGATATTCCCACAGAATTTACAGATTACTATAAAATCCTGAATACACAAGAAAAGTATCCTTTGAAATCTGACATCAATTCAGACCTCTCCTCCAAACTTAAAGAATTCAATTTAACCACAGATTTTTCTTCCCTTGATACTGATATCTCAATCCAGAACATCTGCACTGCTATCAACTCTAATAAAAAAGGCAAAGCTCCTGGACCCGATGGTTATCCTATCGAATTCTACCTTCATTTCTTTAAATTAATTCCTAAATTACACCAGTTGTTTACCTTCTTTGCTTCTATTAACTCCGCTACCGGGACCTTTCAGGAAGCTTTAATATGTCTTATTTTAAAATATAATAAAGATCCTAAGTTATGTAAAAACTATAGACCTATTTCCCTTGTAAATTATGATTATAAATTCTTTGCTTAGAACCTGGCTTTATGCCTTGATCCTTTTTCCCAAACTTAATTGACCAAGAACAGTCTGTTAAAGGTAGACATCTTTCTTATAATTCTAGACTCTTCCTTCAAAGTTTCAGCAAATCCAAAACATATAAACACTCTTTAGCAGCTATTTTCTTAGACGCTGTGAAAGCTTTTGACCGAATACATTGCAGTTTTCTATTTTCTACTCTTTCATGGTTTGGCTTTGGGCAAAAAATTATCAATCTGGTCTCTCTTTTAGTCTCCTCCCCTTGAACTTCCATATTTGTTAACTGAACCATTTCCTCTTATTTTCCTTTACATAGAGGAGTGTGGCAGGGATGTCACCTATAACCTCTTCTTTTTATTTTTGCTCTTGAACCCTTCTTATCTAAAATCCGACAGAACAATACCATACAAGGTGTCAAGTATGGGGATAAGCAGATTAAAATTTCAGTTACGCTGATGATGCTCTTTTATATATGGCCATTCCTGACTCTTCTCCACAACTATTTTTAGATACCGTTTCCACTTTTGCTTCCCTTTTAGGTTATAAACCTAATTCTGACAAGTGTGAGATTCCACTTAATGAAAGGTACTTGAAGCACGATTTCCTCTTTTCTGGCTTTCTTTGGAATCCAGTAAAAATTAAATACTTGGGTCTCTGGTTCACCAACTCCTTAAAAGATACTATATCACCTAATTCTACTACTCTACGTGCTACTTTATCTACCCTCACTTCCCGATCGAACCCACTATTTCTCTCATGGTGGGGTAGGTTAGACTCCATTATGATGATGTTAGTTCCCATAATTCTTTTCTATCTCTCAGCAATTTTTATCAACGTCCCCACTTCCATTTTTTAAAATATATACTATTCTCACTGCGTTTTTATGGAACAATAAAAAACCTTGTGTATCTCTCACCAGACTACAAAGTAATAAACAACAAGTGGGAGTTAATTTTCCAGATTTCCAATCTTATCGTGCTGCTTTCTTTTTGAAACAATCAAGCCTTTATCAGGATAACCACACTATAATTAAACCCCCCTTGTGAATGGAATTGGAGTTATTCTTATTCAACCTTTTTCCTTTTCAGAATGTTTGTCTTTTACCTAACTGTTTTCTTCCCATTCTTTAAAATGCTTGTAGATTATTACGTCCAATTTATATTTCTCCTTTTTCAGTCCTGGACCAATTCCTTTAGTCCTCGATCTGGTACAATAAACTTATTAAAATCAATAATAGAACTATCTTTTGGAATTCCTGGTGGGAAAAAGGTTTAATATGGGCTCATCAATTAATTCATAACAATTCACCTGTCTCCTTTTCACAGGCGGAATCCTCCTTTCACTTTCTTAATTCGTATAAGAACATATAAGAACAAGTTTCAATCTCTGATCTCATCTATTTCTACTACATACTCTTCACTTCGTCTAATCCCCATCTCCCCTTCCTCCATTTCCCCTCTACAACCATTGTTGCTAACCGCCCCTACATGCTTTACTTCACCCCCTGGTGAACGACAAAAACCAATACTGGAGTTACAATGGGCAGGAGACTCACACACTTCTTTCCCCCCTTCTCTATGGAATAAAATGTGGCTCAAAATCCACAAAACTTCCCATGCTGCCAACACAACTCAAACTTTATCTTTTATTTATAACTAAGGCTCCCTGTTTTCCGTTTTTACTGACTTCCACAGATAAATACAGACGGAAACATTAATTTTCATGTCTGTATTTATTTTTAAATGTGGATAAAAACGGAAATTGGGTTGCTTTTTGAGTAATTCTAAATACTGTCTGCCATGACTGCCAGGCCAGTAGATGTGTGGATTGATAGATAAGTTAAAAAAGGAAGGAATTTTAGTAAAGAGGCTTTAACAGCAGTAGATATGCACAAGGTCGATACTGAAATTTGCATATTTTCAAATAAGTGCACTGATTTATCTTCTGCGAGTGTTCACAGAACTGAAACCTGGCAGACATTCAAGCATGAGTGCATATTTATCGGTTTAATAAATGTGGAAATATACTAATTTCAGCTTAATTTTTCCAGAAACCCCAAAATAAATATGGATAAATACAGATAAAACTAGCAAAAAATAAATATGGATAAATACAGACAGAAATGGCAAAAAAGAAATACCATAAAACCGGGAGCCCTCTTTATAACCGCCTTCTGATTACTCTAGCTTCCTAGTTTGATCCTACTGCTCCATCATCCTGTTGGTCCTGTCCTGTCTCTGGTTCAGACATTAAGCATATTTTATTTTAATTCACCACTAATTCTGGATATAAGTTTGGAAACAAATTACCTCTATTGTTTATACACACATATTTTTTTCCTTTACCAACTTATTTTTAGTTAGCCTTTCAGACGATTGGCATGTACAAATTGTGGATTTATTAATTGCTGTTTGTTCAAAATTGGAGTCTCTAGATGGCAGAGGTTTTCACCCTGTTCTAATAGGGACCACAATCCTAGGCAGGGTAAGCTAGATACACACTTTAAATTAACCTTTGCTCACCCTCTGGGAGCTTGGCACAGAGCAGGCAGGCTTAGTTTAAGAGGCAATATGTAATGTATTTGTGCAACACAAACACATACACGCACACCACAGTAACTCAATGAATACACGACAAAAAGACTCCACATAGTTTTAGAAAAATAGAGAATACCTTAGTCAAAGAAGACCAAAACGACAGAAAATCCAAGCAGTAGAAGTCGAGATATGAATTTTTAAAGAATAAATGCAAAAACAGGGCTTTGAAGTCAATAGCGCTAAAACGCTACATGAAGTCGTGAGGGACCTGGGTAAATCCAAAGTTCAGGCTGACCGCGACAGAGGGCAGGACGGCTATGAGACTCACACAGGTCCTGCTGAAAAAGTACCTTGTCCTTAGCAGGGCAGAGATCAGCAGGCAGCAGGGCAGCTCAGCAAAGCAGAGAAGCAGTTCATCAGAACAGGCAGTCCAGGCAAAGTGGCAATCCTTATAGCACAGCAGTTTTTAGTCCAGCAAAGTTCTTCCTAGGTCCAGTAGTGTACTGTCTTGGTAGGGTCAGAGCCCCAGTACTTACACCCAAATGTGCCTTTGAAGTGGGGGTGACTTCAAAGCAGCTCCTTGAAGTGCACAGGTCCTCTTTCATCCCAGCCCTGTCTGTCAGTCTATCTGTGGGAGGCAATAAGCCCTTTGTGTGGGACACAGGACACTGCCTATTCAGATGTAAGTGTTAGCTCACACTCCCCCTTCCTGCCCAGTAAGGCTATCAGAATGCAGATGAGTCCTCTCTCACACCCACCCTTCCTATAATTGTGGCTGTCTAGAGGGAATACACAAAGTGTAGCTGTCACCCAGCCCAGATGTGTATTGGAGATAGGCTGCAGGCACACAGAGCAAAGTTAAGAGTAGAGAAATGTTCCCTTTCTAAAAGTGGTGTTTCTAAAATAGTAATGTCAAATCCAACTTTACCACTAAAGAGGATTTATCATTACCATTCCAAAGATATGAAACATGATTTAGCTACTCCTTTCTAATCGGGAATTATAGCTTACAAGTGTCTAAAGGAGTTCCCATTGCTAGCCTATAGGAGGAGTAGACCTCACAGTAGTGAAAAACAAATGTAGCTGTTTGTCGCTACCAGGACATGTGAAACTTAAAAGTACATGTCCTACTATTTCCTTACACAGTACCCTGCCCTTAAGGCTACCTAGGGCCTACCTTAGGGTTGACCTATGTGTAATAAAAGGGGAGTTTAAGGCTTGGCAAGTGGGTTTAAATGGCAAGGCGAAGTGGCAGTAAACTTCACACACAGGCCATTCAATGGCAGGCCTGAGACAATTTTAAAAGGCTACTTTTGTGGGTATCACAACCAGTGCTGCAGGCCCACTAGTAGCATTTAGATTACAGGCCCTGGGTATTTGGTATACCACGTTACAAGGGACTTAGAGGTAAGCTAAACATGCCAATCAGGTATGCACCAATGTCGCCATGTTTAGGGGAGAAGCCAATGAGCTATAGCACTGGTTAGTAGTGGTAAAGTGCTCAGAGTCCTAAGGCCAACAAAAAGATATAGCAAAAAGTGGAGGTAAGCAGGCAAAACGTTGGGGCAAGACCACCCTAAGGATGTATGGTCTAACACTGTTGCATTTCAACAAATAACCAAAAATTGGAAAATGCTCTTCATGTCTCTTTTCAAGCATGTTGGTATGGTGTTCGTTACAATCATAGGGTAGACAGAGCTTACTCTATCAAAATGTCTCTTGCTTTCAAACGAAATGCTCTTTGGTCTCCACTATTTTCTTACATTACTCTGCTTTAATACCTACCTTACATCAACCCCTAACTGAACAAGTACCTAAATCTCCTTTAATTCACCACTTTCTTACCTTATTTTATATACCAATGGTAATATGTTACTTAATTATTTTCATGTTACATATGATCTACAACATTCAAATGTTGCTATTGTTTAAGAGCACGTCAGCTTTAATTGCAGGAATGTTTTTGTTTTTCTCTCTTTTCTCCCTTCTTTCCTATGTTCACACATAAATATAAATATTATATTGTACTATTTACTCATTACTGAACTGTGTTCATTATAATTAAGAAAACGGTTGTACCTCAGCACTCTAATATTTGACTAAAACAATTTACAGTGTGGTCATTAGATTTAGCTAAATGGCCAGTACTCGAAGTCCTACAAAAATGATTACTTAATCGATATATTGTATCAAAAATAGAAGAACATTTCCAAATAAATCAAGCAAAAGGAGAAGAGAACATCAAAAATGAGTATTTGTCTTGTGCAATTTAATGTTATTTAGTCCAATGTTTTCCAAAAGTGTCTAAGAGTCAAGGAGCAGTACATGTAATATTCACATTGTATACATAGTTTGAAAATTGGTTGAGCACTACAAGCAAGAGCAATATTCGCGGCCAGACTGGAGGTCCTAATCCTAGGGCCTTCCAGGTAGTAGTGGTTGACGAACAGCCGATGACAGCCGACACGTGTTTCGTTACATATGCGTAACTTTCTCAAGGCTTGCTCTCTATTATTGATAAAGCTGTTGTAGCGTGGAAAGGTTTTAGTATTATCCTTAGCGCGGTCATTAGTCTTATAAGGTCAATTCTGAATCTCGTGTGCCGTATTTCCCCCACCTTAGGGGCAACGTAGTCTAAAAAACGTGACTATTCACAGATCCGTCGTTAGTGGACCTGGCACGTAAAGTAAGAGGAGGTCGCCCCGTTAGAATCCCCAGCCCGTCTGTGGGTGGTTCCTAAATAATATATACGATGGACCCTCATTTAATGCAAAGGCTGATAGTATGCATGAAACGCATGTTTCACGTAGCAACTGAGGGCTTTGATAGGTCCTTTTTAAAATGCCGGTGTGGTCCAAAGTACGGGGCGATCCATACACACGACAGGATAAAAAAGCAAAAATCATTACATTAGTGTAAGAAAATAGCTCTTTTTTCATGATCACCTCCAAATGTTTTGGACTGATGCTGCAGATTTTTCGACTCTGAGAGTGCACTGAGGCCTGCTAACCAAACCTCAGTGCCAGTGTTCTAACCCATTACACAATATATGTTAAATTGGCTACCCCCAAATGGCATAAGCTGACTTACTTATAAGTCCCTAGTGTATAGTACCAAGGGTACACAGGGCATGTAAGACAGAGTGTCCCCCAAAGCTGCAGCACTGATTGTGCCACCCTATGTGTCATAATGTACCAAATGGCTCCCAGCCTGCAACAGCAGCCGGGAAGAGCAGTTTTAAAACTGCCAGTTTGACTTTTCCATTTAAACCAATGGCAAAGTCTCCACTTTCCCTAACAATATATACACATCTTCCCTGAGGAAGGCCTATGGAGCCCTAAGGCAGGGAGCTGTATATTGTTAAGTTGGACATATACTCTTAATATGTCCTAATAGGAAAACTTCTAAATTGCCGATTTTGCTGTGGGAAAGTTCATAACCCCATTGACTAGCACAGAGTTACTGGCTGACCTCTCAGTCCGACTAACTTCTGAATGAAAATGGGTACTTCAAGGAATCAAATTAATTGTGGCATTAAACCCGACTTGATGCCCAAGTAGAATTTAATATCACTTTTAGGGAAAGGCAACTTTTAGAAAGTTGCCCCTCTGTTGCCCAGTTTGTCTAATTGGCCTTGCATGATTGCCTGCCACCATACAGTCTTCTGCCCTCCTGGGGAGTAGAGTGAATGACTCCCAGACTGAGGACCTATAGTAACTTGCTACAGAGGAAGATGTAACCTCCCCCTTGCAGGGAGACACTCAGAGTGTTGGCCCAAAAGGTGAGCTTTAAAGTTGAGGCCACCTTTGGTGGGCAAATGGCAATCGCCCTCCTGAAGTGCTGCTCCTTTGTTCAGGTAGACAAGCTGACGGCAGGAACAGACTGGTTTTCCTGTTGCCATACCTCTAGAGTGGGCTACCAAGCTCCTAACAGACATCTTGAGAGTGGACAGAATAGTGCACTTTGGGATTGCTAGATGCCACACATAGCTGGAATTTGTCACAGGGCGGGAGGGATCCTGGTATCCATTTTCTAGTGACCGAATAATCCCCCCAGGGCACTTTCTGGGCATAAATATGGTTCCACTGGCACACTGAACTTCAGATCACGACGGAACTGGAGAAAGGACCAAAGAAGGACTGCCCTGCTGACCCCTGGACCTGGCAAGAGAGGCGGCCACATCTGCTGGACTGCACCTGCCGCACCCTGAGTTAGCAAAGAGGGGGCTGTGCCTATGGCTCCTGGCTCATGGAAAAGTTGTTCCCAAGCCCCAGACCAGAGAAGTGACTCCAAGAGTCAGTCGGCAGACCCACTGAAGGCAATGACGATGGCAGGCAGCAGTGGCAAAGGTGAAGTGAAGTGTTCTCTTTACATGGATGACATCAGCATCTTCGGTGTATTTGGGGCATCTGTCAAGGCACTGAAGAAGATGTGTATCAAATTCAGAAACACATCCTGACTAAATATCAACAGTGCAAAGTGAGAAAACATACTCTTTGGACCATGGGCCCCCACCCAAGACCCGCTGACTCTCCCCATCAAGCATGACTACATGATACTAGTAGTCTGGTTTGTAGGTGAAGGAGTGGCACAGAAGGTGTGGGATGAAAGTTTCCCAAAGTTTGAACTGAAGCTGAGATTCTGGTGCCTCAGGAAGCTGACAATCGAAGGGAAGATGTTGGTCCTGAGGAATAAAATGCTCCAGTATGTCGCCCAAGTCTGGCCAGTGTAGTCCAGAACAGCCAAGACCATCAAACAGATGAAATGTTACTCCTTCTGGTACTCAAATATGGTCAAAGTGAAGAGGGAGACGGTATTCAAGATTTACGAGGAGGCAAATGAGTGCCAGACATGGGCACAATCCTGAGAGGGCCCTTCATGTGCCACTGTTAGAGGAGCACACAGCGACAAGCAATGCCAGTTTTCTGATGGCCTACTTTTTACTATAACCAATGTGGAGGTGCCTTTGATGGGCAGAGTGGGGCACTTAGTAGAAATGGCTGAAACATGTTGACCATATTAACAGGTAAATGAGATCATTGTAGTTCCAATAATACCCAAACACTGTTTTTAAACTTGCCCAAGATCACCAAGAATAAAATACCCGACTGTGTAGGTGACCTTGAGTCAATTTTAAATCACCTGCACCTTTTCATTTCACTGAAAAAGCAACCAGCTCCGCTGTAATCCAGCGTCAAAGCACACCTTGGAGGCATTAGGCTTCCAGGGTGGTAACCCAATGATGCAGCGTGTCACCAACTAGGTTGGTGAGTGAGGGCTCTTTTTAAAAACCCTGAAGGTTCCCCCCTACAATTCTGTAAGTGAGAGATTCCATAGGTTCATATGTTGGGTAAACAAGTACTCACTCTTGTTGTTTGATAGACAGAGTGAATGAGCACCAGTCCCTACAACTGGACTATGCCATGGTGCCACACAGAATTGGACAAGTTTGTAATGTAGTTCAAAATGGAAGCGGCAATACCAGACTAGTACACCCCAAAGATCATTCAAATATGGCCCTCAAACAAAAAATGTCATTAAGAAGACCAGTGCCCTACCCACATCAGCAACAGGCCACATGTGGAAGAAGTCAGTTCTGGATCCCTGACCAACAAGCAGAATTACAGTGTCTGGATAGAAATCAAAGGTGGTCTGCCATTGACAGCCTGCAGGTATGCCAGAAGGCTCAACCTCTAAAAGTCCTGCGAGAGAGGTTGCACCACAGACAAGACAATCTACTACCTCTTTTGGTGATGCATCTAAATCCACAACCTGCTGAGAGCCCTGAGCATGTACCTTCGGGCTGGCCTGACTAGATGACATGTTGGATATCCAGACTGAATGACCATAGGAAAAGTTAGTTTGGTACATTACTGACAGTAGCAAATATAATTGTCCACCTTAGATGGAGGTCGTCCTTGGCCCTAACATAAAGGGAAAGGAGAATGACTGAGGTGATGGTTGTAGCCACCCATAAAAATCTAATTTATAAACTGAATAACCAGTCCCAAGAATTTTAGGACAATGATTCCATTGCATGTCCTGCAAATGACTGCTGTAGCTCTCCATTGATAGACCAATTTTTTGAGATAGATGTAGCAACTCTCTGCTACCTGAACATTATGGGACTAGTGTTACATGCTGCATCAGTTTGTTCATTTTCAATAGTGGATATTTGATTGACTCATCCACAGAATGTTGAATACTGTTTGGAATGTCTGAAGACCCATTTGGGGAATTACACATTGGAGTCATTTTCAATTGCATTCCAGACATAAATGATGTATATTCATAAATAATTTTCTTTTCTTTGCTATTGCTCATTCCCTTTTCATTTAGATTTAATTTGGGGCATATAATACCCGACATCGATCTCTATTCAAGGACTTGCACCTTTACAATTTGAGCACAAGGACTGTATATATATATATATATATATATATATATATATATATATATATATGTATAAGTATATATATAGATATATGTATATCTAAATACATATAAATGTGTCCCTGGTTTTAAATTTTTCGGATAAATAAATCCCAGCAATATTGAGCTCAGTGATATACATTAAGGTGGGGCCCCCACATCCCTTTCGCCATTCTGAGCAGATATTCCTCTAATGTTGAACCCAGACTGGCAGATTTCTATTTCCTGTTTCAACCCATTCCCCCTTTCTATTTTCATTCTCCATTTATCTATTTCCCCTAGTCCCTGCTGTTCAGTCTTCCTTGTGCCCACACTCAGCCTCCACCCTCTGATTTATACCTGATTATCTAGGCATCCTCTTGCACCTATATGCTGCAAGCACATTGAACCCCAAAAACTCAATAGGGTGGTCATTATCCCACCCAATAAATTCCAACTTGACAAATTCATATTTAATTGAGAGCGATAAACATCACACTAATAATGAGGATCCTGAGGAGTTATTTAGAGCTTGCTGTACTACAGCTAATATTTACAGATCTCAGATCTCATCACAGAGCTCTAATTTAGATATCTCCACATACGTGGCAGAGATATCTGTTCCTTTAGAGGACCTGCCACCACAGTGGATCTTCTGAAGGCATTGTAAGTTTACTAAGTGGCTGCCATGTGTCATGCAGCAGCTTAGCAAATGTTTCTGTTCTTCAAAAAAACTTCCAAAGCAGAACTTTGTTTTTGAAAAGCAAAACACTAATGGCACTGACACCCTGAGACTTTTCACCCAGGATGTGATAGCCATTATTATTCTTGCCTGTTCAGAACCTTCAGGCTTTTCCTGGTGGTACCGAGCAGGGAAGAAAAGCATGTCTATCCTAAATAGGACAGATGGTCGGAGGTATTTAGAGCGATGGTCCAGAAACCGTGGCATAGATGCACCACCTGCAGAAATATGACAGTCAACTCATTTCTAAATAGAGTGGGTGGATCATTAGTTTGGTTTATAGGGTAGGCCGCCATGTTTGTGATGGAGTACCCTCTATGCCAAACCTTAAATAACCCACTTAGTTTTCTGAACTTAAAATAATCAAGAATCAAACTTTTTCTCCTTTAGAAGGGGCTTAACAGATTTGCTCTTCATAAAACACTCAAACTAAGTATTATGGAGCGGCTTCTGATCTCTAATCCCTCTGTTATCGCATGCAATACTAACCCTTCCAACTTACTGACTCCTTGTCCATTACCAAATAGTTTACCAAACTTCCCACCTTAGCCTAATCGTCAGCACCACAATGCTCCTACTGTTCACAAGATAATTAACATTAATTATGTGTATGGTTGTTAAAATTGTAAAGCACACTAAAATGCCTACTGGCGCACCTGTGATAAATAAAAATGTCAACTTTATAAAATAACACATACAGCTGAGTCGTGCCAAGTTGGTGCGAATTTTGATGTAAGTTATTTTTTATGGAGCTTCTGTTGACAGATTTAGTTAATTGCCTTAGGCTAACATAATATGATATACTGCTGCACAGGAAACAGGAGACAGTCATCATCAAAGCAATTGTTTGCTTTACTATTTCAATAATTTGAAAGAGAAATTTGATATACTTAATAATTTAATACATTTCTAGGTCCCTGTCTAGGGATATCAAATAGCTTTACACTTGAGCCCTTGCCTTGTATATTTCAAACTGACTATAATGATGTTATTGTGGGACTTGCTTCCATAGGTTTGTAAGAATCAGAATGGAACAGCTGACTCAGCCTCTGATTTATGTAAGCCATGATCATCTTTGCAGCCACCTGTGCATTAAAGGTTGCAAATAATTTTTGGTCTCTTATCATATTTCTACAAATACTTATATGTGTAGATTCGTTGACTCTAGTCTTCGAAATTTTACAAGAACAGGTCACCATCCGAATCTGCATTGAAATATTCCTCAAGTCTGTATCATCTTTAAAATGGTTCTAACTCTTTGATCGTGTATGTTTTCTGTGCAAAGGAAAAAGCTGAGTTTCCTGCTTATGAACTTGATCAGTAAAAGAAGCCCTCTAAATTGATCAATAACTGTGTTTTGTGTCTGACAATGTTATATTGATTGGTACCCTCCACCATATGGAGTTTTGAAATGTTATGCTATATTATGTAATGATTTTTATGATATGTGTTGTTGCATCTATCTTCTATGCATTATATATCCTACTGGCTGCTTGCAGACCTTGGGCAATCTGAAATCAGTTTACAAACTCGGTAGGAAATGACATCATAGAGGATGGCATATTGCAACCATAGTCTTTTTTATATTGTTAATATACAAAGTGTTTGCACATAGTAGAATCCCTGAACATAGACTGATTTTTGAAAAGGTAATGTAACAGATTATGGGCCTCATGTACAAAGGGTTTTAGCCTTCGCAAACCCTTTGATTCAGTAATTCAGAGGGTTTGTTAACTCTAAAACCCATTTTAAAATGTACTAGACTCATTTAATGATTCAGAATGTTTTTCGAATCATTTAATGGGGTTTGGATTCTCTATTTGGAAGGAATATGTTAACCGCTTCACCGCGATCGGAATTCCGCCCAGGTGCTGGACATTCCGATCGCGGGTGTGGTCGTGACGAGCTCAGCTCGTCATGTGCACAGCGCGACCGCGCAGCATGACGAGCTGAGCTCGTCATGAGCATCGAAGGGGTTAAGGGTGTTTCTTCCAAATACTGATTCCTGCTGGTATGTATTAAGTTTTGTGACCGAAATTCAGTCTCAAAACATTAACATTTTACCACTAACTCAAAGTAAGTGGAAGACATTCGCAAATGTGAAGGGGTTCCGAATGGAGCCCTTCCCCTTTGTGAAAGTTAACAAAAACATTTTTAGGAGTAGGCAGTGGTCCATGGAACCACTGCCTACTCCTAAAAAAGATTTGTTTAATGTTTCGTTTTTTTTTAAACATATCCCCCTTTCCTTTCAGGAAAACAGGCTGCATTTAAAGAAAAATATTTTGTTATTTAAAAGCAACCGCAGAATTGGTAGTCTGCTTACCCCAGCAGGCCACCATTCCTGTGACTGTGGCCAATCGTAGTGGGTCTCAGTTTGCAAGCTACTCCATGAATATTGGTGTACTAGGTCGCTTTTGCGACCACTAAGATTCTGTATTTTGTGAACCAGCCAATTAGTACATAAGTCAGTTCTCAAAAAACCAATGTAACCACTCTTACCAAATCTGTTTATTACATTCCAAATAAAATAAAAAATCACAATTTGCATATCGTTTTTAGTCGCAATGTTGAGGATGTTGTGCATGCACCAAGAGCACATAATATAATTATTTTTAATAAAACAGAGGGGCATATTATCAAGGGCAGTATCGCCGCTTTAGCAGCACTTTTTGCCGCTAAAGCGGCGATATTCTCATCGCCCTATTAACAAGGCGGCGCTAACATGCATTAGCGCATGTTAGCGGCCGAATTCCTGACGCTTACGCATCTCAGCGATATACATCGCTAATGAGATGCAGAGTAGGCATGCCATCCTGAAACAACATGAGAAATGCCGCTAACACAACATCGCGGTATTACCAACGCGGCCCCGCAACAGATTAGCGATGAATAAAGTGCCGCTAACCGCGTTTACCGCCGGATTCTAACACCTCCTAAAAATTTGACTTACCCATCCCGTCAATGGGAGGTGGATTGTCAGGCTAAGTCCACCATGGCGTATTAGCAAGGACTCCCCTATGGCTGAGATTTTTTCGCTGGATTTCCAGCGCTAATCGCGCATTTCGCCGCTATCGCTGGATTTTCTATCGCCTTGGAGATAAGCGTTGATAATAACGCGCTATCTCTGCGATGAAATCCAGCGATAGCCGGCGATAAAAAAAACAGCGCTAGGCGCGCTTTGGATAATTATCGCAACTCTTTGGTAATATGCCCCATTATTCTTTAAATAGGTTATAAAAATATTTGAAATTAAATAATAAATATGTACTATTGTAATATATTTTTTTAAATTAATTTACATTTAGTCATGTTTTAACCTAGTTTAAATCATTTATTGTAATTTAACATTATTTCCTATGGGGTTTATTCTAAGAACTTAGGCTCATTTTTTTCTAGGGGCAGTGGAGTTGGCCATGTGCAGTGCTGGGCCTATTACTGTTTTTTTTAGTAGTGACTTGCACACAAAAAGTAGTGACTTTAGTCAAAAGTGAGTCTTACTCAAAAGTGTAAGTTACCTTTGTGAATCCGGCCCAATGGATCTAGAACTCTTAAGGTTTTCTATTTGGTTGAAATCTCTTCTGCTCGAAGGTTGGGGGAATTATCCGCCTTTACTTAGGTTTTAGGGTGATGCCTTTGTCTTGAAGTTAAATCCTGCCATTTTACCCAACGTTACCTCAATATTCTATTTTGCTCAGGAACTTATTCTTCCTGTTCTCTTTCCTTCTCCTCCTTCTTTTGAAGCTGAAATACTATTGCGTTTTTTGAGATGTTAAGTGTGTGCTATTTATTTATTTTAAAAGACAAACTCTTTGTTTGTTACTTTTGGCATTCCTGGATGAAGTATGGATGTTTCTAACGTAACTCTGAGTCGATGGATTTAAAAAAAAAAACAATTCTATAGGCTTATTTCATTGTGGAGAAATCTGCCCCAGGCAAGGACAGGGTCACTTTACAAAGAGTTTTGAAACTTCTTAGGAGGAATTCTAAGATGTTGCTTTAGATGGAATTTGTAGAGCTGATAGTTGGGCCTTATAGCACACCTTTAGAAGACATTGCAGACTTCAAAATGTTCATTTTGTTCAAAAGAATTTTATTTCAGGGGTATTGCATTTTGTGAAACTATAATGGGCATAACCAATTTGCTGCAATTCTTTCTGATCACTTTATTTTACAATTAAATCACAAGTTCTCTAATGTAGGTTAGAGTGGATTTAAATTATTTTTTTAAATATTTTTTCTAAATCTTTATCTAATTTGTACAAAAAAAATTCTATTTTATATATTTATTATATCAATTTAATTAGAAATTATATATATATTCACTGAAAAAACCATAGGTTTTAGGGACAGTGATAGTTAGTTGGACATTGCACTCGTACAAAACCCGTGAAATTCCCCGTTATAGTTAGTTCAGCTAACTATAACTCGCGCCCCGCAATGCACTGCTGATGACGTCACATATTACATCACTCATGACATGGTCAGTGACATCACTGATGACATCACTGATGACATCATGCAGTGACTGTGTGTTTCTGTAAAGTTTAAATATGTTTAATATATATAGGCACAGGCGTATTTAAGAATGACTCAATGGATGATTGAGTAGGTGCATGACTGACTCTCCAAGTGAGTGATTAAACGTATCTTACTGAATGCATGGGTTACTGACTAAACTGTGTGAATGTCTGTATCCATTTGTCTGTTGGTGTGCGAATAGCTACATGAGTGTCTATATGGGTTTGCGTTTGCACAGTGGTGAAGGGAGGGGTTGCCTGAGGTGACATGTGTGCAAACGCGCCCCGTGGCGCATTTTAAGTTGCGGGATTAAGTCCCCTTGAATCCTGAGTGTCCCTGGGGCCCAACTAGCCCCCCAGGTACCTACAGTTAGGACCACAGAGCTGAGTTGCAGAGAGGCGTTCCGAGGCCACGCACCTTTTTTCACCTCTCTGCAACGCAACTCTGTTGTGCTTACTGAAGGTACCTGGTGGGCTAGTTGGACTCCAGGGACCCTCAGGATTGAAGGGGACTTAATCCCCCAACTTAAAAAGCACCACAGGGCCTGTTTGCACACATGTCACCTCAAGCCCCGCCCCCTCCCTTCACCACTGTGCAAACGCGCCCCGTGGTGCATTTTAAGTTGGGGGATTAAGTCCCCTTGAATCATAAGGGTCCCTGGGGTCCAACTAGCCCACCCTGTACCTCCAGTATGCGCCAGGGAGCGGCTTTGCAGAGAGGTGTTCAGAGGCCATGCCCCTTTTTACACCTCTCTGCAACGCAGCTCTGTGGCGCTTTCTGGACGTACCTGGTGGGCTAGTTGGCCCCCAGGGACCCTCAGGATTGAAGGGGATTTAATTCCCCATCTTAAAATGCGCCACGGGGCCTGTTTGCACACATGTCACCTGAAGCTCCGCCCCCTCCCTTCACCCCTGTGCAAACGCGCCCTGTTGCGCGTTTTAAGTTGGGGGATTAAGTCCCCTTGAATCCTGAGGGTCCATGGAGTCCAACTAGCCCACCATGTATCTCCAAAAAGCGCCACAGAGCTGCGTTGCAGAGAGGTGTAAAAAGGGGCGAGGCCTCTGTACACCTCTCTGCAACCCTGCCCCCTTTTTACGTTTTGCGCAGTTGTTTTCCTGATTTCTTGTGCCTCGGTTCTACCGAGGCACAAGATGGCTGCCAACACTGCCTGGTTTGGAGTGTTGACAGCCAATTAGCATACAGCTCGTGATCGGGAGGGTGCGCGGACCCTACGCGGCCATAGATATATATGTGATTTAACTTTTGATTTTCTCAGGAACTACTGAACGGATTTACACCATTTAAGCAAAAGGCATGAGTCTGAACCAAGGGCTACCTTTTTGCCAAATTTGGTGTAATTCCGTTCAGCAGTTCGGGCTGTAGCTGCGATGAAAGGTTCCTATGGAAAATTGCATGGGGAAAACACGTTTTGGGACCCCCTTTTTTTCTTGGCCCCCGCTTGACGAATCACCCGGAGACTTTCAAGATAGGAGCGGACCGGAGCGGGCCACAAAGTTTGAAAATTTCGCGAAGATTCGTCAACCGGCGCCAAAGTTATTTCAAATAGAATGTTGCGGATTTCCTATGGAAAATAGGTCCTAACTATAACTATCTACTGGCGACCGCCAGTAGATAATATATATATATATATATATATATATATATATATATATATATATATATATATATATATATATATATATATATATATATATATACTTTTAGTTGATTTTTGTTTCTGCTAGTATTATTTTTGTAAATGCTTTAAATTGTTAAAATATTGTTAAAATATTTTTAAATATATGTCCATAATATTTCTATATTTAGTGGAGAGTATTAAATAAAACAATTTTTATATGATTATTGTACTATTTAAATTAGGTTACATATTTAGTTGATTGTATATATGTGGTTGCTAATTTCAGAGGCGGCCGATGATATGTTCACAGAAACTCCCAGTTCACTTATACAAACGCAAGATTTTACGTGGGAGCAACAAGACAACCTTCCAATGTAAAAGATCTCTACAAACAACTTGAGAAGCTAATGAAAACAGAACAAGCAAAGTGGTGGGAGCATAAATCATTGTCAAAGTATTTAGAAGTGGGCAGGATCCCACGAGGTCTTCGAATCATGCTTGCCCCGAGTTATGACAATCCGGACCCCAATATGTTGCATGAGTGGGCGGAGAGCAATTTAGAAGCATCTAAAAACCTTATGATAATCCTCATCAAATATGCAGGCAGTGACAGAGTGGTGTTGCAAAACAAAATTGATAAAATCAACGAGCAAATTGCACTGATAGAGAACACTACCGCAACATCTAAAATGAGAGAGGAAATGTTGGTACGGCTTAAAAAAGAGGAGGATATAATTAAAAAGCGAAAAACTTTCAAATTCCAACGAGATAAAAACGACTATGAGAGGGGTCAAATATTCACATTTGCGCGCAAATATGACAAAGTCAAAGCCACCCCCAAAGCAGTAAGATTCACTACAGACCGAGGTAACCGAGCAGGACCAAGCAATGAGGGACTGACAGCATCATCTATGTCGGATCTAAGCTCGGCGATTGATAGTGAATCGGAAGCTGAGCAAAGTACAGTTCCAGGGGAAGGCTTGAACATACAGAAACCTAAACATACCCTTGCACAGGAATTAGGTTTTTTACAGGAGGAGCGGCGCTCGACATTGCGCCCACGGACTACAAATACCAGAGGAGGCAAAGGAGGAATGCAAAACGCCGGGAAAGACGCCGAGCAAGGCGACAACGACACAAAGCGTCCCAACAACAAGAATCCGGCAAAAAGGGTCTGGAGGCGCAAGTAAATCAAGCTACACAAAATGTGAACACGATAATTAACCTCTCAGATGTCGTTTTAAGTGAAGCAGAACAACAGCTCCTCTCGTTGGGACTCTCATATTGTCCTGAATCAAATTTTGAGTACACACAGACCAGGGTGGACATTTACAAATACATAAGGAAATTGAAACTTAGAAAGTTTTACAATTCAAGACAAGCAAAACCACCCAACCAGACATCAGACACTCTGGTACAAGATACAATCAACCCTTTAACAGTCTCTGATGTAGACCTTCTGTGTGACATATAAGCTTTACAAAGTGAGGATTCCTCAGCGGAAGAAACACCAACCACAGAGCAAATCCTTGCTAATCAATGTATAGAAGTCAATGCTACCATAAATACGGGATTTAAACCCAAGTCTACCTTTATCCCGATTTCACAGAGGGATTCAATCGACTCATTTAATGACGCAATTGTGACTGAAATAAAAAAACTCAATCATAAAACTCAGGCTACAACTAAATATCAAAAAGCGTGCCAGCACCAATATCATCAATTAATAAAAAAATTAAAAACAAATGACTCATTGGTCATAAGAAATTCTGATAAAGGAGGCAATGTGGTGCTCTGGCCCAAGAAATTGTATATGGAGGAAGCACTTGGACAATTAAATGATCGGACGTGCTACAAACTTAGTAACAAGTTAACAACTTTAACAGCACAAAATGAATTATTTAAAAGACTGTTGGCATGGAAAAGTGCGGGCTTGTTAAATCAAGATGAACATAAATTTTTTAAAAATGATTTTCCGATCACGCCCGAAATTTATTTCATTCCCAAAATACATAAAAACATCAACAAACCTCCGGGAAGACCCATTATTTCCGCGAAAAAGAGCCTGTTGGAAAATGTATCCATATATATTGACTTTTTCTTACAGGAACATGTGAGAGCCTTACCTTCCTTTATACAAGACACCACAGATTTTTTGAAACAGATATATGAGTGTCAATGGTGTGATGACTATCTGCTGATAACTATAGATGTATCAAATTTGTACACCAGTATACACCACAGAGATGGCATTAGGGCGCTCAAACATTTCTTAGACAAACGAGCAATTCAGTTTTATAATCACAACAAAATGATCATCAATCTAACTGAATTTTGCCTGAACAACAACTATTTTCTCTTCCAAACCCAAATTTACCAGCAAACAAGAGGAGTGGCTATGGGGGCAAGCTTTTCTCCAAGTTATGCTTGCCTCCATATGGGGTGGTGGGAGGAAATGATTGTAAAAGGTTTATATGGCAACATATTTTCTGACCATGTGATTAAGTGGGTCAGATATATTGATGATTTGTTTTTGATTTGGCGAGGAAACAAAGAAAGTGCAATAAATTTCATCACTAACCTCAACACTAATGATATTAACCTGCATCTCACGTATAATATCAGTGAACACTCTGTCTACTTTCTTGATGTGGAAGTATTTGTGATTAATAACAATCTTGAAACAAGACTATACCGTAAACCCACGGCAGGCAATACCCTACTGCATGCATCTAGTTGCCACCCAAAACATACAATACATAGCATCTCCTACGGGGAAATGCTTCGGGTACGCAGACTATGCAGCAGAGAACAAGATCTTAACATAGCTCAGCAGGATTGTAAAATGCGTTTTTTAGCTAGGTGTTATTCCAATCAAACAGTTGATGCAGCAATAAGAAAAACAAGAGAACTCTGTAGGGAGGATTTACTATTCAAACCCCTCGTAAATTGAATGTACAAGCAAACAAACCAGTGATTGAATCCAATAATCCCAGACTTATACTGACATATAACACACAGAGAGAAGATATAAGTCGGGTCATTAGGAAAAGCTGGCATATTATCCGCTGTGACCCCGTTATAGGTGAGATGTTTCCTAATAAACCCACTATAACGTATAGAAGAGCTCCATCAACCAGTGATTTCTTGGTGAGCAGCAGCCCCGAAATAATCCTTAATAAAAATTGGTTATCGGGACAAAAAGGCTTTGTAAGATGCTCAACGTGTAAGGCCTGTAAATTGGGTGTGAACAAAACATCGTATGTCACACCCTTTAAACCTGAACCCACTAAGATTTCTAAACTTCTGACTTGCAAAACCGAATTTGCTATCTATGTGTTGGAGTGCTCTTGTGGACTCTGCTATATAGGCAGTACGAAACTGCAGGTCCACAAGAGAATTCTCCAACACATTAGAGCTATTACCAATTCAGATCCCAGCTACCCCGTAGCACGCCATTTCAAAGAGGTCCATAGCAATCAAATACAGGAATTGAAGTATTTTGTGGTGGACTCGGTACCCCCACTCAGACGGGGTGGGAATAGGGAGGCTAACCTTAGGAAATTGGAAACTCAATATATTTTAGAGTTTGACAGTAAGAGTCCTAGGGGTCTTAATACGACTGAGGATTTGTATACATGGCTATGAGTAGATAACATTAATATGAAGCCATACAATGCACTCAGACACTTTTTGAACATATGCATCGCATAATTAACAACTTCCAAAAACAAGATGGTAATTTTAATTAAACCTCTTCATATACCTGCTTTTTACAATTTTTTCTACTATTTTTAACTCCTTTTTACACTTTAAACTGGTTTTTAAACAGTTTTAGCACTTAGGCACAGTTGAGCACTTTTTGTATATTTAATTGTTCACACGACCGAGTTATTTTAACATATGCCTTCAACATGGAACAACAGACTTGGCCCACTGGGGCTATATTATTTTGTGGTACTTTGAATATGTACAATATAGGGATCTAAGCCAATGATGACAAAAGTGTAAAGTGTATGGCTGTTAGGATCCCAGCCATGATACTTTAACACAAGGTTAAGTTCTAATTGGCGTAGTACATCCAGTATTTTTAATTGTACATACCATATCTATATTTATTTATATATTTATGTTTACCCTGTTCTTTGTAAATTCTGGTTGTGTTTGATTTTATAAAAAAACCAACGGATTTTCAATATGAATTGCTTAACAACATGTATTTATACAGATATAATGTTATCATAGGACAATGTAACATTATGTTTGAATATGGTATTGCCACAAAACTATTTTAAACTATTTTTGTATGGCAGGTGAAATGTAAAGACAGGACGATAGTCTGTCTTCATGGTCGTTTGATGCACTAGCACTTTAAAGGGGGAGAGAATTTCGTAGTCATGTCATGTGATCAAGGGCTGCATAGCCCGAAACGCGTCATGGCGACATTTGCACTGAATAAACCTGCATTGCACTGAACAATTGGAGTCCGTTTCCTTCTTGCGAGTTCCAGATTGAGGATCTCTTCATAGTTGGGAAAATCGTATATATATATATATATATTATCTACTGGCGGTCGCCAGTAGATAGTTATAGTTAGGACCTATTTTCCATAGGAAATTCACAACATTCTATTCCCAATAACTTTGGCGCCGGTTGACGAATCTTCGCGAAATTTTCAAAACTTATGGCCCGCTCCGGTCCGCTCCTATCCTGAAAGTTTCGGGGTGATTCGTCAAGTGGGGGCTGAGAAAAAAGGGGGGTCCCAAAACATGTTTTCCCCATGCTATTTTCCATAGGAACCTTTAGTCGCAGCTACAGCCCGAACTGCTGAACGGAATTACACCAAATTTGGCAAAAAGGTAGCCCTTGGTTCAGAGTCATGCCTTTTGGTTAAATGCTGTAAATCCGTTCAGTAGTTCCTGAGAAAATCAAAAGTAAAACCACATATATATCTATGGCCGCGGAGGGTCCGCGCACCCTGAGCGCACCTTCCCGATCACGAGCTGTATGCTAATTGGCTGTCAACACTCCAAACCAGGAAGTGTTGGCAGCCATCTTGTTCCTCGGTAGAACCGAGGCACAAGAAACAAGTGCGCAGAACGCAAAAAGGGGGCAGGGTAGAAACACCCTGACCCCCTAGGCCTGCTTAGGGGGTCCCACAAGGACCCCCAGGGCCCAAAAAAGCATTTAAAAAATAAATAAAAAATTGGCGGGATGCGCGTAGGATGCGCGGATTCCGCCGTGAAGAAAAAAACAAGCGCGGGCTCCCGTGCTTCGAGGGTATTTTGCCCCGGGTGGGCCAAGTCCCGGGGGCATGCGGGGTGGGTTTAAATGTTATTTGGGGGGCCTCTAAGGCCCCTAAGCCCCGAGGACCGCCACCCCCGGGCTTTCAAATTATAATGATGGCGGGGGCACACGGCCCCCCCGCAGCCCCGGGGACCGCCACCCCTCGGGCTTCTTTTTTTAATTAAAAAATTACCTGTGTGGGGGGGCCCCAGCCCCCCCACACGCCCCGGGGACTGCCACCTCCCTGGGGCACTAATTAAAGAAATGTGGGGGCCCGTTTCGGACCCCCGAAGCCCCGGGGACCACCACCTCCCCGGGGCTTTGTAGTTGTTGGGAGGGGGGCCGCACGGCCCCCCTCCTGGAGCCTGTGGTGTCCCTGGGGACCACCACCCCCCAGGGCCGGCTCCTGCAGTGTCCCGGGGTGCCTACCCCCGGGACACTGCTGTTTGCAATGACAGGACGGGAGCCGCGCGGCTCCCGTCCTGTCATTGCAAACTTGCTTTGCTTCATTGAAGCGAGAGCAGGAAACCTGCTCTCGCTTCAATGGAGCAAAGCAGATTGCTTTCCATAAGGGAGCTGCATGTCAGCAGCTCCCCTTATGGAAAAGCAATGCCGGCTCCCGCAGGATGCGGGGAGCCGGCGGGACCGTGGGGGTATTGGGGACCCCCACGGTCTCCAACAAGTGGCCAGGCCCCGGGGGATGGGGTCCCCGGGGCCATTAGTGGCCCAGGAGGGGGGCCACGCAGCCCCCCTCCCCAACAATTAGAAAAATAAATAAATAAATAAAATGCGCAAAGGCCGGTCCCGGGGGATGGAGTCCCCGGGGCCAATAGAGGCCTTAGGAGGGGGGCCACGCAGCCCCCCTCTTCAAAAATTTAAAATAAAAGTGGCCAGGCCCCGGGGGATGGGGTCCCCGGGGCCGGAATCGGCCACGGGAGGGGGGCCACGCGGCCCCCATCCCGTACTGTTTTTAAAAAAATTTTTTTTTAAATAGGATCAGGCCCTGGGGGTGGGGTCCCCAGGGCACCAAAAAGTGAAAAGGAAGGGGGCCACACAGCCCCCCTTCAAAAAGAAAAAAAAGAAAAAAAAAAAAGCGAACGAGCGTCATGACCCGCCCCCTCCCTTAACCACTCTGCTAACGCGCCCTGTGGTGCGTTTTAAATTGGGGAAAGAATTCCCCTTCAATACTGGGGTCCCTGGGGGCCAACTAGCCCACCAGGTACCTCCAGTAAGCGCCACAGGGCTGGGTTGCAGAGAGGTGGTCCAGGCCACGCCCCTTTTTTCACCTCTCTGCAATGCAGGGACCGTCAGGATTCAAGGGGACTTAATCCCCCAACTTAAAACGCGCCACGGGGCGCGTTTGCACAGTGGTAAAGCGAGGGGGCGGGGCCTGAGGTGACGTGTGCAAACACGCCCTGTGGCGCGTTTGAAGTTGGGGAATTAATTCCTCTTCAATACTGAGGGTCCCTGGGGGCCAATTAGCCCACCAGGTACCTTCAGTAAGCGCCACAGAGCTGCGTTGCAGAGAGGTGTAAAAAGGGGCGTGGCCTCTGACCACCTCTCTGCTACGCAGCTCTGTGGCGCATTCCTGGAAGTACCTGGTGGGCTAGTTGGGTCCCAGGAACCCTCAGGATTCAAGGTGACCTAATACCCCAACTTAAATCGCGCCACAGGGCGTGTTTGCACAGTGGTGAAGGGAGGGCGGGGCCTCAGGTGACGTGTGCAAACACGCCCTGTGGCGCGTTTTAAGTTGGGAATTAATTCCCCTTGAATACTAGGGGTCCCTGAGGGCCAGCTAGCCCACCAGGTACCTCCAGTGCGTGCCACAGGGCTGCGTTGCAGAGAGGTAGTGCAGGCCACGCCCCTTTTTACACCTCTCTGCAACACAGCTCTGTGGAGCTTACTGAAGGTACCTGGTGGGCTAGTTGGACCCCAGGGACCCTTAGGATTCAAGGGGACTTTATCCCCCAACTTAAAACGGCCAGAGGGCGTGTTTGCACACATGTAACCTCAGGCCCCCCCTCCCTACACCAGTGTGCAAACGCGCCCCATGGCGCGTTTTAAGAGGTAGTTTTAATCCCCCTGCCCTATTATGTACTAGGGAGTTACAGAGGAGGTCATGCTAATCACAGGGGAACCCCAACGCATAGTGTTCCCTAGTGTATGTAGGTGTTTTAACTGTATTCTAAGTGTCTTTTACCATAGCACTGGCTCTAGGCCTGGTTAGTCAGAGTCAGTTACCACCAGTACCAATCTGGAAAAGGTGTGGGCACAGGATGATTTTGCAACAAGGCCTCTTTCTGCTCCTCTGTTGGTTCTTTCTGCACATGTGTTGCTTCTTCCTGGATTTTTCTTCGTCTTGGTGGACTTCTGTTTCTTTCGACATTTCTTTTGCTTCTTTCTGTGCGTTTTTCTTCTTTCTTCACATGTCCTACTTCTGTAGGCATAGTTACAAACTAGCATTTGAAAAACCTTTGAAATTCACTGAAAAAACCATAGGTTTCAGGCACGTTATAGTTAGAAATTAGCATTTAAAAACCTTAGAAATTGAAGATGCATCAAATTATCACATGGATGATGTCATCAGTGATGTCATCAGTGATGTCATCAGTGATGTCACTGACCATGTCATGAGTGATGTAATATGTGACGTCATCAGCAGTGCATTGCGGGGGCGCGAGTTATAGTTAGCTGAACTAACTATAATGGGGGAATTTCACGGGTTTTGTACGAGTGCAATGTCCAACTAACTATAACTTTCCCTAAAACCTATGGTTTTTTCAGTGAATATATATATATATGTACATATATATATATATATATATATATATATATATTCCCTCTAACCCTGTAAAAAACAAAGTTGTACGCTCTTGACTCGTGGGTGCCATTATCTTGCCACTCTTGCCTCATTTCACTTTGGTGGGACATCCAGTCCCAGGGTGCACTGGCTGCCTGTTTCTGCTGCTGGTGTCACGGGGATGCGTGGCTATCACGCTTAAAGTGCTCCCTCTTACCCCACAGCGTGGGACACTCTGCAGCACGCTATTGACTCGTGGGAGCCGTTATCTTGCCACTCTTTGCTGCGAGCCGCGCCTGGGCAATGCTTGGGCCAAGGGCGGACCCATACTGCGCCCGTCAGCGACAGTAGAAGGTGGGGCGGGCCACCTCCCTTGGCTGCAGTTTCCGACTCTTTGTGCTGCTTTAGTAACAGCTAGACTCTGCACCTTATTGAAAGGTATTTTTTTTGTCTTAGCCCTGATACCATTATGCTGCTCCTTTATCTATGACTCTAATTGCAACCAATTGGAACACGGTGAAACAAGGAGTTAACCATGCCCCAGTAGTGATGCTGCAAGTAAGCGAGGGGGCACACATTCCCTGGGAACAATTTTGGAGAGCATTAGGTCTTTTCCTGATTAACAAAATCGTGAATTATTGGTTTTGGTTCTGTGCACCACTTGTGATTTTTTCTGTGGTTTTTGTTATTGTCCAGTAATGGGAAAAAGGAAAGTTCAGGATAAAGCTCACTGCGCCTCTCTTTCCAAGAAAATGCCCACGGGTGCCACGATGCAATGGATAAGATGGAGCCTTTACTCACGGAATGCCAAGAAATTGCCCACATAACATCAACTCCCACTTCTGCTCTATTTGTTAACCCCGATAACTCTGATATCTTTCCATCAACACCAACAGAGTTATCTCCTGTTCCTCCCCTTGCTAAGAAGGCCTCAAAACAAATTCCACAGATGTTTAGCAAACCTCGCAAAAGTAACAGGAAAGGTCTAGGAGGTAGAAATACAGAACCACCCATTGGCATTCGTGAGCAGCATACAGACACTCTTGCAGAAGTACAGGTAGACTAAGTTGAATGCCACAATAGATTTGCAGCGCTCTCAGAGGTGGTTAATGGAGCGGAATGATGTGTAAATATTGGATTGAACGTTACAAGTAATGAAGGTCCGTCCCTATTGTAGAGCTTAAAATACACTATTGAGTGCCTCAGGGATGAGGTTGCATCAGTAAGAAAGGCGGATGCTGACTTGGAAGGGAGGGTGAGCATTGGAAGAGCCCAATCCCCAGTGATTCTAATAAAAGTGTCAGCTATAGATCATTGGGGCTCTCCCCCATCCAATCTGGCTCTGCAAGGATGTATGATTGTGATGCAGTTGTCGCCAATACTCAGCAGACCCACTGAGTTCCCATCCAGCATTATAGTTGAGTTCTTACTAACCACTCAGGAGGCCAAAATGGCTATAATGGCTATAGTGGTAGACCAGCTACATACCGAGGTCCACCCCAGGGCAGGGGGGTGGGAAGAGAGCCTGATAGAGGAGAGGTGGTACTTGATGAGGGGTGCTTCTCTATGCCTAGCCTTGCTCGATCATCTGTAAGAGGGGTAGTTAAAGCTGGCTTTTACACTAGAACTTGTGTTCAGAGTGAAGAAGCAGTAATCTATCTTGTGCAGGTCCCAGAACTCCCCAGTGGCAAGCGAGAGGACCCTGACTCGCTTAAGAATAAGGTAACCTATTGTTTAAGGGAAATACAACACTGCTACCATATTATAAGGGAATACATTAAGCAAGTGGAAAGGATAAACTTACCAGGGATGCCAAATGATGTAGTGAAACTCAGCTTTTTTAATAGATCCATAGTAGATGGCCTGATGGCAATTGATTCTCATACCATCCCACTTGCTAATACCTCTATTATTATCAAATGCAGACTAGCCTTGGACATGTGCCCTAGATTAAATCGTTCAGCCCAGAAGGAAGGGATTGGTGTGCCTAGAATGCAATGAAATGACTCCTAGCCCTACTTGGGCGGAACCACAACTAGGGCACTCCTCCTTGTCTGGGTCCCTTGTTAAACCCCAGGTTGCTTGGGCCAAAACGACTGTAGGTTTAGTAGGGGGGATAGATAGTGGTGCTATCCATGAGGAGAAAGGGGGTGTCATTTTGGAGCATAGGCTTGATTCTATCCTCACTGTTGTACACCATGAGCAGTTAAGAGTCCTGGTATGGAATGTTGCGGGGATCGCTAGAATGCTAGTAGAACCAGAATGGGGCAACTTTGCGGATTCCCAAGACGTGATCTTATTCCAAGAGACCTGCAGTCTGTATACCCACTACAGGTGTGGGTATTCCTCTTATGGTCTCAATGCAACAAGGAAAGGGAAGGGGAGACCCTCAGGTGGTCTAGCGATTTGGGTGAAAATTGCACGGTGCAAAGTCAAACTAGTCCTCGTTGACTCCCAGGACATCTTGGCAATTGACCTTGCTTTGCACTCAGGCTTAAAAATTCGAATTTTTAATGTATATAATAGAGTGGGCCCGGGTACAGAGGAAACTAATACTATAGGTATGTTAGATCATGTCCTGACTGAATGCACTGGAAATACCCCTCTATTGGTAGCCAGGGATTTTAATTGCACATTTGAACCCCTTGCCCATGCCCCCTTTAGATTTGACTGAGGAGTGGGAAAGCTCTTGGCAAATCCCGCAGCTAGATCTCCCAATGGTTAGATGGACCAAGAGAGGAGGATAAGTGTTGGTCTTTACTCTGCAGCACGATTTGAGGGCCACAAACGGCAGGCGAAATCAGATCCTAATGGTGAAATGGCCTTCAATAGACCTGGCGAAGCCAGACGAATTGATAACTGTTTGGTTGATCTTAGCCTGTGGCCTATTGTGTCCGATATGATAGTGGTTAAAAGATCCGACAGTGACCACAATGCCTTGAGCCTTTCCCTAACTAATCATGGAGAGTGTGAACCCAGTATTAGGGGCTGGACTGACTCAGGCAAGCTATCCATTACAAATAACCTGATAAAGATTAGATTGGATTGGGTGGAGAAAACCCGGGCGTTTTGGAAGTTGTTAAGTCCAAAGTGCTTGAGGAGGTGGTGGTGCTGTCTAAACTTTCCAGAGCGGAAATAATAGAGAAGTTGAGTAACCAGCACGAGATACTCTATATGCAGATCAGGGAAACACTGGGTCACTTGGAAAAAGGGAGGGATTCCCATGTTAAAAAAAGGAGGGAAAGGCGGGCCCCTGTGGCAGACTGGTATAATCAGGATTGTAAAAAGCCAAGGGTGAGCTCCTTCAGGCAGTGAAATCTAAGATCCACCTAAATATGGTGGCATGCAGAGTCAGATACAGACAGGTATTAGATTATGCCAAGAAACAATGGGAATGTTCCCTATGGTCCTTTCTACATAGCGCACTGGTAGCCAAAGATAATCAGTCCTTCTGGAGGAAAGTAGCCCTCTGTTTGAAAGGACCTAAGTCTGCCTTAGAATTTACAGTCCAGCTGGAAGAGTGGGTAACCCACTTTGGGGGCCTGTATGATCAAGAAAACAAGGACAAAGAGGAGATTGTAGGCATGAGGGAGATTTTTGCATCTAGCACGGTAGAAGCTCTATAAATATCTCTTTAGGAAACCCAACTAGCTATTAGCTCCTGTATCCCAGCCCGAGCTCCCGGCCATGATCGAATCTCGAACGACCTATATAGAGAAGGTTTAGAGGTTTGGGTCCCCTACATTAATATGTTAACCAATGCTATCCTTTCAGGTGTGGAAATCCCTCCTTCCTGGAATTTAGCCGAAATCATACCTATTTATCAGAAAGGAGATAGGGCTAACCCGGCCAGCTTCAGACCGATTAGTTTAATTGACTCTGTGCAGAACATTTTCTGCAAGCAGTTATTGGCCTGTATTCAGGATTGGATTTTGGAAAAAAATATCCTGTCCAATTACCAGGCAGGTTTTCGTGCCAATATTAGTACCCTGGACCAGGTCTTCCGCTTCCTCTGTATTTATAGGAAAGAAGTCTTTATTAAAGGGGGGAAGCTATACGTAGCATTCGTGGATCTGCGTATGGCTTTTGACTTTGTCCCTCGATCTAAACTCTGGAAGGTGGTGGCAGATTTGGCACTCCCTTGAAATTTATCAGATATTCTTATTCGCCTGCATTCAGCAAAAAAAGCCCAAGTTAGGTGGGGGGAGGATAGACAATTGACTGAGCCCTTCGCGATAAACCGTGGAGTGAGACAGGGGTGCGTTTTAGTGCCCACCCTGTTCTCACTATTTATTAATGGCGTAGTAGGCTTCCTTGATAGGGATGGGTGCGATACCCCAAAAGTCAGGGAGAGAAGAGCGCCCTCTTTAATCTTCACCGACCACGTGTTATTAATATCGAAATCCCCACAAGGCCTCCAACAGCTGCTAAATTACTTTTCTTTGATGAGCGTGGTCTGGAGCTCAATGTTGCAAAAACGAAGTACATGATATTTGCCAAGGGTACTTCGAAGCCATCCAAGAGACGTATGTATGTAGGGGACCGTACTATAGAATTAGTTTCTGTCTTTGACTATTTGAGGATTAGTTTAACCCAAAATTTATGTTGGGCACCCCATATAGAGAAAATACATCTGTCCCTAATCCAGCAGACTGCCCACATAGATAAGATTCATAGAAACACGGTGTCCAGGAAAGTGGCTCCAGCATTAGAAATATATAATACTAAAGCCTTAGGAGCAGTCTTGTATGAAGCAGAATTGTGGGGTAGTGGGAATACCGAATGCCTTACCACCACTGAACACCATTTTATAAGATCCCTTCTCAATCCATCAGCCAGCACTCCCTGACTCCAATTTTTCTCGAATTGGCCCAAAGAAAACTAGTTCACAAGCTGGACTATAACCATTTACTGTTTTGGCATCGCCTATGGACGATTGAGGAGCTTGCCACATATCGAGTTACTATCAGGGATCTTTTGACACAGCCCAAGATAAACTCAATTCCATGGTTTAACTCCCTGAGAGAACTATTGAGAAAATTGGGGATGGAGGAATATTGGTTAAGACCGGAGGAGCTGTGTTCGATCAGGAAGAGTAGGGTTAAAGCTATTTATTGGGAGTTTATCCTGGTGAAGGGCATGCCAAACTCTATGGGCTCCCTGACACAGGAGTTTATGAATGTTAAACCCCTCCAGCTCTTTGAGGAAACGATCGATAAAATTGCTCCACCTCTTGCATGTAAATTGTTCCTCCCAATTCAGATACAAGACCCTTCCTACCAAATTGTTCTGTAGCAAGTGGCAAACTAATGTTTCCTCTGATGATAAATGTCCAGTCTGTAAAGGAAGTCCCGAATCCTTAGTCCATTTGTTATTGTTTTGCCCACACTATGAGTCCTTGAGGGCTAAGTGGATATTTCCCTGTGTAGGCTTATTGGACATGGCCACTATTTAGATGTGCTTAGAATTCTTACTACAGACACCTGTATAGTAATAGTCTTTGGCCTAGCAAAATTCTTGTTAGCTCTATGGATTAGACGCTCAATGTGTATTGTATAATAAATTTTATATTGTAGTTTTTTAATTGTATATATAGATGATATGTATTTTTATATGGTTCTTATTATTTTATGATATTTTAAGTGTCTTATAGAACCCCTTATTAATTTTTGTTTTCTTTATAACCATCCAGGCAACTGTAATTTATGCTTGAATGTACTTGGCTGTGATGTACTTTTAAGATCTTTGTGATCGAAATAAAGTTTTGATGATGATGAAAAAAACAAAGCTTAAAGTTATAGTTAGGTGAAATGCTCAGTAGCAACGTAACGTTTTAAACTCACCAGTTATAGTTGTCTCATGTAACTATAACTCGTACCCTAAGATAGCTATAGCTTGTGCCCCCGTCATCCACAGTTTTCTCATCAATAAGTTAATTGCAAATGTTGTAGTGATATTATCAATGATGTCATAGATGTCATGAGTAATGTAATATGTGGGGTAATAAGTAGTGCGAGGGCATGAGTTACAGTTATCATAGGGCATGAGTTATAGTTACTTGAGATAACTTTAACTGGTAAATTTAAGATGTCAGTGTATGTAGAAAGAGTGAGTTATAGTTAATGTAGTGTGGCGAGTGAGGTAACAAGACTGTGTACGGAGGTGCGCGACTTATAGCAAAAAAAGTCCTTTCTCCATACACTTGTTATACCTTTGCATATTATATGACTTATAGTATGTGAAATGACAGCATTCATAACAATACTTATGACATCTTATAATGACATCATTTCTGAGAACACAGTGCAAGGTACAGTGGTGAGTTATAGTTAATGTAGTGTGGCGAGTGAGATGACAAGAGTGTGTATGGATGTGAGCGACATATAAGAAATTGAAGGTGGTGTGTAAATTATAAATTGAAATTATCACTGATGTTTCTTAAATTATAAATTTAAGTTGTAACTAAAACTTTGGAATTTGTGTTTAGATAGTTTAAGTTGGATTTGTATAGAAAGAATAAATAAAGTTTTCCTAACTATAACTTATCCTTAAATTTTGCTTTTTTCATTGAATAGATATATATATTCTCTGAAAAAACCAAAGGTTACAGGGACATTATAGTTAGGCTCAGATTTCCCTCCTACAAAACAGTGAAATTCAGCTGTTATAGTTACCTGAGCTAACTATAACTTAAACCCCCGCGATGCACTACTTATGATCTCACATATTATATCACTCATGACATGGTCAGTGACATCACTGATGACATCATTGATGACATCTTGCCTCTTGCTGCTCGTTTCTGACCTTTATTCTACCTCTTTCTGCTCATCTCTCACATTTAATTTGCCTCTTTTTGCTCATTGCTGACTTTATCTTGCCTCTTTCTGCTTGTTTCTTACCTTTATTTTGCGTCTTGCTGCTGGTTTCTGACCTCTATTTTTCCTCTTTCTGCTCTTTTCTCACCTTTATTTGGCCTCTTGCTGCTCGTCTCTGACCTTTATTTTGCCTCTTTGTGCTTGATTCTCACCTTTATTATTTTGCCTCTTTCTGCTTGTTTCTCACCTTTATTTTTCCTCTTTCTGTTCATTGCTGACCTTTATTCTACCTTTCTGCTCGTTTTTCACCTTTATTTTGCCTCTTTCTGCTCGTTTCTGACCTTTATTCTGCCTCTTTCTGCTCGTTGCTCACCTTTATTTTGCCTCTTTCTTCTCGTTGCTGACCTGTATTCTGCCTCTTTCTGCTCCCTTCTAAACTTTATTCTGCCTCTTTCTGCTCCTTTCTGACCTTTATTCTGCCTCTTTCTGCTTGTTTCTCACCTTTATTTAGCCTCTCTCTGGTGATCAATATTTTGCCTCTTTCTGCTCATTTCTCACCTTTATTTTGCCTCTTTCTGCTCCTTTCTGACCTTTATTCTGCCTCTTTCTGCTTGTTTCTCACCTTTATTTAGCCTCTCTCTGGTGATCAATATTTTCCCTCTTTCTGCTCATTTCTCACCTTTATTTTGCCTCTTTCTGCTCACTGCTGACTTTTATTCTGCCTCTCTCTGCTTGTTTCTTTCTGCTTGTTTCTCACCTTGTCTCTTTCTGCTCTTTCTCCTCTTTCTACTCTTTGCTGGTCTTTATTTTGCCTCTTTCTGCTCGTTGCTCACCTGTCTTTTGCATATTTTTGCTAGTTGCTGAGCTTTATTCTGCCTCTTTTTGCTCATTTCTCAAATTTATTATGCTCTTTCTGCTCGGTGCTTACCTTTATTCTGCCTCTTTCTGCTCGATTCTGATCTTTATTTTGCCTCTTTCTGCTCTTTTTTCCTGGGTCCACATGGGGGGGGGTTCAAGCCCCCGTGGACCCAGCCGGCTCCCAGCCTCCTGCGGGAACCGGTATTGCTGATGCACAGAGAGAGCTGCTGGAAAGGCAGCTTGCACCATGCAGGAGCAATTGTTTCATCTCTTTCCCTGCCTGCATGTCTGCAAGCTGTGAGCTGCCACCAAGCTAAAGCAAACAGCTATGTCACAGGTGTGGGCACTCCGGGACATAGCAGGGGCTGGCCCTGGGGGGTGGCGGTCCCCAGGGCCTGTGTGGCTCCAAGAGGGGGCCAGCCCCGGGGAGGTGGTGGTCCCCTGGGCCGTATATGGCCTGGGAGGGGGACCGGGCGGCCCCCCTCACAGGTTTAACTATATTATAGGCCCTGGGGAGGTGGTGGTCTCCAGGGCCCGGGTGGGGTCCATGTGGCACCCCCATTACTTTCAATTTAGCCCCAGGGAGGTGGTGGTCTCCCTGGGGCTTTAACCCACCTCAGGAGTGGGGTCCGTATGACCCCCCTCTAAATTGAAAATAAAGTCCCGGGGAGGTGGTTGTATCTGGGGCTTAAAAGAGACTCAGGAGGAGGGCCCCTTCGCCCCCTCCTTTTTTTGATCCCGCAGGTCCCCGGGACTTGACCCACCCGGGGTCTAAACAGTAGAGAAGTGCAGGAGCCTGCGCTTCTCTTTTTTTAATTTTTCAGCGGGAGTCATGGATTCAACATGACTGCTGACGAATTTCTTTTTGAAAAAATGCTTTTGTGCCCTGCTTGGTCTATATATAGACTGGCTTTGTGGCACATCATACTCAAGTATGGGGGGGTTTAGGATGTCTCAATGGATCTGCCATTGGGTACTCTCATTATGATCTTGATAGTATAGGTAGTATTAGATAGAAGTATAATCACATAGTAATGTTATCATGGTTGAACTGTTTATCTTTTTCACCATTCTTGTAAACCTAGTTACAATGCTTTGTTTAATTTGTCTAATAATTGCAGGTCATGTTTTCTATACAAGAATACGATTGTTTCAAATAATGTTTGAAAAGCCATATTGGTATCTTTCTTTTGTTCACCTTGTGCATGCAAAAGTAGCAACTAAAGGGTAGATCTGTTTCCTTGGGGAATAAAGAGTGGTCATGTTCGAGGTTGCTGATATCATCTGGTACCCTGGAAAGGTTAGGGGTTCAGATGGGGCCCTGTGAGCTAGCTAGGAATTGGGCCAACATTTTCTAATTATATGTGTGAACTGAGTCATCATATTGTGAAGTTCATGTTGTCCAGATACACAGTCCTACATAATTCGTAGGAATGCATGCTGTCTCCATGTTTGCACAAGATGCCATTGAGTCAATTATATTTGACCTCACAGCTCTTCCATGTCAGAGGACGATGTAGGGGATTGATGAAGTGCCCATGTTCTCCCTCACTGTGCAGTACTCACTATCAGCATCATATTTATCATCTGCAGCCACTCCCTACCTCTCATCAAGCTGAGGAGTATCATCTTCCATCCGCCAGCTTCCTCTTACCACTGAGGCCCTTGGACTTATGCCATGCTCCATCGTTGTTCGATCCTCCTCTCCATGCATATTTGCAATCCTTGAATACTTTGGTCTTCAGAGTTTTTTCCTCAGTTAGCCCTTAATGAAATTTAGACTTCCAACTACCCTGTTGGACCATGTTAATTTCTCTGCTGGACATCAGGTAGCTCAAGGCCCCCCTAGATAATAGACTCATGTGGAGGGCATTAGCCTTCTCCTGAGATATAAAGAAGATAGGGGACAAATCTGTATGGGTGTTGGAAACTGGTTTACTGGTTGAGGGTGGTGAAACCCTACACAAACAGCAGCCACAATTTCTGTCAGTGTGAAGTCACAAGCAAACCCCAAATTAACTTGTGCTTAACCCTCTGGTAGGTTGGTATAAAAGCATTCAGGCTTAACTTAGAGGCAATGTTTAAAGTATTTATGCAGTACTTCAAACAGCAATAAAGTGAAAATATAGCACAAGAAAAATCCCACACCAATTTAGAAAAATAGAATAAAATGTAATCAATTGTTTGATGCCAAAATGACAAAAATTCAATCAGTAGAATCGGATGTAGAATTTTAAAGATTTCAGGTAAGTAAAGCGGAAAAAAACACGAAGCACCATTTGCAGTTATCTGGTCAAGCGAGACCGCAATGGCGCACAGGCCAGAAATAGAGAGCAGGTTAGTCCTGCTGAAAGAGTTACTTTCTAGATCCAGCGCAAAGAGTTCCATTCTCAGTAGAACGGCCTGTGAGGAACAGGGCGAGCGTTGTGGAGGGTCAATGATACAGCCCGAAAAAAAGGCCGGGCATGTGGACACTCGGCGATGTAGCATGAAGAATGTGTTGGGCGTCATGGATGGCCGTTACTGGAGCTTTCACATTGGCAGTCACAACAAGCTGTTGATGCTATAGCACGAAGTGCAGATGTCATGCTGCCTTGTGTCATTGGTGGTTTCTGTATTACAAAGAGTCAGATTCGCCGGGACTTTGCTTTGGTGGGCAGCAAACTCTTGGCGTGAATGAGACCATACGTCATTGTGAAGAGGTCAAAACTTTAAGATTTCTCCTTTTCTTTGGATAGGAGATCAACTGAGGCCACACCAAGGGTCCAGGACATGAGGGGCACCTCTTGGGGGTCAGGAGCTCAATCAGGTAGGGGCCAGCGGGGTTCAGGCAGGTCCAGTTGCAGGTCCAGCCAGCAGGTCAGCTGGGCAGTGGCAGGGAGGCCTTTGGAGCTTGTTATGTCCCTGCAGCTCAGAACAGGAGGTCAGCTGGCTGACCCTTGGAATCACTTCAGCCTGGCATGAAGGGTGCAGGTCCAGTCTTCCTTCTCGGCAAGTAGGCCACAGAGCAGCAGAGTAGCAGGGCAGCAGAGTGGAAGTCTTTCTGGTAGCAAAGCAGCAAGCACTCCATCTTCTATAGCATCCAGAGGTCCAGGAGTGTACTGAAGGGTTGGGTCTGAGGATCCAATAGTTATATCTGGTACCCACTTTGAAGTAGGCAAAGTTCCTAGAGAATTCCTTTTGAAGTCCTTGAAGTTTCCTGTCTACCCTGCCCTGGCCCAAGCTGGCTGCAAGACCAATGCAGTGATGACAAGTCCTTTGTGTGAAAGCAGGACACACACAATTCAGCTTCAAGTCGGGCTGTGCCCAGCTCCGCCCTCCCCACCCTGCAATTGATGGCCCATCCAGGCACACCTGATCCGTCTAGTGTGTGCCTGTCTTGGAGTAATAAACAAAGTCCAACTGTCAACTACACCCAGTCATGTGACCCAGGGACAGACTACATGCACCAAATAGTTAGGCCAGAAAAGTGCCAATTTTCTAAAAGTAAACAAATGCACACAAAAAACACATGATGGACAGAATTCTGAACAAATCAAACATTCACCCCCCAGTCACAGATCTGGGTTCAATCCATTGTTTTTTTGCAGGCCACGCCATTCCAATTTAGACCAAGCCATATACAAATCAGTCTTGATCCTGCTCCCATTAGAACAGTCCAACCTGAACTGCCAGGCCAGGTCTTCTCTGGACCAGAAACAAGCATCCTGGGACCGGTTTTGGGGTATCACCCCTCATCAGCCAGGCTAGCTTGAATCTGGAGGCGTAGTGAGTACGGGACCCGATATACGGCTCTGATGCGGGCTGTGCGCCACTTCCTGGGCGACCTTAATCCAGAACCCCCCACCCACAACCTGTTGCAGGACCTCCACACCTTTGGACGAGGCAGCCACTTAACTTCCTGTATATCTAAAACAATCATGTCTATGTCCTTGGACAATATGCCGGAACAGCGAGCTAGATGGGAAGCCATTATAGATTGACAATTTTGTGGCATGGAATGGGCACAGACACAAACGCACTTGTACACAATAGCTTGCAACACATGTTTCAAGTTTCTCCAATTCAATTATTTGCACACCACATACCGAACTCCACACAAACTGAACGTCATGATGCTGCCACTGACTGTAAGTGTCTGCATTGCAGAGAAGTTGATGCTAATTTTCCACATATGGTGTGGCATTGTCTAGTGATCACCAGGATCTGGGTACGGGTGGCAGACCAGCTGGTGAGAGCTCTTGACAGACAGGCACTGCACACCCCTGAAATTTGCATAGTGGGGCTATACAAATGATGGCCGGTCCACAGGGTGGGCAACAGGTTTCTGGATTTGGCCATGGGCATTGCCCGTAAGGATATAGAATACCATTGAAAATCCCCAGATGACTCCCCACACAACCATTGAAAGAGAGAGTTAAATGACTGGGCAGTTGCTGAGGGGTCTGAAATGAGAATGGAGGAGCACATGGGTATAAGGTGGAGGCCACTGGCAGGGCAATGGTTGGAAGTAATCACCAGTTTTATTGAAGTAGACTTGCAGGCCCACTGATGCACATGGTAAAGGGCACGGATGGGGGACACGGACATCTGGTCCCCTTGATCTCACTGACTGACAAGTCCCCAGTCCAACAAGACACATGGCCCCTATCTCAAGTGTCCAAGATATGGTAATACCTGTGAAGCCCCTTGGGCTACCCAGACGTATCCTTTCTCCTCCTCATGGTTATGACTTGGGCGGTTTAATTAGTTAGTAAAGTTTTTGGTTATGTCCAAGTACTTACAAGAGGGCATTTGGGATTCCTCTGTGTAGCTAATATACTGTTGGTTGATGCCCTGATGGATAATCCATGTATTGAGCTTTGTACTCTGTATTACATGTGTTAAACATATGTGCCTCTGCATACTGGTTTTGTTTTGAAAACATAATAAAAATATATTTTTTTAAAAGTTAGCCCAATTTTATCCTATGGGAGAAGTAGGCTTCACAGCAGTGACAAACAAATTTAAGAGTTTTTCACTCCCAGGACATGTAAAACTTAAAATTACACGTAAAACCTTTTTAAATATACTGCACCCTTCCCTCCGGACTGGGTAGGGCCAAACCTAGTGGTTACTTAGGTGTATTAAAAACGGAGGTTTGGGCCTGGCAAGAGGTTTATCATGCCAGGTCGAAATAGCAGTTTAAAACTGCACATGTACACAATAAGAGAGGTAGAAGGGAAAACTATCCAAGCACATCCTCCTGTCAAACAACTATAAAAACACAAGATGCTTGGATGTGTAATACTTTGAGGGCGATATTATTTCCCTAAATCTAGAAGTCCTCTGTTAGAAAATGGGTTATTGGTTTTCTGAGGTATAAGCCCTTGGCAAGCAGCAACCACAATCTTAATCAGGGTGAGAGGCAGACCAACCTTAAATTAACCTGTGCTCGCCCTCTGGTAGCTTGGCACAGAGCAGTCAGACTTAATTTTGGAGGCAATGTGTAAAGTATTTGTGCAACACTTCAACATGAAAACAGTGAAAACACCACACAAAAAGATTCCACACTAGGTTAGATAAATAAAACTTAATTTAATAAATAAAACAAGACCTAAACAACAAAAATCCAATAAGCAGAAATTGTGATATGAATTTTTGAAGAATAAACTGTAAAACAGCACTAAGAAGCAATAAGCGCTTACTTGAGATATCTGGTCGCGCCGCACCAGGACAAAGTCAAAAGTTCAGGTCGAACGCACTAGAGTATGGGCTGGATACAGGGACCCATCGAGCCACGGTGAACAAATGTACCTTGATCCGGGCTGCGTCGATGAAGCTGCGAGGTGCAGTCAATTTCGATCCTCACAATGGAGGCAATGTGCTGTCCTAATCCACGCAACAGCAATGATGTGTTGGCTCCGATGAGCACAGGAGCTGTGATGCAGAGTTCTTGGTGTCATTGTTGAGTCTGCCATCGACAGAAATGCAAATACAAGGGCGTTGCACAGTGCTGGTTCTGAAGGTGATGCGTCGGTCGATCCACGCAGCAAAGGTGATGCGCCGGTTCTGTTCATGCAACAGGGGGCGATGCGCCGATTCAGATCCACGCAACGCGCTGATGCGCCGGTTCCAGGAAGGATGCGTGGGTTTTGTTGAAACAAGCTTACTTCTAAGGGTCCAGGACTGGGGTGGCACCACTTGGCAGGGCAAACTTGTAGTGAGCACAACGAGATGATGGACGGAGCGCTGAAACTTTTCAGACACTCACCCCCAGTCACAGATCTGGGTTGAATCCATCATCATTCTTTAGCTCACTTCGCCACCCCAGTTCAGACACAGCTACTTGTAGTGAGGCCCTCTTGGACCCACTTTGGTTTTCTATTTTAGTTTCATATGTTACACATTTTAGCATACTTCCTTTTTGCCCTGTTATTTCACATATTTTATTTACACTATATAATTCTGAGTAGACGCTGTGCATGCTGCTTGATTTTAATAAGCCTTTCCTGCAACATAATCTGTACACTTCGTTCAAGGCTAAGGAAGAGAACAAGATATCCTAGTGCTTGCATTTCTCACTCAGAGACAGCTTCTACCACCTAGACACATCATTGCATCAGAGCTGTACCTTTATCACAGCGGTTTTATTATATAAACAGTACACTGTCCTTTTACAGGTCAGAGCGACTCTCCAGCCATAATGGTCCTGGAACAAATGCTGTGTTCGACATGCAGCTCTGCCAACGCTGATCTTCCATCCTGCAGAGAAAGATTACCAATCCCACTTCAGACCAATGGGGCTTCAGTCTAACCTAAGCGATTGGGCAGGGGGTGAACCCACTATGCTCTCAGAGTAGGGCTAGTGATAGGTATATATAGACAATTTACCGAAATTGTAGAATATACTTTGAAACATGAGTTCCCATTCGTTAAGAACTAGCTGGCTGATCTGCGCACTGTCGCAGCATTTTAATCAGTGATTTGCAAAGACTATTAGTGCGTGAAACAGGCTTTTTTCAGTTTTTCATTTACCTTTGTGACGCACCTCGCACTTGCAAATATTATTTTGTGATTATTTTGTGTCTTTATAAACTTTGCAATTCAGTATGAAATTATTCACCTATGAACTGAAATATGTGAGACTGCAATGCATAAAATGAAAGGTATTTTGTTTACTCGTACCACTATGAATGATGTAACGCTACGAGTCTGTTTTCACTGTTTTTCAATTTGGGTCACATGATCATTTAAAGATGGTGTTTTACATTTAGCTACTACTCGTGAGCAAGGAGCAGCAAGCTCCGAAACGTGTAGAGTGGATTGGTATTTTGAATAAATCACGCTGAAAAGGATTCTTTGTGGCTGTGTCGTATTGTGTCAAGGAGACGGAGTACGCTTTACTTTGTGGATTTATAGGGGTTCGCGACCCCGGCACGGCCCGCCATTACAAGTGGCTCGGGTTTACACGCGAACTGGATGTTTGGGATTTCTTGAAAAGTAACCCCTGCCCGCCCCTTACACCTGATTGATGCGGCACCAACCCGGAGGTTCCCGTTGTACGAGCACCATAAGAGGTGCGGACTTTACAAACTCCGGAACCATTACCGCGGGTAAGTGTGCACGCATGATTTCACCGATCACGGCGCCGGTGTCAGTACTGTATTAGTTAAGGGGCAAATAGAGTCAGAGGACTAACGGATTGAGTCTGTCCTCTGTCATCCGTCGAGCGTGAGCGCGTCTTCACAGCGCAACATTGTATCAGTTAAAATGGCCATGTCGAGAAATGCCAAGAGATGTGAGGCGGCCAGTAGAATGTTTGATAAACAAACACTTACGGAAACGGACGAACAGGCAGAAATACCAGGTACAATTGACAGTAATACCTCTAAAAAGGCACTCTGGAATAAATTATGGAAACTGCTCAAACAAGAGCAGAATAAGTGGTGGGAGGCAACAACGCTTCAAAAATATGTAGAGGCTGGTCGTGTGCCAAGAGGCTTCAGAATATTTATTACGCCTACTTTTAGCGACCCTGACCCCGATCTTTTTAATGAATGGGAAACCAATAATCATCGATGCTCCACAGTGATATTGGAACTCCTGGTAAAATATGCAAAGAAGGATTGTGATAGAATCACAATAGAAATCGATGAAGTAACTTCGAAATTGAAAGCAGCCTGTGGAAGTGATGAGTTCCAGAATGACATGACCAGGATGGAACAAAAATTGGATAAAATTGAGAGTGAAATTAAGGAGAAAAAACAGAGGAAGTTTATGCGCGATTTGGTTGACTACGAAAAGGGGCAAATTTTAACATTTGCAAAAAGATATGATCACCTGCGCACTACTACTCCGACGAATAGATCTCAAACTCATCCCAAACATGCAGTTGAAAATATACAAGGGCATGAAACACGTATGCAGGAAGATGTTACTACCGACAACGAAACTAATGGTAATGACATCACAAATCCCGGCAACATGGGAGTAAAAGATCAAATTTTAAAAGAGTTTTCGATGATGGCCCAGGGAAGGATGGCAGCCCAAAACAAGCAGAATGCCAGCGGGCTAAGAGGTCGCGGTCGCGGTGGAAGAGGAGACGCAAGACAAAATGTGTCACAAAGAGAAGTAACAGAGAGCCCTGTGGGATCAAGGACAATGGGGCAAAAGAAACAACAAAAATAATGGATACCAGGACTGTCATCAATTTATCTAAACGTGAACTCAGTGAAGCTGAAACTGAGGTACTATCATTGGGACTTTCTTTTTGTCCATCAGTGCAATTTGACTATACACAGGGACGTATTGATTTATTTCAATTTACTAGGAAATTAAGGCTCAAAAAATGGCTTGCTACCAAGGATAAAGACAAAACGATTGAATGTAATGAGACTCCGAGTAATATTCAGATAGGTGACATACAATTGTTGCACACTATGCATGAGTTAGAAGGAGATCCAGAAATGATGGAGGATCCATACATGAATTTGATCAACGAGAATATGAGATTGGACCTGAATCACACTAGTGGTTTTAGGCCTAAGTCCATTTTTCTCCCACATGTTTTGAATGAAGCTATTGATGTGTTTGAAGGAGGGGTTATTAAAGAATTTAAAAATCTTTCTAAACGTAGATACTACAAAGACAACAATCTCTCCCAAGCACATCTTCAGGCGATAGCAGCCCTTAAAAAAGACACGAGCATAGTGATAAAGAAGTCCGATAAGGGTGGCAACATTGTTGTTTTGTCCAAAGAACTGTACTTGAAAGAGGGTAGGAACCAGGTCAATGACGCCACTAAATATGAAAAGAGTACAAAAATCAAATACGACCAAGCCAACAAAAGTTACTATGATCAGTTGGGGGAATGGAGGGATAGAGGGCTTTTGGAAACTGAAGAATTTGACTTTCTAAGATGTAAATACCCTAAATTACCTGCCCTTTACTTACTCCCCAAACTACACAAAAACAAGATCAACCCCCCGGGGAGACCCATTGTGTCATCCCGAGGCAGTTGTTTTGAAAATACCTCTAGGTATGTCGATTTTTACCTCCAACCAATGGTACAAAACCTTCCATCCTTTGTAAAAGATTCTGGGGATTTTCTTAGACTGCTTAAAAATGTTGAATGGAACTCGAACTGTTTATTAATGTGTTTAGACGTTAACAGTCTTTACACTAGCATCCCTCACGAGCTGGGTATCAAAGCTTGCAGACATTTTTTCAGGAATAGATCAATATCCTTTTTGTTTCACACGGAAATGCTAGTTGAGATGATGTATGCTTGTCTAACAAAAAATGTCTTTACATTTGATGGCCAAATCTACCGGCAGACACTCGGGACGGCGATGGGCACCTGCTACGCCCCCAGTTTCGCGGGATTGTACCTGGGCTGGTGGGAGGAGCAGGTGGTCAGCAACCTTGACCAATATAAACAACATGTGAGAGTATGGGCTCGATACATTGATGATATTTTTTGTGTCTGGGAAGGGAGTGCCGAAGATGCAAATGAATTCGTAAGAAATCTCAATGAAAATACCCTTAATCTTACGTTCACTAGCCACTTGAGTAGTGAAACTATTGAGTTTCTTGACCTGAAAGTGCAAGTTAACGGCAACAAACTCGACACGGTTCTCTTTAGAAAAGAAACTGACGGAAATAGCCTGCTCCATGCCAAGAGTTGCCACCCCGATAATCTCATAAGGAGTATCCCTTTGGGTGAACTCCTTAGAGCAAAACGTAACTGTAGCACTATGGAGGGCTATGAAAAAGAGAAATTGATTATGATCAAACGCTTTCAAGCTAGAGGGTACACCCAAAAATGTATCATGACTGCATGTTTGGAAGTGGATGAAAGAGACAGAAGTGATTTGCTGAATGAAAATATTAACAGGGAACCCACGAATGAGGTTAGATTTATCACCACGCACAATAAGCAGTCAAGGGAAGTTAGAAAATCTCTTGATAAATACTGGAATGTCTTAAAAACTGATAAAGATTTAGATAAACACCTTAAAGACTATCCACAGATAACCTACAGGAAAGCTAAGTCCCTAAAAGACACATTGTGCACCTCACTAACCACATCGACTAACAAGAAACCCAGTACTATACAAGGGTTTTTTACATGTGGCAGGTGTAAGGCCTGTAAGTATAGTACTAATTGCAAGGAAGTTAAATTATCTCCAGAATGCAAAGCATTCAAAATAATGAAACACTTTTCCTGCAATACTGAATTTGTTCTTTATGCCCTCAGATGTCCATGTAATAAATTCTATATAGGTAGCACTATTCACCAAGCTAAGAAACGTATACTTGAACATCTGAGGGCGATAAAACACAACGACAAGCAATACCCTATGGCGAGGCACTTTGCCACCCACCACAACCAAAACAGTGCACTCATGTCCTATTGTGTTCTAGATAATGTCCCTCAGAGGGAAAGAGGCGGAGATCGAGTGCAAGAACCTAGACGCCTCCAATCAAAAATTATTATAAAGTATCATACATTGTACCCCGGGGGACACAACAGTGATGAGGCACTCTCAGTGCATCTTTGATGAAGTAGCTCTGCCGTTCCTAGAAATACTGTTTTTATATCATAATATACTGTGCCACTGAACATAATGTTTTTAACATTTTTAATTTCACATATCTTGCTTTACATGACGTTTAGCAAATGTAACTGTCATTAGCACTTTTTTCATAATTTTCACCCGTTGTTCTATATTCTTTTTACAGGACTCCTATGTGTGAAACAAGAAAGTGGAAGGCAAAACGAGTAATGATATCTAATATGGTGAAAGCGGATGGATGCATCGGTTCAAGCATGACATGGATTGCATGGTGTCAATATATATTTTTTGGGTGTCACCGGCTGGGGTGAGACCAGGTAGAACGAGCCCACTGTGGCGAGATTTTCCTGTGACGCCCGAGGTGTTCTTGAGATAAGTGCTAACATGAGTTGTCTGTGCACAAAGACTATTTTTGTTGGAGGTTTCGTGAATGTCGGACTTTTGGTTGTACTTGGAACGATATGAAGGTATATTGTCAGAGTCTAAAAGCCCACTGGGGCAGGATGCTAATTATACTTTGTATAGACAATTTACCGAAATTGTAGAATATACTTTGAAACATGAGTTCCCATTATTTAAAAACTAGCTGGCTGATCTGCGCACTGTCACAGCATTTTAATCAGTGATTTGCAAAGACAATTAGTGCGTGAAACAGGCTTTTTTCAGTTTTTCATTTTTTTCATTTTCCTTTGTGACGCACCTCGCACTTGCAAATATTATTTTGTGATTATTTTGTGTCTTTATAAACTTTGTAATTCAGTATGAAATTATTCACCTATGAACTGAAATATGTGAGACTGCAATGCATAAAATGAAAAGTATTTTGTTTACTCGTACCACTATGAATGATGTAACGCTAAGAGTCTGTTTTCACAGTTTTTCAATTTGGGTCACATGATCATTTAAAGATGGTGTTTTACATTTCGCTACTACTCGTGAGCAAGGAGCAGCAAGCTCCGAAACGCGTAGAGTGGATTGGTATTTTGAATAAATCACGCTGAAAAGGATTCTTTGTGGCTGTGTCGTATTGTGTCAAGGAGACGGAGTACGCTTTACTTTGTGGATTTATAGGGGTCCGCGACCACGGCACGGCCCGCCATTGCAAGTGGCTCGGGTTTACACGCGAACTGGATGTTTGGGATATATATATAAATATATATATATATATATATATATTCATAAGCAAAAGAGATGCCGCACTCCAGAGATATATTTCAAGGATTGTTTATTATACCACCACTACCACCAACGCGTTTCACCACAAGGGCTGGTTCACGGTTGGGTAAGTCCTTTTTTCCTTACCATTATATATTCCCACACAAAAGCCCATTATGAGGCATTGTGGAATTTGTAGTTTTGACCATAATATTTACAAATATATACATTGTGTTACTCTCATGTTGGTAACCTATCCTGAGAGACAATGGACTGCGTGAACTGCTAGTCCAAACAGCATAATATGTTTTAAAGAACATGCTAAAATGAAACCATATAAGATACTAAAGGTCACCTAAGTGTACAAGACACGTGTGTTTCATGAGTCAAAGTACCCTCATGGTCCGTACTGTGTCAGACATCATATCCTTTAAAGAGTATCAAAAATATCCAATGCTGCTGATCTCATAACTATACAATACATATCAATTGCAAAAGTCACTCCTACAGTATTTCAAAAACAATACTGTGTTCACCACATATGTTTAAAAAAAACCCAGACACATCAATGCATTCATGACAATAAATTCATGACCTGCACAACACCATACACTGTCTACTGCCTAACATGCCCATGTGGTTTGAAATACATCGGGAGTACCATTCACCCGACTAAGATACGCATTTTAGAACACACGAGGGCCATCACCAATGGTGATGCAGCATATCCAGTTGCCAGACACTTCAGTAAAGAACATCAGGGCAACAGAGTTCTCTTAACATTCTTCTGTATTGACCATGTTCCGGTCAACCCCAGGGGAGGACACAGAATTCTTAGCTTAGGAGTCTTGAATCGCACTATATAATAGATTTGCAAACCAAGACCCCACAAGGTATGAACAGCAGTGAGGAACTAGCAGTTCATCTTGGAGAGTAACCCATTATGTATTCCTTCTGATTACACAAGGACATTCAATACCAGCTAATCCCTGTTTTCTTTTCTTTTCTTAACTCTCCTTTCTTTTCCTCTTTCCTTTCCCTGTCTCTCACCACCATTCTCTCCTTTCGTTGCACCACTTGATGAGGACATATTGTCCACTTGTTTTCAGTACCTCCATAACCTGTTGTATTCCTCTTAGGGTGTCCATACACGGGCTTTCCTGTATCATGTCCTTATATAGGCACAATTCGCCCTGCCCTTTTATAGGCATAAAATCCCAGTCCTTATTTAGGCATTAAACCGTGCACTCCAAATACAGGCATGGTCTCCGACATCCGTCCACCCTAACGTCACAACGAGTTCTTGAAGAACAAACCCTTAGGCTTCGGGAATTTCCCTAGCACAGGACTATTGATTTCTTCAAGGACTCATCTATTATGCATGAACCATTATACCTTAGGGGTTCATCCATGACGTCTTCCGCTGTCCGATTCACATCAATGCTAACGTTCAGAGGTACCTTTCAGGTATAAATATACCTTCCCTAGCCCTTGTAAACCAGAGGAGACCTCGACTTCAGAGGAGCCAGTTTCCCGGCCTGACGCACTGAGAAGTCGCTGTCATCCCTGCACGCAGAGAGTCCAGCTTCCAGTGATCTGACTTCCCTTGCGGGGTGTTGGAGTTCGAGTCTGGAAAGAGATTCCCACCTCTCTCATTCTTAAGTTATGGAGCTGACTAGAACCTAGAGGGACTCTTGGCATACTAGGCATACTAGACTTGACATACTCTTAGTATACCATAGTAAGGAATACTTCACCTACTTCATACCTCTCCCTACACCTAGGTTAGGTTAGGTACATTGGGGTAGAACTAGCTTAGCAACGCATCTTATGAGTACTCGCATTTTTAGACTGTATTATTTATGTAAATGAATATCTGCTAAAGATAATGCTATCGCAGTATTATTTATTCCTACTGCTTACGCTGTACATTATTTATCTCGCATACTGTCTTGTGATCGTAACAGCACATTTTACTTACACGAGAAACAAGACTGTTCAATAAATCTTTTATTGAAACGCCCGTCTATTCTTTCTGTGTAACTTTGAGAAAACTAAGCATGCACGATTGAGCTGAGTGAAATAGTTATCTATTGTTTCCACGACTCTGGGACACGTTCTGATTCTAAAGGGAAACAAAGTGGTCATGTTTTGCGGCTGCCAGAAACTACTCCCTTCTTGTCGTCAAGGAGTTTCTAGTGGCCTCTGAGCTAGCTGGCACAAGTAATTAAGTTTAATATACTCGATAGGGACATACTGACCTTAGTCCTATGTCAAACCTATAGGGGATTTTATTCCAATGCGCAGAGCCTATTAGGGAAATAGGAGCTACACTACATGGCGCCCAAAGTTTGGTAAGGCGGTAATTTAATGCTAGATACTGAGTAACTCAGCCGTGCTTTTCTCTCAGAGACCCCTACCCATATACTCCAAAAGACATCTGGAGTGGGCAGGGTTAAGTATCCACCACGGCTACATAGGGAAACACCCTATATATTAGCTGTTTGGTTTGCTCAACGTTGAAGGATACAGTGTTCTAAAATATTGTGCACCTTATCTTTGTTTCCTTAAAACTAGTTCTACATTTAAAAAAAAAAAAAAAAAATGTCCTTAAACGGGGACGATGCCACCGGAAACGGTGGAGCTGCGGCTGATCCAGCCCTAGCAGCAGTTGTTAACATTACAGGTTTAAATGAAACCGAGGAGGGTGTTATAGACATCCCTCCAAACTTAAGAAGAGCCATCACTCTAAAACTCATAAAACACGGCCTGCCACCAAGAGGTGGTAGAGCAGTTTTCGTGATAGAGGCACACGAATCCTTTCAAACAGAGGTATTCTATTCATGGGTAATATTTCCTGAATCAAATCCAGTAACACACGTGTTTCACTTCTACAAAGAAGATGATCCACCAGAGGAATATATTCCTTTCGAGGATATTGAAATTCCACTAACATACCAGGAGCATCAGCTCTGGTTTAAAGGCGCCCTAAAACATCACAAAAACATTACCAGGCTCGGTCCACTAGGTAGACCAGGAGCAACATGGCCGATTCTAGCCGGCTACACACCTCATCCTGACATTGAAGAGATGTCAGACGAGGAATTACTTACTCAACTTACAGAGTTAATAAAAATTTACAGACAATTAGTCCAATATGTCATGCGGACTTTCACAGTCCAACCACCATTGACACTTCCAAATCCAACTCCCCAACAGGGGAATACACTAAAAATTACACCACAGACTCTATACGCAGTCATGGGTAAAATCCCCACAAAACGTGAGCAAATTCCATTCTGGATAGCTCAAAAAATTACTCAAATCGAAGCAGTATTTCCAAATACTAGCCCGTATGAGAAATACAGAATACTAACAATCAGTTTACCGATGGGGATCACACCACAACTGGAAGACTGCACCACTTGGGGCTCAGTCTTTGCTGCCATCTATACTAAAACACATGGTATTCGGTCAATTGCGGTAATCCCAGAGGTCCTGAAACAAATTCAAAATGAATACGGGGCAGAGCCTGCTCTAAATTTAGGTATGAAATTACTGAAAAATTTCGACCAGGTCTCAACAATAATATTATCTAATATTAAAGGGGAGGCAGCAGCAGTGGCGATCCGCCAAAAATTAAGGGAATTCGATGTTACAGAACATCAAACTGAGCTACCCAGAATAATAGAACAATCCTATGCAGAATTAGGTAGAGATAGTTTGGGTGGAAGACCAGTGAAGCCGAAACTATCTGAAAGTCCTGAGAAGGACTCAATTAAACAAACTCCTACATCTTCTAAAAGAAGTGGGAGACTAATAAACAAAAGTCAAACGAGAAACGTTCTCAATCCCGAGGTAGGTCTCCTCAAAAGGAGTCCTCTGAAAGGAGGTATAACCTCAGGAATAGGGATAATTTGAGAAAACCTGACAGGTATCAAGATACTGATACACGTTCCTCTCGTCCCTTTCAGATCTCATCACAGACTTCGGAAAGAAGAGGACGATCAAAACATAGAGAAGAACGCATGACATCCAAAAAAGATAAACACGCTAAAAAAACAAATCAAAACCTCAATTCTCCAAAAAGAAAGTAGCAGGTCTGAAGATCAGACATGCCGAGAATACTGAGAACACAACTCAAGAACGGAGAATGGGCTCAGACAATTCTGGACAGTGCAGCAGAAGTCACAATAGTTCGCCAGAACCTGAAGGAACTTCTGGAGATAGTGGACTTGAATGAGTACATTACAGTTGAGACTGTAGACACCAGGGTTAGTACTCCACAAACGTTATATGAAATAACACTCCGGATGGAGGGAGACATACCTAGACAGGTGAAAGCACTTTTTTGGGAAAGACTATCGAGGGGCTATGACATACTTCTAGCAGAAAAAGACTGGCCACCGCAATTTGTCAGGGAGTGCCCACACGGCGAGGACATTATTATGCCTGCCTTCTCCAACCATATTCCAATTCATCTAAAATAGACATATGCCAGGAAATGGGCAGTAGCCCAGGCCCCAGCATTATATAAAAATCATGTAGGATGGGATGAGGACTCACCTCACCATAAAATACATCTGAAACATGAACCAACTGCACAAAGGCAGTATCCAATAAAGCAAGAAGCTAAAAAACAGGTCAGGGAGATCTTAGATCAACTTGAATACCAAGGGGTGATTGAAACATGCACCTCCTCAATGAACAATCCTTTGTTTCCTGTCTCCAAACCAGACGATACCTATCGTCTAGTTTTGGATTACAGACACCTAAACACTTGTTCAAAAACCTTTGCAGTGCAAAATGCACATACCACAGCATTAATGAATAACATTGTGCGTAAAAAATATAAAACAACATTAGACATCTCAAATGGTTTCTTTTGTCAAAACATAGCACCTGAAAGCAGGTACTTAACAGCATTCTCCATAATGGGGACCCAGCGTCACTTTTGTCGATTCCCACAAGGGTTCAAGAACAGCCCAGGTTTATTCTCAGCGAGGATAACGGAGTTACTACAAATTTATGACAATGAGGCATTGTCCTATGTCGATGACATATATCTGACAGACGATGACCTGGACAGACACTTGAACAGGGTGAGCACAATTATACTGGGCTTCGCCTCTGAGGGCTACAAATTCAACTTTAAAAAGTCCCGAATTGCCCATCTCAATGTCCTATTACTAGGATATGAGCTTTCAAGTGAAGGCAAGAGCTTGGCAGCTAACTTTTTAGAAAAGTGTGTGCTGCTCCAACCTCCAAAAACGCTAAAAACTTACAATCCATCCTGGGTTTCCTAAACTTTGGAAGAACATACATTCTAAATTACGCAGAAAGGGTTAAACCTCTCTATGCATTAATCAAACCTGATTTTTCAATCAAAAATTGGACACAAGAACACACAGAAATCTTGCGTTCACTACAGGCTAACATGTTAGCAACAAATCACTTACAAACACGCGTAAGTCAACGCAATTTGGTGATCCGAATAATTTCGGGTCAATATGGATTCACCTACTTAACCTTCAATGAGGGTGAGAAAATACCAATTGCATACAAATCTCATTTGTACACACAAGCGGAAATGCGCTTCAGTTCAACTGAAAAGATTCTAACAGCAGTTCAAACCGCTGTAGCAAAAGAAAGAGCCTTAGTCCAAGGGAAACGCATTATTGTCGTAACCCCAGTACCTGCTTTAGAAGCGGTCACAAAAGCAAGCATTCCAAATGCTAAAGCATTACATCCAAGATGGATACAATGGGTTAATTCTCTTGCTGCAACAGATGTTGAATATGTTTTTGATCCTGATTTAAAAACACAAGCATTCCTGCAATATGAACAAGAATGTCCTCTGCCTACTGAAATTCTGCCTCTCGATCAGTACGAATTCATAATTTACACTGACGGATCCGCACAACCTGCAACAGGGGGTAAGCAAGCTTACAGTGCAGCGTGTGCAATCGTTAAAGGTCGCATGCGAGATGGCATCTTCAGACCTATGGTCACAAAAACTCAATCTCTAGGGGATTGTTCTGCTCAGCGAGCTGAACTACAAGCATTCAAACTGGCACTTGAAAGTACAGATCGAGAATTCCCCACGCTAATAGTGTGCGATTCCTTTTACTGTGTTCAGTCTTATAATGAATATATACAAAACTGGCTTGAAAATGGTTTCAAAGATGCGAAAGGTGGCATAATAAAGCACAAAATGCTTTGGGAACAAGTAGTTCAGTTGAAAAACAAACTACCAAAGGCTCACGTGATCCACACACTGAGTCATCAACGTGATGGCGTTCACGTTGCAGGGAATTCATTGGCTGACGAAGCCGCAAAGGGGGCTGTTCAGACGGCTTCCGTAGCTGCGATCACTCATTCAAAAACAAAAATAGACGGTGAGATAATGTTGGCTGTCAATGCTTCAAGCAAGGGCAGCAGTGCAGCGTTACCAAAAAAGTTTCCACTCAAGTACTCTTATGTAATTGATGCGAACAACGTTCCTTTTGCTCGAATCCCTGGAGTGGGGGATAGGGTAATTCCAAACATGGAACGTAGAGCAGCCTTGATTTATGCAACACATTTGGGAGAGGGTCTGTCACATCAAGGGATCTCTAAAACAATTTTGACGTTAAAAGAGATGTACTGGTGGCCTGGAATGAATACAGAAATACACATATTCATCAATAACTGCTTAGACTGTAAATTACAGCGAGGAAGCCACCAGACGCCATGCTACAAATGTAGCTGCCCAGTGCAGACACCACTGTTAGACAGCATTAGACTATCTACGCGCATGCGTCCTTCTGGACAAATGCAATCCCATAAATACTGAATCAAGGTTCCTATGGATATGGCCTCAACGCTCGGCTGACGCTCGAACTGTTATAAAAGATTTGCGAGTCTTTATCGGCACATACGCAATAGGCATTCTACATTCTGACCAAGGCCCTGTGTTTAGCTCTCGGGCTTACAAAGAAGCCATGGCCAGTCTGGGCGTTGCATTGCGGTACTCCTCTCCATTCCATCCTGAGGGAAATTCGGTTGTGGAAAGGAAAAACCGGGACATAAAGCAGTCTATAACAGCTAGGGTATTAGGTTCGGGTGATGGGTGGGTCAAACATCTTAATGGGGTCCAACGCTCATTGAATAATCTGCCAAGAAGTTCTCTAGGGGGGGTCACTCCATATGAGGTCCTATTTGGGACAAGAATGTGGGTACCAGATCTCAATCACGTAGGCACAGTGGTGGAAAATAAAACGTTTGATATCAAAGATCGTTTGGCTGTTTTACAGGAACTGAATGAGTTAAGAACGAAACAAAGCAACGTATTCCTACAGCCAACCACCACTGGGGACAAACCGGCGGTCCCAGCAAGGCCTGTCTGGATTCCAAAAGTTGGTGATCTAGTCACTGAAAGAATTGCGGACAAGAAGGAATTTGGACCTTCTTACAGACAACCAGTACCTGTCCTAGCAGTTCAAGGAACAAGAACAGTACTTCTGCCGCCCCTTGCTGGAAGAAAGGAGAAAAGATTTGTGTCCATCGACCTCATCAAACCACAGTATGTGGCCAATACTAAATAGTAGGCCTCGTGAACTCCGACCTAGTAGCAGACACACTCCTCTCGCTACTATCCAAGAGGTTCAGACTGAAAGACTGATAACAATTGAGAATTCAGATGTAACAGATGGAGGACTAAGCAACAATGCAATGGAACTCTTCCCTCTTGAAAACCAAGTAACAGTTCATCCAAATACACCCGTCTACACCAATGTAGCGAGTGATCAACTGGTTCCAGCGATTTCTACAAATCCTGATGCAATTCCAACAATTGACAGAACTGCTTCTGGCTATTTCATTAACTTTGATACGTTCTCAGAAGATCCGAGTGAACCTGAAACGATGCCAGCATCATTGAAATTCAAGCAGCAAGTACAAGACTTTCTTCACTTTCTGAAAAAGACTTATTTGGTTTCTCCATGGATTGAACTCTGGATTACATCTGGACTTTTTGTTTTCCTGCTCTGGCTAGCTTTGGTTACAACTGTGAGCGTGCTTATAAGTGGCAGATACATCCATGTGAATACTGAAGGAAAAGACGTGAACGTACTTTTGAAACCTCATAAATTTTCCCACCGTGAAGCAAGAGACTTGTCAACAGTGAACATCACAACTGTTCCTATTCAGGATGGTATAGTGTGGGACAAAACAGATTTTGATATCTTCGGACCGACGGAACAATTGAACATTCCACATTTGTTTAAAATTTCACTAAGTGATCTAATCACGTCCAGTACCTATTCAGATGATTGGGACTTTGAGACTGTTAATGACATAATGTTTGACCTAGAAAAATCTGATGCATTTTCTAAAAATGAATATTTAGAGGGTTCATCAGACTATGAAGAGCTGTATTGCTATAACCATTATGGTCATCATTATTTGCATAAATCTGCATACCCTAGAAATGTGTTTATGTTTAACCAATGGGAGCATTGTCCTACACCACCACACGGTAGTTCAAAAACATTTGCTAACAAGTTTCCATATTTTTCAGGTTACAATACATCTGATCCAGAAACGTTTTATTATAAAAATGTAAACAAGACAGGACTGAAAATTATGTTAACAAATACAAAACAGATTTACTCTGCAATATTTATTGCCCAACTGTCTAGACAGGGTTTCGACTTTTGGAAAGACACTATAGACACAAAAACTGTCTGGGGTACTAAAGATTGGCAAGTGCAGGGGATAGAAGCTTTATTTAGAGCCTGCATCGTCCCTGAACAACTAATGTTTTTGAATGAAACTGTCCAAAAAACATCTTGTCTTGGACTAGCTAAGATCAAAGAGATGAACACACCTGCTGTACCAACACCTGCCAGTGATAATAATACACAGGCAGTGGTGACAGTTGACAATATAAACAACAAAAAAGAACATACGGCTGACTGAGGTACTGCACCTCTAACCCAAATATTTCAATACTGTCCAAAGTTCCGTGCATACACTTCCGGAGCCCGCCGTACTTGGTCTCCACTGAATTCCCAGAAGGTAAACTTTGTTGCAAAAGGGAAGGTGCACCGGTCAAAAGAGTCCACAATGTTACCACTTCTTCAAAAAGTATATTTTCTTTATTTCGTATCAAAAGAGTATAAGACAGCAAAAGTCAGCCAGACAGCAAAAGTCAGCCAACGCGTTTCGTTCCTATTGGAACTTCATCAGGGCTCATATATATTAATTGAATACATGAAATCAATCATCACGAATATGTTGAGGATCACAATCCACCAATCCACGGTTTGAAAAGCCAAAGATGGCGTATCCTTACTTATCTGTAAGTGGTGGTGCAAATACTATCCTGGAAATATTCAGTGTCATGCGATCCAAAACCATAAATTGGGTATATTCAAGGTTAGGAAAATACGCCCCTGATACGGCGCACTCCAAAGTTCCTATTCGGGGTTGTAATTCAAACAATCGGTGCACCTTCCCTTTTGCAACACAGTTGACAATATACTACAACTCAACAGATCTAATCCTGATTGGAAAAAATGGTTGATCTGGCCCACAGACACGAACAACTGTCAGGAAAGATTCCTGAATAAAACTCAGGGCTTTACTATTCATAGGCCAGACCCAAGATACGTCCAAAGACAGCATCCGGGGGTAGTAACAACATACAGTGTAGTTAAATTATGCCTCGATTGGCTGCAGAAATCTACACTACAGGATGTGAAACAACACTTATCTTTACTTAAAGAAGACGCAGACCTTAGGGAATTCTTGCTTGGACCAAGAAAACCGCGTCAAAAACGTTTCATATATGCCGGCATTTATGATGCCTATAATAACATAACATAACATAACATGTGTATTTGTAAAGCGCACATTCACCCCAGCAACGGGGCATCTTGGCGCTGAATAACAGATGTTTATTGTTACCCAACTCAATGAAAAGTGTCACAGATGGAGGCTGCAGAACAAATACGTGAACTTGATCGTATTAATTTAGAGAAAACCCTCTCTGTGGTCGACAATGGGTTAACAACTTTGTCCTCCAGAATATATTCATTAGATGGCATTGTATCCTCTGCTATCGACGTACTAGAACAAGTTTTGGCGATGTTACAGCAAGGCCAATCTCAATTACGTTCTATTGTGTTATTAAGCTGGACGCTGCAATCTTTGCGTGCGGGCTATGTGCCTTGGCGTTTCATCAACACATCGGCTCTGTTTGCAGAATACAATCTAACTGATAAACAGATTGAACTGGCACAAAGAGGAGCAAAGTATACAGTGCTGAGCATTGAAAAACTGGAAAAGTTACCATTCACAGTGGCAGAAAAACCAGCTACAGAATGGCTTATTCATGGCAAAATCACACTACCTGTGACTACTTTTCAGTTTCAGTATTGCCTCAGACAAATGCAAGCAGGCAAATATGAAAGGTTGGGTAAGGAATACATTAAGACATCTTGGGATTTACCGTATACATATAGATGTTGGAGTGGGGATCGTGAAGTGTTTTTGAGCGGTACACACTGTAAACGTGCACTGAGCGGTTCACTTATAAGTCAGGACATTTTTTTACACGGGGCTTGTAATGGTTCTGTGGCAAATTTGTCTTGCCATCAGCAGGGTACACCAGCTGCTGTGATTAATCCAACGTTTGGACAACTTTCTAATGGGAGTTACCTCATGTTGAATGATCAAAGTTGCTGTGGCATGTTGCCAGGCGTCCCATATCTAGTAACGGTCAACTCCAGGGTCACTTGCTGTATGCAAGTATTGTTTGCCCCAATAGACACAGTCAGGGAGTCGCCTCTATGGCCTTCGCTGAACGTCTCTTTTATAAGATTTGATACTTTAAGCAGAATGAAAGCCATGCTTTTACAGCAAACAGTGCCTTTGACCTCGGCCAAAGAAACCTATGATCTACAAGTAGCAAGGACTTCGGCTGAGATACAGACTTTAATACGTACAAACTGCCCTATACATTTCGTAGAAATGATAGGACGTATCTTTAACATGTCTGATACAACAGGAATTGTACATGTATTTAAGGGCATCTGCTCCGATCTGTTAGCACCTTTCCAGGCAATACTCGGAATCATCCGGAACTTTGCACATTCGGTGTTTGGTGGCATACCATTAGTTCTAGCACTTGTTGCCGGAATTCTATTTCTCTTCCTGCTATTGCGCTATGGCCAGCCTATTCGCAGACATCACTCCGAGCGAAATGGAGAAAGCTCTCCTTGAACGAAAGTGCCGTGAGCAAATAGTACAGCTTTTGGGCATGACTCGTCTACGGGACCTTAACACAACGTGGTTCCTGTCATTCAGACCAATCTGGCAAGATTGCATCTTACCTGTTCTACGATGCCTGCTATGCGGTGAAGAATGCGTGTTGGACACCTGTCTAACATTTCCATCAGCTACGCCAACGGATATCGATACTCTGCTGGACCCGATAATGGCCCATGCTCTGTGTTGTCCCCAGAGGCTGCCAATCCTGATGTCAGCATTCATTGAGATCTCACAGACGCTTCCGGCTGCTGCTGAAGTACGAGAAAGATCTACAGGCACACAGGTAACAACGGACGCGAACATTGCTGCGGCATCCTATGCTGAAAGCGATGCTTCACATCTCTGTGCAATTAATCTACTACACGAGGTGTTCCGAATGTCACCAACTGCAGTGGACGATGTTTTGTCTACGGAAATAGATGATCTCCTCGAAACCTAAAAACATTAGCTGTGGTGTTCCACAGGGAGCCTCCCTGACCCAACGCTTTTTAATGCCTATGTGTCATCTTTGGCACTGATAAGCAGAAAGTGGGGCTTCAGCATCTGCTCCTACGCGGATGATACACAGCTGATGATAACCATTGAAGAAAGGCATGAGGACACCAGGGTTAAGTTAAACAACTGCCTCTCAGAGATGGCAACCTGGATGTCCGAACATTGCCTTAAGCTAAACGCAGGGAAATCTGAAATACTGCTTTTCGGAGGAGCTAACTTAATCTGGGATGCCACTTGGTGGCCACAATCCTTGGGAGATGCTCCAGCGCCTAAACAATGCACAAAAAACCTGGGTATATCCATCGACAACACCCTGTCTATGCAGGATCATGTGCGGGTTCTGTGTGGAAGAGGTTTTGCGATCTTGAAGCTCCTAAGAAGGCTTTTTCCGTGGATCCCACTAGCATGTAGAAGGACGGTTACACAGGCATTACTCATCAGCAGATTAGACTATGGAAATGCTCTGTATGTGGGCATGGCAGACTATCTTTTTTCACGCCTACAAGTGCTGCAAAATGCGGCTGCAAAGCTTGTGTGTAATAAAAGTAGATTTAGTTCAGCATCTGCATGCATGAAACAGCTCCACTGGCTACCTATGCGCCAAAGAGCAAGATTCAAGCTGCTGAGTCATGCGCACAAGGCTCTGCATCACCTTGGTCCTAGAATTCTCCAGAACAAAATCGAATTCTACGTCCCCACGAGGTGCTTAAGATCACGATACCAAGCACTAGCCAGGCCCAGACGTATAACGAAAGTAAGAGCAGGAGGCCGATCATTCTCATACCTGGCGGCTAAACACTGGAACGAATTACCCCAAGACCTACGTCTTACTGAGGACTACGTAACCTTTAGGAAAAGACTAAAAACCCAGCTTTTTCCTATGACGTAAGAGTGAGCAGCTGTAGGCACCCAACATAACCTACCATGTGTTCCGCAAGATAGCGCCGTGATATCCGTCAGGATGAATGTTGCGCTTTACAAATAAATAAATAAATCTCATGTTTACACCAGACCCGTAAACTGACTCTGATTGAGCCCACAGTGTTCCAGAGATGCAGTAACAATTTGGCCTTCATACTCCAAAAACTTGGAACTCTTCCCAAAATTGAACTTTTGTCCATTTTCCGAACAAAAATGACACTTCAATCTGCTTAAAGTAGAACTAGCCTTATAGTACAGACTTCGCGGTACTTCCACAGACACTTAGTCATCTTGTTTGTCTAAAAAGTTCATTCATTTTCATGACATGAAATGACTTTGATTTTTTGAACAACTTATCGATCATTTTTTGTCACATGTAAATATTACTGCTGATTTCATTCATATTGTATTTTATTTGTAACTATATGCCTGAAATGAAAAGCAATGCTTCAAATGTACAGTACCTTTTGCATTCTAATAGGTTTTTTAAATGCCTTTTAAATGGTTTTATGAAATATTTTAGCAATATGCGGTACTCCATTTAATGTTTAGCATTTTAAATGTTTAGCATTTTAGTATTATCGTACACACGAAAGTGGAGTGGGTGTTGTATTCCTCTTAGGGTGTCCATACATGGGCTTTCCTGTATCATGTCCTTATATAGGCACAATTCGCCCTGCCCTTATATAGGCATAAAATCCCAGTCCTTATTTAGGCATTAAACCGTGCACTCCAAATACAGGCATGGTCTCCGACATCCGTCCACCCTAACGTCACAACGAGTTCTTGAAGAACAAACCCTTAGGCTTCGGGAATTTCCCTAGCACAGGACTATTGATTTCTTCAAGGACTCATCTATTATGCATGAACCATTATACCTTAGGGGTTCATCCATGACGTCTTCCGCTGTCCGATTCACGTCAATGCTAACGTTCTGAGGTACCTTTCAGGTATAAATATACCTTCCCTAGCCCTTGTAAACCAGAGGAGACCTCGACTTCAGAGGAGCCCGTTTCCCGGCCTGACGCACTGAGAAGACGCTGTCATCCCTGCACGCAGAGAGTCCAGCTTCCAGTGATCTGACTTCCCTTGCGGGGTGTTGGAGTTCGAGTCTGGAAAGAGATTCCCACCTCTCTCATTCTTAAGGTATGGAGCTGACTTGAACCTAGAGGGACTCTTGGCATACTAGACTTAATATACTCTTAGCATACCATAGTAAGGAATACTTCACCTACTTCATACCTCACCCTACACCTAGGTTAGGTTAGGTACATTGGGGTAGAACTAGCTTAGCAACGCATCTTATGAGTACTCGCATTTTTAGTCTGTATTATTTATGTAAATGAATATCTGCTAAAGATAATGCTATCGCAGTATTATTTATTCCTACTGCTTACGCTGTACATTATTTATCTCGCATACTGTCTTGTGATCGTAACAGCACATTTTACTTACACGAGAAACAAGACTGTTCAATAAATCTTTTATTGAAACGCCCGTCTATTCTTTCTGTGTAACATTGAGAAAACTAAGCATGCACGATTGAGCTGAGTGAAATAGTTATCTATTGTTTCCACGACTCTGGGACACGTTCTGATTCGAAAGGGAAACAAAGTGGTCATGTTTTGCGGCTGCCAGAAACTACTCCCTTCTTGTCGTCAAGGAGTTTCTAGTGGCCTCTGAGCTAGCTGGCACAAGTAATTAAGTTTAATATACTCGATAGGGACATACTGACCTTAGTCCTATGTCAAACCTATAGGGGATATTATTCCAATGCGCAGAGCCTATTAGGGAAATAGGAGCTACACTACAAACCACAGCGGGAATGTAAATCAGCTTGGGTACTACTTAACATATGCCCATTCAGGGCAAGATAGAGTATGTATTAACATACAGTTTGGCTATATAGGCCCATTCAGGGCGTTATTAATTGTTAATCTATGAGCCACTGTAGATAATTACACAGGTCCCATACAGGGTGTGATATTTAGTCACGTAACGAGAAGTAGTCGATGAGCTAATGGCACCACTATGATGAGAAATGTTAATGAATTTCCTCACTTGTGATGATAAATTATTTGCTTCCTCATAATTTTTGAACGGCATAAATGTATTTAAATACATGCTGTACGTAGAAATTATATGCAATTGTTACAAGAACTGGTACTGATTAGAAATAGCACCATGCCAAGATGGCATTGATGTATAAGCAATGGGCACATGAATTAGTCCTCTGTTTATGTATTTACATATGAAAAGAGATGGTTGTTTCCGGCGCGCCTGATGACACTGAGGAAGGCGACAGCCGAAACGCATGTTAGAATTGACTCGCAAAACTGCTGTATTACTCGTATTTTACTTGATTGAAGGTTAGCATTGATATAGCTAATGCAGTATTATTGTATTGTGTAAATATGCGAGCAGAGAATGTAGGTATTATGTTAGTTAGGTTGACATCTCCGCCGCCATTTTGTTTCTTTAAGATGCCATTTTCTATTACAATGGAAACTGTTACTTATTCATTTACGAGAAATGGTCCTTGGTAAGTTTCGTTTCTCCAATGTTGAAAACTCATTCATTATTGCATTCTTCTGCTGTTGCATCAAGGCCTTATCCCACCTGTCTTATGGGAGGATGAGCTAGACGACCTTGGGCAGTAGATAGCTTGTGCCAGGCTGTGGAATCGAAACTCATATTCTGTACCTCCATTGTATTACGCCAGCTACCAGTGTTTTTCCATAATAGGCGGGTTTTAGAGGGCTCCGCAACATACATAATGTTACTTTATGCTTGTTAGAGGCAGTCCCTCGTCAGCTATCACAGGAGGCTGGTCTGACTGGACTCCACTGCAGTGTATCTTATGAATAAACTAGTCTCTATGCATTCTCTACTGCGTCATCGACTCTTCATTGGATAGAAGGCTAGTGGAGGTCTAGAGTGACCCGGGTGGCCCTAAACGGGTCACTTCCTTCACACGTTTGTTTGCTGCACGAGTTCAAAAATAAAGAGTAAGAACTCACCCCCATGAGGGCCTCTCCTGTGATTATCTGGGTCACTGGATTTTGGAGCTTTCATTGACAACGAGCACCCGTCCGCGAGCGCACGGGCAAATGTGACTGGGGCAGTAATATAAATAAATATATATATATATATATATATATATATATATATATATATATATATATATATATATATATATATATATATATATATATATATATATATATATATATATATATATATATAGGTTCCGACGTAACTGACTGCTTCCGCCTGACGGGGCCGGTGCATGGATCGGGCGTCGGAGCCCAATGTGAATTTTCGGGAAATCTTCGTACTGCGATCGCATACAAAGTAAAGACACGCACTCCCGGATCGTGGTCCAGCAAATATTATATTTGAATTAACGGCAACGCGTTTCGACAACAAGGTCTTTTTCAAAGCCAGTTTACACAGACAACAAACCACCATTTTGAGTGTTTGAACATTAAGTGACATGAAAGATAGACAATGCATTCTCCAATTGATTTCAGGCATGGAAAACAGACTCCCTGCCTTACCTGTTTATCTTCACAAGGTGAGTAGTTATTTAAGTTGATCACAATTATTTTTCGTCACAATGTTAAATAGCATGATTAACAGACACTAAAGCATAATGTGCCTGAAACAAAATTGTGTAACTCTATTTTGATATTGCCGTTATTGCACCATACCAGTGACAATTGAATCAACAATTCATGTGAAAATTATTCGGAGTCTGCATATGATATCAACAGACGGGGTTTAGAAATTATGAGACCATTTACACTCATTAGTCTCAAAGTTAGCAGAGATTATGGCCCAGTGGCACTTTTCCTCATTGAACGCAAACCCCCTCACAGCAGGATATCAACAGCTGCTACCTGATGTCCTCAATACGTAATGCATAGTACATTTAAAATAAAGTTTAGAAGGATATTGCAAGAAAGACAGATTACTATCCACCGTGAGTTGTGGACACCGTGCAAAAAATAAGAAACAAAGATGACTCAAACAAGAATTGATAAAAAACCATGAAACACCTGGAGAGGACACACAATGACCCCCCGGTTCCACTGACACCCATAATTCAACACTATACTCATAACTTCATCAACTCTAGGTCCCAGAGCCCTGGTCCAGTAGGTCACCTGTGAAGTTCTACATCAAATTAACATAATATGTCACAGGGGAGTTGAGATCACTAAAGGAGCTGTATAATCATACATCAAGGGAATCAGTTCCTACTTATCCAATGTGGACAAACAGTTCCTCATCCTCGTTCATTCCCGAAGGAGACTTGCTACCCAGAAGAAAAATGTAACTTGACTCCAGGACTCTCAGTCGTTTCTCCCTGTCTCCCCCTCTCGGGCTCGCTTCCACTCTGTCAATGCCAAAGAAAGAAAAGACATTACGATTTTGTTCATGACATTTCATCCAGTGTCTCGCAGTGGAATAATTCACATCACCATTCTTAATTGCCCTTTGATGCTCAAGAATTCTTTTTCCAATGGAAAAATCGTACTCCCCACATACAATCTTTCACATGGGCAGACCACCACATATACACAGAAGTCAGAATTGCAATTCATACATTTTTCTATATCCCTTGTTTTCCCTGTAGGTAAGGTAAATGACTTTCTGTTCCTGCTCCCTACACAGGCCTTACATCGGCCACACTTGAAGAAGCCTTTCTGTTGCTTGATCCATCACGGAGGATAGTAATCTGTCTTTCTTGCAATATCCTTCTAAACTTTATTTTAAATGTGCTATACATTACGTATTGAGGACATCAGGTAGTAGCTTTTGATATCCTGCTGTGAGCGGGTTTGCGTTCAATGAGGAAAAGGGCCACTGGGCTGTAATCTCTGCTAACTTTGAGACTAATGAGTGTAAATGGTCTCATACTTTCTAAACCCCGTCTGTTGATATCATATGCAGACTCCGAATAATTTTCACATGAATTGTTGATTCAGTTGTCACTGGTATGGTGCAATACCGGCAATATCAAAATAGAATTACACAATTTTGTTTCAGGCACATTATGGTTTAGTGTCTGTTAATCATGCTATTTAACATTGTGATGAAAAATAATTGTGATCAACTTAAATAACTACTCACCTTGTGAAGATAAACAGGTGAGGCAGGGAGTCTGTTTTCCATGCCTGAAATCAATTGGAGAATGCATTGTCTGTCTTTCATGTCACTTAATGTTCAAACACTCAAAATGGTGGTTTGTTGTCTGTGTAAACTGGCTTTGAAAAAGACCTTGTGGTCGAAACGCGTTGCCGTTAATTCAAATATAATATTTGCTGGACCACGATCCTGGAGTGCGTGTCTTTACTTTGTATGCGATCGCAGTACGAAGATTTCCCGGAAAAAAAAATATATATATATATATAAACAAAGGTTACAGGAACGTTATAGTTAGAAAATAGAATTTTAAAAAACTCACTGAAAAAAACAGAGGTTATAGTTAAGTTCAGATTGTACAAGCACAAAACCACAAGCCATAGAAATTCAGCAGTTATAGTTACGCGGGCTAACGATAACTTATGCCCCTGCACTGCTTATGACCTCACATATTATATCACTCATGACATGGTCAGTGACATCACTGATGACATCTCTGATGACATCTCAAATGACATCACTGATTACATCATCCTGTGATTGTAACTGTTTCATAAATGATTATGGTACTTAAAAATATATAATAAGCTACTGCATTAGTTACATTATAATTTGTTCTCTACTACTAGTAAGTGATACTATTCCTAACATATGTCATCTGAGTCGCTGTGTCATTGTGGGTATCAGTGTGTGTGTGGGTGTCTCAGTGGCTGTATGGATGTGTGACTGGGTATGTGAGCACCTGTGTGAATGTGTAAGTGGGGTTGTGAGTGGCTGTATATGTCTGTCAGTGGGTTGTAGAGTAGCTGTAAAGGTATGTCATTGGGTGTGTGAGTGGCTGTATATGTAGTTGTATGGATGTGTGAGTGGATATGTGAGTGGTTGTATTGGGTGTGAGTGGCTGTATGGATGAGTGAAAGGGTGTATGAGTTTTATATTAGTGTGACTAGGTATGTAAGTAGTTGTATGACTGAGTGTTTGATTAACTGTGTGGGTGTGTGAGTGGGTGAGTAAGTGATTGTATGAGTGGGTGTCTCAGTGGTTGTATGGGTGTGTAAGTGGGTGTGTGTGTGAGTAAGTGTGACCAGTTTATGAGTGTGTGAGTGGTTGTATGGATCTATAAGTGGGTGTGTAATTGGTTGTTTAAGTGTGTGAGCATGTGTGTGTGAGTGGTTGTGTGGATGTGTGAGTGGGTGAGTAAGTGGTTGTATGGGTATGTAAGTGGGTATGTGAGTGGTATTGTGTGTGAGTAAGTGTGTGAGTAGTTTTGAGTATATGAGTGGTTGTATGGATCTCTAAGTGGGTGTGTAATTGGTTGTATGGGTATATGAGTGGATGTGTGAGTGGTTGTGTGTGTGTGTGTGTGTGTGTGTGTGAATGGATGTGTGAGTGGTTCTGTAGATGATGTCATCAGTGATGTCATTTGAGATGTCATCAGAGATGTCACTGACCATGTCATGAGTGATGTAATGTGTGATGTCATAAGCTGTGCATTGCGGGGGCATACGTTACAGTTAGCTCAGGTAACAATAACTGCAGACTTTCTACGGTTTTGTGCAAGTACCATCTGAGCCTAACTACAATGCCACTGTAACCTTTGGTTTTTTCAGTGAATTTCTACTTTTTTATGTTATTTCCTAACTATCCTTGTAACGTTTGTTTTTTTAGTGAATTTCAAAGACTTTTCTAATTTTATTTCCAACCTGTAATCTTTGAGAGTGGGTGTGAATGGATGTATAGGTCAGTGATAATTGATGTATTTAAACCATGATTTTAATGCTTTGACAAAAACCAGATGGGTTTTGTTTGAAACTCGGCTCCAGACAGGATATAACATGTGCAAACATAAAGTATATTGTTTATGTCTATGACCGCTAAAAAAATTGTTGCACTTGTCACTTTAAAAAAAAGGTAGAAAAGGCAAAGTAAAGCTGTGGAGCGCGTCATGTGATCAAGGCCCTTCGGGGCTGAAACGCGTAATGGCTGACAACTGGTGAACGGAACAATAAAGAATTTTGCACTTATCTGATGGTCCGTGCTCCAGTCCTTGTGGAGGATCTGCAAACGGTGGCGGAGTGCTTTTGACACATATATATATATATATTCACTGAAAAAACCATAGGTTTCAGACACGTTATAGTTACAAATTAGCATTTAAAAAACCTTTGAAATTCACTGAAAAAACCATAGGTTTTAGGGACAGTTATAGTTACTTGGACATTGCACTCGTACAAAACCCGTGAAATTCCCCCGTTATAGTTAGTTCAGCTAACTATAACTCGCGCCCGCAATGCACTGCTGATGACGTCACATATTACATCACTCATGACATGGTCAGTGACATCACTGATGACATCACTGATGACATCTCAAATGACATCACTGATGACATCATCCAGTGACTGTGTGTTTCTGTAAAGTTTAAATATTTTTAAAATATATAGGAAAAGACGTATTGAAGAATGAGTGGGTGTCTAAGTGTCTGTATGGATGATTTAGTAGGTGCGTGACTGACTCTATAAGTGAGTGATTTAACGTATCTTACTGAATGCATGGGTTAGTGACTAAACTGGGTGTATGTCTGTATCCGTCTGTCTGTTGCTGTGTAAGTGGCTGCATGTGTTTGTGAATAGCTAAATGATTTTCTATATGAGTTATTGAATGCTTGTCTGAGTATCTGTATGGGTGCCTGAGTGTTTGTGTGGGAGGGGTGTGTGCAACTCTGTGCATAGATGTGTGAGTGGGTGATTCACTGGGTGGATGGTTTCAAGAGTGCATCTGTGATAGACTGTATGGGTGGGTAAGTGTGTGTAAGAGTGTGTTAGTGAGTGAATGTATGTCCCAGTGGTACATGTGTGAGTAACTACATATGTGAAAGGCAGTATATATGTGTGTTGGAGTATATAAATAGCTATAAGCAAGAGTGAGTGATTGTGATAGTGGCTGTATGGATGATTGTGTGCTTGTATCAGTGATTGTATAAGAGCGTAACAATGTGCTACTATTTGTATGAGTAAGTGAGCTGGTGTGTGTATAACTGTATAGGTGAGTAAATGGCAGTGTGTTTAATTATTTGCATGACTGACTAGGTGTGTGAGTATCTCTATGGATGAGTGGCGTTGTTTGAGTGTCTATATAGGAGTAAGAGTGCATATGATAGTCCTGTACTGAGTGACCGTAAGTATGAGTGACTGTACGGGTGAGTGAGTGGATGTGTGTGTGTAGACCTAAGAATCAGTGAGTGGGTATGTAGTTATTGGTGTTGGAGTGTCTATGGTTTTGCGAATGGCAGTCTGTAATTTAGAGTGGGTGTATCAAAGATTATATTAGGGTGTGAGGAGGTGCATCAGATTATCACGTGGATGATGTCATCAGTGATGTCATTTGAGATGTCATCAGTGATGTCATCAGTGATGTCACTGACCATGTCATGAGTGATGTAATATGTGACGTCATCAGCAGTGCATTGCGGAGGCGCGAGTTATAGTTAGCTGAACTAACTATAACGGGGGAATTTCACGGGTTTTGTACGAGTGCAATGTCCAAGTAACTATAACTGTCCCTAAAACCTATGGTTTTTTCAGTGAATTTCAAAGGTTTTTTAAATGCTAATTTGTAACTATAATGTGTCTGAAACCTATGGTTTTTTCAGTGAATTTCAAAGGTTTTTTAAATGCTAATTTGTAACTATAACGTGTCTGAAACCTATGGTTTTTTCAGTGAATTTCAAAGGTTTTTAAATGCTAATTTCTAACTATAACGTGCCTGAAACCTACGGTTTTTTCAGTGAATTTCAAAGGTTTTGTAAATGACAATTTTTAAATGTATTAATTGTTATATTAATTTTTTTCATACTGATTTACTACATTTTTAGAAACAATTTTTTTTTACATATTTTATTTGTCAAATTACATTGTAATTACATTATACATTACATTACAAAAATACTTTCTCAGAATGAATTACTTTAGTTTAAATACTTTGCAGATAGGCAATAGACTTTTAAGTACAGTAGTTACAGTTGTTGCAATGGGCAACACATTTTCAAACACAATGCAACATTCAGCTCAATGTGAATTTCTAGTTAAATGCAATTAGTTACTTTATGGATTACTTTTGTAACCACAGGACTGGATCCTAGATTCAGTCCTGGTACATCTCCTGTAAACAGTTGAGTAAAAGCGTTTTGGTTACAGTCGTGATTTTTAAGGAATATTATTGTATTTTAAAAGTTGACACTTTGAAACTTTTTCTCATAGAATCACCAATGTTATCCTATGGAAGGAAATTCACTTAGCAGGTAAAAACTGTTATCGTTACTTTTTCTTACTCAGTGTTGGATCCTGGATCCAGCACTGGTGCATCTCCTGTAAACAGTTGAAAGAATGCGTTTAAGTCATACAGGCGATTTTTAAGGAATATTTGTAGTTTGTGAAAATCAACACTTTGAAACTTTTTGCTGAAAACCAGTCAATGTTAGCCTATGAAGGAAATTCAAGTTACCGGTAAGTACGGTTAAAATTACTTTTGAGGATCAGTACTGGGCTGAAACATGCAGCACTGAGGTCTCTCCTGATAACAGGTGAGTAAATCGGAATTCGTATTTCGGCTGATTTTAGAGGAATATTTTAAAGTTCCAAAACTCCACACTTAGAAGAATTTCCAAGTGAAACCAGTCAATGTTAGCCTATGGAAGGAAATTCAAGTTACTGGTAAGTACGGTTAAAATTACTTTTCAGGACCAGTACTGGGCTGAAAGATGCAGCACTGAGGTCTCTCCTGATAAAAGGTGAGTAAATCTGAATTAGGATGTCGGCTGATTTTAGAGGAATATTTGTATGTTTCAAAAAACAACACTTAGAAGAATTTCCAAGTGAAACCAGTCAATGTTAGCCTATGAAGGAAATTCAAGTTACCGGTAAGTACGGTTAAAATTACTTTTCAGGATCAGTACTGGGCTGAAAGATGCAGCACTGAGGTCTCTCCTGATAACAGGTGAGTAAATCGGAATTCGTATTTCGGCTGATTTTAGAGGAATATTTTAAAGTTCCAAAACTCCACACTTAGAAGAATTTCCAAGTGAAACCAGTCAATGTTAGCCTATGAAGGAAATTCAAGTTACCGGTAAGTACGGTTAAAATTACTTTTCAGGATCAGTACTGGGCTGAAAGATGCAGCACTGAGGTCTCTCCTGATAACATGTGAGTAAATCGGAATTCGTATTTCGGCTGATTTTAGAGGAATATTTTAAAGTTCCAAAACTCCACACTTAGAAGAATTTCCAAGTGAAACCAGTCAATGTTAGCCTATGAAGGAAATTCAAATTACCGGTAAGTACGGTTAAAATTACTTTTGAGGATCAGTACTGGGCTGAAAGATGCAGCACTGAGGTCTCTCCTGATAACAGGTGAGTAAATCGGAATTCGTATTTCGGCTGATTTTAGAGGAATATTTTAAAGTTCCAAAACTCCACACTTAGAAGAATTTCCAAGTGAAACCAGTCAATGTTAGCCTATGAAGGAAATTCAAGTTACCGGTAAGTACGGTTAAAATTACTTTTCAGGACCAGTACTGGGCTGAAAGATACAGCACTGAGGTCTCTCCTTATAACAGGTGAGTAAATCGGAATTCCTATTTCGGCTGATTTTAGAGGAATATTTGCACAATGGTGAAGGGAGGGGCGGGGCCTGAGGTGACATCTTTGCAAACGCGCCCCGTGGCGCGTTTTAAGTTGGGGGATTAAGTTCCCTTGAATCCTGAGGGTCCCTAGGGGCCAACTAGACCACCAGGAACCTCCAATATGCGCCAGGGGCTGCGTTGCAGAGACTGTAGAGAGGCCACACCCCTTTTACACCTCTCTGCAACGCAGCTCTGTGGCGCTTTCTGGATGTACCTGTTGGGCTAGTTGGCCCTCAGGGACCCTCAGGATTGAAGGATTTAATTCCCCATCTTGAAACGCGCCACGGGGCCTGTTTGCACACATGTCACCTCAAGCCCCGCCCCTCCTTCACCACTGTGCAAACGCGCCCGTGGCGCGTTTTAAGTTGGGGGATTAAGTCCCCTTGAATCCTGAGGGTCCCCGGAGTCCAACTAGCCCACCATATACCTCCAAAGCGCCATAGAGCTGCGTTGCAGAGAGGTGTAAAAGGGGCGTGGCCTCTGTACACCTCTCTGCAAGGCAGCCCCTGGCGCATACTGGAGGTTCCTGGTGGGCTAGTTGGCCTCAGGGACCCCCAGTATTCAAGGGGAATTCGTTCCCCTCTGCAAACGCGCCAGGGGCGCGTTTGCAGAGTGGTGAAGGAAGGGGGCGGGGCCTGCGGGCCCGATCGTTTTTTTTTTTTTTTTTGGGGAGGGGGCCGCGTGGCCCCCTCCCGTGCCACTACTTGCCCCGGGGACCCCATCCCCCGGGCTGGCCCTCTCGTTGGGGACTGTGGGGGTCCCCAATCCCCCACAGTCCCGCCGGCTCCCGTGTCCTACGGAGCCGGCATTGCTTACACATGGGGAGCTGCTAAGATGCAGCTCCCCATGTGGAAAGCAATCGGCTTTGGATATTGGAAGAGAGAGCAGGTTTCCTGCTCTCTCTTCCAATATCCAAGCAAGTTTGCAATGACAGGACGGGAGCCGCGAGGCTCCCGTCCTGTCATTGCCAACAGCAGTGTCCCGGGGGTAGGCACCCCGGGACACTGCAGGAGCCGGCCCTGGGGGTGGTGGTCCCCAGGGCCATCAAGGGCTCCAGGAGGGGGGCCGCGCGGCCCCCTCCCATTCAGTGCACAGCCCGGGGAGGTGGTGGTCCCGGGGCTCTGGGGGTCCAAAACGGACCCCCATTGTAATTTTTCTTAGTGCCCCGGGAGGTGGTGGTCCCGGGCGTGTGGGGGCTGGAGCCCCCACACAGGTTTTTAATTAAAAAAAGAAGCCCCGGGGAGGTGGTGGTCCTCGGGGCTGCGGGAGGGCTCAGAGCCCTCCCGCACCATTGTACATAAAGCCCCGGGGGTGGTGGTCCCCGGGGCTTGGGGGCCCTTAGAGGCCCCCACACATAAAATTAACCCCCCAGCATGCCCCCGGGACTTGGGCCACCCGGGGCCAATTAACATCGAAGCGCGGGAGACCGCGCTTCGATTTTTCGGCAGGATTTGCGCACCCTGAGCGCATCCTGCCGATTTTTAAAAAAAATATTTTTTTTTGCCCAGGGGGTCCTTGTGGGACCCCTGAGCAAACCTAGGGGTCAGGGTGTTTCTACCCTCCCCCTTTGTGCGCTTCGCGCACTTGTTTCTGTCCCTCGGTTCTACCGAGGGACAAAATGGCTGCCAACATTTCCTGAATCGGAATGTTGACAGCCAGCTGACAGCCAATTAACATGCAGCTCGTGATCGGGACGGTGCGCGCAGGGTGCGCTCAGGGTGCGCGAATCCTCCGTGCCCATAGATATATATGTACTTTTACTTTTGATTTTCTCAGCAACTACTGAACGGATTTACACCATTTAACAAAAAGGGTTCTTTCTGAACCAAGAACTACCTCTTTGCCAAATTTGGTGTAATTCCGTTCAGCAGTTCGGGCTGTAGCCGTGTCTAAAGTTTCCTATGGGAAAATGCATGGGGAAAACGCGTTTTGGGACCCCCTTTTTCTCGGCCCCGCTTGACGTATCACCCCGAGACTTTCAGGGTAGGAGCGGACCGGAGCGCCCCACGAAGTTTGAAAATTTCGCGAAGATACGTCAACCGGCAAGAGAGTTATTTCAAATAGAATGTCGCGGATTTCCTATGGATAATAGGTTGTAACTATAACTATCTACTGGCGACCGCCAGTAGATAATATATATATATATACCATAAAGTCCATAAGAACATTGTACCAATACCTGGCAGACTGATCATCTCTGTTATTGACAGTGTGGGAGAACATGTTGCACAATATGTGGACTATTTCTTGCAGGACTTGGTAAAAGGATTACCCACATATGTGAAAGACACAGGGGATTTCTTAACACAAATCAGTGGCATTGTCTGGGCAGATGACTTGATGCTTATTACTTTATACATAGAGTCACTGTACACAAGTATAGAACACCAGACAGGTTTAAAAGCGGTCAGGCATTTCTTAGACACAAGACCCTATGAATACCACCAGCACAATAAGATATTGCTTGCCCTCATTTCTTGGTGTCTCCATAATAATTACTTTATGTTTGGAAAGGAAATTTTTAAACAACTAAGAGGAGTAGCAATGGGAGCTTGTTTCTCCCCCAGTTATGCGTGCTTGCATGTTGGCTGGTGGGAGGAACAGGTTCTTAAGAAAGAACATCAGGAGATGTTCACACAACACATAATGTACTGGCTTCATTATATTGACAACGTTTTTATTGTATGGAAAGGTGACGAGGGAGTGCCAGGCAGTTCATCAGGGCAATCAATACCAACTCTGCCAACCTCAATTTTACATCTCATATGAGTAGGTTGAACATTGAATTTTTAGATGTGAGAATCTACGTCAGTAAGGGGAAATTCAGACACAACTCTATTTAGGAAAACTACAGCAGGTAATGCGACATTACACGCAAGCAGTGCACATCCTAAGCACCTCATTAGGAGTATCCCGTACGGGGGAAATCCTAAGATTAAAACGCATACGTAGTTCACAAACAGATTTTGAAAACTGTACACATGAGGCACTCGCTAGGCTGAAGAATAGAGGTTACAGCGTGAAAATACTGAAGGAGGCAGTTAGCAAAGCAGAAGAACGGCCAAGGGCAACACTGCTACCACAATTGGAAGAAATAGTAGAACCCCCACTCGTAGATGAAAATCCTCGATTGATAACCACATACAGCCAACAGGAAATTAAAATAAGATCTATAATAAGGAAAAATTGGCCGATTGTTCTCACCGACAATGTCCTAGGAACCAGACTCCCCACATTTCCTAACATCACTTTTAGAAAATCACAATCTATGGGGTCTAAACTAGTTAAGAATAGCCCGGAACTAGGCCCTACTGGTACATGGCTGAAACCCAGACAGGGTTTTTTCAAATGTTCATCGTGCCGAGCGTGCAAATTTGGATTCAACATGACTAACTTCACTACTCCATTTTGTCAGGAAGAGACTGCCATAAAGGGCAGCTATAATTGCAGAACAGAGTATGCAGTGTATGTTCTGACATGCACCTGTGGCTTAAGATACGTTGGGAGCACTAAGCTACAGGTGCATGTCAGAATCCTGCAACACTTAAGGGCAATCATAAACAACGATCCCTCTTACCCTGTGGCACGACATTTCAAGAGCATGCACAACAACGATGTCAACTGTCTGACATACTATGTGGTTGATGTCATTCCCATCCTCCGAAGAGGCAGGAATAGGGAACGACTTCTAAGGCAGTTGGAAACTCGCATGATTCTTGAATTTGACAGCAAAGCACCAAACGGGCTGAACAACACTGAGGACATGCATAACTTTTTGTAAAGACTCCCCCAAAAAATTATTGTAGTACCCATTTTTTGTAAAAACCTATTTTTTACACCGCCATCATGAAGAGTAGTGCTCTTAACACTGGAGCAGGGCTGTGATTATAACACAAAAACTATCAGTCCTTTACCTGCTGCCACCGAAATGTAAATATTGTTTTAACATCCCAAATGTTATTCTTAGAGTTAAGGTTTTAGTATAGGCACTAGCACTTTTATATTTAGATATGTATTTACACAGCACTTGGCACTTTACTTTGACATAGCATTTTTTGCACAAATTGTAGAAGCTGCTAGGCACAGAAGCACTTTTGATGAGTGAGATAACAAAACAGATATTCTGCAAATATGGATATCATTAAAGCAGGAAAAATGAACTTTTAGCACCATATATCCAAGTATACTATAGAAATGTGATTATCATACTATTGAGTGTGAGTTTAAAGCAACAGCATTCAGGCTGATATGAGATACCGCAGTGATCATAATAATAGCATGGAAAACATAGAAATCGGCATTTATGCTGCAATATTTCCATAGATGTGTGTACATGTTTATCTATGTTTCAATGTGTATGTATTTATCTATTTATGCATATTTGTGAATATTTATATATTTATTTATTTATTCACAGCACTCAAAAATATATTCTAAGTAACATTGTATCATGTGTATAGATATAAACAACAGATGGTGCTTTGAGCAAATTGAAACTCATCGTGTTTCCTCTATGTTAATTATCACGTGACTGTAGGGGGGTGTGCACAAAGCATTTAAAAAAGTATGGTGGAATGCGGTCTGTATGTGATCAAGGGCACTAGTTGCTCGAAACGCGTTATCAGAGGAGTGAGGAGGAATAAACAACAACTTGCCATTCTATCCGGGTGTCCGTTACTCTCTTTTCGCCGAGAGGAGGTTCTGGGAGTGCTGTGGTTGTGCATATATATATATATATATCGAAAACCACAATCCTGATGTAACATCCTCATCAAACGGGAAATCAGGTACGGACCACTGAGTAAATTAAATATTGCTGGGCTTTATTTTGGATGTCAGCAGCATGACGCGTTTCGACCGAGTTTCCCCGGTCTTGATCACATGACATGTCAGGACCCAATAACGTTTATATACAAATGCACTATGAGAGCAGTCCCTCCCATACCTTTCGTAGAGCTAGACAACAGACTACTTTATCATCATGATCAAGTGGCTACATAAATCAGGGCAGTATTGTATCAATTCATGTGTAAATACAAATAAATAATTAATTGCTTTCTCTGCTAATAGTAGATACAAATAGTTGCACATTTCCACAACCAAAATTAGTTGAATACAGAATTACTGTATATACGAAATATAGGGCCAGTGCCCAATAGTATGGTAGTTTCAAGTAACCAAAATTCAACATGACACTCATTGTAGCTTACATCTGTTGATCAACTAAAGTGCATAGTGCAAAATTCGTGCCAAAAAAAGTGCAAATAGTGCTTAACAACTATACTTGTGATAAAAGTATATACGAGCCAACTATTAAGTCATAGTTGATTCACTTACTAAAATAATAAAATATCATAGGATGGCTGGACATAAGCTCAAAACCTTAATATCATGAGTATAAAGTGCTAATGCAAAACACAATAAATATACACATCAATGTGTTATGCCTGATACCTGAGACCTTATATTGCATTAATTTCAATAGCAATTTTAACTTTTCACTTAAATGTGTAAAAAACAGCAGTGCAAATACGCATATTGGAGATAACCAAAGTTAAGACCTCTTATTCCAATATTTTTCATTTCACCCAAATAGAACAACAATCATTAATACAACTCTATAACTTAACCAATAATCGCCAGACCATAAACCTCACAGACACCGTATAAAAACCAGTAAAACCAGCTAAAACACGGTATAAATAAGGCTAAAATCCACCTAAAAATCAGTCAAGCTAAAAAGATGTATAATTAATATAACCTCATTTCATATATATAGCAGCAATAGAAAACAACAAATAGATGCAGGTCTTTGATCGGGGGATCTCCACATAGCTAATACATATTTGGTAAAGGCTCATTAATGAATAGCGATGTTATAAACAATGTTATAAAAAGTTATAGAGATCCTCTCCAGTATTCAGGCCATTTGGCATCTTTGTATCAAGTTGTAAAATATATTGACTCTCCAGCTGCCGCAACTTTCTTTCCCTGTTGCCCCCTCTTAATGACCTGGGGACTGCATCAATTACAAAATAACAAAGATCATTTAAGTTATTTTGATGAACAAGTTTAAAATGGCGAGCAACCGGATAGCTGGGATCTGAATTTACAATCGCACGCAGGTGTTGTAAAATGCAATTAAAAACCTGAAGCTTGGTGCTACCTACATACTGGAGATGACATGTACATTCCAGTACGTATACCGCATGGTCAGTTTTACAAGTAAAAAGCCCATTAATTTTACATGGGGTGTGTGCGAAAGCATCCAAGTACTCCTGTTTATTGATCCCAAACTTGCATGCCCTGCAGGAGCTGCATTTGTAGAATCCTGTCCTAGTAGAAAGCCAATGTCTCGTGTTGCATACTTCCGGACTAGTTTTAACAAGAGCATCCCTCATAGAGGGTCCCTTCTAAAAGTAATGGCTGCCCTTTCATCCAGTATTGGGCGAGAGTAATGTCAGTTTTCAATATAGGCCAATTTTTATTTATAATATTTCTAACTTGTTTCTCATGGCAACTATATGTAATTATTAAAAGTACCGCACTATCCTCCCTGTGCGTTTTACTTACTCTCCCTGTTATTACTTTGCCAGTTCTATTTGGCAGGACAGTTTCACTCCCTGTATTGTGTACTTTAGTTAAAGCTGTTTGCAGATCCCTCGTATCATATCCGCGAGCCTGAAACCTTTGTACAGAGTCAGCTAGGCATTGTGTAAGGTCAGTATTATTGCTGCATATTCTTTTGATTCTTAAAAACTCCCCATACGGGATGCTCTTAATGAGGTGTCTGGGGTGGGAGCTGCTAGCATGTAGAGTTGAATTCCCAGCTGTTACCTTTCTATGAAGTTTAGTTTGGATGATATTATCCTCAATATAGATTTCAACATCTAGGAACTCTACCTTTTCATTGCTTATAGTAGCAGTAAATTCAAGATTCAAGTTATTAACACTGATAGCAATGACAAAGTTCTGTGCCGATTCTTTAGACCCATGCCAGATTATACACACATCGTCTATAAATCGCCACCATTTGATAACATGTTTGGCAAACAGCTCCCCGTGAGTCTGGCCGAGGACATGTCTCTCCCACCAGCCAACGTGCAAACACGCATAGCTGGGGGAGAAACATGCCCCCATAGCCACCCCACGCAGTTGCTGATGCACCTCCTTGTTAAACGTCTCTTCTACCATCGGAGCTTGCTTCCACAACCTCAGCATGCTCAGAAGAGTCTTCCCTTTTTTGCCGTTATCTTCCCAAAAAACCTTGATCCAGGCACTGATTCTAAGTCGCCTGGATTACTGTAACGCACTGTTCATTTCAGCCAACGAAAGTGCCTTAAGTAGATTACAGGTTGTCCAGAATACGGCGGCTCGATTGGTAACCAATGCTCCCCTAGAACTGCCTCCCTCCTTACTTCAGAAACTACATTGGCTGCCCATACGAAAAAGAATTACATTTAAAATATGTTGTATGGCCTACAAAGCCGTCAACAAATTAGGCCCCAGCTATCTAAATGACAAATTTGTCAATTATGTACCTTCCAGACCCCTCCGCTCAGGAGCTAAAGCCCTGATACAAGTCCCCCGTTTCAAAAATCCCGCCAAGGGGGTAAGGCCTTTTACCATATCGCCCCACTCTATTGGAACGAACTCCCCTATCGCTGCGACAATGCACAGATTACCTGGTTTTCAGGAAACTGTTAAAAACATCGCTGTTTTAATCATTTCTCCTTGGCACTCTTAGGCAGTCCATGCGCTGAGATACCCTTATGGGGGTGATTCGTGCGCTATATAAAACAAATAAATAAAATAAATAAACAAGAAAAAGTTATTCTGTAAACACAATTCAATCATTCTTAATAGCATTTTGTTATGCTGGTTAAATTGCACACTCCTACTGGATAAAAAATGCTGTACTGCATTTAAACCATCACAATGATTGATACTTGTGTAGAGGAGCATATGTCCATAACTATAAATTGATATTCTTCATTCCAGGTGACTTCTCTAAGTTTGCTGAGGAAATGGCATGTGTCCTTAATGTAGGATGGAAGATTTTCCACATATTCATGTAAATAAAAATCCACATATTTTGACGTGGCTTCAAGAAGGCTTCTTTGTGCCGAAATAATCGGACGTCCAGGCACAGGGAATATTTGTTTGTGCACCTTTGGAATGAAGTATAGTGTTGGAGTAATTGGATGATCATTCCTAAGGAAATCATGCTCATGTTTATTGATCAGTCCTTCTCTTTTCCACTGTGCCAGCTCTTTAAACACTTGGTCTTTTACTGATTTGAGTTCCTGGAATGAGGCTTTCCTATAGCACATTGGATCATTCAAATGCCGTTCTGCTTCCTCTAAATATGCATCACGGGGCCACAACACTATATTTCCCCCTTTATCAGCTTTGTTGACAATTATATTGCCATTGTCATTGATTTTCCGCATGAGTTTGGAGTATTGTGTCTCAGAATAACTTCTATGTTTATGTTTTTGTACAATAGTGCGATTGAGCTTCTTCAAGTCCTCAATTACGCAATCGCTAAAAGTATCTATTGCGTCTTTAGGCATAAGGGGAATAAAAGTTGATGGTGGGCGGAATGGACTTGCTGCTGCATACCCACTTACAATGCCCATTTGTTGGAGCTCTACCTGTGTATCTAGAATGGTATCTTCGGTATGTCCTGCCAATGCGTACATGGATCTTAATGTAGAGATGTCTGCTGTTTGAAGATTTATGCTTGGTTGATTTGCAGCAATGACGGTAGCAGCTGTTTCACTGGCTTTGTTTAACTTAAAATGTTTGATCAATTTAAGTTTGCGTATGAACTTAAATACATCTATACGCGATTGCACATATTTAAAACCATTTTTAGGGCAAAAAGATAATCCCAATGCCAGTAACTGTGTCTCAGCAGGATTCAATTCAGTTTCTGTCAGATTAATAACTGTATTAGTGGTACTGGTCGTGTTGTTTACTGCAGGGTCGTTGGTTCCCTCTCCTATATATATAAACAAAGGTTACGGGGACGTTATAGTTAGGAAATAGTATTTTAAAAAACTCACTGAAAAAAACAGAGGTTACAGGGACGTTATAGTTAAGTTCAGATTGTACAAGCATAAAACCACAAGCCATAGAAATTCAGCAGTTATAGTTACCCGGGCTAACGATAAGTTATGCCCCTGCACTGCTTATGACCTCACATATTATATCTCTCATGACATGGTCAGTGACATCACTGATGACATCTCTGATGACATCTCAAATGACATCACTGATTACATCATCCTGTGATTGTAACTGTTTCATACATGATTATGGCACTTAAAAATATATAATAAGCTACTGCATTAGTTACATTATAATTTGTTCTCTACTACTAGTAAGTGATACTATTCCTAACATATGTCATCTGAGTCGCTGTGTCATTGTGGGTATCAGTGTGTGTGTGTGTGTGTGTGGGTGTCTCAGTGGCTGTATGGATGTGTGACTGGGTATGTGAGCGCCTGTGTGAATGTGTAAGTGGGGTTGTGAGTGGCTGTATATGTCTGTCAGTGGGTTGTAGAGTGGCTATATAGGTATGTCAGTGGGTATGTGAGTGGCTGTATATATAGCTGTATGGATGTGTGAGTGGATATGTGAGTGGTTGTATTGGGTGTGAGTGGCTGTATGGATGAGTGAAAGGGTGTATGAGTTTTATATTAGTGTGACTAGGTATGTAAGTAGTTGTATGACTGAGTGTTTGATTAACTGTGTGGGTGTGTGGGTGGGTGAGTAAGTGATTGTATGAGTGTGTGAGTGGGTGTCTCAGTGGTTGTATGGGTGTGTAAGTGGGTGTGTGTGTGTGAGTAAGTGTGACCGGTTTATGAGTGTGTGAGTGGTTGTATGGATCTTTAACTGGGTTTGTAATTGGTTGTTTAAGTGTGTGAGTATGTGTGTGTGAGTGGTTGTGTGGATGTGTGAGTGGGTGAGTAAGTGGTTGTATGGGTATGTGAGTAGTATTGTGTGTGAGTAAGTGTGTGAGTAGTTTGTGAGTATATGAGTGGTTGTATGGATCTCTAAGTGGGTGTGTAATTGGTTGTATGGGTATATGAGTGGATGTGTGAATGGTTGTGTGTGTGTGAGTGGATGTGTGAGTGGTTCTGTAGATGATATCATCAGTGATGTCATTTGAGATGTCATCAGAGATATCACTGACCATGTCATGAGTGATGTAATGTGTGATGTCATAAGCAGTGCATTGCGGGGGCATAAGTTATAGTTAGCTCAGGTAACAATAACTGCAGAATTTCTACGGTTTTGTGCAAGTACAATCTGAGCCTAACTACAATGCCGCTGTAACCTTTGGTTTTTTCAGTGAATTTCTACTTTTTTATGTTATTTCCTAACTATCCTTGTAACGTTTTTTTTTAGTGAATTTCAAAGACTTTTCTAATTTTATTTCCAACCTGTAATCTTTGAGAGTGGGTGTGCATGGCTGTATAGGTCAGTGATAATTGATGTATTTAAACCATGATTTTAATGCTTTGACAAAAACCAGATGGGTTTTGTTTGAAACTCGGCTCCAGACAGGATATAACATATGCAAACATGAAGTGTAATGTTTATGTCTATGACCGCTAAAAAATTGTTGCACTTGTCACTTTAAAAAATGGTAGAAAAGGCAAAGTGAAGCTGTGGAGCGCGTCATGTGATCAAGGCCCTTCGGGGCTGAAACGCGTAATGGCTCACAACTGGTGAACGGAACAATAAAGAATTTTGCACTTATCTGATGGTCCGTGCTCCAGTCCTTGTGGAGGATCTGCAAACGGTGGCGGAGTGCTTTTGACACATATATATATACCATAAAGTCCATAAGAACGTTGTACCAATACCTGGCAGACTGATCATCTTTGTTATTAACAGTGTGGGAGAACATGTTGCACAATATGTGGACTATTTCTTGCAGGACTTGGTAAAAGGATTACCCACATATGTGAAAGACACAGGGGATTTCTTAACAAAAATCAGTGGCATTGTGTGGGCAGATGACTTGATGCTTATTACATTAGACATAGAGTCACTGTACACAAGTATAGAACACCAGACAGGCTTAAAAGCGGTCAGGCATTTCTTAGACACAAGACCCTGTGAATACCACCAGCACAATAAGATGTTGCTTGCCCTCATTTCTTGGTGTCTCCATAATAATTACTTTATGTTTGGAAAGGAAATTTTTAAACAACTAAGAGGAGTAGCAATGGGAGCCTGTTTCTCCCCCAGCTATGCGTGCTTGGATGTTGGCTGGTGGGAGGAACAGGTTCTTAAGAAAGACCATCAGGAGATGTTCACACAACACATAATGTACTGGCTTTGTTATATTGACGACGTTTTTATTGTATGGAAAGGTGACGAGGGGAGTGCCAGGCAGTTCATCAGGGCAATCAATACCAACTCTGTCAACCTCAATTTTACATCTCATATGAGTAGGTTGAACATTGAATTTTTAGATGTGAGAATCTACGTCAGTAAGGGGAAATTGGAAACAACTCTATTTAGGAAAACTACAGCAGGTAATGCGACATTACACACAAGCAGTGCACATCCTAAGCACCTCATTAGGAGTATCCCATACGGGGGAAATCCTAAGATTAAAACGCATCTGTAGTTCACAAACAGATTTTGAGAACTGTACACATGAGGCACTCGCTAGGCTGAAGAATAGAGGTTACAGCGCGAAAATACTGAAGGAGGCAGTTAGCAAAGCAGAAGAACGGCCAAGGGCAACACTGCTACCACAATTGGAAGAAATAGTAGAACCCCCACTCGTAGATGAAAATCCTCGATTGATAACGACAAACAGCCAACAGGAAAGGAAAATAAGATCTATAATAAGGAAAAATTGGCCGATTGTTCTCACTGACACTGTCCTAGGAACCAGACTCCCCACATTTCCTAACATCACTTTTAGAAAATCACAATCTATGGGGTCTAAACTAGTTAAGAATAGCCCGGAACTAGGCCCTACTGGTACATGGCTGAAACCCAGACAGGGTTTTTTCAAATGTTCATCGTGCCGAGCGTGCAAATTTGGAGTCAACATGACTAACTTCACTACTCCATTTTGTCAGGAAGAGACTGCCATAAAGGGCAGCTATAATTGCAGAACAGAGTATGCAGTGTATGTTCTGACATGCACCTGTGACTTAAGATACATTGGGAGCACTAAGCTACAGGTGCATGTCAGAATCCTGCAACACTTAAGGGCAATCATAAACAACGATCCCTCTTACCCTGTGGCACGACATTTCAAGAGCATGCACAACAACGATGTCAACTGTCTGACATACTATGTGGTTGATGCCATTCCCATCCTCCGAAGAGGCAGGAATAGGGAACGACTTCTAAGGCAGTTGGAAACTCGCATGATTCTTGAATTTGACCGCAAAGCACCAAACGGGCTGAACAACACTGAGGACATGCATAACTTTTTGTAAAGACTCCCCCCCAAAAATTTTGTAGTAGCCATTTTTTGTAAAAACCTATTTTTTACACCGCCATCATGAAGAGTAGTGCTCTTAACACTGGAGCAGGGCTGTGATTATAACACAAAAACTATCAGTCCTTTACTTGCTGCCACCCAAATGTAAATATTGTTTTAACATCCCAAATGTTATTCTTAGAGTTAAGGTTTTAGTATAGGCACTAGCACTTTTATATTTAGATATGTATTTACACATCACTTGGCAATTTACTTTGACATAGCATTTTTTGCACAAATTGTAGAAGCTGCTTGGCACGGAAGCACTTTTGATGAGTGAGATAACAAAACAGATATTCTGCAAATATGGATATCATTAAAGTAGGAAAAATGAACTTTTAGCACCATATATCCAAGTATACTATAGAAATGTGGTTATCATACTATTGAGTGTGAGTTTAAAGCAACAGCATTCAGGCTGATATGAGATACCGCAGTGATCACAATAATAGCATGGAAACATAGAAATCTGCATTTATGCTGCAATATTTCCATAGATGTGTGTACATGTTTATCTATGTTTCAATGTGTACGTATTTATCTATTTATGCATATTTGTGAATATTTATATATTTATTTATTTATTCACAGCACTCAAAAATATATTTTAAGTAACATTGTAACATGTGTATAGATATAAACAACAGATGGTGCTTTGAGCAAATTGAAACTCATAGTGTTTCCTCTATGTTAATTATCACGTGACTGTAGGGGGGTGTGCACAAAGCATTTAAAAAAGTATGGCGGAATGCGTTCTGTATGTGATCAAGGGCACTAGTTGCTCGAAACGCGTCATCAGAGGAGTGAGAAGGAATAAACAACAACTTGCCATTCTATCCGGGTGTCCGTTACTCTCTTTTCGCCGAGAGGAGGTTCTGGGAGTGCTGTGGTTGTGCATATATATATATATATATATATATATATATATATATATATATATATATATATATATATATATATATATATATATATATATACACATATATAAACAAAGGTTACGCGACGTTATAGTTAGGAAATAGATTTTTTTAAATCTCACTGAAAAAAACAGAGGTTACAGGGACGTTATAGTTAAGTTCAGATTGTACAAGCACAAAACCACAAGCCATAGAAATTCAGCAGTTATAGTTAGCCAGGCTAACGATAACTTATGCCCCTGCACTGCTTATGACCTCACATATTATATCTCTCATGACATGGTCAGTGACATCACTGATGACATCTCTGATGAGATCTCAAATGACATCACTGATTACATCATCCTGTGATTGTAACTGTTTCATAAATGATTATGGCACTTAAAAATATATAATAAGCTACTTCATTAGTTACATTATAATTTGTTCTCTACTACTAGTAAGTGATACTATTCCTAACATATGTCATCTGAGTCGCTGTGTCACTGTGGGTATCAGTGTGTGTGTGTGTGTGTGTGTGTGGGTGTCTCAGTGGCTGTATGGATGTGTGACTGGGTATGTGAGTGGCTGTGTGAATGTGTAAGTGGGGTTGTGAGTGGCTGTATATGTCTGTCAGTGGGTTGTAGAGTGGCTGTATAGGTATGTCTGTGGGTGTGTGAGTGGCTGTATATGTAGTTGTATGGATGTGTGAATGGATATGTGAGTGGTTGTATTGGGTGTGAGTGGCTGTATGGATGAGTGAAAGGGTGTATGAGTTTTATATTAGTGGACTAGGTATGTAAGTAGTAGTATGACTGAGTGTTTGATTAACTGTGTGGGTGTGTGAGTGGGTGAGTAAGTGATTATATGAGTGTGTGAGTGGGTGTCTCAGTGGTTGTATGGGTGTGTAAGTGGGTGTGTGTGTAAGTGTGAACGGTTTATGAGTGTGTGAATGGTTGTATGGATCTATAAGTGGGTGTGTAATTGGTTGTTTAAGTGTGTGAGTATCTGTGTGTGAGTGGTTGTGTGGATGTGTGAGTGGGTGAGTAAGTGGTTGTATGGGTATGTAAGTGGGTGGGTGAGTGGTATTGTGTGTGAGTAAATGTGTGAGTAGTTTGTGAGTATATGAGTGGTTGTATGGATCTCTAAGTGGGTATGTAATTGGTTGTATGGGTATATGAGTGGATGTGTGAGTGGTTGTGTGGGTGTGTGAGTGGATGTGTGAGTTGTTCTGTAGATGATGTCATCAGTGATGTTATTTGAGATGTCATCAGAGATGTCACTGACGATGTCATGAGTGATGTAATGTGTGATATCATAAGCAGTGCATTGCGGGGCATAAGTTATAGTTAGCTCGGGTAACAATAACTGCTGATTTTCTATGGTTTTGTGCATGTACAATCTGAGCCTAACTACAATGCCACTGTAACCTTTGGTTTTTTCAGTGAATTTCTACTTTTTTTATGTTATTCCCTAACTATCCTTGTAACGTTTGTTTTTTTAGTGAATGTCAAAGGCTTTTCTAATTTTATTTCCAACCTGTAATCTTTGAAAGTGGGTGTGAGTGGCTGTATAGGTCATTGAGTGGGTGTGTGAGTGGATGTATGGGTCAGTGAGTGAGTGTGTGAGTGATTTTGTGGGTGTGTGAGTGGCTGTATGGGTGTGTGATCGGCTGTATGGGTCTGTGAGTGGGTGTGTGAATAGCTGTATGGGTCAGTGACTGGGTGTGTGAGTGACTGTATGGGTCTGTTAGTGGGTGTGTATGGGTGTATGAGTGGGTGTGTGAGTAGTTTTGCGGGTGTATTAGTGGGTGTGTGAGTAGATTCGTGAGTCAGTAAATTGGTGTGTGAGTGACTGTATGGCTCCATGAGTCAGTATATGAATAGCTGAATGGGTGTGTGAGTGGGTTTGTGAGTGGCTATATGGGTCTGTGAGTGGGTGTGGGTGTGGCTGTATGGGTGTGAGTGGTTGTACGGCTCTGTAAGTTAGGTGCATGAGTAGCTGTATAGGTGTGTTAGTGGAAATATTCATGTTTTTATGGGTTTGTGAGTGGCTGTATGGGTCTGTGAGTGGGTGTTTGAGTGACTGTATGGGTCTGTGAGTGTGTGAGTTGGTTTGTGGGTGTGTGAGTGGGTGTGTAAGTGACTGTATGGTTTGGTGAGTGGGTCTCTGAGTCCTGTGTGGGTGTGTCAGTTGCTGTGTGAGTGACTGTACCAGAAGGGAATCTCACCTGCCTCTTTATCCAACAAGAGTCCACAGTTTTGCACAAAATGTCGACCCAACTAGAGTACTTTCTACTGATAATTAGTAAGTGCTAGCTCATTGGGTAAATTTCTTGTGCATATTCTACACTACAGCTGTGTAATGGACCAAGAGGAAATGTCTCCAGTGACCTTTTCTGTGTTTAATTTCAGCAATGTGATTGTTCCTCGTGTGTCTTCTTCCAGAAATCTGTAATAACATGAATCTTCCTATAGAGAAGATGATGAGACTACAAATAGGTGAATCTCCATCAAACAAGGGTACTTCCTATTAACTATATAAAGTAAGTGCTTCTTTGTTTGGTGGCGATGTCCTCATATTCATTGCATGAAGAAGGCGTCACCAAAATTGGTGGGACACATGCTGGGGTACCTTTTGGTAAGCTGTCCGTCATCCTGGCAAAAGGCGGGAAGACCTTTGCATACTACTAAGGTGGATGAGGCGGAGCCAAACTGGGGAGGCTTACGGGTGATTTTGTACATTTGCATACTTGTAGTAATTTGAAAAGAAAGATCCCACTCAGCACAGTCACTACAGATTGTGCTCCAATAGATCAACAATGCGTTCATCTCGATGCAGTATTTCAGATCGTTTTTCAGTGTGGAATTGCAGAGAAAACACACTTGCTTTGCCTTCGCCAAGCCCAGAAAGTTTCTTTACAGAAGGGGAGGGGGGCCGTGCTAAGAGGCGGAAACAGGGAGAAGAAACTCCACCAATTTGAGTCTAGATATATACTAGAACTAGACAGCAAAGTCACCAATGTTTTAAATATGGAAGTGGCTCTGTTCACATTCCTTTGAATCCCTTTCTCGATTCAAGATGAAATACAAAGTAGGAATCAGGTTAAGTTTAGTTCACTGAGGGGCATATTCACAAGGACCTACCGCCGATTTATCTCCACCTTAACCCATCAAAAGTGGAGATCGATTTAACACCCCATTCGCAAGCGGGTGCAAACTGCAGACATCGCCAGTATTCCCGCGACAACTGCCCCAAAATGTATCTCCACGGTGGACACCACCAACTAACCCTAATGAGATGCAGAGTAGGCGTTCCCGTGCAAAAACACACGAAAACACCACAACACCACTTTCACAACGAACAGTCAGATCTGCGATGCGAGTCAAAACCACGCGATAAGCCGCGGTAGCAGCAGGGATTTAACACCTGCATTTTGCTGGTGTAAAGCAGGACGACTACCTGCAGCATGAAAGGGAGCCCAGCCCAAAGCCACATCTGAAGAGCCACAGATGCCATGGAGACAATGATCATGCAGCTCCGAGACCCATGAGGGACACAACACCCACCGCCACCCACCCCAGGCCCGCCACCACCCCCAGGGCCCGTCCCGCCCCCCCCCCCCGGAACACCACAGAGGCAGCGTACACAAAGACAGCGGAACCACCTGAAACGCACCTGCCGCCCAGACCCAATGCCAGAGGAGGACATTGCCCACCACAGGCCCAAAAGGACAACCAACCCCTGCATCCTGACCCACATCCCCCACCTGCTGACGGTACCAACCCAGCGGACAACCAACATCCCTTCGCAGACAAAGCTGCCGGCTGCGCAGCACATGTCAGCCTCTGGTACCAGCCAACCCACAACTGCCAGAGTCGGAGGAGTCACACAGCCAGCCCCATCCAAGGTCATCACACCTGTCCTGGATGCCTACATCAGCCTGGTACCCCAGCCCCTCCACTTCACCCACACTGCGCAGGAGCAGCTGGAGACCAAGCAAGGCCCTACGCCCTAGCTGCATTCCCTCACGTGTCAGGGCCAATAAACTGCACACATGTACCCCTTGTGCCCCCTGCCGACACTGCACATAACTACCACAACAGAAAGCACACGCATCCCATGAATGTGCAGGCAATAGTGGACCGCACGGGACCCATCAACAATGTCGTGGCCAACTCCCCAGGCAGAGTGCATCATACTCACACCTCCCGACAGTCCATCATCACCCATCGCTCCCAGGATGGCACCCATGGCAATGCAGTGCTCGTTGGTAAGTCCAAAATGTACACCCCACACACCTCCAGCCCACAGTCATGCAACTCACAACACTGGCAATGGGCACGCAGCACAACTACATTCAACATGCCAACCGACCAGACACGACAACACGACTCCATTGGGAACTTGGCCTTGCCATGGCCACAACCCAACCACGGCATGGCACCACAGATACACAATAGCCGGATGTGAGGAGAGGCATGGAGCAGGCATGTGTGAGAGCGGCAAGTGACTAAGGAATGTGAACCTACCCAATGCCAGGTGTGGCGTGGATGTGCCGGACAGACTTCAGTGTGCAAACCACGGAAATGGCCATGTGGAGATCAACTGCTGGTGCATGGAGTGTAGTGGCCAGTGGACGCTATCATGTCCCCACAGGCTGTGGGGCAGAACGCAGAAATGTCGCATGTTACATCCCCCCCTGTATGCGCGGGCAGAGTGGGTTGGCCCTGCGTATGCCAGGCCTGCATAGGGGTTTGAATAAAAAGCCTGTCACACTGGGCGTGGTTCTCTTCCGGAATGAACAACGCGTCTGCCAGGGCGGCGCCTCTCAGCCCACCACGAGTCCTGCACCGAGCGCGGCGGGGCCTGCATCCCTGTGCGCCTGCTGCACCCCAGGCCACTGGTCCCCAGACCTGTCATGCCTGCCCCAGCGCACCAACGAGGCTCTGCTCACCTGCCGACACCGACGTGTCTCAAAGAGGGCCCACCACGTGCCGGTGCAAGCTCCAAGCCCCAGGACCGCGACCTTTGCAGCCTCCGCAGACCATCGCTGGCCTCCACGGCGCAGGGCCACAGTACTCCTCTTTAAACTGACTTACTCCACCGTCGTCCTCTTCGGCCCAGTCGGTCCCACATGTGGAACTGTGTCCTGAGTCTTGAATGGCAGTGACCCCAAGTCCGTGTCAGCAGCCACAGCACCAGACTCCCTTCGATCAGTGACGCATAATTCCGTATTGCAGCCACTAACCCTGTTCAACGCCAGCCGGCGACACGTGGTGCCACCAACCCTGTTCAATGCCAGCAGACGACACGTGGTGCCACTAATCCTGTTCAACACCAGCCGGCGACATGTGGTGCCATCAACCCTGTTCAACGCCAGCAGGCGACACGTGGATGAGGGCACAGGCCTACACAGCGGTCCAGTGGGTCCCACATGTGGAACTGTGTCCTGTGTCATGAATGGCAGTGACCAGGTGTGTACTGCAGAGGTGATATCACTAAACTCCCTTCTATCAGTGAAGCAAAGGTATGCATCGCAAGCACACGACACGTGTCTGTGGGCCCGTGCTGACCGCTGCACCCGGCCTACACTGCGGTCCAGTAGGCCCCGCATTCAGCACCCAGTCATGATTCATGATTGGCAGAGTCCATACCAGTGAACGCATGGAGAGGAGTAAGAGGAAGATGCGGTTCAGTCCGGATGAAAGCCGGATCCTCGTTACGGAGGTGACGGAACACTAGCAACAACTGACCTGGTGCCACTAACCCTGTTCACCGCAAGTCCGCGTCCCGTGGTGCCACTGAACCTGAACTACGCAGGCCGGTGGGACCACCAATGTAAGCTGGCGACACTCGGATGAGGGCCCCTGCTGACCGCTGCCCCAGGCCTACACTGCGGTCCAGTAGGTCACACATGTGGAACTGTGTCTTGGGTAAGATATGGAGGAGTCCACACCATTGGACACGACTCATCGCAGGCAGCATCCCCTATCAGCACTGGTGCCACTAACTCTGTGCGCAATGACTCATGGGCACTCTCTGGTTGAACTTTGGTGGCGTCTGAGTCCATGGCCTGGGGGTTGTCTGCATCATCATCTGGCTGGGACGGACTTAGTGCCCGACATGTGACTGCTCCACTCATCTCCACCATGGTGGCTGTTTCAGCATGGTCCTGCCCTCGGCATCATGCCCTGGGGGTGCACCTTCCACTGTCCACCGATACACTCCCCGACGACCCCCTTTGACTTCTACGAGAACCTGCTCTGCTCTCGTGACCCTGCCCCAGTGCTCTGCAAGTCAGCGGCAGTGGCGGTAGGCCCGTGCAGGACGCTGTGCATCCGGGGCCACTAACTCTGTGCAGCTCAAGTCATGGGGCCTTTATGGTTGTGTCCTTTAACGCTGTACACTGTTGTCGTTTTTTGACTGCACCAGGTACTCCATGACGGCTGGTGTGCACACACCCCACACACATCCAACACAGGTGTCACTCGACATGTGAGCCTGCTAATAAAAGTGGCCGGGCGCACGTGCTCGTAGCCATTCACACCAGCTAAGCATGTGTGTCCGTGTGGTCATTATGTCAGCATGTTGGGCCCAGGCACTGCAACGTCACAGTGTGCTGTCTTCAGTGGAGGATACCATGTCACCTCAGCAGTGGCTGAGACCTTGGACATGTAGCTTCGCCCGCCCCCCCTGCATGCACAAGCGGCGTGTGCTGGTCCGGCATACGTCAGGTCAGCGCAGGTGTGTGCTGAATCGGCAGGGGGATCTGGGCGTGGCTCTGGTCTGGCCTTGAGCAGGAAGTGACGTAAGTGTGTCTCTGTGTTGGGGTGTTGTCACCACCATGGCCACAGTAGTCGATGTTGCAATGTTGCATGCACCCGGAGGGCGGGCCCGCACATACGGGGAAATGTAGGAGCGCAAGCCCGCTCGGGGTCTTGGCACATGCATGCCAAGGGTTATGTGTATCAGTCCTGCGGCTGCATGAGTCATGTGTCTAGCCACAACGCGGCGCGGTCACAGCCAAACATGGACTGTACACCTGTGTCCGCCCTGTCCGGACCATTGGCCTACACTCACATGTCCGCACACCCTCAATGGCCAGCTTCAAGGTGTTGGTGGCATGCCGCTGGACATGCGCGGACAGGCATGACAATGGTGTGCCGTAGGAGTGCACGTGATACAACCGCGCAGTGCACACATGTGTGGGGGCTCGTGGGAGGGAGGAGCAGCTGTGAGGCAACGTGACACACAGTGATGCCGCTCATGTGCCACGTGCTAGGCATGTCATCCATGATTCCCTGGGTCGCAGACATCCCACCCCACCCACGGAAGGCCTCTGTACATCTCCTGTATGCATGCAGATGGTGAAGTTACTGTAGGGATGAAAGGTCCTTTGTCTGCACTACGGGCGGTAGCACATCTGCAGCTCCTCGATGGGACTTGCATGTGCCCAGCACCCCCTGACAGATACGATAGCATTTCCAGGCGACTCCCACACTACGCACTGCCAGGCGTGAGGCCAATGTGTACACATCCCACACGCAGAAGTCCTTGGTCATAGTTAGCATGCGTGAAATGGCCTTCACACGTACTCCCACCACACCCCAGGCCTGCACCCGTTGCACACAGACACTGCTCTTTGCTCCGAGCTGTGGCGTTTCATCCACAGGACTGGCGCAGGTCATCACCGTGCCGCTTCAAGCAGTGCCACTGACGCAATGGCAGACCATCCGGGACACATGCTCAACTCCTGTCACGTGGACCTGTACCGTGCTCGTCTGCTGCATGTGCTGGGGGCACTGCCATTGGCGGTGCTGCGGATCAGTTACAGGCTGAGCTTCCGCCTTGCCAACGTCACCTGCGTTCAGCCTGTGTTGCACTGTCGCTCGTGCATATTCGAGTGGTCCATGGATGTCTGCCTCTCCAACGTTACGGTGGCTGACCTGGAGTTCGACGTGTGTGTGTGCCCCCTGTTGGCCCACGACCAGGAGTGTCACCGTGATGCCCGTTTATGACATGCCTGGATGTTTGGCATGCATGCTGGCAACTGGACCTGGGAGATTGCACGAGTCGTCGTGTGCAGTGACCACATTAAGCCGCTCCCCGATTGGGCTTTCGCGCATATTGAGGCCAGGGGTTGGAGTCAGCACATCTGTCCAGGACAGCTGATGGGTTACGTCGCCGACATGTCAGATGTGGTGGACAACGATCTCGCATTGGAAATGTTGGCCTACGCTGCTGCACTTGCGTTCATGGACGAGTGACTAGGTACCTGCAGCCAGGACTGCATGTGACCCATTGCATGTGTCCCGACGCCTGGTTGCATGTTGGGGATCTGGTCACATGTCCCTAGACGACAGTGGACATGGCTGCATTGGCCTGGACTCCTGATCCATGCGCGGACAACATGCGCGGGCTGGCAATGACTTGTGTTGGTGATGGACTCCCCCGGGGTGGACATGGGCGCTTTCTGACGTTCCTCATTCCGACATGCTGCTGCATTGGTCTGCATGTCGTGGCACTTCCCTTGGCCGTACTGACACGCAATTGTTGATAAAGTTTCTGCACGTTCACTTGTCTCCAACTGTGTTGAGTGTTTATTTGTATGCCAATGTGTGTGTCACGGCCTATCTGGGTCCCTGCCTTACATGCATTGCTACCCCATCAGGGCTGTGGGTTGGTACTTGTGCATTGTCATGTCCCTGTTTCGTGCTTTGCTAGATGCGTATGGCCATTTACAGGCCACAAGCGGGTGCACTTGTGTCCTGTGTTGGGTTGTGCATATGTTGGTGTTTGTACCACATTGTGTTGGATGTTGGGGTGCTCTGCTTCCTATGTGTGTGTGCTGCATTGAGTGTGTGGTGTCCCTTCAGCTCTGATTTGGCTCACCCTTCTCCCTTTCAGGCAGTGTGGTTTGACTTCTGTGCTTGTTCAGTGGTGTGGTATTGCCGACTTGTGTGACTTGTACTTTTGGTTGGTGTTGTTCCTCTTGGGCATGGTTTGTCTGCAGTTGTGCTGTGCTTAATTGTGCATGTGTGCCATTGTGCCCATCTCCCCCCGTCCCCCCAGTCCCTGGTCGTTCCTCTCCCTGTTGCTGTTGTGTCTGTTGATTTTGAGCAGTTTCCGGTCCCCGACTCCTGCCACCATCTCCAGACTGATGTGGTGGACACCATTTCCGCCATGTCATCCAGCTCCTGGTGTGGCGCTGGACTCCCACCTCCGGTGTGCATTGCTGCCTTCTGGTTGTTGGCGTGTTTCTGCTTGTTTGTGCGTTTCGCATCATTCCAGCTGTTCTGGATTTCTGCCATTGTCCTCCTCCGCTCTCCGGCTGCATTCACCTTGTCCACGATGGCCTGCCATGTGGACTGTTTTGTTGCCAATGGTGCTTGTGGGGTTGTGTGCTTGCTCCGACTACCTCCATTGTGCTTCGCTGTTTTCTGTTTGGTTTGTCTTCCTTTTTCCTGCTTTTGTTGTGCTTATTCACGCATGCCGTATATGTGTCGCGGGCCTGGCGCTGCTTATCGCTGCTTTCCTCCTCATGAATGGGCTGATCGCATGTTTTTTGGTGTTGGTGTTTTTGTTTTTATCTCCGTCTCGGTGGTTGTATCGCGGACATTGGCCGCGTTTTCGGCAAACTATCGCATGGTACTGCCGTGTTGTGAATTCCACGTTAACACAGGGTTGTTTTCCCGTGATAGGCTGCAATGTGTAAAGTAGTGTTAACATTTTTTGGAGATGTTTAGCACACGTTCTTATGAATATACCCCTGAGTTTGTACAACGGTACCAATTTATGAAAGTGTGATGAAACTATGTTTTGTTATTAACTTTTTAGCCCCCACTTAGGAAAGACACGTAAAAATGCGTGGTTTGTATAAAATGTGTGGCTTGTTTTTATAATTTGTATAATAATTTCTTTTATGCACAGCTGAGCAAAACCTGTTGATCAGCAATGATGATATTGGGGCGAAAAGAGACATGAAATATTCTAGTTGGAATTAAATAAGGAAATAAAGTATGCACTTATTAGCATGAATAGATACATTAGGTAAAACTGTGTAGTGTTTCATGTAAATCCTAGAATAAGACATCTAATGTGCAATTTATAGAGATCAGTCACTCGACGAGGAACAACTTTGTGTTCAAGAATTACAAAGTGACAGCCGCATCTTGTAACAGTGTGAAGCGTAAAATTGTTTCCATTTAAATTCACTTTGTGTTTCCGACTCATAAATACTGAACGGAAAAGAAGAAAACTGGTGTTTAAACTTTCATGTTTATAGCCGTTGTGAATTCACGTGTGTATATAAAGGTGAAAAAATGGTGTTTGACTGTTTGTGACCAAGGCACATGTTTGCTGCCAGAACACGGCAAGGGGCGAGTTCTCAATAGACCTGCAGAGAACGGATCTGAGTGTATGTGACTGTTTTGTTTAAAACTGTTTATCTATATATAAATCTATATATATATATATATATATCATAGAAAAGTTCGTCCACAAGTGAAGGCGCACACAATGACAGGCGGATCCTGCCTTTCACAGAAGAATCCTTTATTCAGCAAAACCGGCATACACAACTGAATATTTAGTTGTGCCTTTCCCAACGCGTTTCGGAGCTCCTGCTCCTTGCTCACGGGACAGCATGCAAATGGGCAGATGCGAACAGAAGGAGTCCCTAATTAGCTGTTTTATCGCCCTCTAATGGGCTTCCTTCATCATCAGCGTCAACAGGCTTATGGGACTTGTAGTTCTATTGCTACGATATGACCCGTACTGGGTTCTGCCTCAAACATCATTCTGTCAAACTCTCCATAGAGCCTTCAGTGAGTAGCCAGTTAAAAATCCATGCAACCTGCCATCATGTTAAAACGATTCCAGTGTATCTCAAATCCACAGTCCACATAACATTCCGAGTGGTGGTGCTGCCTTCCCAACCCGGACCGGCTGGAATATTTCATAGAAAAGTTCGTCCACAAGTGAAGGCGCACACAATGACAGGCGGATCCTGCCTTTCACAGAAGAATCCTTTATTCAGCAAAACCGGCATACACAACTGAATATTTCCTTGTGCCTTTCCCAAAGCGTTTCGGAGCTCCTGCTCCTTGCTCACGGGACAGCATGCAAATGGGCAGATGCGAACAGAAGGAGTCCCTAATTAGCTGTTTTATCGCCCTCTAATGGGCTTCCTTCGTCATCAGCGTCATCAGGCTTATGGGACTTGTAGTTCTATTGCTACGATATGACCCGTAGTGGGTTCTGCCTCAAGCATCATTCTGTCAAACTCTCCATTGAGCCTTCAGTGCGTAGCCAGTTAAAAATCCATGCAACCTGCCATCCTGTTTAAACGATTCCAGTGTATCTGAAATCCACAGTCCACATAACATTCCGAGTGGTGGTGCTGCCTTCCCGACCCGGACCGGCCGGAATATTTCATAGAAAAGTTCGTCCACAAGTGAAGGCGCACACAATGACAGGCGATATGACCCGTAGTGGATTCTGCCTCAAGCATCATTCTGTCAAACTCTCCATAGAGCCTTCAGTGCGTACCCAGTTAAAAATCCATAGTCATATCGTAGCAATAGAACTACAAGTCCCATAAGCCTGATGACGCTGATGACGAAGGAAGCCCATTAGAGGGCGATAAAACAGCTAATTAGGGACTCCTTCTGTTCGCATCTGCCCATTTGCATGCTGTCCCGTGAGCAAGGAGCAGGAGCTCCGAAACGCGTTGGGAAAGGCACAAGGAAATATTCAGTTGTGTATGCCGGTTTTGCTGAACAAAGGATTCTTCTGTGAAAGGCAGGATCCGCCTGTCATTGTGTGCGCCTTCACTTGTGGACGAACCTTTCTATGATATATATATATATATATATATTCACTGAAAAAACCATAGGTTTTAGGGACAGTTATAGTTAGTTGGACATTGCACTCGTACAAAACCCGTGAAATTCCCCCGTTATAGTTAGTTCAGCTAACTATAACTCGCGCCCCCGCAATTCACTGCTGATGACGTCACATATTACATCACTCATGACATGGTCAGTGACATCACTGATGACATCACTGATGACATCTCAAATGACATCACTGATGACATCATCTAGTGACTGTGTTTCTGTAAAGTTTAAATATTTTTAATGTATATAGGGAAAGGCGTATTGAAGAATGAGTGGGTGTATAAGTGTCTGTATGGATGATTTAGTAGGTGCGTGACTAACTGTATAAGTGAGTGATTAAACGTATCTTACTGAATGCATGGGTTAGTGACTAAACTGGGTGAATGTCTGTATCCGTCTGTCTGTTGCTGTGTAAGTGGCTGCATGGGTTTGTGAATAACTACATGAGTGTCTACATGAGTTATTGATTCGTTGTCTGAGTATCTGTATGGGTGCCTGAGTGTTTGTGTGGGTGGGGTGTGTGCGACTCTGTACATAGATGTGTGAGTGGGTGATTCACTGGGTGCATGATTTGAAGAGTGCGTCTGTGATGGACTGCTTGGGTGGGTGAGTGTGTGTATGGGTGTGTTAGTGAGTGAATGTATATCTCAGTGGTACATGTGCGAGTAACTACATATATAAAAGGCAGTATATATGTGTGTTAGAGTATTTAAAAGGCTATAAGTGAGAGTGTGTGATTGTGAGAGTGGCTGTATGGATGCGTGTGTGCTTGTATCAGTTATTGTATAAGAGCGTAAGAATGTGCTAGTATTTGTATGACTAAGTGAGCTGGTGTGTGTATAACTCTATAGGTGAGTAAATGGGTGTGTGATTAATTTTTTGCATGACTGACTAGGTGTGTGAGTACCTCTATGGATGAGTGGCGGTGTGTGAGTGTTTATATAGGTGTATGAGTGCATATGATAGTCCTGTACTGAGTGACTGTAAGTATGAGTGACTGCACGGGTGAGTGAGTAGATGTGTGTGTGTAGACCTAAGAATCAGTGAGTGGGTATATAGTTATTGGTATTGGAGTGTGTATGGTTTTGCGAATGGCAGTCTGTAAATAAGAGTGGGTGTATCAAAAGTTATATTAGGGTGTGAGAAGATGCATGAAATTATCACATGGATGATGTCATCAGTGATGTCATTTGAGATGTCATCAGTGATGTCATCAGTGATGTCACTGACCATGTCATGAGTGATGTAATATGTGACGTCATCAGCAGTGAATTGCGGGCGCGAGTTATAGTTAGCTGAACTAACTATAACGGGGGAATTTCACGGGTTTTGTACGAGTGCAATGTCCAAATAACTATAACTGTCCCTAAAACCTATGGTTTTTTCAGTGAATTTCAAAGGTTTTTTAAATGCTAATTTCTAACTATAACGTGCCTGAAACCTATGGTTTTTTCAGTGAATTTGTAAGGTTTTTTAAATGCTAATTTCTAACTATAACGTGCCTGAAACCTATGGTTTTTTTCAGTGAATTTCAAAGGTTTTGTAAATGACAATTTTTTAATTGTATTAATTGTTATATTTATTTTTTTGATACTGATTTACAACATTTTTTTCAACTATTTATTTTTAGTTATTTTATTTTTTAAATTACATTGTAATTACATTATACATTACATTACAAAATATACTTTCTCAGAATGAATTACTTTAGTTTAAATACTTTGCAAATAGGCAATAGACTTTTAAGTACAGTAGTTACAGTTGTTGCAATGGGCAACACAATTTCAAACACAATGCAACATTGAGCTCAATGTGAATTTCTAGTTAAATGCAATTAGTTACTTTATGGATTACTTTTCTAACCACAGGACTGGATCCTAGATTCAGTCCTGGGACATCTCCTGTAAACAGTTGAGTAAAAGCGTTTTGGTTACAGTACTGATTTTTAAGGAATATTATTGTATTTTAAAAGTTGACACTTAGAAACTTTTTCACATAGAATCACCAATGTTATCCTATGGCCGGAAATTCACTTAGCAGGTAAGTAGTGTTATCGTTACTTTTTCTTACTCAGTGGTGGATCCTGGATCCAGCACTGGTGCATCTCCTGTAAACAGTTGAAAGAATGCGTTTAAGTCATACAGGCGATTTTTAAGGAATATTTGTAGTTTATGAAAATTGACACTTTGAAACTTTTCTGCTGAAAACCAGACAATGGATTCCTATGGAAGGAAATACAAGTTACTGGTAAGTACGGTTAGAATTTCTTTTCAGGGTCAGTGCTGGGCTAAAAGATGCAGCACTGGGTTCTCTCCTGATAACAGGTGAGTAAATCGGAATTCGTAGTTCGGCTGATTTTAGAGGAATATTATAAAGTTCCAAAACTCCACACTTAGAAGAATTTCCAAGTGAAACCAGTCAATGTTAGCCTATGGAAGGAAATTCAAGTTACTGTTAAGTACGGTTAGAATTACTTTTCAGGGTCAGTGCTGGGCTAAAAGATGCAGCACTGGGTTCTCTCCTGATAACAGGTGAGTAAATCGGAATTCGTATTTTGTCTGATTTTAGAGGAATATTTGTATGTTTCAAAAATCGACACTTAGAAACTTTTTCAGCAAAAAGCAGGCAATGATATCCTATGGAAGGAAATTCAAGTTACTGGTAAGTATGGTTAAAATTACTTTTCAGGATCAGTACTGGGCTGAAAGATGCAGCACTGAGGTCTCTCCTGATAACAGGTGAGTAAATCGGAATTCGTATTTCGGCTGATTTTAGAGGAATATTATTAAGTTCCAAAACTCCACACTTAGAAGAATTTCCAAGTGAAACCAGTCAATGTTAGCCTAAGGAAGGAAATTCAAGTTACTGGTAAGTACGGTTAAAATTACTTTTCAGGACCAGTACTGGGCTGAAAGATGCAGCAATGAGGTCTCTCCTGATAACAGGTGAGTAAATCGAAATTCGTATTTCGGCTGATTTTAGAGGAATATTTGTATGTTTCAAAAATCGACACTTAGAAACTTTTTCAGCAAAAAGCAGGCAATGATATCCTATGGAAGGAAATTCAAGTTACTGGTAAGTATGGTTAAAATTACTTTTCAGGATCAGTACTGGGCTGAAAGATGCAGCACTGAGGTCTCTCCTGATAACAGGTGAGTAAATCGGAATTCGTATTTCGGCTGATTTTAGAGGAATATTATTAAGTTCCAAAACTCCACACTTAGAAGAATTTCCAAGTGAAACCAGTCAATGTTAGCCTAAGGAAGGAAATTCAAGTTACTGGTAAGTACGGTTAGAATTACTTTTCAGGATCAGTACTGGGCTCAAAGATGCAGCACTGAGGTCTCTCCTGATAACAGGTGAGTAAATCGGAATTCGTAGTTCGGCTGATTTTAGAGGAATATTTGCACATTGGTGAAGGAAGGGGTGGGGCCTAAGGTGACATGTCTGCAAACACGCCCTGTGGCGCGTTTTAAGTTGGACAATTAATTCCTCCTCAATCCCGAGGGTCCCTAGGGGCCAACTAGCCCACCAGGTACCTCCAGTATGCGCCAGGGGCTGCATTGCAGAGAGGTGTTCAGAGGCCACGCCCCTTTACAACACTCTGCAACGCAGCTCCGTGGCGCTTACTGGAGGTACCTGGTGGGCTAGTTGGCCCCTAGGGACCCTCAGTATTGAAAAGGAATTTATTCCCCATCTTAAAACGCGCCACGGGGCCTGTTTGCACACATGTCACCTGAAGCCCCGCCCCCTTCCTTCACCACTGTGCAAACGCGCCCCGTGGCGCGTTTTAAGTTTGGGGATTAAGTCCCCTTGAATCCTGAGGGTCCCTGGAGTCCAACTAGCCCACCATATACCTCCAAAAAGCGCCACAGAGCTGCGTTGCAGAGAGGTGTAAAAGGGGCGTGGCCTCTGTACACGTCTCTGCAACGCAGCCCCTGGCGCATACTGGAGGTTCCTGGTGGGCTAGTTGGCCCCCAGGGACCCCCAGTATTCAAGGGGAATTCGTTCCTCTCTGCAAACGTGCCAGGGGGCGCGTTTGCAGAGTACTGCAAGGAGGGGGGCGGGGCCTCCAGCACGATGCCGGTCGTTTTTTTATTTTTTATTTTTTTTTTAATGGGAGGGGGGCTGCGTGGCCCCCCTTCCCTTGCCCACTTTTGGCCCCGGGGACCCCATCCCCCGGGACCTGAGCAGTTTTTTTTTAGTTTTTTTTAATTTAAAAAAAAAAATGGGAAGGGGGCCGCGTGGCCCCCCTTCCCTGGGCCTGTATTGGCCCCGGGGACCCCATCCCCCGGGGCATGGCCTCGATTTTTTTATTTGGAGGGGGGCTGCGTGGCCCCCCTCCTCAGGCCATTTAAGGCCCCGGGGACCCCATCCCCCGGGGCCGGCCTTGCACTTTTTTTTTATTTTTTTTAATTTGGGGAGGGGGGCTGCGTGGCCCCCCTCCCTGGCCACTTATGGCCCCGGGGACCCCATCCCCCGGGGCCTGGCCTCTCGTTGGGGACTGTGGGGGGGTCCCCAAACCCCCCACAGTCCCGCCGGCTCCCCGCCTCCTGCGCGAGCCGGCATTGCTTTTCCACATGGGGAGCAGCTAACATGCTGCTCCCCATGTGGAAAGCAATCAGCTTTGGATATTGGAAGCGAGAGCAGGTTTCCTGCTCTCTCTTCCAATATCCAAAGCAAGTTTGCAATGACAGGACGGGAGCCGCGAGGCTCCCGTCCTGTCATTGCAAACAGCAGTGTCCCGGGGGTAGGCACCCCGGGACACTGCAGGAGCCGGCCCTGGGGGTGGCGGTCCCCAGGGCCATCAAGGGCTCCAGGAGGGGGCCGTGCGACCCCTCCCCACATTTTCAAAGCCCCGGGGAGGTGGTGGTCCCCGGGGCTTCGGGGGTCCAAAACGGACCCCATTTTTATTTTTAGTGCCCCGGGGAGGTGGCGGTCTCGGGCGTGTGGGGGCTGGAGCCCCCCACACAGGTTAAAAAAATTAAAACAGTAGCCCCGGGGAGGTGGCGGTCCCGGGGCAGCGGGAGGGCAAAAAGCCCTCCCGCACCATTTTCTGTTAAAGCCCCGGGGGGTGGCGGTCCCCGGGGCTTGGGGGGCCCTTAGAGGCCCCCCATACATAAATTTAACCCCCCCCACCATGCCCCCGGGACTTGGCCCACCCGGGGGCAAATTAACATCGAAGCGCGGGAGACCGCGCTTCGATTTTTTTTTTTTTCGGCAGGATCCGCGCACCCTGAGCGCATCCTGCCGATTTAAAAAAAAAAAAAATGCTTTTTTTTGCCCAGGGGGTCCTTGTGGGACCCCCTGAGCAGGCCTAGGGGGTTAGGGTGTTTCTACCCTGCCCCCTTTGTGCGCTTTGCGCACTTGTTTCTGTCCCTCGGTTCTACCGAGGGACAAAATGGCTGCCAACACTTCCTGAATCGGAATGTTGATAGCCAGCTGACAGCCAATTAGCATGCAGCTCGTGATCGGGAGGGTACGCGGACCCTACTCGGCCATAGATATATATGTGACTTTACTTGTGAATTTCTCAGGAACTACTGAACGGATTTACACCATTTAAGCCAAAGGCACCAGTCTGAACCAAGGGCTACCTCTTTGCCAAATTTGGTGTAATTCCGTTCAGCAGTTCGGGCTGTAGCTGCGACTAAAGGTTCCTATGGAGAAATGAATGGGGAAAACGCGTTTTGGGACCCCCCTTTTTTCTCGGCCCCCGCTTGACGAATCAACCCGAGACTTTCAGGGCAGGAGCGGATCGGAGCGCCCCAACAAGTTGGAAACTTTTGCGAAGATTCGTCAACCGGCGCCAACGTTATTTCAAATAGAATGTCGCGGATTTCCTATGGATAATAGGTCCTAACTATAACTATCTACTGGCGACCGCCAGTAGATAATAATATATATATATATATATATATATTCTGCTCCTGGGGTGTCCAACAAGCGAGCCACACTCGAACGTGCGCGCACCTTCCCCAAAGTGTTTCAACTGGTATGGGCAGTTTCATGTTTGATCACTTAAAAGCACCCGATTCGCCGACGCATTTCGTTAATCACTTCTTCAGAGGCAATCAGAGAGTGCATTTTGGTGCCTCTCTTCCTTCAATCGGCCATATCGTGCACCCAGATGGGCTGTTCAATATGAAAACAACACGTTGCCTTGTGGGAATTGAAGTCCATTTATTAAAACCTCAATGGATGCGCTCCTAAATTCGTGCAGAATAATGCTCTCACATGAGCCTCAAACATAAAAACTGTCCTCAATCCATCACGCACGCCCCACAAATTGGACTTCTCATGCTTACGTGTCCTGTGGCCCCCTTGATCCGGGGTGGTGCGGCTCAGCGGCATGTGGATTTGGGGGTCTCCTTGGAAGACCACCCAAAGGTGCAGGGTCCACCCTTAGTCCACGGGTCCGGGATACAAACTGAGACCAACACTGGAGCGCCGAGAGAAAGGATATTTATTACAATCTCATGAGATGGAGGAGAGAGCATCAGCAACAGACACCCGCAGCTTGTCTGAGGAGGCAAATCTGCCAAGCACTTTGGTTCCACGTCTTATATACCCTTCATCCCCACCCCAGGCGTGTATAGTAAAGAAAGAACACCATGATTATGAAAAGGGGGGGATGTTTACAGAAAACGATGAACACCATAATTATACAAAGGGAGACGTGTACAGTAAAACAATGAACACCATAATTATACAGGCAGAGGTCAATCTGATAAGTTAGCAGATGGTCACTGTTGGGCCCCTGCAGGGCGTAGGTGAACACCATAATTACACAACAAGCAGAGGTCAATCTGATAAGCTAGCAGATGGTCACTGTTGGGCCCCTGCAGGGCGTAGGTGAACACCATAATTACACAACAAGCAGAGGACAATCTGATAAGTCCGAAGATGGTAGCTGTCAAGCCCTGCAGGGCGAAGGGCAGGGTGAGGACAGTAAGCACAGGCGAACAGTCCTGTTCAACTGGGGTTTAGCAAGAGTTCAGTCAGATTGTGGCAAACAAGGGCACGGACAGTCCTGCTTGGCTGGTTTAGCATGAGTTCAGGCAGGTCAGGAACAGGGCGTTGGTGGCAGTGCAGAGGTGAGGTGAATCAAGATGTGAAGCCACAGAGCATTTGTGACCCCTGTAGAGAGGTCGCAATGGAGGATGAAGCGCAAAATGGCTGAGCTAATGGCAAGACAACAGACATACTTTTCCACAGTCCCTCCTTTTGCCATAAGCGAAATCATTTTTAGTCAATTGCAATGTCCATCAATAGCTGTATCTCACGTTCAATCATTATTTTATTGTTCTTGACATGAGTATTTATAGGGACTGGCTTGATAGCACTTGCGCAGAGGCCGCAAAGTGGGGGACCACATTGAATGCAAAGACAGCAAAAGAAAATCAATACAAGAGGTATCAGGACGATCATTAGGACTTTCCATCCCCAAGTCAGTAGAAGTTGCCACAACCAGGGGCCAAGGGACCATGAGCCGGTATCTTGATGAAGATCAGAGGTGATTTGATGAAGCGTGGAAATAGCCTCATAGACAGATGAGGAATGGTCTGGGATGTACACACAGCAGCTGGTGCCGATGATGCGGCACGCTCCTCCGCGGTCAGCAAGGATGACGTCAAGGACCATGCGGTTTTGTAAAACGACAAGGCGTACCGCTTGGAGCTCCGCTGTGTTGTTGGCCAGAATACCAGCTGTGATGTTGACAGTTGCTTCCATGACCCTGATGAGGTGGCGAATGTCTCTGCTGTTTTCCATCGGTCCCCAGAAGGGAAGGATGCCTTTCATGGCATCCAAGAACAGTTGCGAGGTAGTGTCTGCTTGGTCGACCACTTCGTTGCTGCGGCGGACGCAATGATGAAGAGGAGGAGCAATATAGGCAGGAGGAAGGAGAAACGCTATATAACATGTGCCTCCCCAGTTTTTGTGAAGCCAGGTGTATGCTTTTGTCCCACACACGAAATAGGTGTTTGGGGAAGCAACAAGCGGTGGTGGAAATGTCATGTTCAGAGTTGCTGTTATGGCACAAGAGCTGTCCCCAACGTACTCAGTACCTAAGCCTTTGATGCATATAAGTCCAGGAATGCGAACAACTGATAGGGGCAATGTTCGCTTGGCGGGGGCCTTCTTTTGAAGCTAGAAAAGCGAAGACGGTCAGTGGTGTTGAAGATCAGCATTTCCTCTTGCTCATCTTCCGATATTTTCATGGGACTGTTAGTTGGACAGAAAGGGTTGATGGTGTTGCCTGTCTTGTTCCACCATAACTCGTCCCGGAATTGCTGGAGAATGGTATCAGCGATGTTGCTAGTCTGCTGGGCATCCATGATGAGCATCATCCAGGCAAGGCAAGAGGCATGTACAGAATAGGGGTAAGGAAAAAGCGATATTGGGTTTGCCATGGATTGAGGCAGGAGACCACAGACCCAACAGTTCGTTTTGTTCAGGACCATATTATGTTGATGCAACATTTGAATAAAAGTGTTGTTCCAAAAGTCTTGTCTTCCGTGTTGGAGATAAGGGGGCAAGGACACCTGCGAGTGTTCAGTAGGTGTGGCATCAGTCGGCAATATGGTACCTTTTGCCGGCGCTTTTTCCTCTATAATCCAGAAGATGATGGTAAGAATGATCGTGAGGCAGAGAAATACTGTTAGCACTATTGACCTTAGATTATACAGTCTGTTATGAAATGCCTTCTTCTGGTCTGCGTTTTTAGGCATAGTCGATCTTCTTTTGGGCTCTACAGCTGTCAGAGAGGGAGACTGAGCCCTACGCGTCGCCGGTAGCTGGTGGTTGCTTCACTGGCTAGGCTTCTCAATACCCCACTATAAGGAGTATCGATCCACCCCACCAGACTGTACTACCGCCCTGCGACTTTTGGCTCAGCCCTCCTGTCCAGTCGCTGGAGCCCCAGGGGTCATGCGAGGACGGAGGTTGTATCTTCCTTTGGCTGGCACAGTGTGGTCTTCGAACAGTTCGAGCTCTGGTTCTTGGAGGCCATACACTGGGCGGTCATGTGCCAGTACTTTCTTGTAGGCAGACAGAGTTGGGTCAGTCTGTGTGATGCTGGGGACCTTCCGGCAATGAACGGCATGCACCCATGATTTCTTGCCTTCCACTCGTAGGGCTGTTCGGGTCGTTAGCAGGACTAGCAGAGGACCTTTCCACCGGGGCTCCAACGTTTGTTTCCGAGCAAAGTTCTTCACCAGGATGTAGTCGCCTGGCCGGATGGTGTGTCCTGGCCCCGTGGATCGGTCGGGCAACGCTTCCTGAACCTGCTGATTAATAGAAGACAAAGTTCGTGTAAGTACCGACAAGTAGTCGCTCAGCATTTCACAAGGAGAATCCGACAAGGTGGTAGCAGGGGGCGCGCCCCAAATGTTCATTGGGCGTCCAAAAACCACCTCGTATGGGGTCAACGAGGTGCGAGAATGCGGGACAGATCTTATTGATAGAAGGGCCAGTGGCAATGCGTCAGGCCATCTAAGCCCCGTAGTCTCCACTATTTTGGCTAGTTTTGATTTGATGGTGGCATTGTATCTTTCCACCAGGCCTGCTGACTGGGGGTGAAAGACTGCGTGGAATTTTTGCTTGACCCCTAGTCCAGCTAATATGTGTTTGACTACCTCTCCAATGAAGTGGCTCCCGCTGTCACTCCAGAGTACCCGGCAAAGGCCATAGCGGGGAAAGAATTCTTTCAACAACATCTTGGCGGTTGTTAGGGCAGTGTTGTCTTTGACCGGGTAGGCTTCCACCCATTTGCTGAATGCGCAAACAACCACTAGGACATATTTAAGGTTGTTGCACCGTTCCATCTGGATATAATCCATCTGTAAGACCTCGAAGGGTGCCGTGGGGATGGCAAACCCAGCTCGTGGTACCCGGGTCCCTTTTCCTACATTGTAACGGAGACATACTAAACATTGCTGTACCAGCCTTGTGGCGGTAGACCGGAGTTGGTTGTTATCCCACACCTCCTGTAAGATTTTAGTTATGGTGGCAGCATCGGTATGGGCCGGTAAATGAGTCATGTTCAACAATGGGAGGAGATAGGCATTTGGCAATTTCCATAATTTTGTGTCCTTGGACCGCCAACAATTCTCCTCGTCAAGCATGCCCTCCTTTTCCCATTGTTGAAGTTCTCCAGGAGTGGCAGTATACTGGATGTCCCTGATCTGTTGTCTAACGTCACGCCACTTCTCTGCTTGGGATTTTATTATGTACATGGCGGTATGTGTTCTTTCTTGTGCAGTGGCTCGGGCTGTCTCATCAGCTAAGTCATTTCCAAGTCCTATTTCGTCTGTGATTTTCTTGTGGGCATTGCATTTGACAATAGCTAGTGTTCGGGGCAGTGTCAAGGCTTGGAGTAATGCAGTCACTAAGTCACCATGCCGGATGGGCGTACCATGTGACGTCAAGAATCCTCTCTCTTCCAGAGGATACCAAAACTGTGTGCTACTCCAAAGGCATATTGGCTGTCGGTGTAAATGGTGAAAGCTAGACTCTGGCTAAGGATACAAGCGCGGGTGAGAGCTATAAGCTCTGCTGCCTGGGCCGATTTCTGAGGTATGCGTGCAGTTTCAACAATGGTGTTGGTAGTAGTGATGGCATAGGCAGCAGATGTGGTACCATCTGATAGTTTAATACAGGACCCGTCCACCCATAATTGCCCATCCTGTTCTGTGAGAGGGATGTCTTTCAAATCTACCCGCCCCTTAGTCTGTTCTTCTGTTTGGAAGAGGCAGTCATGTGGAGTGTCTGTGGTGTCTGAATCTGGTGTGGGCAGGAGTGTGGCGGGGTTCAAGGTCGTACATCGCTTTAATGTGATATGGGGTGCTAACAACGTAAGTTCGTATCCTGTCAGTCGTGCACTAGTGAGGTGTTGTGTCTTTGTCTGGTTTAGTAGTATGTCGACTGCGTGGGGAACTAACACCGTCAGTTTAGATCCTAAAACAATTCCCTCACTTTGTCGAATAGAGACGGCCGCAGCCGCGACCGCTTTAAGACAAGAGGGCAGACCTCGGGCCACAGGGTCTAGAGTGGCCGAAAAGTAGGCGCACGGGTGTTCTTTGGTGCCGTGAATTTGGGTCAAGACCGAGAGAGCACATCCTGAGCGTTCATGGGTGTAGAGGCAGAAGGATTTAGAGTAATCAGGTGTGCCCAGTACTGGTGCAGAACAAAGAGCATGGCGTAAGTCTTCAAAGGCTTGGTCGTGTTCATGTGTCCAAGGGAGGGGTGTGGGTGTGTCTTTTGTAAGTAAAGCAAGGAGTGGCTTAACTATGAGGGAAAAATTTGGAATCCATTGACGACAAAAAGAAGTGAGGCCAATTAGTGCACGAACATCTCTTTGGGTAGTAGGAGAAAAAAGGCGTAGTATTGTCTGGATGCGGTCAGGTGTGAGTGTACGTCCCTCCTTAGACAGCAGATGGCCGAGGTAGGTCACCTGCTGTCTACAATACTGTAACTTATTCTTGGACACCTTATGGCCCTGTGACGCCAGAAAGTGTAAAGTAGTAAGAGAGGCAGTGCGAGCCAGGGCCGGAGTGTCCGCAGCCAAAAGAATGTCATCTACATACTGAATGAGGACAGCGCCGGGTGGTAACTGTATCTGGTCGAGCTGTTGTTTAAGGGCCTGGCTGTATATGCTCGGACTCTCTGTGTACCCTTGTGGAGCCCGGCAGAATCTGTATGATCTGTTTCTTATGGTAAAGCCAAAAAGGTAGCGTGAATCAGGGTGTATTGGTATGGAGAAAAAGGCATTCTTGAGGTCTATCACGGTAAAGGTGGTAGCAGTTGAAGGGATCATTGTTAATATAGTTGTTATGTCAGAGACCACAGGATATTGCGGGACCACTATTTTGTTGATCGCGCGAAGGTCAATGACGAAACGGTATATTTTCTCAGAAGTGGACGTGTGTTTCAGGACTGGAAGGATAGGACTATTGCAAATGTTGGACTGGACTTCCTCAACTACCCCTGATGTAATCATATCCTGTACTATAGTTATGAGGGCCTTTTCTCCTTCTGCAGAAATCTTATACTGAGGTAGGCGGGGAAGAGGTGCATTTTGTTTTACTGTTATTTGGACAGGGTCCAAGACAATCTCCCCCACATCGGTGTCCGTGACAGCCCACAGGGTAGCTGGTAATTGGGACAAATCCTGCTGTTCGGAATCAGTGAGACAATAAAAGCATGATTCATAACCGATGGGGCAATCATTGTCAAACAATATGACTCGGACATTTTGGGGAGAACAGCGAATGGTGGCTCTGTAGTGTTTTAACAGATCAATGCCCATCTGGTTATCTGGGCAATTTGGGGAGAGCAGAAAAGAGGCCATCGCTGTGTTCCCTTGTATGTCCAGGGGTACCTTAGTAGAAAGGGGGTTAGTAGAGGGCGTGCCGTCAAATCCTATGGAGGTGATCGATAAGCCGGACAGGGGTGCCCTAGGAATCAGTTCTTTTGATAGGGCACTTCTAGAGGCCCCGGTGTCAACCAAAAATTTGCCCTGCGTACCAACCACCTTAGCTGTGACATAGGGACCTGTTTGATCGACAAGAAGTTCTACTGGTTCCTTCCCCTGTCCCTGGCTGTCTCATGCATACTCGTTGTCGGGGAACTGATCAGTGGTAAAATCTTGGGAAACAGCCTGCCTGGAATTATCAAAGACGTTTGGACGCTGTCCGCCAAAGGGTGGCGCAGGACCTCTCCCTCTTCCTCTAGGTGCTCCTTGCCCTCTCCCTATGGTATTTCGCTGCAAAAGTGGACAATCTGCACGCCAGTGGCCTGTTTCTTTACAATATGCACACTGGTCCTGGGACAGTTGACGTGGGGGCTGGTGTGTTCTAGCAGCCGCAGGCATATAATTGTTCTGTTGGCCCCTACCGTTTCCTCCCCTCCCGTGCTTATCTGGGAAAGCATCACCTTTTCTTTTAGGTCTTTTCTTTTTCTGTCTTTTTCCTCCTCTATTTTATTTTGCAGATGTTCGTAATATTGGGCCATTGTCAGGATCTGCGCTGGTGTTGCCGCAGGCCACGTGCTTTCGCTACTCTGTAACCTAGTGGAGATCGGTAGCAACAATCCCTTAACAAAAGTCTGAACTAGTAAGTGTCGGCCTGTCTCAGTCGTCGTGTCCTGTCCACTATAGTCAACAAACACCTGGCTGAGTCGAGAGAAGTAGTCAGACGTTGTTTCCTCAGACTTTTGCTTGCACGCAGTAATGACTGTCCAGTCAACCTTTCTGGCCGGAATGGTGGCCTTCAGCTTTGTTACTATGCGACCTGGTAGTGCTAAAATAGCTTCCGCTGGCCTTTCCCCTGGTTTTCTATCCTTATCCATTGTTACTAAAACTTCCCACTTGTGACCGAATACAGTCTGATCGTCTATTTTCCTTATTGGTCTCAAGATGTCTGGCGGCAGTATTAGGCCAAAAAATTGATCTATGTCTGTTAAGGTCATGGAGTAGGTGGCAATAACCGTGTCCAACCCTTCGTAGAATCCAATAGGATTCTTCCGGGGGTCGGGTAAGTCCTTTTTAAAAGCTAAGATGTCAGCTCGAAGCCACGGAGTGTACACCCAATTATATAACGTCCTGCTCTTCGCATCCGGACTATCTAATCCCTCAGCAGTACCCTGTCCTCGAGCAGGGACAAAAACTGGAGCAGCTTCCCTTATTGGTGCCATATGACCTCCCATCGCTCCCTCCACTACTGGTTCTTTTTCCTCTTCCTCCTGGTCTCTCCTCAAACTTTCCATCATTTGTAGTGTAAATGCTAACAAGCTGTGGCTTTCCTCAGCACTTCCTCGTCCCTCTGTCAACTTACGATACAATTCTGTAATATGGCCTGCTGGTGTTACTCCGTGGCGTTTCTCATAAACAGAGAGTATTTCATGAGCAAATTGCTGTAGGAAGTAGCCCTTGCAGGGTGGTGCATAGGCTTCATAGATCGCACGGATCTGGTTTGATGTGGAAAGATCCTTCAGGCAGGTACGAACGAGATCATTCAGAGCCTGTTTCTCTGTAGGTGTAATGCGGGGTGTGTGTGATCGAACAGAGGGGGCTAAATCGGGATCAGATGGAGCAGGAGGGGCAGTGTGGTCGGGAGGTGGAGGTTGGGCGTTAGGGGGTGGTGCATTCTCACCGGCCGGCTGTGGGATAGGATGGGGAGGGACATGGTACGGTGGTGGCAATGGGTGGCGGAGAAACTCCTCCTCCTGGGGGTCCGTTCGTGACAAGGGAGTGTAACGTACAGAGTATTGACCGGACATATTTAACCTGTATTCCCTATCTGCACACGTGATGTTTGAAGCAACCTTTTCACGTCGCAATTCCTCTAATGCCTGTTTATCACTTTTCCGAGCCTCTTTCTGTAATCTAGCCTGAGCCCTTCTCACCCTCTCAGTCCCTTCCTTTTTCCACTGACCCAAGGCATCAAACATTGCTTGTTGGGACCTCCTCCTATGAAGTTGTGCCTCTACGGCCTCAAGCTTCTGGGGTTCGAAAGAGCCGTACATAGGCCATTGAGTCTCTGTATCCTTAGACGTGTATTTATGCCACAATGAGTTATACATTATGGGAGAAATACCGTACTTTATGTACATGTCCTTACTAGGGGTACCCTCCGGAGGAGCCGGCTGACTATCCTCCAGCACCCTTGATCGAGATGTGCAACAACAAAACCATCGTGCAAATTTATTACACACGGGCATGCTTTTCTATGTTATCTTACCAAGCGTCTCCACAAGTTTCTAAGCCGGACAAAAAGTCCACATTACCCGTTTACCTTCACTTTTTGCAAAAAGTAAAGAAAAAAAACAGATAACCAAAACCAAACAAACAAAAGGTATCACCAACCGGCGATCCTACCAGAATCCTTTGTCTCGTTCTCCAGGCGGTCTCTTTACTGCAAAGCTCGTCCAAGTCTATCGGGGGCTCCAGTCAGGACCGGTGCCACTTGCGGGGGTCTTTTCAGATGCAGCGAAGGTCGGGTGGTGGCTACGAAGACGAGGGTCTCTTTCGCATAGGTATACTCCACCACCGTCCGTTCAAACTTCCTCGTAGGGACCCCTCGACCGGGCAGCCACGTCACTGATGGGGCCCCACGTTTGGGCGCCAATTGTGGATTTGGGGGTCTCCTTGGAAGACCACCCAAAGGTGCAGGGTCCACCCTTAGTCCACGGGTCCGGGATACAAACAGACCAACACTGGAGCGCCGAGAGAAAGGATATTTATTACAATCTCATGAGATGGAGAGAGAGCATCAGCAACAGACACCCGCAGCTTGTATGAGGAGGCAAATCTGCCAAGCACTTTGGTTCCACGTCTTATATACCCTTCATCCCCACCCCAGGCGTGTATAGTAAAGAAAGAACACCATGATTATGAAAAGGGGGATGTATACAGAAAACGATGAACACCATAATTATACAAAGGGAGACGTGTACAGTAAAACAATGAACACCATAATTATACAGGCAGAGGTCAATCTGATAAGTTAGCAGATGGTGACTGTTGGGCCCCTGCAGGGCGTAGGTGAACACCATAATTACACAACAAGCAGAGGACAATCTGATAAGTCCGAAGATGGTAGCTGTCAAGCCCTGCAGGGCGAAGGGCAGGGTGAGGACAGTAAGCACAGGCGAACAGTCCTGTTCAACTGGGGTTAGCAAGAGTTCAGTCAGATTGTGGCAAACAAGGGCACGGACAGTCCTGCTTGGCTGGTTTAGCATGAGTTCAGGCAGGTCAGGTCAGGAACAGGGCAGTGCAGAGGTGAGGTGAATCAAGATGTGAAGCCACAGAGTATTTGTGACCCCTGTAGAGAGGTCGCAATGGAGGATGAAGCGCAAAATGGCTGAGCTAATGGCAAGACAACAGACATACTTTTCCCCAGTCAAGACAGCCGCTCTTTATATTCTGCTCCTGGGGTGTTCAACAAGCGAGCCGCACTCGAACGTGCGCGCACCTTCCCCAAAGTGTTTCAACTGGTATGGGCAGTTTCATGTTTGATCACTTAAAAGCACCTGATTCGCCGACGCGTTTCGTTAATCACTTCTTCAGAGGCAATCAGAGGAGTGCATTTTGGTGCCTCTTTTCCTTCATTCGGCCATATCGTGCGCCCAGATGGGCTGTTCAATATGAAAACAACACGTTGCCTTGTGGGAATTGAAGTCCATTTATTAAAACCTCAATGGATGCGCTCCTAAATTCGTGCAGAATAATGCTCTCACATGAGCCTCAAACATAAAAACTGTCCTCAATCCATCACGCACGCCCCACAAACTGGACTTCTCATGCTTACGTGTCCTGTGGCCCCCCTTGATCCGGGGTGGTGAGGCTCAGCGGCAAGACAGCCGCTCTTTATATTCTGCTCCTGGGGTGTCCAACAAGCGAGCCGCACTCGAACGTGCGCGCACCTTCCCCAAAGTGTTTCAACTGGTATGGGATGTTTCATGTTTGATCACTTAAAAGCACCTGATTCACCGACAAGTTTCGTTAATCACTTCTTCAGAGGCAATCAGAGGAGTGCATTTTGGTGCCTCTCTTCCTTCATTCGGCCATATCGTGCGCCCAGATGGGCTGTTCAATATGAAAACAACACGTTGCCATGTGGGAATTGAAGTCCATTTATTAAAACCTCAATGGATGCGCTCCTAAATTCGTGCAGAATAATGCTCTCACATGAGCCTCAAACATAAAAACTGTCCTCAATCCATCACGCACGCCCCACAAACTGGACTTCTCATGCTTACGTGTCCTGTGGCCCCCTTGATCCGGGGTGGTGCGTCTCAGCGGCAAGACAGCCGCTCATTATATTCTGCTCCTGGGGTGTCCAACAAGCGAGCTGCACTCGAACGTGCGCGCACCTTCCCCAAAGTGTTTCAACTGGTATGGGCAGTTTCATGTTTGATCACTTAAAAGCACCTGATGCGCCGACGCGTTTCGTTAATCACTTCTTCAGAGGCAATCAGAGGAGTGCATTTTGGTGCCTCTCTTCCTTCATTCGGCCATATCGTGCGCCCAGATGGGCTGTTCAATATGAAAACAACACGTTGCCTTGTGGGAATTGAAGTCCATTTATTAAAACCTCAATGGATGCGCTCCTAAATTCGTGCAGAATAATGCTCTCACATGAGCCTCAAACATAAAAACTGTCCTCAATCCATCACGCACGCCCCACAAACTGGACTTCTCATGCTTACGTGATGGGCAGCGTAATGAAAAATAAATTAAAAAAATTGTTACTCAGTGGGAAAGGCTCTGTAGGACATCACAGTGTAAGATAGAGTGCAGCAAAACATGCAAATAGTTTTTCAGTAAAATGGTTGTTCCAAAATCTAGATTTTAGTGATACCAGAGCGTATGTAATGCAATTTTCTTTTTTACACAACTGTCCCTTCAACACACCTTTGGAGGTACTAAGGGCTCTGTAAATGCAGTTAAAATTAAAAGCACACACTTCACAGCTCAGTTATTAACTCTTTGCACTACCACTAATAAAAAACAAATCTTTGTCATCACAAAGCTTGGAGTGATTTGATCAAATAAAGCATCAGCCCCCAAGCACCCTTTACACTTGCAAATTAACTTAGGCACATTTGCATTTCACTCAGCCAAGCCCACACCCTGCACCAAAACTTTTCACAGCACAAGAGACTCAATTGATGGAACTTCAGCTGATAAAGATCTAAATTAGCCTTCCCAGGACTGCTGTCTTTATCCAAAACGAAAGCAAACGTTTTGGATTGCAGGCACAAGTGAAGCTGGGGAATGTGCGACCCTCTTCCCTGGCCTCCGCGGCCCCCCTGGGGGTCGCGCCCCACAGATTGAAGACCTCTGCCTTAGGGGTTCATCCATGACGTCTTCCGCTGTCCGATTCACGTCAATGCTAACGTTCTGAGGTACCTTTCAGGTATAAATATACCTTCCCTAGCCCTTGTAAACCAGAGGAGACCTCAACTTCAGAGGAGCCCGTTTCCCGGCCTGACGCACTGAGAAGTCGCTGTCATCCCTGGACGCAGAGAGTCCAGCTTCCAGTGATCTGACTTCCCTTGCGGGGTGTTGGAGTTCGAGTCTGGAAAGAGATTCCCACCTCTCTCATTCTTAAGGTATGGAGCTGACTAGAACCTAGAGGGACTCTTGGCATACTAGGCATACTAGACTTGACATACTCTTAGTATACCATAGTAAGGAATACTTCACCTACTTCATACCTCTCCCTACACCTAGGTTAGGTTAGGTACATTGGGGTAGAACTAGCTTAGCAACGCATCTTATGAGTACTCGCATTTTTAGTCTGTATTATTTATGTAAATGAATATCTGCTAAAGATAATGCTATCGCAGTATTATTTATTCCTACTGCTTATGCTGTACATTATTTATCTCGCATACTGTCTTGTGATCGTAACAGCACATTTTACTTACACGAGAAACAAGACTGTTCAATAAATCTTTTATTGAAACGCCCGTCTATTCTTTCTGTGTAACTTTGAGAAAACTAAGTATGCACGATTGAGCTGAGTGAAATAGTTATCTATTGTTTCCACGACTCTGGGACACGTTCTGATTCTAAAGGGAAACAAAGTGGTCATGTTTTGCGGCTGCCAGAAACTACTCCCTTCTTGTCGTCAAGGAGTTTCTAGTGGCCTCTGAGCTAGCTGGCACAAGTAATTAAGTTTAATATACTCGATAGGGACATACTGACCTTAGTCCTATGTCAAACCTATAGGGGATATTATTCCAATGCGCAGAGCCTATTAGGGAAATAGGAGCTACACTACAAACCACAGCGGGAATGTAAATCAGCTTGGGTACTACTTAACATATGCCCATTCAGGGCAAGATAGAGTATGTATTAACATACAGTTTGGCTATATAGGCCCATTCAGGGCGTTATTAATTGTTAATCTATGAGCCACCGTAGATAATTACCCAGGTCCCATACAGGGTGTGATATTTAGTCACGTAACGAGAAGTAGTTGAACGGCATAAATGTATTTAAATACACGCTGTACGTAGAAATTATATGCAATTGTTACAAGAACTGGTACTGATTAGAAATAACACCATGCCAAGATGGCATTGATGTATAAGCAATGGGCACATGAATTAGTCCTCTGTTTATGTATTTACATATGAAAAGAGATGGTTGTTTCCGGCGCGCCTGATGACACTGAGGAAGGCGACAGCCGAAACGCATGTTAGAATTGACTCGCAAAACTGCTGTATTACTCGTATTTTACTCGATTGAAGGTTAGCATTGATATAGCTAATGCAGTATTATTGTATTGTGTAAATATGCGAGCAGAGAATGTAGGTATTATGTTAGTTAGGTTGACATCTCCGCCGCCATTTTGTTTCTTTAAGATGCCAAGAACTAGCTTAGCAACGCATCTTATGAGTACTCGCATTTTTAGTCTGTATTATTTATGTAAATGAATATCTGCTAAAGATAATGCTATCGCAGTATTATTTATTCCTACTGCTTATGCTGTACATTATTTATCTCGCATACTGTCTTGTGATCGTAACAGCACATTTTACTTACACGAGAAACAAGACTGTTCAATAAATCTTTTATTGAAACGCCCGTCTATTCTTTCTGTGTAACTTTGAGAAAACTAAGTATGCACGATTGAGCTGAGTGAAATAGTTATCTATTGTTTCCACGACTCTGGGACACGTTCTGATTCTAAAGGGAAACAAAGTGGTCATGTTTTGCGGCTGCCAGAAACTACTCCCTTCTTGTCGTCAAGGAGTTTCTAGTGGCTTCTGAGCTAGCTGGCACAAGTAATTAAGTTTAATATACTCGATAGGGACATACTGACCTTAGTCCTATGTCAAACCTATAGGGGATATTATTCCAATGCGTAGAGCCTATTAGGAAATAGGAGCTACACTACAAACCACAGCGGGAATGTAAATCAGCTTGGGTACTACTTAACATATGCCCATTCAGGGCAAGATAGAGTATGTATTAACATACAGTTTGGCTATATAGGCCCATTCAGGGCGTTATTAATTGTTAATCTATGAGCCACCGTAGATAAATACACAGGTCCCATACAGGGTGTGATATTTAGTCACGTAACGAGAAGTAGTTGAACGGCATAAATGTATTTAAATACACGCTGTACGTAGAAATTATATGCAATTGTTACAAGAACTGGTACTGATTAGAAATAACACCATGCCAAGATGGCATTGATGTATAAGCAATGGGCACATGAATTAGTCCTCTGTTTATGTATTTACATATGAAAAGAGATGGTTGTTTCCGGCGCGCCTGATGACACTGAGGAAGGCGACAGCCGAAACGCATGTTAGAATTGACTTGCAAAACTGCTGTATTACTCGTATTTTACTCGATTGAAGGTTAGCATTGATATAGCTAATGCAGTATTATTGTATTGTGTAAATATGCGAGCAGAGAATGTAGGTATTATGTTAGTTAGGTTGACATCTCCGCCGCCATTTTGTTTCTTTAAGATGCCATTTTCTATTACAATCGAAACTGTTACTTATTCATTTACGAGAAATGGTCCTTGGTAAGTTTCGTTTCTCCAATGTTGAAAACTCATTCATTATTGCATTCTTCTGCTGTTGCATCAAGGCCTTATCCCACCTGTCTTATGGGAGGATGAGCTAGACGACCTTGGGCAGTAGATAGCTTGTGCCAGGCTGTGGAATCGAAACTCATATTCTGTACCTCCATTGTATTACGCCAGCTACCAGTGTTTTTCCATAATAGGCGGGTCTTAGAGGGCTCCGCAACAATCATAATGTTACTTTATGCTTGTTAGAGGCAGTCCCTCGTCAGCCATCACAGGAGGCTGGTCTGACTGGACTCCACTGCAGTGTATCTTATGAATAAACTAGTCTATATGCATTCTCTACTGCGTCATCGACTCTTCATTGGATAGAAGGCTAGTGGAGGTCTAGAGTGACCCGGGTGGCCCTAAACGGGTCACTTCCTTCACACGTTTGTTTGCTGCACGAGTTCAAAAATAAAGAGTAAGAACTCACCCCCATGAGTGCCTCTCCTGTGATTATCTGGGTCACTGGATTTTGGAGCTTTCATTGACAACGAGCACCCGTCCGCGAGCGCACGGGCAAATGTGACTGGGGCAGTAATATAAATATATATATATATATATGTATATATCCCAAAACAAAAGTCCAATGAAGTACGCTCTCAGGATAAGAAGCAGGACACAAATGTAGTTAATCCAAGTTTATTCCAGTGGAATAAACTTGGATTAACTACATTTGTGTCCTGCTTCTTATCCTGAGAGCGTACTTCATTGGACTTTTGTTTTGGGATATTATTGCCGGTACGCTCTGCCGGCGTGTACGCCACCCTCCTTGGGTCCCTGCACTCCAGAAGGAGCTTTGTGCGTTTTTGGATATATGTATATATATATATATATATATATATATATATAGAAAGGTTCCGACGTAACTGACTGCTTCCGCCTGACGGGGCCGGTGCATGGGTCGGGCGTCGGAGCCCAATGTGAATTTTCGGGAAATCTTCGTACTGCGATCGCATACAAAGTGAAGACACGCACTCCCGGATCGTGGTCCAGCAAATATTATATTTGAATTAACGGCAACGTGTTTCGACAACAAGGTCTTTTTCAAGGTCTTTTTCAAAGCCAGTTTACACAGACAACAAACCACCATTTTGAGTGTTTGAACATTAAGTGACATGAAAGACAGACAATGCATTCTCCAATTGATTTCAGGCATGGAAAACAGACTCCCTGCCTCCCTGGTCGAAACGTGTTGCCGTTAATTCAAATATAATATTTGCTGGACCACGATCCTGGAGTGCGTGTCTTTACTTTGTATGCGATCGCAGTACGAAGATTTCCCAGAAAAAAAAAATATATATATATATATATATAAACAAAGGTTACAGGAACGTTATAGTTAGAAAATAGAATTTTAAAAAACTCACTGAAAAAAACAGAGGTTACAGGAAGTTATAGTTAAGTTCAGATTGTACAAGCACAAAACCACAAGCCATAGAAATTCAGCAGTTATAGTTACCCGGGCTAATGATAACTTATGCCCCTGCACTGCTTATGACCTCACATATTATATCACTCATGACATGGTCAGTGACATCACTGATGACATCTCTGATGACATCTCAAATGACATCACTGATTACATAATCCTGTGATTGTAACTGTTTCATAAATGATTATGGTACTTAAAAATATAAAATAAGCTACTGCATTAGTTACATTATAATTTGTTCTCTACTACTAGTAAGTGATACTATTCCTAACATATGTCATCTGAGTCGCTGTGTCATTGTGGGTATCAGTGTGTGTGTGTGTGCGTGGGTGTCTCAGTGGCTGTATGGATGTGTGACTGGGTATGTGAGCGCCTGTGTGAATGTGTAAGTGGGGTTGTGAGTGGCTGTATATGTCTGTCAGTGGGTTGTAGAGTGGCTGTAAAGGTATGTCATTGGGTGTGTGAGTGGCTGTATATGTAGTTGTATGGATGTGTGAGTGGATATGTGAGTGGTTGTATTGGGTGTGAGTGGCTGTATGGATGAGTGAAAGGGTGTATGAGTTTTATATTAGTGTGACTAGGTATGTAAGTAGTTGTATGACTGAGTGTTTGATTAACTGTGTGGGTGTGTGAGTGGGTGAGTAAGTGATTGTATGAGTGGGTGAGTGGGTGTCTCAGTGGTTGTATGGGTGTGTAAGTGGGTGTGTGTGTGAGTAAGTGTGACCGGTTTATGAGTGTGTGAGTGGTTGTATGGATCTATAAGTGGGTGTGTAATTGGTTGTTAAAGTGTGTGAGCATGTGTGTGTGAGTGGTTGTGTGGATGTGTGAGTGGGTGAGTAAGTGGTTGTATGGGTATGTAAGTGGGTATGTGAGTGGTATTGTGTGTGAGTAAGTGTGTGAGTAGTTTGTGAGTATATGAGTGGTTGTATGGATCTCTAAGTGGGTGTGTAATTGGTTGTATGGGTATATGAGTGGATGTGTGAGTGGTTGTGTGTGTGTGTGTGTGTGTGAATGGATGTGTGAGTGGTTCTGTAGATGATGTCATCAGTGATGTCATTTGAGATGTCATCAGAGATGTCACTGACCATGTCATGAGTGATGTAATGTGTGATGTCATAAGCTGTGCATTGCGGGGGCATACGTTATAGTTAGCTCAGGTAACAATAACTGCAGACTTTCTACGGTTTTGTGCAAGTACCATCTGAGCCTAACTACAATGCCACTGTAACCTTTGGTTTTTTCAGTGAATTTCTACTTTTTTATGTTATTTCCTAACTATCCTTGTAACTTTTGTTTTTTTAGGTAATTTCAAAGACTTTTCTAATTTTATTTCCAACCTGTAATCTTTGAGAGTGGGTGTGAATGGCTGTATAGGTCAGTGATAATTGATGTATTTAAACCATGATTTTAATGCTTTGACAAAAACCAGATGGGTTTTGTTTGAAACTCGGCTCCAGACAGGATATAACATGTGCAAACATGAAGTATATTGTTTATGTCTATGACCGCTAAAAAAATTGTTGCACTTGTCACTTTAAAAAAAAGGCAGAAAAGGCAAAGTAAAGCTGTGGAGCGCGTCATGTGATCAAGGCCCTTCAGGGCTGAAACGCGTAATGGCTGACAACTGGTGAACGGAACAATAAAGAATTTTGCACTTATCTGATGGTCCGTGCTCCAGTCCTTGTGGAGGATCTGCAAACGGTGGTGGAGTGCTTTTGACACATATATATATATATATATATATATATATATATATACCATAAAGTCCATAAGAACGTTGTACCAATACCTGGCAGACCGATCATCTCTGTTATTGACAGTGTGGGAGAACATGTTGCACAATATGTGGACTATTTCTTGCAGGACTTGGTAAAAGGATTACCCACATATGTGAAAGACACAGGGGATTTCTTAACAAAAATCAGTGGCATTGTGTGGGCAGATGACTTGATGCTTATTACTTTATACATAGAGTCACTGTACACAAGTATAGAACACCAGACAGGTTTAAAAGCGGTCAGGCATTTCTTAGACACAAGACCCTGTGAATACCACCAGCACAATAAGATATTGCTTGCCCTCATTTCTTGGTGTCTCCATAATAATTACTTTATGTTTGGAAAGGAAATTTTTAAACAACTAAGAGGAGTAGCAATGGGAGCTTGTTTCTCCCCCAGCTATGCGTGCTTGCATGTTGGCTGGTGGGAGGAACAGGTTCTTAAGAAAGAACATCAGGAGATGTTCACACAACACATAATGTACTGGCTTCGTTATATTGACAACGTTTTTATTGTATGGAAAGGTGACGAGGGGAGTGCCAGGCAGTTCATCAGGGCAATCAATACCAACTCTGCCAACCTCAATTTTACATCTCATATGAGTAGGTTGAACATTGAATTTTTAGATGTGAGAATCTACGTTAGTAAGGGGAAATTGGAAACAACTCTATTTAGGAAAACTACAGCAGGTAATGCAACATTACACGCAAGCAGTGCACATCCTAAGCACCTCATTAGGAGTATCCCGTACGAGGGAAATCCTAAGATTAAAACGCATACGTAGTTCACAAACAGATTTTGAGAACTGTACACATGAGGCACTCGCTAGGCTGAAGAATAGAGGTTACAGCGTGAAAATACTGAAGGAGGCAGTTAGCAAAGCAGAAGAACGGCCACGGGCAACACTGCTACCACAATTGGAAGAAATAGTAGAACCCCCACTCGTAGATGAAAATCCTCGATTGATAACCACATACAGCCAACAGGAAATTAAAATAAGATCTATAATAAGGAAAAATTGGCTGATTGTTCTCACCGACAATGTCCTAGGAACCAGACTCCCCACATTTCCTAACATCACAATCTATGGGGTCTAAACTAGTTAAGAATAGCCCGGAACTAGGCCCTACTGGTACATGGCTGAAACCCAGACAGGGTTTTTTCAAATGTTCATCGTGCTGAGCGTGCAAATTTGGAGTCAACATGACTAACTTCACTACTCCATTTTGTCAGGAAGAGACGGCCATAAAGGGCAGCTATAATTGCAGAACAGAGTATGCAGTGTATGTTCTGACATGCACCTGTGGCTTAAGATACGTTGGGATGGAAGAGGCAGGAATAGGGAACGACTTCTAAGGCAGTTGGAAACTCGCATGATTCTTGAATTTGACAGCAAAGCACCAAACGGGCTGAACAACACTGAGGACATGCATAACTTTTTGTAAAGACTCCCCCCAAAATTTTTTGTAGTAGCCATTTTTTGTAAAAACCTATTTTTTACACCGCCATCATGAAGAGTAGTGCTCTTAAGACTGGAGCAAGGCTGTGATTATAACACAAAAACTATCAGTCCTTTACCTGCTGCCACCCAAATGTAAATATTGTTTTAACATCCCAAATGTTATTCTTAGAGTTAAGGTTTTAGTATAGGCACTAGCACTTTTATATTTAGATATGTATTTACACAGCACTTGGCACTTTACTTTGACATAGCATTTTTTGCACAAATTGTAGAAGCTGCTAGGCACGGAAGCACTTTTGATGAGTGAGATAACAAAACAGATATTCTGCAAATATGGATATCATTAAAGTAGGAAAAATGAACTTTTAGCACCATATATCCAAGTATACTATAGAAATGTGGTTATCATACTATTGAGTGTGAGTTTAAAGCAACAGCATTCAGGCTGATATGAGATACCGCAGTGATCATAATAATAGCATGGAAAACATAGAAATCGGCTTTTATGCTGCAATATTTCCATAGATGTGTGTACATGTTTATCTATGTTTCAATGTGTATGTATTTATCTATTTAGTTAGGCGACTTGCGCGACTGATTAAATACTTTATCCTAAGTTTTAGGATACATTTTATACTCACAAGCTCGCAGCTACTTTGGATTTTCCAACGCTGTAATATTTGCAATGGCAAGAGCGAGCACGAGTTACCACACCAGCGCTAGCCTTTAGGAGAATGACATTACAGATGCCTTCAACCTCCATATCATTATAGCACCATGTATGCAGTCATTGGTCAGCACTTAGATTACAGTAATATGACACTGCAGTAAAGCAATGATACTGCAGTAAAAGTGCCACATCATGTTGTAAAGTGCTTATCTGAACGAATACCACTGTAGAAAGACTACTGCTTACTCACCATGTATATATAGATCACCTTCACTTGCAGTGCACTATGTGAACAAGGCCGCATGTCTGGCGGCCGAAACGCGTCTTTGGACAATGATGGTTAATTAATAAAACACCTTGCCACTTCAACTGCTGTGGAGTCTGTGTCCTTGTGTAGTGCCGGTGTGACTGGACACTCTTGGATTTTCATGTGTATTTATCTATTTATGCATATTTGTGAATATTTATATATTTATTTATTTATTCACAGCACTCAAAAATATATTCTAAGTAACATTGTATCATGTGTATAGATATAAACAACAGATGGTGCTTTGAGCAAATTGAAACTCATAGTGTTTCCTCTATGTTAATTATCACGTGACTGTAGGGAGGTGTGCACAAAGCATTTAAAAAAGTATGGTGGAATGCGTTCTGTATGTGATCAAGGGCACTAGTTGCTCGAAACGCGTTATCAGAGGAGTGAGGAGGAATAAACAACAACTTGCCATTCTATCCGGGTGTCCGTTACTCTCTTTTCGCCGAGAGGAGGTTCTGGGAGTGCTGTGGTTGTGCATATATATATATATATATCGAAAACCACAATCCTGATGTAACATCCTCATCAAACGGGAAATCAGGTACGGACCACCGAGTAAATTAAATATTGCTGTGCTTTATTGTGGATGTCAGCAGCATGACGCGTTTCGACCGAGTTTCCCCGGTCTTGATCACATGACATGTCAGGACCCAATCACGTTTATATACAAATGCACTATGAGAGCAGTCCCTCCCATACCTTTCGTAGAGCTAGACAACAGACTACTTTATCATCATGATCAAGTGGCTACATAAATCAGGGCAGTATTGTATCAATTAATGTGTAAATACAAATAAATAATTAATTGCTTTCTCTGCTAATAGTAGATACAAATAGTTGCACATTTCCACTACCAAAATTAGTTGAATACAGAATTACTGTATATACGAAATATAGGGCCAGTGCCCAATAGTATGGTAGTTTCAAGTAACCAAAATTCAACATGACACTCATTGTAGCTTACATCTGTTGATCAACTAAAGTGCATAGTGCAAAATTCGTGCCAAAAAAAGTGCAAATAGTGCTTAACAAACTATACTTGTGATAAAAGTAAATACGAGCCAACTATTAAGTCATAGTTGATTCACTTACTAAAATAATAAAATATCATAGGATGGCTGGACATAAGCTCAAAACCTTAATATCATGAGTATAAAGTGCTAATGCAAAACACAATAAATATACACATCAATGTGTTATGCCTGATACCTGAGACCTTATATTGCATTAATTTCAATAGCAATTTTAACTTTTCACTTAAATGTGCAAAAAACAGCAGTGCAAATACGCATATTGGAGATAACCAAAGTTAAGACCTCTTATTCCAATATTTTTCATTTCACCCAAATAGAACAACAGTCATTAATACAACTATATAACTTAACCAATAATCGCCAGACCATAAACCTCACAGACACCGTATAAAAACCAGTAAAACCAGCTAAAACACAGTATAAATAAGGCTAAAATCCACCTAAAAATCAGTCAAGCTAAAAAGATGTATAATTAATATAACCTCATTTCATATATATAGCAGCAATAGAAAACAACAAATAGATGCAGGTCTTTGATCGGGGGATCTCCACATAGCTAATACATATTTGGTAAAGGCTCATTAATGAATAGCGATGTTATAAACAATGTTATAAAAAGTTATAGAGATCCTCTCCAGTATTCAGGCCATTTGGCATCTTTGTATCAAGTTGTAAAATATATTGACTCTCCAGCTGCCGCAACTTTCTTTCCCTGTTGCCCCCTCTTAATGACCTGGGGACTGCATCAATTACAAAATAACAAAGATCATTTAAGTTCTTTTGATGAACAAGTTTAAAATGGCGAGCAACCGGATAGCTGGGATCTGAATTTACAATCGCACGCAGGTGTTGTAAAATGCGATTAAAAACCTGAAGCTTGGTGCTACCTACGTACTGGAGATGACATGTACATTCCAGTACGTATACCGCATGGTCAGTTTTACAAGTAAAAAGCCCATTAATTTTACATGGGGTGTGTGCGAAAGCATCCAAGTACTCCTGTTTATTGATCCCAAACTTGCATGCCCTGCAGGAGCTGCATTTGTAGAATCCTGTCCTAGTAGAAAGCCAATGTCTCGTGTTGCATACTTCCGGACTAGTTTTAACAAGAGCATCCCTCATAGAGGGTCCCTTCTAAAAGTAATGGCTGGCCTTTCATCCAGTATTGGGCGAGAGTAATGTCAGTTTTCAATATAGGCCAATTTTTATTTATAATATTTCTAACTTGTTTCTCATGGCAACTATATGTAATTATTAAACGTACCGCACTATCCTCCCTGTGCGTTTTACTTACTCTCCCTGTTATTACTTTGCCAGTTCTATTTGGCAGGACAGTTTCACTCCCTGTATTGTGTACTTTAGTTAAAGCTGTTTGCAAATCCCTCGTATCATATCCGCGAGCCTGAAACCTTTGTACAGAGTCAGCTAGGCATTGTGTAAGGTCAGTATTATTGCTGCATATTCTTTTGATTCTTAAAAACTCCCCATACGGGATGCTCTTAATGAGGTGTCTGGGGTGGGAGCTGCTAGCATGTAGAGTTGAATTCCCAGCTGTTACCTTTCTATGAAGTTTAGTTTGGATGATATTATCCTCAATATAGATTTCAACATCAAGGAACTCTACCTTTTCATTGCTTATAGTAGCAGTAAATTCAAGATTCAAGTTATTAACACTGATAGCATTGACAAAGTTCTGTGCCGATTCTTTAGACCCATGCCAGATTATACACACATCGTCTATAAATCGCCACCATTTGATAACATGTTTGGCAAACAGCTCCCCGTGAGTCTGGCCGAGGACATGTCTCTCCCACCAGCCAACGTGCAAACACGCATAGCTGGGGGAGAAACATGCCCCCATAGCCACCCCACGCAGTTGCTGATGCACCTCCTTGTTAAACAAGAAAAAGTTATTCTGTAAACACAATTCAATCATTCTTAATAGCATTTTGTTATGCTGGTTAAATTGCACACTCCTACTGGATAAAAAATGCTGTACTGCATTTAAACCATCACAATGATTGATACTTGTGTAGAGGGAGCATATGTCCATAACTATAAATTGATATTCTTCATTCCAGGTGACTTCTCTAAGTTTGCTGAGGAAATGGCATGTGTCCTTAATGTAGGATGGAAGATTTTCCACATATTCATGTAAATAAAAATCCACATATTTTGACGTGGCTTCAAGAAGGCTTCTTTGTGCCGAAATAATCGGACGTCCAGGCACAGGGAATATTTGTTTGTGCACCTTTGGAATGAAGTATAGTGTTGGAGTAATTGGATGATCATTCCTAAGGAAATCATGCTCATGTTTACTGATCAGTCCTTCTCTTTTCCACTGTGCCAGCTCTTTAAACACTTGGTCTTTTACTGATTTGAGTTCCTGGAATGAGGCTTTCCTATAGCACATTGGATCATTCAAATGCCGTTCTGCTTCCTCTAAATATGCATCACGGGGCCACAACACTATATTTCCCCCTTTATCAGCTTTGTTGACAATTATATTGCCATTGTCATTGATTTTCCGCATGTGTTTGGAGTATTGTGTCTCAGAATAACTTCTATGTTTATGTTTTTGTACAATAGTGCGATTGAGCTTCTTCAAGTCCTCAATTACGCAATCGCTAAAAGTATCTATTGCGTCTTTAGGCATAAGGGGAATAAAAGTTGATGGTGGGCGGAATGGACTTGCTGCTGCATACCCACTTACAATGCCCATTTGTTGGAGCTCTACCTGTGTATCTAGAATGGTATCTTCGGTATGTCCTGCCAATGCGTACATGGATCTTAATGTAGAGATGTCTGCTGTTTGAAGATTTATGCTTGGTTGATTTGCAGCAATGACGGTAGCAGCTGTTTCACTGGCTTTGTTCAACTTAAAATGTTTGATCAATTTAAGTTTGCGTATGAACTTAAATACATCTATACGCGATTGCACATATTTAAAACCATTTTTAGGGCAAAAAGATAATCCCAATGCCAGTAACTGTGTCTCAGCAGGATTCAATTCAGTTTCTGTCAGATTAATAACTGTATTAGCGGTACTGGTCGTGTTGTTTACTGCAGGGTCGTTGGTTCCCTCTCCTATATATATAAACAAAGGTTACGGGGACGTTATAGTTAGGAAATAGTATTTTAAAAAACTCACTGAAAAAAACAGAGGTTACAGGGACGTTATAGTTAAGTTCAGATTGTACAAGCATAAAACCACAAGCCATAGAAATTCAGCAGTTATAGTTACCCGGGCTAACGATAAGTTATGCCCCTGCACTGCTTATGACCTCACATATTATATCTCTCATGACATGGTCAGTGACATCACTGATGACATCTCTGATGACATCTCAAATGACAAAACTGATTACATCATCCTGTGATTGTAACTGTTTCATACATGATTATGGCACTTAAAAATATATAATAAGCTACTGCATTAGTTACATTATAATTTGTTCTCTACTACTAGTAAGTGATACTATTCCTAACATATGTCATCTGAGTCGCTGTGTCATTGTGGGTATCAGTGTGTGTGTGTGTGTGTGTGGGTGTCTCAGTGGCTGTATGGATGTGTGACTGGGTATGTGAGCGCCTGTGTGAATGTGTAAGTGGGGTTGTGAGTGGCTGTATATGTCTGTCAGTGGGTTGTAGAGTGGCTATATAGGTATGTCAGTGGGTATGTGAGTGGCTGTATATGTAGCTGTATGGATGTGTGAGTGGATATGTGGGTGGTTGTATTGGGTGTGAGTGGCTGTATGGATGAGTGAAAGGGTGTATGAGTTTTATATTAGTGTGACTAGGTATGTAAGTAGTTGTATGACTGAGTGTTTGATTAACTGTGTGTGTGTGTGAGTGGGTGAGTAAGTGATTGTATGAGTGTGTTCGTGGGTGTCTCAGTGGTTGTATGGGTGTGTAAGTGGGTGTGTGTGTGAGTAAGTGTGACCGCTTTATGAGTGTGTGAGTGGTTGTATGGATCTTTAAGTGGGTTTGTAATTGGTTGTTTAAGTGTGTGAGTATGTGTGTGTGAGTGGTTGTGTGGATGTGTGAGTGGGTGAGTAAGTGGTTGTATGGGTATGTGAGTAGTATTGTGTGTGAGTAAGTGTGTGAGTAGTTTGTGAGTATATGAGTGGTTGTATGGATCTCTAAGTGGGTGTGTAATTGGTTGTATGGGTATATGAGTGGATGTGTGAATGGTTGTGTGTGTGTGAGTGGATGTGTGAGTGGTTCTGTAGATGATGTCATCAGTGATGTCATTTGAGATGTCATCAGAGATATCACTGACCATGTCATGAGTGATGTAATGTGTGATGTCATAAGCAGTGCATTGCGGGGGCATAAGTTATAGTTAGCTCAGGTAACAATAACTGCAGAATTTCTACGGTTTTGTGCAAGTACAATCTGAGCCTAACTACAATGCCACTGTAACCTTTGGTTTTTTCAGTGAATTTCTACTTTTTTATGTTATTTCCTAACTATCCTTGTAACGTTTTTTTTAGTGAATTTCAAAGACTTTTCTAATTTTATTTCCAACCTGTAATCTTTGAGAGTGGGTGTGCATGGCTGTATAGGTCAGTGATAATTGATGTATTTAAACCATGATTTTAATGCTTTGACAAAAACCAGATGGGTTTTGTTTGAAACTCGGCTCCAGACAGGATATAACATATGCAAACATGAAGTGTAATGTTTATGTCTATGACCGCTAAAAATTGTTGCACTTGTCACTTTAAAAAATGGTAGAAAAGGCAAAGTGAAGCTGTGGAGCGCGTCATGTGATCAAGGCCCTTCGGGGCTGAAACGCGTAATGGCTCACAACTGGTGAACGGAACAATAAAGAATTTTGCACTTATCTGATGGTCCGTGCTCCAGTCCTTGTGGAGGATCTGCAAACGGTGGCGGAGTGCTTTTGACACATATATATATACCATAAAGTCCATAAGAACGTTGTACCAATACCTGGCAGACCGATCATCTTTGTTATTAACAGTGTGGGAGAACATGTTGCACAATATGTGGACTATTTCTTGCAGGACTTGGTAAAAGGATTACCCACATATGTGAAAGACACAGGGGATTTCTTAACAAAAATCAGTGGCATTGTGTGGGCAGATGACTTGATGCTTATTACATTAGACATAGAGTCACTGTACACAAGTATAGAACACCAGACAGGCTTAAAAGAGGTCAGGCATTTCTTAGACACAAGACCCTGTGAATACCACCAGCACAATAAGATGTTGCTTGCCCTCATTTCTTGGTGTCTCCATAATAATTACTTTATGTTTGGAAAGGAAATTTTTAAATAACTAAGAGGAGTAGCAATGGGAGCCTGTTTCTCCCCCAGCTATGCGTGCTTGCATGTTGGCTGGTGGGAGGAACAGGTTCTTAAGAAAGACCATCAGGAGATGTTCACACACCACATAATGTACTGGCTTTGTTATATTGACGACGTTTTTATTGTATGGAAAGGTGACGAGGGGAGTGCCAGGCAGTTCATCAGGGCAATCAATACCAACTCTGTCAATCTCAATTTTACATCTCATATGAGTAAGTTGAACATTGAATTTTTAGATGTGAGAATCTACGTCAATAAGGGGAAATTGGAAACAACTCTATTTAGGAAAACTACAGCAGGTAATGCGACATTACACACAAGCAGTGCACATCCTAAGCACCTCATTAGGAGTATCCCGTACGGGGGAAATCCTAAGATTAAAACGCATCTGTAGTTCACAAACAGATTTTGAGAACTGTACACATGAGGCACTCGCTAGGCTGAAGAATAGAGGTTACAGCGCGAAAATACTGAAGGAGGCAGTTAGCAAAGCAGAAGAACGGCCAAGGGCAACACTGCTACCACAATTGGAAGAAATAGTAGAACCCCCACTCGTAGATGAAAATCCTCGATTGATAACCACATACAGCCAACAGGAAAGGAAAATAAGATCTATAATAAGGAAAAATTGGCCGATTGTTCTCACTGACAATGTCCTAGGAACCAGACTCCCCACATTTCCTAACATCACTTTTAGAAAATCACAATCTATGGGGTCTAAACTAGTTAAGAATAGCCCGGAACTAGGCCCTACTGGTACATGGCTGAAACCCAGACAGGGTTTTTTCAAATGTTCATCGTGCCGAGCGTGCAAATTTGGAGTCAACATGACTAACTTCACTACTCCATTTTGTCAGGAAGAGACTGCCATAAAGGGCAGCTATAATTGCAGAACAGAGTATGCAGTGTATGTTCTGACATGCACCTGTGACTTAAGATACGTTGGGAGCACTAAGCTACAGGTGCATGTCAGAATCCTGCAACACTTAAGGGCAATCATAAACAACGATCCCTCTTACCCTGTGGCACGACATTTCAAGAGCATGCACAACAACGATGTCAACTGTCTGACATACTATGTGGTTGATGCCATTCCCATCCTCCAAAGAGGCAGGAATAGGGAACGACTTCTAAGGCAGTTGGAAACTCGCATGATTCTTGAATTTGACCGCAAAGCACCAAACGGGCTGAACAACACTGAGGACATGCATAACTTTTTGTAAAGACTCCCCCCAAAAATTTTTGTAGTAGCCATTTTTTGTAAAAACCTATTTTTTACACCGCCATCATGAAGAGTAGTGCTCTTAACACTGGAGCAGGGCTGTGATTATAACACAAAAACTATCAGTCCTTTACCTGCTGCCACCGAAATGTAAATATTGTTTTAACATCCCAAATGTTATTCTTAGAGTTAAGGTTTTAGTATAGGCACTAGCACTTTTATATTTAGATATGTATTTACACATCACTTGGCACTTTACTTTGACATAGCATTTTTTGCACAAATTGTAGAAGCTGCTAGGCACGGAAGCACTTTTGATGAGTGAGATAACAAAACAGATATTCTGCAAATATGGATATCATTAAAGTAGGAAAAATGAACTTTTAGCACCATATATCCAAGTATACTATAGAAATGTGGTTATCATACTATTGAGTGTGAGTTTAAAACAACAGCATTCAGGCTGATATGAGATACCGCAGTGATCACAATAATAGCATGGAAAACATAGAAATCTGCATTTATGCTGCAATATTTCCATAGATGTGTGTACATGTTTATCTATGTTTCAATGTGTACGTATTTATCTATTTATGCATATTTGTGAATATTTATATATTTATTTATTTATTCACAGCACTCAAAAATATATTTTAAGTAACATTGTAACATGTGTATAGATATAAACAACAGATGGTGCTTTGAGCAAATTGAAACTCATAGTGTTTCCTCTATGTTAATTATCACGTGACTGTAGGGGGTGTGCACAAAGCATTTAAAAAGTATGGCGGAATGCGTTCTGTATGTGATCAAGGGCACTAGTTGCTCGAAACGCGTCATCAGAGGAGTGAGAAGGAATAAACAACAACTTGCCATTCTAACCGGGTGTCCGTTACTCTCTTTTCGCCGAGAGGAGGTTCTGGGAGTGCTGTGGTTGTGCATATATATATATATATATATATATATACACATATATAAACAAAGGTTACGGGGACGTTATAGTTAGGAAATAGATTTTTTAAAAACTCACTGAAAAAAACAGAGGTTACAGGGACGTTATAGTTAAGTTCAGATTGTACAAGCACAAAACCACAAGCCATAGAAATTCAGCAGTTATAGTTACCCAGGCTAACGATAACTTATGCCCCTGCACTGCTTATGACCTCACATATTATATCTCTCATGAGATGGTCAGTGACATCACTGATGACATCTCTGATGACATCTCAAATGACATCACTGATTACATCATCCTGTGATTGTAACTGTTTCATAAATGATTATGGCACTTAAAAATATATAATAAGCTACTGCATTAGTTACATTATAATTTGTTCTCTACTACTAGTAAGTGATACTATTCCTAACATATGTCATCTGAGTCGCTGTGTCACTGTGGGTATCAGTGTGTGTGTGTGTGTGTGGGGGGGGGTGTCTCAGTGGCTGTATGGATGTTTGACTGGGTATGTGAGTGGCTGTGTGAATGTGTAAGTGGGGTTGTGAGTGGCTGTATATGTCTGTCAGTGGGTTGTAGAGTGGCTGTATAGGTATGTCTGTGGGTGTGTGAGTGGCTGTATATGTAGTTGTATGGATGTGTGAATGGATATGTGAGTGGTTGTATTGGGTGTGAGTGGCTGTATGGATGAGTGAAAGGGTGTATGAGTTTTATATTAGTGGACTAGGTATGTAAGTAGTAGTATGACTGAGTGTTTGATTAACTGTGTGGGTGTGTGAGTGGGTGAGTAAGTGATTATATGAGTGTGTGAGTGGGTGTCTCAGTGGTTGTATGGGTGTGTAAGTGGGTGTGTGTGTGAGTAAGTGTGAACGGTTTATGAGTGTGTGAATGGTTGTATGGATCTATAAGTGGGTGTGTAATTGGTTGTTTAAGTGTGTGAGTATCTGTGTGTGAGTGGTTGTGTGGATGTGTGAGTGGGTGAGTAAGTGGTTGTATGGGTATGTAAGTGGGTGGGTGAGTGGTATTGTGTGTGAGTAAATGTGTGAGTAGTTTGTGAGTATATGAGTGGTTGTATGGATCTCTAAGTGGGTATGTAATTGGTTGTATGGGTATATGACTGGATGTGTGAGTGGTTGTGTGGGTGTGTGAGTGGATGTGTGAGTTGTTCTGTAGATGATGTCATCAGTGATGTTATTTGAGATGTTATCAGAGATGTCACTGACGATGTCATGAGTGATGTAATGTGTGATATCATAAGCAGTGCATTGCGGGGGCATAAGTTATAGTTAGGTCAGGTAACAATAACGGCTGATTTTCTATGGTTTTGTGCATGTACAATCTGAGCCTAACTACAATGCCACTGTAACCTTTGGTTTTTTCAGTGAATTTCTACTTTTTTTATGTTATTCCCTAACTATCCTTGTAACGTTTGTTTTTTTTGTGAATTTCAAAGGCTTTTCTAATTTTATTTCCAACCTGTAATCTTTGAAAGTGGGTGTGAGTGGCTGTATAGGTCATTGAGTGGGTGTGTGAGTGGATGTATGGGTCAGTGAGTGAGTGTGTGAGTGATTTTGTGGGTGTGTGAGTGGCTGTATGGGTGTGTGAGTGGATGTGTGATCGGCTGTATGGGTCTGTGAGTGGGTGTGTGAATAGCTGTATGGGTCAGTGACTGGGTGTGTGAGTGACTGTATGGGTCTGTTAGTGGGTGTGTATGGGTGTATGAGTGGGTGTGTGAGTAGTTTTGCGGGTGTATTAGTGGGTGTGTGAGTAGATTCGTGAGTCAGTAAGTTGGTGTGTGAGTGGCTGTATGGCTCCATGAGTCAGTATATGAATAGCTGAATGGGTGTGTGAGTGGGTTTGTGAGTGGCTATATGGGTCTGTGAGTGGGTGTGGGTGTGGCTGTATGGGTGTGAGTGGTTGTACGGCTCTGTAAGTTAGGTGCATGAGTAGCTGTATAGGTGTGTTAGTGGAAATATTCATGTTTTATGGGTTTGTGAGTGGCTGTATGGGTCTCTGAGTGGGTGTTTGAGTGACTGTATGGGTCTGTGAGTGTGTGAGTTGGTTTGTTGGTGTGTGAGTGGGTGTGTAAGTGACTGTATGGTTTGGTGAGTGGGTCTCTGAGTCCTGTGTGGGTGTGTCAGTTGCTGTATGAGTGACTGTACCAGAAGGGAATCTCACCTGCCTCTTTATCCAACAAGAGTCCACAGTTTTGCACAAAATGTCGACCCAACTAGAGTACTTTCTACTGATAATTAGTAAGTGCTAGCTCATTGGGTAAATTTCTTGTGCATATTCTACACTACAGCTGTGTAATGGACCAAGAGGAAATGTCTCCAGTGACCTTTTCTGTGTTTAATTTCAGCAATGTGATTGTTCCTCGTGTGTCTTCTTCCAGAAATCTGTAATAACATGAATCTTCCTATAGAGAAGATGATGAGACTACAAATAGGTGAATCTCCATCAAACAAGGGTACTTCCTATTAACTATATAAATTAAGTGCTTCTTTGTTTGGTGGAGATGTCCTCATATTCATTGCATGAAGAAGGCGTCACCAAAATTGGTGGGACACATGCTGGGGTACCTTTTGGTAAGCTGTCCGTCATCCTGGCAAAAGGCGGGAAGACCTTTGCATACTACTAAGGTGGATGAGGCGGAGCCAAACTGGGGAGGCTTCCGGGTGATTTTGTACATTTGCATACTTGTAGTAATTTGAAAAGAAAGAACCCACTCAGCACAGTCACTACAGATTGTGCTCCAATAGATCAACAATGCATTCATCTCGATGCAGTATTTCAGATCGTTTTCCAGTGTGGAATTGCAGAGAAAACACACTTGCTTTGCCTTCGCCAAGCCCAGAAAGTTTCTTTACAGAAGGGGAGGGGGGCCGTGCTAAGAGGCGGAAACAGGGAGAAGAAACTCCACCAATTTGAGTCTAGATATATACTAGAACTAGACAGCAAAGTCACCAATGTTTTAAATATGGAAGTGGCTCTGTTCACATTCCTTTGAATCCCTTTCTTGATTCAAGATGAAATACAAAGTAGGAATCAGGTTAAGTTTAGTTCACTGAGGGGCATATTCACAAGGACCTACCGCCGATTTATCTCCACCTTAGCCCAACAAAAGTGGAGATCGATTTAACACCCCATTCACAAGCGGGTGCAAACTGCAGACATCGCCAGTATTCCTGCGACAACTGCCCCAAAATGTATCTCCACGGTGGACACCACCAACTAACCCTAATGAGATGCAGAGTAGGCGTTCCCGTGCAAAAACACACGAAAACACCACAACACCACTTTCACAATGAACAGTCAGATCTGCGATGCGAGTCAAAACCACACGATAAGCACGGTAGCAGCAGGGATTTAACACCTGCATTTTGCTGGTGTAAAGCAGGACGACTACCTGCAGCATGAAAGGGAGCCCAGCCCAAAGCCACATCTGAAGAACCACAGATGCCATGGAGACAATGATCATGCAGCTCCGAGACCCATGAGGGCCACAACACCCACCGCCACCCACCCCAGGCCCGCCACCACCCCCAGGGCCCGTCCCGCCCCCCCCCCCGGGAACACCACAGAGGCAGCGTACACAAAGACAGCGGACCCACCTGAAACGCACCTGCCGCCCAGACCCAACGCCAGAGGAGGACATTGCCCACCACAGGCCCAAAAGGACAACCAACCCCTGCATCCTGACCCACATCCCCCACCTGCTGACGGTACCAACCCAGCGGACAACCAACATCCCTTCGCAGACAAAGCTGCCGGCTGCGCAGCACATGTCAGCCTCTGGTACCAGCCAACCCACAACTGCCAGAGTCGGAGGAATCACACAGCCAGCCCCATCCAAGGTCATCACACCTGTCCTGGATGCCTACATCAGCCTGGTACCCCAGCCCCTCCACTTCACCCACACTGCACAGGAGCAGCTGGAGACCAAGCAAGGCCCTACGCCCTAGCTGAATTCCCTCACGTGTCAGGGCCAATAAACTGCACACATGTACCCCTTGTGCCCCCTGCCGACACTGCACATAACTACCACAACAGAAAGCACACGCATCCCATGAATGTGCAGGCAATAGTGGACCGCACGGGACCCATCAACAATGTCGTGGCCAACTCCCCAGGCAGAGTGCATCATACTCACACCTCCCGACAGTCCATCATCACCCATCGCTCCCAGGATGGCACCCATGGCAATGCAGTGCTCGTTGGTAAGTCCAAAATGTACACCCCACACACCTCCAGCCCACAGTCATGCAACTCACAACACTGGCAATGGGCACGCAGCACAACTACACTCAACATGCCAACCGACCAGACACGACAACATGACTCCATTGGGAACTTGGCCTTGCCATGGCCACAACCCAGCCACGGCATTTCACCACAGATACACAATAGCCGGATGTGAGGAGAGGCATGGAGCAGGCATGTGCGAGAGCGGCAAGTGACTAAGGAATGTGAACCTACCCAATGCCAGGTGTGGCGTGGATGTGCCGGACAGACTTCAGTGTGCAAACCACGGAAATGGCCATGTGGAGATCAACTGCTGGTGCATGGAGTGTAGTGGCCAGTGGACGCTACCATGTCCCCACAGGCTGTGGGGCAGAATGCAGAAATGTCGCATGTTACATCCCCCCCTGTATGCGCGGGCAGAGTGGGTTGGCCCTGCGTATGCCAGGCCTGCATAGGGGTTTGAATAAAAAGCCCGTCACACTGGGCGTGGTTCTCTTCCGGAATGAACAACGCGTCTGCCAGGGCGGCGCCTCTCAGCCCGCCATGAGTCCTGCACCGAGCGCGGCGGGGCCTGCATCCCTGTGCGCCTGCTGCACCCCGGGCCGCTGGTCCCCAGACCTCTCATGCCTGCCCCAGCGCACCAACGAGGCTCTGCTCACCTGCCGACACCGGCGTGTATCAAAGAGGGCCCACCACGTGCCGGTGCAAGCTCCAAGCCCCAGGCCCGCGACCTTTGCAGCCTCCGCAGACCATCGCTGGCCTCCACGGCGCAGGGCCACAGTACTCCTCTTTAAACTGACTTACTCCACCGTCGTCCTCTTCGGCCCAGTTGGTCCCACATGTGGAACTGTGTCCTGAGTCTTGAATGGCAGTGACCCCAAGTCCGTGGCAGCAGCCACAGCACCAGACTCCCTTCGATCAGTGACGCATAATTCCGTATTGCAGCCACTAACCCTGTTCAATGCCAGCCGGCGACACGTGGTGCCACCAACCCTGTTCAATGCCAGCAGACGACACGTGGTGCCACTAACCCTGTTCAACACCAGCCGGCGACATGTGATGCCATCAACCCTGTTCAACGCCAGCAGGCGACACGTGGATGAGGGCACAGGCCTACACAGCGGTCCAGTGGGTCCCACATGTGGAACTGTGTCCTGTGTCATGAATGGCAGTGACCAGGTGTGTACTGCAGAGGTGATATCACTAAACTCCCTTCTATCAGTGAAGCAAAGGTATGCATCGCAAGCACACAACACGTGTCTGTGGGCCCGTGCTGACCGCTGCCCCCGGCCTACACTGAGGTCCAGTAGGCCCCGCATTCAGCACCCAGTCATGATTCATGATTGGCAGAGTCCATACCAGTGAACGCACGGAGAGGAGTAAGAGGAAGATGCGGTTCAGTCCGGATGAAAGCCGGATCCTCGTTACGGAGGTGACGGAACACTAGCAACAACTGACCTGGTGCCACTAACCCTGTTCACCGCAAGTCCGCGTCCCGTGGTGCCACTGAACCTGAACTACGCAGGCCGGTGGGACCACCAATGTAAGCTGGCAACACTCGGATGAGGGCCCCTGCTGACCGCTGCCCCAGGCCTACACTGCGGTCCAGTAGGTCACACATGTGGAACTGTGTCTTGGGTAAGATATGGAGGAGTCCACACCATTGGACTCGACTCATCGCAGGCGGCATCCCCTATCAGCACTGGTGCCACTAACTCTGTGCGCAATGACTCATGGGCACTGTCTGGTTGAACTTTGGTGGCGTCTGAGTCCATGGCCTGGGGGTTGTCTGCATCATCATCTGGCTGGGACGGACTTAGTGCCCGACATGTGACTGCTCCACTCATCTCCACCATGGTGGCTGTTTCAGCATGGTCCTGCCCTCGGCATCATGCCCTGGGGGTGCATCTTCCACTGTCCACTGATACACTCCCCGACGACCCCCTTTGACTTCTACGAGAACCTGCTCTGCTCTCGTGACCCTGCCCCAGTGCTCTGCAAGTCAGCGGCAGTGGGTGTAGGCCCGTGCAGGACGCTGTGCATCCGGGGCCACTAACTCTGTGCAGCTCAAGTCATGGGGCCTTTATGGTTGTGTCCTTTAACGCTGTACACTGTTGTCGTTTTTTGACTGCACCAGGTACTCCATGACGGCTGGTGTGCACACACCCCACACACATCCAACACAGGTGTCACTCGACATGTGAGCCTGCTAATAAAAGTGGCCGGGCGCACGTGCTCGTAGCCATTCACACCAGCTAAGCATGTGTGTCCGTGTGGTCATTATGTCAGCATGTTGGGCCCAGGCACTGCAACGTCACAGTGTGCTGTCTTCAGCGGAGGATACCATGTCACCTCAGCAGTGGCTGAAACCTTGGACATGTAGCTTCGCCCGCCCCCCCTTCATGCACAAGCGGCGTGTGCTGGTCCGGCGTACGTCAGGTCAGCGCAGGTGTGTGCTGAATCGGCAGGGGGATCTGGGCGTGGCTCTGGTCTGGCCTTGAGCAGGAAGTGAGGTAAGTGTGTCTCTGTGTTGGGGTGTTGTCACCACCATGGCCACAGTAGTCGATGTTGCAATGTTGCATGCACCCGGAGGGCGGGCCCGCACGTACGGGGAAATGTAGGAGCGCAAGCCCGCTCGGGGTCTTGGCACATGCATGCCAAGGGTTATGTGTATCAGTCCTGCGGCTGCATGAGTCATGTGTCTAGCCACATCGCGGCGCGGTCACAGCCAGCCATGGACTGTACACCTGTGTCCGCCCTGTCCGGACCATTGGCCTACACTCACATGTCCGCACACCCTCAATGGCCAGCTTCAAGGTGTTGGTGGGATGCCGCTGGACATGCGTGGACAGGCATGACAATGGTGTGCCGTAGGAGTGCACGTGATACAACCGCGCAGCGCACACATGTGTGGGGGCTCGTGGGAGGGAGGAGCAGCTGTGACGCAACGTCACACACAGTGATGCCGCTCATGTGCCACGTGCTAGGCATGTCATCCATGATTCCCTGGGTCGCAGACATCCCACCCCACCCACGGCAGGCCTCTGTACATCTCCTGTATGCATGCAGATGGTGAAGTTACTGTAGGGATGAAAGGTCCTTTGTCTGCACTACGGGCGGTAGCACATCTGCAGCTCCTCAATGGGACTTGCATGTGCCCAGCACCCCCTGACAGATACGATAGCATTTCCAGGCGACTCCCACACTACACACTGCCAGGCGTGAGGCCAATGTGTACACATCCCACACGCAGAAGTCCTTGGTCATAGTTAGCATGCGTGAAATGGCCTTCACACGTACTCCCACCACACCCCAGGCCTGCACCCGTTGCACACAGACACTGCTCTTTGCTCCGAGCTGTGGCGTTTCATCCACAGGACTGGCGCAGGTCATCACAGTGCCGCTTCAAGCAGTGCCACTGACGCAATGGCAGACCATCCGGGACACATGCTCAACTCCTGTCACGTGGACCTGTACCGTGCTCGTCTGCTGCATGTGCTGGGGGCACTGCCATTGGCGGTGCTGCGGATCAGTTACAGGCTGAGCTTCCGCCTTGCCAACGTCACCTGCGTTCAGCCTGTGTTGCACTGTCCCTCGTGCATATTCGAGTGGTCCATGGATGTCTGCCTCTCCAACGTTACGGTGGCTGACCTGGAGTTCGACGTGTGTGTGTGCCCCCTGTTGGCCCACGACCAGGAGTGTCACCGTGATGCCCGTTTATGACATGCCTGGATGTTTGGCATGCATGCTGGCAACTGGACCTGGGAGATTGCACGAGTCGTCGTGTGCAGTGACCACATTAAGCCGCTCCCCGATTGGGCTTTCGCGCATATTGAGGCCAGGGGTTGGAGTCAGCACATCTGTCCAGGACAGCTGATGGGTTACGTCGCCGACATGTCAGATGTGGTGGACAACGATCTCGCATTGGAAATGTTGGCCTACGCTGCTGCACTCGCGTTCATGGACGAGTGACTAGGTACCTGCAGCCAGGACTGCATGTGACCCATTGCATGTGTCCCGACGCCTGGTTGCATGTTGGGGATCTGGTCACATGTCCCTAGACGACAGTGGACATGGCTGCATTGGCCTGGACTCCTGATCCATGCGCGGACAACATGCGCGGGTTGGCAATGACTTGTGTTGGTGATGGACTCCCCCGGGGTGGACATGGGCGCTTTCTGATGTTCCTCATTCCGACATGCTGCTGCATTGGTCTGCATGTCGTGGCACTTCCCTTGGCCGTACTGACACGCAATTGTTGATAAAGTTTCTGCACGTTCACTTGTCTCCAACTGTGTTGAGTGTTTATTTGTATGCCAATGTGTGTGTCACGGCCTATCTGGGTCCCTGCCTTACATGCATTGCTACCCCATCAGGGCTGTGGGTTGGTACTTGTGCAATGTCATGTCCCTGTTTCGTGCTTTGCTAGATGCGTATGGCCATTTACAGGCCACAAGCGGGTGCACTTGTGTCCTGTGTTGGGTTGTGCATATGTTGGTGTTTGTACCACATTGTGTTGGATGTTGGGGTGCTCTGCTTCCTATGTGTGTGTGCTGCATTGAGTGTGTGGTGTCCCTTCAGCTCTGATTTGGCTCACCCTTCTCCCTTTCAGGCAGTGTGGTTTGACTTCTGTGCTTGTTCAGTGGTGTGGTATTGCCGACTTGTGTGACTTGTGCTTTTGGTTGGTGTTGTTCCTCTTGGGCATGGTTTGTCTGCAGTTGTGCTGTGCTTAATTGTGCATGTGTGCCATTGTGCCCATCTCCCCCCGTCCCCCCAGTCCCTGGTCGTTCCTCTCCCTGTTGCTGTTGTGTCTGTTGATTTTGAGCAGTTTCCGGTCCCCGACTCCTGCCACCATCTCCAGACTGATGTGGTGGACACCATTTCCTCCATGTCATCCAGCTCCTGGTGTGGCGCTGGACTCCCACCTCCGGTGTGCATTGCTGCCTTCTGGTTGTTGGCGTGTTTCTGCTTGTTTGTGCGTTTCGCATCATTCCAGCTGTTCTGGATTTCTGCCATTGTCCTCCTCCGCTCTCCGGCTGCATTCACCTTGTCCACGATGGCCTGCCATGTGGACTGTTTTGTTGCCAATGGTGCTTGTGGGGTTGTGTGCTTGCTCCGACTACCTCCATTGTGCTTTGCTGTTTTCTGTTTGGTTTGTCTTCCTTTTTCCTGCTTTTGTTGTGCTTATTCACGCATGCCGTATATGTGTTGCGGGCCTGGCGCTGCTTATCGCTGCTTTCCTCCTCGCGAATGGGCTGATCGCATGTTTTTTGGTGTTGGTGTTTTTGTTTTTATCTCCGTCTCGGTGGTTGTATCGCGGACATTGGCCGCGTTTTCGGCAAACTATCGCATGGTACTGCCGTGTTGTGAATTCCACGTTAACACGGGGTTGTTTTCCCGTGATAGGCTGCAATGTGTAAAGTAGTGTTAACATTTTTTGGAGATGTTTAGCACACGTTCTTATGAATATACCCCTGAGTTTGTACAACGGTACCAATTTATGAAAGTGTGATGAAACTATGTTTTGTTATTAACTTTTTAGCCCATCCTTAGGAAAGACACGTAAAAATGCGTGGTTTGTATAAAATGTGTGGCTTGTTTTTATAATTTGTATAATAATTTCTTTTATGCACAGCTGAGCAAAACCTGTTGATCAGCAATGATGATATTGGGGCGAAAAGAGACATGAAATATTCTAGTTGGAATTAAATAAGGAAATAAAGTATGCACTTATTAGCATGAATAGATACATTAGGTAAAACTGTGTAGTGTTTCATGTAAATCCTAGAATAAGACATCTAATGTGCAACTTATAGAGATCAGTCACTCGACGAGGAACAACTTTGTGTTCAAGAATTACAAAGTGACAGCCGCATCTTGTAACAGTGTGAAGCGTAAAATTGTTTCCATTTAAATTCACTTTGTGTTTCCGACTCATAAATACTGAACGGAAAAGAAGAAAACTGGTGTTTAAACTTTCATGTTTATAGCCGTTGTGAATTCACGTGTGTATATAAAGGTGAAAAAATGGTGTTTGACTGTTTGTGACCAAGGCACATGTTTGCTGCCAGAACACGGCAAGGGGCGAGTTCTCAATAAACCTGCAGAGAACGGATCTGAGTGTATGTGACTGTTTTGTTTAAAACTGTTTATCTATATATAAATCTATATATATATATATATATATATCATAGAAAAGTTCGTCCACAAGTGAAGGCGCACACAATGACAGGCGGATCCTGCCTTTCACAGAAGAATCCTTTATTCAGCAAAACCGGCATACACAACTGAATATTTAGTTGTGCCTTTCCCAACGCGTTTCAGAGCTCCTGCTCCTTGCTCACGGGACAGCATGCAAATGGGCAGATGCGAACAGAAGGAGTCCCTAATTAGCTGTTTTATCGCCCTCTAATGGGCTTCCTTCATCATCAGCGTCAACAGGCTTATGGGACTTGTAGTTCTATTGCTACGATATGACCCGTAGTGGGTTCTGCCTCAAACATCATTCTGTCAAACTCTCCATAGAGCCTTCAGTGCGTAGCCAGTTAAAAATCCATGCAACCTGCCATAATGTTTAAACGATTCCAGTGTATCTCAAATCCACAGTCCACATAACATTCCGAGTGGTGGTGCTGCCTTCCCAACCCGGACCGGCTGGAATATTTCATAGAAAAGTTCGTCCACAAGTGAAGGCGCACACAATGACAGGCGGATCCTGCCTTTCACAGAAGAATCCTTTATTCAGCAAAACCGGCATACACAACTGAATATTTAGTTGTGCCTTTCCCAACGCGTTTCGAAGCTCCTGCTCCTTGCTCACGGGACAGCATGCAAATGGGCAGATGCGAACAGAAGGAGTACCTAATTAGCTGTTTTATCGCCCTCTAATGGGCTTCCTTCGTCATCAGCGTCATCAGGCTTATGGGACTTGTAGTTCTATTGCTATGATATGACCCGTAGTGGGTTCTGCCTCAAGCATCATTCTGTCAAACTCTCCATTGAGCCTTCAGTGCGTAGCCAGTTAAAAATCCATGCAACCTGCCATCCTGTTTAAACGATTCCAGTGTATCTGAAATCCACAGTCCACATAACATTCCGAGTGGTGGTGCTGCCTTCCCGACCCGGACCGGCCGGAATATTTCATAGAAAAGTTCGTCCACAAGTGAAGGCGCACACAATGACAGGCGATATGACCCGTAGTGGGTTCTGCCTCAAGCATCATTCTGTCAAACTCTCCATAGAGCCTTCAGTGCGTACCCAGTTAAAAATCCATAGTCATATCGTAGCAATAGAACTACAAGTCCCATAAGCCTGATGACGCTGATGACGAAGGAAGCCCATTAGAGGGCGATAAAACAGCTAATTAGGGACTCCTTCTGTTCGCATCTGCCCATTTGCATGCTGTCCCGTGAGCAAGGAGCAGGAGCTCTGAAACGCGTTGGGAAAGGCACAAGGAAATATTCAGTTGTGTATGCCAGTTTTGCTGAACAAAGGATTCTTCTGTGAAAGGCAGGATCCGCCTGTCATTGTGTGCGCCTTCACTTGTGGACGAACTTTTCTATGATATATATATATATATATATATATATATATATATATATATATATATATATATATATATATATATATATATATATATATATATATATATATATATATATATATTCTGCTCCTGGGGTGTCCAACAAGCAAGCCACACTCGAACGTGCGCGCACCTTCCCCAAAGTGTTTCAACTGGTATGGGCAGTTTCATGTTTGATCACTTAAAAGCACCCGATTCGCCGACGCATTTCGTTAATCACTTCTTCAGAGGCAATCAGAGAGTGCATTTTGGTGCCTCTCTTCCTTCATTCGGCCATATCGTGCGCCCAGATGGGCTGTTCAATATGAAAACAACACGTTGCCTTGTGGGAATTGAAGTCCATTTATTAAAACCTCAATGGATGCTCTCCTAAATTCGTGCATAATAATGCTCTTACATGAGCCTCAAACATAAAAACTGTCCTCAATCCATCACGCACGCCCCACAAACTGGACTTCTCATGCTTACGTGTCCTGTGGCCCCCCTTGATCCGGAGTGGTGCGGCTCAGCGGCAAGACAGCCGCTCTTTATATTCTGCTCCTGGGGTGTCCAACAAGCGAGCTGCACTCGAACGTGCGCGCACCTTCCCCAAAGTGTTTCAACTGGTATGGGCAGTTTCATGTTTGATAACTTAAAAGCACCTGATTCGCCGACAAGTTTCGTTAATCACTTCTTCAGAGGCAATCAGAGGAGTGCATTTTGGGCCTCTCTTCCTTCATTCGGCCATATCGTGCGCCCAGATGGGCTGTTCAATATGAAAACAACACATTGCCTTGTGGGAATTGAAGTCCATTTATTAAAACCTCAATGGATGCGCTCCTAAATTCGTGCAGAATAATGCTCTCACATGAGCCTCAAACATAAAAACTGTCCTCAATCCATCACGCACGCCCCACAAACTGGACTTCTCATGCTTACGTGTCCTGTGGCCCCCTTGATCCGGGGTGGTGCGTCTCAGCGGCAAGACAGCCGCTCATTATATTCTGCTCCTGGGGTGTCCAACAAGCGAGCCGCACTCGAACGTGTGCGCACCTTCCCCAAAGTGTTTCAACTGGTATGGGCAGTTTCATGTTTGATCACTTAAAAGCACCTGATGCGCAGACGCGTTTCGTTAATCACTTCTTCAGAGGCAATCAGAGGAGTGCATTTTGGTGCCTCTCGTCCTTCATTCGGCCATATCGTGCGCCCAGATGGGCTGTTCAATATGAAAACAACACGTTGTCTTGTGGGAATTGAAGTCCATTTATTAAAACCTCAATGGAAGCGCTCCTAAATTCATGCAGAATAATGCTCTCACATGAGCCTCAAACATAAAAACTGTCCTCAATCCATCACGCACGCCCCACAAACTGGACTTCTCATGCTTACGTGTCCTGTGGCCCCCCTTGATCCGGGGTGGTGCGGCTCAGCGGCAAGACAGCCGCTCTTTATATTCCGCTCCTGGGGTGTCCAACAAGCGAGCCGCACTCGAACGTGCGCGCACCTTCCCCAAAGTATTTCAACTGGTATGGGCAGTTTCATGTTTGATCACTTAAAAGCACCTGATTCGCCGACGCGTTTCGTTAATCACTTCTTCAGAGGCAATCAGAGGAGTGCATTTTGGTGCCTCTCTTCCTTCATTCGGCCATATCGTGCGCCCAGATGGGCTGTTCAATATGAAAACAACACGTTGGCTTGTGGGAATTGAAGTCCATTTATTAAAACCTCAATGGATGCGCTCCTAAATTCATGCAGAATAATGCTCTCACATGAGCCTCAAACATAAAAACTGTCCTAAATCCATCACGCACGCCCCACAAACTGGACTACTCATGCTTACGTGTCATGTGGCCCCCCTTGATCCGGGGTGGTGCGGCTCAGCGGCAAGACAGCCGCTCTTTATATTCTGCTGCTGGGGTGTCCAACAAGCGAGCCGCACTCGAACGTGCACGCACCTTCCCCAAAGTGTTTCAACTGGTATGGGCAGTTTCATGTTTGATCACTTAAAAGCACCTGATTCGCCGACGCGTTTCGTTCACCACTTCTTCAGAGGCAATCAGAGGAGTGCATTTTGGTGCCTTTCTTCCTTCATTCGGCCATATCGTGCGCCCAGATGGGCTGTTCAATATGAAAACAACACGTTGCCTTGTGGGAATTGAAGTCCATTTATTAAAACCTCAATGGATGCGCTCCTAAATTCGTGCAGAATAATGCTCTCACATGAGCCTCAAACATAAAAACTGTCCTCAATCCATCACGCACGCCCCACAAACTGGACTTCTCATGCTTACGTGTCCTGTGGCCCCCCTTGATCCGGGGTGGTGCGGCTCAGCGGCATGTGGATTTGGGGGTCTCCTTGGAAGACCACCCAAAGGTGCAGGGTCCACCCTTAGTCCACGGGTCCGGGATACAAACAGACCAACACTGGAGCGCCGAGAGAAAGGATATTTATTACAATCTCATGAGATGGAGAGAGAGCATCAGCAACAGACACCGCAGCTTGTCTGAGGAGGCAAATCTGCCAAGCACTTTGGTTCCACGTCTTATATACCCTTCATCCCCACCCCAGGCGTGTATAGTAAAGAAAGAACACCATGATTATGAAAAGGGGGGGATGTTTACAGAAAACGATGAACACCATAATTATACAAAGGGAGACGTGTACAGTAAAACAATGAACACCATAATTATACAGGCAGAGGTCAATCTGATAAGTTAGCAGATGGTCACTGTTGGGCCCCTGCAGGGCGTAGGTGAACACCATAATTACACAACAAGCAGAGGTCAATCTGATAAGCTAGCAGATGGTCACTGTTGGGCCCCTGCAGGGCGTAGGTGAACACCATAATTACACAACAAGCAGAGGACAATCTGATAAGTCCGAAGATGGTAGCTGTCAAGCCCTGCAGGGCGAAGGGCAGGGTGAGGACAGAAAGCACAGGCGAACAGTCCTGTTCAACTGGGGTTAGCAAGAGTTCAGTCAGATTGTGGCAAACAAGGGCACGGACAGTCCTGCTTGGCTGGTTTAGCATGAGTTCAGGCAGGTCAGGAACAGGGCGTTGGTGGCAGTGCAGAGGTGAGGTGAATCAAGATGTGAAGCCACAGAGCATTTGTGACCCCTGTAGAGAGGTCGCAATGGAGGATGAAGTGCAAAATGGCTGAGCTAATGGCAAGACAACAGACATACTTTTCCACAGTCCCTCCTTTTGCCATAAGCGAAATCATTTTTAGTCAATTGCAATGTCCATCAATAGCTGTATCTCACGTTCAATCATTATTTTATTGTTCTTGACATGAGTATTTATAGGGACTGGCTTGATAGCACTTGTGCAGAGGCCGCAAAGTGGGGGACCACATTGAATGCAAAGACAGCAAAAGAAAATCAATACAAGAGGTATCAGGACGATCATTAGGACTTTCCATCCCCAAGTCAGTAGAAGTTGCCACAACCAGGGGCCAAGGGACCATGAGCCGGTATCTTGATGAAGATCAGAGGTGATTTGATGAAGCGTGGAAATAGCCTCATAGACAGATGAGGAATGGTCTGGGATGTACACACAGCAGCTGGTGCCGATGATGCGGCACGCTCCTCCGCGGTCAGCAAGGATGACGTCAAGGACCATGCGGTTTTGTAAAACGACAAGGCGTACCGCTTGGAGCTCCGCTGTGTTGTTGGCCAGAATACCAGCTGTGATGTTGACAGTTGCTTCCATGACCCTGATGAGGTGGCGAATGTCTCTGCTGTTTTCCATCGGTCCCCAGAAGGGAAGGATGCCTTTCATGGCATCCAGGAACAGTTGCGAGGTAGTGTCTGCTTGATCGACCACTTCGTTGCTGCGGCGGACGCAATGATGAAGAGGAGGAGCAATATAGGCAGGAGGAAGGAGAAACGCTATATAACATGTGCCTCCCCAGTTTTTGTGAAGCCAGGTGTATGCTTTTGTCCCACACACGAAATAGGTGTTTGGGGAAGCAACAAGCGGTGGTGGAAATGTCATGTTCAGAGTTGCTGTTATGGCACAAGAGCTGTCCCCAACGTACTCAGTACCTAAGCCTTTGATGCATATAAGTCCAGGAATGCGAACAACTGATAGGGGCAATGTTCGCTTGGCGGGGGCCTTCTTTTGAAGCTAGAAAAGCGAAGACGGTCAGTGGTGTTGAAGATCAGCATTTCCTCTTGCTCATCTTCCGATATTTTCATGGGACTGTTAGTTGGACAGAAAGGGTTGATGGTGTTGCCTGTCTTGTTCCACCATAACTTGTCCCGGAATTGCTGGAGAATGGTATCAGCGATGTTGCTAGTCTGCTGGGCATCCATGATGAGCATCATCCAGGCAAGGCAAGAGGCATGTACAGAATAGGGGTAAGGAAAAAGCGATATTGGGTTTGCCATGGATTGAGGCAGGAGACCACAGACCCAACAGTTCGTTTTGTTCAGGACCATATTATGTTGATGCAACATTTGAATAAAAGTGTTGTTCCAAAAGTCTTGTCTTCCGTGTTGGAGATAAGGGGGCAAGGACACCTGCGAGTGTTCAGTAGGTGTGGCATCAGTCGTCAATATGGTACCTTTTGCCAGCGCTTTTTCCTCTATAATCCAGAAGATGATGGTAAGAATGATCGTGAGGCAGAGAAATACTGTTAGCACTATTGACCTTAGATTATACAGTCTGTTATGAAATGCCTTCTTCTGGTCTGCGTTTTTAGGCATAGTCGATCTTCTTTTGGGCTCTACAGCTGTCAGAGAGGGAGACTGAGCCCTACGCGTCGCCGGTAGCTGGTGGTTGCTTCACTGGCTAGGCTTCTCAATACCCCACTATAAGGAGTATCGATCCACCCCACCAGACTGTACTACCACCCTGCGACTTTTGGCTCAGCCCTCCTGTCCAGTCGCTGGAGCCCCAGGGGTCATGCGAGGATGGAGGTTGTATCTTCCTTTGGCTGGCACAGTGTGGTCTTCGAACAGTTCGAGCTCTGGTTCTTGGAGGCCATACACTGGGCGGTCGTGTGCCAGTACTTTCTTGTAGGCAGACAGAGTTGGGTCAGTCTGTGTGATGCTGGGGTCCTTCCGGCAATGAACGGCATGCACCCATGATTTCTTGCCTTCCACTCGTAGGGCTGTTTGGGTCGTTAGCAGGACTAGCAGAGGACCTTTCCACCGGGGCTCCAACGTTTGTTTCCGAGCAAAGTTCTTCACCAGGATGTAGTCGCCTGGCCGGATGGTGTGTCCTGGCCCCGTGGATCGGTCGGGCAACGCTTCCTGAACCTGCTGATTAATAGAAGACAAAGTTCGTGTAAGTACCGACAAGTAGTCGCTCAGCATTTCACAAGGAGAATCCGACAAGGTGGTAGCAGGGGCGCGCCCCAAATGTTCATTGGGCGTCCAAAACCACCTCGTATGGGGTCAACGAGGTGCGAGAATGCGGGACAGATCTTATTGATAGAAGGGCCAGTGGCAATGCGTCAGGCCATCTAAGCCCCGTAGTCTCCACTATTTTGGCTAGTTTTGATTTGATGGTGGCATTGTATCTTTCCACCAGGCCTGCTGACTGGGGGTGAAAGACTGCGTGGAATTTTTGCTTGACCCCTAGTCCAGCTAATATGTGTTTGACTACCTCTCCAATGAAGTGGCTCCCGCTGTCACTCCAGAGTACCCGGCAAAGGCCATAGCGGGGAAAGAATTCTTTCAACAACATCTTGGCGGTTGTTAGGGCAGTGTTGTCTTTGACCGGGTAGGCTTCCACCCATTTGCTGAATGCGCAAACAACCACTAGGACATATTTAAGGTTGTTGCACCGTTCCATCTGGATATAATCCATCTGTAAGACCTCGAAGGGTGCCGTGGGGATGGCAAACCCAGCTCGTGGTACCCGGGTCCCTTTTCCTACATTGTAACGGAGACATACTAAAAATTGCTGTACCAGCCTTGTGGCGGTAGACCGGAGTTGGTTGTTATCCCACACCTCCTGTAAGATTTTAGTTATGGTGGCAGCATCGGTATGGGCCGGTAAATGAGTCATGTTCAACAATGGGAGGAGATAGGCATTTGGCAATTTCCATAATTTTGTGTCCTTGGACCGCCAACAATTCTCCTCGTCAAGCATGCCCTCCTTTTCCCATTGTTGAAGTTCTCCAGGAGTGGCAGTAGACTGGATGTCCCTGATCTGTTGTCTAACGTCACGCCACTTCTCTGCTTGGGATTTTATTATGTACATGGCGGTATGTGTTCTTTCTTGTGCAGTGGCTCGGGCTGTCTATTTCAGCTAAGGCATTTCCCAGTCCTATTTCGTCTGTGATTTTCTTGTGGGCATTGCATTTGACAATAGCTAGTGTTCGGGGCAGTGTCAAGGCTTGGAGTAATGCAGTCACTAAGTCACCATGCCGGATGGGCGTACCATGTGACGTCAAGAATCCTCTCTCTTTCCAGAGGATACCAAAACTGTGTGCTACTCCAAAGGCATATTGGCTGTCGGTGTAAATGGTGACAGCTAGACTCTGGCTAAGGATACAAGCGCGGGTGAGAGCTATAAGCTCTGCTGCCTGGGCCGATTTCTGAGGTATGCGTGCAGTTTCAACAATGGTGTTGGTAGTAGTGATGGCATAGGCAGCAGATGTGGTACCATCTGATAGTTTAATACAGGACCCGTCCACCCATAATTGCCCATCCTGTTCTGTGAGAGGGATGTCTTTCAAATCTACCCGCCCCTTAGTCTGTTCTTCTGTTTGAAAGAGTCAGTCATGTGGAGTGTCTGTGGTGTCTGAATCTGGTGTGGGCAGGAGTGTGGCGGGGTTCAAGGTCGTACATCGCTTTAATGTGATGTGGGGTGCTAACAACGTAAGTTTGTATCCTGTCAGTCGTGCACTAGTGAGGTGTTGTGTCTTTGTCTGGTTTAGTAGTATGTCGACTGCGTGGGGAACTACCACCGTCAGTTTAGATCCTAAAACAATTCCCTCACTTTGTCGAATAGAGACGGCCGCAGCCGCGACCGCTTTAAGACAAGAGGGCAGACCTCGGGCCACAGGGTCTAGAGTGGCCGAAAAGTAGGCGCACGGGTGTTCTTTGGTGCCGTGAATTTGGGTCAAGACCGAGAGAGCACATCCTGAGCGTTCATGGGTGTAGAGGCAGAAGGATTTAGAGTAATCAGGTGTGCCCAGTACTGGTGCAGAACAAAGAGCATGGCGTAAGTCTTCAAAGGCTTGGTCGTGTTCATGTGTCCAAGGGAGGGGTGTGGGTGTGTCTTTTGTAAGTAAAGCAAGGAGTGGTTTAACTATGAGGGAAAAATTTGGAATCCATTGACGACAAAAAGAAGTGAGGCCAATTAGTGCACGAACATCTCTTTGGGTAGTAGGAGAAAAAAGGCGTAGTATTGTCTGGATGCGGTCAGGTGTGAGTGTACGTCCCTCTTAGACAGCAGATGGCCGAGGTAGGTCACCTGCTGTCTACAATACTGTAACTTATTCTTGGACACCTTATGGCCCTGTGACGCCAGAAAGTGTAAAGTAGTAAGAGAGGCAGTGCGAGCCAGGGCCGGAGTGTCCGCAGCCAAAAGAATGTCATCTACATACTGAATGAGGACAGCGCCGGGTGGTAACTGTATCTGGTCGAGCTGTTGTTTAAGGGCCTGGCTGTATATGCTCGGACTCTCTGTGTACCCTTGTGGAGCCCGGCAGAATCTGTATGATCTGTTTCTTATGGTAAAGCCAAAAAGGTAGCGTGAATCAGGGTGTATTGGTATGGAGAAAAAGGCATTCTTGAGGTCTATCACGGTAAAGGTGGTAGCAGTTGAAGGGATCATTGTTAATATAGTTGTTATGTCAGAGACCACAGGATATTGCGGGACCACTATTTTGTTGATCGCGCGAAGGTCAATGACGAAACGGTATATTTTCTCAGAAGTGAACGTGTGTTTCAGGAATGGAAGTATAGGACTATTGCAAATGTTGGACTGGACTTCCTCAACTACCCCTGATGTAATCATATCCTGTACTATAGTCATGAGGGCCTTTTCTCCTTCTGCAGAAATCTTATACTGAGGTAGGCGGGGAAGAGGTGCATTTTGTTTTACTGTTATTTGGACAGGGTCCATGACAATCTCCCCCACATCGGTGTCCGTGACAGCCCACAGGGTAGCTGGTAATTGGGACAAATCCTGCTGTTCGGAATCAGTGAGACAATAAAAGCATGATTCATAACCGATGGGGCAATCATTGTCAAACAATATGACTCGGACATTTTGGGGAGAACAGCAAATGGTGGCTCTGTAGTGTTTTAACAGATCAATGCCCATCAGGTTATCTGGGCAATTTGGGGAGAGCAGAAAAGAGGCCATCGCTGTGTTCCCTTGTATGTCCAGGGGTACCTTAGTAGAAAGGGGGTTAGTAGAGGGCGTGCCGTCAAATCCTATGGAGGTGATCGATAAGCCGGACAGGGGTGCCCTAGGAATCAGTTCTTTTGATAGGGCACTTCTAGAGGCCCCGGTGTCAACCAAAAATTTGCCCTGCGTACCAACCACCTTAGCTGTGACATAGGGACCTGTTTGATCGACAAGAAGTTCTACTGGCTCCTTCCCCTGTCCCTGGCTGTCTCATGCATACTCGTTGTCGGGGAACTGATCAGTGGTAAAATCTTGGGAAACAGCCTGCCTGGAATTATCAAAGACGTTTGGACGCTGTCCGCCAAAGGGTGGCGCAGGACCTCTCCCTCTTCCTCTAGGTGCTCCTTGCCCTCTCCCTATGGTATTTCGCTGCAAAAGTGGACAATCTGCACGCCAGTGGCCTGTTTCTTTACAATATGCACACTGGTCCTGGGACAGTTGACGTGGGGGCTGGTGTGTTCTAGCAGCCGCAGGCATATAATTGTTCTGTTGGCCCCTACCGTTTCCTCCCCTCCCGTGCTTATCTGGGAAAGCATCACCTTTTCTTTTAGGTCTTTTCTTTTTCTGTCTTTTTCCTCCTCTATTTTATTTTGCAGATGTTCGCAATATTGGGCCATTGTCAGGATCTGCGCTGGTGTTGCCGCAGGCCACGTGCTTTCGCTACTCTGTAACCTTGTGGAGATCGGTAGCAACAATCCCTTAACAAAAGTCTGAACTAGTAAGTGTCGGCCTGTCTCAGTCGTCGTGTCCTGTCCACTATAGTCAACAAACACCTGGCTGAGTCGAGAGAAGTAGTCAGACGTTGTTTCCTCAGACTTTTGCTTACACGCAGTAATGACTGTCCAGTCAACCTTTCTGGCCGGAATGGTGGCTTTCAGCTTTGTTACTATGCGACCTGGTAGTGCTAAAATAGCTTCCGCTGGCCTTTCCCCTGGTTTTCTATCCTTATCCATTGTTACTAAATCTTCCCACTTGTGACCGAATACAGTCTGATCGTCTATTTTCCTTATTGGTCTCCAGATGTCTGGCGGCAGTATTAGGCCAAAAATTGATCTATGTCTGTTAAGGTCATGGAGTAGGTGGCAATAACCGTGTCCAACCCTTCGTAGAATCCAATAGGATTCTTCCGGGGTCGGGTAAGTCCTTTTTAAAAGCTAAGATGTCAGCTCGAAGCCACGGAGTGTACACCCAATTATATAACGTCCTGCTCTTCGCATCCGGACTATCTAATCCCTCAGCAGTACCCTGTCCTCGAGCAGGGACAAAAACTGGAGCAGCTTCCCTTATTGGTGCCATATGACCTCCCATCGCTCCCTCCACTACTGGTTCTTTTTCCTCTTCCTCCTGGTCTCTCCTCAAACTTTCCATCATTTGTAGTGTAAATGCTAACAAGCTGTGGCTTTCCTCAGCACTTCCTCGTCCCTCTGTCAACTTACGATACAATTCTGTAATATGGCCTGCTGGTGTTACTCCGTGGCGTTTCTCATAAACAGAGAGTATTTCATGAGCAAATTGCTGTAGGAAGTAGCCCTTGCAGGGTGGTGCATTGGCTTCATAGATCGCACGGATCTGGTTTGATGTGGAAAGATCCTTCAGGCAGGTACGAACGAGATCATTCAGAGCCTGTTTCTCTGTAGGTGTAATGCGGGGTGTGTGTGATCGAACAGAGGGGGCTAAATCGGGATCAGATGGAGCAGGAGGGGCAGTGTGGTCGGGAGGTGGAGGTTGGGCGTTAGGGGGTGGTGCATTCTCAAAAGCCGGCTGTGGGATAGGATGGGGAGGGACATGGTACGGTGGTGGCAATGGGTGGCGGAGAAACTCCTCCTCCTGGGGGTCCGTTCATGACAAGGGAGTGTAACGTACAGAGTATTGACCGGACATATTTAACCTGTATTCCCTATCTGCACACGTGATGTTTGAAGCAACCTTTTCACGTCGCAATTCCTCTAATGCCTGTTTATCACTTTTCCGAGCCTCTTTCTGTAATCTAGCCTGAGCCCTTCTCACCCTCTCAGTCCCTTCCTTTTTCCACTGGCCCAAGGCATCAAACATTGCTTGTTGGGACCTCCTCCTATGAAGTTGTGCCTCTACGGCCTCAAGCTTCTGGGGTTCGAAAGAGCCGTACATAGGCCATTGAGTCTCTGTATCCTTAGACGTGTATTTATGCCACAATGAGTTATACATTATGGGAGAAATACCGTACTTTATGTACATGTCCTTACTAGGGGTACCCTCCGGAGGAGCCGGCTGACTACCCTCCAGCACCCTTGATCGAGATGTGCAACAACAAAACCATCGTGCAAATTTATTACACACGGGCATGCTTTTCTATGTTATCTTACCAAGCGTCTCCACAAGTTTCTAAGCCGGACAAAAAGTCCACATTACCCGTTTACCTTCACTTTTTGCAAAGAGTGAAGAAAAAAAGAAAAAAACCAGATAACCAAAACCAAACAAACAAAAGGTATCGCCAACCGGCGATCCTACCAGAATCCTTTGTCTCGTTCTCCAGGCGGTCTCTTTACTGCAAAGCTCGTCCAAGTCTATCGGGGGCTCCAGTCAGGACCGGTGCCACTTGCGGGGGTCTTTTCAGATGCAGCGAAGGTCGGGTGGTGGCTACGAAGACGAGGGTCTCTTTCGCGTAGGTATACTCCACCACCGTCCGTTCAAACTTCCTCGTAGGGACCCCTCGACCGGGCAGCCACGTCACTGATGGGGCCCCACGTTTGGGCGCCAATTGTGGATTTGGGGGTCTCCTTGGAAGACCACCCAAAGGTGCAGGGTCCACCCTTAGTCCACGGGTCCGGGATACAAACAGACCAACACTGGAGCGCCGAGAGAAAGGATATTTATTACAATCTCATGCGATGGAGAGAGAGCATCAGCAACAGACACCCGCAGCTTGTCTGAGGAGGCAAATCTGCCAAGCACTTTGGTTCCACGTCTTATATACCCTTCATCCCCACCCCAGGCGTGTATAGTAAAGAAAGAACACCATGATTATGAAAAGGGGGGGATGTATACAGAAAACGATGAACACCATAATTATACAAAGGGAGACGTGTACAGTAAAACAATGAACACCATAATTATACAGGCAGAGGTCAATCTGATAAGTTAGCAGATGGTCACTGTTGGGCCCCTGCAGGGCGTAGGTGAACACCATAATTACACAACAAGCAGAGGTCAATCTGATAATCTAGCAGATGGTGACTGTTGGGCCCCTGCAGGGCGTAGGTGAACACCATAATTACACAACAAGCAGAGGACAATCTGATAAGTCCGAAGATGGTAGCTGTCAAGCCCTGCAGGGCGAAGGGCAGGGTGAGGACAGTAAGCACAGACGAACAGTCCTGTTCAACTGGGGTTAGCAAGAGTTCAGTCAGATTGTGGCAAACAAGGGCACGGACAGTCCTGCTTGGCTGGTTTAGCATGAGTTCAGGCAGGTCAGGTCAGGAACAGGGCGTTGGTGGCAGTGCAGAGGTGAGGTGAATCAAGATGTGAAGCCACAGAGCATTTGTGACCCCTGTAGAGAGGTCGCAATGGAGGATGAAGCGCAAAATGGCTGAGCTAATGGCAAGACAACAGACTTACTTTTCCCCAGTCAAGACAGCCGCTCTTTATATTCTGCTCCTGGGGTGTTCAACAAGCGAGCCGCACTCGAACGTGCGCGCACCTTCCCCAAAGTGTTTCAACTGGTATGGGCAGTTTCATGTTTGATCACTTAAAAGCACCTGATTCGCCGACGCGTTTCGTTAATCACTTCTTCAGAGGCAATCAGAGGAGTGCATTTTGGTGCCTCTTTTGCTTCATTCGGCCATATCGTGCGCCCAGATGGGCTGTTCAATATGAAAACAACACGTTGCCTTGTGGGAATTGAAGTCCATTTATTAAAACCTCAATGGATGCGCTCCTAAATTCGTGCAGAATAATGCTCTCACATGAGCCTCAAACATAAAAACTATCCTCAATCCATCACGCACGCCCCACAAACTGGACTTCTCATGCTTACGTGTCCTGTGGCCCCCCTTGATCCGGGGTGGTGCGGCTCAGCGGCAAGACAGCCGCTCTTTATATTCTGCTCCTGGGGTGTCCAACAAGCGAGCCGCACTCGAACGTGCGCGCACCTTCCCCAAAGTGTTTCAACTGGTATGGGATGTTTCATGTTTGATCACTTAAAAGCACCTGATTCGCCGACAAGTTTCGTTAATCACTTCTTCAGAGGCAATCAGAGGAGTGCATTTTGGTGCCTCTCTTCCTTCATTCGGCCATATCGTGCGCCCAGATGGGCTGTTCAATATGAAAACAACACGTTGCCATGTGGGAATTGAAGTCCATTTATTAAAACCTCAATGGATGCGCTCCTAAATTCGTGCAGAATAATGCTCTCACATGAGCCTCAAACATAAAAACTGTCCTCAATCCATCACGCACGCCCCACAAACTGGACTTCTCATGCTTACGTGTCCTGTGGCCCCCCTTGATCCGGGGTGGTGCGTCTCAGCGGCAAGACAGCCGCTCATTATATTCTGCTCCTGGGGTGTCCAACAAGCGAGCCGCACTCGAACGTGCGCGCACCTTCCCCAAAGTGTTTCAACTGGTATGGGCAGTTTCATGTTTGATCACTTAAAAGCACCTGATGCGCCGACGCGTTTCGTTAATCACTTCTTCAGAGGCAATCAGAGGAGTGCATTTTGGTGCCTCTCTTCCTTCATTCGGCCATATCGTGCGCCCAGATGGGCTGTTCAATATGAAAACAACACGTTGCCTTGTGGGAATTGAAGTCCATTTATTAAAACCTCAATGGATGCGCTCCTAAATTCGTGCAGAATAATGCTCTCACATGAGCCTCAAACATAAAAACTGTCCTCAATCCATCACGCACGCCCCACAAACTGGACTTCTCATGCTTACGTGTCCTGTGGTCCCCCTTTGATCTGGGGTGGTGCGGCTCAGCGGCAAGACAGCCGCTCTTTATATTCTGCTCCTGGGGTGTCCAACAAGCGAGCCGCACTCGAACGTGCGCGCACCTTCCCCAAAGTGTTTCAACTGGTATGGGCAGTTTCATGTTTGATCCCTTAAAAGCACCTGATTTGCCGACGCGTTTCGTTAATCACTTCTTCAGAGGCAATCAGAGGAGTGCATTTTGGTGCCTCTCTTCCTTCATTCGGCCATATCGTGTGCCCAGATGGGCTGTTCAATATGAAAACAACACGTTGCCTTGTGGGAATTGAAGTCCATTTATTAAAACCTCAATGGATGCGCTCCTAAATTCGTGCAGAATAATGCTCTCACATGAGCCTCAAACATAAAAACTGTCCTCAATCCATCACGCACGCCCCACAAACTGGACTTCTCATGCTTATGTGTCCTGTGGCCCCCCTTTGATATGGGGTGGTGCGGCTCAGCGGCAAGACAGCCGCTCTTTATATTCTGCTCCTGGGGTGTCCAACAAGCGAGCCGCACTCGAACGTGCGCGCACCTTCCCCAAAGTGTTTCAACTGGTATGGGCAGTTTCATTTTGATCACTTAAAAGCACCTGATTCGCCAACGCGTTTCGTTAATCACTTCTTCAGAGGCAATCAGAGGAGTGCATTTTGGTGCCTCTCTTCCTTCATTCGCCCATATCGTGCGCCCAGATGGGCTGTTCAATATGAAAACAACACGTTGCATTGTGGGAATTGAAGTCCATTTATTAAAACCTCAATGGATGCGCTCCTAAATTCATGCAGAATAATGCTCTCACATGAGCCTCAAACATAAAAACTGTCCTCAATCCATCACGCACGCCTCACAAACTGGACTTCTCATGCTTACGTGTCCTGTGGCCCCCCTTGATCCGGGGTGGTGCGGCTCAGCGGCAAGACAGCCGCTCTTTATATTCTGCTCCTGGGGTGTCCAACAAGCGAGCCGCACTCGAACGTGCGCGCACCTTCCCCAATGTGTTTCAACTGGTATGGGCAGTTTCATGTTTGATCACTTAAAAGCACCTGATTCGCCGACGCGTTTCGTTAATCACTTCTTCAGAGGCAATCAGAGGAGTGCATTTTGGTGCCTCTCTTCCTTCATTCGGCCATATCGTGCGCCGAGATGGGCTGTTCAATATGGAAACAACACGTTGCCTTGTGGGATTTGAAGTCCATTTATTAAAACCTCAATGGATGCGCTCCTAAATTCGTGCAGAATAATGCTCTCACATGAGCCTCAAACATAAAAACTGTCCTCAATCCATCACGCATGCCCCACAAACTGGACTTCTCATGCTTACGTGTCCTGTGGCCCCCTTGATCCGGGGTGGTGCGGCTCAGCGGCAAGACAGCCGCTCTTTATATTCTGCTCCTGGGGTGTCCAACAAGCGAGCCGCACTCGAACGTGTGCGCACCTTCCCCAAAGTGTTTCAACTGGTATGGGCAGTTTCATGTTTGATCACTTAAAAGCACCTGATTCGCCGACGCGTTTCGTTCATCACTTCTTCAGAGGCAATCAGAGGAGTGCATTTTGGTGCCTCTCTTCCTTCATTCGGCCATATCGTGCGCCCAGATGGGCTGTTCAATATGAAAACAACACGTTGCCTTGTGGGAATTGAAGTCCATTTATTAAAACCTCAATGGATGCGCTCCTAAATTCGTGCAGAATAATGCTCTCACATGAGCCTCAAACATAAAAACTGTCCTCAATCCATCATGCACGCCCCACAAACTGGACTTCTCATGCTTACGTTTCCTGTGGCCCCCCTTGTTCCGGGGTGGTGCAGGCTCAGCGGCAAGACAGCCGCTCTTTATATTCTGCTCCTGGGGTGTCCAACAAGCGAGCCGCACTCGAACGTGCGCGCACCTTCCCCAAAGTGTTTCAACTGGTATGGGCAGTTTCATGTTTGATCACTTAAAAGCACCTGATTCGCCGACGCGTTTCGTTAATCACTTCTTCAGAGGCAATCAGAGGAGAGCATTTTGGTGCCTCTCTTCCTTCATTCGGCCATATCGTGCGCCCAGATGGGCTGTTCAATATGAAAACAACACATTGCCTTGTGGGAATTGAAGTCCATTTATTAAAACCTCAATGGATGCGCTCCTAAATTCGTGCAGAATAATGCTCTCACATGAGCCTCAAACATAAAAACTGTCCTCAATCCATCACGCACGCCCCACAAACTGGACTTCTCATGCTTACGTGTCCTGTGGCCCCCCTTGATCCGGGGTGGTGTGGCTCAGCGGCAAGACAGCCGCTCTTTATTTTCTGCTCCTGGGGTGTCCAACAAGCGAGCCGCACTCGAACGTGCGCGCACCCTCCACAAAGTGTTTCAACTGGTATGGGCAGTTTCATGTTTGATCCCTTAAAAGCACCTGATTTGCCGACGCGTTTCGTTAATCACTTCTTCAGAGGCAATCAGAGGAGTGCATTTTGGTGCCTCTCTTCCTTCATTCGGCCATATCGTGTGCCCAGATGGGCTGTTCAATATGAAAACAACACGTTGCCTTGTGGGAATTGAAGTCCATTTATTAAAACCTCAATGGATGCGCTCCTAAATTCGTGCAGAATAATGCTCTCACATGAGCCTCAAACATAAAAACTGTCCTCAATCAATCACGCACGCCCCACAAACTGGACTTCTCATGCTTATGTGTCCTGTGGCCCCCCTTTGATATGGGGTGGTGCGGATCAGCGGCAAGACAGCCGCTCTTTATATTCTGCTCCTGGGGTGTCCAACAAGCGAGCCGCACTCGAACGTGCGCGCACCTTCCCCAAAGTGTTTCAACTGGTATGGGCAGTTTCATTTTGATCACTTAAAAGCACCTGATTCGCCAACGCGTTTCGTTAATCACTTCTTCAGAGGCAATCAGAGGAGTGCATTTTGGTGCCTCTCTTCCTTCATTCGCCCATATCGTGCACCCAGATGGGCTGTTCAATATGAAAACAACACGTTGCCTTGTGGGAATTGAAGTCCATTTATTAAAACCTCAATGGATGCGCTCCTAAATTCATGCAGAATAATGCTCTCACATGAGCCTCAAACATAAAAACTGTCCTCAATCCATCACGCACGCCTCACAAACTGGACTTCTCATGCTTACGTGTCCTGTGGCCCCCCTTGATCCGGGGTGGTGCGGCTCAGCGGCAAGACAGCCGCTCTTTATATTCTGCTCCTGGGGTGTCCAACAAGCGAGCCGCACTCGAACGTGCGCGCACCTTCCCCAATGTGTTTCAACTGGTATGGGCAGTTTCATGTTTGATCACTTAAAAGCACCTGATTCGCCGACGCGTTTCGTTAATCACTTCTTCAGAGGCAATCAGAGGAGTGCATTTTGGTGCCTCTCTTCCTTCATTCGGCCATATCGTGTGCCGAGATGGGCTGTTCAATATGAAAACAACACGTTGCCTTGTGGGAATTGAAGTCCATTTATTAAAACCTCAATGGATGCGCTCCTAAATTCGTGCAGAATAATGCTCTCACATGAGCCTCAAACATAAAAACTGTCCTCAATCCATCACACATGCCCCACAAACTGGACTTCTCATGCTTACGTGTCCTGTGGCCCCCTTGATCCGGGGTGGTGCGGCTCAGCGGCAAGACAGCCGCTCTTTATATTCTGCTCCTGGGGTGTCCAACAAGCGAGCCGCACTCGAACGTGCGCGCACCTTCCCCAAAGTGTTTCAACTGGTATGGGCAGTTTCATGTTTGATCACTTAAAAGCACCTGATTCGCCGACGCGTTTCGTTCATCACTTCTTCAGAGGCAATCAGAGGAGTGCATTTTGGTGCCTCTCTTCCTTCATTCGGCCATATCGTGCGCCCAGATGGGCTGTTCAATATGAAAACAACACGTTGCCTTGTGGGAATTGAAGTCCATTTATTAAAACCTCAATGGATGCGCTCCTAAATTCGTGCAGAATAATGCTCTCACATGAGCCTCAAACATAAAAACTGTCCTCAATCCATCATGCACGCCCCACAAACTGGACTTCTCATGCTTACGTTTCCTGTGGCCCCCCTTGTTCCGGGGTGGTGCGGCTCAGCGGCAAGACAGCCGCTCTTTATATTCTGCTCCTGGGGTGTCCAACAAGCGAGCCGCACTCGAACGTGCGCGCACCTTCCCCAAAGTGTTTCAACTGGTATGGGCAGTTTCATGTTTGATCACTTAAAAGCACCTGATTCGCCGACGCGTTTCGTTAATCACTTCTTCAGAGGCAATCAGAGGAGTGCATTTTGGTGCCTCTCTTCCTTCATTCGGCCATATCGTGCGCCCAGATGGGCTGTTCAATATGAAAACAACACATTGCCTTGTGGGAATTGAAGTCCATTTATTAAAACCTCAATGGATGCGCTCCTAAATTCGTGCAGAATAATGCTCTCACATGAGCCTCAAACATAAAAACTGTCCTCAATCCATCACGCACGCCCCACAAACTGGACTTCTCATGCTTACGTGTCCTGTGGCCCCCCTTGATCCGGGGTGGTGTGGCTCAGCGGCAAGACAGCCGCTCTTTATTTTCTGCTCCTGGGGTGTCCAACAGGCGAGCCGCACTCGAACGTTCACGCACCTTCCACAAAGTGTTTCAACTCGCATGTGCAGTTTCATGTTTGATCACTTAAAAGCACCTGATTCGCCCACGCGTTTCGTTAATCACTTCTTCAGCGGCAATCAGAGGAGTGCATTTTGGTGCCTCTCTTCCTTCATTCGGCCATATCGTGCGCCCAGATGGGCTGTTCAATATGAAAACAACACGTTGCCTTGCGGGAATTGAAGTCCATTTATTAAAACCTCAATGGATGCGCTCCTAAATTCGTGCAGAATAATGCTCTCACATGAGCCTCAAACATAAAAACTGTCCTCAATCCATCACGCACGCCCCACAAACTGGACTTCTCATGCTTACGTGTCCTGTGGCCCCCCTTGATCCGGGGTGGTGCGGCTCAGCGGCAAGACAGCCGCTCTTTATATTCTGCTCCTGGGGTGTCCAACAAGTGAGCCGCACTCGAACGTGCGCGCACCTTCCCCAAAGTGTTTCAACTGGTATGGGCAGTTTCATGTTTGATCACTTAAAAGCACCTGATTCGCCGACGCGTTTCGTTCATCACTTCTTCAGAGTGATGTACCACTGAGATATACATTCACTCACTAACACACCCATACACACACTCAACCACCCAAGCAGTCCATCACAGATGCACTCTTCAAATCATGCACCCAGTGAATCACCCACTCACACATCTATGTACAGAGTCACACACACCCCACCCACACAAACACTCAGGCACCCATGCAGATACTCAGAGAACCAATCAATAACCCATATAGACACTCATGTAGCTATTCGCACATCCATGCATCCACTTACACACCAACAGACAGACGGATACAGACATTCACCCAGTTTAGTCACTAACCCATGCATTCAGTAAGATACGTTTAATCACTCACTTATAGAGTTAGTCATGCACCTACTAAATCATCCATTCAGACACTTATACACCCACTCATTCTTCAATACGCCTTTGCCTATATATATTAAACATATTTAAAGTTTACAGAAACACACAGTCACTGGATGATGTCATCAGTGATGTCATCAGTGATGTCACTGACCATGTCATGAGTGATGTAATATGTGACGTCATCAGCAGTGCATTGCGGGGCGCGAGTTATAGTTAGCTGAACTAACTATAACGGGGAATTTCACGGGTTTTGTACGAGTGCAATGTCCAACTAACTATAACTGTCCCTAAAACCTATGGTTCTTTTCAGTGAATTTCAAAGGTTTTTTAAATGCTAATTTCTAACTATAACGTGCCTGAAACCTATGGTTTTTTAAGTGAATTTCAAAGGTTTTTTATTTTTTATTTTATTTTTTATTATTTTTTTATTGAATTTTTTTGTAATACATTGTACCCTTTTGTATCCAAGGCTGTACTTGAAAACCAAGAAAAATAAAATTTCACCAATTACATGACTATTACTGCGAGACCAATACCATGCCATTAAAAAAAAGTTTAAAAAACCGATATACTTCTTTACACAAATATAAATGGGCAGGCGGACATAGAAAAATTGCATAAGAGGATAAAATTTGTCCTTCACATTATGAAAATAGAATATCTATAGCGATGCAATCAAAAATTAATTAAACATTTCATACGGAGTTGAGGCCCCTACAACCCACTGGGTCCGACTAAGTCCGGCTATTTAACCAATCTCAAATTTCATTCATACAGCCAATCTGATATAGGCGCCCAAATTTTAGCACCCTCTATTCTTTTCCTTCTACCTTTGGTCTTATAGATAGAAGATTCAAAGTTATACATAGTGAGCAATCTCGTGCGAAAATTAATAAAGGTAGGTGGATCAGGACTAATCCATTCATTAGTAATGCATGCCCTTACTACTGCCATGATAATAAATGAGGGTATTTATATCTTCAGATCTTGTATTAGCCTCACTATCCGAACATACACCAATAATAATCAATTCCGCACTAGTTTTGATAGAGAGCCCAAATATTGTATTCAAAAACTTCTCAACACTTTGATAAAATTCCCCCAATTTTGGGCAAGCAAAAAACATATGACTTGAGTCAGCCGACACAAATCCACAGCGGTTACATTTGGTCCCTACACCTGCACCCCACCGAGCCAACTTACTGGGTGTATGATAAAGATCGTATAGGGCCATGTAATGTTGGCTCCGTAGTCTTCCTGTCATTAAAACTTGATTGGCCAGTTTAATAGACTTTGATATATTTAAATCTTCTAGACCAAATATTTGTTCCCATTTTATTTTACGTACATCTAAGTCATCCGGGAATGTTTCCAAAAGTAGCTGATAAAACTGGCCAATTGGTGTTTTTTTCTTAATTTTTTCGATAAGGGGGATCAGCCCGAATTGATGCGGCGATCCTGAGCCCCGCCTAGTCAGAAAGCTACGTATCTGAAGATACTTAAAAAATCTTGCTTGCCTATACCATATATCTCCTGTAGATCTGAGAAAGTTAAAAGTTGGTCTTTACTAAACAGATCACCTAAATTATGTATACCCTTTTGGCCCCACCTAATTGTTACCTGATCTTGAAAGATTAGGGGTAATGTCCCGGGAGCCAACAACGGGGTGTAAGCATTAAGGTTCGCAATCTGAAGACTCCGTTTAATTTGTTTCCAGCCTTTGTAGGCTGCCCTAAGTATCTTAAATTTAGTTTTTTTGAAATAACTGGGTTCAATGACTCTAACTAAGAAACCATTAATTTCCTCGCCCAGACCAAACTCGTAAATAGAAGGCTTATGAAACAATGAAATCTCAGCTTTGGCCCCTATCACCAATGGTCGTATATATTGCAGCATTGCTGCCCAATAATACATAATAATATGAGGGTTACCCCACCCACCTACTTGTCTTGGTAATGTTATTTTCCTATATGCCCTTCGCTGTTTCCGATATCTCCATAAAAACCGAGAGCATTTTCTCTCTATTTTAACAAAACATGATGCAGAAAACTCTAATGGAATAGTTCTAAAGATATATAAAAATTTTGGAAGTATCAACATCTTCAACACACTGTTTCTGCCATGTAATGATAAATGAAGATGATCTAACCTTTCTAGGGTTAAATTCGCTTTTTCAATTATTGGAAGAATATTAAATTCAGGGATCTTATCCACGCCGATGTAATTTTGACTCCCAGATATGTTGCTTCCGAGACGATAGATATATTTGTCGGGGGATTATTGCCAGAATAAACTACCTGAGTTTTCTGTTCATTCAATTTATACCCGGAAAAAACCCCGAACTGATGCGCTAAAGATGTAATTGCGGGCATGGCAGTTACAATATCCCTGGAGACTACAACAATATCATCTGTGTAAGCAAATACCCTATACTCAATGTTCTGAAACCTGACTGGTATAATATCTGTATGTTGATTAAGTTTATTCAGAAATAAATCAATATATAAAGCAAATAAAAGAGGGGAACACGGACACCCTTGCCGTGTACCCCGACTAATAGTAACCACAGCGGATTCTTGCCCAGAGATCCGAATTGAGGCAATCGGGCGTATATACAAAGTCTTAATTGCATGAATAAATTGTGGGCAAAACCCTTTCGTGTGCATAACCTCCCACATATACTGCCTTTTCGGCGTCCAACAGGATCACCCCTAGTCCGGACCCAGTTGCCTGCGCCCAGTCCAGAAGTGCAATAACGCGTCTTATATGATCCTCCGTGTCCCTGCCAGGAATAAACCCGTGCTGAAACTGAGAAACCAATGGGGTAATAACGGCTCCCAATCGCTGTGCCATAATTTTTGAGAAGATTTTACTGTTGGCGTTAATCAATGATATTGGTCTATACGAAGATGGACATAACTTGGGCTTTCCCTTTTTTAAGAATACAATAATAGTAGTTTTTCGCCACGACTCAGGTGCTATACCCTGTTGAGCCGCAAGAAATAATGTCAGAAGCTCTTCCTTTAATACTGAGCGAAAAGTTTTAAAACATTCTAAAGGAATGCCGTCCGTACCTACAGCTTTTCCAACCGCTAATGACATTACAGCCCCTTCCACTTCCTCCCAAGTAATATCTGCAGCCAGCCCTTCATTCTGATCTGCTGTAACTTTATTGATTACCATGCCTGAACTAAACTCCAACATTTTTCCGCTGGATCACCCAGACCATCCTCAGTATATAAACTCCCATAATATTTACAAAAAACCGCCAAAATTTCCTCTGGGGAGCCCTGTATCTGGTTAAGATGGTCCTGTATCTGCAAGATCTTATTATGCACACTCTTCTGCTGTAATCTTGTTGCTAAAATCCGACCTGAATTTTCCCCCGCTTCATAAATTTGGACCCTAAAAATCGCCAATTTATTCGCGACCTTTACAGCAAAATGCTGATGTATTTGCATTTTAAGAATAGCAATGGCCGATAATAATTTTTCTGGATTACCCTGCTGAGAAATTTCCCTCATTAATTCTAATTCCAAAAGCCTTAATTGATGCATCTGCCCTTTGATTTCAGCCTGGGTTTTATGTTGTTTATTTAAAGAATAACTAAGGGTTTCTCCCCGAACCCCCACCTTAAAAGTGTCCCAAACAACAGAATCTGAAGCGGTTCCCCGATTAAATTTGAAAAATTCCCTAATCCACCCATCCATATGTGTATAGTAGTCTGGATCTAATAGGAGTTTTCGTTCAAAGGTCCATGCTTTTGGCGGGGCCCGGGAGCTAAAATCAGTTTCTAATGATATCGGGTTATGGTCTGATATTATTCTTGGTAGAATCTCCATCTTAGAGCCTCTTACTTTTTCTGCAGATATAAAAAAATTATCTTGACGCACATGTTTCTTATGAGGCGCCGAATAAAAAGTTTCTCCGGGATCAAATTGTCTGAGTGAATGAGACACATCAACCAAGCCAAACTCCTTAACTAACCCCTGATAGCTTTGAAAACTTTAATTTTTTTACCCCTATAAGACCTATTACTATTAATATCGTAACTACCCTCTAGATGAATATTGAGGTCCCCACAAATAAACAAAGGGGCTGGCCAATTTGCTAATTCAATACTGAGATAGTGAAGGACCGCCGGATCATCTACATTTGATCCATATATAGAGCATATCGTCACTTGCGAGCCATTGACAATTATCCCTACAATGACCCACCTGCCCAAAGCATCTTCCTTTAGCCGATTGCAACCCCCAGTCCTCTCTTCATCAATATCGCTACCCCCTCTTATTGGAGCTCTGTTTAGTACAACCCAGTATGTCCAAACCCAGGTCTTTCAGCCAATTACGGTTGTTCCAGGCTATATAGGTTTCTCGAACACAAATCAGGTCGATACGCATTACCTGTAGCAGCTGAGCCATCACCCCCCTTTTTTTCTTATCATTTAAGCCACAAATATTCCATGAACAGATAGACAGTCTATTGATCATTATTGTCCGCTAAACAGAAAAAAAAATCCACAAAAGAAGAATCGTACATTATCGTTCATGCCCGTATGTCCATATGCCCGTATGCCCTTGAAAAATACCACAAATTTAAACAACAGAACATGATCTCTCTCGAACATGCCTTCAACAGATTTAGCACCATCTTTATCGTGTACAGCCAAAAAAGAAGAAAAACCTTCAAAGGTTTTTTAAATGCTAATTTCTAACTATAACGTGCCCCGCCCCCTCCCTTCGCCACTGTGCAAACGCGCCCCGTGGCGCTTTAAGTTGGGGGATTAAGTCCCCTTGAATCATGAGGGTCCCTGGGGTCCAATTAGCCCACCCTGTACCTCCAGTATGCGCCAGGGAGCTGCGTTGCAGAGAGGTGTTCAGAGGCCACGCCCCTTTTTACACCTCTCTGCAACGAAGCTCTGTGGTGCTTTCTGGACGTACCTGGTGGGCTAGTTAGTCCCCAGGGACCCTCAGGATTGAAGGGGATTTAATTCCCATCTTAAAACGCGCCACGGGGCCTGTTTGCACACATGTCACCTGAAGCCCCGCCCCCTCCCTTCACCACTGTGCAAACGCGCCCCGTGGCGCGTTTTAAGTTGAGGAATTAAGTCCCCTTGAATCCTGAGGGTCCTTGGAGTCCAACTAGCCCACCATGTACCTCCAAAAAGCGCCACATAGCTGGGTTGCAGAGAGGTGTAAAAAGGGGCGTGGCCTCTGTACACCTCTCTGCAACGCAGCTCCCTGGCGCATACTGGAGGTTCCTGGTGGGCTAGTTGGCCCCCAGGGACCCCCAGTATTCAAGGGGAATTACTTCCCCCTCTAAAAACGCACCAGGAGGCGCGTTTCCAGACTGCTGCAGGGAGGGGGCGGGGCCTCTGGCACGATGCTGTTTTTTTTTTTTTTTGTATGGGAGGGGGGCTGCGTGGCCCCCCTTCCCTCGGCCATTTTTGGCCCCGGGGACCCCAACCCCCGGGGCCTGAGGATTTTCTTTTTTTTCTTTTTTTAAACGGGAAGGGGGCCGCGTGGCCCCCCTTCCCTGGGCCTCTATTGGCCCCGGGGACCCCATCCCCTGGGGCATGCCCTCTTTTTTTTAATTAAAAAATATTTGGAGGGGCTGCGTGGCCCCCTCCTCAGGCCATTTAAGGCCCCGGGGACCCCATCCCCGGGGCCGGCCTTTACGTTTTTTTTTTTTTTTTTTTTTTTTGGGGAGGGGGCTGCGTGGCCCCCCTCCCGGGCCACTAATGGCCCCGGGGACCCCATCCCCCGGGGCCTGGTCACTCGTTGGGGACCGTGGGGGGGTCCCCAATCCCCGCATGGTCACGCCGGCTCCCCGCGTCCTGCGGGAGCCGGCATTGCTTTTCCATAAGGGGACCTGCTGACATGCAGCTCCCCTTATGGAAAAGCAATCTGCTTTGCTTCATTGAAGCGAGAGCAGGTTTCCCTGCTCTCGCTTCAATGAAGCAAGCAAGTTTGCAATGACAGGACGGGAGCCGCGAGGCTCCCGTCCTGCCATTGCAAACAGCAGTGTCCCGGGTCGTAGGCACCCCGGGACACTGCAGAAGCTGGCCCTGGGGGTGGCGGTCCCCAGGGCCACCACAGGCTCCAGGAGGGGGGCCGCGCGGCCCCCTCCCAACATCTGCATAGCCCCAGGGAGGTGGTGGTCCCCGGGGCTTCGGGGGTCCGAAACGGACCCCCACATTTATTTTGTTAGTGCCCCAGGGAGGTGGCGGTCCCCGGGGCGTGTGGGGGGGCTGGAGCCCCCCCACACAGGTCATTATTATTTAAAAAAAGAAGCCCCGGGGGGTGGCGGTCCCCGGGGCTGCGGGAGGGTGGAGAGCCCTCCCGCACCATTTTTTTTAATGCCCCGGGGGTGGCGGTCCCCGGGGCTTGGGGGGCCTTAGAGGTCCACCACATAAAATATAAAGCAACCCCCGCATGCCCCCGGGACTTGGCCCACCCGGGGGCAAAATAGCATTGAAGCGCGGGAGACCGCGCTTCGATTTTTTTTTTTTACGGCAGGATCCGCGCACCCTAAGCGCATCCCGCCGATTTAAAAAAAAATGCTTTTTTCTGCCCAGGGGGTCCTTGTGGGACCCCCTGAGCAGACCTAGGGGGTCAGGGTGTTTCTACCCTGCCCCCTTTGTGCGTTTTGCGCACTTGTTTATTTTTTTTTTCTTGGCGGGATCCGCGCACCCTAAGCGCATCCCGCTGATTTTTTTTTTTTTTTAAATGCTTTTTTCTGCCCAGGGGGTCCTTGTGGGACCCCCTGAGCAGACCTAGGGGGTCAGGGTGTTTCTACCCTGCCCCCTTTGTGCGTTTTGCGCACTTGTTTATGTGCCTCGGTTCTACCGAGGCATAAAATGGCTGGCAACACTTCCTGATTTGGAGTGTTGACAGCCACTTGACAGCCAATTAGCATGCAGCTCGTGATCGGGAGGGTACGCGGACCCTACTCGGCCATAGATATATATGTGATTTTTCTTTTCATTTTCTCAGGAACTACTGAACGGACTTACACCATTTAAGCAAAAGGCACAACTCTGAACCAAGGGCTACCTATTTGCCAAATTTGGTGTAATTCCGTTCAGCAGTTCGGGCTGTAGCTGCGACTAAAGGTTCCTATGGAAAATTGCATGGGGAAAACGCGTTTTGGGACCCCCCTTTTTTCTCGGCCCCCGCTTGACGAATCACCCCGAGACTTTCAGGATAGGAGCGGACCGGAGCGCTCCACAAAGTTTGAAAATTTCGCGAAGATTCGTCAACCGGCGCCAAAGTTATTTCAAATAGAATGTTGCGGATTTCCTATGGAAAATAGGTCCTAACTATAACTATCTACTGGCGACCGCCAGTAGATAATATATATATATATATATATATATATATATATATATATATATATATATTCACTGAAAAAACCATAGGTTTCAGGGGCGTTATAGTTAGTTGGACATTTCACTCGTACAAAACCATAGAACTTCCCCCGTTATAGTTAGTTCAGCTAACTATAACTCGCGCGCTCCGCAATGCACTGCTGATGACGTCACATATTACATCACTCATGACATGGTCAGTGACATCACTCATGACATCACTGATGACATCTCAAATGACATCACTGATGACATCACTGATGACATCATCCTTGTTATAGAGTGGCAGACCTCCTCTCACCCTAATATAACCTTTGATACACACACTCAAAAATACAAACTAACATTTTCAAAACAATGGACAGACCAATACCAGTTACAACACACCTATTCAGTAATTCCAAGATCTACACACACATCCACTCATTCACCAACAGTCCCTATACAGTCACTCATACATGTACTCACTCATCATATGTACTCATACACCTATACATCCTGTTACACACCGCCACTCATCCATAGAGTTACTCACACACATAGTCACACATGCAAACAAAGTATCAAACATCCATTTACTTGCATATACAGTTATACACACACACTACCACACTTACTTCTACAGAAACTTACACATACTTACTCTCTTAAACAATCACTTATAGAAACACCTACTTATTTGTACAGGAACTCTTCCAATCTCTCACTCTCACATATACTCACTTATATACACCAATACTCACATATACTAGTTTAAAACATATGTAGTTACTCATAAAGACACTATTGAGACAGTCATTCACTCACTAATACACCCATACACATACTCATCCACCTATACAGTCCTGCACACATGCTGTCTTCAACACATACAAACAGTGAGTCACTCATTCATGCATCTATGCACTAAGTAATACCCCCACCGAACCATACAGACACTCAGACACTCATACTGATACTCAAAAAACCAACTAATAACCCATATAGACACTCATGTAGCTACCCACCAACCCATGCAGCCACTTATACACAAAGTGAGAGACTGATACAGATATTTTCATATTTAAACATTACTCACTAACCCATGTATTCACTAAGATACACTTAGTCAGTTATACAATCAATTGTACAAAAAAAATCATCCATTTAGACACTTATATACCCATTTATTCTTCCATCGACCTTGAGATATACATATATAAAACATATTTAATTTTCAGAAAAACACATTCACTGGATGATGTAATCAGTGAGGTCATAAGTGATGTCATTTGAGATGTCATCAGTGATGTCATGAGTGATGTCACTGACCATGTCATGAGTGATGTAATATGTGACGTCATCAGCAGTGCATTGCGTGGCGCACGAGTTATAGTTAGCTGAACTAACTATAACGGGGGAATTTCTATGGTTTTGTACGAGTGAAATGTCCAACTAACTATAATGCCCCTGAAACCTATGGTTTTTCAGTGAATTTCTAAGGTTTTTAAATGCTAATTTCTAACTACAATGTGCCTGAAACCTATGGTTTTACAGTGAATATATATATATTTATTATACTATGTATACATGTGAAAATGTCTCGGTCCCCTGTTTGCCTCGGTGGCACGGAAAAAATGGGTGGAACTGACGTCAGCACGCCGACGAGGTCCTCTTATGGCTCCGATGATGTCATACGGTGTCGCGAGCAGAGCCGTGCTATTATGACGTCCTCGTTGACGTGGGAGAGCTAGGAAAGAATTTCCGTGGAATGCTGGTGCAGGGGATATTCACCTAAGTGTTCAGGCTAGTCCTTTGGGAGCAACTGTTTATGTTGCCACTCCAGAAACCGAAACCAGTGATCCGAGGGCAGAGGCCCTGCAGATGGCACACGAGGTGGGGTGCCCAGTCGTGTGCACCGGCGGGGCAGCGAAGTGACAAGCACCACAACCCACAAAAAGGTAACGAGGGCACTGAATAACACAGGATCTTCTCTTTGTATCTGGCAGGAACAACGAAGTTAAAATGCCCTAGTACCAAAATGTAGAATTAGTGCTACAACGGTCTTCAAGAGGACCTGTGATGCCGCTTCTGCCTCCCGTACCCTGGAGGCGGCACATGGGTCACGCGGTACGGTCATACTGCGGTGGGACGCACACTCGTTGACCTCTCATGGTACTGCTCCACACTTCAGGGAGGACGCTTTCCATTAGCTATGTTTTCTGATGACATGTCGCGCTGGTCCCGTCCAACAACAGAACTCCTTTAGATCCAAACAGACTCTTCCACTCTCTCACCGGAAGTGAAACCAGGCCACGCGGACACTTTCACAATACAACAGCCGGGAATGCACTTTTCGGTAAAAAAAACCACATTCCTTCCTCCTAATTAATCAAATAAACGTCTCACTGAAGAACAGGGACCATCTTCGATCGGTAAACAGCAGTTACAATGACTTTTTTACTTTGCGATACCATTACAACGCATGCATTACCACGCATGCGTTGTACATCACGAAGTCATTACTACGCATTTTTTTAGAACGCATGGTCATTTACCACGCATGCCTTTACAACGAATTTTGTTGTAAAGGTATGTATGGTAAATGACCATGCGTTCTAAAAAACATGTAGACGATCCATGTCGTTGTAAGGAAACAGAGGCTGTTCCGTTTCCTCACAATGACGTGCACTGCCCCTCCTAGACGACGTGAAGCAGGAACCACGAGGAGAGAGGAACCACGAGGAGTGAGAGGTAAGGGGGATTGGGCATGGGGTGGGGGTTTCTTTTCTAGGGTTTAGGGTAGTGCAGTGGTGTTTGGGTGATGTAGGGGGTCATGCTGGGGGTTGTGTTTTAGGGTTTAGGGTAGTGCAGTGGTGTTTGGGTGGGGGTCGTGCTGGGGGTAGTGTTTTAGGGCTTAGGGTAGTGCAGTAGTGTAGGGGTCATGCTGGGGGTAGTGTTTTAGGGTTTAGGGTAGTGCAGTGGTGTATGGGTAGTGTAGGGGGTCATGCTGGGGGTAGTGTTTTAGGGTTTAGGGTAGTGCAGTGGTGTTTGTGTAGTGTAGGGGGTCATGCTGGGGGTAGTGTTTTATGGTTTAGGCTAGTGCAGTGGTGTTTGGGTAGTGTAGAGGGTCGTGCTGAGGGTAGATTTAGGGTTTAGGGTAGTGCAGTGGTCTTTGGGTAGTGTAGGGAGTCGTGCTGGGGGTAGTGTTTTAGGGTTTAGGTTAGTGCAGTGGTGTATGTGTAGTGTAGGGGGTCATGCTGGTGGTAGTGTTTTAGGGTTTAGGGTAGTGCAGTGGTGTTTGTGTAGTGTAGGGGGTCATGCTGGGGGTAGTGTTTTATGGTTTAGGCTAGTGCAGTGGTGTTTGGGTAGTGTAGGGGGTCGTGCTGAGGGTAGATTTAGGGTTTAGGGTAGTGCAGTGGTCTTTGGGTAGTGTAGGGAGTCGTGCTGGGGGTAGTGTTTTAGGGTTTAGGTTAGTGCAGTGGTGTATGTGTAGTGTAGGGGGTTGTGCTGGGGGTAGTGTTTTAGGGTTTATGTTAGTGCAGTGGTGTTTGGGTAGTGTAGGGGGTAGTGCTGGGGTAGTTTTTTAGGGTTTAGGGTAGTGCAGTGGTGTTTGTGTAGTGTGGGAGGTCATGCTGGGGGTAGATTTAGGGTTTAGTGTAGTGCAGTGGTGTTTGGCTAGTGTAGGGAGTCGTGCTGGGGGTAGTGTTTTAGGGTTTAGGGTAATCCAGTGGTGTTTGTGTAGTGTAGGGAGTCGTGCTGGGGGTAGTGTTTTAGGATTTAGGGTAGTGCAGTGGTGTTTGGGTAGTGTAGGGGGTCGTGCTGCGGGTAGTGTTTTAGGGTTTAGGGTAGTGCAGTGGTGTTTGTGTAGTGTAGGGGACATGCTGGGGGTAGTGTTTTAGGGTTTAGGGTAGTGCAGTGGTGTTTGGGTAGTGTAGGGGGTAGTGCTGGGGTAGTGTTTTGGGTTTACAGTAGTGCAGTGGTGTTTGTGTAGTGTAGGGGTCGTGCTGGGGGTAGTGTTTTAGGGTTTAGGGTAGTGCAGTGGTGTTTGTGTAGTGTAGGGGTAGTGTTTTAGGGTTTAGGGTAGTGCAGTGGTGTTTGTGTACTGTAGGGGGTCGTGCTGGGTTCTAGTGTTTTAGGGTTTAGGTTAGTGCAGTGGTGTTTGTGTAGTGTAGGGGGTCGTGTTTTAGGGTTTAGGGTTGTGCAGTGGTGTTTGGGTAGTGTAGGGGGTCTTGCTGGGGGTAGTGTTTTTGGGTTTAGGGTAGTGCAGTTGTGTTTGGGTAGTGAAGGGGGTCGTGTTGGGGGTAGTGTTTTAGGGTTTAGGGTAGTGCAGTTGTGTTTAGGTAGTGAAGGGGGTTATGCTGGGGGTAGTGTTTTAGGGTTTAGGGTAGTGCAGTGGTGTTTGTGTACTGTAGGGGGTCATGCTGGGGGTAGATTTAGGGTTTAGTGTAGTGCAGTGGTGTTTGTGTAGTGTAGGGGGTTGTGCTGGGGGTAGTGTTTTAGGGTTTAAGGCAGTGCAGTGGTGTTTGTGTAGTGAAGGGGTCCTGCTGGGGGTAGTGTTTTAGGGTTTAGGGTAGTGCAGTGGTGTTTGTGTAGTGTAGGGGGTTGTGCTGTGGGTAGATTTAGGGTTTAGGGCAGTGCAATGGTGTTTGGGTAGTGCAGGGAGTCGTGCTGGTGGTAGTGTTTTAGGGTTTAGGGTAGTGCAGTTATGTTTGGGTAGTGTAGGGTGTCGTGCTGGGGGTAGTGTTTTAGGGTTTAGGGTAGTGCAGTGGTGTTTGGGTAGTGGAGGGGTAGTGTTTTAGGGTTTAGGGTAGTGCGCCCAACCAGCCACAATATCCGTGGACAAAGGGATCCTGACTCTTTGGAACGCTCCGTCAATTGAATAATTTGGGTCAAGGGCCCTACCACGTCCAAGACCTATCAATTCCTTTCTTGGGATCCATCATATACTTGGAGAAAAAGGTACATAGTTTCTCATCAATTTCAGGTGTGTGTGCCACCTTCCCCTTCAGTGAGGGCCTGGGGCATTCTCCCCTCATCCTATTCCTAACCTCCCTTTCAAGGGGTTGATGGATTTTCCCCACCACATACTCTGCCACTTTGGCGTCAGGTGTCCACTCCGCCGACCTAGGATGGTAAATTTGGGTAGGCTCGAACATGTCCGAGTGGACCCCGTCCCCAACCGGGGACTGAGAGGAGTGGGACTCTGGACGCCAGGGACGCCCCGAGTCCTTATCCTCAACGGAGGAGAAATCGTCCTCCGATACACCCTCTCCCTCTAAGGAAAACCCGCCGTCGGGGTCTACAATAGTGGTGACAGTGTCGCAATTTTCTCCGGGCCCCTCCTCCTCCCGGCACGGTGCATGTTTTAGCATTCGCGCACTCTTGAGGAAGGTCTCCGTAAGTTTATCAAATCCTTCCAAGTGCCCTGCGTTATGCTTAACGGCCCTTTTATTCCCCATCTGGGAGCTACTGGGACCCGCTACCACCAGATCTGGGTCACTGAACACCCCAGGGATGCTTTTCGCCAGCTTATCAACCTGATCCCTAAGAGGAGCCAGCGCCCTAGAAATAGCCAGAGAGAGGGCTTGGTGAACTGCTGGAGGGAGAAGTTGGGGGGCCATTCCTCCTCCACTTCCTGGTAGGAGGAGTAAAAATGGTCTTCTAGAGAAGACATGATAGCAGAGGGTGTGAGCACAGAACAAATGCCCTTAAAATCCTTAAGGCAGCCCCCTCGCCGGTGCTCCAACAGCTGGGCTTTCCCCGAAGCTGTTATAAGAATAGACTGAGGCGCAATACCAATTACCACCACCAGGTGGGGCTGGTCACTAACGTGGCCGTGCGGGGAAATCACCGCGTAGCGGTGTCAAAATTAGGCGAGGGTTGGTCGGGAATCAAGCGGACACTAAAGGAGTGACCGGATTCCCAAACGCGCGTAAAGACCAGCGGGAGCGCTCGACGGAGCTGCCTCGCTCGGACCAGACGCGCCTGACAGGATCTCACCGCGCGCAGAGCACACAGCGGGAGAAACTGCGAGGGGGAGAACGCGCTCGGGCAAGAGCCTGCTGCGCAGGGAATATGAAACAATACCAAGGCAATAATGCTAATAACGTGCACAAGAAACCGCTATACAAACACCAACAACGTCAGATTAAGCCAAGAATGTAAGGAATGCACTTAACTGACGAGCAGTGAAGAAAGAGGAAACGGAAGGGACATCACAATATTATATACGATGGACTGTGATATGATTGGACTATAGTTGCCTTGGAGACTACCCCCTAATGGTTCATGGGTTGTGTAGTCTTTTGTTTAATGATTGTTGTGTTACGTTTTCTTTGAACTGCTATGCAAATAAAGTGAGGAAAGATATGCATAATCCTCGCCTCCGTCCTGCCATAGAATTCATTAAACTTTATTTGATCTGATTTAGAAACATAGATCATAAAAGTGTACATAAAAACAGTAAATCATCTTTCCTAATACAATACAGTGAGAATTAATTAAAACCAGTAGGTAAAAACGGGTGTTACAAAGCCCGGTTCAGAGCAACTTCAGGTTAACAGAATCGTAAAGCTCAATGTTTCGCAAGATCAATCTCATGTACTTCGTGCAAAATACGCAATAAGGGGTCCAAGTAAGATGTAACGCTCCAAAATTCTGACCAGTTTGCACTATATAAAACTGCAGAAAAACTAAAAATAAAAAGTGTTTTGCACACTTCTGTCATTGGGCTATATGTGGGCTACATCTGGGTGATATTTGTGCTACATTTGGGCTCTTTTCTGCAGTCTCCTCAGTAGGAAATGCTTTCAGTTTTTTACCTTGATTCCATCAAGAAGGCATTCAGATGTGTCATACATTTGCCATAAATTCAGAATGTTAGCACTCTAGTTGTTCATTAGATCACTGTAGTAAAGCTACTGCTCACCAGGGAGTTAACTGGAAGTCTACTGCTGGTATTGAAAGTGATTGTTTCAGTCTGCATGTCAGAATTTTCTAATGAAATAGAAGAGGATTTGAGATCTCACTTAAAACATGCCCTAAATTTTCTTTCTGCAGCACTAACCATAATTTCTATGGCAAAATGAACCCCCTCATTTTGTTCCTTTTTAAATTAAATGTTTTAAGTGTTACCAGTTTATTCCAATCAAGATGGCTTCAGGTGTGCCATAGTTTTGTCATAAGTAAGACTGTTAGCGCTCTAGTTGTTCTTTAGAACACTCTGGGAAGCTGTAGTAGAACACAAAGGCATCAACTGACAGGCTGCTCCTGTTGAAATATAACAGGAAGATATTTGAGATCACACTTGAAACATGTCCTAATTTTTCTTTCTACAGCACTAACCATAATTTCTATGACAAAATGAACCCCATCATTTTGTTCCTTTTTAAATTAAATGTTTTAAGTGTTACCAGTTTATTCCAATCAAGATGGCTTCAGGTGTGCCACACTTTTGTCATAAGTAAGACTGTTAGCGCTCTAGTTGTTCTTTAGAACACTCTGGGAAGCTGCAGTAGAACACAAAGGCATCAACTGACAGGCTGCTCCTGTTGAAATATAACAGGAAGATATTTGAGAACTCACTTAAAACATGTCCTAATTTTTCTTTCTACAGCACTAACCATAATTTCTATGACAAAATGAACCCCCTCATTTTGTTCCTTTTTAAATTAAATGTTTTAAGAGTTACCAGTTTATTCCAATCAAGATGGCTTCAGGTGTGCCATAATTTTGTCATAAGTAAGACTGTTAGCGCTCTAGTTGTTCTTTAGAACACTCTGGGAAGCTGCAGTGGAACACAAAGGCATCAACTGACAAGCTGCTCCTGTTGAAATATAACAGGAAGATATTTGAGATCACACTTGAAACATGTCCTAATTTTTCTTTCTACAGCGCTAACCATAATTTCTATGACAAAATGAACCCCTTCATTTTGTTCCTTTTTAAATTAAATGTTTTAAGTGTTACCAGTTTATTCCAATCAAGATGGCTTCAGGTGTGCCATACTTTTGTCATAAGTAAGGCTGTTAGCACTCTAGTTGTTCTTTAGAACACTCTGGGAAGCTGCAGTAGAACACAAAGGAATCAACTGACAGTCTCTGCCCTTGTTGGATGTACATGTTTTACTGAGAATGTCAGACTTCATTCTCACATGACTGAGAAAGATAATGTGAATTTACAGAAAATATGCTCTCATTTTAGCTTCTGGAGCACCTTCCAAAACTGTATGGGACAAGCATGTGAAAATAGTTTTCTCTCAAACATGATTCATGATATCCCAGCAGAAGGTTTTTCACAGGGTAAAATCACCTTAGAACACACCACAATTCCTGAAATTAGTATGGTACCATCAACAAATGAATTCTAATGTAACTAAAGTCTGTTATCACCCTTTATAGTTCTCCTTTTGGTAACCCTCAAAATCTTCGATTCACTACAATGCATTTCAATGGGGTACTATCATTTATATTGGTCCCAAGATGGCTGCCAGCAATTCCAGGATGAAGTGCTGACAGCCAATCAGATCTCACGATGACATGTGTGGTTAGGCTCCGCCCAGATATTGATATGTTTTCTTTTTCAAATTTCTCAGGAACTACTGAACGGATTTACACCATTTAACAAAAAGGGTTCTTTCTGAACCAAGAACTACCTCTTTGCCAAATTTGGTGTAATTCCGTTCAGCAGTTCGGGCTGTAGCCTTGCATAAAGTTTCCTATGGGAAATTGATTTTTTGACTCTTATTTTTTAATTTCTCCGCAACTACTGAACGGATTTACACCATTTAAAAAAAGGTCGCTTTCTGAACCAAGCGCTACCTTTTTGCCAAATTTGGTGTAATTCCGTTCAGCAGTTCGGGCTGTAGCCGTGTCTAAAATTTCCTATGGGAATTAACATGGAGAAAACACGTTTTGGGACCCCCTTTTTCTCGGCCCCCGCTTGCCGAATCACCCCGAAACTTTCAGGATAGGAGCGGACCGGAGCGCCCCACGAGTTTTGAAAATTTCGCGAAGATTCGTCAACCGGCGCCAAAGGTATTGGAAATAGAATGTTGCAAATTTCCTATGGAAAATAGGTCCTAACTATAACTATCTACTGGCGACCGCCAGTAGATAATATATTTATATATATATATATATATTCACTGAAAAAACCATAGGTTTCAGGGACGTTATAGGTAGTTGGACATTTCACTCATACAAAACCATAGAAATTCCACCGTTATAGTTAGTTCAGCTAACTATAACTCGTGCCCCGCAATGCACTGCTGATGACGTCACATATTACATCATTCATGACATGGTCAGTGACATCACTGATGACATCACTGATGACATCTCAAATTACATCACTGATGACATCACTGATGACATCAGCCAGTGAATATAGCTTTCTTTAAAATTTAAATATGTATTATATATATACCAAGCTGTATTGAAGAATGAATGGATGTATAAGTGTCTGGATGGAGGATTTAGTAGGTGTGTGACTGACTCTTTAAGTGAATGATTAAATGTATCTTACTGAATACATGGGTTAGTGTCTAAAGTGTGTGAATGTCTGTATCACTCTGTCTGTTGTTGTGTAAGCTGCTGCATCGGTTGGTCAGTAGCTACATCAATGTCTATATGGATTATTGATTAGTTGCCTGCGTATTTGTATAGGAGACTGAGTGTGTGTGTGGTTGGGTGGGGGGGGTGTGACTCTGTGCATAGATGTGTGAGTGGTTGATTGACAGGGTGTATGAGTTTAAGAGTGCATGTGGAAACAGTTGTATGGGTGGATAAGTGTGTGTATGGGCGTCTTGGTGAGTGAATCGATGTCTCAGTGCACATGTCCAACTAAGTACATATATAAAAGGCAGTGTATGTGAGAGTTTGTGTATAGAAATGACTATACGTGAGAGTCAGTGATTGTGAGAGTGGCTGTATGTATGAGTGTATACTCGTATTAGTGATTATATAAGACACTAAGTATGCGTTACTATCTGTATGAATAAATGAGGTGGTGTGTATAACTGTGTAGGTGAGTAAATGGAACTGTGATTGATTCTTTGCATGAGTGACTAGGATGAGTACATAACTGACTAGGATGAGTGCTGGTGTGTCAATGTCTATATAGGTGTATGAGTGCATTTGATAGTGTTCTATTGATCAGTGACTGCATGTATGACTGATTGTATGGGTGAATGGGTAGATGTGTGTGTAGACCTAGGAATCACTGAGTGGGTATGTAGTAACTGGTATTAGTGTGTCAATGGTATCGAAAATGGTAGTCTGTATTTCACAGTGAGTGTATCAAAGGTTATATTAGTGTGTGACGAGGTACATCAGATTGTCACATGGATGATGTCATCAGTGATGTCATTTGAGATGTCATCAGTGATGTCATCAGTGATGTCACTGACCATGTCATGAATGATGTAATATGTGAAGTCATCAGCAGTGCATTGCGGGGGCGCGAGTTATAGTTAGCTGAACTAACTATAACGGTGGAATTTCTATGGTTTTGTATGAGTGAAATGTCCAACTAACTATAACGTCCCTGAAACCTATAGTTTTTTCAGTGAATTTCTAAGGTTTTTGAAATGCTAATTTCTAACTATAACGTGGCTTAAACCTATGGTTTTTTCAGTGAATTTCAAAGGTTTTTTTAAATGCCAATTTCTAACTATAACGTGCCTGAAATCTATGGTTTTTTCAGTGAATTTCAAAGGTTTTTTAAATACTAATTTCTATCTATAACGTCCCTGAAACGTATGGTTTTTCCAGTGAATTTCAATGTTTTTTTTAATGCTAACTTCTAATTATAATGTTTATTTAACCTATAGTTTTTTCCGACACCCAAGAAGGACACAACACCCACTGCCACAACCCTCAGGACCTCCCCCCCCGTACCACCCCTCTCCCTACTGTAATTCTTTTTATTTATTTAAACTATATAATGTCTTCTTGTTTTTTAAATATTAAACAACTACATACAGTATGTTTATGTTTATGTTTATATGTTTATATAGCGCTCGATTGCCGTGGCGTCTTGGCGCTAGAGTGTATGGACAGGATCAGTGTACTATGAAAGGGAGCCCAGCCTAGAGCCACATCTGAAGACCAACACATGTCATAGACCTACTGATCAAGCAGCTCCGACACCCAAGAACACCACAACACCCACCACCACCCCCAGGCCCCCCCCTCTACCACCGAGGCAGCGCAGAACAAGACAGCGAACTTTCCGAAAACGACATGGCCCCTCAGCCACACAATAGCTGAATATTGGGACAGGTGTGAACAAACTATATGTGAAGGAAGGAATTCACCCATGTTTAACAATGCACACAATGCAAAGTGTAGCGGTGATGTGCTGGACACATCTCAGTATGCAGAACACACACCTCTCCATGTGCACAAATACTACTGGTGCTTGTAGTGTTGTGGACAGTGGACCCAACCATGTTACGTCAAACACTAGGGAAGATCTCAGTCATGTAGCTGTGTCGTCCCCCTGTAAGCATAAGCGTAACCGGAGTGGGCTGGTCCGACGTACGCCACTTCAGCGTAGGAGTGTGAATAAATAGGCCGGAGCTCTGGGCGTGGTTCACTTGTGGGAAGGCCAAAGCGTCTGCCAGGGCGGCGCCCTCACCCTGCCACGAGGCCGCCAACATGACCGCCAGCCTCCTCAGCCGATCGCTGGCTTCCGCCACACAGGCCCCCAGCGGCACAGCACCGCAGACTTATGTCTGTACAAACTACTGCCTTCGATATACACTGCGGACAGCAAGGCTCGCAATTCAGATTGAGTCGCGATTGCAGATGACGCAGTCCAGTAGGCAAGAGACATTGCTCAAGTCAACAACACATGGCTGTGGGCCCTTCCTAACCGCTGCCTCCGGCCTACACTGCGGTCAGTAGGGCTCAAAATTCAGATGGAGTCGAGATTGCAGATGACGCAGTCCAGTAGGCAAGAGACATTGCTCAAGTCAACAACACGTGCCTGTGGGCCCTTCCTCACCGCTGCCTCCTACCTCCACTTCGGTGAGTAGGGCTCACAATTCAGAGCGACTCGCGATTGCAGATGACGCAGTCCAGTAGGCAACAGACATTGCTACCAGTGCGGCCAGCCCGGACCACGCATCATCGCTGACTGCGCACACGCTAAGTGCTTCAAGTACCACTAACTCTGTGCAGCTCAAGTCAACGCCACGTGGCTGTGGGCCCTTGATGACCGCTGCCTCCGGCCTAGAATGCGGTTAGCAGGGCTAACAATTCAAGATTAGTGCCGATGCAAATTGTGTAAAAGAGTATAATCGGATAAGAAGACTGTATGCTCCCAATCTGTGCAGCTCAAGTCAACGTCACGTGGCTGTGGGCCCTTGCTGACCGCTACCTCTGGCCTACACTGCGGTCATCAGGGCTCACAATTAAAATTAAGTCTTGATTCATTAATTACAGAGTCCAGTAGGCAAGTAACTATCACAGGCCTAAAATCTACATAATATCCTTTTAGTATCCTTGCTTCAAGAACTTTTTTTATATCAGTTATAGCTTTAGTACAATCACCAAATTCATCTTCAAGTGCAAACAAACACTCATTAGCAGTCTACACTGCGGGCAGCAGAGCTCGCAATTCTAATTTTGGACACGTGGTGCCACTAACCCTGTTCAACACAAGCCGCGACACGTGGTGCCACTAACCCTGTTCAACACAAGCCGGCGACACGTGGTGCCACTAACCCTGTTCAACACAAGCCGATCCCACATGTGGAACTGTGTCCTGAGTCCTGAATGGCAGTGACCCCAAGTCTGTGGCTGCGACCACAGCACCAGACTCCCTTCCGATCCCACGTGTGGCACTGTGTCCTGAGTCCTGCAATGGCAGTGACCCCAAGTCCGTGGCTGCGACCACAGCACCAGACTGCTTCGATCAGTGAGGCATATTTCTATATGCAAGGCCGGCTACAGGTGGTGCCACTAACCCTGTACAACACAAGGCGCGACACGTGGTGCCACTAACCCTGTTCAACACAAGCCGATCCCACATGTGGAACTGTGTCCTGAGTCCTGAATGGCAGTGACCCCAAGTCCGTGGCAGCGACCACAGCACCAGACTCCCTTCGATCAGTTAGGCATATTTCCATATGCAAGGCCGGCGACACGTGGTGCCACTAACCCTGTACAACACAAGGCGCGACACGTGGTGCCACTAACCCTGTTCAACACAAGCCGATCCCACATGTGGAACTGTGTCCTGAGTCCTGAATGGCAGTGACCCCAAGTCCGTGGCAGCGACCACAGCACCAGACTCCCTTCGATCAGTTAGGCATATTTCCATATGCAAGGCCGGCGACACGTGGTGCCACTAACCCTGTACAACACAAGGCGCGACATGTGGTGCCACAAACCCTGTTCAATACAAGCCGATCCCACATGTGGAACTGTGTCCTGAGTCCTAAATGGCAGTGACCCCAAGTCCGTGGCAGCGACCACAGCACCAGACTCCCTTCGATCAGTTAGGCATATTTCCATATGCAAGGCCGGCGACACGTGGTGCCACTAACCCTGTACAACATAAGGCGCGACACGTGGTGCCACTAACCCTGTTCAATACAAGCCGATCCCACATGTGGAACTGTGTCCTGAGCCCTGAATTGCAGTGACCCCAACTTCGTGGCAGCGACCACAGCACCAGACTCCCTTCAGTTTTATTTGTTGTTGTTTTCTTTAAATAAAATGTTTTATATGTAAACCTATACATGACTAAGATTCTTGTTTGTCCAACCGCACAAGGACACTTCCGGGCCCAAGAAAGTTGTTGGGGGTATGTTGGTAATGTGGGAAGAGGGTGCGTTACCTGCTGATGTGGGGAGAGGCAGCGTGAAAGGGGTATCTCTCACAGAAAGAACTCCGATATGTTTTCAGAAATGCCTTGGACAGATGCCAGCTGACGGACTGAATCACAAAATGGTTTTTCAATGCTTATGTAGTGTGAGTTATGAACAGTTCGCACCCAGGCTCGCAGAGGGACAACTGCGGCCCGTTCGCTCGACTCACACACGCAGTACTACGACCCGTCCGCTCCCAAAGGAACAGCAGCGTAGTACCTCGCAGAGGTACAGGCACAGTAGCGTACTAGCTCGCAAACGTAGAGAGCTGCAAGCCGATGGACTGGCTTCTAACGGCATAGCTGCGAAGTGGTTATGTTGGGCAGACGGAGCGTGAAATAGTTATCTCGCAGAAACAGAGCTCCGGTATATTAAATTGCCCCGAGACCTTTCTTTTATATTTTCACTCGATGCGAGAAAGCGCGCTTTCTGGACCAAGACCTTTCTCCCTGCCAAATTTGGCGTAATTCCGTTCAGCAGTTTCACCTGTAGCCTTGTCTAAAGTTTCCTATGGAAAATCCATTGAGAAAACACGTTTTCACACCCCCACATAGCTACCTGTAGCAGGCGTACTCGCTGTTGGTGTGCAGGTCAGTGGTCTAGTTGTCAACATGTCACGGCCACTCCCTGAGGGCAGGTTTGCACACACACCACACCCATCCGGCACATGCGTCACAGGCCATGTGACCACGCAAATATAATAGATCCACAACCTCACATCCTTTATTGCCGGTGGTGACTGGATGGCGGACGCTCCACGGGTCTCAATCATAAAGACTCCATGAAAAGTTGCGCAGAGGGTTAGTCGCACCCTGAGCTCTATGGCCGTCAGGGGCCTACTACCACGTGGCGCGGACTTGAGTTCCACAGGGTTATTGCCACCCAAAGCTGATGTGGCCGTCAGGGGCCTACCACCACGTGGCGCGAACTTGAGTTGCACAGGGTTAGTGCCACCCGAAGCTGATGTGGCCGTCAGGGGCCTTAGACCACGTGGCGCGGACTTGAGTTGCACAGGGTTAGTCGCACCCTAAGTTGTATGGCCGTCAGCGGCCTACCAACATGTGGCGCTGACTTGCGTTGCACAGGGTTAGCGGCACCAAAAGCTGATGAGGTCTCCGCCATTGATGACTCAGGACTCAGCGACATGTGTGAGATCTGCCGGGCCGTGAAGAAGCTGATGTGGTCTCTGCCATTCATGACTCAGGACTCAGAGACATCTGTGAGATCTGCCGAGCCGCGGATCTTTGACGGGCACGTGGAGTGCCCACTGGTAGACACTCCGGTGGCAGCAGGTAATTATTTGGTCATGGATGCGCAGGGGCGGCAGTATCTCTCTCTCTCTCTCTCTCTCTCTCTCTCTCTCTCACTTCCCTCTCTTCACTCTCTCTCTCACTCTCTTCCTTCCTTTTCTTCTCTTTCTCTATCTCCCTTCTCCCTTTCTCACTCCCTTTCTTTCCTTCCCTCTCTTTTTCTCTCTGGCTTTTTTTCCTTCTCTGTGTCTCACTCCTTTGATATGCGCATTACACACGTCCTTATTTTGTGCTTTATTTTCCAGGCTGTGTCGTCGACATTCATGGTCCCGACAGGAGTCTTCCGCCTTGTTGTTTTGTGTTCAGTTTGTTAAATTTAGTTTATCCTTTATATATACGTTTACGAAAAAATAAAGTTTGATTAAAAAAAATAATAATTCAATAAAGTTTTTGGTTGTTACTTAAGTGCTGTGTGACTCTTTCTCGTTCTTATTACTGTTATTTCGTGGTGTCCACCATGGTGTTAAATTTTGGGGCAGTTATCACGGGAATACTGGTGATGTCTGCAGTTTGCACCAGCTTCTGAATAGTGTGTTATATTTATCTCAACTTTAGTTGCATTAAAGTGCTGATAATGAAATGCAGAGTAGGCGTTCCCGTGCAAAAAGACACGAGGTGCACCTTTGCGATTTATTCTAAATACTAAAATCCTGTATTGAATTGCACTGTGGTAGTGCGTGCACTTACAGTGTACACACAAAATCAATCAAGAAATGTCATTGTATTTATATTGATTGGGAATAGTGGGTCAGGTGCTGGATCTTGACGGGATACACTGCCCAGTTCGTTTATTTTTCTGTACACGAAAAAACCACATCACAACTTTCACAACAACTGCGATGCGAAACAAATTCCGGCGATAAGCCGCGTTAGCACCAGGGATTTTACACCTGCTTTCTGCTGGTGTTAAGCAGGACGACTACCTGCAGCATGAAAGGGAACACAGCCAAGAGCCACACCGAAACACCCACAGGTGCCATACAGTCAATGAGCATCATACACGGATACCCATGAGGTCCACAACACTCATCGCAACAACCCCAGGACCACCAACGCCCCCGAACCCGCATCTGAGCAAGTGTGTCCGTGTGGTCATTGTGTTAGCATGATAGGCACGGGCCCTGCAACATCACAGTGTCAGCGGACGTTACCATGTCACCTCAGCGTTGGCAGTGAGCCTGGACATGTAGCTACGCACGCATCCTCCTGCATGCACAAGCGGCGTGTGCTAGTCCGGCGTACACAGGTCAGCGCAGGGGTCTGCCTATCCGGCAAGGGGAACGGGGTGTCTCGGACATGTCCGTGTTCTGGAAGTGCGGTAAGTGTGTCTCTGTGTTCTGGTGTGGCCGCCACAAGGGCCGCAGCAGTCGATGTTGTACAGTGGCATGCACCACCTCCAAACTGCAGTCTCACGGTGTGGTTGGAATGCCGCAGGACATGCTGCGAATAGGCATTACAATGGTGTGCCGTAGGAGTGCACGGGATACAACAGTGCACCGTACAAAAGTGTGGGGGCTCGTGGGAGGGAGGAGCAGCTGTTTGGCAACGTAACACACAGTGAACCCGCCCATGTGCCACGTGCTGGGCATCTCATCCATGATGACCAGGGTCGCAGACATCCCACAACACCCACGACCGGCCTTTGTACACATCCTGTATGAATGCAGCTGGAGAACTTACTGTAGGGATGAAAGGTTCTTTGTCTGAGCTATCTTGCAGTAGCACATCTGCTGCTCCGACAAAGAACTTGCAAGTGGCCAGCCCCACCCCCCTGACAGATACGATAATATTTGCATCCGTCTCCCACACTACGCACTGCCCGATTTGAGAACAACGAGTACACATCCCACACTCAAAAGTCCTTCGTCGTAGTTAGCGTGCGTGAAATGGCCTTCACACGTACTCCCACCACACACGCCTGCCCTGCACCCATTGCACACAGACCCGGCTCATTGCACCAAGCTGTGCCATTTCATCCACAAGACTGGCACACGGCAAGCCAGTGCAGCTACAAGCAGAGCCACTGACGCAATGGCAGAGCATCCCGAACACATGGTCGACTCCATGCACGTCCACCTATACCTTGCACGTCTGCTGCATGTCCTGGGTGCACTGCCTTTGGCAGTACTGCGGATCACTTACCGGCTGTGCTTCCGCATTGCGGACGTCACCTGCGTTCAACCTGTATTGCAATGTCGCACGTGCCTATCCGAGTGGTGCATGGACGTGTGCCTCTCCAACGAGAGGGTAGCTGACATGGATTACGACAGGTGTGTGCGCCCCCTGTTGGCCCACGACCAGGACTGTCATGGTGATGCCCGTTTATGGCATGCATGGATGTTTGGCATGCATGTTGGGAACTGGGCCTGGGAGATTGCACGTGTCGTAGTATGCAGTGAGCAAATTGACCCACTTCCCGATTCTGCTTTGGTGCACATTGGGTACAGTGGTTGGAGTCAGCACATCTGTCCCGGTCAGCTGATGGATTACGTCGACGACATGTCAAATATTGTGGCCAACCATCACTCATTAGAGATAGTGGCTTACGCAGCTGCACTCGCGTTCATGGACGAGTGACAAGGTACCTGCAACCACGATTCGATGTGGCACATTGCACGTGTCCCTCCGCATCATTGCACGTTGTACATCTGGTCACATGTCCCAAAACAACAGTGGACATGGCTGCATTGGCGTCGAATCATGTCCGAAGCGCGGACAACCAACGCTGCTTGACACTGACGTGTGTTGGTGATGGACTACTCCGAGGTGAAATTGGACGTTTTCCTACGTTCCTTATTCAGGCATGCTGCTGCATTTCTCTGCATATCGTGGCACTACTCTTGGCCGTACTGACACGCACTTTTTTAATAAAGTTTCCACATTTTCACTTGTCTCCAAATGTGTAGTGTCTTCATTTGTATGCCAATGTGTGTGTCACGGACTCTCTGGCTGCCTGCCATACGTGAATTGCTACCCCATCCGGACTGTGGGTTTGTACTTATGCGTTCTCATGTGCCTGTTTCGTACTGACGCTTTTGGACGCTTATCCGCCTCAGGCGAGTGCATTTGTGTCCTGTGTTCGATTGTGCGAATCTTGTGTTTGGACAACATTGTGTTGGATGTTGGTGTACTCTGCTTCCTATGTCTGTGTGCTGCATTGTGTGTGAGATGTCCCTTCATGTGAGCTTTTGTTCACCCTTCTCCCTTTCCGGCAGTGTGGTTTTCACTTCTATGCTTGTTCAGTGGTGTGATGTTGGCGGGTTGTGTGACTTGTGCTCCTTGTTGGTGTGTTTCATTTTGGCCATGGTTTGTCTATAGTTGTGCTGTACTTAATTGTGCATGTGTACCATTGTGGCCATCTTCCCCCGTCCACCTCACTCCCTGCTTCTTCCTGTTCCTGGTGCTGTTGTGTCTGTAATTTTGTTGCTCCACACATAAATACATGTAATGAACAAATTAGAATAGTTCCTTGATTCTTTTAGGTTTCAAAACTTCTCTCTATTGTTTTTTTTAAATTTTCCATATAAACAGTTTTTTTAATATTCAAGGACACATAGAAGTCACAAGTGCAACATATTCTATCAACACACTTTCTAGAACATTCTACAACACGTGCAGGTTAAAAGTTCATCAATTTTTTTAAACCTAACGATATTTTTTAGCAACATTTTCTCGAACATTTAACGGCACGTGCAGGTTAAAAGTTCACGATTGTTTTAAGTTCGAACAGTGCCTTCCAAATGCAAGTAGCAGGTGTGGTTGAGTTGAGCAAATTTTATCCTATGATATGTACTCCACGTTTAAACTGCTTTTTCTTAACCAATCACAAAGATGCTTTTCCACCAAACGAATGTGCACCCTACTTTTAAAAAACAATGCTTTTCATCTCCCAATCAGGTATCATTTTGTATGGCAAAAAAAGTAGTTCCCCATCTTTAAACATATCTCTTATTCTACGAACGGACTGCATGAGCTACAGACATCTATCCATTCCTCCCAGCCATACCTTCAAAATGCTAGTGTGGATCGTAGGACATAGCTATGTTTTCTGGTGCAAGAGGTATGCAGAACAGAGACGTATTGACTTAGACCTAGGTTTACAAAATGTGGACATTAAATGGTTTGGACTAAGAGGATTGAAGTGGCACCAATTGTTGCCTTTGGTTAAAACCTGTTTGCATCTCCAACACCCTGACCTCATGATTGTGCACTGTGGTGGAAACGACCTAGGCACATTGACTGCGGTAGGTTTGGAAATGCTTATGAAGGACACCTTTCGACAACTGATATTGCTTTTGCCTCAAACTGGCTTTGTATATTCCAATATATGCCAAAGACAGAAGTGGAAATGGTCAAACCAATTTTGTCCTCAGATTGAAAAATCTAGGAAGAATGTAAACAAAGCTGTGTCTGCATACCTCAGAGACCATAGAATGGGGTCGATCTACAACAATAACATACGTTTTCATATGGCTGATATCTACAGAAGTGATGGAGTACACTTCACAGATCAGGGAAATAGAGTTTTTCTGAATAACCTGAAGCTGTGCATCCGCACTTATATGTAGCTCCAACTAATAAACACAAGGGCTCTTTTTAGAACCACCTTATATTCCCAATATCGGTTCGCAGAGTGACAGCTGCGATCCGGCTAGCACAGGGAGACCTGCGGGCTGTCGAGCAGCCTCGCAGAGGGACACCTGCGGCCGTCGGCTCGGCTCACACAGTGTGAGCTACGGGGCGTCGGCTCTCAAACGCACACCAGTGTACTGGCTCGCAGAGGGAGAGCTCCGGTCTAACTCGCAAAGGGACACCAATGGGCCAACGGCCCTGCTAGCAGACACACACCTATCACCTAACGGACTCACTCGGACATGTACAGCTAGGGACACGACGGCTCGCAGACGCACAGCTGCAAGCCGATGGACTGCTACTGTTTTATGCTTTAGGGTAGTACAGTGGTGTTTGGGTAGTGTAGGGGGTTGTGCTGGGGGTAGTATTTTAGGGTTTAGGGTAGTGCAGTGGTGTTTGGGTAGGGGGTCGTGCTGGGGGTAGATTTAGGGTTTAGGGTAGTGCACTGGTGTTTGGGTAGTGTAGGGGATCGTGCTGGGGTAGTGTTTTCGAGTTTACGACAGTGCAGTGGTGTTTGGGTAGTCTTTGGGTAGTGTAGGGGGTCGTGCCGACAGACTGACTCACAGAGCTCCGAGCCGATGGACGGGCTTCTAAAGACATAGCCGCGACCTGGTGATATGAGGAGAGGCAGCCTGAAAGGCATATCTCACACAGACACAGATGCCAGTGTTGCCTCGCACAGGTAAAACTACGAACCCGATGGCTTCTACACAGAGAGATGCGAGCTGACGGAGTAAATCACAAAATGGCTGCCAACACTTCCTGGTTTCAACCATTCACAGCCAATAAGCCGCAAGCTGCTGCTTGTAACCCCTCAGCCAATCACATGTCAGAATTCTCAAATATCGATATCTGTAAAATTTGATATTTCTCAAAAACTACTGAACGGATTTACACCATTTAAACAAAAGCGTGCTTTCTGGACCATCACCTTTCTCCCTGCCAAATTTGGCGTAATTCCGTTCAGCAGTTTCACCTGTAGTCTTCTGTAAAGTTTCGTATGGAAATTGCATGGAGAAAACACGTTTTAGGACCCTCTTTTTCTCAGCCCCTCCTACACCATTCACCCCCAAACTTTCAATATAAGAGCTAATCCAAAAAGAGAAACTTTTTGGATAATTTCATAAAGATTCGTCAAACGACGCCAAAGTTACAAGCACATACAAGGCTCCAGAAGGGGGCCGCGCAACCCCCTCCCAACATAAGTGAAGTCCCGGGGCTGTGCGGACCCCAGCGGCCCCCGCCACCCCTGCGAGCCCCTGCTATTATTTTTTAAGAAATACCCCCGCAACCTAGCCCACCCAAGGGCCTCATTAAAATAAAATGCGAGAACCCGCGACCCCAGCGCGAATTTTTGCCAATTATTTTTTTTTTAATGATTTTTGGCCCTGGGGTCCTCCTGGGACCCCTGAGCAGACCTAGTGGGTCAGGGTTTTTCTACCCTGCCCCCTTCTCTTGTTTTATACCTTTATTTCTCCATTTTTGGGTGACTCACTTCTACCGAGCCACAAGATGGCTGCCAACACTTCCTGGTTTGGAGTGCTAGCAGCCAATCACAGTGAAGCTCGCGCACGCGACTTCAGGCTCCGCCCAGATATCAAAACTTTTATTTTTCTAATTTCTCAGCAACTACTGAACGGATTTACACCATTTTTAAAAAGGTCGCTTTCTGACCCAAGCACTACCTTTCTACCAAATTTGGAGTAATTCCGTTCAGTAGTTTCGGCTGTAGCCCTGAACAAAGTTTCCTATGGGAAATTGATTTTTTGACTCTTATTTTTTGAATTTCTCAAAAACTACTGAACGGATTTACACCTTTTAAAAAAAGGTCGCTTTCTGAACCAAGCTCTACCTTTCTGCCAAATTTGGGGTAATTCCGTTCAGCAGTTCAAGCTGTAGCTCGTCGCAAAATTTCCTATGGAAATTAACATGGAGAAAATGAGTTTTGGGACCCCCCTTTTTTCTCAGCCCCCGCTTGACGAATCACCTCCAAACTTTCAGGGTAGGAGCTGACCTGGATAGACTTTTTTTGGGAGAATTTCAGGAAGATTCGCCAATGACGCCAAAGTTATTAGCAAATCAAAAAATGCTTTTCCTATGGAAACTAGGTTCTAACTATAACTATAACTACCTACTGGCGACCGCCAGTAGGTAATACATATATATATATATATAGTCATGTGATCAAGACAGGGATCTGCCGAAACGCGTTAGGGTGATGTGATGGTGTGTAGAATAAACTAACAATATCAGCACTGAACCTGGGTCTGCGCTCGTTCTTTTCCTGGCAAAGGATTTTCAAGGCGAGGATTTGGCATATATATATATATATATATATATATATATATATATATATATATATATATATATATATATATATATATTACCTACTGGCGGTCGCCAGTAGGTAGTTATAGTTAGGACCTAGTTTCCATAGGAAAAGCATTTTTTGATTTACCAATATCTTTAGCGCCGGTTGACGAATCTTCGTGAAATTTTCAAAACTAATGAGGCGCTCCGGTCAGCTCCTGTCTTGAAAGTTTCGGGGTGATTCGTCAAGCAGGGGCCGAGAAAAAAGGGGGGTCCCAAAACACGTTTTCTCCATGTTAATTTACATAGGAAACTTTAGACAAAGCTACAGCCCGAAATGCTGAACGGAATTACACCAAATTTGGCAAAAAAGTAGGTCTTGGTCTAGAAAGAGTGCTTTTTTTTAAATGGTGTAAATCCGTTCAGTAGTTCCTAAGAAATTCAAAAAATAAATATATCGATATCTGAGCACCAAGGAGGATTCGCGAACCCTCCCGGGCACAAGCTTCACTCTGATTGGCTGTCAACACTCCAAACCAGGAAGTGTTGGCAGCCATCTTACCGAGTCACAAGAAAAAGGGTGAAAGAAAGATGAAAAACAAGAAAAGGGGGCAGGGTAGAAACACCCTGACCCCCTAGGCCTGCTCAGGGGGTCCCACAAGGACCCCCAGGCCCAAAAAAAGCATTTTTCTTTTTTAAACGGCTGAATTCACGCTGGGTGCGCGAATCTGGCCGAATTTTTTTTTTTAAACGAAGCGCGGCCTCCCGTGCTTTGTTTTCTATAAGCCCCCGGGTGGGCAATGCCTAATTAATTAGCGGGGGCCCACAGTGGCCCCCACAGTCCCGGGGACCACCACCTCCCCAGGGCTTAGTTAATTGTATGCGGGGGGCACGCGGCCCCCCTGCTGCCCCGGGCACCGCCACCTCCCCAGGGCTTTATTATAATTGATGTGGGGGGCTTCGCAGACCTTCCTTGATTAATGAGGGGGGCCTCACAGGCCCCCCCAAGCCCCAGGGACCACCACCTCCCCGGGGCTTTGAAAATGTATGGAGGGGGCCCACGGCCCCCCTCCTGAAGCCCTTGATGGCCCTGGGGACCACCACCCCCCAGGGCAGGCTCCTGCAATGTCTCTGCCATTTACTATGACAGGGCGGGAGCACGGCTCCCGCCCTGTCATAGCAAACTCTGCTTTGCTTCATTGAAGCGAGAGCAGGAAACCTGCTCTCGCTTCAACGAAGCAAAGCAGACGCTTTGGGCAAGGGAGCTGCATGTTAGCAGCTCCCTTGCCCAGGCAATGCCGGCTCCCGCAGGAGGCGGGGAGCCAGCTGGGACCGTGGGGGCATTGGGGCTGCCCCGACGGTCCCCAATGCTAAGGGACAGCCCTGGGGAATGGGGTCCCCGGGGCCAGAAGTGGCCCGGGAGGGGGGCCACGCGTTCCCCTCCCTTTATTTAAAAAAAAAGAATGGCCGGGCCCCTTCGGCCTGGGGAGGTGGGCCGCGCGGCCCCCCTCCTCAAATAAAAATAATTTAAATAATGGCCAAGCCCCGGGGGATGGGGTCCCCGGGGCCAATAGTGGCCCAGAGAAGGGGGACTTAATACCCCAACTTAGAACGTGCCAGGAGGTGCGTTTGCAGAGTGGTGGGGAAAGGGGCGTGGCCTTTGTCCACCTCTCAGCAATCCCACTGTGTGGGGCTTACTGGAGGTAAGAGGTAGGCTAGTTCACCCCTAAAGGACCCCCAGAAGCAAAGGGGACTTCAATCCCCATCCAAGAGTGCACCAGGGAGCGCATTTGCAGAGTGGTGGGCAAAGGGGGCGTGGCCTGCTATGAGAACTTAGCAATCCTGCTGTGTGGGACTTACTGGAGGTAAGAGGAGGGGTAGTTGTCCCCCAAGGATGTCCTTGGGGGCCAACTACCCCTCTTGTTACCTCCAGTAAGTCCCACACAGTGGGATTGCTAAGACGTCTTCGGAGGCCATGCCCCCCTTTCTCCACCACTCTGCAAACGCGCCTCCTAGCAGACTATGGGAAGAAGTCCAATTTACTCCTGAGGGACTTTGGGGGCCAAGAAGCCCTCCTGGTACCTCCTGTAAGTCCTACGCAGCGGAATTCCGGAGCGCTGGTTGGAGGTCCAGCACCCTTTCTCACCACTCTGCAAACGCGACTACTAGTTAAAGAAGTGTTTGCAATGTAATTGGTTTCGCATTTGCGAGAATTAGAGCTATTGGCGTTGTAAATGTAAAAGTTTTTTACTAATGTTTTTTGGAGTGGAGTGGATGTACGTTGTGTGTAGTGGAATTATGTGGTATGTTGTGCATTGAAATTATGTGGCTAGAAAGTATGTGGTATTTAGTGCATAGGAATTATGTAGAGTGGGATTATGTGTTATGGAGAGTAATTATGTGGTATGGTAGTCTGTGTTGTGGAGTGGTGACGTCAGGTTTAGTCTTCCTCATTTCCATAGAAGCTCAACTATGAGCTCAGTGAGACAAAAAAAGAAGGAATCACTGAGGAGCACTTGTGGACCTAGTCAGAGGTATGAGCATGGCCACTGGAATTATGCGACTGTTTGGCTGCACCGATTTTCGCACAATTATACATTTTCTGTTTTAGCCACATAATTCATCATCTGCTCCCTAATCTGCAGATTTGAACAAAAAAAGCCTTGTTTCCAACTCAAACGGCTCAAACGTTACCAAACATGCAGTGACAAGTGTTACAGCGTGGTGGAAGGCCCTTTGCAAACCTAGATTGGTCACCTGTTACTTATTGCTAAATGTGGGTGTTAAATTGGTACTAATGGTGTGCAAGCCACTCTTGCTTCCTTCTGCCCCTCTCTTGCCTCTTTCTCCATTTCTTTTGCATCTTTCTGCACATGTCTTTCTTTTTCTGCACTTCTCTTGCCTCTTTCTGCAAATCTCTTCTACTTTCTGCACCTCTCTTCCCTCTTTCTGCACGTCTGTTGCCTCTATCTGTACCTCATTTGCTTCTTTCTGTACCCCTCTTGCCTCTTTCTGCACCCTACTTCCCTCTTTCTGCACCTCTCTTGCCTTTTTCTGTACCCCTCTTACGTCTTTCTGTATCATTTTTGCCTCTTTCTGCACCTCTGTTCCTTCTTTCTGTACTTCTTTTGTTTCTTTCTGCACCTGTCTTGCTTCTTTCTGCACCCCTCTTGCCTCTCTCTCCACCCCTCTTCCCTCTTTCTGCACTTCTGTTGCTTCTTTCTGCACTTATCTTGCTTCTTTCTGCACCTCACTTGCCTCTTTCTGCACCTCTATTGCCTCTTTCTTCAGTTCTCTTGCCTCCATCTGCACTTCACTTGCCTCTTTCTGTAACTCTTTTGCTTCTTTCTGCACCTCTCTTGCCTCTTTCTGCACCTCACTTCGCTTCTTTCTGTACCCATTTTGCCTGTTTCTGCATCTTCTTCCCTCTTTGTGCAAATCACTTGCCTCTTTCTACACCTCTCTTACCTCTTTCTGCACCACTCTTGCCTCTTTCTGTACCTCTGTTCCTTCTTTCTTCACATGTCTTGTCTCTTTCTGCATTCTTCGTGCCTCTTTCAGCACCTCTGTTGCTTCTTTCTGCAGTTCTCTTCCTCTTTCTGCACCCCTCCTGCCTCTTTCTGTACCCCTCTTGGCTCCTTGTGCACCTCTCCTACCCCTTTCTGCACCCCTCTTGCCTCTTTTTCCACCTCTGTGCGTTCTTTCTGCACCTCTTTTGCTTCGTTCTGCACTTCACTTGCCTCTTTCTGTACCCCTCTTGCCTCTTTCTGCACCTCTGTTAGTTCTTTCTGCACTGCTCTGGCTTCTTCCTGCACCTCTGTTCCAAATTTCTGCATCCCTCTTGCCTTTTCCTGCACCCCTCTTCCCTCTTTCTGCACCTCTCTTGCCTCAGTCTGCCCACCTGTTCCCTCTTTCTGCACCCCTTTTGCCTGTTTCTGCAACTCTCTTGCCTCTTTCTGCAGTTCTCTTGCCTCCTTCTGCACCTCACTTGCCTCTTTTTGAACCTCTGTTGGTACTTTTGCACTGCTCTTGCTTCTTTCTGCACCTATCTTGTAAATTTCTGCACACCTCTTGCCTCTTTCTACACCCCTTTTACCTGTGCTTCCTCTTTCTGTGTCTTATTTGCCTGTTTCTGCAACTCTCTTGCCTCTTTCTGCAGTTCTCTTGCCTCCTTCTGCACCTTTGTTGCTTCTTTCTGCACTTCTCTTGCCTCTTTCTACGCCCCTGTTGCTTCATTCTGCACTTTCAATGCTTCTTTCTGCACATGTCTTGCTTCTTTCTGCACCCTGTTGTCTCTTTCTGCACTGGTCTTCCCTCTTTCTGTACCTTTCTTGCCTGTTTCTGCATCTCACTTGCCTCTTTCTGTACGTTTCTTGCCTCTTTCTGCACCTCACTTGCTTCTTTCTGCACCCCTCCTGCCTCTTTCTGTACCTCTCTTGCCTCTTTGGGCACCTCTCCTACCTCTTTCTGCACCCCTCTTGCCTCTTTTTGCACCTCTCTTGTTTCTTTCTGCACTGCTCTTGCTTCTTTCTGCACCTCACTTGCCTCTTTTTGCACTTCTCTTCATTCTTTCTAAACCTCTGTTGTTTCTTTCAGCAATTCTCTTGCCTCTTTCTGCACTTCTCTTGCTTGTTTCTGTACCTCTCTTGCGTCTTTCTGCACCTCTGTTGCCTCTTTCTGCACTTCACTTGCTTCTTTGTGCAACTCTCTTGCCTCTTTCTACACCTCTCTTCCCTCTTTCTGCACCACTCTTGCCTCTTTCTGTAGCTCTGTTGCTTCTTTCTGTACTTCTCTTGTTTCTTTCTGCACCTGTCTTGCTTCTTTCTGCACCCCTCTTGCCTCTCTCTCCACCCCTCTTCCCTCTTTCTGCACTTCTGTTGCTTCTTTCTGCACTTATCTTGCTTCTTTCTGCACCTCACTTGCCTCTTTCTGCACCTCTATTGCCTCTTTCTTCAGTTCTCTTGCCTCCTTCTGCACTTCACTTGCCTCTTTCTGTAACTCTTTTGCTTCTTTCTGCACCTCTCTTGCCTCTTTCTGCACCTCACTTCGCTTCTTTCTGTACCCATTTTGCCTGTTTCTGCATCTTCTTCCCTCTTTGTGCAAATCACTTGCCTCTTTCTACACCACTCTTGCCTCTTTCTGTACCTCTGTTCCTTCTTTCTTCACATGTCTTGTCTCTTTCTGCATTCTTCGTGCCTCTTTCAGCACCTCTGTTGCTTCTTTCTGCAGTTCTCTTCCTCTTTCTGCACCCCTCCTGCCTCTTTCTGTACCCCTCTTGGCTCTTTGTGCACCTCTCCTACCCCTTTCTGCACCCCTCTTGCCTCTTTTTCCACCTCTGTGCGTTCTTTCTGCACCTCTTTTGCTTCGTTCTGCACTTCACTTGCCTCTTTCTGTACCCCTCTTGCCTCTTTCTGCACCTCTGTTAGTTCTTTCTGCACTGCTCTGGCTTCTTCCTGCACCTCTGTTCCAAATTTCTGCATCCCTCTTGCCTTTTCCTGCACCCCTCTTCCCTCTTTCTGCACCTCTCTTGCCTCAGTCTGCCCACCTGTTCCCTCTTTCTGCACCCCTTTGCCTGTTTCTGCAACTCTCTTGCCTCTTTCTGCAGTTCTCTTGCCTCCTTCTTCACCTCACTTGCCTCTTTTTGAACCTCTGTTGGTACTTTTGCACTGCTCTTGCTTCTTTCTGCACCTATCTTGTAAATTTCTGCACACCTCTTGCCTCTTTCTACACCCCTTTTACCTGTGCTTCCTCTTTCTGTGTCTTATTTGCCTGTTTCTGCAACTCTCTTGCCTCTTTCTGCAGTTCTCTTGCCTCCTTCTGCACCTTTGTTGCTTCTTTCTGCACTTCTCTTGCCTCTTTCTACGCCCCTGTTGCTTCATTCTGCACTTTCAATGCTTCTTTCTGCACATGTCTTGCTTCTTTCTGCACCCTGTTGTCTCTTTCTGCACTGGTCTTCCCTCTTTCTGTACCTTTCTTGCCTGTTTCTGCATCTCACTTGCCTCTTTCTGTACGTTTCTTGCCTCTTTCTGCACCTCACTTGCTTCTTTCTGCACCCCTCCTGCCTCTTTCTGTACCTCTCTTGCCTCTTTGGGCACCTCTCCTACCTCTTTCTGCACCCCTCTTGCCTCTTTTTGCACCTCTCTTGTTTCTTTCTGCACTGCTCTTGCTTCTTTCTGCACCTCACTTGCCTCTTTTTGCACTTCTCTTCATTCTTTCTAAACCTCTGTTGTTTCTTTCAGCAATTCTCTTGCCTCTTTCTGCACTTCTCTTGCTTGTTTCTGTACCTCTCTTGCGTCTTTCTGCACCTCTGTTGCCTCTTTCTGCACTTCACTTGCTTCTTTGTGCAACTCTCTTGCCTCTTTCTACACCTCTCTTCCCTCTTTCTGCACCACTCTTGCCTCTTTCTGTAGCTCTGTTGCTTCTTTCTGTACTTCTCTTGCCTCTTTCTGCACCTCTGAGTTAGAGGTAGTTTTAATCCCCCTGCCCTATTATGCACTAGGGCCTTACAGGGGAGGTCATGCCAATCACAGGGGTACCCCAACCCACAGTGTACCCTAGTGTATGTAGGTATTTTCACTGTATTCTAAGTGTCTTTCAGCATAACACTGGCTCCGGGCCTGGTTAGTCAGAGTCAGTTACCACCAGTACCAGTCAGCAAAAAGTTGGGGGCACAGGATGACTTTGCAACAAGGCCTCTTTCTGCACCTCTGTTGGTTCTTTCTGCATAACTCTTGCTTCTTTCTGCACTTTTCTTCGTCTTTCTGGACTTCTGTTGCCTCTTTCTGCATTTCTCTTGCTTCTTGCTGCGCCTTTCTTCCTCTTTCTGCACATGTCCTACCTCTGTAGGCATAGTTAGAAATTAGCATTTAAAAAACCTTTGAAATTCACTGAAAAAACCATAGGTTTCAGGGACGTTATTAGTTCGAAATTAGCATTTAAAAAACCTTTGAAATTCACTGAAAAAAACATAGGTTTCAGGGACGTTATAGTTAGAAATTAGCATTTAAAAAAACCTTAGAAATTCACTGAAAAAAACCATAGGTTTCAGGGTCGTTATAGTTAGAAATTATCATTTAAAAAACCTTAGAAATTCACTGAAAAAACCACAGGTTTCAGGGACGTTATAGTTAGTTGGACATTTCACTCGTACAAAACCAGAGAAATTCGGCCGTTATAGTTAGTTGAGCTAACTATAACTCACGCCCCTGCAATGCACTGCTGATGACGTCACATATTACATCATTCATGACTCCTGCGCTTCATTTCCTTTAGGCCTCCGGGTGGGACAGATCCCGGGGTCAATCAAAGATAGTGAAGCATGGGCCCGCGAGGGCCCTCGCAGCCCCGGGGACCGCCACCTCCCCGGGGCTAAATGTACAAAAATGTGTGGGGGGCTCTAGCCCCCTCATGCAGCCCTGGGGACTGCCACCTCCCCAGGGCTATGTATGAGAAATGCAGGGGGCCACATGGACCCTGCAGCCCCGGGGACTGCCACTTCCCCGGGGCTTTGTTTAAAAATAATGTGTGGGTGGCTCCAGCCCCCCACACAGCCCCAGGGACCACCACTTCATCCGGGCTGTAAATGGCCCTAGGGACCGCCACCCCGCCATGGCCGGCTCCAGTAATGTCAGTGCTCCCATCATCCCATAGCAAACAGTGTGCTCCACTTTGACCAAGCGAGAGCACTTTGCTCTAACTTGGTCAAAGCAGAGCACACTTTGCTTTTTACCCCCAGGGAGCTGCATGTCGGCAGCTCCCTGGGGGTAAAAAGCCATGTCTGCTCCCTTAGGAGGCGGGAGCCGGCCGGGACCGCGGGGGACTTCAGGCTCCCCCCACAGTCCCCAGCCAGCTGGCCATGCCCCGGAGGATTGGGTCCCCGGGGCCGAAATTGGCCTGGGGAGGGGGATCGCTCGGCCCCCCTCCCTTAAAAATCATAAACAAAATGGCCATGTCCCGGGGGATGGGGTCCCCGCTGCCGAAATCGGTCTGGGGATGGGGGATGTACAGCCCCCCTCCCCTTTCCAATTAAAAAGAAAAAGAAAGGCCTAGCCCCGGGGGATGGGTTCCCCGGGGCCGAAATTGGCCTCAGAAGGGGGGCCAGTGGCCCCCTCCCTTTTTATTGTAGTTTTTTTTTAAACGGGTCAGGTCCTGGGGGATGGGGTCCCTGGGGCCCAAAAGGATCAAGTGAAGGGGGGGCCACACAGCCTCCATTACCAAAATGGTTGGGGGATGAAGTCACCTTTGCTCCTGAGGGTCCTTAGGGGCCGTGGCCTGCATCCACCTCTCACCAATCCCACTGTGTGGGGCTTACTGGAGGTAACAGGTAGGCTAGTTGGCCCCTAAGGACCCCCAGCTGCGAAGGGGACTTCATCCCCCAACCAAGAGCGGGCCAGGAGGCATGTTTGCAGAGTGGTGGGGAAAGGGGGCGTGGCCTGCTATCAGAACTCAACAATCCTGCTGTGTGGGACTTACTGGAGGTAATAGGAGGGGTAGTTGCCGTTGGCTCCAGAGGGACCATGAGGGCCAAGAGGCCCTCCTGGTACCTCCTGTAAGTCCTACGTAGCGGAATTCCTGAGAACTGGTTGGAGGCCCAGCCCCCTTTCTCCACCACTCTGCAAACGTGACTGATAGTTAAAAAACCTTAGAAATTCACTAAAAAAAACAAAGGTCACAGGGACGTTATAGTTAGGAATTAGCATTTTAAAAAAACCTTAGAAATTAACTGAAAAATACAAAGGTTATAGGGACGTTATAGTTAGCAAATAGAATTTTAAAAAAACTTAGAAATTCACTAAAAAAACAAAGGTTACTTATACAGTCAGTCACACACCCACTGATTCACCAATACACCTTGGTATATATATTTAACATAAATGTTTTAAAAACACTCTCAGTCACCAGATGATGTTATCAGTGATGTCATTTGAGATGCCATAAGTGATGTCATGAGTGATGTTACTGACCATGTCATGAGTGATGTAATATGTGAGGTCATAAGCAGTGCATTGCGGGGGCACGAGTTATAGTTACTATAATTGCTGAATTTCACTGGTTTTGTACGAGTGAAACCTGAGCCTAACTATAACGTCCCTGTAATCTTTAGTTTTTTCATTGAATATATATATATATATATATATATATATATATATATACATATAATATTCACTGAAAAACCAGAGGTTACAGGGACGTTATAGTTCGGCTCTGGTTTCACTCGTACAAAACCAGTGAAATTTAGCAGTTATATTTAGGTCTCAGGAATCCTGCTGTGTAGACTTACAGGAGTTCTAGGAGGACTTCTTGGCCCCCAAGGTCCCTCAGCATCCAAGAGGACTTCATTCCCCAACCAGTAGTGCACAAGGAGGTGCGTTTGCAGAGTGGTGGAGAAAGGGGGGGTGGCCTCCGAAGACCTCTTAGAAATCCAGCTGTGTGGGACTTACTGGAGGTAACAGGAGGGGTTGTTCACCCCCAAGGACTCCCAGCAGCAAAGGGGACTTCATCCCCCAACTAGTAGTGCACCAGGAGGCGTGTTTGCCTAGTGGTGGAGAAAGGGGGTGGGGCCATGAAGACCTCTAAGCAGTCCCACAGTGTGGGACTTACTGAAGGAAACAGGAGGGGTAGTTGCCCCCCTAGGACATTCTTGGGGGCCAATAACTCCTCCTGTTACCTCCAATAAGTCCTACAAAGCATGATTGCTGAGAGGTCTTCAGAGGCCACGCCTCCTTTCTCCACCACTCTGCAAACGTGCCTCCTGGTGCACTACTGGTACAGTCTCCTGAATTGGATTCTCTAGTGATCTAAGATCCTTTCTCAGGGTCTTTCTAGATCGTTTATTTCTTAAATATGGAAGGGGCTTAATTCCAAAGGTCCATTTCTTGTTCAGTTTTTCTTAATACACTGTGCTTCCTGCTGTCTTTTCTGATCCTGCTAGCCTTACTGAGGTTCATTTCCTAGATGTTCACTGTATGGTGGTCATCTATTTTGATCCTGTTGCAGGCTTTTGGCAGTGTGATTTTTTTATTTGTTAACTTTGCCTCTGCTAGACATGGCCCTAATGTTCTATTTTCACTTACATTCTCTGGCTGAAGTCTGTCATCTCGATGGCTTTCAATTTTCTCCAAACTTTACTGACTTCTGGGGCTGGTGGGTAGGTCCATTAGAGGCATCACAACTTCCCGGGCAGAGGCTATGGGTGCATCTTTGCACGACACGTGTGTAGCTGCTTTCTTGTCCTGTCCTTCTACTTTTGTTTCCCATTATCTGCAGAGGCGGTTCAGATTGAAGGGGATCTTTTGGTTAAGTGTTGTCTTCCATTTTACCAAATAAACTTAAAGTGAGGTTGTCTTTTCTGTTAATTAAAATCTTTCAATTCTGATCTTACTTTGGCTCACTGGTTTGTATTTCTGGGCAGCACATGCATCTCTTTTGAATATAATTTTTTCGTAGGGGCGGGGTAGTGATTGGATGAGGCGGTAATGCCCCAATTACTTACTGATAATATCATTACACTGATTAAACTTCCTCATTTCAGTCTTTACATTGCACTCACCATCGCTGAGTGGCCTTTTTATAGGATTTTGGATACCCGGTCTGGGGTTCATGTTACTAGAACTTTGATTTATGTGCTTGGAGGAAGGAAGGGATGGAGCTGCCTCCATAGAGGAACCAAAGCTTTTTTTGTTTGTAGGTGCCTATTTAGAGGGTGCACACTTTGGGGCAAATTTACAAGGAAGTGGTGGAGCACGGCGTTAGCCTCCTTGGCTTAACGCAGCTCTCTGCCACTTCTGAAACGCAGGGCTGCACCGTATTTACAAGAATACGGTGCAGCCTTGCATGTCCCCCCGAGCTGGTGCTAATTTAGCTGCCTAGCGCCACACAGGCACCCTTGCACCATAGTGCAAGGGTTTTCTGCATTGAGGGGAATGATTGTTTATGTGCAGGAGGGTGTCCCTTCCTGCACATTAACAATCTGAAATGGCGTTTTGAAACTTCTATGTGAGCTGCTTAATGCAGTAAGTCCGTTTTTATATAGCGCAGCTACTCACCCTTACGGGTCTCAAGACGCTGGGGGCCGTAGTGGAAATTAAGTGAGCTATTGCCCAGAGTCACATGGTGCTGAGCTGAGCTGCCGCCGGAGCCGGGGATTGAACCGTGAACCCTGTGCTCCGAAGTCAGCTGCCCTGGCCGCTGCACCACACCTCTCCACACCTCTGCAGCACACATAGAAGTTGCAAAACGTCATTTTTTTTTAATTCTCAGTACTTTTATCAGCTATATCGCAGCAGAAATCCATAGGTTTCTTTAATAAAAACCGTTAAAACTTTAGAGCAAAACCATAAAGTGACTTCAGCAGTATTAAGGTTTTTCAAATTAATTATATCCATAAAGACGATTGACCTTTGTCTTAAGGAGAAGTGTAAATATCTCTTTTTTCTAAAGGAAAAGTGCAAATATTGCAGGCAACCGGTTTCTGTACCTATAGAAATATGCATCCAAGATGGAACAAGGTTATTTGCATATTTTCAAAACGTTGTCCTGAGCGATCCTTGTTTATAAAAATTACATTTCATGGCCGGATTTCTCAAAAGTGTTTCACCCTCGAAAAGCTGAACCTGCACAAAGGGATTTTGCAGAGAAAAAAACAGAATGCATGAAAGTTAATTTTATTTTCTAATTGTTATTGTGACTTGCAATGCACAGATCTCGCCACAAAGGTATTTCCACTTTACTTGCGATTTGCAATAAATGAATCAATAGTTTGCGACCCCACCCGGGAGTCGTAAAGCTTTGAAATATTGCCAACTGTCTCTGTGAGTTGATAACTGGTCACAACGTGGATGCTGTCCTGTCAGGGGGGAACAGGTCCCAGTGTGCGAATTACAGCTATGGGCATCAAAGGGGAGAAAGCAGGTTGTGATTCCAAGGACTGTGTCAAGCTCACTCACGATGTCCCTTCGACTGCGTGTCTCATTTTCACGTCTTCCCCAGCCTGAGCTTTTGCCATTGATAAACAAAAAAGACACAAAGATGATGACTTGGTTCAGCCCCCTTCAGCCATTGGTTTGTGTTTTGACCATAGGTGTTACCACAATTTCACGTTCTAGCCCAGATGGTGGCCATTGAAAGATTCCCCCTTGATTGAAACATTAACTCACAGAAGTGGAATTTTTGACAACTTTGCCCATTTACTGGCATTTTTCCATCAACCATAAAAACAATACATTTTCTCTAATTTTTGGTATATATCTTCCCCACCACTTGCTTATGTTTGAATTAATGTGCTTTGCACTTTGTTTTGAATACATCAACAGGAGCACCCGTTTGAGCTCTGTTTTTGCTCTTTGTGTGACCCCAGGGCAGGCTTTTGGCATGGGCGAGCTAGGCATAGGGCCCGTGCTCCTACACTTGGAGGGGTGCACATGTAGCTGATCCCCTGAGCTGCCTTGGATAAATCTTTTATTCCAGAGCATCAGTTCAGTTCATTGCCTCGAAGTTGTGTGTAAAATCATGTTTTCTTTAATTTTCTTAGCCTTCTTCATTTACCTCTCTCCCACTCCCCAATCCTTCTCCCTCAGCCCCCTCCCAAGGACTCTAACTTCCAGTTTAGCACCTGAATAGGTTGTTCAGGTTTGAGAACAAGGTGCAAATGTGTGTTCACAGGCTGGTCATTGCTCAGAGGTATTCAGCTAGGGCATGACCTGTGAGCACAAAATGGACCTCCAGTAGGATCACCAATGGGAGGGGTGGATAGGGAAGCAGTGGAGGAAGACAATTAGGATGGGCACCACATTTAGTTTCGCCCAGGGCCTATATGAGGAAAGGCCGGCACTGTGTGAGCCTATTCAAATATTTCAAGCTACAAGCAATTCTGTTATGAAGAATATAATATTTATACAACCAGTCAGTTGTATATCTAAACGTTTGATTGATGACCTTGATTTTATATATGTATTTGGTGAGTTAAATTCATCACACCACAACTCACACTAAGAAGTAACTTAAATGAGGACCCTCTTCCTTCTTTTTAAATATAACACACAGATGAACCATTGATTTTTTTTATTACATATGTACATACTCAGGTTCATTTCTGTTATTGAGGGCATACCCTTGTTTTTGTAGACATTGTTTTGTTTAGGTCAATCGTTGCTTTGATCCGGTTAAAACTCTTTCCACCATTGCTTGAACAAAGTGTCATTCATGTCTATGATCACTCCAGAGGAGTATTTATTTCTCTCAGTTATGCTAGTGCCAATTAGTTGTGTTAATATGCCTAAGGAGTGCCTCCATTGGAGTGCTCAGATGGTGAAGTGTCCATATGCTGCACTGGAGGAGCTTTGTTTTATGTATGCTTCTGGAAGACGGCATTGGCAGTAATTGTGTGACAAAACACCACACACGAGGGCCAACCCCACTCCTCTCTTGCTACACAATTCAGCACACTCACGGAGGTCATGTGACGTACCTCGCCTCCTCAGCCTAAGCAATCACAGCATGCCCAGCTTTGCTGTCACCAGTAAAAGACTGAAGAAAGCCAACTAGAAAGTCCATGGTCTCACTCCACAATCCAGCATACTCACAGAAATCAGGTGACCAACAGAAACTTCACAGCCCCAGCCAATTATGGCCCATTCAGCTTTCCCACCAACAGCAATAGGTTCAATAAGGCCAACCAGTGTACCTAAGACCTCAGTCTTAGCCACATGCTAGCAAACTCCAAAAGGTCTTTTCACTGACCGCTACTCTACAACCCCAGCCAATCCAGGCAAGCCGAGATATCTCACCTCCAACAACAGGGTCAACAAGAACAACCAGCATGCCAAGGTTAGTATCACTCCACAAGTTAGTGTGTTCAGAGAGGTCATGTGATGTATGGTTAGTCTGCAGCCCAAGTCAATCATGGCCTTCACAGATTTTCTACCACCACAAACAGGTTTAAGAAGGTCAATCACCTTTCCCAAGAAGTGTGTTGCTCTACAATCCAGCAACCACAGCTAATTATGGGATACATAATTTTCTCACTGTAATGAAAAGTATCAGAAAGGCATACCACAGACTCAGCCCATAAACCAGTGCAATCATCGAGGTCACTATTCTGCAGCCCTAGCCAATCGCAGCCCACCTAGCTCTTCCACGCATAGTAATAGGTTGAAGAAGGACAACAAGCAAGCCCAAAACTATCTTGCTCCACAAGGCAACTCACTCATGATGATCATGTGACCTCCTCCTACTCTGCAGCCTCAATTAATCATCACATGTCTGCACTGACCCTCTCTCTCGCCTTTTGCCCCACAAGCAAGAACACCTCCTCGGTCCTGTGACTACTACCTCTCCACAGTCCTAGAACATTGTGCCCACCAGCTTTTCCACTACTAGGAACCAGTTAAAGAAGGTTAATTAGCATCACTCAGTTTTTCCCCATAGGTTAGCAGGGCATTGGAGGTCAGCTGACCTACCGCTACTCAAAGCTACAGGAAAGAGCGCCGACCCACTTTTCTGACTCAGCCAGAAGCCAGGGTGCTTGAAGAGCTCACACAGTTCACCTGACCTTCCACTACTCTGCAGCCCTAGCCAATCGTGGCCTGCCCAACGTTCCTTTCACTGGAACAGGGTCAAGAAGGCTAACCAGCATGCACAAGCCGTCAGTCTCCCCCAACAAGCTAGCCTGCTTATGAAGGTCAAATGGCCTACTCTCACTCTGCAGCCCAAGTCAATCGTAGCCCATCCAGCTTTCACACCACCAAGAACAAGTTCAGTAAGGCCATCCAGTGTGCCTAAAGCGTGAGTCTCACTCCACAACCCAGGATGTCCACAGGGATTACCTTAAAACCGCTGTCCCAGAGCCACAGCTAATCTCAGGCCACAGAGATATTTAATCAACAAGACCAGGTTCTAGGAGGCGAGCCAGCCTGGCTGAGGCCTCTTCCATTCCACAGGTCACTACAGTCATGCAAGTCATGTGGCCTAACACTACTCCATAAACCTGGCAATCATGGCCTGAGTTACTATCCACCCACCAGGATCAGGCTCAAGAAAGCCACCCAGTATGCCCGGTGTCTCAGTCTTGCCCCATAAGGCAACTACATTCTCACACTCACCTACCCATATAAGATGCGCAAACTTGCCAATCAATAAAGAGGCCCTGTCATACATAAAAAGCCATACATATTGGACTGGATTTGCCAGTGCTAATTTAGTATTCTGGCTCCTGTTGATCAGAGCTGCAGCCACTCAAGGGACCTGCTGCAGGGCGACCATTCAGACTATAAGATAATAATGGAAAATGCAGACTTGTGTGCTTCTTTCAGAGTAATGGGTTGATGATGGCACGTTTAGCTGAGACTCTTACTAGAGCTGAAGCAAACCCTGCCTCAATTGCATGGGTGAAAGAGAAGAATAAATTCTCTTAATTTGGAATGCTGAGTTGATGCATACACAAACAGCTATGGTTAAGAGCACAAGCTGTCACAATAAGGTTATCATTGAAGCAGACTACTACAGAAGACCAAATGGCTCCAACATTGTCTGGTAGTTGATGCCACAATTCAAATAAAACCAGAAAAATTAATTTAGGCCCCAAACACATATCTGGCAGAGGCAGAAAAGTACCAGCATGAACACTGACTTACCAAATTACCAGGGGTAGCGAAAGTGACATTATGAGCGGTTTGATGACAAGATGACATTAAAAGTAGTAGCGTCACAGGAAGCATCGCATGGCAGATGACCCTGATGATATCACAGGAAGTGGCGTCACTGACGATTAAAAAACGACCAAAGTGCAAAATGTAAAATATTAATTAATTACAAAAACAGATAAATCCATTTTAGCTGGTACACATGGAATAACTGATACTGCCATGATAAGTCACTGGTGCAGCGAGCTATATTACAAGTGCAGCTACTATGAACGTGATCCAGCCATTAGAGGCCCAAGCACAGTCATTAAAGATCTAACAACAACCTAACAAGGCCTTTCACAGTAAGGGATGCATCCACATATAGTCTGAAATTCCAGAGCACAATCATCAAGCACACTAGCACAGCATCAACCATAGCTCTGTCATTTTCAGGTAGCAGGTCTGCTTTTAATGCTCAAATAAAGCATCAAAAACTCAATGACAGGTCCAGGTGTCCAAGCCAGATAAAGCATCAGGTGTGGAACTATTGCTGCCTTATATAGCTACAGATGCACACATAAATCAGCATTGACAGCCAGACGAGCAGCAGCCAGCTCCTATCAGTTTGCACATTCATCTTGCTGCTGCACACCGCAGACTCTATTTATCATCATCTTTGTCTTCACTCACACACAGCGATACCTTTCTTGTATTGACTCAAGGTCTTTTTAATTCTGTTTTATTACCTCAGATCTGTTCCACGTGGCTGAACAGTATAGACCCCAATATGTGTCTTTTAGAGAACAAATGCAGAATAATTAGCTGTGTAACAAAAACAGTAACAGTAATAGCAACAGCATGTATATAATTGTAATAACCATAACAACAACAATAAAAATAATAAACATTATTATTATTATTATTATTAATAATGTTGTTAGCGGCAGTACATAGTGCCTTTGTCATTAAGAACTGAAAAACAAAGAGGTGGCACTATTACTGAGTTTAATAGTACTCACTTTTCTAACCTTTGAAGAACGGAAGACTGCGCTACCCTTTTCGAAGCTAAAAGTTCAGAAGTGCTGTCAGCAGCAGGCTATTAACACCCTAAGCTAGTGGTCATTACATGTGGTACGGGAGCCATTGGGGGTCCACGACTGCTTAGAAAATTAAATAACATTAACAGATTAATAAAGTGTATGTAGACAAAGAAGTAAAATGTAAAAATGAAAAATTGTAAACGTTCTGTCAGCGGCGGTGCCTCCATGAGGGCTGAGGAACATTGCCCCACAGCTGCGAGTGCAGGAAACATGAAAAATAATATGGTAATAAAACAAATTTATTACCATTTTTATTTTTCATGCTGGCAGCAGTTAAGTCTGAGGGTGGGGTCAGTAGAAGGGAGGAACAGTGTGCGCTTCAGTTTAAAGTGCGCATGTCACTTTGGCTGGCTGTCTTGCGATGGTCCACCTGAAATGCTCACTTTAAACACTCCAACCTGAGCTGTCTTAGACAGCTCGGTGGAGAGCAAGCACAAGCCCCCAGTGCTTGAAGGAGAGTCCCACCAGCACGCTCCAGCCAATCCTGGTGCTTTCTCATGCTGCAGCATGAGAGCAGCACCTTGATCGGGAGAGGAGAGTTGGATGAGGCTCTGGGAGCCTGTGCTTGAACCATCAACCGTCGAGATGAAGAGGAGCACCGAGTATGAGGCAGAGGGTAAGCAAATATTTTATTTTAAATTGATTAAACTAATTGACAGGTATTGTGAGAAACTCAGTGCCTTCAGCCTCAACTCTGGAGCTCTCAATCGTGGTCCGTTATAAACACTTTATAACAGACCACGATTGAGAGCTTTTGCATTGAGCGTAAGGGCACTGCTCTGTTTAGGTCTCGCCTAGCGTTGCAGCGCGAATGCGCTGCCATCGCTTTGCGAGGCATGCAGTATGCACTATAGTGTGGAAGCTTCGTGGAAGCTCCGCCCACTCTCCAGCCCATCTTCTTCATTGGCTTAGGTTATAAATGCTGCCTTCCGATTAGTTTTAAGCTTGTTAGTCCCTCCCCATGACAGCCATGTCAGTCATTTGTATCCTTCCATGGCTACTGGCCCCTTTACTGCACAGACTACTTTCTTCCCATCCCTCCCTACCCCCCTCCCGCAGTCCGTGACTTCTTGGGGCCCCCCCTTGACCCCCTCCCGCGCACTCCCGGTCGTGCTCGTGCCTTCTCGCGCCCGCACTCCCGTTTTTAATGCAATAGGTCTTGCGTAAATGCGAGTCCTGTTGCATTGCCAATGCTTGTTTTTTATGCCCTTTCTTCCTCACACAACAGCCTCGGCTTTAAGGGCACTAGAAAAAAGGGGAAAACGGAGACGAAGGAACCGAGGTTTTGCTGTGTTTCAGAGGGGACACGGGACAGCTGCTCTCTGCCTTTAGCCGGTGGTGGAGGGGAAAAAAGCGAAAAGAGGCCAGAGGAAGAGTGCGATTTCTTCTATGTTCAAGGTAAGGTTTGCACGCTGCGCCTTCGCGCCAGGCTGCTGCACACCTGGCTCTTGCAAGGGGTGGCTGAAGCTGGGTGAGCGCCTCTCCTCTCTGGAGACAGGGGGCTTTCTCTTTTTCTTGTTCCGTGAGCCTTGTTCTGTCAAAAAATCCTGTTTCCGCTTTCATTTGCGCTACTGCAGGTTTCGAGCATTTTTTTCGGCAGAACTGCGTTCTGATCATTCGGAGGGTTTTCGGTTTCGTATGCTGGAAGTGTTTTGCTGCTTATGTTTATAGTTCGTGAACCTATTTGTATTTCAACATCCTGTGAAATGTTACATGCTTTTAGAAAAATATATCCTCTCGTGCATGTGTTTAGATTGGTGAAACGAGATTGCACAATGGAGAAGCCAGGGGGTTTGGGTGGTGTGTAATGCACGTTGTTCTACGTTACACTATTAGAAACAGGGATGTCTTGGGGTAGATAGACGTGCACGAGGGATGCATTAACTCTTCGCGTGGCGCAGTGGTGGGAGCGACTTGAAAAGTTTGACGTGTGCCTTAGAACTCCGGCGGAAGTCCACCAGAATTAAGGTTTTTTTTGTTTCCTGTACCGGGAGGCACCGGCATATTTGTTTGCTGCTTGTCCTATCAGTGCTCTTCTGTTTGTTTCGAGGCATGTTTCAAAATCTTGTGTTTCAACCTAATACATTGTTTCAACTTCCTGGCCGCCGGTTTTTAGGTGTTCACATAATCGGAAGTGAGGCAGGACACTGACATACTAACGGCTCATTGAGTTAAGTGCTGCTGCCGATGTCCGGTGTGACCTGTAGGTCACAAGTTCTAATCCTGGCAAGGTTGAGAAATTGTGTTGAAGTATATCGCGTGATGATCACGATATACGTTTTTCTTCATGTTATATTGGATTATGTCACCGGCCTTTGTGTAGCGCTTCTGGCATGATTATAAAGTGCCTCGAGACAATTAATTTACTACGGAAGAAGCTGGAGTGCATTTGTGCAACAAAGCTGACGCTTTTCAGGCTGTCGACAGCAAGTTATCTCCTTAAAAAACACGAGTTGTCAGTTTGGGTACATAACAGCAAAGGATATTTTTATTTGTTTAGTAGCGTTTTGGAGCTTGGGCACAGCAGAGAGAAGTTCAATGTGTGACGCCATCCATTTGTAACGTTCTACACACTAATAAACGGCACCATGAACAAAATGCACAAAGGGTCGTGCACATTTCTGAAATATGAATCATGTACGTTTATTTCCTAGTGATTACTATCGACTCCTTGTTTTTAGGTCGAGCCTAGCGCAGCGCGCATGCGCTGATCTATGGGAAGCTTCTTGTAGCACTCCCAACTCCCTAGAGCTTTTCCCGTGTGGTTTTTTTTACGCCCACACATTTGATTGGCCATTGCGTAAGGCTTTCACAAAAGGAAGCATGCAAATGGCCAAAGGCGTGGGTATGTCCCGCCTTTTCTTTAAATATTCCCTCCCATAGCCTATGTGTCTCGGGAGCGAGTGCAGTCATCAGCGGCGTGCAGTGTGCCAGCTGCTTGGTAGGCTGCATTCCAGTATCAGGTTACTTGTACTCATTTCCCCAGCACGGGCGCTATGGCTTTCGCGACCGCGCTGGTTTCTTGTTCTTCCTACCTCCTGCTGTCTCTTTCTCAGGGTCCAGCCTTCCCTCCTCTGCTCTGTCTGAAGGGGTGGGGTGGGTGCATGCCCTCGCACGCATACTGCCCGCACAATGAGTGACACGCAGCCCACTTGTTGCATACCTCTCTGGCCTGTGTGCTGTAGTGTTGGAATAACTCACAGCCCAGACGGAGTCTACAGACAAAGAGCATGTTCAACGTAACAGCAGGCAGCACGTGAGTGTGTGCCTGCCACGTACAGGGCGGTGTGCGCTCCTCTACTGTAAAACAGCACAGTGCTGCTGCTTCCTGCTTCGGTGCACAAGGGGAGACACAGCCAGGCTCGGTCCGGTCAGGCTGTGACCGCACTTGCAGCCCAAAAGCAGACGTGCCTGGCACCCGGGCTGCACAGAAGTGCTCCCTCCACCGCTGCCCCAGTTAGCGTGCGGTGCACGGACAGCCACAGGAAGGCTGCTCTGGATTGACGGGCCAGGTAAAGCTTCGGGTGACTATGGGATACCTGGCAACTTTTATTCCATATGCCTGCTGAGGCCAGGGGCCTAATTTGATTGAAATTAAATGCCCGCTGCAACCCCAGGCAACACAATAGCAAAGCGCCGGTCATTACTCCTCACTGACGTCTGCCAAGGCATGGCGCTATTACCACGTCCTACGGAGGTGCCATCGTGGGATCTAAGCAAGTGAAAACAGCCCCCCCCCCCCCTCGTGGAATCGACTCAGCGACCCCGGGGCTGGACGGAGTGCCACTTGATTGGTGCATCAGGTGCAGTGGCACTGGGGCCCAGCGGGAGCCCCTGAACGCCGATTCTTGCTATTTCACAGTTTAACCAGCGGCCAGGAGACCCGTTTCCTTGCTAGCACTAGAGCCCATGACGCGCTGGCAGGAGTCACGGTATGGAGTATAGTGACTACCCCGACTCTTGTCTCTTCTAGCATGTCTGTTTCCCGTCTAGATGCGCCGCTTGGTCCATTCAAATGATCAAAACCGAGACACCCGCACCGGTGAATCCTGGCCTCTATTGCGCCAGTGACATCAGCACTCTGTAGTACTAATAATGCCGGTGCACCACTGCGTTTACGGCACGGACCCTCCCCCGTCCCAGCTGTCACTGGCCTACCTTCCTTCAACTGGCCCTCCGCTCGCCTACTATTACAGGCAGGGGGTCCTCTGCATAGAGCTTGTGTAGAGCTTACAGGGCAGTGCGGGGCACGGGCAGCACTTTGGCACTACAGAAACAAGCATTTGCAATGCAATAGGTCTCGCATTTACGCGAGTTTGAGCTATTGTCATTGCAAATAACAATGCCTTTTATTTTTGTTTTCGTTTTTAAAACATAAATAAAAGACATTGTCATTTACAATGCCAATAGCTTAAACTCGCGTAAATGCGAGACCTATTGCATTGCAAATGCTTGTTATAGGTTTCCTGTGGGGAAAGGAGTATGACAGGCACATTTTCTTATAAGGCCGCCCTATAGAATTCTGCTAAGAGATACAGAGCATATGCTATAAGAACTGTGCGCACTGATTAAAAGCCCATACAATGGCTTCCTGTTGGTTTGGTCCTATGGACAACTGACCCCATTGTATTGTTAGCACAGCTGGCTAGCCTTTTGTAGTAGTGAGGCCGGGTAAGGGGTGTAGGAGGCGGGGTGTGTGTCTGTGGGGGAGGGCGGTTGTCAGATGAGCTTTCCCCTCTCTACTCAATACAAATTAGCATGTGGTCAAATGAGGCTGGGTGTATCCTTTCTTTTATAACAAATTAAATCGACTCACCCCTGTACAAGACACTGGATCCACCCCTTCTCTCCCCGCTGTACACATCACAACACGAGCACAGACTGGAACACTCAAATGGAACACTTTTAAAATTTACTTTGCGCACTTTTGTGTGCACGTTTGGGAACAGCCCAGGGGATGATTTTGGGGCTGACGGCATTTGCCATCCTCTTGCTTTGGTTACTTTTTTCAGGGGTGCAAACAAAAGTAGAGCAATAGAAACATTTTTGTTTGAAAAAAAGCCTCTTTTCCAAACTGGAATTAAATATTCGTTGGTGTAAAACCCCTGCTTGAATGAAACGCATGATGGTAGTTTACATAAATAAACTGAAGCAATCAAAACACATGTTGTGCTTCCCCCGTGCACTGTTCTTGGCCTAGGCCCGCACCTATCCTTTGTCATTCTTTCCATTTTCGCTTCCGCCTTTTTTAATCTTTTCACTAACCTTTCAGCCCCACCAGGCCTGACTTTCTTTCTGTTCCATTACTGCTACCACCCCACCTCCCTCACCAACACCAACCACTGTATTAGTCAGAAGGGCCCGCAAGCTACAAGCACAACTAGGGAAGGCAACATTATAAACACTTCCCGGACTTATGAAGTTTTTTTTGTTTTTTTTTGCACGGATCTGAAACCTACCACCCCAGATGTGCATGGAGCGCGCGCACAAGGAGAGAGAGGCACCACCCTGCCACATTTTTGTCTTTCTTTGGCAGCCTCTGCCTCGGGCCTGTGGCTCGAGGCCTGTAGCTCAACGCAGTTCTTAAAATTGCCTTCTGTTTACCTTTTATGGTTAGAATAACAGCTTAGCAGAGAGGCAACTTCACTGGCAAGTCATTCAGCACCGCAAGCCGCAGCAGCTTTAATTAAATATTTCCCGTTCTATGTGCAATAGTGTTTGCATAACGCACTTAGGCAGTTATCTCTGAGAGACAAAGGCACGCGCGCTGGTGTGGAGGAAGCTGATGTGCAGTTTTGCTAAATTGAAATATTCAGATTTTTTGGGAGACCGCTTAAGTGAGCCCCCTGCCACGGAGTATCATGGGGTTAAGATCTGTTATAGTTTTACGTGGGACATATGCATATAGCGTTAGCTTCTCTGCATTTCTGACAACAGTGCTGAGAAATGAAGCTCCCTAACCTTTGTGCACATCTCAAAGTTATCTTACTCAAATCCCTTTTCTAGAAGTTGTCAAACTGGAATTTACTTACATAATATAGTACCACATGGCAATCAGACTCCTATTGCTTGTAAAGGGGACATCTGTTGTGGTAGTGGTGGGACTGCTGGACGGCTGTGTTGCCCTGAAAGCTAGTAACCAAAAATGTGTATAAGCCAATTTAAGGTACAATCCTTGCAAACGTAATTAGTGCTATTTTTAAATATATTTATTTCCAAGTGTTGAGTTTAAAATTTAGTGTCACTGCTGCCCACTGCTTGAGTGCTTTTAGTTAAAAAATGAGGTAAACTTTACATTTTGGTCAGTCAGTGAATATCAAAGGGTATCCTCCAAAGGGATACTTTGGTTGTGTTTACAAACTTTAAGAGTTACACAGATGAATTCAGGACATTAGTAAACAGTAAAACGTTGCCAATGTGTGCCAGGTAAAAACTTTTATCCACTTCTTAGGCCATGTTGAAAAATTAATTTGTGAAAGGCTTGCAAAGGATTGTGTGCACTTATGTTGCATAAATTTGGTAAGCGTTTCCGTGTACCCCTTGCCCACTCATAAATATCCATATCGACCCCTTGCATATTCATGCTTTTCTACTGTATTCACATCCGCGCTTAACACTCATACATATGATTACACCTCTTGCATTTTCGGGCATCTCCCTACTTAATAATCCCCTCATACATATGTAAGCATACACCCACCTAATGATCCATGCTTATCCCTTCTTACATTTCAATGCTTAACCCTCTTATATCTTCCTCATTTTTAGGTCGAGCATTCGAGACCTCCTGTATATACTTTAGTATATACTTATATGTGTATGTACTTTGTGGGCTCTGGAGATCAGCCATAGGACTTGTCTGCTTCCGCTTCGGACTTTTTTTTTCTGTTCAACTGCCTCTATTTAACTTTCTTGATCGAAAACGGCCAGCAGAGGTTAGTAAAATACCAGAATCACTTTAGCATTCTCTAGATTATAGTCCATAGAAATTGTCTTCCACAAGCACCCGTAGACAATAATATTTTTTTCAAATCTTGCATTTTCAGTGATATGACCACCGAAGGCCCTGTTTTTATATTAAAAACAGAGCTTTGGGCTATACCATTTCCTGCTGAAAGGCAATATTTCTCTCCATGTGTTCCCATACCTGGCGTGTCACGCAGTTTGGTGCTTACTTTCCCTCCATGTTAAAGAACAGTAGATGTTTCAGCATCCAGGCTAATGTGCTGCGTAGCTAAATACATATAAGGTCCCAAAGGCGAGACCGATTGCATTGCAAATGCTTGTTTTATTATCAGTGCCTGTCAGTGGCTTAAATATTCGCCTCACCACTTTAATTCGCCCCTAACCGCCACTGCATTCTATAAAAGTGAAGGTATTTGAAATCAGGGGCTAATAATTAAATTAATTCCCTCAGATTGATTTGTGGGAGCAGTCTATCAAACAGAATATAGTAAGGACTATTAGTGGCCTCAATTGAATTTAGAAAAGCTCCAACCTCCCCAATAAAATTAACTTTTTTTTAAAAAAATATGTGTTTGTGAATATTTCATCATTTGTGTGTTTGTTTGAATTTATTTGATTAATGCTTGTTTTTTAGTGTCTTCTTTTGTGGTTCAAATCATCGAAAATGCTTAGGCCTTGGTCCACGACTTCCAGTAATGACTCGTAGGTGGTCCCTGCATTCCAATAATAATTCAGTGGGGGTCCCTGGGTTCTGGCAATGATTATGTGGGGGGGTCCACAGAAGTCACAACGTTAAGAACCACTGCCCTAAGCTATCTTTCCATAAAGTCGTAACATACCTAGAACATGCGCAGGTCCACACAACTTCAGCTGGTTTCTCTGGGTCTCATAGAGACATGCTTGCTTTCTTGAAGCACAAATCATTATACTAACAACGTTTACATTGTTTTTATAAAGCAGAAACTGTAAATGCGTTTGCACTTCAACAGGAGTTGCTATTATTACCCAACTTAACGAATTTATGGTTTATGTTACACAGAGCGTTTAATTAAAAATATTACATTTAAATACAGTTGTATCCCTTTTGTTAAAAATACTCGTTGGGGTTTCTGTTTCTGTGCGACAGGCATTTCCATAATAGTTATAGCTTTTGTGCATTGAGTCTGTGGGAATCTAAATGATTTCTATTTTAAATAACACGGTAGATTTGAATCATTTTATGGCATGTGTATTTAACGAATCAAAATATTGTGAGCCAGATTCGAAAGCCATTTTCGAAGTAAATCCACGTTTACGGCTGAAAAATCATCCATTTACTCCGGTTAAGTATCCACAAAAAGGATGTCTGGTAGGCATAAATTTATGTTCTACTCCATTTTTATTTGTACTCAGCACTTAACTTGTGCCGGTGGTTGCTGGTGATGTGCATCTGTACTGACTTCAGGCGCCCAGCACTTATTTTTCATCCTCAGACTTTGATCCAAACAGGAGAGAGAAAGACATAAAATGGATAAGGAATTAGAAAAAGAATAGCAAAGGGAACAAGCATTTGCAATGCAATAGGTCTCGCATTTACGCGAGTTTGAGCTATTGACATTGCAAATGACAATGCCTTTTATTTTTGTTTTCGTTTCTAAAACAAATAAAAGGCATTGTCATTTACAATGCCAATAGCTTCAACTCGCATAAATGCGAGACCTATTGCATTGCAAATGCTTGTTTTATGCTGCTGTCGTAGCTTTGAGCTCTGTCTATCTCGGTTTCCAAACCGTTACCTTTTGTATACAACGTATGGTTAAACGCTTAAAGCTAAATTTGTAATTATATATATTAGAGTAAGTGCGTCGCAGATTTAAACATCTTAAATAGTGAAAGGTATTTGGGTGCAGTGTATTTATTTTCTATGTCGCCACGTTGAACAGCTGTGGTGGTTGATCCAAGCCAGAGCTTTGACCACAACTACCGCTGTTTATTGTGGAAGCAAATGAGCCACACCTGCTCCCTCTCCCATCTAGAGACCCCGGTGATGCTCATTTATTTCGAGAAGTGGAAGAAAATGCAACGGGTAAACGGGGATCCTTGAGGATAACTGAGAGACGTGTAAGTGCGATTCAATATGGTAAAAACCTATCAGCTATCAGGTAAACACAGATGCTTTTTTTGAACTGCTCTCTGTTAAAGACACTACCAGCAGTAACGTGCAACCGATCACAACGCCGTAACATACAAATATAAAAGCACCGATACTTTCTACACCTGCTAAAAACACACAATAACTGCAATGCGTGGTCCTAATGTAGTAGTTTGCAAGAAACGTACAACGAGACCGTGCACCTCGTTCACTTACAAGCTGTCAAAACAAGTGAACTTGTAAGTTATACAGCCACCGACCAAAAGTACAAGCATTTGGAATGCAATGGGTCTTGCATTTGCGATAGTTTAAGGTATTGACATTGTAAATGACAATGCCTTTTATTTATGTTTTAAAAACAAAACCTAAATAAAAGGCATTGCCATTTACAATGCCAATAATTCAAACTTGCGTAAATTGCATTGCAGATGATGCTTGTTCAATAAGAATGTGATGAAGCCCTCTCTCCGTATAGCATAGCAACATGTCGCCCACAGTGCCCTCGCCCTTCAATAATGAAATTAGAAAGTTGGCATTCTAGTTCTAAATTAAAACGTGGGTGGCTTAAGCGATCCGCTACGTTCCAACTTCCAAATGAAAAATACACTGTTCAAAACAGCTGCGCACGTGCTCCTGTCTTAAACGCAGCTTCAGCATTACACATTTTTTGCCACGCCCACTTAAAGCTGGGAGTTTGATTAAGTGTGTTTTTTTAGTTGAATAGTTGTTTTTAGTCGCGTAAAATTTGGTTGAAAAATGTTTTGGAAATACTTTTTATATGTCAGGTATACATCTTCATCGTACGCAAGTGTGTTGAAACGGGGGTGGGAAAGGGAGTTGGAGAAAAATTTCAGGGCTGCATATACTTTTTGAAAAAATATTGAATGCAAATGTGTCCCCCTCCTCTTAAAAAATGGACGAGCTAGCAGTAGCAAAGCACCCTTAATCCCCACAGGGCAGTTCCATGTAGCAAATATTTCATGTGTAACAAATGCAGGCGTTTCATACCCTCAGAGGGGCTATGTTAATGACACGCTTCTGCTTCCAGGGCTCCTCTGCCTTTTCATGTACCGCCCTGCTTCCAAACTCTGTGATAAATGCCCCTTTTGGAGACATGCTTTATTCGTGTTTGCTTTTTTTTCCCATCTCATGGTGCATTACCGCACGACCAAAAATCTGACATCCATCCACAAGAAAAAAAAAGTTCTTTAAAACTCCCCTTGCTTCCCTGCTATGAAGTCCTACTTCCACTGTGGCCCATCATTCCCAAGACAGAGCTAATGACGTGCTCTGGGCAGATACCTTCTGAGCCAGAGAAGCAGCCCCCTAGGTGCCGACCCCGCTGCTGAGGTGTTGGAAGCACGCCCATTTCACAGGGTTAAGGCAACATCCACTCTTCATCCTTCCAGGGCTGACAAAGTGAGTACATAAGTGTGTTTGGTCTGTACATACACCAACTTCCCCCCCTTCCGAGTTCGGTAAACTGAGACCCATTGGACACGGTTATGAGGACATTTGTTATTTACAGTGTACAGCGCATAGAGGCAGCATAAGTGCGGCGTGATGCGTTGATTTAAAAGGTTAATATCATGAATGTAGGTCATTTAGTGCCCCCTCCATCTCACTTAACTGTCCCCTCCCAATAAAGGCCCTCGTTTTTTAGTCCAAAAAAGCAAATACAGGGCGAGGAAGCTCGCGCTCAATTACCGGCCGGTTGTGTTCGACTGTGGTCGTCTGTTCGTGAGAATCCGCGACTTTTGGGTGTGTTTCCCTGGAACTCTTAAAGCTGCCTTTAATGAAACAAAATGATAGACTGAAGGATAAAAAAAAGGAAAAAGGCGCCCCGTTCCCATCTCCCCCTATCATTTTCTGTCACGCAAAGACACCCACACCCCTCCTCTCTCCCGCCGAGTTACCACCATTTTTCAGAACAACCTGTTCGGTGAAGTAGAAAACAGAAAAACTTGTAACTTGCAAACAAAAGTTCTTTTCAGCCCTTTGCTTCCTCCATCACAATTATGAAAACTGTTTGGACGGGACGGCATTTCCAACATTTGCAGCATTCTTTGCCACTAAATTCCAAAGGCTGGGTCTGATGGAAAAAAAAAACGTCCCCGCCCACTCCGAAGGCCCCCACCGCCCTCCCTCACTCCGCTTCCATTCCTTCTGTCTTTCTTTACAACCTAATACCCAGCAGACTCGGGGCCAGGGCCTGCTTAGGGGAAAAACAACAGCCAGCGCCAGACTGGAGACATTGTGCAGACGCGAAAAGTTAATCATTACTTGTGTCTGCCGGCATAATCTAATGACTTGTATTCCTAAGCACATCCACACACACCACACGCACGTCCCTGCCCTCGGAAATATTTCATCCTCTGTCACCACAGTGCCCACCGCGCCAGCCTCGTGATGACCCCCACCTCGGCACAAAGGCGGCAGGAATTCCACACGCGTGGAGGCCATTTTAGCGGGTGAACTCCCCCCCAACTCCCTCTTTAAAAAAAAAAAAACCTCAAACAGAGCTGTGTGTAGTGCGAGACTCCAAAATCACGGAGCTGCGACTTGTAACAGATGCTATACACCGAGCTGAAATCACCAAATGAGGTCTCCGCCGCTGCGTAACTCCAACAGAGGTAGTGTCATCTTGTATCCATCAGTGAGGTGTGCAGACACACAAGTAACCTTAAGAGCAGTGTGCTACAATGTTTAAATCCCACCAGTTGTGTGCCACAGTGTTACCTTTTCACGGTCAAGCAACGAAGAACTGCGAAAATACAACACAAGCGCCAACAAATGCCAATTTCTGAACAGGAAGCATACAGAATGGAGAGGGGGCTGCTAACCACATTCTGCTTAACCCTCCATGAACATGTAACGTTGTTCCTTTCATTGTGGTGAAGCATCGATCTCTTGTCTTTATGGGGCCATGTGTTTCTAATTAGAAACACATGGCCCCATAAAGATAAGAAAGTGCTTTGCGACAGCAGCAAAGCAGGCGACCGAGTCCGATCGGAGGCCAAAGGGCGTGAACAAAAAACCCTCATTTCCAATGGCAGGCCACCGTTTAGCATAAATGGTGGCGCCAGCCAATGGAAATGAGGGGCGGGGTTCAAGCCCTCTTCTGAAAGTCCTCGTTAACAATAAATCTCGCCGAGCAAGCAGCGCATGCGCTGCAATGCTAGGCGAGACCTAAAAATGAATGTGTCCTCATGTAATGCAACTGCTGCTATGTAAAGCGCTCTGATACCCAATTCGGGTCAAGTTTGCGCTATATAAAACTCTGTAAAATGAAAAAAATAAAAAAATAAAAGAGGATAGGATGACATTTACATTGCCCAGGTACCAGCTATCATATTCTGTATCCTCTGTAACCTGAGACAAAGTGCATTTCTGTAATCCTCACAACAGTATTGGCGAGTAGACTGCAGCTGCATGTTTGTTCATAAGGATAAAAGGTAATATATTTTACAGAGAGTGGAGCAGCTCAAAACAGGAGGGTCAAAACATTGGCACCTGGAGTTCAAAGGATACCTTATAGTCAAACCACACACCAAGACTCTTAACTTCGTGTTAGACTTGGCATCTTTTGGCGTGTTTCCCCTGACTTTTTGCTTTCTGACCTCCCGGTTTTGACTCTGTTTTTGCTGGTGTAATGATTCTGCGCACTTTCCTCACTGCGGTCCAGTGGGAAAGTGCAAGTGCTCCTGTATAAAATGTGTTATGGATTGGTGTTTCCATGATTGACCTATTTGGTTTATGTGTCAGTCCCTTGTAAAGTGCACTGCGAGTGCCAGGGACTATAGACCAAATGCTGTTGGTGGGCTGCAGCACTGGATTGTGCCACCCACGCAAACAGCCCGTAAAGTGTAACTCGGGCCTGCCATCGCAGAGCCTGTGCGCAGCCTGGGGCTGCCATGTCGACTTGGCAAGTGCACACACTTGCAAGTCCCTAAACCTTCCCTTTGCTACATGTTAGTCACCCCTAAGGTAGGCCCAAGGTACCCCTGTGGGCAGGGTGCGTTGTATGCGAAAGGTAGGACATGCCCGGGTGTGTGCGGCATGTCCTGATAGTGAATTACAACCTAGTTCGTTTTTCACTATTGCAAGGCTACCTGTTCCCCTAGGCCAGAACGGGCAGTTTTGATTATTACAGTTTATAATCCTAACTGACCCCGGAACGTGGTAGAAATTCGAGTTTAGTATGCCTGGACTCAGAATGATAAAATGCATCTTTTAGTGAAGTTGGTTTTAACATTCTGTGTTTGAAAATACCACTTTTAGAAAGTGGGTATTTTCTTGTCTAACCATCCAAGCCTGCCTCTGCGAGGTTGTGTATTCCTTGTCTGGAATGTGAGTGACAGGGGCTGGGGGATGCCAGGAGACAGGGTGAGTCAGCACAGGGCTGAATAGCAAGATCTACATGTAGATGGGTGGGAGGGGTCGCACCTGGGCCCTGAATAGGACAGTGCCTTCCCTCCACAATGCTGGCTCCCCCTCCTGTGGTGCGTCTGATGTCCCTGGCCTACTCACTGAAAGAAGGGACGGAGACTTGTCAACAAAGTGCTCCAGAACTGGTTTGGACTAGGCAAAGGCCTCTCTGCCTTCAGAGAACAAAGGAATTTGGGATATAAATATTGGGGCCCTGACCCCATGAATTTAGATCTCGCTGGAATCAAGGAACCTGCCAAGACGAAGAGCTGGAAGAGCTGCCAGGAGGAGTACTGCCCCTTTGCTGTGTTGTTGCTTTGTTGGGTTGGCCTGCAGCTGCTGCTTCTGCCTTGGGCAGTGAAAGGACTGAACTTTCTACAAACTTGTGCTGAGTATCTCCAAGGGCCTGGAACCGAGCTGGCCTCCTGTTAAGAAGTCTCAGGGACTACAAAGACTTCACAAGCCTCTGGGTACCACTTCTGGAACGCTGTTTCAGTTGCCACAGAGGAAGGGAACTGCAACCGACTCCGTCAACCGAATCCATCCCTGACCGGTGACCTGTTTGCACCGCAGACCGCATCGCCCCGCTTCGCACCGCAACCCTGGTCTCACCGACGACGACGTCTGACGCCGTCAACATCGAGCCGCTGTTTGCATCGTGACCTGTGGGCACCGCAGTTCGCATCGCATCGCTTCACTGAACCAGCCGGACCCGACCGACGCGGACGCTGCAACTGGCTCAAGAGTCGTGGACCGCATCGCATCTGGGGCACCGCTCGCACGTCTGCGACGCACCGCTCCGACTCGTACCGCTGTCCGACGCCAGCTCCCGCACTCCGGCTTGGTCGCCTGCATCGCAACCTGTCAGCACCGCATCGAGCATCGTCTCACCCTGCATCGCACGCCTTGGACTCACCGACTCCGTCTGCACGACGCTCATCGAGCCGCTGCCTGCACCGCATCGAGGGACACCGCACCTTGCATCGCTCCGTCTTGCACCGCAACCGCGACGAACGCCGACCGGCTCGTACACTCCGTACCAGCCACAACGAGAAAGGTACTGTGACCGAGTCTGTTCACGACTCTGCTGGCCCGTATCGACGCGGTCGGCTGGAACTGTTAGACTCTGTGGTTTTCAGCATCGCGGTAGACTCGGACGGAGCTACCGACTCGTACGAACTTTGTTTTTGAACTATTCCTGCAAAGAAGAAGTTACCGTATCAAGCATTCATTTTTAAAGTATAGTATTGTGGATTTTTGTCGTAGTTGGTCTTGTCTTGAGTATATAAAAATTGGTTATTTTTCTAAACTGGTGTGGTGTCCGTTTGTAGTGCTTACACTGTATTACTGTTGGTTATGTGCAAATGCTTTACACACTGCCTCTGAATTAAGCCTGACTGCTCGTGCCAAGCTACCACGAGGGTGAGCAGGGGTTACTTCACGAGTGTAACACCCTTACCCTGACTAGGAAGAAGGGTCCCTACTTGGACAAAGGTGCAAGCCCTTGCCAACTAGAGATCCCATTTCTAACATTGGTTGTCAGCGGTGAGGATAGGACTTGTGTTTGCACTTGACTTACAGTGATTGGTGTGCACTACTACCATATCGCAGACCATTACGTACCACATACTGGTTCTTTTTCTTTTGGCCTATTTTTGATCTTGCCAGTTTTCAACTCACTACTTTTGTCATGCCTGACACAGCTGCATCATCCGTTGCATCTCTGGAAATTATCTTTGAGGAGGATAGGTTGGAAACCTACGCCGTAAAGGAACTACGAGCAATTTGTAAAAACCTGAAAGTCCAAATTAAAGGCCTCACAAGGAAGGAGGAGCTACAGAAGGCGCTGAGGGCCTGGGTAGCAGCCAGACATGCCAGTGGGCAGCCTGGTAATCTAAGTGAGGAGGTGGAGGAGCCTATTTCCAGGGTGGATATGCTTTTGGGTAGGGGGAACCCGCCAGGTCAGGCAGCAGCAGTCTGTCCCCAGAGGAGCTGGAGGACAGGCGGGAGGCAAGGCAGTTTGAGCTGCAGAAGCTCAGGCTGGAGAGTGAGCGGGAGGAGAAGAGATTGGCCATAGAGGAGAGGAAGATGCTCTTAGAGCATGAGAGAGAACTGAAGGAGCTAGAACTTAGGAGTAAGTCAGGCTCAGATGGTGGCAGCAATTCGTCCAGAAAGGCAGACAGGATTGTGCACATTCCCAAGAATGTAGGCAAGGAGTTCAAGAAGGGGGATGACATACAAAGGTGGTTTCAAGGTTATGAGGCAGCCATACACATGAATGGGGTCCCTGAGGAGAATTGGGGAGCAGGATTGTGGCCACTTTTCCCTGAAGAAGCAAGGGATGCTCTGATAGCTTTGGGTAAGGGGTATCACCTCACCTATGCTGACATGAAGTATGCCCTTCTCACAAAGTATGGTCTTACTCCTGAAAAGTACAGGGATCAGTTCAGGTCCAGTAAGAAGTCTGATGCCAACACTTGTTTGGAATGTGTGGATGTGTTCTGCAGGTCTCTGGATGGTTGGGTAAAGGGCAGTAGCGTAACAGATTTTCAGGGGCTCTACAACTTGATTGCATGGGAGCACTTGTCTAGTCTATGTTTTGCAGATCTGCGCCAGCACCTAGTGGATAGTAAGCTAACTGACCCCAGGAAGCTAGCTATGGAAGCGGACCGCTGGGTGAGTACCAGGGTCCACAAGAAAGCGTTTGGGGGAGACTCAGCCAAAGGTGGGCAGGGTCCCCAGCAGAAAGGTGGGGGGACAAGGGTAAAGCACAGGAGTTCTCTAAAGGGCCCCAAACTAGTACCCAGGGTAAAGGTTCCCAGCCCCCGGTGATAAGAAGAAAGGGGTCTCTACAGGGAAGCCTGTTGAGACCGGCCCCCGCAAGTGTTATGCGTGTGACCAGGTAGGTCACTTTAAGGGGGACCCCAAGTGCCCGAAGGGGACACAGCCACCCACCGGTGGACAGTCCAAAGTGTTGGCTAGTGTAGCGCTTGGGGAGGAGGGGTGCCCACAGGAGGGTGGGGATCCCGCAGAAATGACCCTTGTCTCACTAGGGGACAGTGAGATGGTCCCAGGAAACCAGGTGCCCCCTAACACAAAGAAATATAGCACCTGGGTGACCATTAATGGAAACAGGGTAGAGGCTCTCAGAGACACTGGAGCCAGTGTGACCTCAGTCCGGTGTCACCTGGTGTCTGAGAAGCAAGTAGTCCCCGGGGCATTCCACCAAGTAGTTGCTGTAGACAACTCAGAGCGCCAATGTATGGTGGCGCAGGTTCCCTTTGAATGGGGGGGTCTCAGGTCCCTTGAGGGTGGTTGTGAGCCCTACCATGCCTGTAGATTGTCTGCTAGGAAACGACCTGGAGCAGTCCTCATGGAAGGAGGTTGAGCTCAGGTCTCACTTGGAGATGCTTGGGTTGCCAGAGTGGGCATGCGTGTCTACTCGGTCAATGGCAGCCAGAAAGGGTGATCAAGAGGACTTGGAGCCTGAAACAGTGGCCCAAGTCCCTGCCAAGAGAAAGGGCAGGGGCGCGGGAAACCGGCCCCCGAAGTTCCCACGGACCGGGAGGAGGCGGACCTCGAGGGGGACGCCCGGTGCCTACAGGGGAGCAGGTAGCCGAACTGGGAGACATCTCTGAGCTGACCCATTGGCAGCAAGAAGGGGGTCCCACCAGGGAGGAGTTCTGCAGGGAGCAGAACGAGTGCCCTACTCTGGAGGGTCTGCGGCGGCAGGCTGCAGACCAGGCAGCTGGTAATCAGTCCGGGTCACATCTGATCTACTGGGAGAGTGGTCTTCTATACAGTGAGCCTAAGGTTGCTGAGCCTGGGTCAGCCCGTGTGCTGGTGGTACCCCAGCGCTTCAGAACCTTCCTACTGGGTCTGGCTCATGACGTGCCTTTGGCAGGACATTTGGGGCAGGACAAGACCTTTGACAGGCTTGTCACCCACTTCTTTTGGCCCCAAATGCGAAGGCAGTCAGATGCACACTGTAGGTCTTGCCAAACTTGCCAGGCAAGTGGTAAGAGTGGGAGGAAGGTCAAATCTCCTCTCCAACCTTTTCCTGTTGTTGGTACACCCTTTGAAAGGGTAGGGATGGATATTGTGGGGCCACTGGATCCCAAGACAGCCATGGGCAACAGGTACATCCTGGTCTTGGTGGACCATGCCACCCGGTACCCGGAGGCAATCCCTCTCAGGACAACGACGGCACCAGTGGTGGGCCGGGCGTTAATGGGGATCTTTTCCCGTGTGGGATTCCCCAGAGAGGTGGTTTCTGATAGGGGGACCAATTTCATATCGAAGTATATGACATCCCTGTGGAAGGAGTGCAGTGTAACCTACAAGTTCACCACTCCTTACCACCCTGTCATAAGGTTTCTGCACATACACAGAGCTATGCACAGGATAATAGGACCCCGGAATACAGTGGTTTGCCTACTATATACCGTAGCACCAAAAACCCCAACCCAACTAGCTTAGCATCCCATTAGCACCAAAGCACCAATGATTGGACAACCCAGAACACGGTATCCCTATCTCAGGACTCGCAGAAACAAGAACACTCTTTCGTCACTCACTCGTACTTGTCTACAATGTGCGTATGAAGAGACACTGGGTAGATTAAAATATTTATTTCAACTTACGTGCTCTACGGTACAGTACACGTGTCAGTACTAATAGCATAATGCATATGAATAATATAAGCAGCATGGTTACAATTCCATAGAATATAAACGGGGAAAGCATTTCATAACTCAGTGGATAAATGTCTAAATAACATTACCACCCTCCCCGTGCAGTAAGATAGTTTATTATAAAAATAGAAGACCTCTGGGCTTTGACTAGCGAACCCTCATACCTCGGTCTCTAGATGCAGAACTACATCAGCAGACAATCACAGCTCTTCTCACTGGAAAGGATTCCTCCAAGTGTGTTAAGCGCCAGTAAAACTGCAGTATTAAAGGCACACAAAGTTTCATGGCATTTGCGCCTAATGTTATGTCTGGGTGCGCGAGACTGGCCATATCAGGAAGAACCGAAATACATTGTTATGCGACCTTGTACATGTTGTGCAGTCTGAGCCCAAATCGAACAAGAGAAAAGGTGAAAGACAGAAAATGCAGACAGCGCAAAAGAACTTGGCAAGAGCAAAGGGCGAGGGAGCCCTGGCTCAGTGTAACGTGCGCAAAGAAAAGCAGCATGGCAGCTAGGCCTAGGCCAACATAACAAGGCAGGCAACAAACCACAAGACAACCCACAAGGAAACGGTCTGGTGGAGAGATTCAACCAGACCTTGAAAGGCATGATCAAGGGTCTAACAGAACCCATGAGGCGTAAGTGGGACGTCCTCTTGCCATGCCTGCTCTTTGCATACAGGGAGGTGCCTCAGAAGTCTCTTGGGTACAGCCCCTTTGAGCTCCTGTATGGCCACCCTGTCAGAGGACCTCTGAGTTTGGTAAAGGAAGGCTGGGAGGCAGCTCCCAGGAAAACTCCCCAGGATGTATTTAGCTACATGCTGGCCTTTAGAAACCAAACTGCCCGCTTCAGGAAACTCGCTCAGGCGAACCTAGAAGCAAGCCAGGAAGAAATGAAGAGATGGTATGACCAGAATGCCACTCTGGTCGAATTTCAACCTGGGCAAAAAGTGTGGGTCATGGCCCCAGTGGCACCTTGTGCCTTGCAGGACAAGTGGACTGGGCCATATGAGGTAAAGGAGCGCAAAAGTGACGTCACCTACCTGGTGGATTTGCAGGCTCCAAGGAACCGTTTGAGGGTCCTTCATGTGAACCGCCTCAAGCCCCACTTCGAGAGGTCCGAAGTGAGTATGCTCTTGGCGACAGATGATGGGGTGGAAGAGGAGAGTGAGCCTCTCCCTGACCTCCTGTCTACCAAGGAGCATGATGGGTCAGTAGAGGGTGTGATCCTCTCCCCTACTCTGACTCAAGAGCAGCAGGGGGACTGTCGCCAGTTGTTGGGACAGTTCGCCCCACTGTTCTCTCTGACCCCCGGTGTTACTCACTGGTGTACCCATGACGTGGACACTGGTGACAGCCCTCCTGTGAAGCACAAGATTTACAGGTTGACTGACCGGGTCAGAGCCAGCATCAAGGAGGAGGTCTCTAAGATGTTGGCGTTAGGGGTGATTGAGCCCTCCCACAGTCCTTGGGCCAGCCCAGTGGTCTTGGTCCCAAAGGCTGCTGCGCCCGGTGCCACTGCAGAACTCCGGTTTTGTGTGGACTACCGTGGGCTCAATGCCGTCACCAGGACTGACGCGCACCCCATCCCCAGAGCTGATGAGCTCATTGATCGGTTGGGAGCTGCCCGGTTCCTCAGCACGTTTGATTTGACGTCTGGGTACTGGCAGATTGCCTTAACCGATGGGGCCAAGGAGAGATCAGCATTCTCAACCCCAGAAGGTCATTACCAATTCCGGGTGATGCCCTTTGGGTTGAAGAATGCCCCTGCCACCTTTCAGAGGTTGGTCAATCAGGTGTTGGCGGGGCTGGAGGATTTCAGTGCCGCCTACCTGGATGACATTGCTGTGTTCAGTTCTAGCTGGGAAGAACATTTACAGCACCTTGAGAAAGTGTTGAGGGCTCTGCAAGGTGCAGGCCTCACGATCAAGGCCAGTAAGTGCCAGATTGGGCAGGGTTCTGTGGTGTACTTGGGACACCAGGTAGGAAGCGGCCAGGTGGCGCCCTACAACCCAAGATTGACACCATTCTGGCTTGGGAGCCCCCCAAGACCCAGACAGAGGTGAGAGCCTTCTTAGGTCTCACCGGCTACTATAGGAGATTTGTTAAGGGCTATAGCACCATCGTTGCCCCCTTAACAGAACTGACCTCTAAGAGGCAGCCCAGGAAAGTGATCTGGACTGAGTCCTGCCAGAAAGCTTTTGATGCCCTGAAGGCAGCCATGTGCACGGCGCCCGTGCTCAAGGCACCTGACTTCTCCAAGGAATTCGTCGTGCAGACTGACGCTTCAGAGCATGGTGTGGGAGCGGTGCTCTCACAACTGAACGAACAGGGCCTGGATCAGCCTGTAGTCTTCCTTAGCAGGAGACTACTTCCCAGGGAACAGAGGTGGAGTGCCATAGAAAGGGAAGCTTTTGCTGTGGTCTGGGCACTGAAGAAGTTGAGACCATACCTGTTTGGGACTCACTTCCGGGTTCAGACAGACCACAGGCCCCTCAGATGGTTGATGCAAATGAGGGGTGAGAATCCAAAACTGCTGAGGTGGTCCATCTCCCTACAGGGAATGGACTTTACGGTGGAACACCGTCCTGGTACAGAACACGCCAACGCAGATGGTCTGTCCAGGTTCTTCCGCCTTAGTGAAGAGAACTCCAATGGGGTTGGGTAGTTCTCCCTACTTTCAGCTGGAGGGGACATGTGTTAGACTTGGCATCTTTTGGCGTGTTTCCCCTGACTTTTTGCTTTCTGACCTCCCGGTTTTGACTCTGTTTTTGCTGGTGTAATGATTCTGCGCACTTTCCTCACTGCGGTCCAGTGGGAAAGTGCAAGTGCTCCTGTATAAAATGTGTTATGGATTGGTGTTTCCATAATTGACCTATTTGGTTTATGTGTCAGTCCCTTGTAAAGTGCACTGCGAGTGCCAGGGCCTATAGACCAAATGCTGTTGGTGGGCTGCAGCACTGGATTGTGCCACCCACGCAAACAGCCCGTAAAGTGTAACTCGGGCCTGCCATCGCAGAGCCTGTGCGCAGCCTGGGGCTGCCATGTCGACTTGGCAAGTGCACACACTTGCAAGTCCCTAAACCTTCCCTTTGCTACATGTTAGTCACCCCTAAGGTAGGCCCAAGGTACCCTTGTGGGCAGGGTGCGTTGTATGCGAAAGGTAGGACATGCCCGGGTGTGTGCGGCATGTCCTGATAGTGAATTACAGCCTAGTTCGTTTTTCACTATTGCAAGGCTACCTGTTCCCCCTAGGCCAGAACGGGCAGTTTTGATTATTACAGTTTATAATCCTAACTGACCCCGGGAACGTGGTAGAAACTCGAGTTTAGTATGCCTGGACTCAGAATGATAAAATGCATCTTTTAGTGAAGTTGGTTTTAACATTCTGTGTTTGAAAATACCACTTTTAGAAAGTGGGTATTTTCTTGTCTAACCATCCAAGCCTGCCTCTGCGAGGTTGTGTATTCCTTGTCTGGAATGTGAGTGACAGGGGCTGGGGGATGCCAGGAGACAGGGTGAGTCAGCACAGGGCTGAATAGCAAGATCTACATGTAGATGGGTGGGAGGGGTCGCACCTGGGCCCTGAATAGGACAGTGCCTTCCCTCCACAATGCTGGCTCCACCTCCTGTGGTGCGTCTGATGTCCCTGGCCTACTCACTGAAAGAAGGGACGGAGACTTGTCAACAAAGTGCTCCAGAACTGGTTTGGACTAGGCAAAGGCCTCTCTGCCTTCAGAGAACAAAGGAATTTGGGATATAAATATTGGGGCCCTGACCCCATGAATTTAGATCTCGCTGGAATCAAGGAACCTGCCAAGACGAAGAGCTGGAAGAGCTGCCAGGAGGAGTACTGCCCCTTTGCTGTGTTGTTGCTTTGTTGGGTTGGCCTGCAGCTGCTGCTTCTGCCTTGGGCAGTGAAAGGACTGAACTTTCTACAAACTTGTGCTGAGTATCTCCAAGGGCCTGGAACCGAGCTGGCCTCCTGTAAAGAAGTCTCAGGGACTACAAAGACTTCACAAGCCTCTGGGTACCACTTCTGGAACGCTGTTTCAGTTGCCACAGAGGAAGGGAACTGCAACCGACTCCGTCAACCGAATCCATCCCTGACCGGTGACCTGTTTGCACCGCAGACCGCATCGCCCCGCTTCGCACCGCAACCCTGGTCTCACCGATGACGACGTCCGACGCCGTCAACATCGAGCCGCTGTTTGCATCGTGACCTGTGGGCACCGCAGTTCGCATCGCATCGCTTCACTGAACCAGCCGGACCCGACCGACGCGGACGCTGCAACTGGCTCAAGAGTCGTGACCGCATCGCATCTGGGGCACCGCTCGCACGTCTGCGACGCACCGCTCCGACTCGCACCGCTGTCCGACGCCAGCTCCCGCACTCCGGCTTGGTCGCCTGCATCGCAACCTGTCAGCACCGCATCGAGCATCATCTCACCCTGCATCGCACGCCTTGGACTCACCGACTCCATCTGCACGATGCTCATCGAGCCGCTGCCTGCACCGCATCGAGGGACACCGCACCTTGCATCGCTCCGTCTTGCACCGCAACCGCGACGAACGCCGACCGGCTCGTACACTCCGTACCAGCCACAACGAGAAAGGTACTGTGACCGAGTCTGTTCACGACTCTGCTGGCCCGTATCGACGCGGTCGGCTGGAACTGTTAGACTCTGTGGTTTTCAGCATCGCGGTAGACTCGGACGGAGCTACCGACTCGTACGAACTTTGTTTTTGAACTATTCCTGCAAAGAAGAAGTTACCGTATCAAGCATTCATTTTTAAAGTATAGTATTGTGGATTTTTGTCGTAGTTGGTCTTGTCTTGAGTATATAAAAATTGGTTATTTTTCTAAACTGGTGTGGTGTCCGTTTGTAGTGCTTACACTGTATTACTGTTGGTTATGTGCAAATGCTTTACACACTGCCTCTGAATTAAGCCTGACTGCTCGTGCCAAGCTACCACGAGGGTGAGCAGGGGTTACTTCACGAGTGTAACACCCTTACCCTGACTAGGAAGAAGGGTCCCTACTTGGACAAAGGTGCAAGCCCTTGCCAACTAGAGATCCCATTTCTAACACTTCGGCTGCTGTAATTGGATGGTTCCCCAAAGAGGAAGACCACAGTATATTGGGAGAGACCAAATGATACACGCTGCTGTGCAATATCTTTAAAAAGCATTGACAGCGCCAATAGGTCTCGCACAGGCGAAACCTATTGGCTTTGCCAATGCTTGTTTTAAAGCACTGACAACCATGCATGTGAATGAAGGCAGCCTTAAGCTCACCAAATACACAAAGTCACACTTTTAGGCCATCTTCATTTACAAATGCATATCAAGGCATTTGCGCCCCCTAGGAATGCAGCCATGGACCCCGTGGGGGGGCTGCCCCACAGTTTGAAGACCTCTGATTTAGCTGGTGCTGTCCCTGATTGTGTAATTTAAATGGGGAGAAGTCATCAAGAGTAGCCATGGCATCAAGTTTTCTCCACTTAGGAAGCCTAACCTTCATAGCAGGATGCTGTGTGGGAAGCTGGCCCTCTATATAGTGCACTAAAAAGAAGTATAATGTGTAGAGGGTCCAGTGGGTCCCAATTGGTTTACAGAGGCTAAAGTAGATAATAATAATGCTCTCTTTTGTGGTAGTGTGGGCGAGCAGTTAGGCTTCTCAGAGGATAGTGCTAAGCATTTATTGTACTCACAAAGGCAATACATGAGACACACACTGAAAGAATAAATCAGAGACCAAATTGGAAAAAGAAAATTTCTTTTTATATATTTTGTAAAACCAAGAACTTTGTTCAAAAGTAAGTACTGTGGGGCAGATTTACAAGCCCCTTGCGACACCTTTGCGCCGCCGTTGCGTCACTTTTGTGATGCAGCGATGGCATAAAAAATTCGGCCAATTTACAACGTGACGCATCTAGGGAGATGCGTCACGTTGTAAAGCCCTGCGTCACATTATACCTGCTTCAGGTATAATGTATGCAGGGTGGGCATTCCCACGCAGGAAAGCCTCGTAAAAGTGACGCAGTGAAATCTACAAGATTTCACTGCGTCACTTCTAGGACGCCACTGCGTCAAAACCTTACGCCTGCTTGAAGCAGGCGTAAGGAGTGACTCAGTGTAATGGGAATAGGCATCAAAATGCATTGCTGGAGTTGCGTCATGCTTGCGACACGACTCCAGCAATGCCTGACTCTTGCCCCAACAGATGCGCCAGAATTTCTGACGCATTGGTCAATTCTTGCGCCATGGTACGCCCTATTGTAAATACGGCACATCCATGGTGGCGCAAGGGTTTCTCAGGGTGGCAAAGGGAAAGTGACGCATCTCTACAGATGCGTCACTATCTTGTAAATCTGCCCCAAATCTGCCCCTGTGCTTGTAAGCAATTTATACAGATAAGTAAATTTTTCAAAGTTGTGACCTTTACGCACAATGCAATCCTATGGGAGGAAAAGTCTTACATACATAACAGTAGGTACAGTCGGTTTCAGGGGTTCACCTTATGGGTTTCAAGTTGTAGTGGGCCAAGGTCCAAAGTACTACCAGCAGTTCTTCGGAAACTGCACAGGTTTAGCCGGGAGCAGGGTGCTGGTGAGGTTGGTAGCTATAAGCACTACGGAGAAGGGAGGCTAACTGAAAAGAGGCTGCACAGGGAGACTTGGGGACAAGTCAGAGAGCTCCCAAACTGGTTCTTGGGTCACAAGGGGTCTTGGAGCACGGGGGCACAGCTGGTTCTTCGGTACGCAGGCCAGGCGGCTCGGGTGCAGAGTGGTTAGGTCGGCTGGCCCTGGTGCGCAAAGTTGATTCTCACAGTTAGGGACCAACAGCTGGCAGGGGCAAAATCAGGATAACTGGGCCACTCACGAAGTGGGTCTCAGTGATGCTGACGTCCCTCGACGGCTGCTCAGTAGTGGTGCAGTGAGAATCCGGATTGGACTCTCGCTGTTGGTTTTTACTGCAGGGCATTTGGAACTCCGGGTATTGGTGCTGCATGGCTCCGGTTGGTCCTGGTGTCTTCACACTGGGTAGGGATACAGAGCTGACCATCCAGAGCACAGGTACCTCTTCCTGGTCGTCTGCGGCGTCGGTCGGGCCGGTGAGGTGTAAGGCGGTGGACCGTACTCTGCCTGTCAGTGCCTGCGGACTGCAGGAAGTAGCTCCTCTACTCCAAGGGAGACTGTAGGCGATTTCCGAAGTGCTGGCAGGCTACCCAAGGCTGTGGTAGTTCTCCAGCTTGCAGGACAAGTCACTATGTTGTGATTGTCGAGAGAGTTGTGTACAGGCAGGGTTTCGCGCAAAACGTTTGCAGTGCTTCAGCAGTTCTCGCCAGGCAGTGACTTTTCTTCGTCCTTCTTCTCTTGATCCGTCGAATCTTAGTTCTTGGGTTCAGGGGTGCCACCTAAAAACTCCATTTAGGGACGTTAAGGGGAGTGACAGGTAGTAGCCAATGGGCTCCCAACCTTTGGGATGTCTACACCTTCTGTATGACCACTTCTAGTGGGAAGTGGGCATAACCCTGACCCTAGAAAGCTAATTCCATTCAACACAAGATGGAGGAATCTGAAATGGTGGTTCCACATTAGCTAGTCCACCTTAGGGGTGGTCCTGGCTTGATGTGGGACACACCTCCTAATCTTACTAATTTTCCCACCTGTCTTGCCCCCAAAAGTGGGTTCTGGTCACGGGGCGGGCATCTCCACTATCTGGACAGGCTTGGGTCGCATTTCAAAGGCGGCAGGGCCTTCAAAGCTACCCACCCTGGAATGCAGATCCTGCTTGGAGGATGTGTAAACACCTCCACCCAGAGCAGGCTTTGTTCCTGACCACCAAGAGTGAAGGCCCTAACCTCAGGGGGTCAGAAACTTGCCTGTGGTGTCTAACTGGTCCAGACCAGTCAGTCAACACACTAGTAGTCAGTAGGGTTTCAGGGGGCACCTCTAAAGTGCTCTCTGGGTGCATTTATTAATAAATCCAACACTGGCATCAGTGTGTGTTTATTAAGAAGAGATGTTTGGTACTGAACATCTGGGGGTACAGTGAAGCCATCAAGTAGCTGAAGAACTCGTATTCACGAGTGTCCAGCCTGTGCACTCACTATGGCTTCCCTAGGCACTTGTGATATCTAAAAATTGACTTAGATATCACAGGGACACATCCATTTACGCAGATATGTCCACACATGGGGTATAGTGCACCCTGCCTGGCTGTAAGGCCTGCTGTAGGGGTGACGTACCTATACCACATGTAGTGTTTTGCAGGCATGGCACACAGGCAAGTGTGCCATGTCGACTCTTCACTTTTCTCTGCACCAAGACATGCAGGCTGCAATGTCCGATTTGCATGAACTTGGTGAGGGGTCACTTAGATTGGCACAATTTGTGCTGCAGCTCTTAAGGACCCTCTTTAGTCCCAATGCCTTAGGTACCAGGGGTACCATTTACTAGGGACTTACATGGAGTCTAAAGTGGTGCCAATTGTTGAACAACGGTACAGTTTATGAAAAGAACACCGTTACTGGGGACCTGGTTAGCAGGGACCAGTACATTTCAGTCAAAATTGCATCAGATACCAGGCAAAAAGTAGGGGTATCCATGTCAAAAGAGGCACTTTTACACTGTGAACTAATCCCTTGGATACACAGAAGATGGTGATCCAACCTGCTTAGGAGAAAGATCAAAGGTGTCCTGATGGTGGGAACAGGAGCAAAGATTAAAACAAGGACATTGCTGTATACATGACCATGATCATAGATGCATTGCACAGGTCCCAGAGTGTTTTTGATATTATTAGCAACCTGAGCGTGAAAGTCCCCCAAAGCTATAATGTGGGAAGATGAAATGGTCTCTTCTCCCGTTGATCCAGAATTTGTCTATCCATTCAGTAGCAGTGATGGGAGGGCAGTGTGTAAAAATACAAGTCAAAGTGAGGAAAGGCAGCAAAAGTAGCCTTACAGATGATTTTGCAGAGCGGGTATGGCCAGCAGGTGTGGAAAGATTTAGGAAGGTTCTAAATATGATGGCCACTCGTCCACCCCATTTTCCCAATCTATAATTACATAAAACAGGGAAGCCTGGTGGGATAGCAATATCTAAATCAGGATTTGAAGTTTCACCTAACCAGGTTTCAATAATTATGACAGGTGTAGGTCATGACCCCAGAAAATCACGATGCAGTGCCACCAACCACAAGCCTGTCCACACAGTCTTCAGATGTGCCATACAGGACATCACAATGGAGGGGAATGGTGTACTGGAACTTGGAGTGGCTTCAACCAGCTCAGTTCTGTAATATTGTTTACTAAGCTAAGGCTGCTGAGACTACTACATATGTGCATTCCTTAGAGGGCTGCATCAGGTCACAAAAGGCAATGCCTATTGCATACCCAGGGTGGAGCCTGAACATCCTTAGTTCTCGAATTTCTTCTCAACAATGGATAGTATGAGTGATATTGGCAGGTGAAGGTCATACCGAGCATGGAACAGAGCAACTTTCAGTTGCTTCGTGAAAGCATATGACAAGAAGAACACTCCTAAGACTTTCTGACTGGGGTGGAGTCCTTGACCATTGGCTTGATGTAACTATTTTCACCCTGGATTCGAAGTCCAACCTGGAGCACTTTAGGACTGTGCTGGAAAAGATCAAGAACACTGACCTAATGTAGAGAGCTGAAAATCAAGAAGTGTACTGCATAGCCTTAGGTGTGTGTATAGAGGCCCAGATTTACTATAATTTTGGATCGGTGTGGCATTACTTTTGTGGCACAGCCCGCCACAAAATCCTCTTTGGTATTTGCCAAGCCACACACAGCATGGTTTTGTAGGGTTTAGAAAATACTAAGTAATACGTTACTTTGCATTGGGTAGGCATTACATGGGAGAAGCATGGGCGTTCCCATGAATCCACCCATGTATTTTGACGGAGACCCAGATTTACAAAGACTTGCTACCCGAAAGATGTAACAAGGAGAAATATATTTAGTTCTCCTCATTACTTCCTCTTTCCATGTGTGCTGCATTTTGCAGAACACATAAAAAGAGTAATATGACTCTGAGGATTGCTTTTGTGCAGGAAGGTGTCCCTTTGGGCACAAAAAAATTATTTCCATAACACAGGTACCCTTGCATTATGGGGGCAATCAGTGAGGCCAAGACCTAACATTTTGGCGACAAGGCTGATCCCACCCACCTGGCCGCACATATCCAGTTACCCTGAGACTGCCAGAGCCAGTGGGGCTTCGCTCCGGTAGCCATCCAGCATCGCCGGTGGCCAAGCCCACGAAGGGCAACCCCTACTTGCTCAGCCACCGCATCCAGACAGACCGTCTTCTCCCTGCAGTGCCTCCCACGATGGACCACTTTTGCATGATGGCGCTTGAAGTGCCACCTGTTGGTCTCCCGTCTTCACCGCACTCCTTCTGCTCAGGCCTCAGCCTCGTGCCTGCGGCAGTCATCTGTACTGGCAGCCATCCCTGCCCCACCCCTAATGGCAAGAAGGGGTCCCGCCGTGCCTGCTGTGGGTACCACACCTGCAGCTCTGGGACTTTTCTACTGGGTATTCAGACTATCTATAGGCAGAGGAACTTTTCATGCTGCCTACGCGGGGGGAAGCAGGGGCATTTGATTTCCACCTAAGGGCCTGCCAGAGACACTCTCCTGAGCACATGAGCTAAGGCTACTACACATCGCCAAGCTTCCTGTTTTTCACTATGCCTTCGGAGGCAGTGTGCTGCCACGCAGCAGGAGCGTCCACCCACCACGTGTCATGCAAATGGCCAACCTCCCAAGCCACTGTACCGCCTGCGGCAGGTCCACCCGCCAACGCATCAGTAGCGGCTTTGCCTTCATTTAGAGAGCTTATTGATTCTGCCACAGCCACACCTCGCTGAAAAATGTGGGTCGGCAGATTGAACAATTTATTCAGGGCCACAAATGAGATGGAGGGCATGGTAAAAAGATTCCTACTGCTCCACTTTGGGGGAGAGGAAGTATACAAGCTGATCCAACACCTGCCCAACACATGAGATGACCAAGACTATGAGGCAGTGGTTGTCGCTCTCAATGCCCATTTTGATCTGCAGCTCAAGCCAGACTATGATTGTTTCAAGTTGCGCCAGGCACAGCAACAGGAAGCAGAAACAATGGATGGGTTTCACGCCTGCCTCAGGGCCCTTGCCAGCACCTGCACAGACAACAACCAGCCTAGGGAAGTCAGGGCCCAGTTCATCCAAGGGTATCGGTATGCTGTTTTGAGGAGAATGATCCTACACCAACCCGGCATAAAACCAGAAGACATCTTAATCCTGGCAAGATCACAAGAACTTTCCAACAGTCGAGCATAGGAGATGGAGCTGGCCTTCTCCCATGGTCCGGACCACCGAAGCCCACTACAATCAAACAAGAGATGATAGATGCAGTATTCTAGCACCAACAATGCAGCGCCACAGCCAAGCCCTCCCCTACCACGCGAAGCAAGTGCGGGAACTGTGGCCTAGACCACTACGTAGGACTACTGTCCCGGGCTAGGCCGCACCTGCTTCAAGTGTGGTAAGAACAACAACTTTGTGAAGGAATGCAAGGGTAGTGACAAGGAGCCCAGGGCCACCTATTGCCCACGTGTGACCCAGGAGCTTTGACAATGTTGGAAGATGGCTTACAGTCGTGAGACAAGCCTTCGCAGCAGAACACCACACGAGAGGATGAGAGCGATGTGTTCCTCATGTCGTACGTGAGATCAGGAGTCATGGGGCTACAGCCACACCACATTTTCACCATAACTATTGAGGGGAGCAAAGTCAAGGTCCTCGATGACATCGGCACGTCTGTAAATGCAATGGACACCCAGCAATACCGGGTACTGGTGTACCCATCTCCACTCTCGTCCAGTGACACTAAAATCTATGCTGAGGGGTGACAGCTATTGTGCTATAAGATGCAGTTTTTGCGCCACAATTAGACAACAAAGGCATACCAAAAATACCACTGCAATTGTTAACAAACCATATACCATAAAAAGCCCTGTCATGCTATAAGACAGATTAGACTATTTCCCCCTCACCCCCTTTCTAATGAAGCTAAATAATTATACATCAAAGATTTCTAGGATTAGTATCAGACCCGTACCTTAGCATACATAGGTAGATGTTCTACATTTCAGCTGACGCAGCACTCTTGCATCAGGACCTTCGCTCAGTGTGTTTTTTCCAGAACCCCCGTCCTCAGTTATATGACAAGATATGTGTAATCACAAACAGCAGCTGCTTTCTCTTGTTATGTCTAAGTGCTAGTGTCTCACCAGAGAGAACAACATGGGGCATTGTTGTCTGACCTTGTCTAGTGTGTTCAGACCAAATCCCAGGAAAAGAAAAAAATATGAAAACATGTGCAGGTTCTGTGTGAACATATAATGTGGCACAAAGGCAAGCGTGTGCAAAGTAAAAGCGGCCTCCAACATGCACAGTAAGGCTAACATAGGGAAAATGACCATGGGCCATGCAGGAAACACTACAGCTTCAACAAATAAAGAACCACAAGGGCCCTGTAGTTCTGTAGCAACATATGAAGGGAGCTACCCAGATAAGACAATCTGGTATAAGAATTCCTAGAGTCAATGCCGCAGACCTACCAGCAAGCAGATACCCAACCAGCAAAGTAGCAGTTCCAAATACTAAGACAGCCCTTTCGTTGTAAAGTCAGGGGGCAGCCCCATTCAGGTAATGACTCAACAGCCCAATCACACCACCAGTGGGGGGACAGAATAGAAGGTTTCCTCCAGTAGTGGAGGTCCATCACCTCAAGACAAAAAGATACTTAACACTGTTCAGCACAGTTATGTATCAAAAACCCTCCAAGTAACAAACGAAGAACTCAACACTTGCAACAGGATGTAAAAGAACTCCAGCAAAATCAAGAATTGGTAAAAGAGCCAAGGAAAGTTCAACCAGGGAATCTACTCAATGTTTTGTCTGCCATTGGGACCAGAAAATAGAGACCAATTCTGTATCTCAGGTTCTTTCAACAATTCCTAAAGACACAAAATGACACTTCAAAAGACCATTCTGCTTTTGTGGATACAGGACTGCGCAGCAACTATGGACCTCAAGAATGCATACCTGCACTTGCTAATGAACAAGAAGCAGAAGAGATTCCTTGTCTTCATTGTCAATCAGGCACACTATCAATTCACAGTACTCTTTGGGATAAAGTCAGCACTCTGGATGTTTTAAAATGTCTTGCAGCACTAGCAACATGTCAGAAGATTTATAGCAATACAATTGGCTAGTGAAGACGATCTTGTTCAAACACTAAGAGTACAAAGAAAAGACTCAAGCACACAACACTCATGCTGGGGTTTCTGAAAACATAGAAAAATCCTCACCAATCCCAGAGATCTTTTAGTATCACTGAACTTTAAGGAAAAAGAAATTCCAACCGCCAAAACGATCAATGGGTTAACCAAGGGGATTGAAGCAGGTTTCCAAGCATGAGCTCATTTCAAGCAAACCTTTAAATATGAAAACACCACTTCTACAAAAATCAATGCAACTTGCGTGAATCCAAAAAAGAGTAACAATTTCCTTTTGCAGTTATCTGTAGGTGTAGTTTTGCATGCTGAAGAATTTTCTGGATCCACGGGGACCCTCCTACATCCCCAAAATGAGGCCCCTTAAAATTTCAGGAGGCAAAATACCTACCACACCATGTACAGGAGGCCAATACATAAATATGGATGCAGGATAGCCAAGGGGGGAAAAGAATCTGACGATGGAGACCACGGACAAGGGATTCCCTCCAACATCACATGGGATAGACATTCCACATGGTCAAGTTCGCGCTATATAAAACTCTGTAAAATAAAAATAAATAAATGGTGGTCAACACAAAAAAAATTCCAGACCCAACCACTAGCTTGCAGAATACCACACAGCATGCGAGTCCAGAAAATTCTTCAAAACTACACCAACAAGTAAGTATCCATTTTGATTTCAATTTGCTTCACCTCCAAAACAGCTATTTTTCATTTTAATGAGATGAGCTTCAGCCTTTATTTCGGTACCTGTTGTAGGAGAGTGGGTTTCTGTTGCAGTACCTCCCCCCCCCCCACACACACACTTTTTGCCTGATCCAGATGCATCTTTGACTGAGTGTGCACTGGGCTCCTGCTAACCAGGTTCCCAGTGCCCGTGTTCTTTCCCAAAACTGTACCATTGTTTCCACAACTGGTACACCTCTGGCTCACATATAAGTCCCTTGTAAAAGGCACTAGTGGTACCAAGGGCCTTGTGACCATAGAGGTTCTCTAAGGGCTGCAGCATGTATTGTGCCACCCTGAGATTCCTCAAACACAGGCATACTGCCAATGCAGTCTGCGAGTTTTGGTGAAGATAAAAGTGAAGAGTCGACCTGGCACACATCCCTGTGTGTCAGGCCTACCAGCACTGCAAGAGGCATAGGTAACTCACCCCTACAGCAGGCCTTAAAGCCCTATGGCAGGGTGCAGTATACCTCATGTGAGGGCCTAACTGCATGAGCAGATATGCCCATATAGTGTCTAAGTTGATTCTTAGACATTATAAGTGCACAGTGAAGCCATACTGAGTACATGAGTTGAGAGCTTGTCACCACGAGTTCCACAACTCCATGACGGCTTCACTGAATTACAAGACATTTGGTACCAAACACTCAGTTTAATGAGTCCACACTGATGCCAGTGTTGGATTCATTAATAAATGCACTCAGAGGGCACCTCAGTGGTGCCCTTTGAAAACCCACCAACTTACTAGTGTGTGTTTGACTGGTATGCACCAGCCTCCCACCTTTAGATATGTTTCTGACCACCTGAGGTGGGAGCCTTTTGCTCTTGTGGGTCAGAAACAAAGCCTGCTCTGAGTGGAGGCGCTTCACACCTAACCCAAAGCAGGAACAGCATTGAAAGGCTGTGAGCCTCAAAGGCTTCCCGTTCTTTGTTATGCTGACCAGGGCTTCTCCAGCTAGTGGAGAGGCACGCCCCCCCCCCCTAACCAAGCCCCAATTTTGGAAGGAATGTCAGCGGAAAAATTAATAAACAAGCTGTGTCCCCTCTCAGCCAGGACTACCCCTAAGGTGCCCTGAGCTGAAGTGAACCCCTCCCCAGAAGGAGTGGACATACAAAGAGTGTAGGTGCCCTAAAGGTAAGTAGCCCATTGGCTACCTCCTTCTAACCCCTGTAATGCTCCCAAAATTAGTATTTAGGGGGCATCCCTGAACCTTAATCCTCAGATTACCAACAACCTGCGAAGAAGAGGACAAAGAAGAGCCATGCAACAGCGAAGACTGAAGACACCAACTGAATTTTCCCCAGCCCTACTGGCCTGTCTGCAGCCCTCAAAGACCCTACTACAGCAGAGCGACTCGTCCCGCAGCCCAGCGACCTCTAGAACCGTGGGAGGATTGCTGGCCTTCTAAAAAGACCCCTGATCTCCAATGGACAGCAGACCTGTCCAGAAGAAAACCAAGTTTAAAGACCAAAGAAAACCAAGTTTAAAGACCAAAGCTCAGACTGTGGGCGTCAGGTGCAGAGGTGGTTGACTTTGCAGTTCCACAGGCAGAGTCCAAGAGGCCCACCGGTCCAGAAAAGGTTTGTGGATTGACCCCTGCCACACTCCACATCGACGCCTGCAGCCTCTGCACGACGACCCCCCAACCGCACTGGTAAGCAGACTTCCGACGCCAAAGTACCTGCACGTGGAGCCCCTGGGCCTTGGAGAGATCTACCGACAGTGTCCCGATACTCCAGCACATCCCACCTTACCTGCACAGCTGTAGGTTTCTATCAATCGGCCTCCTGGCCTGAGCCTGCAGCATTTTCCCCAGTTTGAGATTCCCCATTGGTTTGCATTGGACGCCCGACGCTGCATATGCACTCTGCGCCCAGCCACCCCTGTGCCTCTGGGGGTGTACGTTTGGTGCTGACTTGTGGCCCCCCGTGCAAACCTTAACCCCTGGAGACTGGGTTCCAAAACTGTGCTACTCACCTGCAAGTAGTACCACTTCATTTGCCCCCTTTCTCCGTTGGACATTGGCACCAGAACCAGAGATTGACCTCTGCACCCAGCCACCCCAGTGCTGCAGGTGGTGCAGTGAGGTCACTTACCTGAACCTTGCCTTGTATTGATTCTTCATCCAAAAGCTCAATGCCATAAATCGTTTACTCACTTGCATAATGAGGATTGGGTTTCCTCCCATAGGATAACATTGTACTAATTGAAAAATGCAGTTTCCACTTTTTTACATTGAAAAACAGATATTGCAAAACCTATTTTACTGCAACAAAGTATCCTTGGTTCTATAAAATAAATATACTAAAAGTAATATTTTTACATACCATTGGTCTCGGATTTAGTCACAGAGTGTGTGGAATCATTTCTTGCCTGTGTGTGTACAACCAATGCTTAACACTGCCCTCTGATAAGCTTAACTGCTCGCCCACTCTACCACAAATGAGAGCATTAGTGTCATCTACTTTAGCCTCTGGGGAGCCACTGGACTCTGTATATACTATACCAAAGTATGGTATAGTGTGCACAGAGCCAGCTTCCTACACCGGTGTCCTGTTGTGGGTTATAATAGCTCCCCACCAGCCATAAATGCATTTTCAAACTTACCTGATTCATGGCAAGGCAGGCAGTTATTCCTATGTCTTCTACAATTACAGAAGCGTTAGGCAAATTCAGGTTCTGGTTTCAAGCCTGCTCTGTGGCTCCTACAAATGCCTATAAATACGCACATGCTTTTTAATCGAACATGGCTATTAAGTTTCCAAGTGACACAACTGGTTACAGCTTCAAGGAAGAGGTTGCTTCAACTTTAAATTCCTCTATTGGATTCTCACTTAAAGTCTAGAAAGTGCCAAAGAATCAAGCCTTTCAGACATTAAATGGAACTTTTCTTGGTGCCAGACTTCACTGCTTTGCTTCACTGTTATGGCTTGTTTTGCAGTTGCTTTTCCTCTTTTTCATGGATATAAAATTGTCATTTCCTTATATGCTTACATAGATATCTTGCATTTATTACTGATGCTTTTATTTTGGTAAAAAGTATGCCTGTATTCTGCCTCACGGTGTGAAGAAAACTCTAGTCTCACTGCCTCACAAATGTACATTTCTCATACCAATTTCCCATTCACACCTTGGGAGACTTGCTGGAGAAAATGCAAGCAGAGATCATGATATTTGTAAATATCAGAATTGTAATCATGTGCCAAGGCCCTAATCATTAATACAAGCGTTAACTACTTATCTCCTCCAGTGTAGTTCACAATTATTTGTATTACACCATTGTTGTATGACTTGTTGGAACCCACCTCAATAGCGTAAAACTTGGTGGCAGTGGTGGGGGCTTGTGGGAGATAACAAATAAAATAAGCAGTATTAAAAGTAATTAGTCAGCGGTGTGTAAGCAGACTTAGAAGGGTTAAAGTAGATAAATTGACAAATCAAAGTAGAAAGAACAGGAGATAAGTTTGGGAAAGGAAGTGAGATGGTAAGTTGAATGTGCATGATGGGAAGTAGAACACAGGAAATTGTTTCTCACTGGCATGTCTTATGCATGAATGTCAGATGTTTTGCAATTTGTCTGAGTGATGACGTCTAAGGCGGTTATTCGCAAATCTGTTCTATTCAAGTAGGAAAAAAACATCTGTCCTGGTATGTGAACATGGAACTGAGTTGAGTTCACTTGAAATTTTATTAATTCATGTTGGACTTGGCCTTTCTGCAGGGTCACCCCCAAACGTTTTGCCTTCCTCCTCCCCTTTTTGCCAAATTAATTTGTTGGCTTTAGAACTCTGAGCACTTTACCACTGCTAACCAGTGCTAAAGTGCATGTGCTCTGCTTTAAGCATGGCAACATTGGCTTATCCAAAATTGGCATATACGAGTCCCTAGTTAAGTGCACTATATGTGCGCAGGGCCTGTAAATGAAATGCTACTAGTGGGCCTGCAGCATGGATTGTACCACCCACTTCAATAGCCCCCTGAACATGTCTCAGGCCTGCCACTGCAGAGCCTGTCTGCAGTTTTAAACTGCCATGTCGACCTGACAAGTTAACCCTCTTGCCAGGCATGAACCACTGGTGTAACAAGTCCCTGCGGTGCGGGCGGGCAAAGCTCCAGGGGGCCCCCCTCAGCAAAAGTGGTAGGTCCCATCCATGCATTTTGCAGGGGGCCAACCCCTAAGGTAGGCCCCAACAGCACCTAGGGCAAGGTGCATTGTATTTAAACAGTTGGACATGTACTTAAGTTTTACATGTCCAGGTAGTGAATAAATTGTTTCACTACTGCAAGGCCCATCTCTCCCATAGGTGCACATTGTAATTACATTTTGTGTAATTTCCAGTTGGGGAAAAATATACGTCAAGTTATGTCTGGGCTCACAATTTTTAAAAAGCACAACTTATGGTAAAGTTTGATTTTAAGTCACAAATCTGAAAATGCCACCTTTAGAAAGTTTTGCATTGGACACCCAGAGTGGGACAGGTATGCCCAGAAGTGGGTCCCATGCTCTCCATGCCACTGAAGTCAAGGTAGCCTGGCTGATGAGGGGTGATGCCCCGAAACTGGTCCCAGAATGCTGGTTTCCAGTCCAGGGAGGACCTGGCCTGGCAGTTCGGGCTGGACTGTTCCCATGGGGAACAGGGTCAAGACTGATTTGCATATGGCTGGGTCTAAACTGGAATGGCATGGGGAGCAAACAAAGTATGGATTTAGGCTCAGATCTCTGTACTGGGGTGAATGTGACATTGTGCAGCATTCTGTCCATCAATTGTTTTTTACTTTTAGAAAGTTTACATTTTCTTACTTTACCCATTCTGTGCACATCTGGGGTAGCTGCTGGGCTTCGTGCATTCTCTCCAGACAGCCACAAACAACAAAGGGGGCTTAGGCGTGACTGATGGGCCATCAACATCCTGGGCAAGGATCCAACACCTGAATAGGTGGTGCCTGTCCCCAGACAAACCGCTGCCTACCCCTATAATTAATCTGGAGCCAGGGTAGGGGACTCTGCACTTCAAAGGCCTCAGTCTCCCTCAATTCAAAGGGGTACAGGTAATGGACCCCTGACATCAAATACTCAGTACACTTTTGGACCACAGGACATTCTGCCAGGATGAAGGACTGTCACGCTGCTAAAAGGACTGTCACTGCTGGATTCCAGCTTCCCTGTGCCTGTCCAGCTTCCCTCCTTGGCTGGAGTGAGGACCGACGGTGCATCTCTAAATCTCCAGAACCAAAGTGACTCCAAGGGCTGTTCTCGGGTCTGCCGCTCTGCCAGTTGGTGCCAAACCAATCCTGGGCCCTTGGAGGCAAGTACCAAATGCTGCAACCTAGAAAATCCACCAACGCCCCAATCATAATGGGTGTATTCACCTTGACACGACTCATCGCCACTGCGTGCCTGAACAGCAGACACTGCATCACTGACAGTGCAACACAAGTCATTTCCGACATCTCCATCTTCGGCGCCAACATTCTGCCACTCACATAACCTACAGCCCAGAGGTTCAATGCATCAGCCCAATGTCCATTGCATCTTTGACTTCCCACAGGCATAGTATATTCGAAGCTGTGCAATCAATAGCAATGGATAGATTTCTTTCCTCCACACATCGCCCATAATATCGATGCATCCAAGATACTATACTGTTCAGCAGGCCAAGGCTGGTCCCTGTATCTGAACAGCACTCCATTGTGGGCGCCTGAACTTTAGGCTGTCCCAGTCCACCACAACCAGATAACCCCAGGTGGCACTATGTTTCTAAGCACTGCAAAAGTTTTAATTTTCAGCTTGACTTCCATTTATTGGAAGTGTCCTTTTGGACGTTTTAGTCCTAAAATATCAATTTTTCCAACTTGGTGAAGTTGTGTTTTCACTGTGTTGGTTTCATGGATTGCAAATACTTTACACAGCCTTCTATATTAAACCTGCCTGCTCTGTGCTAAGCTACCAGAGGGGGAGCACAGGTTAATTTATGGAGTGTAACTTGGGCAGGGTGCATACCTCTGCCAACCAGAGACCCAATTTTTAAACCAAGTCACCAAATGGGCACCTCTGGTACACTGGGATTTGCACAATCCACTTTAAGCCTTTGATGTACAAAAGCTACTACAGAATTAGATTTTCAACTCTTAGGAGCGCATCTTCCTCACGGATTGCAGCGGTGCAGTCAGCCTCGGACCTTCTTTTCTGGATTCTCCCCATGGTGGATACTATGTGGCGATTGAAGTCAGGGCAGACGCCCATCTTTCATTGATGCATGCAGTGTGCAAGACTACTTTCAGGCACTGAGACTTTGGCAAAGTTCAAAAACATGTCTGCACTTGAGCAGGCAGACACCGGTTCTTGATCGGCACACCGTGCGGATGTGTAGGTGCTCAAAAGCGGCTACGGGCTACCAACACGGAGAGCCCAGGACTGGTTGAGAGAAAATTAGTAGAGCCTAGCAGCGGTAGTTTGTGCGAATTAAATCTTTGAAGGCCCTGAAATTTCCTGAACAGGGACGAGCCAACAAGCCCTTGGAGTTACTTATGTTGCAGGAAACATGTCATCCTCACTACCCAGGTCCGAAGCAGCAGGCAAACAAAGCAGTCAAAGTGGCAGTCCCTACTGTAGCAGGGCTCTTCTTGGGATCGCCTCCTTAGGACCCCAAAGCGAACTAGTGAGGTGGGTCACTTGTACCCAAATGTGTCCTTCAAGTGTAGGAGACTGCAAAGCCTTTCTGGTACACAAGTCTTTTTTCAGCCCAGCTCTGCCAGCCCATCTGTAGGGGTGTTGTGAGGCCAGGCCACTACCCTTTCAGGTGTACATGTCCTTCCCCCCCACCCCCCAATCTTGCCCAGGAGGGCTCATCAGTATGCAGCATAGTGTCCTGCACTTTTGGCTGTTCAGAGCTGGCACCCCAGAAATTGTATTGAGACAGGCTGTAAGGCACACAAGAGAGCTTAAGAGCAGAGAAAAGTCCACTTTCTAGAAGTGGCGTTTCTAGATAAGCAATACCAGATCCAAGAGGATTTGTCATTATCAATCCAATGATATAAAACAAAGCAGCTACTCCTCTGCAATCATGAGTTACACTTATAGGGTATTTAAGAAATTTTTAATGTTAACCTATGAGTAGGCCTCATAGTAGTGAAAAACGTGGGTGGTTGTCACTACCAGGATATATAAAACAAAATGGTACATTTCTACTTACACAGCACCCTGCACTTAGGGCTACCAAGAAGTGACTAATATGTAATAAAAGGGGAGTTTAAGGCTTGGAAAGTAGTTGGGAATACCAAGTTGAGGTGGCAGTAAAATGAGCCCACAGGCCCTGCAGTGGCAGGCCAGAGTCAGGTTTGAAAGACTGCTTATGGGTGGCACAAGCCGTGCTGCAGGCTCACTAGTAGCATTTTGTATACCACTTTACTATGGGCTTCAATGAACCAAGTATACCAATCATGGATAAACCAATTGCCATCACATTTTAGATAAGATCAATCATTTCAGCACTGGTCAGCAGTGGGTAAAGTGCTCAGTCCCAAAGCCGACAAAAAAAGTTAACAGGCCAGAAAGCAAAGTCAGGGGAACCCATGCCAAGTCTAACAGGGTCCAATAGGAATTTACTTCCTAGGTATCTCCAAAAACTTACAGCTGAGGAAAATGTACTGAGAATGCTGGTCCAATTTACACTGGCTCCAAGGGGTCAATGAGAGGGCAATAGGTGGTATACACCAGTTGGCATGGGCTCATTTCCTGCATCCACTACTAACCATTCATTGGGGCACCTCCCAATTCGTGCCCCTCCTAGCATCCAAGAGTAGATAAAGGCTTGTCCATTGCCACCCCCAAAACTGACAGTTCCATAAACCTGCACTTATTAGGGGAGTGAGCGAGTACAGGGGTAAAGTCGAGGACCACTGTCATCAGAAAGCAATCCACAATGGTGTCACCTTTGTAAAGTCACTTGCCTTCCCGCATACCATGCATCAAGGTATAAATAAGCTTGTATGCCCACAGAACACTACAGAAGCTATTGATTTGTTAATCGGTATATTTTATTCAGTGCCGACAAGTGTGGTACATAAATGATGAAGTCCAAGTAAAGCACATATCAATCTACAACACATTTCAAACTTACAAAACAGTAGACAAGATGGAGGGCTGACCAATACAAATTAGATCAACCAACATTCCTTTGTGTCAAAACTAAAAATAGTCTGCTTTATTCTTTCCCCAGAACACCAGGCGCTGCCACACAGGACCACATCAAGCAAGCGAGATTACAAATTGGCATTCAGCACTAGCAATCCAAAACATGTTAGCGTTGGCACGTCCAGTAGACCTGAAAGGGAGGAAAAAAAATACATTAGGCGGCATAAAAACATGACGAGCACAAAGTCGTATCGCACAGGCTGGTCTCAGTCCCATATCCGTAAGTCTCATCCAGTGAGTCAGCAAGTTAAAATGGTATCATCACAGACCAGACTCGAATTATGTACCCCACCTCAGATTAAAATAAAGTGCGAGCCTCACCAACAGGCCTCTGGGACGGGATTAGTTTACCACCCTTCCCTAAAAGGAAGGGTCCCCAAGACTGAGATTAAGCTGGCCTAACAATACAAAATGCTGCTCCCTGGAACTGCATGCCCGCCTTTTAGGTTATATTCGGTAATGCCAGCATACAAGGCTCCCCGTAAATTTAGTTCGTTCCAGAACCTCAAACATAATCCTAGCCGCTGCTAGGGGCGAGCTAGTTTGAAGCCAGCAGTTCACCCTGGGTGCAGCTGGACTACGTTAAAAGGAGTCTGCATCAATAACTTGTCATTGCTGCTACTTACATGGAGTGCAGTAGTCGGCGGGCGTGGTCCACTGTTCGCAGATCAAGGCTTCACCACCAATAAAGGTCCTACAATTACAAACAGAACTTGAAGAAACCAAGACAGCCACAAATTATAACTTTCCCATTAACAGCATCAAGTCAGAAGTTACAAATCGTCAGTTATCGCATCTGTCGGCTTTTCCTATATCCTTAGGATTCATCACGCTGATGCACGAGTAAAGACAGTGTGCCATATAAGCAAGAGGGCCTACTTACCACTCCAAACGAAGCTCGTGTGACCTAGGGAAGGCATGTTCATCACCCACGTTACTTCTTGCTGTAGAAAGGCAGGGACAGGGAATTAGATTCTAGCCGAACACAACAGGTTATGGTAGTTAAGCCATGGAAAGTCAGAAACAGAAAAATCATCAGTTGTCGCATCTGACGGCTTTTCCAGGTCATCATTCTGCACAGAGGCAATGGAGACCAGAAAATTGAGAAACACCAACTCACCAGAATCTTGAATTCTTGAGCCCTGTAAAGGGAAAAACCAGGGTTAGCGAGTGACATTTTAAACTATACAAGCTACGATTTATAGATTTACGATGGACTCAGAAAAACCTTCTAATCACTGGCAATCAGCCGGTAATTCCAGCTATTTCAGTTTGGTTTTCATCATGGAAACATCTCAGAAAGTCACTAACTAGGTGGCTAAAGGTGAAGTAAGCATGGTTTAATTGGTGGCAAAGTTAGAATTCAAATGTAAGCTCTGCACAAAAAAAGTGGACATTAACATTTAGTGACCACAAAACCCATGACTCCCTTACGAACTGTGGGTGCAAAGGAGGCCAGGTGGCAACTTTACTTGCAGACCTGGCTCTTCATCTAAAGAGAAGTTTAGACATGCTTTCATTGCACAGAAAGGCTTCAGAAAAACTTGTTTTATACCCAGGAAATAGTTTGTAGTTTAGGCTTCATGTAACTGGAAAATTTTATCTAGTTCAGTTCCCTGAAAACATTCAGTCTAAGTGATATACTGACAGAAGCGACCAAGTCACTGTGTGCTAATAAGTCACCTTCATGGGTGAACCTGGTTATCCATTACGCATTCTTAACAGTGGTAGTCAGGTCGGACAGAAGCCCTTCATTCTGTGTAGTTTTCAAGGCAGTCTTGACAAGATGACCCGCGACCAATGCAGGCATTTAATCAGATAACGCGTTACTGGGATGGGGCTAGAATACATGAATAGATTGTTGGCAGATCTGGAATAGTCCAAGTGATTTTTGGCAATTGTCAGTTTGTGCAGACTGCATAGCGATAGCTCATATGTATCCTTGCTTAGTGCCACGTGACTTCAAGAGTCCCATATAATCACCACTTGAAGGCGAGAACTTAAGCAGTCTATGATTTGAACATCAAAAGGTATATTAAGGAACAGTCTTCATTTAATGCAAGCAAAATTCCATGGATTTATATACTTTAAACATTCAATGTTTTACAGAAGTGGTTGTTAACCGGTGCTCCACAAAGCCTACTTGGGGTGGTCCGGGACTGCATAATAGTGTATCGAAAGCAGCAAAATGAAAAATCAAAAACGTGACTGCAGGGATTTCAAATCTGAGGCTAAAAATTAAGAGCGTATCTTCAGATTGGTTTGTCGGGGGAGCAGTGCAGGTGCATCAAAACAGAATAGTATAGATGAGTGGCCTCAACTCTATTTAGAAAAGCTAAATAATTTCAATTAATTTGTTTTAATTGGTTTGTGAATGAAATACAATTTCATTAGCTGTATTTGATTAACGCATGTTTCTGAATTTTGTGTATTCGAAGTTCAAATCATTGAAAGTGCTTATGCCGGATCACTGGATTCCAATAATCCCTGGAGATCCCAAGATTCCAATAATGGCTGCCGGGCTGTGTTACAGTAATGATTAAAGGGGGTCCGCAGAAGTGGATTAAACATTATCACCGCTTTACACGGTCATGGTTAACAATCACTGGCCTACAACAATACTATCCCAACTGCACATTAACTTACCAATTGATGCAACGCGGTCTTCAGAATAGCTGCGTCGCCAGTGGGGCTACAAAAAAAATAATGTACTGTCAATATGTGTAATCAGTACATAACACTACCATTTAACATGCTCTACAGTGTTCAGAAAAACAGTCTCACCACAAACAATCTGCCGGTAATTCCAGCTGTGTTAAGTGGTATCATCATTAACACCATTATCTTAAAATGAGATTGCAGTAATCTAAACAGCATGCCTTACCTGGACTAGCAGGGCCAAGCACTCAGACTAGATTTGTTCACCTGAAAAAAACAGACTCGTTGAAACCTGGGCCAAATTGACGTCGTTGCAGTACCCCTTAAGGTTCACGGTCACCATAGCTCAATTGACCCATTACAGGTCACTAGAAGCATACTAAAGCACGACAAAGTAGGCTAGATAAATCTCGCCTACACACTAAACGATTAATAGAAATGTTGTGTCTTCAGAGTTTTATAATCAACAGAACATTCTGTGTGGTGCATGAACTCGTCATCATAAGACACCAAACCCTATGACAAGATAAAATGCAGTATACCGCCCCAACAACCTCATACTATTAACCCTCGCTGTACAGAACCGCCCACCTAGCGTAGGTGTGGTACGCTGGCTTTTTTTACGCGCCAAGGACATTTCGTAAGTACCAAGGCACCAACTCACCTTCATTTATCAGCCACGAGGCATTGCGGGGGGTCTGCCACATCACGTGGTGCCCAATACCTACGAGAGAATAGTGATTAACGGAATATGTAATCAAAATCAGATGGAACGCATCATGTTAACCATCACAATCTACGCACGCCATATGCAATTAATTATCCACACATTTGACTAGAATGTTAACAGTATGGTGTGTATAAGAGGTACAACTGTCCTCAAGGGAAACAGCAGGAGGCAATAGGAAGGTTTAGGCAATGCCTCTCGATATACAGCCCGGAGGTAGTTAGTAATTGTGTCCGTATAATACGCAGTTAGTAATTCACTGCTGTTGTAGGACAGTAGAGTGACTGCTTCAAATACAGATATGAGCTGCCAAAGACCATCCACCTTACTCTTGCATGACGTTGGAGGTCCTTCAGCTACCGCCAAGCTAAATTCCTCGGTTATCATGCAGATCCGCACCAACGGTGCTACTTCGCCTTAATAGAGGCGAGATTAAAATCCAATTTAAAGCAATGGGCATTGCCAGTGAAATTGACAGGGGAGCCAAATTTTGCGGCGGCAGGGTCGAGTAAATTATGCGACAACAAAAGACAAAGTATGCAGCACATTTTGCACCTCAGTTCCCGTTTAACACCCAAATGTAGCAATAAGCAACAAAGGCCTCTTTTACAAATGGCCTTCCACAGCGAGGCAACACATGGCGCTTTATTTGTGCAGATTTATATGGCAAATATGCTAATCTATAATTATGTTAAAAACGCTGCCGCCCCATAGACCCAGAGTCCACGGCAATAGGTCCACACTCAATGTGAAAGAGTTATCCAGAACATGATAAATTTCCTATGAAATACATAACTCAAGCCTTACCCAAGGTATCTGAATAGAAGGCCTCCAGCTCCTTTTGGTATTGCCCTCAGGCATCTTCCTACAACAAAAAACAAGCAGGCTGGCATGGACTGCACGCCGACTGGTCCCCGCATGGATGACGGAATAAAGCATGGCAGACCAAGGTTTCATTCCCCATCACGCATCTGTCGGTGCCACTGACAATCCTCCCCCTCCCCCCCTTCCGAATGGCACTGCCTCTTATTCTGTGGGGCTCCAATAAAGGTGCCGTTCACAGTTTACTGTATTAATTGGCCTTTCAAGGCGACCATCTGCAGGTTCTTTATACGTTGGCGCTGCCCGGACGGCTCCACCAAGAGATGAGCAGTTTAACTGTGCTGTTTATAGGTAATTATGCACACAAAATATGCGGCAGTTTAGCAGTCCCACACCAGTCTGACGCGGATTAGCAGTCGCTGCTTTTGTTCTGAACCCGCATGAGTTTTGGGTGACAGCTAATTATTTATAATGATGGATTACCTGCCGAAGGCACGTGACCTAGACACACTGACACAGCAAAAAGGTCCTTGGAAGAGACAGCACCTCTCTGTCGGCCACGAATCAAGAAAGTTTTAAAGTTGGTGTTGGTGATAGACAAATATAACAAGCACGGAATCGAAACCTGTGGTGCGCGCGCACCACAGAGGAGCCGAACGCAGGAATCGAAACCAGTGGTGCGCGTGCACCACAGAGGAGCGGGGGGCGAGGGAGCCTGTCTGTGCTGCGCGCTGATGCGCGTCCTAGACACGGACGGGAATGGGCGGAGCAAAGGCGGGACATGCGCCCGCCTTTGCCCAATTGCGTGCCGTTTTTTTTAAAAAAAGCACGCTACAGCCAATGCCAGCCTGCGAAAGCAAAACCACACGCACGAGCGTGTGGTTAGCTTTCTGAAGCCCATACAAGAGGTCTCGCGCTGCGCGAGCAGGCCTGCGCACTGCAACGCTAGGCGCGAGACCTAAAAAGCAGAGATGAAAAAGAGTCTGCAAGAGTGAGCTAAAGACTAAGGGGCAGATTTACAAGCCCCTTGCGCCATAGGCAGAGCATTTTAGTGCCCCATATTTACAAGGACAGGAAAAGCCACCCTGCGTGACTTTTCCTGTTCTTGTAAATATGGCCCCTTTGCACGCAGCACTTTGGGTGAAAGGGGCGTTCCATGGGTGTTGCTGTGGGTGTTCCCATGCAACACCCATGGAACCAGACACATTTCCAGATTTACAAGAAATCGTAAATCTGGAAATGCGTCTGAATGCTACGCATCCCCAGGGGAGGCGTAGGGAGGCACAACTAGGAGAACTGTATTCATTTTTCCTCGTTTTTTTCCTCTTTCTATGCGTGCTATATTCTGAGCACACATAGAAAGAGGAAACCACCTCTGGTGATTGTTTATGTACAGGAAGGTGTCCCTTCCTGCACATAAACAATCATTAAAAAAAAATGACACTTTGTAACTTCTATGTGTGCTAATGCAGCACACATAGAAACTGACAAACGCCATTTCAGATTGTTTATGTGCAGGAAGGGAACCCTTCCTGCACATAAACAATCTCCCCACGACTTAGGCATCCTTGCACTATGGTGTAAGGGTGCCTGGGCCGGCGCATGGCAGCAGTTTGTGCGCCAGCGCAGGAGGAAGCACAGAGATGCGACATATTGTTGTAAGTATGTCGCATCCCTATGCTTTGAAAGTGACTAAGTGCTGCGCAGCCAAATGACTTGCGGCACGCACTGAGTCACTTTCCTTGTAAATCTGCCCCTCAGGGCCTCATTTATGAGGCTTTACCGTAGGGCAGCGCCACAGGCATTCCTGCTGCGCTGCCCTACGGCAAAAGAAAAGGCCTGGAATGCGCCGTAGCTATCAGATACAACGCATTCCTGCCCTTTTCCCCTGCACCGGCGCACAATGAGCTGCCGTGCACCAAAGCAGGCACCTTTGCACCATGGTGCAAGGGTGCCTGCGTTATGGGGATGATTATTTTTGTGCAGTAAGGGAAGTCTTCCTTGACAAAAACAATCACAAGAGGCTTTTTAGGTCTCGCCTGAGCCAGCGCATGCGCTGCCCTGGCGAGACTTTTAGTGAGTGGGCATTCAAAAATCCGACCACACGCTTTCTGTATGGCCTTGAGCGTGCGGTTACGCGCACATTTACGAGCAGAGGCGCCATCTGGCTTACCTCTCTCGTCATGCGCTCAGCGCATCGCTCGCGGGCACACAGAAAGCGTGTGGACGCTGCAGCTGCTTTCACTTTTGCCGCCGCGCGCCCACTCGCTCCGCCCTCTCCGTCTCTTTTTTGAAGACCGCTTATTTGGTATTGGTACAGACTCAGTTGCATTTATTCCCAGTTTAAAATCGATTGCATTGTATTTCCGATGCATGTTATTCCGGTGCTGTTTCAACCCGTTTTTTTCCCGTTGCAGATTCAGGTGACTTTGGTTCCCGGTGCAGGTTTACTCATATTATATGCGCACTTCGATTCAGCGCTTTTTGCACATTCTTCCGAGGTACGCTGCAGCTCCCAGCACTCAAAAGCTGCATTTTTTTTGCCAAGAAGCCCCCCGGAAGCCTTTGTTTCTCGGTGCAGTGGCTCCTGTGTTGGGCACAGGGGGTCTGCAAATCTCGCAGCAGGGTTCCACTTCATGCGGGATAATTGTTTCCGGGACGCATGGGTGGGGGCATGGGGGTCGGTGAGGGAACGTTGGCTCACGGCACGGAGCGGATAGACTTTGAACCTGGGAAAGAGCCTCTCTAGGTGCAGTAGGCGGGAGGGGAGAGGTACATGCGCCGCCTGCCATAATGCATAGGTAATGTGAGAGCTCCTCCATGTTAATTGACTTTTTCAGGGACGGCAATCTGTTTTCATTGACCACCAGTTTTAGCAGAGCTGAAATGTATTTTTGCATGACAATCTGCCAACATACTCCTATGATGCGGCTGTCCAGTGTGGGTGCAAAAGAGCCAGTTCTATACCCGATTGTCAGGCTAACCATTCACTCTGCAAATAAATTCGATGTAAATTGTATGTACATTTATCTTCAGTGGATATCCTAAAAATCTGACCTGGATCCGGCCCTCTTTGGACCTGCACTGTTCAGCCCTGCAGCATGGTACATTCCCCACAGACATATCACTCCCGTATGGCCCTTTCTGGGTGTGAGACTTCCGGCGTAAAGCGGATGTCCCAGAAACATCTATTTTTTTCCTTTCTTCAATAAGCTCTTGTTTTACCCAAACAACATATGCTCTGAGGCAGTTGAAAAATAACCGCTCTGGATGCTTTTCAAACAATAGCGCTCGCAGATAATTCCTTTTCGTCGACTGGAGGTGATTAAGCTCGCAGTGACAGCTGCTGCTACTCTAAAAGCATGGTAACGTTTTTTTAAGAAGACAATTGTGTAGTGATCTTTTTGTTTTGTTTCTAATGAGCTGAGGAAATTCCTTGTTTTGTCTTAGATTTTTTCCCGGTAGTGACAAAGTTGTATCAAAATTCGCCTCGCGGGAAATCATCATTTCCTGCAGCAGGGTGACCTACCCAACATGGACAGGACAGCAGGCTGCAGGAGTTTGTGTTTTTCCACTGTCACCTTAGTGGCAGAGGGGGGAAAACAAGGCCACCGCTGGGCTGTTTTATCTCCTTTCTTTGCCCCTAAAGGCCCACTCTGGGACTTCAGGCAGTGAAAGCACGCAGCAGTGTGGAGCCGCCAAGAAACAAGCACTGTGAAACCTGTAGATCTGCTGTTAGCTGGCTTCCTTTTGGCTTTGTCGGTGCTTTTTTTATTTTGCCATCGTCTTTGTAAAGCTTTATTGTTAGGCAAGCTGCCAGGCCCTCACCAATATAAAAAGAAATTGGGTGAAAGCAAAAATATTGTTTTTGTCTCAAATTGCATACTTTCCCATAGTAGTCTCTGACACTGAAGGGGAACTGAAGGTGACTACTTTGTGCGCAGGTGTATTTTGAAAGAACAAAGTACCATCACTCACAGTAACGCGTGGCCAATTTATGAAATGGGCTAACCCCTTGCCCCAGGCAGTATGCTGAGGTGGCAGAATTAAAGTCTGAATGACACAACAACAGACATAAATGAAGACTGAAAACTCCATAATTAAGTACATTATACACAACATTTTAGTAACATCAAAAGGTCTTTGCTACAGCCAGACCTGAAAAGGTAAGTGGCTGCCACTCCCAGCCTTGCCTGGCAAAAGGAACAGTCCTGCTCCATTTCAGGAACCTTCCATCCAGCCTTATTTATTTATTTTTTTAAACCATTGTCAGCTTCACACTTAGGAATAGTTTTTCAACATGCATTTGCAATGCAATAGGTCTCGCATTTACGAGAGTTTGAGCTATTGGCATTGTAAATGACAATTCCTTTTATTTATGTGTTGATTTTTAAAACATAAAGAAAAGGCATTGTCATTTACAATGCCAATAGCTTAAACTCTCGCAAATGCGAGACCAATTGCAATGCAAATGCTTGTTCTTCTTTGTATGTGTGCTGCAGAATGAAGCACATAGAGAAGAAAATGGAAAAACGTGGAGAAAAAAGATATTTCTCCTCGTTGTGCCTCCCTTACGCCTCCCCAGGGGAGGAGTAAGTTTTTGGCGCTGCCTCAGCTTTACGATTTTTCGTAAATCTGGGGCAGTGTCAAAAAGTCATGAATGTTGCTGGGAACGCCCCCAGCAACACCCATTGCACACCCCTTTAATGCTGAAAACTGCATTAAAGGGAACAATATTTACAAGGCAGCATTAAGCCAAAAAAAGTGGCTTAGAGCTGCCTCGTACATATGGAGCAGACTTCTGCGCCACCTGGAGCATTGATTCAAGATTAAGCAGCCAAGCTATTCTGCAACCCTGGCATTCGGCAAGACACAGACGGCCAGCTCTGAGCCTCCTACAAAAAGTTTCAGGCCTTTGACCTTACAGATGATGCACTGATTGTACACCACAATTGCCTACAATTACATAGGAGTAGGCCTCATAGAAGGGGTGATTTGCCTTGACTGCATGTGAACAATCACAAACTTGAGAGCTGTCGGTCATTCACACACTCAACTCTGATCCTTTCCCAACCTGCAAATAGTTGGAGATTTACCCTAGCAAAGATCTAGCCCAATATTCTACATTTATTTTATTACGTTTGCAAACATTATTTTAAATAACTTAACCCTAGCCTTTGAGTGTATTCAATTAGTGTATAGTTAAGTTTAATAGCCTAGTGCTAAACTTTAAATATGTTTGATTTATTTCTAATTCTTGTTAATTTCATAATCAAAATCCTAACAATTATAACAAATATTTAACATAAAATTCGTTTTGTTTATTAGCCCATGGACAATCTGCAAATTATTTAATTTAATTTATGTTTAACATTATTTAACAACTTAACTCAAACATTTTAATTCATATTTAAATATACTTCTGTAATTTCATTTTGTATTTATTCACTTATAAAAACATTTTAAGCCTGAAGGCAGTTCTTCACCACATGGGAGCACGCCCAATGTCCCAACTAAAATATGTTGCAGAAGTTTTACCAGAAGAAACAAATAGCACTCCAAGGGATGTCCATCCGCTTTGTTGAAAATGACAACGTCATATCCACTGTGCAAGCACACTCTGACTTTGAGCCATTCCAAATACATTGTTTGTCGTTTCTCATGTTGAAACCATATATATTAAAGATCCTTTATCATATTTTATTTTCTTATTTTAATTTAATTTATTTCAGTTTAATATTTTTTAATTTAATCCAATTTAATGACATTACTTACCTTTTAGGACGTGATTGATTGGCAAAATACTGATCATTGATGTAATGGTTTCCACAACATAGTGAAGGGTACACTGAACATACACAAGGGCTACAGAAAAAAGAAAGACAAAGCATATGTCTGAAACTTTCTATCTCTATTATGAAAATAAGCATGGCTATTAAAAAGCTCTGTTTGCTCTCTGTTTTTTTAATTCATTTTTTTATTGGCATTTTGCATCGTAACAACACATTTCCATTTGTACATGTCACTCAACTTACATAGTCCTTGCCTCCAATCTGCGGAAGTTGCATACTTCAAATATCACGAGCTCATATCCTCATAGCTTCCTCTGAAACGCTTATAGTTCACATTTTGCTTATACCATTTTATCAACCATGAATAACAATAACATTCAACTTATGCCCCCTCCCTAAGGTCGTGTTATTCCATACACCTGCAAGAGAAAAACCTGTCCTACTTTTAATATGTTATCCGTCTCTACTGCTTTCTTTGTTGGAGGTCCTCTGGTCTTGCTTTCTGTTTATGGTTCCGCCCTGCGACCTCTCAGCTGGAAGCAGTGGCAGTGCCCGGTGCACCAAACGACACATCAGAGGTAGCAGTTTCTGCATTGGGCAACCTCTAATTGACTTCTAAGAGTAACATTTAGTAAGCAAACCACGCGATATTAAGGTGAGATAAAATTATAAATACATCTATTAAATTCTAAATGGACCACATCATTCATCTAACAGGTGTAGCCCATTAAGAGCCCACCACAGCCTTCAGAACAGATAAAGTTGGGGAAGTCTTTAAAAGCCAACAAGGCTATGTTTTGAACCTTAGGAGCTGGCGGGAGCCTTGTGTACCCGAATTTTGTCAGTTTTGTGTCCCCAATTGCTTTTCTATGTAGAGCTGGGATCCCTCCGGGATTGTCCATCCTTTCCACACTGGCTCTTAGATCCTGGGCTCATTCTAGGCCCCTCTGGGCTATGTAGGTGAATCTTCCCCTACAGGAATGACTTTCAAATCTTGGACTTTTGCCTTGGCCCAAACTTATAAGTATTGTCATCCTTCCAATTTGCTTTTTCTCTGTTTGCATATCAAATATGTGCGCTTTCCTGTGAGGGATTTGCTCTTGGTACTCATTACCTGCTCCTCCCTTGCCCCTTTCTTTTGCTGTCTGTGACAAGTATTGTTTTCTCACTGCTCATGCTCAATAAACAGATGTTGAACAAAAGCCAACAAGGTTGTAAGTAGTGTTCAGTATTAAAGTCATAGTACAGTGGCTTGAGAAAAAAATAGGTCTGGCTAGACAGCTTTAGCTTTAGCTGTCTGCAGGCCAGTGCTTAATCTGAGCCGGTGTTTGCAGGCGTGGCACATCTGCACGTATTTTGGGGGACCTCCACTTATTTATCCTCATCAGAATTTACCCAGAGCAGGAGAGAAAAAAAGACGCACCAGGGCGAAAGAAGGAAGAAGTGAAAGATTGAAAACCATGGCACAGGGACAAAGCAAGGATGGAACAAAATCTGCAAGAGTGAGATAAAAAGACAGGATAAAAAGTCTGATGGTGGATTAAAGAGGCATGAGGTGGAATCAAGTCTACACAGACTCGGGGGTAGATTTACAAACATTTTGTGCTGGTTCACGTCACTAAAGTGAACCAGAACAAAATGTTTTTTTCCTAATTTACTTTCCAATGCAAAACTTGTTTTGCACTGGAAAGTACCCTAAAAGTAATGCAAAGAAGCGCAATGCACTGCTTTGCGCTACTTAGTGCCAAGGGGGTGTTACATGGGTGTTCCCATGCAACCACCCATGCCTTTTGATGCAAAACCGTGTCTACAAACAATAGTAGACAGGGTTTGGCACCAAAAGTTAACGCCATTTGAAAGGAGGCGTTAAACTGAGAAATATTTTATTTCTCCTTCTTTTCCGACTTTGCATGCGTGCTGCCCTGTGTTTCAAAGTGTGTCTAAGCATATTTTTTTGTACTGGAAGGGAACCCTACCAGTGCAAAACCTATGGTAGACTCAGGCACACACCCTAGCACTATGACGCTAAGGTGTGTGACTGGTGCACGGCGGCTAAAATCTTCACTGGCACTAGGGAGCAGAGATATGCTCTCCTGCTCCCTATCTGTCACAGAACGCAACACAGCATTTTTGGCTGCTGGGCCGCGTTCCGTGACTTTTTTAAAAACCTGGGCCTTGGTCTTCTGCACACCGACCTTTGACAGTACAGGCCGCAAGATTCTGAGCAAAATTTTGGACCCGGCACTTATCTTTTTCCAAATGAAGCACTGCTGCAGAGATAATCTTTCAAATGCTTTAACATATACATAGAAGGAGCTGCCCTCAGGCATCCACATCAGCTTGCATTTAATGGGTACCAGAGGGGGGCTGGCTGGTGACTCACAGCATGAGGCAAAATGTTATCTGGACCTGCCAGTCATTAGATGGCAGTCAACAGTGGCAAGTGTCAGGAGTACTGGTTACTGAAAGATGCTGAAGCCCTCTTAATGGAATAAAAGAGGGCAGATTCTCCCACAGAGCTCTAAGACCTATGCACCTGGGCTGCACTTCACCATTTCTTACTCAGTGAGTGCCCCTTGTCTACACCCCTAGACTACAACTTTGGTTTGTGGTTTGTTTCCCCTTTGTCACCAGTGACTGCGAAAATGACTGCTTCATGTACTGATACACATGGTTCTAGTAGTACAAAATATATCTATATATATATAGATTATTATTTGCCACTGTTGTGCTGGCAGACCTGACTTCTGGTCGCAGTAAGGCAGCCACCCAAAAAATGCATTGACGAAGACCGATTGGCGTTGTCAATGCTTCTTTGATATGAACTGTACATCTTTTAAAATATTATTTCCATATTTTTTTGTGATTCGTGCTAGACCAGTTCTGATATAGAACTATACCAAATACTTGGGCCCAGGACCAAGACATGTAAAAATCATATCGAATGGGAATTACATCTAGCTACATCAGCAACAGAACACACCGGAAGTGACAAAGAAAAATCTTGCCACAATTTTTTATCTACTTCATCCATATACACGTCCTGGAAAAATATTATGAAAACCTCCATCGCTCCTAGGCAATTATAAAAGAACAAAGAACCGGAAATTAGAACACCTTTATTGGACCTGGAGCCTGACGAACAAATCTACCGAAGAAATACAAGAAAGGGAGGTCTATGAAGAACCAGGTAATTTAATCTATAACTTGTTAATTATAATAGATTTATTATTCCACAATTGTTTCATGTTGTTAAGTATCAATCCAGACCCACAGCCTATATGAGCCTGTATTTGTTTTGTTCTTGTTTGTATGTCTCAAGAATCCAACATCGTCATTTTTTGGCAATATGTGAATATTGAGAGTGAAGTAAGAAATAAACAAAATCATGTAATTAAATAAACACAGGAAAAGACTAATGGTTCAGTCTGTCAGTGTTTGCTCCTCCGCCTAACTCCAACATAATTAAATACCCTTACTGAATGGAAGACGTGAAACTGCATAACTAATACCGCGTATTCCACTCAGTAGGAAATTAAAGCACGTGCTTTGGTTTTTCCCTTCATTCAACCCACAGGTTCTGTGCCAGGACAAGTTTCTTTTTGCCCACAATGGGCTAGATTTATTAAGCCCTTGCGTTTCCATTGTGTCACACGAGGCGACGCAAGGTAACGGCTTAATTCATATTTGCCAAGGCGCACAAAGCCACCTTGCATGGCCCTGCGTGGATTGGTAAATCCAGAGTAACGCAAGTCGCTATCCACAATTACTGTGCGCCAGGAGGAGGTTACATGGATGGGAAGAGGGTGTTCCCGTCTATCCACCCATTCTTTTTGGCGCATTCCCAGGTTTACTTAGAGTAGTAAACCCGGGAATGAGTCAAAATTATGCGCATTCCCATCAGATGTACAGCAAAGACAAATATCTTAATTTCTTCTTGTTGTTTCATCTTTCTATGTGTGCTGTTGAATACAGCACACATAGAAAGAGGAAAAAGCCACTAAAGATGATTTTTGTGCAGGAAGGTGTCCCTTCCTGCACAAAACAATCTTGCTGTAATGCAGGCACTCCTTTACCATGGTGCTAGGCAGCACAGAGTGCGCCAGCGCATAGTGAGAGCAGCCGCAGCCCATGCAGGTAAGAGCAGAGGGGTGGTGCGGCTGGGTGGGGGGGATTTCGACAGACGCCACTGAAGGAAAATTAATTATTTATTTAATTCCCCCCTCGTGGTTGTTTGTCGAATCCCCCCATCCCAGCACCACCGCCCAACCCAGCACCACCGCCCCACCACTCTTACCTGCACGGGCCGCGGCGAGTGAGAGCAGGAATGTGCTATATATTAGTAAATATGGTGAATTCCTGCCCTCTCCCTTGCATGCAGCGCAGCAAGTTGTCTTGCTACGTTGCGTTGTGTGAAAGCTTTGCAAATCTGCCCCTTAGTTTAATGGTCAAAGCAAAATAGAAAGCCCATCCACTAAGTGTCTTCAAGCCCAATCAGCGTCCTGCTTTCACTTGAAACCGGGCTGGACCGGAAACTCAAATCAGCCCTATTCTGCTGAAGGCTACCATCACTTTACTTGGCAGTCAGCATTTGTTCATAGCTAAAGGAGCAACATGGAGTCCAAGGAAACACCGCAAGACTAGTCAATCAGCCATATGGAAAGAGGCTAGTCACAAACTGATTAAGAACGGGGTCCAGTTTCTCTTTGAAGTGGTAATCTGAATTTTGAATTCATCAATGTAATTTCCTGCACTAAAGAGTTATTATGCATGTTAGACTTGGCATCTTTGGTGTGGTTTCCCCTTACTTTTTGCCTTTACCTCCTGTATTTTTGATGCTGTGCTGGATTTCATTATTTCTGGCATAGATGCTTTGGGCACTTCGCCACTGCTGCCAGGCCCTAACCTTCTTTTTCTTACATTTAAGCCACCCCTATGTTAGGCCCAAGGTTGATCAGCTGGGAGCTATTCGGTACCTTAGTACGTTTGATCTAACGTCTTTATACTGGCAGATTGCCTTGATTGAAGGGACAAGAGAGAGGTCTGCGTTTTCAATGCCAGAGCGGCACTACCAGTTCTGTGTCATGCCCTTTGGGTTGAAGAATTCCCCAGCCACATTCCAGAGATTGGTCAGCCAGGTACTGTGCGGGCTGGAGGAATTCAACGCCGCCTACCTGGATGCCATTGCTGTGTTCAGCTCCAGCTCGGAGGAACACTTGCAACACCTCTGTGAAGTGTTGAAGGCTCTGCAGAAGGCAGGCCTCACTATCAAGGCCAGTAAGTGCCAGACAGGGCAGGGATCTGTGGTGTACTTAGGGCACCAGGTAGGAAGCAGCCAGGTGTTGCCCCTACAGCCTAAGATCATCACCATTCTGGCTTGGGAGCCCCCAAGACTCAGACAGAGGTGAGAGCCTTTTTAGGACTCACCAGGTACTACAGACGGCTTGTCAAGGGATATGGCACCATTGTTGCCCCCTTGACAGAGCTGACTTCAAGGAAACAGCAGCCAAGGAAAGTGGTCTGGACCGATGCCTGTCAGACCGCTTTTGATGCCCTGAAATCTGCCCCGGAGCCCGTGCTCAAGGCACCCAACTTCTCCCAAGAATTTGTTGTGCAGACAGATGCTTCAGAGCATGGTGTGGGAGCAGTACTCTCACAATTGAATGACGGGTTCTTGGACCAACCTGTAGCTTCCATTAGCAGGAGGCTACTTGCCAGGGAACAGAGGTGGAGTGCACTTGAGAGAGAAGCTTTTGCTGTGGTCTGGGCACTGAAAAAGCTAAGACCCTACTTGTTTGGGACTCACTTCTGGGTTCAGACAGACCACAGGCCCCTCAGATGGTTGATGCAGATGAGGGGTGAGAACCCAAAACTGTTGAGATAGTCCATCTCCCTACAGGGAATGGACTTTACGGTGAAACACCGCCCTGGTACAGAACACGCCAATGCAGATTCTTCTGCCTTAGTGATGAGAACTCCCAAGAGGGTGGGTAGTTCTCCCCACCTTCAGCTGGAGGGGACATATGTTAGACTTGGCATCTTTGGCGTGGTTTCCCCTGACTTTTTGCCTTTACCTCCTGTATTTTTGATCCTGTGCTGGATTTCATTTTTGCTGGCTTTGATGCTTTGGGCACTTTGCCACTGCTGATCAGTGTCAAAGTGCAAGTCCTCCCTGTGTAAATTGTTGTTACAATTGGTTCTCCCTGATTGGCGTATTTGATTTACTGGTAAGTCCCTAGTAAAGTGCACCGAGGTGTGCCAAAGCTTGTAAATCAAATGCTACTAGTGGGCCTGCAGCACTGATTGTGCCACCCACATGAGTAGCCCTGAAAAGGTATCTCAGAGTCTGTGCGGAGTTTGTTAACTGCCATGTGGACCTAGCAAGTGCACCCACTTGTCAGGCCCTAACCTTCCCTTTTTTACATGTAAGGCACCCCTATGGTATGCCCAAGGTACCCCCCCATGGGCGGGGTACAGTGTATGTGAAAGGTAGGACATGTACTGGTGTGCGTGACATGTCCAGATAGTGAAATACTGGCAATTTCGTTTTTCACTATTGAAAGACTATCTGCCCCATAGGATAGGATGGGAAATACTTTGTAACCTCTTACAAGCATGACTTCCCATTGGGACAAGATAGAGAAAGAAAGTTTAGGCTCTCTGAACTAAGAATTTAATAACACATCTTTTAGTAAAGATGTTTTTTAAATTGTGTGTTTGAAAATGCCACTTTTAGAAAGTAGGCATTTTCTTGTTTATAACCATTCTGTGTGCCTCTGCCTGTTTGTGTATTGACTGTATGGTTCTGGAGTGACAGGAGCTGGGGATGTGCATTCACTATAGACAGCCACTGGGGGTGTTGAGGTGTGCATGGCCCTTCCTGGATGACTCAGAGCTGAGCTGAATGGGGCTTGGCTGCATTTAGAGTAGTGGGAGGAGATTTCCTTGTACCTGAATAGGGCCTGTCTCTCTTGCACAATGCTGTATCCACCCCCTGTGGTCATACTGCATCAGTGAGGAAAGAATTGGTTTGGACTGGGCTCAGAGACCCTTGCACAAAGAGAACAAAGACATTTTGGGGTAAAAGTATTAGACCTAAAAGCCCAGAATTTAGATCACTTCTGGACTCAAGAGGAACCTTTGCCAAGGAGAAGAGGTGAAGAGATGTGAGGAGGAGTACTGCCCCTGTACTGTGTGCTGTGTGAGGTTGGCCTGCAGTTGCTGTTTCTGCCAAGAAAAGAACAAAGACAGGAACTTTGCTGTGAACCTGCTTGTAGAAGAGCTTCAAGGGCCTGTGTGTGTGCTGGCCTCCTGTTCTGAAGTCTCAGGGACACAAAGACTTCACCCCCAGCTCCCCTGAACTCTGCTGCTGAGAGTTCTGACCTGCCAGGAGGTGCCTGTTCAAGTTCTGTGCCTCTAGAGGTTGTGTTTGCTGCTGGGAGCTGGAAGAAACCTAAAGAATTGAAGAAATCGACGCATCGCTCTTCTTGCGGCTGTTTTCCAATGCAGCACCACTGTGCGCGAAGAATCTCCACACATCGCCACGCTACTGCTGAAACTGACGCAGCGCTGGTCGCCGCTGCAAGAACCGACGCATCAAGGGATCGCGGCTGAAGAAACCAATGCAGCGCCGCTCAACGCTGTCGCATTGATCGACGACGCATCCCAGATTTCCACGCATCGCACCTGTGCGGCAAGTTTTCCCAACGCATCACCCACAGACCAGAACCATCTTGGAGTCAACGCATTACTTCCCCCTACAGACTGGATTCAACGCATCACTTCTCCTGCGTGCAGCAGGACTGTTGCATCACCTCCCCATGGTCTCAGGAACTGACGCATCTCTTTGTTTCTCGACGCTTCCCAGCTCTGCAGCTGTTTGGCCTTGTGAATTTTGACGCATCTGCAGGTACTTTGTGAGAAATCACGCTTCCATAGTTTTCTATGGACCCAGTTGTTTGAAACCTTTTTAAAGTCATATTCTTATTACATGTATATTGGATTTTTGTCTTTTTGGTCTTGCTGAGTTTAGATAAAGATACTTTATTTTTCTAAACTGGTGTGGTGTCCATTTGTGGTGTTATCACTGTATTACTGTGTGTTTTGAGTGCAAATACTTTACACATTGCCTTTGGGATAAGTCTGTCTGCTCGTGCCAAGCTACCCAGGGGGTGAGCAGGGGTTATCTAAAGTGTGTACCCCCCTTACCCTGACTAGAAGCAAGGGTCCCTATTTGGACAAAGGTACCTACCTCTGCCAACTAGAGACACCCATTTCTAACAATGCATAGATAAATTTAGCCTTTCCCCTAGAAAGTGGATTTTTTTCCAATACCACTCAACTCTAAAGTAGACCCTGGTGAAATTTGTGTTAAACTGGCGTAATCTCACACATTTTCCTGCCATTTCGCACTAAGCTTTTCATACAAAATGACTAAAACGCCACATTGCATAATATTCTGTCCGTTTGGGGAAAAACCCTGTTGAGGGAGCATAGGAACAATGGAATGAACAGAATGCTCGTGCCATGTGCAATTTAGCACTATTTTTAGCGCAAAATATATCTTTTCATCCAAATTGAATATGAGGATGCATTTTGTGCTACAAGAATGGCACTAAATGCCGGGTTTGGCGTTCACTTAGTTTTGTGTAATTTACCAATATTTTGCATCATTATACATTGGAAAATCATGAAAAATTCACACAACCCTACTCCATATGAGGCCTTTAGTGTTTAACAATGCATAAAAATTGGCAAAACCTAAAAATTGATTATTTATTGATTGATTTCAGATCGCAGCCTCGGTCACAAAATAATTAATGAACAATCTGTATTCTCGGTTTCCTGTCAAGCGAACTAAAATGCACATTGTGAGAAAGTGAATTATAAGTTGGGGGTGGATGTTCATCCACTGCAAGTGATAAAGTCACTAACTTGTTTGGTCCAGTCAAAGGTTTCAGTATTTTATGCCTGAACTCAACCCCTGGCAGCTATGGAACAGTGCAGGCAGGGTTAATTTAAGGAAATTGTTAAAGCATTTAGAAGAACCAAAACAGTTAAAAAAGTAAACAAAAAAGTAAACACACGCTATAAAAATCCCACACATATATATATAAATGTAATAACCAAAAATGACACCAAAATGACAAATATCCAATATTGGGAATCGAAGATATGATTTTTTTTTAAATGTGAAAATAGTGCCAAAAAGCACAAAGTGTGAATGGTTGTTATCGGTCATGGTAGACTGACACCTAGACACGATTTTAGGAAAAACGCAAAGGAGTGTGGGTCGGATACACTAAGTAGATTGGTCCCGCTATGGCGTGGAAGTAGGGCAGTTCAAAAAAGTTTCTAAGTCCCAAACTGCAAAGGGACTTTGTTGTTTTCCTGAGGAAAAACTCTTCTCCACCTTGGGCAAATATGAAATTCATTCCACTGCTGCGGAACTGCCTGTCAGATATTTTTCTTCGCCTGTCCTCTTGAAGCTCGGGAGTTAATGTTTTGAAAAAGTTCCCAAACTTCTTTTAATGCTAAACAACCACAGGAGTACACTTCAAAGGCCCCAAGTATCTCAGGGAGAATGCATAGTGACCATCAGGGTGTCAGGCAAAGTTCAACAGGAAAGTCAAGTCCAGGTCCAGTTATCACTTGTGAGCTGGGATTCTTCACAGGAATGTCCTCTCCAGCTTTTGTATGTTCCTGAAGCCACTCAGAGGATCAGACTTATGATCCTTGGAGATCTTTCAGTCCTTTAATTTCAAGGGGAAAAGGGCCACCGTCCTAAGGTCCTTCTCACAGGTCACATATGCCAAGTGCAGCAGATTCAATCATGTCTGGAATTCTTTCTCAAGTCCAGCAGTGTTCTACTGAATGTGCCTTGGAGTTGCCACTTTCATACTTAGCACCAGCTGGTGGGTCGGGGTGCCTCCTGGATATTCAATAACCAATGGGGGTAAAAGTTCCTAGGGACAGTGCTATCTAGTTTATTAGGAGTTTCTCTTTGTCTTACTGCAAACAGGATGAAAAGCCATGTGCAAGGGCATTTTCAAGATGTCAAAAGTCTTCAGGGCTGAGGGGTGTGTGTGTGGGGGTGCATCAAAGGAAAAACACCAGTGTCCTCCAACATCTAACATTAAAATCCAGTTTGAAGCAGGCACTGTACCCACAGTAAACCAAGAAACAGAAGTCTGGTGGGACAAAAGCAGGGTCCTTCAGCAACCCTGACAGGGGATACACAAGTTTTGTCTTGACATCCTCTTTGCTCCATTTGAAGGGTGCAAGACTTTTACATGTGCTTCAGACAGTCCTGTCATGCAGGATTTGATACTGGTGTGAGCAGGAGGGGCACAGCCCCCATACTGCATATACAATTGAGCTATTGTATTAGCATTTTAATCTGTACTTTGGTTTTCTACCTAGGACAGCTACGCCAGCCAGAGTGAAAGTAGTTGTTGGGGCCTTATCACTGTAGGGATACGGTAACATTAATTTTCTACATGTCCCCCTTTTAAATTCCATGCAACTAACCTTGTGGGCTACAGGGCCTATATACGGGTGACTTATTAATATTTAAAAGGGAGGTTTTTACCTGGCAAAAGGGTTATTTTAACACGCCACACTGCACGTTTTATACTGCAACAGGCAGGCTACATTGGTAGTTCTGAAGCCATGTTTTCCTTTGTGGCACCAGCGGATGGCACAGTAAGTGTCCCAGGATGCTTTTTCTGGTCCAGGAAGGACCTGGCTTGGCGGTTCAGGCTGGACTGTTCCCGTGGGAGCAAGGTCAAGACTGATTTGCATATGGCCATGTCCAAACTGGGGTGGCATGGTGAGCAATAAAATGATGGATTCAACCCAGATCTGTGACTGGGGGTGAATGTTTGACAATGTTTAGCATTCCGTCCATCCTCTTTTTGTGTTGTTATAGGCACAGTAAGTGCTGCAGTCCACAGGTCATATTTCACTTTTCATGTAATGGAAGTATTTCTGCACCATATATTGTGGCCTTAAATAAAAATTAACTATGTCAGTCCGGAATTAGACAATTTCTACCTGTTTTAGGGGTCAGCGCACATAACTTGCTCCTGGAAAGCAGTGCCTCAGTTTGCAAAGTGTAAAAACCAGAAAGAAATGGTGGTGACCACCGAAAAATGGGCATTCTTTCACACACATAAATACGCAACAATAAATTGGTATAGCTTGATGTCATCCAATATATTTTTTCTGTAATATTGTACATAGGAATCATACTCATAGAAATGTATAAGGTGCTAAAATCCAGATGTATCCCGCTGCTAGCACAGGGCCTACAGAATAACCCAAAAGACACCAGTCTGACCCAAACAGGCATACTAAAACAGTAATGTTTTAAGCCTGATCCTGAATGCATCCAAACTATATACCTCACCCCAGACTCATAGGAGCTCATTCCATCATCAAGTTCCTATTGTATGCACCATTTTAACCCCAGTTTTGTTCTTTAAAAAAATCAGACCTCCGGCCAACCATTATCCAGCACTTTAAAGTTCTTACCAGAACATTGGGCTTAAGCCGTCCCAGTGATCCAAACCCTGTTAGGGGAGCAATTTCTATATCATTATTAAAGCTTGAAATGTCACACTGCTAGCCAATGGAAGCCAATCGAGTCTCCGCAAAAAGGACTGACACATTCAAATTGATTCCAGCTGGCCACCACTTGGGCTGCAAGGTTCTACAGTTTTTGTAGCCTCCCAGGTTCCTTTTTAGAGGACCCAATAATAATAATCAACTGTAGATCCCACTATTGCTGTCACCACAGTAGCTTTACACTCTACAGAAATAAATTATTTAAATTAGGGCAATAGGCTTATATGAAAACCAGGAATCTTCCTAAGATACTTGCCAAGCACTTCCATAGAGTAGACATTATCAAAGAAGACTCCTGATGTCTTACCTTTATTTGTCTGCATAACATCAGAGCTGCCCAACCCCAAGGGCCCATGGGGCCTATCAAGCTTTTTCACTGCTGACCCTTTAATCTACTTAATATCAGCCACCTCTCACTCACTCCTCCTTTAATCTCGTCCACTAGGCTAGAATGGCATTTTAGCCAAACTCACAGTTATCACTCAATGTAGCATCAGCTGGTGGTAATCCCTAAAGCTGTAAAAACCCACTTCAGGCACTCAGCTGATCATGCAGTAGTTTCGTTAAAAAAATTAAAGAGCCCAAGTTCGAAGAGAGGCCTGAGGAACACCACAGTATGACTGAGCATAGACTATTCCCATACAACCTGTGAAGATTTATCGGCTTGAACAGACTCCGAACACTTGAGAGATGAGTTGTCCACTCTGGTTATTTCTTTTAAATGACTTAGTACATCACCCTAATATCTAATGCAGCTGAGATGTCAAGCAGCAGTAATAGTGGAGCCATCATCTGCACACTCAAGAAGTCTCCTGAAAATCCATTAGGGTCAACTTAGTGCACAAATGGGGTACAAAACCTGATTCTAAGTCAGCCAGTAGATCATGATTATCCACAGGCAGCATCAGTTGTGTGTTGAATACTTTCTGCATTACCATCATGAGAACCAGAGCACGAACAATAGTTCTTCCTTTTGCTGATCCAGATCTGCTGGACTCAAGGAATTCTTCAGCCATGGCCGATAATTGAGCAATTTACAGTTTCTGCAAAAACTGGAGCTAAGGTAGGAGTAAATTTTATAATCCGGTTGGAAGGAAAAGATCTCCTGGGCACTGCCTAGCATTCATGTCCTGCATTATAACCTGAAGGTCTTCACATGTTACTCTGTGGAGTGAGAAGACTGGTCATAATGCCCTAAGCAATGTTTTGACAGTCAGCTTTTGAAGACACCAGAAGGGACAAAGACTCAGATTCATTCACATGATCCCTCATCAAAACAACGTTATCTCTAATTAATTTGCCTTCTTTATGAATATCTCTTGCATGACCCAAGCAGAGATGGCCTCTTAGTGGGATTACTCCTTGATAATCATTACTATAGTTGCCTCTCTCAAAATAGAGAAGAACTGGTTAGCAAAACTACTGATCACTTGAACCCTCATATGTTATTAAAAAAGGGCGTGGATAATTCTATGTCTCACCTATAGATCTTTCCACATGCATTAGCCACTTCTCTATCAAGCTCCAACTTAAATTTCTATAATTTGTTAGTGGGTGGAAGCATTCACGCCTTAATGGCCTTCATCTCATTAACATCCATCTCTGTGGGGATGGGATGTTTCCTTAGCCAGCACCTCCGTGAATAGGGCCAACTGATCACAAACACCACTCAGAATGTCACTAGAGGCTTTACCCTGCTTACCAGCTCAAATATGATTTCTAAACAGATCTGCCAGTAATGGTTCAGATTCCATGGGGGTCAGCTTTTTCCATGGTAGTTTTTCAGTCTGATGCCCCCTCTTGCGTTAAACATTCCAACTATCTTTGCAACGAAGGGTGGTCAGTCCAGGCAGATGTAGTTCTTTATTCAAAAGCACACCATTCTTTTTGGTATATAAGGGGCCTGTCAGCATAACATTCATGATAGAATTCTTTAAATTGATCCAACAGGCAACATTTTCCCAAACGGTGGTATTTACCACCAAGGAAGCGCAACAACGATTTGCAACACTCCAGGCAAAATAGAATTTCGACACCTGAAGCACTCCCTATAAACTGAAAAATACAACTTTTACACCTTTGAATTAACAAGCATGGCACCACAACTAGGTGGCGACCTAAGATGCTCTCCTACCTCGCCAGATGGTAGCACCATCGCTCTTATTACACCCGTCCCCCGTTTTAGCTCTTTATTTCATCCGACCAAGTTTCGTGGCCTTAAAGTGAAGGGTCAGGTGCTTATTTTTTATAATAAAATGATTTTGTTTAGCATTGTGATACGTCAGTTGAATGTATTTATAAGGTGAGAACATCGAATAATGGAAAACATCCTGAGTATGAGTTTAACATCCAACGATGTGAATGAGGTGGCAAAACTTCGTTGATGAATTGAAGCTTCCTAGATTCCAGCTTGCCGGAAAGATTAAATTAATTGAGGGAATAAATTAATAAGAGAAATGTGACTAGAATCATAACATTTTCCAATATTAATTCGTGTGACCTCCTAAGAATGTACTTGGCATTAGTAAGCAATGTTCCCATCTGTGTTGAACTTTGTGCTTATCGTGATGTTCAGTCATTTTTAAATATTAGCATTTGGTTTATAATTAACATTCTGAAGCCTATCTTAAGAAGTTATCCATGTAGAAAGAAGTTTTGACCAAGCATTTAAAACATTCATTTTGTTTCACTGCAGCGCAGGAGCAAAAGAATGAAATAAATGTTATCTTTTAATGTAAAAATGATAGTTGAAGGAACAACTTTGATAAGACTTAGACTACGACCATGGCACAATGTGTGTTCCTGTTCCAATTGTAACACTTCATTTTATGTGACTACTACTGAGTATAATTTTGAGACCAAATATACTTTATTTTCCATTCTTGTCTGGATTTGATCATTTCAAAAAAGCATGCCTACATAGTTGTATGACTTTTTAATTTTCTATAGGATCGTGTGTCAAAAACTTGTAGTGATGTCACAGGTCTTGCATTCGCCGACGAGGATCCTCAGGGGGACAAACTAGTGGGAGCAGGGGAAAGGAGGGTGCGGATTCGCTGGCTCTGACATGTAACCTAGCAACAGACCAAAGGAAACTGGTGGAATGTTGGGTTTGGTCCACCGCCTTGCTTCTTATCCAATGTACTCAAGGGTCTCAACAGACCCGCAGAAAGTGGTGCAATGGTGGAAAAGCTCCTGCCTCCTTCGGGTCTGACTGAGGGAAGCAGCAGATCTCTGCTTGTCTCAGCAGCAGCTCTGTCTGACAGAGAAACTACTTAGCACATTGCCTGCACGCTCCTCTCTCTTTCTGTCTGAGAGAAAGAGAGCATGGAGCCATATGGCTCCCCTTGCCAGGGTTGCCGAGCGTTTCAGCTTTGAAATAATCTCATATGCGGATGACACCCAGCTGATGTTTACTTTTGACCAGGACTTGAGAGGAGCCAAAAACCGTTTCACCCTGGGCATGCTAGCCATTTCTGAGTGGATGAGCAGGAATTATATCCAATTGAACTCTGATAAGATGGAGATTATGCTTGTTAGACCTGGCATCCTTGGCGTGGGTCTCCCTTCCATTTTTTCATAATGCCTCCACTGTTGCCGATATGTTTTTGCTGGACTAGATGCTCATGGGCACTTTGCCGTTGCTAATCAGTGCCAAAGTGCAAGTGCTCCCTATCGTGAATTGATGTATGTATTAGTGACTCCATGATTGGATGATTGGTTTACTTGTCAGTCCCTAGTACCGTGCACTGAGTGTGCCCAGGCCTTGTAAATCCAATGCTGCTGGTGGGCTTGCAGCACGGGTTGTGCCACCCACAGAAGCAGCTTGTAAAGTGTGTCTCAGGCCTGCCATTGCAGAGCCTGTGTGCAGCCTAGGGCTGCCATGTCGACTTGGTGAGTGCACCCACTTACCAGTCCCTAAACCTTCCCTTTACTGCATGTTGGTCACCCCTAAAGTAGGCCCTAGGGCAGGGTGCATTGTAAGTATAAGGTAGGACATGCCCTGGTGTGTGTGGCATGTCCTAATAGTGAATTACAGCCATTTTCGTTTTTCACTATTGCAAGGCTCCCTGCTCCCCATAGGCCAGAATGGGCAGACTGACTATTACACCTTATAGTCAGAACTTACCCAGGGAACATGGTAGAAAAATGAATTTAGTATGCCTGAACTCAGGATGATAAAATACATCTTTTAGTGAAGTTGGTTTTAACATTCTGTGTTTGAAAATACCACTTTTAGAAAGTGGGTATTTTCTTGCCTAACTATCCAAGCCTGCCTCTGCTAGGTTGTGTATTCCTTGTCTGGAGATTGAGTGACAGGGGCTGGGGGTGGCTACAGGAGACAGGGTGAGTCAGCACAGGGCTGAATAGAAAGATCTGCATCCAGAGTGGAGGGAGGAGTTGCACCTGGGTCTGAATAGGGCTGTGCCTGCCTTCCACAATGCTGGCTCCACCTCCTGCCGGGCGGCTGAGCACTCTGCCCCACATTCTGAAAGGAAAGAAGGAGTCAGAAAAACAAAGTGCTCCAGGACTGACCAGAACTGGTTTTGGGCTAGGCAGAGGCCTCTCTGCTTTCAGAGAACAAAGATAAACTGTGTATAAAAGGGGACCCAGACCCTAGGAGATTAGATCACTTTTGGGAACAAGAAGAAACCTTTGCTGAGGAGCGGAACCAAGAAGAAACTGAGGAGAGACTATCCCTAAGCCTGAAGTGCTGCTTGGGGGATTGGCCTGCAGTGGTTTGCCTGACTGCCAAAGAAAGGAGAAAGGAACTTTTGCTTTGCTGTGACTTTCATCAACTTGTGAAGGATCTCCAAGGGCTTGGAAGAGAGCTTGCCCCCTGACCGAAGTCCCAGGACCATTGGACTTCACCCCCTTTGTGAATTGCTGCTGGAATCTCTGTTTCAGTGGCTACAGAGGTAGGGAGCTGTGACCGACTCTCACGACCGACTCGGTGTCCTGTAAGCACCGCATCGAAGCACCGTCTCGCCCTGCAACGCACGGCCCTGGTCTCACCGACTCCGTCAACGAGCCGCTGCCTGCACCGCATCGAGGGACAACGCGTCCTGCAACGCTTCGCTACGCCGAATCGAACTGGTCCGACCGACACGGTCACTGCTGCGGAGTTCGAGTCCTGTGACCGCACCGGAGTTGGGCACCGCTCGCACGCTTTGCGACGCACCGCCCGACTCGCACCGCTGTCCCGGACTGATCGACGCCAGCTCCTGAATCCGGCTCCGTCGCCGCACCGCAACCTGCCAGCACCGCATCGAAGCACCGTCTCGCCCTGCAACGCACGGCCCTGGTCTCACCGACTCCGTCTCGACGGCGTCAACGAGCCGCTGCCTGCACCGCATCGAGGGACAACGCGTCCTGCAACGCTTCCATTTTTGCATCGCGACCGCGACAGAACAGCCATCCGGCTCGCACGCCCGTGCCTGCCGCTTCAAGTAAAGGTACTGTGACCGAGTCTGTCTACGCTGTGTTGGCCCGTCTCGACGCGGTCAGCTGGATTTGTTAGACTCTGTTTGTTCTCGACATCGCCGTAGCCGGAGGAGGCTACCGACTCGCACAGAACCTTGAATTAAGCCTTTTTGATCAGAACTAAGCACTCTTGACACTATTGTGGATTATTTTTGTCGTTTATGGTCTTGTGATAAACCTATATAAAGTATACCTATTTTTATAAATATATAACCTGTGTGGTGTCCATTTGTAGTGTTGTCACTTGATTACTGTATGTGTTCACAAATGCTTTACACACTGCCTCTGAACTAAGCCTGTCTGCTTGTGCCAAGCTACCAAGAGGGTGAGCAGGGGTTCTTTCAGGAGTGTACCTACTTTCCCTGACTAGACTCAAGGGTCCCTATTTGGACAAAGGTACCTACCTCTGCCAACTAGAGACCCCCAAATCTAACATTGGTGGGCAGCGGTGAGGATTCTGGACTTGCATTTGTGACTCATGTACAGTGATTGGTGAACACTACTTAGTGAGTGCAGACCAAAACGCAACCACATACTTTTATAGCATTTTTCTAGGATTTCCTATTTTTGCAACTGCCAAGTTTAATCACTATGGAGAAACCAGCATCAGTAGCCTCTGTTGAGTGTGATTGGGAAGAAGAGAGGCTAGAATGCTACACCCTCAAGCAGCTCAGGCAATTCTGCAAAAGTTTAAAGTGTCCATGACCGGGCTCTCCAGGAAGGAGGACCTCCAAAAGGCGCTGAGGGCCTGGGTCGAATCAAGGAGTGCCCCTGTGGAGGGGGCTGAGAATGCAGAAGGGCAGCTAGAGGGGCTATTGGGTCTAGGGGCTGGAAGACCACCTTCCCCAGTAGGTAGCAGTGTTTCTGCCAGAGGACTGTCTCCAGAGGAGTTGGAGGACAGGAAAGAGAGTAGGATGCACGAAATGGAGCTGACCAAGCTCAAGCTGACTGGGCAGTTAGAATTCGAAATGCAAACTAGGAAATTAGCCCTAGAGGAAAAGAAAATGCAGTTTGAACATGAGAAAGTTTTGAGGGAGTTGGAATTGAAGGCCAAAAGCTTAGAGATTACTCCCTCTGGTGGCAGTGTACCGCCTGCACCTGTTGAAGCTAGGGTGTATATTCCCAAAGATGTGGTGAAGGAGTTTTTTAAAAATGATGACATTGGGCAGTGGTTCAAAGCCTATGAGGTAGCCATGTCTTCCCACCGGGTCCCTGAGAAGGATTGGGGAGCGGGGTTGTGGGACGGTTCCTCAGTGAAGGGCGGGATACCTTGTTGGATTTGCCCTCTGAAGTCTATAATTCGTACAGCCACATGAAGGATGCCTTAATGACTAGGTATGGTTTGACCCCTGAGCTTTATAGGCAAAGGTTCAGGAACTGTAGTAGGATTGAAAGCAGTACCTGGGTTGAATATGTGACCTTCTTTTGCAGAGCCTTGGATGGTTGGGTAAAGGGTAGCAAAGCGACTGATTTTCAGGCGCTCTTTGATTTGATTGCCTGGGAGCACTTGTCCGGTAATTGTTTTCCTGAGCTACGCCAGCACCTGATTGATAGTAAGCTGACTAACCCTAGGCAGCTTGCTGAGGAGGCGGACCGCTGGGTGAGTACCCGGGTCCACAAGGGTCACGTGGGAGACTCCGCCAAGGGTGGGCAGGGTCCCCAGCAGAAGAGTGGGGGGGACAAGGGTAAACAGAGGGAGTTCCATAAAGGGCCCCAAAGTAAACCCCAAGGGAACCAAGGGAAAGGTTCCCAGCCTCCCCTGAGAAGAAGCCAGTGGCCCTGACAGGCCCCCTGTTCACCAGGGACCACTGGTATGTTACAAGTGTTGCGCCCCTGGCCACAAGGCAAACGATCCTCGTTGCCCTTTGCATGGAAAACCAGCACCCACTGGTGCAGTCCCCCGGCAGTTGGCTAGTGTAGCCCTGGGGGAGGAGTTGGGTGCCCAAGGTGGGGGGGATCCCACAGTGTTTTCCCTTGTCTCATTAGGAGACTCTGAGATGGTCCCTAGGACCCAGCTGCCTGAGAACACTAAGAAATACAGGCAGTGGGTGACCATCAATGGCCATAGGGTGGAGGCTCTGAGAGACACAGGAGCCAGTGTGACAGCTGTCAAGTGTCACCTGGTGTCTAAGGAGCAGGTTATCCCCGATGCATTCTATCCGGTTGTTGCCGCTGACAACACAGAGAGTCACTGCAAGGTGGCTCAGGTTCCCTTTGAGTGGGGGGGGTCTCGGGTACTCTTCAAGTAGCTGTGAGGCCAGCCATGCCTGTTGACTGTTTGTTAGGGAACGATTTGGAGAGCTCACCTTGGGCTAAGGTGGAGCGAAGTGCGCATTTAGAAATGTTGGGCTTGCCTGATTGGGCATGTGTGACCACCCGGTCAATGGCAGCGAAAGGTGTTCAAGAGGACCTGGAGCCTGAGAGGGAGGCCCAGGTGCCTGCCGGAGAGAGAGGAGGCAGGGGGCGCGGGAAACCGGCCCCCGAAGTTCCCACGGTCCAGGAGGAGGCAGACCCTGAGGGGGATGCCCTGGAGCCTACAGGGGAACAGGTAGCTGAACTGGGGGACCTACCTGAGCTGACCCATAGGCAGCAAGAAGGAGGACCCTCCAGGGAAGAATTCTGCGAGGAGCAGAACGCATGCCCCTCTCTCGTGGGTCTGAGGCAACAGGCCACAGACCAGGCAGCAGGTGATCAGTCTGGATCACATTGGATTTACTGGGAGAATGGTCTCCTGTATTCAGAGCCTAAGGTTGCTGAGCCTGGGTCAGCCCGTGTGCTGGTGGTACCCCAGCGCTTCAGAGCCTTCCTACTGGGGTTGGCTCATGATGTACCGTTAGCAGGACATCTGGGGCAGGACAAGACCTTTGACAGGCTTGTTACCCATTTCTATTGGCCCCAGATGCGCAGGAGTGCCGCCACTCACTGCAGGACATGCCAGACTTGCCAGGCAAGTGGAAAGAGTGGGAGGAAGCACAAGGCTCCTCTCCAGCCATTCCCTGTGGTCAGCACCCCCTTTGAACGGGTGGGTATTGACATTGTGGGGCCACTGGACCCCAAGACAGCCATGGGCAACAGGTTTATCCTGGTCTTGGTGGTCCATGCCACCCGGTACCCTGAAGCCATCCCTCTGAGGACAGTGACGGCCCCCGTGGTGGGACGGGCACTGATGGGAATTTTCTCACGTGTGGGATTCCCTCAAGAGGTGGTGTCTGACAGAGGTACCAACTTCGTGTCCAAGTACATGAAGTCCCTGTGGCAGGAGTGCGGTGTAACTTACAAGTTCACCACTCCTTACCAACCTCAAGGAAATGGGCTGGTTGAGAGATTCAACCGGACCCTCAAGGGCATGATTATGGGTCTGGAAGAACCCATGAGGCGTAAATGGGACGTCCTCTTACCATGCCTGTTGTTTGCATTCCGGGAGGTGCCACAGAAGTCTCTAGGGTTCAGTCCCTTTGAGCTCCTCTATGGACACCCGGTGCGAGGACCTCTGAGTTTGGTCAAGGAAGGCTGGGAGCAATCTCCCAGGAAACCTCCCCAGGATGTATACAGTTACATGCTGGCCTTCAGGAACCAGACTAGGCGCTTCAGAGAACTTGCTGAGGCAAATCTGGAAGCCAGCCAGGAGGAGATGAAGCGGTGGTACGACCAGAATGCCACTCTGGTAGAGCTTCAGCCTGGTCAGAAAGTGTGGGTCATGGCCCCTGTGGAGCCTTGTGCGCTCCAGGACAGGTGGACCGGCCCTTTTACGGTGGTGGAGCGCAAGAGTCCAGTTACCTATTTGGTGGACTTGCAGTCTCCCAGGAACCCCTTGCGGGTCCTGCATGTGAACCGCCTGAAGCCCCACTTGGAGAGGTCCCAAGTGGGCATGCTCTTAGCTACAGATGATGGAATGGAGGAGGAGACCGAGCCTCTTCCTGACCTCCTGTCAGCCCGAGAGCAAGATGGATCAGTGGAGGGAGTAAACCTCTCTACCTCCCTGACACCTGAGCAGCAGGGTGACTGTTGCCAACTGTTGGGACAGTTCCCTGACCTGTTCTCCCTGGTTCCCAGTGTCACTCATTGGTGCATCCATGATGTGGACACTGGGGACAGTCTTCCTGTGAAGCACAAGGCTTACAGGGTGACTGACAGGGTCAGAGCCTGCATCAAGGAGGAGGTCTCCAAGATGTTTGCGCTAGGGGTGATTGAGTCCTCTAACAGCCCTTGGGCCAGCCCAGTGGTCTTGGTTCCAAAGGCTGCCCGCCTGGTGCCACACCAGAACTCCGGTTCTGTGTGGACTACAGGGGACTCAATTCCGTCACCAGGACTGACGCCCACCCCATCCCCAGAGCTGATGAGCTCATAGATCGGTTAGGGGCTGCGCGGTACCTCAGCACATTTGACTTAACGTCTGGGTACTGGCAGATCGCCTTGACTGATGGGGCAAAGAGAGGTCAGCATTCTCCACACCAGATGGGCACTACCAGTTCCGGGTGATGCCCTTTGGGATGAAGAATGCCCCTGCTACCTTTCAGAGGTTGGTCAACCAGGTGTTGGTTGGACTGGAGGATTTCAGTGCCGCCTACCTGGATGACATCGCAGTGTTCAGTGCCAGTTGGGAAGAACATCTGCGCCACCTCTGGGAAGTGTTGATGGCGCTGCGGAGGGCAGGCCTCACAATCAAGGCAAGTAAGTGCCAGATTGGGCAGGGTTCTGTGGTGTACTTGGGACACCAGGTTGGGAGCGGCCAGGTGGCGCCCCTCCAACCGAAAATTGATACCATTCTGGCTTGGGAGCCCCCAAGACCCAGACAGAGGTGAGAGCCTTCCTAGGACTCACCGGGTATTACCGGAGATTCGTCAAGGGGTATGGCAGCATTGTTGCCCCCTTGACAGAGCTGACTTCCAAGAAGCAGCCCAGGAAAGTGATTTGGACTGACGCCTGTCAAAAAGCTTTTGACACCTTGAAGACTGCCATGTGCACGGCGCCTGTGCTCCAGGCACCCAACTTCTCCAATGAGTTCATTGTTCAGACCGGACGCTTCAGAGCATGGTGTAGGGGCTGTTCTATCACAGATCAATGAGGAGGGCCTAGACCAACCTGTAGCCTTCATCAGTAGGAGGTTACTTCCCCGGGAACAGAGATGGAGTGCTATTGAGCGTGAGGCATTTGCTGTGGTCTGGGCTCTGAAGAAGCTGAGAACATACCTGTTTGGGACACACTTCCGGGTTCAGACAGACCACAGGCCCCTCAGATGGTTGATGCAGATGAGGGGTGAGAATCCAAAGCTGTTGAGGTGGTCCATTTCCCTACAGGGGATGGACTTTACGGTGGAACACCGCCCTGGTACAGAACACGCCAATGCTGATGGACTGTCCAGATTTTTCCGCCTTAGCGATGAGAACTCCCTAGGGGTAGGATAGTTCTCCCCACATTTCAGCTGGAGGGGACACGTGTTAGACCTGGCATCCTTGGCGTGGGTCTCCCTTCCATTTTTTCGTAATGCCTCCACTGTTGCCGATATGTTTTTGCTGGATTAGATGCTCATGGGCACTTTGCCGCTGCTAATCAGTGCCAAAGTGCAAGTGCTCCCTATCGTGAATTGATGTATGTATTAGTGACTCCATGATTGGATGATTGGTTTACTTGTCAGTCCCTAGTACCGTGCACTGAGTGTGCCCAGGGCTTGTAAATCCAATGCTGCTGGTGGGCTTGCAGCACGGGTTGTGCCACCCACAGAAGCAGCTTGTAAAGTGTGTCTCAGGCCTGCCATTGCAGAGCCTGTGTGCAGCCTAGGGCTGCCATGTCGACTTGGTGAGTGCACCCACTTACCAGTCCCTAAACCTTCCCTTTACTGCATGTTGGTCACCCCTAAAGTAGGCCCTAGGGCAGGGTGCATTGTAAGTATAAGGTAGGACATGCCCTGGTGTGTGTGGCATGTCCTAATAGTGAATTACAGCCATTTTCGTTTTTCACTATTGCAAGGCTCCCTGCTCCCCATAGGCCAGAATGGGCAGACTGACTATTACACCTTATAGTCAGAACTGACCCAGGGAACATGGTAGAAAAACGAATTTAGTATGCCTGAACTCAGGATGATAAAATACATCTTTTAGTGAAGTTGGTTTTAACATTCTGTGTTTGAAAATACCACTTTTAGAAAGTGGGTATTTTCTTGCCTAACTATCCAAGCCTGCCTCTGCTAGGTTGTGTATTCCTTGTCTGGAGATTGAGTGACAGGGGCTGGGGGTGGCTACAGGAGACAGGGTGAGTCAGCACAGGGCTGAATAGAAAGATCTGCATCCAGAGTGGAGGGAGGAGTTGCACCTGGGTCTGAATAGGGCTGTGCCTGCCTTCCACAATGCTGGCTCCACCTCCTGCCGGGCGGCTGAGCACTCTGCCCCACATTCTGAAAGGAAAGAAGGAGTCAGAAAAACAAAGTGCTCCAGGACTGACCAGAACTGGTTTTGGGCTAGGCAGAGGCCTCTCTGCCTTCAGAGAACAAAGATAAACTGTGTATAAAAAGGGGACCCAGACCCCTAGGAGATTAGATCACTTTTGGGAACAAGAAGAAACCTTTGCTGAGGAGCGGACCAAGAAGAAACTGAGGAGAGACTATCCCTAAGCCTGAAGTGCTGCTTGGGGGGATTGGCCTGCAGTGGTTTGCCTGACTGCCAAAGAAAGGAGAAAGGAAATTTTGCTTTGCTATGACTTTCATCAACTTGTGAAGGATCTCCAAGGGCTTGGAAGAGAGCTTTCCCCCTGACCGAAGTCCCAGGACCATTGGACTTCACCCCCTTTGTGAATTGCTACTGGAAACTCTGTTTCAGTGGCTACAGAGGTAGGGAGCTGTGACCGACTCTCACGACCGACTCGGTGTCCTGTAAGCACCGCATCGAAGCACCGTCTCGCCCTGCAACGCACGGCCCTGGTCTCACCGACTCCGTCAACGAGCCGCTGCCTGCACCGCATCGAGGGACAACGCGTCCTGCAACGCTTCGCTATGCCGAATCGAACTGGTCCGACCGACACGGTCACTGCTGCGGAGTTCGAGTCCTGTGACCGCACCGGAGTTGGGCACCGCTCGCACGCTTTGCGACGCACCGCCCGACTCGCACCGCTGTACCGGACTGATCGACGCCAGCTCCTGAATCCGGCTCCGTCGCCGCACCGCAACCTGCCAGCACCGCATCGAAGCACCGTCTCGCCCTGCAACGCACGGCCCTGGTCTCACCGACTCCGTCTCGACGACGTCAACGAGCCGCTGCCTGCACCGCATCGAGGGACAACGCGTCCTGCAACGCTTCCATTTTTGCATCGCGACCGCGACGAACAGCCATCCGGCTCGCACGCCCGTGCCTGCCGCTTCAAGTAAAAGGTACTGTGACCGAGTCTGTCTACGCTGTGTTGGCCCGTCTCGACGCGATCAGCTGGATTTGTTAGACTCTGTTTGTTCTCGACATCGCCGTAGCCGGAGGAGGCTACCGACTCGCACAGAACCTTGAATTAAGCCTTTTTGATCAGAACTAAGCACTCTTGACAGTATTGTGGATTATTTTTGTCGTTTATGGTCTTGTGATAAACCTATATAAAGTATACCTATTTTTATAAATATATAACCTGTGTGGTGTCCATTTGTAGTGTTGTCACTTGATTACTGTATGTGTTCACAAATGCTTTACACACTGCCTCTGAACTAAGCCTGTCTGCTCGTGCCAAGCTACCAAGAGGGTGAGCAGGGGTTCTTTCAGGAGTGTACCTACTTTCCCTGACTAGACTCAAGGGTCCCTATTTGGACAAAGGTACCTACCTCTGCCAACTAGAGACCCCCAAATCTAACAATGCTGTTTGGGAAAGCAGCCTCCATTTGGACAAACGATTGGTGGCCGTACCAACTGGACGTTACGCCTACGCCTAAGCAAGCCGTAAAAAACCTCGGCATGAAATTTGACCAAGCTCTCACAATGAAAGAGCACATTTTGACTACCTCAGGAGTATGCTATTATAACATGCGCCTTCTGCGCAGAATATTCCCCTACCTTCCAACCTCTGCCCGTAAGACTCTGGTACAAGCCTTGGTAATAAGTAGATTGGACTACGGCAACGCTCATTTTGCAGATGTCAACGAGACCCTAGTGGCCAAACTTCAGGTAGTCCAAAATACTGCTGCCAGGCTTGTTCTTAACCGCCGTCAGGCACGCCCTCAGCACCATTTCTGAAAGAACAATAGAGACAAGTGGCAGTGGTAATACAGACAAGGTCAGCACCTCCGTACTGTTTTCAATAAGTTAAATTCTATATCTATAAGCATGCTCAATGTAAACACTGTGACTAATACAGTCAGTTTCTCTTCTTATGTATAGCGTTTTTATTGCATTTTATTTAGGCTGCTCTAGCTCATGTATTTGAAGGCAGACTTTTACATGGATCAGAATAGTACTTAATCTCGTCTACTACAACGATTAAAACATTTTGCAAGTGTCCAAAAGGTATGCGGAACTTGTGAGTTTATTAACATGTCTTTCCCATATGGATTTTTTTACTAGCAGCAATAGATTATAGAAGAAAAAATAGTGGGTCAGGCACCATGAAGCATTGTCTCTCGTTCACTTTTTACTCTATCTCTTTATTAGTTTCTCAAAACTGCGTTCTAGCAGATGATGCTCTGCTGATTTGCTTTATACACATAGAGGGTACCTTTCCCTCTGCAATATTTCTAACGCGGATTACATCAAGTTTTTACCGATTTACGATGATGTAGCCATAACTAATACAGTCTATTCTTATACCATAGTAACGTTTCGACACTCAAGATTCAAGTCTGAAGTTGGGACTATTGCCATTACTGTTTCAACTCCCCAAATTGAATAGGGGACTTTGGAGTTTATACGTGCTTATACAGTTCAAAGTTTGAGGTATCTACAAACGTTCTTATTTCCTGCTATATGCTCCATTTTTTCTTTCCAAATAGCACCTGGAGGTCTCATTCTCCTGTTTTTATCTTACTTGATCTTAGAAATAACCACAACAGGTTATTTTTCTACATATTTAAGATTTTCGAGCATGAGTTTCTATATTTGAGCACTCTACTGTTTTTTACTTTGTGGCTTTCCCCTTCCTTGCTCTACACAATTGGGTGTGTGTAATTCTATTTCACAACATGGTCTAGTTATAGCCATGTCTCTATCAGGCACTTCTTTTAGGGCTCTGATTTTCGTACATCCCTCACCTTTTTCTTAGTTGGGTGTAACAATACTTGTTTAAAGTGGTTGACATCGGGAAAACAATGTAATTTCGTTAACTTCATAATGCTTAGTGTTGGATTGCATATTTCTATCAACAGCCTTGAAAAAGTCGTCGATACGACGAAACACGTGTCGGCTGTCTACATCTACGCTACAACTTCGCGTCAACAACATCAAGAGTGTCTACATAATTATACCTGCATTAGGACTATATCACCTTGTCCATTGTGTTTGTTCTTGGTGCTGCATTTATGATTAAACCTAACTGACAACAAGGTCAGTTGAAAACTAACCTGATGCTGTGCTCTGTATCATAATGTTTTGATTCCATTGCTGAAGGAACTACACTGGCTTCCAATGAAGAAAAGGTCTTGTTTTAAGATCTGTTGCCTTACCCATAACGCCCAAAATGGGAAAGGCCCGCTATATCTGCAACAAAAAATTAATACTTACACCCCAGGACGCTGTCTTAGATCCTGTGACAAAGCCTTACTTTGCGTGCCTCGCATTTGTCTGTCGCGTAGTGGAGGAAAGGCTTTTTCTTATCTTGCTCCTCATTACTGGAACAAGTTGCCACTCTATGTTCGTACTTGTTTGAACTACTGCAAATTCAGGAAACTCCTCAAATCCCACCTATTCTAACTTTATCCTCTCTGGTCTGATCCCGACTTCCGCACAGCGCCGAGATGCCCCTGGGTGAGTTGAGCGCTATAATAAATATTTTTAACATAACATAACATGCAGAAGAGAGTGGTTGGGAAGGGTGGAAGGACAAGAGTTATTTATTAATATGTGTAAATGGGAACTGGCAGGTAAAGGGTGAAAGGACACAAGGTTTTTAATCTTCAGTATATTTAACAGGCAAGAGAGAAGGGCACTTTGAGGAGTTGGCAGAGGGTTGAGGACACCGGGTCGAATAGGAAATTGTGCGCACTGACCCTTTTTGTGCACCGCTAACGACAGTTCACTCCTGTGCTGATGAGAGCGCATTAGTGAAAGATGGGACCATAGTTTAACCACAGAGCAGTCTTTCACTAGAGAGGGCTAGGTCTCTGTTGAAAGAGGGTAATGCATATGTTGTCCCTAGGACCTTCTTGAAACTCTTGCAAAGGACACTCTCAGATACCTCTGTGGTCTTGGGGTCTGTCCAACTATGGCTCCTTAAAACTAGGCTAAGTACAAACTTGGCTCTCCATAGTAGCGATGGCGAGAAGTCACAGTCTTCTCGGGGAGGTAGTGTAGGGGTGCAGAAACTCAGAACTCCACAATCACCTGAACTGAAATCCAGAGACACTTGATCAACAATGTGAAGTACAGCACACCTTTCTGTAGTGTCCTACAGATGCATTCCTGCACATAGACCCAACCATGAGTACCCATGCATGCATGGAATACCAGGGTAATACATTCAGTGAGGTGTTGGCGAACCTTGCTGAGGATATTGTGAAGAAGGAGGACAGGCCATAGGGGAATCTGGTAGGCATCTCTTCAAAACATACAAACGTTATAGCAGGTAATCCGGGGTAGGATGATGCTATCTCACTTCTCAGAAGAACTTTAGGGAACCAGCAGAAAAGGTGAAGTGACTCCTGCCAGAGAGTCAAGAACCCATTAAGAACCATCATTGCAGCTCCTGTTCCACAGGAAGGGGACCAAGATTTATTCATCCACCTAAGAAGGCAGAATGAACCTGGTTAATGTGACCTTGAGATCTTCACTGTTGTGGAGTAGAATGTGTTGAACGTGGAGGAGCAGACAGCATGACATGGATGAAAACCCTCACATTGTAGTCCCCTTAATAAGGCCATCACAGTTTCTAGGGCTACACATCAGATGCAGTAATGATGTTAACAGAGGCATTATGTGCAGAATAAGCACTGAAGGTATCTTGGAAACACCCTGGAGGCAGACTCACAATCATACACAAAACCTCCCTCCGACTCACCACATCCAGCACTAGCGACTCCACACCCCCCAGGGAACACCTGCATGTCCAGATCAAGCCCAGAATGACTCTACGCGGCACCTACAGACCTCCTGGACCACGCGCCACGTTCATCACTACCATCGCAGACCTCATCGCTCCCCATTCCATCGCATCCATGGACTACGTAATCCTCTGAGACCTGAGCTTCCACCTCGACAACCCCAGCGACCCCAACTCCTTCGCCCTCCTGGACAACCTTGCCAACATCAGACTGAGACAGCTTGTCACCACCCCTACCCACAAGGCTGGACATACCCTTGACCCCATCTTTGCTGGAGGACACAACATTCGCTTCAGCCACACCATGCAACCCATCTGGAGGGACCACCACTGCGTCCACTTCTCTTTCTCCAAGCCCACCGCACAAAGGCCCACACCCCGCCCCCGTGCGGGAACTTGACTAAGATCACCGAGGAGCACCTCAGCTCCACCCTCAACCGCTCTCCTCCCCCCATCACAAACGACGCCAACTCCGCGGGCAACGCACTCCACAGATGGATCACCGACTGCGCACACTCTCGCCCCCCTCCAGAACTCCGACAGACAGCGCACCACGAAAGCCACCTGGTTCACCACCTACCTCCGAGAATCCAAGCGCAGGCGCCGACGACTCGAGAAAGCTTGGAGGAACAGCAAAACCCCTGAAGCAGGCTCCGCCTACAAGACCGCCTTGACAGAACACCACCAACTTATCAGAACCATGAAGAAGAACTTCATCCAGAACAGAATACTCACCAACTCCCACAACTCTAAGGAACTCTTCAGCATCATACAAGAATTCACCAAAGCCCCCTATGAATCCTTTGACGTCCCTCCCTCCCGGGACCTCTGCATCAAACTCGGCTCCTACTTCCATCTCAAGATCCAAACTCTCTACAGCAACTTTGACGAGCAGAACCTAGACACCGACCCCACACCTCCAACCGACAAAGAAACCCACCCTACCATCACCGCCTGGACCCCTGTCACCACAGAATATGCCACCAAGACCATGAGAAGTATACACTCAGGAGCACCCACTGACCCCTGCCCACCCCACATCTTCCACAGAGCCGCCTCCACCATCGCACCCGAACTACGACATACCATCAACTGCTCCCTCGAAACAGGCATTTTCCCCGACGAATGGAAAAGCAGAGGTCAAGCCCCCTCCTCAAGAAGCCCACCGTAGACCCGACGAACCTCAAGAACTACCGACCCATCTCTCTCCTCCCCTTTGTTGCCAAAGTTACAGAGAAGATCGTCAACAACCAGCTCACCAACTTCATAGAAGCCAACCCGATCCTCGATTCTTCCCAATCCGGATTCTGCAGCAACCACAGCACGGAGACCGCCCTCCTAGCCACCACGGACGACATCCGCACCCTCCTGGACCAGGGCCACATGGCAGCCCTAATCCTACTGAACCTCTCAGCAGCCTTTGACACCGTCTCCCACTGCACACTAACCGCCAGACTCCACAACGCTGGCATCCGGGGAATCACCCTCGACTAGATTCGCTCCTTCCTCACCGGCCGAACCCAAAGAATCAGACTCCCACCCTTCTTCTCTGAACCCACAGAGATCAGCTGCGGAGTACCCCAAGGATCCTCACTCACCCCCACGCTCTTCAACATTTACATGGCCCCTCTCGCCACCATCATCAGAAAACACGGACTCAGCATAGTATCCTACCCCGATGACACCCAGCTCATCCTCTCCCTAACCAACGAATCCGACGCCACAAGACACAGATTCCAGGAAGGTATGAAAGACGTCGCCTATGAGCAACAGCTGCCTAAAGCTCAACTCAAAGAAAGCAGAAGACCTCGTCCTCGGATGCACCCCCTCAGCATGGGACAACACCTGGTGGACCACCACCCTCAGCGAACCTCCCACACCAACAGACCACGTTCGAGACCTCAGCATCATACTTGAATTCTCCCTCACTACGCACCGACAGATGCCGTATCCTCCACATGCTTCAACACCCTCTGCATCCTCCACAATACCTTCAAATGGATCCCCCCCGAATCCAGAAGGATCGTCACCCACGCGCTCATAACCAGCAGACTGGACTACGGGAAGGCCCTCTACGCCGGGATAAACAAATTTCTACTCCTCAAACTCCAGACAATCCAGAACGCCACAGCTAGACTGGTCCTTGGCATCCCACGACAACACCACATCACCCAACACCTACGAAAACTCCACTGGCTCCCCGTCGAAAAGAGAGTGATCTTCAAGCTCCTTCCTCACGCCTACAAATCCCTCCACAACATCGGACCCCAATACCTCAATGAAAGAATCTCCTTCTACGCACCCAAGAGAAACCTCCGATCCGCCGATCGTGCCTTAGCCGAAATCCCATCCATCCACAGAGCCAGAGCGGGGGGACGATCCTTCTCCTACATTGCAGCCAAGACCTGGAATGTACTCCCACATCAGACAAACCCCCACACTGCAAGCCTTCAGGAAGAGCCTTAAGACCTGGCTCTTCAAATGAGACAAAGCTGCACGGAACCCCCCCCCCCAGCACCTTGAGACCCTCGCAGGTGAGTAGTGCGCTTCACAAATCCATGATTGATTGTGGCACTTCACTACCTATCTATTAGCAGTTTTACTGGTGGTGAGCATGCAGCTATATTGTCTAATGTGATCTGGAATACATACATTTGAATGTCACAGTTTTGCACATTAAATATTGCTTTATACACATCAGTTGAATATGACAAATGTGAATAATCAGAGTATTGTACATTACGGGGCTTATTTACATGCTACTTGCATCACTTTTTTTGACGCACCGGCGGCACAGTGTACTAGCCCATACGTACAAGGGCACGCAAAGCCACCGAGTGTGGCTTTTCATGGCCTTGTAAATACGGCCCCTTTTCACGTATCACTTTGCTTGAAAGGGGCGTGCCATGGGTGTTGCTGTGGGTGTTCCCATGCAACAACCATGGATTCTGCCGCGTTCCCAGATTTACAACATTTTGTAAACCTGGGAATGCGTCTGAATCCTACGCTTCCCCAGGAGAGGCATAAGGAGATGCAACAAGGAGGAATACTTTTATTTCTCCTCGTTTTTTCCTCTTTCTATGCATGCTGCATTTTGCAGCACGCATAGAAAGAGGAAAACACAATCATCCCTGCAACACAGCCACCATTGCACCAAGGTTCAAGGGTGCCTGCGTTGGTGCATGGCAGCCAATTGTGCGCCAGCACAGGGGTAAACACAGTGATGCGTCATATTGTTGTAAATAGAATGCATCCCTGTACTTTTATAATGATGCAGCTCAGCACAGCAAGTTGGCTTGCAGCGTCACGCTGCATCATTTTGTTGTAAATTAGGCCCGAATATATTTCTTGGACACTCTTTAAAAAAAACTTTTTGTCCTCATTTGCCACAAAACACCATTCCACTTGCACCTTATCTGGGGCGTCCTGCCCTTTTGCTGGGAAATGAAAGAAAGAGGGTTCACACGGTACCACCCTCGGATTGTGAAGACCCCTTCTTCAAAGCACATTTTCTGTGAACAACCCTGCTCCTTAGAAAAGTGCCAGCCGAGGTGGAGTAGGCTTAATCATCGGACCCCTGATCTGACCTGCTTCCCTGTTGCTCAATCCACCTTAGTAAAGGTAACCAAAACTCATACCTTCTATGTCCCTCGTCCGACATATCCAATCTGGCGATGCTCTTTACAGATAGTAGCCAATCCTCATATCGTATGGGCCACCCATTGCTTACAAATTTCTCTGCGTGCCAGTAATATTGCATAGAATACCAGCTTCGCATGGTTTTTGCCAATTTTTAGCTGCCGGTCCAAACATCCAAAAATAATCAGCAAAACGCTTACCTTAATTTGGATCTTCAGACTATTAGACAAGGCTCTACTCACACCCTCCCAGAATATCTGGATCTTTGGGCAATGCAAAAACATATGCACTTCGTCTTCTTTCATGCTGCCGCATTTCGGACAAGCCACCTCACCTCCCTTTCCAAATTTCGAGAGTCTTTGTGGGGTCCAGTAAGCCCTGTGGATGGTGAAAAGATGATTTCTCCTTAAATAGGCAGGTTTTACTATTTTGTACATCATAGACATAGATACTTGCTATTGGTACTCCAGTGAGGACTCCGGCAGGCATTCCCCCCACAACTCCACCGGCAAGGTAAATTCTCTGTCTTCCAGATCGATCATCAGCCAGTACCACACAGCAATTTCTTTCTTCACCACAGTCCCCAACATCAATCTTTCTTCAAGTTCATTCTGATCACCTACTATTGTGCCTGGAGATTGGTACCAGCTCTGTATCTGGAGGAACTTGAACCTTGAGACCTTATGATCCGTCTTTTGTTTACACATCTCCCAAGTTATCATGTGTCCCTCTTGCATTAAATGTTCCCATCTTGGTATACCGGCCTCATGTAATGGTATCGCCAGCATGTCCCATGTCCATTCTGGAGAGTCCGGAGAATCCCAAATGGGGGTTAGATGACTGAAGTACGGAAGTTTTAGAGTTTTTTTAATCCTATACCATGTCTCAGCCATGCCCCATAGAATTTTCAGCCCGACCTTCTTGAAATACTTAGGATCTGCATATTTGTGCATAAAGCCACATTCCCCTCCTTCCTCCTGCTTTAGCATCACCGCCAGTAGCCTCCCAATCTCTGAACTTGTGGGTCTGTCTAACAACATCTTCCCATTCTTTAACAAGAATGCCCAGGAGTAAAATAGCAAGTCTGGTAGTGCTAGCCCCCCTTTTTCCATCCTCCTTCTCAACTTCTTGCAAGCTATCCGCGGCCCTTTGGAAGACCAGATAAAGCTGCTAATCTGGCTTTGCAGCTTCGCGAACCACTCCTTCTTAAAGGGTAAAGGAATTGAATCAAATATGAAGGTAAACTTGTGGAGGACCATCATCTTTACCAGGTTAGCTCGGCTGAATAAAGTGAGTGGAAGATATGACCAGTTTCTCAACAAAGCACCCACTTCCTTCCTAACTTTTTCAAAGTTTTCCTTGGTTAGCTTGGTGATATCTTGAGTGATCTTAACCCCTATGTATCTCATTTCCCTTTTAGCCTTCTCGTCCCCTACCTCTTTGTTCCAAGCCATTATCTCTGTCTTCTCTTCATTGATGTCATAGCCAGAGATCGTCCCAAAGTCTGCCGTTAGTGTCATAACGCGACTCAGAGTCCTCTGTAGGTGAGTCGCATAAATTAGAAGGTCATCTGCATATAAGCCTAATTTCTTCCCCCAGCCTTCGTATTGAAATGGTAAAATATCTGGGTCATTCCTGATTTTCCTTGCTAGTGGTTCCATATATAGATCGAACAGTAGTGGTGACAAGGGGCAACCTTGCCTCGTACCCCTGGTGATCCGAACGGAGTTTGTCAAGAAGCCGTTGACCAGCACCCTAGCTTCTGGTGTGGCATAAATTCCTGACAGGGCCTTGCAAACATTTGTCCCCAGGTTGAGAGACTTCACCGCGGCTTGTAAGAAGACCCAGTTCACCCGGTCGAATGCTTTAGTAGCATCTAACGCCACTACCGCAAGTGGGAGCTCATATGCAGTAGCCAAATCTATAGAGCCGATAAGCATGTAAGTCAGCTCTTTTAAAGATCTTCCCCGTATAAACCCCTTTTGATCTTCATGTACAAGCTCGGACATAACCCCATTGAGTCTTCCTGCCATAATTTTCGCGAAGAACTTATAATCGCAATTTAAGAGCGATATTGGCCTATACGAGTCACAGTTCGTGGGGCATTTCCCTGGTTTCACAATTAATGTGATGATAGCCCCTTTCCACGATTCAGGCATTTTAGCTCCTGTCATAAACAGCTCATTAAAGATTTCGATTAGGATAGGTGTTAACGTGCTGGCCAAGACTTTGTAGACTTCATGAAGCAGACCATCCGGTCCAGGTGCTTTCCCTTTCTCGCCCTCCCCAATTGCCTGTTCTACTTTCCTCATGTTTATCCTTTCATTCAGCTTCTAGCTTTTATCGTTCGTTAAGTCTTCAACACAGTCCCGCTTCAGCCAAGCCATCGCCTCTTCTTCTGAGATTTGCAGCTCTTCCTGGTACACTTTTCAGAAATATCTGAAAAAGGCTTGCTCAATTCCCTTGTTATCTCCTAGTAGGGTCCCTGTTTGCTCACACCTAACCTGTTTTACCCTGTTTCTCACTTGATCGTTTTTGGCTTTCCATGCCAGCAACTTACTGCATCCTTCACCATATTCAAAGTGGGCCAACCGACTGACCCCCCCATCTCTTCAATCAATCAATCAATCAATCAATCAGGGGTTTGTAAGCGCGCTACTCACCCGTGAGGGTCTCAAGGCGCTGGGGGGGGGGGGTGGGAGCAGCTCCGGTTCAGTCGAAGAGCCAGGTCTTTAGGCTCTTCCTGAAGGTGTGCAGGGTCGGGGAGCGCCTGATGTTGACTGGGAGCTCGTTCCAGGTCTTGGCTGCGATGTAGGAGAAGGATCTCCTGCCTGCTCTGGTTCTGTGGATGCGTGGGGTCTCTACCAGGGCAAGATCGGCGGAGAGGAGGTTTCTTTTGGGTACGTGGAAGGAGACTCTATCGTTGAGGTACTTGGGGCCGATGTTGTGGAGGGATTTGTAGGCATGGGTGAGAAGTTTGAAGGTCACTCTCTTCTCGACGGGGAGCCAGTGGAGGACTCGTAGGTGTTGGGTCATGTGTTCGTGCCGTGGTGTCCCGAGGATGAGTCTGGCCGCAGCGTTCTGGATGGTTTGGAGCTTGTGTAGGAGGGTTCTGTTGATTCCGGCGTAGAGGGCGTTGCCGTAATCCAGTCTGCTGGTTACGGGTGCGTGGGTGACGGTCTTTCTAACCCTGTCTTGTAAAACTGCGGTTAACTTTGATTTTACTTCTGTTATTTCCAATAGTAAGACTTCTCGGTACCCCAGGCTTATTCTTGGGTTGACCAACTCCTTTTCTAGTGTCCGCACTTGCTCTTCTAATATTCCAACTTCTTTGTGGTACAGCCTCCTTTTTGTCACCGCTAAAGCACCTAATCTGCCTCTCAAATAGGCCTTATATGCATCCCAAACTATTCCTATCGAGGAGGATCCCAGATTGCTTTCAAAGAACTTTTTCGTCTCCCTATTTAATACCTCTATGGCTTCCTCCTCTAATAGGATTGTGCAGTCCATAGTTTCTTGGACACTCTTAATGAAGCAGTTGTACTCATGTACTCATGTCTCTGCCAGAAGTTAACCAAATTTCCAAAATACAGAGGACTAGCAATGAGCTATTTTCCCATAAAAGATGCATGGGACACGAAGCAGGGGCTGTCCAGAAGACCATCACCTCAGCCTCAAGAGGAACAGGTGCGAGCAGTACTGCAAACCCAGAAAAAGCATAGCAAAGAAATGGTACCAACCTGTCCTACCACAGTCCAAAGTAAAGTCCTGCAAAACCGGCAGTGAGTTAAGATGCTGCACATCTTCCACAGACAGGGTATGTACATGGTATCTAGTTAATGGTGATCTTCGTATGGTTGACTGAGTCTCCCCTAATACTTGACAACTGCCATGAGTGCACCAGTCTCAGGACCCTGACCACCACACCCACGCCAATCAGATAAACACTTAGGGATGATTACAAGTGCCCTTATGTTGAATCAGATAATAATCGAACCCATTAAAATATCAATGGATCATAACACCAAAATCTGCATATTTAACACTTTATCGGTTATTTAATTCCCGTTAAATTCTGGAAGGTGTGATCTGGGTGTGAAAACTATATTGCACCAGGGGCCGTATTACAGTAAATGTGCATTTTCATTGTTTGAGCAGGGTGCACCTTTAAAAATGTGCATCCGGCGCAACAATGAATGTACCATGAATGTGCTGCCCCCAGGGCCCTGGGGGCAGCGCATTCCTGTGAAAAACAGAGCGGCTGCTTTACATAAGTGTAATATCCAAATGGAAAGATATAGTTCGTTAAAGTTTGGTGTCTCTGGAATCCTAATTTAAAATTCTAACTTATGGTGAAGCCAGATTTCAAATAACAATTCTGAAAAGGTCACTTTTAGAAAGTTGGCATTTTCTTGCCTTAGCCATTTGGTACCTGCAGCCTGGCTCTGGTCACATGCCTGGGTGTAGTTGGCAGTTGGGCTTTGTGTATTCCTCCTAGACAGCCACACACAATGGGAGCTTATGTGTGACTGAGTGGGCCATCACTGACAGGATGAGAGGAAGGAGCAGGGCCCAGCCTTACTCACAACTGAATAGGCTGTGTCCTGTCTCTTCACAAAGGGCAATACATCCAGAAGTTACTGTTCCTACAGAGGAAAAGGAAGGAAACCTAGGTTGGGAGTGAATAATCCAGGGGAATCCTTATGATTATTATTTAGTACCCTCACACATCCAAATGGATGTCCTGCTTCACCATAGGGCCTGCTCCTTATCGGGCCGTCGCTGCAATGCCCTACGGGCCCCGCAAGAGGGTTCTTTGTCGGAGATCTTTTTAGTAGTCTGCCGTAATCATGAAGGTGTGTGTGAGGATACAGAATATGTAGGGTGGAGCGAGAGCAAATGGAGTGCCAAGTGGATTAAAATTGTCTAAGGGATACCTAATTAGTTTTAATGTTGTGGTTGACAGAGATAAAACCAATGGAATGTGGTCTAGCATGAGGGCTCAATGAACCAAGATAGACTTAATGTATATGTGAGGTTGACATGTTTGATGACTATTGGTCCAGCTGGATCCCTGGCATTTCTTCAGGACCAGAGAGATCCCTACCCTACACCCAGAGAGGGATGTGTAGTGACAGGCACTGCCCTAATAGGCAAATACCTCAATATAGAATTGTCCAACCTAAAAAGTAAGAGAGGATAAAAAGACAATATCAATACAGGTTCAAAACACATTTATTTTAATGAATTTGTAGAGAGCATGGCTGCCAGAGGGCTTCCCAGTGCTAAAAGGAATACCGACAGTGACGAGCTGAGCCAACGCCTAATTAATGTGGAAAAAGCCAGGTTTTCAGATTTTTCCTGAAGGCCAATTCGTGATGGGCGGCTCGAATTTCCAGAGGGAGGGCATTTCACAGCCTAGGTATCAGATGGGCGAAAGATCTGCCTCCCCATCTGGCTCTTTTAACTCTAGTAGTCTTAAGGAGTTGTTGATGGGTGGATCTAAGATGCCTGGAAGGGATGTACCTGGATATAAGGTTCCTCAGTTTTTCGGGCCCAGAGTTGTTAATAGCTTTACGAGCTATGCAAAGAGTTTTAAACTTTACTCTAGCCTCAATAGGCAGCCAGTGGAGCTGTTTAAGTGCTTCTTTAATGGAGATGCAGTTGGGGATCTTCAACAGAAGCCTAGCAGCTGCATTCTGTGCCACTCGCAGCCTCCTAGTGACATACTTAGGTGAACCCAGATAGAGGGAGTTTCCATAGTCCAAACACGAGATGAGGAGAGATTGTATCACCATTTTCTTCAGGTGCTCAGGGATTATATCAATGATTTTCCTTAACATCTTAAGCAGGGAAAAACATAACCCTGAGAGTTTCCTGGATTGACAATCCAGTGTCAGCGAGTCCTCCAGCCAAATCCCCAGGTTTTTTATGGCGGATTTGGCAATGGGAGGATCTCCCATGCATTTGGGCCAGTGTATCAGAGGTGAGCGGATGCCCGGATCTTCGAGCAACATGAGCTCCGTTTTCCCCCCTTTCAGCTTCAGGCAGCTGTTGGACATCCAACTCACCACTCTCTCCAGACAGATCGGTAGTTGGTTATTTCTAACTTCAGAGCCATTAGAAAAAGACACCACTAGCTGGGTGTCATCGGCGTATGACACTACCGATTTTCCAAATTCCTGTACCACCTCAGCCAACTGACGGACATAAACATTAAACAAAGTCGGACTGAGGGACGAACCCTGCGGGTTGCCACATGTGATAGGGTGGTGTTCTGAGACGCAGTCCCCTTCCATCACCTGGAAAGATCTATTATCCAGGAAGGAAGCGAGCCACTCTAAGGCTTTTCCCTGAATTCCCACTTCCCCCAATCTCGCTTTTAAAATGGTATGATCCACAGTGTCAAAGGCAGCACTGAGATCTAGCAGGAGGATGGCGGCAGACCGACCCTCGTCAAGTGTAGATTTTAACTCTTCTGTAACTGTCAGTAAGGCTGACTCAGTGCTGTATGTGGCTCGAAAACCCATCTGGGTAGGATGGAGAATATCACTGGACTCCAGGAAGTTGGTCAGGGAGTGATTAACATGCTTCTCCAGGAGTTTACCCAGGTATGGTAAAAGGGAAATGGGGCGGAGATTATTCAACATTGTCGGATCAAGGTTGGCTTTCTTTTGAAGTGGCTTGATGATAGCATGTTTCCAGGTTTTTGGAACTAGCGCCGAATCTAGGGAGAGATTGAGAAGTTCAGTCACTGAAGGTGAAAGAATATCAAGCGCGTCCAATAGGAGACGAGGGGGCACTGGGTCCAATGGAGAGCCCGATTTGATTGTCCTAAGAAGCTGTTGGACCTTCTCTTCCTCTAATCTGGGAAAATAAGCCAGGGAAGAGATAGGGGGCAGTTTAGCTGTTGTAACAGTGGTAGGTTCCCTGTTTTTTGGGAATTGATCGTATATTTCTGTCACCTTGTTGGAAAAATAGGCTGCGATGTCATTGCATCTTTTAATAGAAGTAAGAGGGGCATTTGTATTTTCGTGTGGGTTGGACCGGGTTTTTACTACCTTGAACAATTCCTTAGGGAGTTTACTGCCCGGGCTATTTTTCTCCATAAAATTTGGATTGGGCTGTCTTCATTTCATTATGGTATGATCTGATTAACAACTTGTAATCAGATTTGAGAGAGAGGTCATAGTTTTTCCTCCAGCATCTCTCTAATTTTTGCATTGTTTTTTTAGTGCAAGAAGCTGCTCATTATACCAAGGGGTGATTTTAGAGAGAGGTTTGCTATTAAAGGTTCTTTATGGTGCACAGATATTGGCGGATTGGGTAATCCAGTGTTCCCACTGCTGGTATTTCTCTTCTAGGTTCCCCGAGAGGATAGAGGATAGGGGTAGATAAGGGTAGATACTCCTTAATGTTTCAAACCGTTACTCAAGTGTCCTCATAGTAGGCACAGCATGCTTCAGAGTTGCTAAAAAAGTCACTGTCCAGTGGTAAGTGCTCATACATTCAGCAGGCAAGTGAGCACGTGCAAAAACTTAAAAAACATAATGCAATAAAGACATACAACATAAAACATGGATCCGTACAGGGTAGTGATGTCCCAATAGGTGAGAGTAGGGATCTTACCCCGTTGAATCAATCTGTAAAGCCCCTTAGGTCAGAAGCAGAGCATTGCACGTTGCTGCTAAGAGACTCGAAGAAACAGGGAAGGACAGCTGTAAGGAGAAACCCTCTGGTAATATGGAGAAGTGTCCCCTGCAGAAAATGCAAAGTGAAAATGTACTCACGTGGTCCGCGACAGAGACCTCCCCCACTTCTGCTCACCTGGAACGGGAATGATCAGGGCGAACAGTGAGGTATTTATGGAGTATTGTGCTTCCATAATGATTGTCAGGTGTTCGTAATCATAAGCCTGGCGTGAGCCACCATGTTGTAAAGAGGAGTCACAGTGGAGAATACCAATAGCATGCTCAGGGGAGGTCCGTTATGGTAGTGAGGCCCGGTGCCTGCATGCGCACTGACGCATGTGGGATAAACGGACGGAAAAGTCTGAAAACAGCTGCCATATTGGGACTGTCACATTCAAGCAGCAGACACAGCCTAAAAAAGGTCCGGTTGCCGTATGGGGCCAGATACCGTGTGCGCAATGACGCACGAGTGGTGGGGAAAGAGAAAGGAGGCATCATTAAAGGTTTAAGACTGAAGAGGGGGGGTGAAAATATAATCACCTTAAAAATAGAGGCATCTGGGGGGCGTGGCCTGGCAGCGGACAAGATGGCGGTGTGAGCTGTGAGCTCCGCTGAGGCCGGGACATAAGCCCGGGAAATCCGATATTAATCCGGCAGCTGACGAGGGGGAAAGCGGTGCAGCGGTGCGGCAGGAGAGCGGCCGTAGATTACGGGGTCCGGAGAGCAGAAGCGAACAGCGGCTGCCGATCGCCGACCGAGTGAAATAAGGGGTCTGCGGCGGCGCCGGAGCTCCTGAGCGCCAGAGCGGAGAGGAGGAGCCTTCGGAGCCGCGCGGAACGCAGTGGAGGACATCCTTGCGGGCTCCCGAGGTGAGAGAGCTCGGGGCTCGCGCTGCAGTGAGTGACTGTGGTCCGGCGGCAGGGAATATATCCGGACAGGGCCGGCAGGCGGGGGAGAGCGCCGACTGGCGTTGCGAGTCTTCCGGCGCGAGGAGTGATGGAGGAGCGCCCACCGTGGAAGCGAGCGGCAGGGCCCAGTGAAGCAGGAGCTGCTGGGGGGGCGGCGGCTTAGTGCAAAGACAGTCTGCGGCCTGCGGGACCCCGATGCCCGGCGGTGACTTGATGAGCTGAGGCAGCCGACCCGAGGGGCATGAAGTGAGTGCGCTGTGAAGCGGCCCAGGGCACTGGCAGGAGTCGAGTTCTCGCGGAGGCGAGCCAGCATTGGTGGGACCGGGAGCGATCTACCTGCCGGAGCAAACAAGCAGTGCGGGCGCCCACTATTGGAGGCCGGGAGCGTGCCCCGCTTAGAGGTGGGTTAGCGCCGGGACTGTGTGGGGTTCTCTGAGAGCCTGGCGTATAGGGGAGGCCTTGTGGATCATTGCGCCTGGCTGGTGTGGCACGCCGAAGGGGTGCGGAGACGTGGAAGAGGCTGGGTGACGCACCGGAGTAACATCCCAGGCACCGGGAACCCGCGGGGTCCCCCAGGGGAGAGTTGGCGTTTGGGGGACCGGAGAATACACGCCCACCGGGACAGCCACGCGGTGTGGGAGATCGTCGCAGCGACCGGCACGGAGGGACAAGATAGTGGCGACAGAGCGCCGAGCGGTACTTCTTGACCCACATGATGAAGCCGAAGGGGGGGCGCCGGTCCAGACAAATAAATTGGATCGGTATGCGGTCTCGAAGCCACCGGCGACGGACGACGAAAGTGCGGGGGACAGGCCCCGGCCCCAAACCATCCTTAAGCTCCATCATGGCGGCAATACAGACACTGGGCACGACACTGGAGACCAAGATAGATAAGGTCTCCATTGAGATGAACCTCATGCGTACAGATATGAATAAGACGTCAGAGAAGGTCAAGGCCGCGGAAACGCACATTGGAGATCTGCAGTCCTCTACCAGGGGCTTAGAGGAGAAGGTCCAGCAGCTGATTAAACAACATCAACAGATGGCTCTGAAGATGGAGGATCAGGAAGGAAGGGCCCGCAGGAACAACGTTCGGGTAGTGGGGGTTCCGGAGGGAGTGGAAGGGCCCAGCATGGACCTATTCCTGGAAGAGCTCATACTGCAACACCTGAAGCCTAAGCGACTCTCTGCCCTATTCACGGTGGAAAGGGCGCACAGAGCGCCGGTCCCTCCGCCCGAAGCCGGGCGCCCCTAGAACGATCATCGCGCGGATACTCAACTATCGGGACCGCGATGCTATCCTGCAGACGGCTCGGCAGCAGGGCGATCTTCAATATGAGAACGTGACGGTGCGGTTTTCCCGGACTTCACGCTGAAGGTGCAGCAGGAGAGGAGGACATTTGATGGGGTGAAACGGACACTGAGAGACAGGGGCATCAAGTACATGATGTTCTTCCCGGCGAAACTCAAGATCATCGCAGGGGGCAAATCCTGGTTCTTCACGACCCGGCGGAGGTCCAATCGTGGCTGGACGGGCCACGGTCACAGTCAGATCCTGCAAGAGCGGAGGGGGATGGAGAGACACTCGAGATCGGTCTCCGGCATCCACCAGTGGGCATGAAGGAGGAAGTGGGCGAGATCAACGCCTCCGACGATCCAGGTCACGGAGTGTGGCGTCCTCTGGGGGCCCTGGAGGTTGACAGGAACGAGGACACTGTCTGCCACTGCCTGAGTTTGGTATCTTATAAATGGGTGCAGTGTTTATTATAGGGGAGCCGGTGCCCGCTGCACGCCTAGAGAACTTTGTTTTTTGGACTTATTGACTATTTTCAGCTGTTTAGTTTAAAATCTGGGGCTAAACGAGGCCTTACGGAGCTATTGATGGGCTAAGATACACGTCCCCAATTTCTAGTTTTTCTTTGTTTTTGTGGGCGACAGGCGCTCTGCTAGTTAGGGGATGTGGGTGGTTTTAAGCCCACGGAGCAGGGTAGCAGGGAGGGGGGTAGGATATAGTTGTTGGGTAGGACAGGGGGAGGGAGAGTAGAGGGGTTTAGTTTGGGGTTTATAATGTGTTCAATGCTTTCCAATATTTGCAAGGATGGGAGGGGTGGTGGGGGGTGGCCTGGGTGGGTTAAGGACGGGAGGGAGGCGAGGTGCATTTTCCTGATGGCTACACAGCGGGCTAAACGACTCAAGATCTTATCTTGGAATGTGAATGGCCTCGGAGATAGGATTAAGAGAACCATGGTACTTCAGTATCTCCATCGCCACACCCGGATATAGTTCTCCTCCAGGAGACACATTTGAAAGGAAATAACTATCTGGCTTTGAATCGATTTGGCTATACCCTGTTGGCCCACGCGGGGTTTACTTCGGGCTCCAGGGAACAGCGATCCTGGCTAAGAAATCCCTGCCATTGGTGCCCAATCACACATGGTGCGACCCGCTGGGCCGCTATGTTGCACTCACGGGGATATGGGAGGGTCTCACCCTGAATGTATGCTCGGTATATATACCACCAAGGTTGCATGGGGCGACTTTTCCCGATCTTAGTGCATTACTGCTGGATATGCCCAATGGGACCTTGATTATGGGGGGCGATATGAATGAGATTATGTCACACGACCTTGACCGAGATTCGCCAGCGCATAGAGCCCAGGGGGCGCGCCCGCTGACAGCCTTTGTGAATGCGATGGGGTTGGTGGACCTGTGGAGGGCGCATAACCCAGACACTCAACACTTTACCCATATCTCAGCGGCACATGGCAGTGGTGCTCGCCTGGATTACGTTTTTAAACACACGACGTCGGCTGGACTATTCAGAGCAAGCAGTCATAGGGCCAGGGGCATATCAGACCATTCTCCTGTGGAGGTGTGGCTATGGGGCCCGGAGAAAGACTGGACGATACCCCCACGATTAGACCCCTATTTATTCAGGGATCATGACTTTCAGGGACGATATCAGGAGAGGACGAAACAATACTTTGAAGAAAACGTCAGGACGGTGAGATCTCACTGTGTGCTGTGGGAGGCGTACAAGACGGTGGCGAGGGATTTCGTGCAGGCTGAGGTGGGGATTAGACGTAAGGAGAGAAGGGCACAATGTGATGACCTAGAGCGAGAGATAACCCAGCTAGAATTGGGAGCGGACCCAGGATCTGGAGGTGGGACGGGACGTAGTCATGCCCTCCAGCTTAAACAGCGGGAGCTCAGGGATACTAGTGAGAACGCGGCACGCGCATACGCCATAGGGACGCAGAGACGTATGTACGATCTGGGGGACAAGGCCAATAAGGTTATCGCGTGGCTTGAGAAGCGAGATAAGTGTAGGAACTGGGTCGCAGGCATTCAACCAAGAGAGGGTACAGGAACATTGGCTGGGGAGGAGATTGTGGAGGCTTTTGCGCAATATTATGAAGAGATCTACCAGTCACGGACTGACCGCCGGGAGGAGGAGTGCCGGGAGTTTCTAAGAGACATAGAGGTACCAGTTCTTGGCCAAAGCGAGCGAGATGCAGCGGACCTAGACTTGACGGTAGAAGAAGTTGAGGGTGCCATGAGGGATTTACAGGCCGGGAAAGCGGCGGGCCTAACGGGTTTCCAGCGGAGAGTTTTAAGTGCGTGACGGGAGCGGTTGCACCGTACATGCTAAAGATGTTTAACGAGGCGCTGCTGGCCGGCCAACTGCCGGAGGATCTTAGAATTGCGACCATCGTTGTGATCCCTAAAGAGGGCAAACCGCGGGACTTATGCAGTTCATACCGACCGATATCCCTGATGAACTTTGAGACCAAAGTACTGGCAAAGATATTGGCCAATCGGCTGGGCCCGAACCTCCTGGAGCTAATACATCCGGACCAATCCGGCTTTATGCCCTATAGGAGCACTCGGCTGAATCTTCGTCGCCTCTATGGGGTCATGCACATGGTATCGCAGCGCCCTGATACGCCGGCCGCCCTCCTGTCCCTCGATGCCCACATGGCCTTCGATAGTATGGAGTGGGACTACCTATTTGCGGTCCTGGATAAGTTTGGCTTTGGGTCGAAATTCCGGGCATGGGTTCGGCTCCTTTACACGGGGCCGAGGGCGCGAGTGAGGGTGAACGGGTCCGTTTCCAGGATTTTGGGCTGCACAGGGGCACGCGACAGGGATGCCCTCTTTCCCCGATCCTTTTGCGATTGCGCTGGAGCCGCTGGCGTCTTGGGTGAGGGGAGATCCGGTGGTTAGGGGCATTGATTTTGGGGGAGGATGGGAGGAGCGTATCTCCCTCTATGCCGATGACGTCTTGTTATATGCACATCGCCCCCGGCAGACTTTCCATAGACTCCTGCACATTCTGAGATCTTTTGGAGAATACTCGGGCTACCGTATTAATTGGGGTAAGTCCCTGGTGTTTGTGCTAACGGGCGAGCCCCCAGCGCTGACATCGGAATGTAGGGACCTGACGTGTAAAACGGAATTCAAATACTTGGGTATCTGGATCACGAAATCTGAGGCTGCCTTCATGCGTCTTAATGTCCTCTCACAGTTGGATAGGGTGAAGGAAGATGTCCTACACTGGCGCGGGCTGCCGGTCTCGCTTATGGGGCGCGCTGTATTGTTTAAAATGATGGCTCTCCCGCGCCTCCTGTATGTACTGCAGAATACTCCTTTCTTGGTACCGGAGAGGTTCTTTCGTTCCATAGAGGCGGAGCAGCGTACATTGTTGTGGGGAGGTGGGAGCCCCAGGATTGCCCTGAGAAAGTTACAACGGGGGATATATGAGGGGGGACTGGCTGTGCCAGACCTGCGAAGCTACTACTGGGCCGCGCAACTTGTAAATATTAATGGGTGGGTTTTCTCCCCCACTGAGGAGCCGGCGTATCGGGTGGATCGGATGGCATTGGGGAAGGGCGGGTATCTCGCAGCCCTCTATTCCAAGAGGAGGGGAGTGTCTGCACGCCCGCCTCATACTGAGACAGTGATAGGCATATGGCGTAAGGCGACCAGGATGACGGGGTGGGAGGCCAGACACACTGAACAGACACCGCTGTGGCACGGGGATTTTCTCTCGGAGGTTGCGAACCTGCGAGGTCTTCACGGCTGGAGCAATATTGGCATAGATTTATTGGGTGATATCTGGAAAAATGGCGAGATGATTCCCTTCGCCACCATGCAGGCGGAATATCAGATGGGGGAGGGGAATACTTCCGATACCTCCAGGTCCGGCATGCTTTGCGGCGCCATGTGCAGGAGGGGAGAGATTGGCTGAATACACCCCGCTGGAGGATAGACTGCTACTCGACCCCATGATCGACAAGGCTATATCGCTTACCTATAAAAAACTTATGAACAACGCGCCGGATCCCCTGGGGCCACTGCGGGAAACTTGGGAGTCAGATGTGGGCATACTCGAGGACGATGACTGGTTAGAGGCCCTACAAAGTCCAAGGGAGATAGCAATCAGGGCCCGATTTAGACTGATCCAGCTCCGCATCCTGCACCGTTCTTATGTACCGCGAACTGTACAACATCGTATTGGTTACTGTGAATCTGATAAGTGTCTGCGGGGGTGTAATGAGACTGGGACGTTCTTTCATATTATGTGGGAGTGCCCCTTGATACAGAACTATTGGACGAAAGTTGCCCAGGTCATGTCAGTGGTGGTGGGGTCCACGGTCCCGCTGGATGCCAGGTGGTTTGTCCTGGGAGTGACCGGGGAGGTGGTTTGGCCCAAGTGGGAGACAATTTGGCTCGCACTAGCAGGTATAGTGGCAAAGCGAAATATAGCCAGACTATGGGGTGCGAGAGAGGTGCCTTCTGTGGGAGGCTGGAAAAAAGATCTCGACTGGTGCCAACGGGCGGAGCGGGTGGTGTATCAGAGCAGAGGTTGCCCGCGCAAATGGGAAAAGATTTGGGGGGCTTGGATGGGGTATAGGGGGATTTATGGTCAGATTGAAGGGAATATATACTAGACTAGGGTGGGTTCTGGGGCTGGAGGGGGTTACAGGGAGGTCTGAGGGAATGTACGTTTTGATTTACCTTTTGTACTAGGAACTGCTGACCCACTGCTGAATAATTGATAATTGGAATGGAAAGCATTTATGTTGTTGTTTACAATAAAAAGATGTTTTAAAAAAAAAAATAGAGGCATCCAAAAAGAGGGAAATGCCTCATCATAGATGACCAGTCAAATAGAGGTAAAATTGTATGCATAGTATGGGCACTAACAAACCAAATTGTAAATGCCCCAGACGAATGATAGTCAAGAAAAATTCTTATATTTATGCAAATGCTAGGATCACATATAACAGTACTGGGTACTCAGCAACCAACATGAGGAAACCCAGATGAAGGTTAATAAAGAGATTCCCTCTATAGTATATAGGCTCATAGGTAACATCACTGACATGTGTGGTGTTAGAGAGGATGTAAGCAGTTGGAAAATATATCTTTAGTGAGTTAGCTGTTCGGAAGTAACAGTATGTCTGTGGGAGAGATCACATACTCCAGGCGGTTACACCTCACACCATAGTATTTCATCATTGAGTCTCTGGGTACTGGAAGAGAGACGGAACACCCCTTGCTGTTCTCTTCTGAATAGTGTTGAGCTACTCCACTGGTCATTAGCCTCCAATATAGTCCACCTAAGGTCATCAGGGGCACCTAAGCTAGTGAAGGAGGATGTTTTATGTTGCCGGTTCCAACATTGCCCCAGAAGTTCACCCTTGACCCAAGAAGTGATTCCCTTTATGTAGTGTAGCAGTAACCTCCAATTATTAATTCTTTTGCAGTGCTTGGTCTGAAATTGTGGAACTCTCTTCCCAAATCCCTTAGGGACAGTACCTCCCTTCTTGTGCTCTGCAAAGATTTGAAGACATGGCTCTTCTAAGTAGATAGTTCTCTTGTTTCATCATGCTAAGTGCCGGGAAACCCTTAGGAGTAGCTGTGCGCTTTACAAAACTATAAAAAAAAATATATATATATATGTTTCTTCCATAGCCTTTCCTCCTGACTTCTCCTATCTGTGTTGCTTTACATTCCATTGTCCTACTTTCCTTTAAACTCTGACAGTCATCTGCAGCGAGCTCTGTCATTAACGGTAGTGGGTGCAGGGTAAGGCTGGAGGTTATGCCCTGTGATTAGAGTGTAATGTGCATCGGTGAAGGTCATGCACAATAGGTCTGGGCTACAAGGAATGGGCATGGGTCGAGGCTGAAGACCATAGTCTGTATCCAAGGGTACAACACCAAATTGAGGTTATGTGCAGTGCGCATTGAGGCCAAGAAGAGTGAGCACATGGCATGACTGTAGGTCAAGCCCTTGACAAGAAACTGATATGCACAAAGTATGTGTGCAGTAGGCCGTGGGGTGTAATTTAGCTATTACCGACATCTAAAGCCACTGCACATGACCAAAGGCAGAGTGCACATTGGACTTTACATGTAAGGGGAGTGAGTGCAGTACACTAGTGAGAACAGGAACGAGGAATGAGAACAGGGTGCAGCCGAAGTCCATTAACTTCATCTAAGGCACTGTGCACAAACAAACATCATTCTAGGTGTGTGGACTCTGCAGTAAAGGAGAGTGAACGACGGATATGGCCTGCATTCACACTTTAGGACCACAGTGTGCTGGAAATGGCCACGTGCCTTTACCTAAACTCTGTGAGCCTGTCTCAGAAACAAATATTTGCATCTGTAATGTTATCTATAACATTGACTACACAGATGCATAAAACCCCGACTTCAATAAAGTCAGAAAAACATTGTGTGGAATAGCATCAGTGCAGAATTCTACAAAGTCCCACCCACAATTTTCATAAATAGAAAGTGAGACATTTGACACCTATTTTGCATTTGTAACGTTATGTGTTAACAAAATATGCAATCAGGAGTAATATTGCATTCACACCACCGGATGTGTGCTGCAACATTACAAATGGAGAGTTGAGGAACCCTGATACCTCCAACCCCAATCACACTCACCAGATCAAATACCCATACACATGAATGCGCCTTTCCCTCTTCAGTTTCATTAGCACATTGTACAAGAGATAAATTCTCAAGATTCAGATAACACAAATCGGAAGAGAAACTTCACTGAGTGCTAGGCAGACACTATGGTGATCTATACGGAAGACCAACATTGGGAACTTTTGGGATTACCACTGCACACTTATGGAGGAGAACTAAACATGAATATAAGTGGTAACTGCTTGGCCTGGTGTGGACCTGGATCACATTCCATGCTGTCTGGCAGCAGTCCGTCATCAATATAATGCACAGCAAGGTGCTGTATGGCTTGTGTGTTCCAGAGGCGACAGTCAAAAGACTAGTTATGGGTAAAAAAATGTTTGTTCTTTGCAAAGTATTAATGTATATATATGTTACATGTTATTTCTGTAGGGCGAAGCTAGTGTTGGAGCTTGTTCCCAGTCAAACAGTTACCTCCAGAGGAGCGACCTTTCTAGAAGCACGAGAGGCAAAGGGAGAAAACTATCACTTGTGAACATCTCATTTTAGTGCAACCAATGTGACCACACAATAATCTACTCAACAACTTAATTGGAGTTTAGTAGGGCATAATTATAAATTTAGAAACAAATCAATGTAGACCAATCTCAACATAATCATATAGAAGTACAGAAAGACCAAGATAATACCAAATCTCCTGAAGAGATTTACCCTATATAATACAAAACAGACGACTAACTCTATGACGATGATGCAGATGATCAGGAAAAATAATTGAGTATTAAATTTCATCTGATGATTCTCCAAAGTAAGCATGAGCAAGCTATCTCTCCCTACACTGCCTTAAAAGGGCAACCCTAAGCTAAAGAGCATTCGGTAAGGGTAAAATCAGAAAGGTGTCAGCTGTCGGAGTCTTCAGTAGAAGGCACTCCAACCATGGGTCAAGTAGCATAAAGTCATACAAGCAGAACCATAGGTCTGCTCCCTGTGAAAACCTAAGATGACTCTCTTGTCCCTCACTTCGTTCAGCATAAAATATCAATTGCAGTCAGAGTAGACAATCTCACGTGATCTTTGCCAGTGAATTTCCATAGCTCGAGTACAACTGGATACTTTCACCACCTTTCCCACGTCCTAGGTCATTCCTCTCCTCTCCCATGAGAACTCTCCTCTTTGCTTGTTACCGCACTTCTCCTAGCCAACTTCGTCTTCTCATACCTTGCTATCTAAAGAAAATAAAACCCTCCTATGCTTAACTAATGCGGCTTTCTCTCTCCATACCTGCAGTGGAAACAAAATACCATTACACACATTCTACATTGAAGGTTAAATACGAATTACATGTTAAACTCTAAACGTGAGCATGGACCAAACTATTTCTCGAGGCCCATTCTAGACAATTCTAGTAGTGCACACGGTTACAGAATGTGTGCACATTTCTAAACACACAATAAATGCAGCTCCTTAATACATGTATAACTTGTAAAGAATTGCGAAGATATCATTCTAAATGCACCTGCATGAAATAAATTCTCGTTACATGTATAAATGCTTAAACATTAGTTTACACATATGCAAATGTAATAAACTCAAAATGGGACACATCTATGTTCACTTATCTTATCACACTAATATGCAAGTGTCACATAAACCCTTATTAATCACTTTCTATACACGAGTATGTAATGTGGAATCCTTTAAAAATGAAATACTCCACTCCCTTTAGTAACGTTAATTACACAGAATATATTCGAGTGCTGACTACGCATGAATAGGATGCACTCCTACAATATATCAGAGGGGATCAAGATTACACTTCTCCATTAGCTAAAAGGCAGAGGCGCACTGTACATGGTCAAGGGCAAGCTTAAAGTCAAAACGTAATAGGAGAGGAAGCTGAGCAACGGACACAACGGACCCAAACGAAGCAGCCAGCAACCTCGCCAAGTGGCTGACCGCCTGCGCCGACGACCTCGCACCACTAAAAAACCCTCCCAGCAGACCCGGAAGCAAGAAAACCCCTTGGTTCACCAACGAACTCAAGGAATCCAAGAAGAACTGCCGCACTCTCGAGAAAACCTGGCGACTCGACCAGACCACAGACAACAGGACCGCCCTCAAGCACGCCACCCGCAAACACCACCAGCTGATCCGTGCCACCAAGAAGTCGGCACTCAAAGAACGACTGGACAACAACGCCCATGACAGCAAGGAACTTTTCAGCATCGTCAAAGAGTTCTCCAACCCCAGCGCCGGAAACAACGACATCACCCCCTCGCAAGACCTCTGCAACTCACTCTCCGCGTTCTTCCACCGCAAGATCACCGACATACACAACAGCTTCAACGCACAAACAACGCACCCTACCGCCGAACCAATGCCCGCCACCACCACCCTCTGCAACTGGACCCCGATCAACACCGAAGACACCACCCGCACGATGAACTCCATCCACTCCGGATCACCAACCGACCCCTGCCCACACCACGTCTTCAACAAAGCCGACGCCACCATCGCACCCCATCTCCGGGACATCATCAACTCCTCCTTCCGCACCGCCACCTTCCCGGAGAGCTGGAAGCACGCCGAGCTTACCGCCCTCCTGAAGAAACCAACGGCGGACCCCACCGACCTCAAGAACTACCGCCCCATCTCGCTCCTTCCGTTTCCGGCCAAAGTCATCGAGAAGACCGTCAACAGACAGCTTGCCGCCTTCCTCGAGACGAATGGATCCCTCGACCCCTCGCAGTCCGGGTTTCGGGCCAACCACAGCACCGAGACCGCCCTTATCGCAGCCACCGACGACATCAGAACCCTAACCGACAACGGGGAAACAGCTGCCCTCATCCTCCTGGACCTCTCCGCGGCGTTCGACACCGTCTGCCACCGCACCCTAGTGAAGCGCCTCAGCAACATCGGAATCCGAGAGAAAGCACTGGAATGGATCATCTCGTTCCTCGCCGGAAGAACCCAGAGAGTCCGCCTCTCCCCGTTCAGATCCGAAGCCACCGAAGTCATCTGCGGCGTTCCACAAGGATCCTCACTCAGCCCGACCCTCTTCAACGTCTACATGAGCCCCCTCGCAGCCATCGCACGCCGACACAACCTCAACATCATCTCCTACGCCGACGACACCCAGCTGATCCTCTCCCTCACCAACGACCCCACTACCGCCAGAGCCAACCTGCACGACGGGATGAGAGACGTCGCCGACTGGATGAGGAACAGCCGCCTTAAACTGAACTCAGACAAGACGGAAGTCCTCATCCTGGGCTCATCACCCTCCGCCTGGGACGACTCCTGGTGGCCCCCGGCCCTGGGCACCGCACCCAAGCCAACGGACCACGCACGCAACCTGGGCTTCATCCTGGACTCCTCCCTATCAATGACCAAACAAGTCAACGCCGTCTCATCTTCATGCTTCAACACCCTGCGCATGCTCCGCAAGATCTTCAGATGGATCCCCACTGAAACCAGGAAGACCGTCACCCAGGCACTCGTCACCAGCCGACTGGACTATGGGAACACCCTCTACGCCGGAACCACAGCCAAACTTCAAAAGAGACTCCAGCGCATCCAGAACGCCTCCGCACGACTCATCCTGGACATCCCCCGACACAGCCACATCACCGTACACCTGAAAGACCTGCACTGGCTCCCCGTCAGCAAGAGAATCACGTTCAGACTCCTCACCCACGCACACAAGGCCCTCCACGACCTGGGCCCAAAGTACCTCAACGACCGCATGTCCTTCTACACGCCCACACGCCAGCTACGATCAACCAGCCACGCCCTCGCCACCGTACCACGCATCCGCAGAACCACCGCCGGAGGAAGATCCTTCTCCTACCTGGCGGCCAAGACCTGGAACTCCCTCCCCACTCACCTTCGGCGAACCCAGGACCATCTCGCCTTCAGGAAGCAGCTCAAGACCTGGCTGTTCGAGCAGTAACTTACCCCCTCCCCCAGCGCCTTGAGACCCTCCCGGGTGAGTAGCGCGCTCTATAAATGCCGTGATTGATTGATTGATTGAGTGGTGGACAGTTAATGCATTGTGATGTGGTGTTCTTTAAAGAGCTGAGTTGTCAACTCTTTCGAAATTGGAGCAGGGTCCAAGTGATCCTGATGGTTAAGGTGATGTTGTTCCAGATCCTGGGTTACACTTCTTAGGCCCTGATTACAAGTGCAGGGCTACATTCTGATCACTGTGCAAACATGTGTTTGCACAGGGATCGGAATTATCGGTTGTGCGATAATTATCACAACCTAGCAGTTTTCCATTGATACATTCTGGCAGGTCACACCTGGCAAAAGTTATTGCAGGAAAAGGCCAGGAAAAAAGGCAAAAAATAAAGAATTTGGTGTGTTAAAAAGCGATTTTACATGCTATGCCTCATTTACAAGATAAAAAGGCGGAATAGAAGGTATTTACCACACATGTTAAATACCTCACTCCGGGGGTAATAGTTTTTACCATGTGTGGTAAATAACTTACTTATTCCACCAAACTTGTAAAGAATGATGCCTGTAGTTTGCAGTCTGTGGAATTCTGGCTGTGGAAATGACAAGAACCACCAGAGATGGTGAGCTTGTCTGCAAGATAAATGGGGTGCTGGTTGTGATAGCTTTGTAAATGTTGCAACTGGTTTTGAAGATGGTGCGGACTGGCAAGGTACGCCAATGACTTTCCATCTAAATGGGGGTGTCAAAGCATCACAACATGTCCATGACGCATCCTCACTAACACCTTTAAACACCCTTAAACCACTAAACCCGGTTTCCACCTGTTTGCATGTAGCCACACACACCTAATGTATCACGCTTATCACTGCAAATCTTAACTTTCTACTCCCATCGGTTCCAGAGCTATCCAATATACATTAGATGTGTCACCATGATACAACCTGGACTCGACATATGACCTATCTCATGACACCGCCAGGTAGGTCTTTTGGTCTTATAGCATCACAAAGTTAAGAAATATCTTAATTCCCTTCATCACATTCCCATGTTGTCTTCCCAGTCCATCACTTTTCTCCCTCCACGTGATATTTTGCATCATATATGTTATGCATAAACTTCTATCAATATGCAACTGTAAGGTGTATTGCATGCATACATGCCCTGATTGGTCTCCTATTACAGCTCCAGTATTACAAAATTCCTTGCAACCCGTCTCCACCACCACCGTTCTTGTTGTTGCTGTGGGGCCAATGTGACATATTATATAGGCTACCTCTGACACAGAACCGGGTACGTGTTTGCCACCATATCTCATTTCAACTGCATACATCCATTTTAGTTACCCAAATGATGTTGACATTTTTTGTTATATGGTAAAAAGGTGCACCCCATGACTCATTTTTGGCATTTTAATAATGAGGTATCTCTACTATAAACACAAAACTTTCCAGCTGCTTACTTATTCCAAAGCTAAAGTCTCAAAATGGCCCTGATCCTGTAAAACACTACCAGTGGATATGTGAAGGCGTTGATATTGAGACAGGGCATACAGACCAACATGTGGCCAAGATGGGTAGCAAGCTATCTTCTATTTCATCTTCACAAACAATGCTTTTCGAGCAAACTGTCCCCAACATTGCCACTTACATCACTGCAATGTTACTTTCATGCTTTTATACACCACATATGGCACTTATTAAATCAATGACTTAGGGTATGCTTAGTCTGCACTCCCATCGCAACTTTGTCTGGCCTCAAACATGTACCAAAGTTCGTCCTTCTTTAAGGGGTGTTTCGTGGCAAGGTGAGGTTGTCAAAGATTGTTGCTGATGTGCAGATTTAGGTGACAAATTATTTGTGTGGATTAGTAATTTTAATGGTGCATATGACCGTGCCCGATGAAAGAATGATTTTGCACTTAAAAAAATATAATTATTTCATTTAGAAGAGTGATAAATAATGCAGTATAGTTATGCCACATATTGGTGTGAGGTCCAAGTTAATTAAACTGGATGCAGTTTCTGGTGTTCTGCTCACCTTTCTCCTGCTTATTCCCCCTCCCAACCAGCTACCTGCTGCGAGTCTTCTCTCTCCACAGTTTCCGTGGAACACAGAACGCTATGACACAAATAGACTAATGTATTAGAAAGCATTTATTGGACTGAAAATTTCCATCGTGTACCTGGTGTATCATTTTGAAGCATTTACACTGGAAATTCTGATGCAGGTCTACAGAAGAACGTGATTTTATTAGCTATTGTTAATGAAATGTTTCATATTATGTTGGGCAGATCTGGAGTGCAGTTGCTGAGGAAGCAAGCAGAAGATTTCTCTTACCTTAGGAAATGAGTTAGTGCTAAGAATCCTTTAGATTTACAAAATTGTTTTTGATTTGCCATTGCGATCTAACCATGACCATACCATGCTGAATATGCAGTTTTATTGATAAATATACATAAATTGTGCATAGAACCCCATTGTTTTTGATGGATCTGGGGCGACTTTCCCTTTTCCTCCCGAGACTCTGTTATTTTGAGATTTTCCTTTCCACACTTACGATGCTGTCAGTACTTCTTTGACACTCAGTTTGACACTGAGAATTTAGAGAAATTCTTATTGTGTAACTAGGGTTTTCATTATGATTTGAGATTCAGTATTCTGTATCTGAGCCTTCATGGCAAATTAGGCATTTCCTCTGTAATGTTTTATTAACGATTCTGTATTAAATCTTGTTAACTTAATGTTGATCTAGAACTCAATTCTTGAGTGCTCCCAGATTCTAAATATGATTTTACTGTGCTACGTTTGAGTCATTGATGGGGAGGGTAGTGTCATACCGCTAGATCAATTAGAAAACTCACAGATCTGAACTGCCTTCGGTCAAATGTGGGATTCATACACATATTGGGGTTCAAGAGATTATTGAGGTTTGGCTCTCAGAAATTTCATTGTGACAAAGGCTGGCATCATGGTGTTTTTGGCCCAGATACTCCTTCTTCCTCTGTGTGGTCCTTGACCGCAGTGGTGCCAACGGGCCCCACATCTCTCTCCTTACGAGAGCCCAAGAGTTGGTTTCTTGTCAGACTGGACAATTTGGTCATAGGCTGAGTCCATGCTTCAACTCCTTCTCCGCCAAGTCTGTTGTGGTAGTTGCCTACACCTGGGCCATTGCTCTCTCTCTCACAAGACCCATCTTGCTTCTGGCTAACCAATCTGGCTTGGGCCATCAGGAAAAAATTAAAAACAAAAATTCTATTGATCAGATGCTTAGAGCATCATCTGCACATGAACATTACAAAAATAGCTACTTTGGCCACATATAGCAGCCACACATTACAATCACTCTGCGAATGCATATAATATGCTGCAATGTACATATACATATTACCGAAATGTACATCCAGTCCAGATGATGGTGAAAAGAGCATAGATGTCACTGGCAGCTCAAGGGTTGGCATGTGCGGCAACTTTAGAAGTATGCCATACACATATAGGTGTAATAAACACAATAAATATGCATGATATGCAGGATATTAAATGTGACAATTGTCTCCCTATTTAATCTCAGATGGGAACAACATCACACTGACATCAACAAATGAGACCTCCTGGCAGTCCAAGCCATTAGCATAAATAGACTCTTAACATGGTAGTGTGTATTGATGCCTCTGAACACATCTGCTTTACCTTTCATTTGGCAGATATAACATCTGTGTGGTCATCCTGCATTGACTAAAAATGTAGTCCACTATGACATGGGAATCAGACATACCAACACCACTAATGTGTGTACTCTACATCAGTCATTGGTCCCTGCTTTTAGCTTTTCTACCCAACGTGTCGATGTCTGATATGTTTTGCCAATAAACGATGTTAACATCATGTGCTATTGACCTCAATGGAGACTTTGTGAAAGAAGAGATTTTTTGACTTTGCGCTAGGAGTGAACAAAATTATGCAGTTGCCAGGACTTTAAAAAATATTGCATGATATCACATTGAAGATGATGGCTACGCCCTCCAATTTATGGTGAGTTGAAAGATATTCATGTTTAAAGACTAAAAGCACATCATAGGCTAATACCTGCTCCCTTCCACTGATACACCCCAGCAAATTATGATCAATTTGCACATGAACTTTTAAAGTCTTATGTTATTAAGAATTAATCTACATACAAAACTATTTACCCTTAACTGAAATAACAAAACCGTGCAGAGCTTAGAGAGGAGAAGCCTGAGTTACTAAGAAGTGATTTTCAAAAACAAGTCGCTAAATATGCACAGACTTTTAGCAAATCGAACCATATTTTGTGACCCGAACTATGTACAAATAGGTTGATTCACAAAATAACGACTCATAGAGGATCACAGAAGGACCTGTCTAACTAAGATTCATAAAGCGGGTCGCAATTTGCGACCCCCTGTCGTTTGCTGCAATAACAGCAATGGTGACCTGAAAGTGTGATTGTATTTCAAAACGGAAAACAAGGTTTTAGGATAAAGTTGTCAGTTTTGGAAAACTTCAAGTGGTACAGGCAGTGGTCCCTGTGACCACCACCTACTCCCCTCAAGGCTGCCACCTCCTATCACAAAAGAGAAGAGGCTCAAAAGGGACCCTTCTCCTTTGCGAAATAGTTACAACCTCAACTTGGGAGTCAGTAACTAATCAATGGTTTGCAACTGGAAACATGCCTTTCATGCCTTTTCCATATTGCCATTCGGTATGGGTTGCTAACCGCATGCTGCAGTTTAGAAAAACTTTTCCAAATCACAAAATGGGATTAGTACACAAGAAAAATGCATTTCACAGACGCAAACCCTGTGACCTCAAATCTGGCACCAGAAAAAAGCATCAGATCTGCCAAATCTGTTGCAGCAAATAATATTTTGTTGAGGTGTCTGAAAGTTCTAGGTAGTGTAGCGTTATTTACGTGTAAAACATAATAACAATGGGTGCATTCAATTAACGGAAACCTGTTTTAGTGCCTCATACATTAGGTATGTAGTCGGACTTGTATTTTAAACTTTACGTTCGATCCCACGGACGAATCTAGGACAGATCCTGCATCCGGGTTCTATCATTAAACCTGTGAATTCATGCCAAGAGCTTTATGGTTTCCATGACGATGGTCTAAGTAAATGGAAAAAAAACTACAGCATGATCAAGTCTAAAGGTATGTTTAAGTCAATAAAGTCTCACACAGAAAGTAGCGACATTAGTCAGTGTCAGGCTCAGGGGCGTAGCTTGGTCAGTAACATTGGGGGATGTGAGCTTCAGATTTCCCGACAATCACACTGGCATATAATGTTAAAATACATTATAGGACAAGCAGGGCACATGATATGGGCTTAAGGGGCAGCGGAAAGGGAGAGTAATGCAGATTGGTATGAGACCTAAGTGGGAGAAAGACATTATTAATGAAAAATGACCAACATGTTTTAGGACTTTGAAAACAGAGATGAGAGTGTGTGTGTGTGTGTGTGTGTGTGTATTTGTCAGTGTGCACATGCAAAAACCCCGGGTGAAATCTGACAGACACCTCGCCATACCTGACTGAAAGCATCTGAACCCAAGTATTCATCAGAAAATACATTTATTAGGTGGGATGTAGCATCCCAACCCCCCCCCCAATGCTAATCCCTTGGTAAGGCTTTGAAAATCTTGGCTTGAGACAAGGTAACATGCAGCGGCTTAGCAGGCAATATATGGTATTTACCTGCTGCCAAGTGCAGCTACTCAGAGCCTTATTTATGGCATTTTGGCATAGGGCAGCTCAGCAAGGCACCTTGCTGCGCTGCCCCACGCCAAAGTGAAAGCGCAGCAATGCACCGTATTCAAGCAATATGGTCAGTTGCTGTTCTTTCTTCCTGCGCTGGCGCCATTTGGGCAGCCTAGCGCCAACATAGGGATCCTTGCACCATGGTTGCAGGCAGGATTGCTTTTGTGCAGAAGGGGGCACCTTCCTGCACAAAAACAATCCTTTTTTAAGTTTCAAAAGTAGGTTTATTGAGCACAATTGAATATAAATCAATACTTCGTACAATTAAATATAAAAATTACATAGAGAAGAATATCAGTAATACATATTGGCTGATTTTGAAAGTCTTATTTATGACAAAAGGTAAAAAGAAAGACTTAATGCATTAAAAGGCGCAAACATATAAGGAATATAAAAAGAGAAAACTATGGTAAATAATGATAATCTCAATATGATGAAAGTCAGGGAGGCGGAGCAACTTCTTGTACCAAGGGAATGGGAGTGAAAGATTTTTTGGCGCTATCATCTAAAAACTGCCTAATAGGAGACTATAGTTGTAACCGTTTCTTAGCAAGAGACATAGAAAATACAAAGCTTGTGTCCAGTCTTTGATTATGACAAACAGCATACCACCAAGCTAAGTATGAGAGTTTAGATGTATCTTTCCAATTTCTCGCTATCTGTTGAAAAGCAACTGCTAATAACAGGTCGATGATTTGTATTTGTGATTTCTTTGTACTTCAACCGATAGACAGGCTACCCAGAAAAATGTTGGCAGGTGAAAAGGGGACTCTGGCGTGAAGTATGGTATTAATCTGAGTCCAGACTTGTCTCCAGAAATTAAGTACAAATGGACATGTGAAAAGTAAATGCTTCAAATCAGCGTGTGCAAGGGAACACGACCAACAACTATCAGAAATTTCGACATGCATTTTATGTATGATAGTCGGTGTTAAGAGAAGTCTATTGTAGATGAAGAAAAGAGTTTGTGTAGTATTTGCTGCTCTAGACGATTTTTTGATTTTAACCCATATCTTGTTCCATGAGGGAATAGACCATTGTGTATCCAGGTCACTTTCCCAGGAAAGCTCTGTTTTTGTTTTGTCTCTCTCGATGGGAGGTTGCGACAAGCGGAAATAAGTAGTAGAGGCTTTTGGTGTTATTCGGAGAAGGTTATACCATGTAGAGTCTGATAAAGGAGGTGAAGAAGTTGGGGATTGAAAATGAGTGCATGCTTCTAAAATTGCGATTCGCAGGATTAAAAGTTTGTGTTGAAATGAGGGAGGTAGTTGAAAGAGAGAACATGCGTTTGCGAAAGTAAGAAAGGTACCATTATCAAACAGTTGATGTACCCACAGTATACCTCTATCTCTCCACGTTTTCCAATAAATAGGTTTATTATTAATGAGTATGAGCTTATTATGCCGTATGGCGGAAGTGAAAAAGGTATAAATATCATGTGGGGTGGAGTGAAGGAAAGTATTCAACACTTTACATGAGTGTTTAGTAATTGGTGTGGACATTTCTTGCGGTTTACGTGTGAAGGACAGATATTCCTGGAAGGAGAAGGGAGAAAGGGATGATCTTTCAAGATCAATCCATAAAGGAGAGTCTAGAGGTGAGTCAGACACCCACTTGGATAGATGTCTTAATAGGAAGGCCTTATGATACTTAGTCAGGGAAGTTAACACCACATTCCGATTTTGGGCGTGACAATTTTTGTAGCGACATTCTAGATTTTTTGTTAAGCCACAAAAAGGATAAAAAGATGGAATTAATTTTATGAAAGAACTTTGTGGTATGGACATTGGGATATACACAAAAACAATCCTAAGAGGCGTTTCCTCTTCCTATGTGTGCTGCAGTATGCAGCACACATGGAAAGAGGAAAAAACGAGGAGAAAATAACAAATGTGATGCTTTCCCAGATTTACATCACTTTATAAATGTGGGGCAGCATCAATTTCCATGGGTGTTGCATGGGAAAACCCAAGGCAACGTCCATGGAATGCCTCCCGGCGCAGAGTAAGGTGACACAGCAATTTCTGCTGTATCGCCTTACTCATGATTTATGAGGCCACTCAAAGCTATGCAAGGCGGCTTTGCGTGGCTTCATAAATCTTTATGGGAGCCCTGCATCATGCATGTACCACTTTACGTGGTGCAAAAGTGACGCAGGGCTCTCATAAATAAGCCCCTAAGTGTGAGTTTTCTTATCAATTTACTCTATAAAAACCCTTTAACACCAATTCAGTGCAGTTTACATTTTAGATAATCTTTCATCTTCAAACCCAGAGTAACGATCTGACCCACACAATGAAATATCAAAACATCATTTTACTGGTTGTTTGTTGAGCGCAGTGTTGCCCATTGATTTTGGGACCAATTAACAAAAGTAATTTAGTTGGTAAACGCAAGTTTATGACGAAATTGCATTTTTTATGCCTTCCACAAGTTTAGAAAGGGATCCCTGGCAGGTGTGAATGCATTTACTATTGTGGATTTCCCAGCTACAAGTGCGGAGAAATCTGCAGTGGCAAATCCCACTTGAGGGGTAGGAAGTGGGACTTCCAAGGCATGGTGTATCATGGAAGATGGGGAACAACAGTGCCTAATTTGACAAAAAAAGTTGTCCCAGGACCCAAGGTATTTCACGGGAGGCCACTGCAGCTTGCACCAACCACTTATCTTGTGAGTGCTGTTAAAGGCCACTGCAAGTTTATCCTACGAAAAACCACAATCCAACAAGAGTGACAATTTCTACTGCTCCGTCTTCTAAACTTCTAAAAATGGCCTTTTCGATGGATTATTAGTTTAATTTTAATGTCCATGGAATTTTTAAACACTCTGCTGATGTGCTGTGCTCAGAAAGACAGCATCACCATGTGGTGGACTGTCAGAAATAGGTGCCAGTGTTGTGAAATAAGTACTGGTGCTGAGAAATAAGCACCGGTGCCGAGCGTTGGCAAACACCGCCACAAATTAAGCACTGAACGTATTTTTCTGGGCATTCCCAAGCTCATCTCTGATCCATTTTCACCCTGAAAATGGTTAGAAATGTACTCCAGCCAAGAGTTAGACTAGAGTAACTTCCTTTCCAGGATTAGAAACGGAACACAAGACTTTCAGACTTGCTTGGGGCTGGTGGGGAACGGTTATTTTCTCCGAAGGGAAAGATGCTGAAAACATGTACAGGGTGTTAGTGCTTTTGTACCCATTGGTTGGTGTGCATCAGGAATTCAGCATTGCAGGATCCTCAATTTTTGTAGAGAAGTTCATAGGTTAGTTGTCCAGTGTTACATAAGGTTGCAGATCAATATGGTTTTATGTTCATAGGCTGTGTGTAGTGGCTTTATTTGGGGTAAAAGGGTAAAATTTTGAAGATTTAAAGGAGGGAAGAAGGGATGAGTTACGTATTTGATGTTGGTAGCTAGTGGGGGTGTCGAAGGGACTGTAGAGGTAAGAGTGACATAGGAGGGAGTAGGGGAGATGTGATAGAAGGTGGTTTTATAAGATGGGAGGCTGTTTGGGTGCTGCATTGCATCCAAAGCGTTGTTTCTCAAGGGAGAAAAGGGCAGAGTGTATTTCAAATTATGTACCATGCCAAATTATTATTTACATCATTTACCAAGCATGAAGAGCCCTAAGGACACTGCTTGTTTTTTCAGTAATTTTTGGATAAGAAAAATAAATAAAAAGCATAAGTTGCTGCAATGTTTTCCATGTGAAAGTTAGATTACATCAACTACCTAAACATAACCTCTACATCACAGAGTAAGTACAATAGATTAATACAACAATCAATAGAGTCAGCTAGACTATTTGAAGGTAAAAATAATAAATTTATAATGTCGATGTAGGCAATGTAATGGATGCAATATAATTATAGGTCATCATTATTGGCCTTGAAATAATGACATACAACCTGTATTGATTACTCTTCTATAGGGATGCAGATCACACAGATCAAATTTCAATCACCACAAAATAAACAGTTAATTCATGTACATATATATGCATGTATGCCTATAGTTCACCCGTAACACTTTACATAAATATTGTTCTCCTGTCCCCTCAGATCTAGTGAGTGGTTTTGCAGGGGTCATCGGCCTGGGAGAGTGGAATGTCGGTGTTGGGAGAGACTTTCTACAAGGTTATCTCCTTCTGGGCAAATTTATTTGAAGTCATTCTCCCCTTTTTGCTGGATTAGTGTTGTTTGCTCTCTTGTTGCATCTTCTCCAGTCTGCATTGGACAAGTTTGAGGTTTTGCTGACTGCCGCCAAGGTACTGGCGCTCTGATCTGAGTCAATGCATGCAATGTTGAATGTTAGCTTCACCACCATGATAGTACTTCCAGCCTCCTCTGGGTATGTGTGATCCCCAAAACAGCAAAGTGCACATAATTGCAGCATGTGTATTAAATATGCTCCATTGTAGAATCTAGATAATACCCACAAACTGCACAAACAGTAGAAAATACATAGGATGGGTGTATCATTGTTGCAAACAATTACCCCAAAGGTAATTTGCCTAAATTATGACCTTCCTACACAAGTTGTGCACATTAATTCTTAGAAGAGAAAATTAGATAAAACAAGAGTCTATTACTTCACTGTTATTATGAACTTCTTTTATTCAATACAAATATGAATTTTCTCTATTATAAAACCATAACAATCACACAATGGAAAGGAACATCAATGCCATAATAGGAGTCAGCCAGAGAGGAAATTAAGTTAAAACTGGCTACAAAAAGGCTCAGACTCCAAAAATGCACATATTGGAACAATTCACAAAATCTTGTGATATTGGCTTTAACATTTTAGCTTGTTGTGGGTGAAAAGGTTGGCTTCTGGTCCCACTGACAATGCATTGATGGTTTGGCTCATACAAAGTATTTCTGCATAGGTATTCACCAGGACTAACAACATATTAAAGTACATGAATCTGTCTCTTACAGTTTACGTGTACAATAAAATACTATTTAAAGAAGGTATTGTAATTCAATTAACTTATTTTGTGTATATATGTTATGTCTTCTCTTTTCAACAGCTAGTACGCTGTAGCTCCTTACTTTCATCTTGAAAAGTTTCTATTGAGATGTGTAATGATGCATTGTTTCAGCAGATTGCTAATAATGTGTTATTTCAAAATCCAGATTAGGTAAGAAGAAGGAATTAAGAAGGCAAGAAGAGAAAAAGAAGACTGCTGTAGCACACAATATTAATACTGAGTTCACACAAAGACTTGTTCTGAGGTGTGCACTTGCCACATGGAACATTTTTGGGTGATATTTTTGTGCAGTTTGAGGACAATAGAAGATGAAGTCACTGAAGGTCTTTTGGGGCCATCTATATCTGTGCCTACCCAGACACACACATACACATACGATTGGAGTGCAATATGAACTTACATCAAGGTGGGTCAGCTGAATGAGGATGTCAAATTGGCATTTTCTGTACTAATGGTAATGAACAACTCAATAAATGCATGTGTTTAAGGGTTGGTGCAGCTGGACATTATAACATAAGTATACTAGGTGCTGAAGTTAAGCTACAGATAGTAGGGTTGCCTCATTATTGGTCCATGCAGTTTCATTAGGGTAGCAAGTCCTGCTACTGATACTGATACTCTGGTCACTGCTATTGTATGTGTTGCCTCATTTAATGTTACTATTGTTCCACGTCTGCTGCTCTTAAAAAGTGTGTTAGATCTGTCAGACTTAGGGCGGTCGTCCCCCAAACTTTGTGCCTTCTATCGTCTTGTTTTGCTGAATTAGTTTTTGTTGGACTCGGTGCACTTTATCACTGCTGAGCAATGCTTAAGTGCTTGTGCTCACTCCCTAAAACATAGTAAATTGCCTTACACCTGATTGACATATTTAATTTACATTATAAATCCCTAGTTAAGTGGTATTGTATATACCTAAGACCTGTAAATTAAATGCTACCAGTGGGCCAGCAGCACTTATTGTGCTTCTCACTTAAGTAGCCTTGTAAAACATGTTTCAGGTCTGCCATTAAAGCTTATGGGCTGGGTTAAACTGAAAATTTGACTTACCAAAATCATCCTGTTGCCAAGCCCAAACCTCCCTTTTTAATACACATATGTGTCCCCTGAGGTAGGCCCTAAACAACCAATAGGACAGGGTTAGTGTATTTAAAACTTTTAGGTTTTACATGTCCTGGTAGTGAAAAACTTCAAAATCAGTTTTTTATTAGTGTGAGGCCTACCTCTCCCATAGGATAACATTGGGTTACCTTATTAGATTTACTAAGTGATAACATTTGTTTGGGAACAGGTAGAAATATCATGTTTGGTGTCTAAGGCATTGTAATTCAAAATCCTCTTTAATGGTAAAGTCGAATTTTAACTCACAATTCTGAACATGACACTTTTAGAAAGTTGGCATTTTCTTGTCCTAACCATTTCGTGCCTGTCGCTGTCCCTGGGTCACATGACTAGGTGTCGTTGACAGTTGGCCTTCGTGTATTCCTCCCAGACAGCCACACAATAGGGGAATTGGGTGGTGGCAGGATGGGGGTACTGAGCTGTGCACAGCCCTACTTGCACTTCAAAGACACTGCCTCAGCAAACACACAAAGAACTTCACACTACCTGTTGGAAAATGGCCCTCTCTGATGGGCCACCCCAAACTTTTTGCCTTCCTCCTCTTCTTTTTCTGACCTCGTATTTATTGGCTTTCAGACTCTGACCACTGCCAACCAGTGCTAAAGTGCATGTGCTCTCTCCTCTAAACATGTTAACATTGGCTCATACCAAATTAGCATATTTAATGTACTTAAAAGTCCCTAGTAAAGTGCACTGCATGTGTCTAGGGCCTGTAAATTAAATGCTACTAGTGGGCCTGCAGCACTGATTGTGCCACCTACTTAAGTAGCCCCTTAACCTCGTCTCTGGCTGGCCACGGCAGAGCTTGTGTCTGCAGCTTTAAACTGCCATGTTGACCATGCAAATAAAACCTCTTGCAAGGCCTAAACCTTCCATTTTCATACATATACGTCACCCTGGGTTGGCCCTGGACATGGCAGAGGGCAGAGTGCAATGTATTTAAAATGTAGGACATGTGCTTTTAAGTTTTATATGTCCTAGTGGTGAAAAACTCCTAAATTTGTTTTTCACTACTCCAAGGCCTGTCTCTCCCATAGGATAACATTCGGATTACCTTATTACAGATTTTAAGGGTAATTCCCAATCGAGAAGAGATAGATTTGTTAAGTCTGGTGAGTCTAGAATCACAATTTAATATCACAACTTATGGCCACCTTCCCTGATGACTGGAAACCTGCCAAGATCAACCCCCCTGCTGAAAAAGTCGTCCGCCGACCCGACAGACCTCAAAATCTTTCGGCCCATCTCCTTGCTCCCCTTTCCAGCAAAGGTCGCTGAGAAGGCCATCGACGCCCAACTCTCCAAATTCATCGAAGTGAACCACATCCTGGACATCTCCCAATCCAGCTTCTGAAGCAATCACAGCACTGAGACCGCACTCCTCACCGCCACTGACGACATCCGCAGGCTCCTCGACCAGGGCGAAATGGCAGCCCTGATCCTGCTAGACCTCTCGACCACATTGATACAGTCTCACACCGCACACTAATCACGAGACTCCATGGCGCGGGCATCCACGGCAAGGCCCTGGACTGGATCCACTCCTTCCTCTCTGGCTGAACTCAACGAGTCAGACTACCTCCAATCCACTCCGAACCTACATAGATCAGCTGCAGAGTGCCCCAGGGCTCCTCCCTGAGCCCCACCCTCTTCAACGTCTACATGGCCTCCCTCACCGCCATCGAAAGAAACCAAGGTCTCAACATCGTCTCCTACGCTGACGAAACCCAGTTGATCCTCTCTCTCACCAACGAACCCTCAGCCGCCAGAATCAACTTCCACAGCGGGATGAAGGCTGTTTCCTCCTGGATGAAGGACAGCTGCCTCAAATTCAACTCGGACAAGACAGAAGTACTCAGGCTGGGACCCACCCCCTCTGCCTGGGACAACTCCTGGTGGCCTGCCACACTGGGATCCCCCACCCCCATGGACCACGCATGCAACCGCTGCTTCATACTGGAGTCCTCGCTCACAATGAACCTCCAGATCAACGCCGTATCCTCCTCATGCTTCTACACGCTATGCCTGCTCCAAAAGACCTTCAGATGGATCCCGACCAAAGCAAGAAAGACAGTCACCCACGCACTCATCACCAGCAGGTTCGACTACAGCAACGCACTCTATGCCGGTAAGACCCAGAAACTCCTCACGAAACTACAAAACGTTCAAAACACCGCAGCAAGACTGGTCCTCAACATCCCCTGCCAAAGTCATATTACCAAATGCCTTCATGAACTACACTGACTCCCAGTCAACAAAAGAATCACCTTCAAGCTCCTCACTTAAAACTACAAAACCCTCCACGACGCTGGACCAGCACACCTGAACCACCGCCCCACATTCCAAGTTTCTGCCAGACACCTTCGCTCCAACCGACTAGACCTTGCCTCCATTCCTCGTATCTACAAGACAAGAATCGGAGGAAGATCCTTCTCCTACCTTGCCGCCAAGACCTGGAACACCCTGCCCTTCCACCTCAGGCAATCCCCGTCGCTGACACAATTCAAGAAGGATCTCAAGACCTGGCTCTTCGACTGAACCCAGATCGATCAGTTGTCCCTCCCCCTCCCCCAGCACCTTAAGACCCTCACAGGTGAGTAGCTGCGCTATACAAACCCCTGATTGATTGACTGAATGATTTTAAATTGCAATTCTGAAAACGCAACTTTTATAAAGTTGGCATTTTCTAACTTTAGCCATGTAGTGCCTTCTCCTGCCTCTGTTGAGCCTGGGTCGAGTGTCAGCTGAGCTTTGTGTATTCCCTCTAGACAACCACACATAAAGGAAGCTTAGGTGTGTCTAATGGATCGTCCTGGGAAGATGGGAGGAAGGAGCAGGACACAGCTTTACAATTACACATGAATAAGCTGTGTCCTTTCCCACACACCAAAGGCTGCATACCCCCCCTGTAGTGAGTCTGGAGCCAGAGCAGGAAGGGTGGACCTCTGTGCACTTCAAAGCTCTGTACTAAGTACTGGACCTCTGACACCATACCTTCAGTACACTTTTGGACCTATGACTACTCTGCCATGAAGAAGAGCTGCTGTGCTGCTGAAAAGACTGCCACTCTGCTGGACTGTTGCTTTGTGAGACTTCGTCTTTGCTGTGCGCTTGACTTGCTGAGCTGCCCTGCTGCCTGCTGTTCTCATGCCTGGCTGAGAAGGACTGAACCTGCATCACTACCCAGAGGGACTCTAAGGGCTTGCTGGCTCGCCTCCTGTTCTAAGTCTCAGGGATGGGCTGTTTGCGACTGGTAAAATGCATTTTCCTATGCACCAACCCTATTTTGCGAGTCGGTCAAAATAGGGTTTGCGAGTCGCTATTAGGAAGGGGCATGTAAAGGGCATCCCTTCCGAATAGCGAGTCGCACTCGTATGTATGAATGTTTTGCACCAGGAATGCGGTCCCAAAACGTTCGCAGATTACCACCAATTTCAAATTGGTGGTAAGCCATTTGCAAACAGAAAGGGGTCCCCAAGGACCCCTTACCGTTTGTGAATGGGGGCACCAATATTCTTTAAGAGAAGGCAGTGGTCCCACGAACCATTGTTGTCTCTAAAAAAATGAAAAGAAAACTTTTCATTTTCATTTCTGAAATGCATCCCATTTTCCTTTAATGAAAACCGGCTACATTTCAAAAACAAAAAACTGCTTTATTTAAAAAGCACCCACAGACATTATGGTCTGCTGACCCCAGCAGGCCACCATCCCTGTGAGTGCCGGCCATTCCCAATGGGTCACAAATTGCGACCTTCCTCGTGAAAATTAATGAGGCAGGTCCCTTAAGACCAATTTGGGAGTCGCAAACATAGTCTGAGACACTGTTGTACATCAGGTTTTGCGACTCGCAAATTGTGAGTTGCTAAAAATCGGTAAGTCGCAAACCCTGACAGTCATACATTTGGCCCCAAGACTTCAACTACCTGCATCTGGACTCTACAAGCTGTAAGTCTGCCCTGCCAATTGGTGCCACCTCAGTTCTGGACCCTTAGAAGTGAGGCCTAAGGTGCTTCTACATCCAGCACCCATGCATCCCGATCGGAACTGGCATATCTTTGCCTTTACGTGAGTCGCAGCCAGTGCATCCTCATTGTTGCTTGGAGCGGACCTGGTGTATCACCTTTGGAAACAGAGCATCGCCTTCAGAACCAATGCATTACCTACTGAAGGAGCAGCAGCCGTGCATCATATTTGGAACTAGTGCTTCATACTCGGAACCGATGCATCTACATCCAGAACCCACGCATCCTGATCAGAACTGGCGCATCTTCACTTTTACGTGAATCGGAACCAGCGCATCCTCATGGTTGCGTGGAGCGAAACTGGTGTATCACCTTTGGCATGAGCGCATCACCTTCGGAATTGATGCATCACCTACTGCAGGAGCAGCAGCCAATCATCGCGTTCGGAACCAGCACTTCGTACTCAGAACTGATGCATCGCCACAGTTGAATGGAGAAAATCGAAGCATCTTGTCATCTGCATGGCTTAACACTGACACATTGTTTCGGCATCCTCAACGTTGAGTGGAGCTGACCCAGTGCATCACCTTCAGAACCAGCGCATCACCTTCGGAATTGACACATCACCTACTGCGGGAGCAGCAGCCGTAACCTCGCATTTGGAACCAGCACCTCGGAACCGACGCATTGCTGCAGTTACGTGGGGAAAATTGACGCATCTCTAAGGCTACACCTCACATCTTCGGAACCTACGCAGCATGATGCAACTCGACCCAGGGCCTTGCATTGTAGCCCTCAAAGCTCCTCATTGAAACCGATGCAGTGTAATGCCTTGCATCAAGGACATAAGGTACAATTCTCAATAGGACTAACTTGGTCCCTGTTCCTGGCCTGCTCTCCATTGTGGTCAGCCTGAACTTGTGACTCTTTGGCGGCTATTTCACTTTAAACTTTAGCAATTCATATCTCTGGTTCTACTGATTTGATTTTCATTGTTTTGGTGTCTAATAATTTGTTAAATTTTACTCTATTTTCTGTGTTGTGTTTTCACTTTAATGCTGTTTGCGTGCTGCATAAATACTACCTGAGGGATAAACACAGGTTAATTTAGTGACTTTTGTTATTCACTCTGACAAGGATAGTGGCTGTTGCTTGAGAGGTGCTCACACCCCCCTCAACCAACAACCCACTTTCTCACAGAGTGCATACGTGAGAGCATTGCTTGCCCCTCAAGTCCTAGTAGGACAATATCGGCTGGACCCACAAATGAGCAATGCTTTAACCAGACCAAAGCGTATGAGTGTTAAAGTGTAATGTTGCTGTCAGCAATTTATCACTACAGCAGTGTTTATATTTTCAGTGTTATTCCAGCCCAAACTTTTTCTGCCTGGTCAGCCAGCCCTCACATGGAATAGGGGTTGCATAGGTTTATTATTCATCGCTCTAATTGGAAGAGCACAAATGTCTCCGATGGTACACTCCTTCTGCTGATATCAAACCGTTTCTGTCATCAATAGCATTTTGTCAACTAAAGTATTAAACAAACTGGTTCCATGCAAAGGAGCAGTAAATAGCAACCATAAGGAGGCTAAGTTGTGAAAAGAGAGCAAGAAAGAAGATAACTGGTAGGCGTTATCAATTTTGTTTCTGTTGTGTATATGCACATTTCAAGTCTTGTCCAACGTTGTTAAAGAAGTACTACTCCAACAGTTAGTTGAATAATATCTGTTAGACCCGGGATCCCTGGTTGGCTGAGGTAGGTACCTTAGGCCAAATAGGGACCCCCGCTCTCACGTCAGGGAAAGGAAGGACACCTTCTCAGATAGCCCCCGCTCACCCCCTTGGTAGCTTGGCACGAACAGCCAGGCTTATCTTCAAGGCAAAGGTGTAAAGTATTTGCAACCACGCTCACAGCAACCCAATGATGACACCACAAATGGACTCCACATGAGTTTCATAAAAACGAGTATAAATTTATATAAAAAGATATACGATAAGACCACACAATATAAATCCAACATATGCGTATTTGTAATATTCTTCCTGGCTGGTTGTTAGGCCAGCCAGCCCTTGTAAGTTCTGGCGCTACTAATGAGACTTCTAAACGTTCCACTGCAGTCTTAATGCAATGCTATGCAGTTCGTAATGCTAGAATCAGGCACTTTGCAATGTAGAAATAATGCAGTTCGTAATGCTCGAATCAGGCACTTTGCAATGTAGAAATAATGCAGTTCGTAATGCTAGCATCAGGCACTTTGCAATGTAAAAATAATGCAATGCGTAACGCAACAATCAGGTATTTCGTTATGCAGAAATAATGCAATGCGTAATATGACAATCAGGTAGTTCGTTATGCAGAAATAATGCAATGCGTAATACGACAATCAGGTAGTTCGTTATGCAGAAACAATGCAATGCGTAATACACCAATCAGGTAGTTCGTTATGCAGAAACAATGCAATGTGTAATACACTCCAGCACCGATCACGGTGCCTCAGGCGGACTCTCCGCCACTCGTACTGACTCGCAGTCAGCCTCTGTCAACAGTTGCCCCCACACGGGTATGGTGTAAACAAAAAGTGCAGCTCCGCACTCCGGCCCCGGTACTGCCACTCCGTTGGCAAGTACGTGCCGCGATACGAGCCGAAGCAGAGGCTCGCACTGCAGGAATGGGAGAGGCCGAGAGCGTCTCCCTCCGAGCCCGCACCCTGCCCCAGGCGTCGACACACATTACCTGGGGGGTGCGACCTCTCCTCTTCCCGCGACTTGGGCCTCCGATGCAATCTTTGTGAATTCCGGGCAGTGGGACTCGGGTCCTCCCTCGACGAGGGTGGTTCGAGGTCCCGCTCTGGCAACGGCGGGCTCGGGCTGGCGGCTCGGCTCCTCCGGGGCTGCCGGTCCGGGCCGCTGATGCTACGAAGATCTCAGGCTGCAACAGGGCACACGCACACAGCGTCGCTGAGACTCACTTGAGCTTCGGGAGCACGATCACAGGGCACTCCTCACGAAGGTCTCAGGCTGCACGAAGCACACGCACACAGCATCGCTGAGACTCACTTGAACTCCGGGTGCACGATAACAAGGCAATCCTCACGAAGGTCTCAGTCTGCACGAAGCACACGCACACAGCGTCGCTGAGACTCACTTGGACTCCGGGTGTGCACGATAACAGGGCAATCCTCACGAAGGTCTCAGGTTGCACCAAGCACACGCACACAGCATCGCTGAGACTCACTTGGACTCCGGTGCACACGATCACAGGGCAATTCTTACGAGGGTCTCAGGCTGCAAAAAGCACACGCACACAGCGTCACTGAGACTCTCCTGGAAACCTTTGTGTTCTCTCCTGGAAACCTTTGTGTTCCTGAGTTTCCGCAACAGGGAGCCAGCTCACCTCGGGCCCTTGGGGATAAGTTACTTCCGGACACAGCACACAGCAAAGTCCTTTCAAGCAGGGGGACACAGCACACAGCAAAGTCCCTTTAGCCTCTCCTTGGTTAAAGCAGCAAACTGCAGGCCAGCCCCAGAACACACAGCAAGGGTCAGTCCTTTCCTTCAGTCTCTTCAGCTGTTTCTTCCTTGGCAAAGGTTCCTCTTGACCACGAAGTAGCTTCAGTCTTGTTCAATCTTGATCAATCCATTTCTCTCCAAAGTTCAGGGCCTTCAGCTCTCATAGTTATACCCCTAAATGTCTTTGAAGTCTTTGTGTTCAGGGGGGCACTGACCCCTGTTCAAACCAGTTCTGGGTGCCTCTCTGCCAGTGGCACCTTATTCCTTTGATAGTGGGGGTCTGGATCCTCAATCACTCAGCAGGGGATGGAGCCATTGGTTTATGGCTGCCGCCCCGGCCTCTTCACCTCTATGGGCTACTCCTCCCCCCCTACACTCCAGATGCAGGTCAGCCTGTTGCTGTCTCACCTCCTCCCCTGGGTCAAGACATTCCCCAGATCCTATCACTTTCAAATCCAGACAGTCAATCCACAACCAGGCAGAGACACACAGAAATGTTAGAGCACAAAAACCCAGCCACTTCTAAAAGAGTGGCTTCTAAACACACAATTCAAAAACCACCTTCACAAAAAGATGTGTTATTAAATTGTGAGTTCAGGCACACTAAACTTCACCTCTCCATCTTAAGCCTTTGGGAAGATAGGCTGGAAAACATATTACACAGCCTCCCCATTTTATCCTATGGGCAAGATGGCCTTTCCACAGTGAAAAACGAAATGGAGATGATTTCACTGTCAGGACATGGTACACACCTTAGTACATGTCCTACCTTTCACATGCACTGCACCCTGCCCAGGGGGGTACCTTGGGCCTACCATAGGGGTGTCTGATGTGCATAGAAGGGGAAGGGTAAGGTCTGGCAAGTGGGTGCACTTGTCAGAACAACAACATGGCAGTTAGCAAACTGCGCACAGGCACTGCAGTGGCAGGCCTGAGTTCTCTCTTTAGGGCTACTTGTGTGGGTGGCCAATTCGTGCTGCAGGCCCACTAGTAGCAATTGCATTACCAGCCCTGGCACACATAGTGCACTTTACTAGTAAGGCAAACATACCAATCATGGACAACCAATTACCATTACACTTTACACAGGGAGCACTTGCACTTTGACACTGTTTTGCAGTGGCAAAGTGTCCAAAGCATCTAAGTTGGCAACACCATGTCAGAAAAAAGGTCTAGGGGGAAACCAAAAAGTTTAGGGAACTTTAGCCAAAAAGGGCCAAGTCCAACAATATCAAAGTAATCTTGGTCGGGGCTTTAGATGTTATGACTCATGTTTACTTTTTTGTGTCGCTAGTCAGTGACCAACAGGCTAACAAATCTTTCTGTGAATTGCTTGTACCGAATAGGCATATTGTATATTTGGAACTCTCTAGGTCACCATTTTCCATAATTTCCATAGTCTGCTGTAGCAAAGCGTTGTTTAGGATTAGGCGATATGATCAGAAAATGTATACCATTACTTACAAAGGGTCTAGGCTAAGGCTTGAGGGCTACTTTGGGGCAGATTAATGCTTTAAGTATAGGTAGGCCAGAGGGAGTTTTACTTTAACAAGAAGGTGGGTAAAGGTTTTGGGTTGATATCAGAATTGGGGCCTAAAAATTAAATTGGACTCGCATCCAAATCTGTCAGTCATATCAGTAGATGACAGTAATGTGGTGGGCAAGGCTCTCAGTGAGTTTGGGTCTCTGGTCAGGCTACAGCTGGGAAAGCTCTACCACCAGATCACGTTTCAGCATAGTGCAAAGCAACAAGGCCAAGAGTCTTTAATCTTCACTTTGAAAAGAGCTCACAAAAATCTAGGCAGTATTTCCTAGGATCAGTACCATTTAACCCATTCAGTTCCCTTTGTGAGTGGTGGCCTGTGCATGGATATCCAGTTTAAATGCAGCTACTTGCCTTCTTTGCCACTCCTTCGCTTCATAAATGAGTTACTGAAAAATTTAAATGGGGTGAGTTACCTTTCTACTCTTGTTTTGAAGTCTCTTGATCACCAAGTCAGTCTGCAAAAGGAATCCAGCTGTTTGACAGCATTTGTGAAGACAGAAGGAACTTTATGAATCTTGCAGATGTGATTTGGGCTTCTGACTGCCTGGGCAGTTTTAATGCAGATCATTCATGTTCTGTTCAGGAGTGTCACTATCATTCAGGGCAATGCTTTGTCTTTGGTTTGTAGGGGTCCACAGAGGAGCACAATGTTGTTCTTAGATAGTGCTCTCAATTCTCACCGATGAAGGAATAACAACAAGGAATAACAAATGTGCTTTACTGTTTCAACAGGTAGAGATGACTGTGAACATGTAATCTGTTCGGAAGAAATTTTATCAAAGCCCGCCCAAATGCATACAGCAAATGGCTGACTTTAGCCAAAAGACAACAGTCAGACAGATATTTTTTTATATGTATGGGTGGATCTTGTGCAGGACATAAATAGGCTTGAGGACCCATGTCAGAAAGGCAGCTATAAGATCTGTTTGTGCTTTATAGCCATTCAACCCAAACCAGGAGAGCATAGAAATGTTTACGAGAGCACTTATGCAATATGAACAATTCTATCCAAGTTCAAGGAAGACAAGGAATCCACCAGATATTTGCAACTAATCTATTGGTAATTGAGTTTTGAAAGTAAGACTATGACAGCCACTGTGGTGATTCCAGTTTATACTTTTTAAAGGGGAATTCCCTTTCAATAGTCATTGTAACTGTGGCTACACAGTGTGATACTATAAGAGTTTCTCTACCAGATCTGATTGGTTTTCAGCACACTTGATTTCTTATTCTGGTGGAATTCATTCTGGGTGCATGAAATTTGAGCGCTGACTATTCTGATTGCTGTTGAAAAGTGAGGCTGTTGTTGAACTGCAGAAGGATCATGACTATTAAGTGGTTTGTTTTTGTTTGTGAGGAAGCTTAGAGGACTGCGTTGTGTTGTGTTTGTGAGGAAGCTTTCAGGACTGCGTTGGCAGGTGATGACACGTTACTGTCTTTTTCTTAAAGAATGTCCCAAATACACGAGTTCCAATTAATATTTAAGGATTTGTTAAGATCTTTTGAGGGTGGGTGATTGTGTAGGGAGGTAAGCTGCTAACCACCTATGACATTTGGGGTCTATTGTTGATGTTTGTTGACAATGGAAATGTAAGTATGACAATGACTATAGTCCATGTTGAATGAATAGCTCTGATGGGCCAGAAACGATGCAGGCACTTATTGTAACATTAAGGAATGTGTTACGCATGGTTTGCCTGATAAACAGTAAGTTAGTAGCTTGCTACATTTAACTCATCTCAAAGTTTCAGATGGACCCTCACAGAATCCAGCCTTTGATTTGTTTGGTGTTATTTAGAGTTTTGCCTATGGGTTTTGCGTGCACACTTGTTTTTACTGAGTTTTTTTGAAGATGATTATATACCTGAATGCTTCATAGGCAACATCTGTTCTTTCAGGGTTTTACTGACCTGAGTAATTGCAGAATGTGACTCAACCTGCTTTTTAATGAGTCCACTAACTGTTCTTGTCCATCTTTTAGTTTTGTTATGCATCAGCTTAGATCTTCATTCATTCATTTGTACTGGTGCTAGGTTTGTTTGATGTTCCCTGTCTGACATATCTGATATCTCCTCTTCACAACATGGTGGACTCCATTCCACATTTGCACTGGCTATTGGAATTGTCTCCTCTTTCTCTATCTCAATGAATTCTAATTGTAATGGCATCATTCCCTTTAATCCTTTATTTATTTGTATTGCTGATATGATATTAGTTACAATTAAGTTGCTACTGGTGCAAATCAGCATTTCTGATGTGTTGTTTGTTGTAGACATACCAATTGAACATACTTTGGCTGATGTTTTCATTGAATCTGAAGCAGTGGCAGGCAATGATGATGCTGTTTTTGAGGTTTAGGCTGTTTTGTAAATTCTGTCTAGCCCTTTACAGCAGAGGGTTCGGTTTTCTTCAAAATCACAGGATCTTCTTCTGACATGGGCTTCTTTGTTTTTTTTTTCCAATCCAGTAGGTGGTTTCTTTGGTGGAAAGATTTTGAAAGTATGGCCTGAAGTGGTATTTGGTGTCTTGGTGGTATGATTAGGCCACTATTTCCAGATGTTCTTCTAACCAATGATGGGCCTGCTATTGATGTAGATTCACAATCTTCTTCTGCAGCATCCGCTTTAGGGAGACATTGATCTGTAAAACAAATGGTTCATGTTATAATGAAGAATATACTACCATGCATATCACAATAAGGCCATCTTATGAGTGACACGTGCGTTGTGCACCAATGGGAAAACACTGGATGGCAAGTGCAAGTGGTGCTATGCTCATTACTCTCACCATTTACCAGGTGTGAGAAATATCCCACCATCTGTTAATTTTTGCCAGGTAAAACCTGCTGCAATTAAACAAAGGGGAAATGCCTAGTTTTAACAGAGACTTGTAGACTTTGTTGCGGTAAGTACCAAAATCAGTATGTTCTGGAAAAATTCAGAATTGGATAAAGTTTCTTTACATCACCCACCTCATGCAGAAACGAAGACACTGCATTGACTCAGTGAGTAATTTCTTTCCAAAGATGGGTACAGACCTTGGAAGGTGTTTTAGCATCAGGCGCTCTAAAATTCTATCAAATTCTAGCAACTGCTTTAAGTTCTGAGTTCTGAGTCTGAAAATGTATATTTATGTTGCCTGCTGGGGTCCATCTTGTTGATATATGTTCTTTATGGCAACAGGGGATGAATCATTTGGTAAAATGGATGTCGATTGTAAATTCACAATATTCTTCATCAATGTGAAAACAAAATGTTTGCCTCCTTCCTACATTCAGTGTCCATTATTTTTGTGCTATTTTTGGAGCCTTGAGATGGTTAAATAAGGTCTAAATCCAGGTATTCTCTTTTTGATGAAAGATCCCAATAATAGCCAATTCTCGTATCACTCCATTGCTCATGAAATGGCTACTTCCTGTAAATTTGTGCATATATATAACATATAGAAAACACTATTTTTCAAATGTGGTAAATATAACAAACAATAAAACAATACAAAACTGAAACAGCGAGATCATACATACACACCACTGTGTGTGTATGTGACGCACCTCCCCCTAAAGGAAGAAACAAAAGTTCCCCACAAAAGTACCCCACAAAGAGTCCAAATACTTGGAGTATTATGCTCCAATGTTGTGCACCTCCACTGCTCCCGCTGTCTCCAGAGAGCAGTCTACACGACCAAAGTTAAACTTAACACAACTGTGGGTTGCACCACCAAACTCAGGTTCCACAAATGATTCGGTCCATCCAATGTTGTTAATGTTAAATTTCTTTATTCTTCTTTTGTGATAAAAAACAGCCAAGCAGCCAACGCGTTTCGTCCAGCTTCAGTGGATTTCATCAGGGCTGTAAGAGCATATAAAATGTGTAGTCTATAACACAATACAATGTACATGAACAAGACACAACAATGATACATAAGAGTTTTGTCACAGTTCTAACACAAGGATTCCAATTCCGGAATCCACATATAACAATCAAATATAAAAGTATATATACACAAAAGTCCACATATTAATACTCACATTTGAGAGCAACATTTAAAACATATAAAACATATAAAACAAGCACAGGGACAGTCCTCTTATATGTATGAACACCAGAGAGTGTTGACATATAACTAAATATTGTGGTGACATGATTTAGAAGTTACTCGCAAGAAAAATCAAGGTGTACAAACTGTGAAATACAGTGTCATTTCGTGTAGAACTAGAGAGCTGCAAGGAAGAAATGAAAAGAGAAAGAATTGTTTGAGATATAGTGAAGGAGTTTAAAAGAGTCTCAACTTAGAGCCAAGAAAGTGGTGCCCACTATGACTTAATACCCATAACAGTGTTGAGTATAGTGTTCCTCTAGGGTAAGTAGAACGACATACCTCATTCTTAGATTTAGATTTCAAGTTTATAACTCTGTAAAGAATTGCAAACAAGCTGTGATATTCAGTCTGTATATTACTCCGCATTCGGACTGTACCCTCCCGTATCCAGGGTAGTTCGATAGTAATTTGCTCCTGTGCCTGAAAGAGATTTGAGAACCTAAGATATTTTCAGGCCCAACAGGGGGTAGAAGCCCACCACTGGGTATGTTTCCTTCTATACTCTTTCTGTCCATACCTGACTATTAAAACTAAGTCAAACAATTTATATAAAAGAAATTCTAATTGAATTTAAAACCAATCATGTGTGCTTGGAAAATCCAAACTATTTATCAAAGGAGCCCAAATGTTATATTCGACATTTGTTGAAGCTAATCCGCTCAAAGGCCCGTAGGGGACCGTTCATGTTCATACATAAAAATGTAATTTGAAATTGAAAAGCAAAAGACTCAAAAGGCCATTAGATGGAAAGAGCAATAGCCTTCGGCAGCCCGTTCTGCCCCTGTCCTGTGCTGGAATGATTATAACCCAAGGGAGAGCGTGAAAAAAACATACACACCATATCCAGTCCGCATGATTATAACTCGAGGGACAGCATGAAAGAGGCATACACACCATATCCAATCCGCATGGTGCTCTAAGGCAAAGCCAAGTTGTCATCAAGTAAGAAATAGGGCCGCCCACGGGTTTAGTAAAAACAAGCCGGGGGACCCGGTTTAGCAAAGATTATAATAGCCGGGAATATAATCATACCTAGTATTCAACCCAATTCATGGCTGAGCCATAGTGCCCCTAGTATCAAACATAGGCATATGCTAGACCAAAACCGGCTAATAACAAAAGCACCTCATCCACCACACCCCCCTAATTGAATAAGTTCCAAAAGGGTGGCAGAGCAGAATTGTCCACAATAACTGCCAACACGCCCAGTTCAATTACTTTGGGTTGTAAAGCCTGCTGGGTCCATAGTAAACCCCGAAACTGCCCCAACTCGGGTAAACATCGAAAAAATAATAATATAGAAAAAATAACAGAAAAAGACAACCAGTGACATACACCTATATCTATTTCACATTGCGGTTCTAATCTGTCCGCCTAGTTCACACTATACTCCCAGGTAAGTCTCATCCGGATGGGCAGCCGGCGGAGAGCCCATGGGCCCCCTCCCCAGCAAGAACTTCCAACAGTCCCCATAGCCGCATACCGTGGCACGAGTTGTATACACACCGCGAAGAAAACTCACTGTAAGAGTTTTCAACTACGGGACGCCAGCAATCCGCGGCTTACTCCATGCGCTAGAAAAGTGCTCAATATCACTTGCTCTGTATTAGAAGCGTGCCGCGTCCCAACGTGCAGACGCACGTTGGGGCCAGGCAGGGAGTGTCTCAAAACTCCCCCTGTCCATTGGTATTCTGAAGGGACTGTCCACAAACTGTGAAGTGATAACAGCACCGGTCTTAAAATTAATAACATTCGGCATGTTTAAGTGCAATAGCACCTTCAAACCAAAAGGAGCGGATGTCTCCAATCCCCTTATATCTGTTGGCATCCTGAAGAGATGTGCCACACAATGTGGTTGAGATGACACTAGTCGCAAGAGAATAGAACTCCTTATTATAATTGAACGGTCCAGACAAATAAGGCCAAGATACTTATCTCAGCCTAAAAAACCCAAGCATAAAGGTTTCATATAAGTTGTGAAATTATTTAACGTATATAAAATATAAGACATTGTGCTATGTCATAGCATTCAAAGCATCAGTATGAATATAACATTGAATGAGCAAAATAGAAATGATAAAAAAGTAAAGAAGTAAAAAGGGAGAGATGAAAATAAAAGTAAAAAGTGAAAATGAAGACAGAAATGACATTGGGACCAAGTTTGTCTTTACCATATCTGTCAATGTTCCAACCGTAAGTGTGTACAAATATCTGCACAAATACTGTTTCGGTAGGTAGAGTATGTGCCACTGAGAATTTATATATATTCAATGTGATGTCAATACTGTATATTTATTTTACCTATCCATACAGCCACAGGAGAGAAAGATATCAAATCTTTTCTTTTGAGAGTGATCCATAATGACCAAGAAAAGTGTGTACATCCAAGCTTAATCTACAACCACTGTATTGGTGGTGAACATTGTACTCATAGATGGGAGCTATAAAAAGTAGTGCAGCTCCTCATCTGTATTGTGCCCCATGGTGGCACCACGTAAGCGACAGATCCACCCTGCCTCATTCCGACGGAGGGCTAGTTCTCTGTCACCCCCCCCTAGTTCTTTGCGGGACGTGGTCTATCGTATGGAACCAGATCTCAGGTTTGGCAGCATGACATTCTGTCATGTGTGATGTCATCGGATATCTAGTATCCTGAGATCTGATTGCTCTCACATGTTCCTGGATTCTGGTTTTCAAAGCACGGATCGTGCTGCCTACATAAATAATGTTGCAGCTACAACCGATAACGTATGTTACAAAGGGTGTTTTACACGTGATGGTATGGCGAATCGTGTATACATGTTGTATGTTATATTTAAATTCTTTCAGTTTGTTTTTCCCATATTGACAGATGTTGCAGTCAGTGCATGTAAAAAAGCCATGGATTTGTGTAGGCAGCCAGCTCCCAACTGTTTTTTTGGGGGTAACATAACATAACATAACAAACAAACTTTAGGTTTTGGCGATAGCTCCCCCTTAAGGCCTGGTATCTCCTGGAGCAGAGACCAATGTTTCAAGAGTACCTTGTAAACTCCCTGACTTTGTTTGTTATACTTTGTGACGAAGTTTACATTGGATTTTTTGATCTGGTTGTTGGGAGTTGACTCTCGCTGTCTCAATGTATCCAGTCTAGGCTTTTGTGTAATCCTCTTTTCCGCATCCTGTAGTACCCTTTCTTTGTAACCTCTTTTTCTGAACCTATCTTTTGTAGCTTCCAAGTTGGTTAGAAAGGTGTCCTTCTCACTACAGTTCCTGTGTACCCGAACCATCTCTCCATAGGGAATGTTGTTGATGGTGGCTCTAGGGTGCGCACTAGTCGCGTGTAATGTACTATTGCTGGTTGTAGGTTTACGATAAAATGTGCTTTGGATATGTCCTTCCCTGACATAGAACGTAATATCTAGGAAGTCAATTTTGTCTGTCTCGTGTGTCATTGTCAGTGATACATTGTATGGGTTGTTATTTAAGAAAGCATAGTATTCCTCCAACTGCGTCACCGACCCATTCCAAATGACGATCACGTCGTCGATATACCTCCCCCAAAAAATGATGTTCTCTAACCAGGGGGAGGCATATCGACATTGGATGAACCGAATCATTTGTGGAACCTGAGTTTGGTGGTGAAACCCACAGTTGTGTTAAGTTTAACTTTGGTCGTGAAGACTGCTCTCTGGAGACAGAGGGAGCGGTGGAGGTGCACACCATTGGAGCATCAACGCGTTGTATAACAAACAATAAATAATTAATATTTGGATGCAATATTCATCACATACAATGATTTCCACAGATGTTAAATACTGCTTACAAGGGTACTGTAAAAACTCATAATGACATAATATTTACTCCACTGTATTGTTAATTAACAGGTGCAATATTTATCTGAGATTAAACACATTACTCATAATGTGGGTCAAGATGAAAGCTGCACCAAAATATTAACTTTACAAAGGCTTAACATAGAGAAATGATTGAAATCACTTCCGATATGATTAAAAAGGGCACAAGTGTAATATAATAATCATTTGGCCATACAGCACTCCTTCATATGCTGTATTTTCCTAGTCAGCTCTGAATGAGTTTGTCCTTTAAACTACCCTTCTGGACCAAGTTAATTACTCAGCCAGCAAGCAGGTAGATCTAAACTTCTGCAAGACATTCGGTCAATTTGGAAGGATTAGGCCTTCTCTTGGTGGATGAATGGGGGAGAAATTTGCATAAGTAAATTAAAAAGCACCTCCTTGACAAGCCTAGGCACGTCTTTCACACAGAGACAAATGGGGCAGGCTGACCTCTGGCACTACTAATGCCAGGGCTCATTTTTGGAGTCTTGGAGTTAGGCCTGGAGCTATGGCCAAGGAGACAGATGTTGTAAACTAAGAGTTGCCATCTTTAAATATCCTATCATGCTGTGCAACTAGGTAGACCAGCCAGTGGACTCTTCCTGGAAAGTGTCTGTCAAGGGTGGAGGCATGATGTGGCATCTCTGGCTTGGGCAGCATGTGCAACGGATGATGCTGTTTGCCCAGTCCCCTGAGTCACTGGGTATCTCCCCACATTATTAGGTCAAGGTATGACCTACATATCACATGCCCTGAGCACCATTGCACTTTGAATGTGGTCCCTAGATTAAAGGTGGGTGAGCAACTTCTTTATCCTGCCCAGGGAGCCCCCGAGCTTTTTAACTTTGAAATTGGAGTTGTGGGCTACTCCCAAGGCCTTCAGGTGCTCTACATGTGGTCTGCCACCTCCCCTGGGCCAGCAGGAAGTGAGAAGCACAGGAAAGGGAGGCTGCAAATGCTGGCCACTGACCAAGACGAGTGGTCAGATGAACTAAAGACCACAAAGGACAGGTTTCAACATAGTTCCCGATCACCGCGACTCAGGTGTCCCCTTTGAATTTAAAATGCCAAGTGGATGCTTTAAAATATAAATGGAAATTGAAAGAAACTGTTCTTAGCTGCATCAAAGAGCTGTAGTGGTTATGAGGCCCTTTAGAGGGTGTAGGCATAGGCATTTCCACTTACTATCCTGTATATATGTGTTCATTTGTGTATAGTATTTAGTAATGAAGAAATATTGTAATGTTCCTTTTAAAGGAAAAAGAACTTCCTGGACAGTGAATTATTGAGCATTGTCTATTTATTGCTTTGCTGAGGTCTGAGTCTGTAGTCCACAGAACCACTCCCAAGTAGGCTTTTTACTGCTCTGTCTTTTGAACATGATAGTCTCTTGCTACAAAGGGAATTTGGATCCCGGTTTGGGGATCCACATTAGGCGGTCCCATGACTCCAGCAGAGAAAGACAAAGACCCTTTTTTTTTACAGTTGAGCCCAATACCCCTGACTGCCCCGATACCCTCCAATCCAGGTTTCTTGCAAGCTATTTGTTATTTTTTTTATTCCAAGGAGTGCTAGGCTTGCATTTCTTTGTCGTGTTTTTTCATGCTTACATTTGATGTTGTTTCTCCAGTCATATTTCCAACAGTGATACCATCAACAATGTCATTAGTGATGAATTTCTGTTTTTTTCCATGGATGGTCTTTTTGGAAACATTTCTGTTGTTTTAACATATTTTTCAGCCCATTCTTTCTTTTCATGCATGTTGTTTGTTTGAGGTGTTTTTTGCCAGCATACAGTCTTAACAGTGACTGCGTTGTTTCTGTGATTATTTTTTTAAATATTGAAGAACAAACATCTTATTTTTACACTTTATGTCATGTAGCAAGTTAATTATTTTAATAGCAGTGTCATCACTAATCTCACTGGTGATGTCACAACTGATGTCATCAGTGCCATTTTAAAATGTCATCCATGATGTCATGTATTATGTAAAATGCAGCTCACTGAAGTGTTCTGAGTTATGGTTTGCACTGTGAACCCTCACAGCCATATTTCAGTGATTTTAAGATTTGTGTCAGATTCATAACTCAGTTTTAATTGTGATTTGTTTCATTGAATTTCACTTTTTAAAAAGTTTTTATCATTAAATATTTATGCCAATATTAAGTTATATGACTTTTTAAAAATGTTTCTTTTTCATTTTACTTCTTACCTTTTAAGGTTTCAGTTTAAACAGCTTGCTTTTCTTCCTCTGATAGGTCTTCATTTTTACCCGCTAATTCAACCTACCATATGACACTTAAAATTTGCTTTTCCTTTATTGCACCTTCCATTTGCTTTTGAATTTTACTATTTTTTCATATTCAACTACACCTGTGAAATAGAGAAAGAGATAAAAGTTATTCTTTGCAATATTTTTGGAAAATAGTTTTCATTTTTTATCTTTCTTAGATTTGCCTTGGGCAAACTTTCTCCTCTACAGTTGTTTGACTTTATAAAGTGGTTACATCTAATTGTTGTCATGATTTCAGAACTCTTTTTTTAAAGAGGGAAAATAATCCACTGAATTGAAAAAAAAACCTGCCTTAAAATGGAGCATATTTGAAGATCAATACTTCAAACTGTTGCTAAAATGCCTGCATATGCAACCTTTGAACCATGCAGTGATACTACTGACATACGCAATAATAGTGATGGCTGGGGAAAGCGGTGCACACTCAATACTGGTACAGTTAAACAGTCAATATTTCAATGTCCATATACTTCAGTCGGTGCTCAGGAGGAAAGAGAGCCACCAAATCTTCCTCAGTTTGGAAAAGAAAAGCTTTTCCTCAATGTTTCATAAAATCTCCAAGCCCTCAATGAGTCAAGAGTTAATATATATGTATGTTGTAATGTCCAATGTCTTTTATTCAAACATCCAGGCTTTCTTTTCACATTGCCATTATCAGTAACGTTCTTCGTCACAAATATAATTCTTTGCCAACAATACAACTCCTTGCCAACACGTGTTTCGTCTGTTTGAGTTCAAACAAGACTTCATCAGGGCATTCCAGTAGTCTCTAATGTCCTTTTCTCTTTGAGGAGTTATTGTTTCCTATGGGTCATCAGAGTGTCAACATATCTTGCATCTGAACGTAGTGGATGTTGTAAAGATTAGTCAGTGTTTCTGCAATTCGGTGGGTAGAGTGCTCCCCGCCATGTAGATTATCCGTGGCGTTCAGCTGAGACGAAACATGTGTTGGCAAGGAGTTGTATTGTTAGCAAAGAATTATATTTGTGACGAAGAACGTTACTGATAATGGCAATGTGAAAAGAAAGCCTGGATGTTTGAATAAAAGACATTGGACATTACAACATACAGATATATTAACTCTTGACTCATTGAGTGCTCGGAGATTTTATGAAATACTGACATATGCATTAACTTTTATTACACTCTATTTTCCTCTCTTTTTATTAACTGTACATCTAATTTTTTAGACTTTTTACCTTTTCTAAACTTAGTATTTTTCCCTTTATTCTTTTGTAATCTCCATGTTGGGGTTTTATTTGTTGCTACCCCTATGCAGCCATATAGCAACATGTGTAATTCGTTGTTGGGTTTAAAAAGAGCTACTTTGTAATCCTTTCCTAACTGCTCATAAATTGAAAATGTCTACTCCAAGAACAGTAGATATGCATTCTCCAACTTCCTTGGTAGACACTCTCTCGTGTGTGGTGGATTCATCATTGCACTTTGCAGTACTTTTGAACACATATGAAGACTAACTTTTTGTGCCCTACATTTGTTTCTTTAATGCGCCCACAAACTGTACACTTTTATTCCCAGTCATACTACAATTCAAAAATACTTTGTAGTCCAAAGCCTTCTTCCTTCAAGTAACTGAAAATATTCTTCACAAATTCTTCCATATATTGTTGTTTCCACATTTCGTAATGTTGCTCCTGTTGAATACATGTACTGTACGCTGTACATCTGGCTTTTTCCAGTTCCTTTCTTAAAATTATTACCTCTTCAGTAAGTGGTTCTTGTCCACATCTTCTTGGAATTCACAGAGTGATTTTAAGGCCAACAGTCCATTTCCTGTTACATTTATGTAACAGTTAACACCACATTTGTTTGAAAAATGAAACACAACTTTCTCTTAGAGTGTTTTCTTACTTTTCTACTCCTTGTCTAGGAACTCATTTATTTGCTTTTCATTATTTTTAATCAGTTTCTTAGTTCATCTACACTCCCCGTCTGTTACCTGTGTACTTTTCAACTGGAATCTCATATTGTTCTAGAGGGGAGGCACTGACACTTTTTATTCTATTGTACTTTTATTCTATTGTGCTCCCTGAAACAGCTGGAATCTGCAGGGACTTTGTCATCAAAGTCTAGCAGGTACAATCCTTCAAGTGTTTTCTTACTCTTGAAAATGCCACATAGGCAATTGCTCCCTGGAAACTTTTATCGCTGATGTCCACTACAGAATTGGGACTTGTGGATGGTCACAGAATATGCTAAGAGTATTGGAAATTGCTGTCTTCACACAAACAAACACATCTTTAAACAGCAAGAATCTAGCATTGCATCTTGTCAGTTTATGCGGTTCCTAGACACACTCAAACTGTACAAGGATAAACTCAATGGCATCCTTTATTTTGGTATACAATTAACTTCATTGCATATAATATTGCTCCATTTATCAAACTTGACTCTACATTCAGGTTCCTGCATAAAATGATATAACAGTTAATGCTGACTTGAGAACGTTATCCAACCCTGTTGTTTTTGAGACACTGTCTTCCAGATCATTTACTCTGTGATGCCCGATGACCAAGAGCAAAGTTCAAGCCATGATGTTTCAGTTAATCAACAGCTTTTAGTTACACAAGTGTTTCTTTTTCTGAGTATTGTATGGCAGAGGTAAATTTGTGCATTGCGCAAAACTCCGCTTTAGAAACACTGGCATTTGCATTTGTGATATACATTTCTGCATCAGTTGTGGTCCTATTAACTCTTCTACCCGCAAGTTTTTAGCAATCCTAGTATACAAAGCTTTTTTTGCTGTTTCACTGAGAATTATGATTTGACTCTGATTCAGCATTTCTCTGTACTCCAAGGGGCATATTCACAAGAACGTGCGATAAACATCGCCAAAATAGCTTACCGCAACTTCTCACATCGCAGTCCATCGCGGGAAAATAACGCTGTGTTAATGTAGCATTCTCAACACGGCGATACCGTGCGATATTCGCACGATAACGCGGCAAATGTCCGCGAAACAACTACCGCGACGGCGATAAAAATCCAAACCCTACCGCGAAAAAAGTTGCGATGTGCCCAATGGTGATGAAACAACCGTGATAACCAGCAAGAGGCCAGCAATACCCACGTGTCATGCGTGAATAAGCGTAAACGAACTGCGGAGCACCATGGATGCACCTGGACCGAGTGCTGAGGCCAACTTGAACCCCACAAGCACAACGGAGGACCAGCCTGGAACCCCGGGGTCGGGGAAGGGCAAGGAGAAGAGGAGGAAGAGGAAGACGGGGTTCCAGACTGCAGGAAAACCGGATCCACCGCACGGTGGGGACAGAACACCACCAACAACTGTCCGTCACCACCACTGTGTCATTGGCAAGACAAATGGAAATATGGCAGTCCAATGAGATGACTGTGTAGGTCTGAACTAGCTGTGTGCACATTACCCATGAACAACATACTCGCAACCCCCCAATGTAGCCCCACGTCCATGTAGGAAATAGGTCTGTGTGTAAAAATGTCAAATTCTGTAGCAGGCCTAAAGGTGTGTCCACCATCACATGTGACAACAGTACCTACCATCGCATACCTACCCACACTCACCTGGGCGGACACAGACTGTCCAGAACGATCACAGTGACCCACATGCCAAGAAGTTGGACCCCATACTCACATTGGTGATGTCACGTAGCTGCACAGGTCTACAAGCAACTATCCCAAACCACCAACTCTGGCGCACAGAGGTGGACCTGGCAATAGGGACTCACCCCTAAGTGAAATGCGTCAGCCAGTCCCTCCCTGTGAACGGACAATGCCCATTGAGGCACACGATTGCCATCCTACCCAACACCCATCACAGTTGAACACAAGTGTGGCTGCGTAGACTTTATTAGCATGTGCGTGTAAGTACGGGCAAGACAAGGGCCACAACATGCAGACCAAGGCATCAGACAATCACAGGCAGCATTTGAACATGTAGAGGTGCAAGGAATGGGGAGGAGCAATTGAACACCAATCATGACGGATAGCGAGGGTCTCAGCCCACCGTGCCTTGCTGGACGAGTCATGTGATGTGTGGCCTATGCTCATTGCCCCGTGTCAGGGGACACGACTCACAGCCCATGTGACCTGCATAGTGCTGTACCACCGGATTGCGCTGACTGTTAGCTCCGGTGACAGTGAGCAGGTGAAAGGATCCTACAAGCTCGCATTTCAAACCACATCGCCATGTGTGTAGCCCCCCACCAGCAATATGACAGATTTAGGAACGTAGCCAAGCGACGTCGTGCAGCACCGGGCATGGGACTGCCCACCGTGCACAGGTGCGTGTCAACCCGCGTTGTTGTACGCACATGCATCCTGAGTCCAGACGAATGCAGCCATGTCCACTGTTGTTGTGGGAAATGTGAACTCATCACCAGAATGCAACAAGGTGTTGGGACCTGTGCTATGGGTTACCATCAGTCGTGGCTGCTGGAACGTCGTTACTCGTCCATGAAAGCGAGCGCAGCTTCCTGTGCAATCAGTTCCAGGAGTACTTCGTTGTCGAGCTCAACGAACACGAGGGCGAGCCAATCCATTAACTGGTCCGGACAGATGTGCTCCGTCCACGCCGTCTCACCAATCCGCAAAACAGCCCAATAGGGGAGCGCCTCAATGTGGTCACTGCACACGAGGAATTGTGCAAACTCCCATGTCCAACTGCCAGCACATATGCCAAACATCCAGGCATCCCATGAACGAGAATCCCGGTTACACTCCTGGTCGTGGGCCAACAGGGGGCGCACACACAAGTCATAATCCAGTTCAGCTACCGTTGCATTGGATAGGCAGACATCCATGTGCCACTCGAATATGCATGATTGACAGTGGAACCAGGGCTAACGCAGGTGATGTACGCAAGACGGAAGCTCAGACGGTAACTGATGCGCAACACTGCAAGTGGCAGTGCCCCCAACATTTGCAGCATTCGGGCACGGTACAGTCCCACGTGACTGGGGTTGTGCATGTGCCCGGGATGTTCTGCCATTGCGGTGGTGGCACTCGTCGAACCGGCACTCCTCTGACCTGCGGCAGTTATGTGGATGAAAAGCCACAGCTCGGAGCAATGAGTCATATGGGTGTGTGACGTTAGGACGTATGTGTTGTTGTGTACGTAAGTGTGAAGGCCATTTTATGCAAGAGTACCCTGCGCAAGGGCCTCTGTGTGTGGGGTGTGGATAAGTTGGTCCTTCATCATCGCTGTGCAAAGTGTGGGAGTCATCTTCCTCTGCTATGATATCTCTCCCAGGGGGTGTCTGCCGCATGCTGTACCAAGGTCGGAGGTGCAGATGCCCGTCCGCCTCCTGTGTGGAGACAAAGGAGCATTCATCCCTGATGTCAGTCTGACTACTGCTTGCAATCTGGAAATGTGATGTGGCTTACACGCTGCAATTGAGGCTAGGCCTTAGGCTCATGGCGCACCAAGAGCGATACACACAACAGTTGGCATGCATGAGCCAAGAGCCCGAACGGACTGGCGCACCTTGTACATTCCCACATGCGCATGCGCCCTCCGGCTGCATGCAACATTGCAACATTGCCGATCGAGGCCCATGTGGCGCCGACACTGCGACAGAGACACACGCATATGTACATTTCCTGCCCAGCCCGGAACAGGACCACGCCCAGAGCCCGGAGATGATACTTCACACCCCTACGCTGGATGTGCGTACGCAAGCCCAGCCCAATCCGTATACGTATAAAGGGTGGGACGACAAAGCTGCATGGACCAGATCTTCCACAATGCCCGAGGGGACAATGCTGCGCCCGCCTGCCATATCACGAGACGCAATCATGAAGGGACCATGACTTGCGGGGCACAGAGTTGCACTGCGTGCGGCACGGGCCACGCGGCACGGGACGGTGACTTGTGTTGCACTGGGTTAGTGGCACCCGAAGCCCGTCGGCCGGCACGGGCATACCGCCATGGGACTGTGACTCACGGGGCACTGAGGTAGGGCCACCTAATGTGCTGAGCGGGTGCGCAGCCTGCGATGATGCCCCGTCCTGGCTGGTGAGGGTTGGTGTGAGCCCTCCTGGACCGCAGTGTAGGCCGGAGCCTGCATGCAACGCGGGCCTACCACCACGTGGCGTTGCCTCAAGGTTCATTGAGTTAGTGGCACCTATGGAGCTGAGCGGGTGTGCAGCCTGCGATGATGACATGTGCACTGTTATGGACTCTCCCATTCCGAACTCAAGACCCAGATTCAGGTGTGTGACCTAGTGGGCCGCGGGGCAGGTCTGCGTGATGTGGAGGCTGCCAAGCTCGCGTGTCCCGGGCTCGGAGCATGCACCGGCACGTGGTTGGAGACACACCGGTGGCGGAAGGTGAGCAGTGAGGCCTGGGGGCGCATGGGTGGACAATGTCCACTGGACGGCGGGAGGGGCTGGGGTGCAGCAGCATGTGTGCGCAGGGGCGGGCAAGTGATGTTGCCATGTGCAATGATATGTACTCTGCCATTATTACATCTGGACTCCATTTCAGATTAAAGGACCTGGTGGACTGCAGTGGATACCGGCACGTGGTTGGAGACACACCAGTGGCAGCAGGTGAGCTGTGGGGCATGGGTGCGCAGGGGCGGCTGTCTCTCGCCCTCTCATCCTTTTACTGTCTCTCTCTCCCTCTCTGTCTCTCTCCCTTTCTTTCTCCATCTCTTTCTCTCTCTTCCTCTCTCTCCCTTTCTTTCTCCATCTCTTTCTCTCTCTCTCTCTCCTTTGATGTGCGCATGGCACACGTTCTAATCTTAGATTTTGTCTTGCAGGCTGTGACTTACAGATTGTCCAGAGGAGACCCACCATGTCTATTCAAAGTTGATGTTCTTTTTGTTGAGTTTCAATACAATTCTTTGTTTGTGAATTCGAAGATGTCTGGATGATTATCCTTATTCTGGACACACATGTATGTTTCTTGTTGTAATTGAGCGGCTTCATGCGTATTTTCTATACCATGGTCCGTGTACTTGCTGTGGTATATCTTTGTTTGGGGAGGGGGCCCGGAGGGGGATAACCAGTGGGGGGGGTCCTGGGGGTGGTGGCGGTGGATGTTGTGGGCCTCTTGGATCTCCGAGGTGCATGATCAGGTGCTCCATGGCATCTGTTGGTCTTCAGGTGTGGCTGTGGGCTGGCCTTCCTTTCATTCTGCAGGCAGTCGTCCTGCTTAACACCAGCAAAAGGCAGGTGTTAATTCCCTGCTGCTACCGCGGCTTATCGCATGTTTTAGACTCGCATCGGAGATCTGGCTGTCCTTTGAGAATCGCGCGGTGTTGTGTTTTCGTGTGTTTTGGCACGGGAACGCCTACTCTGCATCTCATTAGCGTTAGATGGCGGTGTCATCCGTAGCGATGTTTTTGGCGGCTGCTTTCGCGGGATATGTGGCGATGTCGGCAGTTAGCACCAGCTTGAGAATGGGGCGATAATTCTATCGCCACTTTTGCTGCGCTAAAGTGCCGATAACTCGACGATAAGTCCTTGTGAATATGCCCCCCAGTCTTTAGCCTGATGCATGTTTTGTCACAATTCTTCATATTGAATTTGAAGCCAAATGTTCACATTCCCAGTACTACCAGAACTATTTCTAATCTTATCATGAGTTTACTTTTTAAACAGTGGCTGTCGTTAGACAGGTGTAAGCTGCAGTAAGTCTCCAAAAAGATCTATACGCTAAGTGACAAACAACTCACCATATTTTGTTCTCATAACTTCCAGTATCCTTAGGTGTACGAAGGTCAGCATCAAATTAAATACTATTCTTACTTTCTTAATGGTCAACACCTTCCTTTTCTGCAAGACATGATGCAGTTCATGCAATAATTCTAGTGACAGTTTGTTGAAGTCTAACTTATTGCCAAGTTCAACAGGCAACATTAAGTAACAATGAGTTGTTACACCTTCAGGGCCATATTTATCATTATGTGACGCAGCGCAGCAAGCCCCCTTGCTGCGCTGCCCTGCATGACACAGGGAAAGGGCAGGAATGTGCCGTATTTAACATAATACAACGCATTCAAGCCATTTCCCAGGGCTGGCGCACATTGTGCTGTCCGGCACCAACGCAGGCACCCTTGCAACATGGTGCAAGGGTGCCTGCATTGTAAGCAGGATTGTTTTGTGAAGGGAAGGACACCTTCCTGCACAAAAATAATCTCCTGAGGCATTTCACATAGAAAGAGGAAAAACCAAGGAGAAATACAGATATTTCTCCTTATTAGGTCTCTCCTGGGAAGCTGTAGAATTTTGGCACATTCCCACGCCTACTGGTAATGGTAAATCTGGAAATGCGTCAAAATCCATGGGTGTTGTGTGGGAACACCCATGCACCACCCATGGAATGCTTGGGGCAGAGTAACGCAATGCAGAGATTTGAGCTGAGTGGCGTTACTCCAGATTCGTCAAGCCACTTAGGGCCACACAAGGTGGACTTGCGTAGCGTGATAAATCACACTCAGTAGTTGTGTCGCGCATGCACCCCGTTGCGTGGTGCAAAAGCAACACAACTACATGATAAATATGGCCCTTAATGTTGCAGGTAGCCAGTCCTGTAGGAGCAGTTACAATTAACAACAGTTTCAAGCCTGTTGTCAGGGGCACAGAGGCTGGTGCTCTTTGGATGCCAAAGTGTTTTTCTGTATCTGCTTGTGCCGCAACTTACTGCAGCACTGCGGGTAAATTTAGGGCAAATGCATTTTGCAATCTCAAGTAAAATTCTATGACCCACTGCATTAACCACTTTGTCCTATGCTGCTTTTTGTTCTTCATTAATTTCTGTACCATGGCATTCAAGTCAACTATGTCTTATATTAATTGTCCCATGGCTGTTAAAGACTCATTCATTGCTACTTGCAATTTATTCTAAACTGAGTGGGTCTCCCAGTGGAGATCCTATTTTTGGTTCGAAACTCTATCTTCTAGAGTATCCTTAGGAATTTCTTCAGCAAACCTTGCTTCTTGTGCAAACTCTGCTTCCAACATTTTCAGATTATCATATGAGTCTTATTCTCTCAGCAGCTTACTTTCTTCTGTCACTATCTTGAAAAGCTGCAACTAAGCTATCTGGTAAACCACTTTCTTTTTCTACGATCTGAAATGAATAGGTAGAAGTGATTGATTAGGCTTGATTTGTTATGATTCACCAAGCTATCTTCACAGCTAGCTACCGAAATGTGCCCAGCTGCCTCATTCAGTGCCACCCCCCTTTCGTATTGGTAGTACTGGCCTACTTTGTGCAAACAGATACTTTCCAAGGCTGGTCTCCATTTTTGAGAGTAAGTGTCCAGCATTCTTGCCTTGACAATTTCTGCATTTTCTGGGTCCTATACAGGCAGGACATACATTTCCCAAAAAGAAGACAACCCTGTCTTGCAAGATGAAACAGGCCCTAAAGTAAGCCAAAGGGACTTCACATAAAGCAGACCCCACCAATGCAATCACAGGCATCTTTCATCCCACATTCTGGATGAGGCAGCAATGCGAATGCCATAGTTTCATAGCTTACGAGTTAGAGTTTGTTCAGACGAAATCTCATCCCAGAGATCCTTCCTCTCTGTTTTCTCTGACTTTGTAATATATTAAATTTCATATATAGCTACTGAGGGTCACTTGTCTGCCACAAACAGCACATCTATGAAGGCATTCGACCTGGTCAAGATGACTGAGCTATAGTAATTTATGAATTTTGAAGCTTCTTCGCTTGGATTAATGTAGGTGGACGCTGAGTAATTCATAGACACTGAAGACATGCCGCTTTTAACATCTCATTGTTTTTAAATCTGATATGGGAAAACCAAACCTGCACTTGTATATTATTTGCCATTCTGTCTGAACCAGCGGTGGGAGTGCTTTGCACACTTGTGCTTTTGGAAATGCAAGCCTTTCTCCCACAAAACTTTATTTTCTGACTGTTGAGACTGCACGTCATATGCTCCACAATACAGTTCATAACCGCTTCATCACAGTCTTTTCCAAATTTCAGTGCACCATTTATCCAAAGTAACAGCTGATATGCAGTGCACCTCTAGCCTGATACTCTTTGCACCATAAATAAAATCACAATTGTTCGAGATAAAGTGCAGCATTTCCAGGTATTGCTACAGTGGCTAAGTCGATTGAACACAGTTCACTTATAATTTTGACTCCAGAAATGTTTGTGTTGGCTATCGTTATGAAATCATGAAGACCATCCTCATCACACACTTCACAACAGAGAGTTACAAAACATTTGGGTGGGACTAGGTTTCCAAACATGCACTTTTAATGACTTCATGCCCTTTTTATTTCCATGGACATGGTACTAATAATCTTTGGTCCGTCAGTGAGTGGCAAATTTATAAATTATGCTTAACTGTAGCACATCTTCTTTGCTCCGCATTATTTGAAGCAGCTCACTAGCTTTATTTGCAAAAAAAAAATGCTCTAAAATTCATGTGCTAGAGTTGCTAAGATCAGCCCTTTCACGCACTAACAGAAGATGGAAAACATCCCTTACCGAAGTTGGTTTCTATATTTAGTGGTTTACCTGTCTTTTTATAGCATTTGAAGACTATTTTATGTCAATTTTAGTATTCAGTAGTATTCTTTTTGTGAAGCCTAGTGTATGAAGACTACTGGAATGTGAGTGATACTTCTTGAACGCTAACAGAATACTTCTCAAATACTTATTTGCTAATCAAATAGTCTTCATTTACAATGCAGAAAAATCAGTGAATATGAATACTACAGGACTGTAATGAATATTAGCAGACTACTGATCACATTCTTCTATTCAAGTGTTACATGCAGAATTGAATGATTTTGTATGCAGAGATTTGTATGAATATGAGCTATTATGTGCTTACTACTAACATATTAAAAAGATGTATGTGCAAAGCATTTTTGTCCAAACTTTGAAAGCTTAACTGAATGGTATGGCTAGGTTAATAATATTCTATCACAATACTACCAAACAAACATGCATGTGTGTGTATATATTTTCATTATTATTAGGATCAATTTTAATTATTAGAGCCTTAAATGTAGTGCTATTCTGAAAAAGATATACCATCTATCTAGTAATAAAGTTTACAAACTGTTTGTGGTTTTCTTTCTCTAATCATTTTAGGTACTCTTAAAAAACCCTAATATATGTGGCTGTTATAGTAAAGGAATACACAGTTCCACAATAATATTGTGACAGTTATAGTAAAAGAATAAGTGAAGTGTTGAAACGTGTTTCGAATCCCGAACTCTGTTCAACATCCCCTGATTAGTTCACTTACCCTCCCTGTTCCTAAAAAAAAATTTGCAACATCTGGCTCTCAAGTGTAAAAATATCTTGTTCTCACATAAAATGCGCTCTGATGTCTTTCGGCCAAGTTTGCGCTATATAAAACTCCACTTAAATGTTTTACTTTCAACACAAATTAAAATGCGTTCTGTGTCTCACCTGCTTTTACAATAGTTGGCTCAAACAAAAAAAAATAAAGGCTTCTAAAGATGGTGTGCACATCTGCAGAGAGGTTGTAAGTATAAGTTGGGGACAGGTTGTCTTTGCAAATGTTTGATGGCCGCCAAGTTAATTCTTGCACTGTGCACCTGTTGCAGTCCCTTTTCTGTTTCTTTTATCTACTTGCATTGTATCGGAGAGGAAGTGGAAGCACAGTGCCAGTGTGACCGAGATCAAGGGGGCTTAGAGCTGTTGTGCCGAGCAGGTTGTGGATCTGGTGCCCTGCTCACTAGAGAGGGGACGGAGAAAGCATTCTTCCATTCAGTTCTGTATTTTGTTGGAGGGGTGTGGAAAGGAGGGCGAGGCAGGAAGTTAGAGCGGCGCTTTGTGTGAAAGGCGGGAGCACGTGACTTAAATGCAGCCATTGATTGTTTTATTTCCCACGTCAAACATGAGCAGTGGCTACAATTTTTCACCCAATGCCACAGCAATTTAAATTTCAGTAATGACGTCACCTCATGAGTCTTCAGTGTGGATTTTGCTCTCCTAGTCGACAATAGGCGGGCCTGGCCGCCCGCGGTGCGAGAGGACCCCAGTTTAAGTTCTTTGGCTGTGCAGTTTGAGAGGGTAACCGCCCGCTGCAGCATGCCCCGCGCACTTAGGCGTAATCATGCTGCACACTGATCTGGACTGCGGCGGCCGCAGGAGAGTGGTGGTGTGGTATTCAGCAGGCTGGGGATTCCTGCACTGTACCAGTGCAGCTGTGATGAAGAGCAATGCTGGATGAGGTGGTCAGTGTCCTGGACTGCAGCACTGCCTGTCCCAGACCGGGAGGGACAGTGCCAGGGGGAGTCGTCGCGGCTGTCCTCGCCCGTACCGTCAAGGCGCTCGCTAACACAAAGTAAGTGTCACTGTATTAATCTTCTCCTTGGCTTCCAAATTTAATTCAGCCCCTTAGAGTAAAAGTTACACCTGAGCGATCCGCAGCAGTCACACTGCAGTATGCACAAAATTCAGTTTAGCCACGTTTCCAATTTGGGCCATTACCTTAGGGAGCGCTGATTGACGATTAAAGAATGCCTCATCCTCATGATACTGGGCCTGTGCAATCGTCATGCAGAGATGGTTTTGCCAGGTCATCGTCACTTTTCACTATAGGTGGTGGCAATGTATTATACAAAACCATTACTTTGCATTTTCCCCTTGTCGCCTGCCCATAGGCCCGCCGTGCACAATACTTACGTTGGTCTGTACTGCGAGTTTGTGCTGGCGGCGCTGGCTCGGCGCAGGATGTTTTCCCTACCTGCACCTGCCCCCTTCAGCCCATCTGGACTTAATCGACCGGCAGGGGCGGAGGGATTTGAATTTCACCCTTACCAGTGACGCCCTCCAGCCACGTCGTTTGTCCCTCTCTGGAGAAGAGGCGGGCTGTGACTGCATCCCTAACCTGAGTTGGGAGAGAGACAACACAGCAAAGAGGCTGCCTGTCATGGCGCCAGCAGCCCTGAAAGAACCTCAGAGAGCACAGCTGGCCTGAGAGGGGCCGAGAGCTTTAGTGTGAGAGTTACTGCTCAGCTGCAAGGCCATCCCTGCAGTGTCAGTGTGCAGCGGTCGGAGGTATGCAGCTGTGGTAAACTTCCTCAAAAGCTCTTTTTCTTCAATATTATCACTATGAGGCCCTTCTGCGACGTTACCGCCCTTCTATTTCTGGTACTTTTCAGCAGTTTTAAGGTCTTCTTAGAGTTTCTTGTTGCTCAAATAGGGGTAATTTGTGATATTTATATGTTTCCCTTGTCTTCATTGCTTGATTTTGCTCGTGCGGAAGTGTCACTCATAATCGTTGAATGTCACTCATAATTACACTAAAATTATTAAAATGTCACACATAGCAATCTAAAACATTGGCAGCTATGACAGTGACATGGATAAGACTCTGTTAGCTTAATAATTGGTTAAGTGAATTAGAACTACAACCCCCAAAATGCACTTCAATTTTAATTAGGAGCTAAAAAATGCAAACTAACTTGTGAAACTTAGTCACCTTTTGACATTACTACTGTAAATGGTTTGAGCTTTAAAAAGTTGTTTCTGCGTTTTTCAGACAATTTAATTTAAATATTTTACATTCATATTTTTATTTTCATGCTGCAATAAGTTATTAATTGAACTACATATAAAGCTGTTTGCTTTACAACGGATAATAAATGTTTCTCCTCAATGTGCTCGTTCACTTTTGTAACCTATTTTCATCATTATGTGGAACTCCAGTTCTTTCAGGCTTTCGTCTTTCTTCTTTTGGTCTTCTGTTGATGGGCGTTGGGCTTGTTCTGTCGAGCAGACTTGAGTTGGGCTCTTTTTGGGCTCCATTTTGTCCAACTTGGGCTGCAAAGTTTCCTTTGCTCTGCTGCGCCTGCGCAGGGTTTTCAATTGAAAATGAAGAGCGGTAAACTTGGTGGAGGGAGAGCATGAAACTGGAGAACATTTCTATGCTGTGTCCATGGGCATCGGGGCAGCGAGAGGTACTTTTTTTTAATATCACTTTTACCCTCAAATCCCACGCCTCCTTACTCCGACCTCCACCCTCCCACTTTTGCCGTGCAGCGCGGCCGTCATTGCGTGCCTACTATGATAAGCCCAGAAGAGACGGAGACAGCGACCCTTTACATCAACATACTGGCTTCCTATGGCCCCCAGGCACGTACGGAGGCGTCGGCCTGGATGACTGAGAGATCGCGTGAGGGCACCCGGGACTCCGTCGACCTGCTCCCGCGACCTGAAGCGTGGGCGAAAGTGGCCTGAGGTACTGTGCTGCCGCGAGGGAATAGCTGTTGCATCGCGGCGACCTGGGGGCGCGAGGTGCGTGCAGAGTTCTGCTCGGCTGCTTAAACTGTGCACATGCCGAGCCGCCGCTCCAGACCTGGGCCCGATAGGCTTGGATCCTTCGCGGGCGGCGAAAATCTACTGAACCGGTGAGCTGCGCTGGATTTTCTACATGGCACATCACGGCGGCTAGGGGGAGCACATAAAACGTTGTGGGTGCAGTGACCTTCCCAGCAATCCGGCAAGAAGGGAGGTCGAGGGTACATGACTCTGGCAGACTGATCACCGGCTGAAGTACATTCATGCGAGAGACATCCTGCACGCAACGACCTGTGGACTTTCGGAGCTCCCCCCGGTGCCCCGGTGAGCAGAGACCGGGCCACGGACCAGGAGGACATTGGGGCCGGTGAGGAGCCCTGAACATGCTCCGAAGGTAGGAGATAGTAGGCTCGCCGCTGCCTGCAATAGCTGAGCCCGGCCGGCCCCTGGGCCTTCCCCTGCCGCACACTGCACCTCCGGCTCCCCGGGGGAAACCGGGAGCACCAGGAACTAAGGAGAAGCCCTCCGGACTGCCCTGGGAGTAGGAGCAGCAACCCCGCCTCTGCTGCCATTAATAGAGGCCCTGGATGCGTACCTAGGCAGGAGATCGCAAGCCTGTCCCTGCCGGCAATAGCGACGACCGGACAGACAGAGACAGAGGCAGAAAGAGGGAGAGAGAACAAGAGAAAAAAGAAACGGAGAGAGAAAAAAGGGCAGAGCTGAGAGAGGGAGAGAAGGAGAGAGAAGAGAGGCAAGGGTGAGTTTGTGAAAGAGAGAGACAGACACGGATAGACAAGAGAGAGAGAGATGAGTGTGTGAAAGAGAAGCAGACAAAGAGACAGGCCCGGTTCTAGAGGGTGGGCCAGGTGGGCCGGGCCCTCCCAAATTAGCCCCGTGGCCCCACCCGAAGCTCATTCACAAGTAGAAAACAATCTTTTGTTCTCTTACTTAAAGAAAAAATAACACAAGCCTGTGGCCTCGCTATCAAAGCTAATAGTTTATATTTCGTGTAAAACACCAATGCCATGGGCAGCTATAAGTGCCTGGGGATAGGGGTGAGGTCACGAGGGATGAGTGCTATTATTGTGCATGTGTACCTGAGACACCCCCACTACAGCGAGAGCGCAAGCTCCAGTTACTCAGTAGTTAACAGAGAAAACAGTTTATGGCAAAAAATTGAGTAAAGGATTTTGCAACTGCAAGAAAGGTAAGTAAAAATGTTCATGCAATCAGGATATATATCTTAGTAGTGGTTTATTTGATTTATTTCTGTTGTGATGCTATTCCTAATTTATGATAGTGGCCACTGGAATTTTGCGGCCGGTGGAAATGTGAAAGTATGATTTCATTATTTTTAGATTGTTATAATTTAACACTGTCTTTTGGCAAAGGACCTTGTTAGAACCAGTTTAGCACCAAAACACGACAAAGGCAACTGAGAGATGGCCAGTCCGCTTTGCGAAGGGGCCTTCCACTGCGCAGCAGTGTGCCATTGCATTTTTAGTAACCTTTGATCCGTTTGAGCTAGTAACTATTGTTAAAATCTGCAACTTATGCAGCAGGTGATGGGTAATGTGACAAACGTAGCACATCTACTAATATGCGGAAAGCCCTGCAGCTGCAGAATTGCATAATTCATGTGGCCCTGTTTATGACACTAAAGTAAGCACAAAAAAAACGAAAATACTGATAATAGCAACGTTTTGACTCTTAAGTCAAAAATGTTGTCAAGTTTCACTAAAATAACACTCAGACAGAATGGGAAGGAGTTGTACGAGTGTCTATTATGCACAGGAAAGCACTGGCAACAATTCCATGACGGCGCCGGTACCATGTGATGCAGCTATCCTCTCTAGTCTCCATCTCCCGAGGTGCTTGCAGCAGGCAAAGCTCACTAATATAATTAGAAGCACCTTAAAGACCAGACACCCCACCTCGGGGTGCCAGTGACTGTGCATTTATTCACTCTCAAGTTATTCTCTCATTTTGTCACATGAATAGTCAGAACTGCATATAATCAGGGCCACTGGAATTATGCGGTTCAGCAGCTTCAACAATTTACCCTTAGTTATGGATGTCTCATGTTTGCCATATAATCCATCATCTGCTGCATAATTTGCTGATTTTCACAAAAAGCTATTTAAATGGACCAACAATGACTAAAATAGCACTGACATGTTCCTGCACAGTGGAAGGCCCTTCGCAAAGGTTTATTCATCACCTTTCAGCTGCTAATCCAGATACTTGCATTTTAACCTATTACTAATCATTCTAGACAGTGTTAACATGTGTAAAAAGTGACTAAATAATAAAGTAATACTAACACATATTAGCCTGCATAATTTTGTCAACCATACTGCATAATTTGGTCCTTCTGTGTTGCATAATTCCAGTGACCCCGATTATAGTGCTGCTGTTACTCCTTGGGTCCTAAACTGGTAAGAGAGAGAAGGGAGAGGTGGACAGAGGGATGGGAGAGTGATAAGGAGGAGACTGAGGTATGAGGGAGGATAGTGAGAAAAAGGACTGTGAGGGAGAGAAGGAGAGCGAGTCAGAAAGACCGAGGAGGGTGAGCAAGATTGAGAGGTGGGTGAGGGACAGAGAAAAGGCGAGGAAGAAAGAGACGGGTGAGGTAGCAAGAGAAGGATGATGGAAATAGAAGAGTCAAGTGAAGCGAGAGTGAGTGGATGCACAGGGAGCGGATGGCAAGATCACAGGGGCGGCTCCTCCACTAGGGCGGAGGAGCGTCGCCCCACTGTTTTCTCGCGGTGCGAGAAGCAGAAACATAAAATGGTAATAACTACCATTTTATATTTCTGCTTCTCGCACTGTGAGAAAGCAGAAGGGTTTGGTTGGGGGGCTGGCGGGTCTGCTCTAGGGCAGGGGAGGAGTGGTTTGCCCACATCTGAGGGCGATGACTGTTTGGTAGGCCCTCTGGGGCCGCCCAAACCAGTCATGCGCACTCTACAGTGCTGCAATACAGCCTACATGGAGAACATGGCCTCCCCGTAAGCCCCTTCCTGGGCGGCGGCCCGACCAAACACAACACGTTGTGATTGGCTAAGGGGAGGAAGGCTGCCTGCTTCCTGAAGACGCGGGACCCGGCCGGTGAAAAGGTAGGTTTAAATATTTTTTTATTAATAATGAAATTAACCCCCTCCCCCGCGACCCCCCTCCCCGCGAACCCCCCCTGCCCACGACCCCCCTGCCCTCAACCCCCCCTGCCCGCGAGCCCCCCCCTGCCCGCGACCCCCCCCTGCCCTGCGACCCCCCTCCCGGCTTAAAGGGCTCCCACCAAAGGTTTTGGGACTTCCTGACTATTGAGGGCGCCCCTGCAATGCAGGGATTGTAAGGGCCTGCATTACGCCCCTGTCTCTGATGAACAGTTCTCTGCAGATGAAGGTGTCACTGAGGGGAACCCCTTCCATTCTCCAAAGGGGCCTTGCAGGCTCTGCCTGAAAGCGAAACTAAGGGCATATGTACAAGGAAATGGTCGCAGCGCTGCAGCAACTTTTGCAGCGGCACGTCATTTAAAAAATGCAGGGATGTGCCGTATTACAAGAACACGGCGCACCCCTGTGTTTTCCCTTGCGCTGGCATTACAAATAGCTGCCTAGCGCCAACACAGACACCCATGCGCAACAGTGCGAGGGTGTCACATGCCACAATTATAAAATGCTTACTAAATGCATGACTAATGAGTTTGTAACAGGCGTATTAGAATCATTGACTCCCAAGATATGTAACACATAAAATTTAGTCCAAAAGCCAACATTAAAAGAAGCCTTGTGCAAGCAACCAAATGAATAAAATTGCTATAAATTAATCAGAATTAATGCGACTAGTGTTCAATTAACATTCAATTTGCATTCTGCTAGTCTTACTTAACTCTAGACAGTCATTGCCATTAGTCTTCAGATATTGCTCACAAAGATACCACTAATCTCAATTAGCGGTCACAATAAATGAGACTCGCCTTAATTTTGCTCTTGAAATAGCACAATAGTGCTGCAAATAAACTCTACCAGAATACTGCTAAGCTTCAAATACTATTCTTCTGGAATACTACTAGACTTCATGCATACTAAATGAATACTACAATTTAATAGTAAATAAATACCACTGTAAACACTGAAATCACACCAAATGAAGAGCTTCAATTTTGGTGAGGGTAGTGTTCAATTAACATTCACTTTAAATTCTGCTAGTCTTACTTGAGTCTTCACAATCATTGCCGTTAGTATTCAGATATTGCTCACAAAGAATACCACTAGTCTTCAAACAGTGGTCACAATCAATGAGACTAGCCTTAATTTTGCTCTTGAAATAGCACAAGAGCTGCAAATAAACCCTAACAGAATACTACTAAGCTTCAAATACTATTCTTCTAGAATACTACTAGTCTTCTTTTATCAACCAATTGAAGTGTTCATCATGTATTTGAAGGGTAGTTGAGTAGAACTAGTATTCCCTCATTTGCATATTTCGGCTTGTGGGCATACTACAGTCTTCATGCATACTAAATAAATACTATATTTTAATAGTAAATGAATACCGCTGTAAACACTGGAATCACACTAAGGGGTCGATTCTGATGCGGGTTGGAAAAGCTTCCCGACCGAATCGGTTGGGAAATGGTTTCCGACCCACTCGGATCGGGAAAGTCCGACCGGCGGAGTAGGATGCATCCGGATGCTTCCAGATACGATTTGGTTGAACTCCCATTGACTTCAATGGGAACATTTGTTCCTAACCGCATCAGAATTGGGCCCTCGGTCGGGAAGACACGTTCCCGATCCGATTTGGAAGGAGCAAATGCCGTTAGGAGGCCTTCCTAACCGCATCAGAATCAGGCCCTCGGTCGGGAAGCTTTTCCAACCCGCATCAGTATCGGGCCCTAAGTGAAGATCTACTTGCCTGGAATTAGGATGCAGAAATATTGAACTGCACATTCATCTTAATGTCTTCCGGTACTAGATGGGAACAGTGTGGGAAAATACAGTGCCTAAAATCTTTTCTCCCCCACACTTCTTCAGCGTGTTGCATCTGGTGCATCTCAATGGCATCTCCCATTGAGTCCATGAATTGCAAGAGATGGATTGTGTATTTTTTATATATTTCTTCGTCTTCTTTTTTGCAACTTCCATGATGTGACAGTCATTAGCTTTTATGTTTCAAAAACAAACTCTCGCTTTGGAAGCTTGTTTTTGAAAAATAAAAAACTTTGGAAAAGTTTGATGGCCGGCTGTCATGTTTGATGGAGCCATTTCCCAAACTTTTCCCATAGTGACAGGAAATGCCATTACGCCGGTTGCTACCAATGTGTAGAGATGTCTGCCAGAATGGCGAACATCTCTAAATGTGTCAGGCAGTGTAAAGGCAGGGTGACAAATGTAAAATCCTCCTCCACACTGCCTGCCGTTATTCCATCTGTCAAACCCTAAATCAGGCCTTACGGCTTCTGCTGTGCTCTGTTTTCTGTTCTACTTCTATGCCTTCCTCTTGCTGTGGTTTCCCAAAGTATTTGTCATGAATGTTTATAGAGAGGTTGTCAACTTGAACATCATTAGCTGTTAGAAGTGCATCATTTAGACCTTGAAGAAGACGTGCTGCAATTTTTAACAGGGTACACTTTTTGCATCAACTGACATATGTGAAAATGATGGACAGACAACATTCTGATGTGATGGAATGTATTGTCACATTAATTGCCAGCTAACATGCAATGGAGTTGCCTGTAGGTTTATTCAGTTTACTCACTTTGCATGGATTAAACTTATAGCATATGTATTTTCTGCTTCACTCGGCCAAGTGTGTTTTCATTTAGGAGCATTCTCAGTTTGTGGATGCTTTTATGTCTTACATTGCATAATGTGAAACACTTCTATTGATAGACGAGCTTTGGATGTCGCCTGTGGTCCATAATTATTTGAGCTTCATCAGCATTTTTACTGGAGTTAGCTCCTTTCCACTGGTTTGCATCTATTATTTGATAACTGCATCCATCAGCATCCGTGGCATGCTAAGTCTTCCTCCCTATGTATATCTTTGTTCACCAAAGTACTCCTTTATATTAGAGGTATGCATTAATTTACCCTTGAATTTTCTTTCACTCATCTACTTTACGTGCCTTCATTCTCCTTAACCTTGTCCTTCACTAACCATAGGAAACTTTTAATCCAGTTCAATATCACTATGAACAGCTTCCTTTTAAATGTATTCCTCTGTCTCTCCTTCAACATATTGCTTCTTTTTTTTTTTTTCAATAATTTTTATTGAGAAGATCAACACAAAATTAACACAAGTAGTTCAAAATAGAAATAGATAAAGACATCCTCAGCCATATCAACAAGTGAAATAATCATTTGAATAAGCAAAAAGGGATAGTAACATTGGTAGGTATTATAAATTAAATATATTCATTAGAAAAAGATATGTACTGAATTAAAGTAGATATATCAATAATGTAGATAAGTGTGTTCTCATGAGAAAAGATAGTAGGGCTTGTGTGTTTTAGGAATGAAGTAAGAGAAAGGAAAGGATGAGAATAGACAAAGGAAGAAGAGAGGGAGAAAGAGAGGGAGGAAGAAGAGTGGGTGTTATAAGAGTGATGAGTGTGAAGAAAGAAAGGTAGTAAAGGGTAACCAAAGAAGGTCTGATTTAATTTTTAGGTAAGTTGATGAGTGAGAAACAGAGGAAATTCTGTGTTCGTCACAAATTAGGTTCCACCATAACAAAAAGGATAATTTAGAGTTATCTTTCCAGCAGATTAGTATGACTTTAAAAGCAATGGCGATAAAAAGGTCGAGTAGTATAGTTTTGGAGGGGATATAATGGAAGTCTTTAGATAGGGTACCTAGAAAGATATTGTGGATACCAAATGGTACATTGCAAGAAAAGATTAGTAGACACCGACCAGATAGCTTTCCAAAAATCCTGTACCCTTGGGCAGTAAAAGAGTAGGTGCAATAGAGAGCCTTCAGCAGAGAGACAAGACCAGCATGATGGAGATTTAGAATGGTCAATTTTATGTAAGAAGAGGGAGTAACAACGACCCTGTTGTAGATAAAGTATAGGGACTGTGTAATGTTGGCCGCTTTAGATGTTTTAGAAATCTTCTGCCACACTTTGTCCCACTGATAAACTGATAACGTTTGAGATAAATCTAGCTCCCAAAGTAATTCAATAGGCGATTTACTCCGTGTGGTTATAGATGAAGAGAGCGTTTTATAAATAAAAGAGGCACTAGGAGTAGGGTCAAGGGGGACATGGAATAGGGGAGTAGTAGGAGAAAAGGAAGTAGATACAGGGTTAGATTGGAGTTTTTGTAGATGTGTGTTGAGACTGGTTGTTAATGTATTGTATTGCTGAAGGTAGGAATCTGGAAGATTGAATTTTCTTTGAAGTTGAGAAAAAGGCAAAATCGAATTGTTGGCAATCAATTGGTGTACATAAAAGATGCCCTTTTCCTTCCAGTGTTTGTAGTAAAAGGACTTGTGTCTAAACTTGATGTGTATATTGTACCATAGAGAAGAGGCTAGAAAGGATTGATAGGGGTCAAAATCTTGGAAAAAAAGGGTGTGAATTATATGGTGGGAGTATTTTAGGATAGGAAACTTAGAAATGAAAGTACAATTAGTCATAAATACAACATTTTGAAATGAAAAATCATTTAACAATGATCTTTCAACTGTAATCCATGTTGGCATTAAGGAGTCTTGATAATCTTTGGTCAACGCATAGAACTGACGAATCAAAAATGCAGTATGATACAATTTAAAGTTCGGAAATCGGACACCACCTTCAGACTTTGGACGTATTAGTTTAGATAAAGCAATTCTAGTACGTTTGTTATTCCATAAAAATTTGGTACATATTGAGTTGATTTGGGAAAAGTAATAATTAGGTATTTTGAAGGGTAACATTGAGAGTATAAAAAGAACTTGGGGAACAATCATCATCTTAATTGTGTCTAGTCTACCCCACCAAGATAAAAATAATGGCGACCAGGAAGATAATAATTTTGTGAGTTTTAGTTTTAGGGCAGAGAAATTATAGGATAAGGTTTCAGGAATAGTAGAGGAAAACCATGTTCCCAGATATTTAATCTTTTGGGGGCACCTGTTAAATTTAGTTGTATTAAACATGTAACGATAACATAAATCATTCATAGGTAAGACTTCAGTTTTGGAAAAGTTAAGTTTGTATCCAGAAACCGTTGAGAATAAGTCAATCTCTTGTAAAAAAATTGGAAGGGATTTGGATGGGTTAGCCATATAAATAAGGACATCATCTGCATAAGCAGAAAGTTTAATTTCATGAGATTTAAATTGAAAACCAATAATGTCAGGATTATGTCTAATACGTTCCAGAAATGGTTCTAAACAAAGGAGAAAAAGTAATGGGGATAGGGGGCAGCCTTGGCGAGTACCTCTTTGTAATCTAAAATACGAGGAGTAGAGGCCATTCACAAAAACACATACACGTGGGGCAGTATATAATAATTTGATATGAGAAATAAACCTTTGACCAAAGCCAAACCACTTAAGAGTATGGAACATGTATTGCCAGTTTATGCGGTCAAAGGCCTTTTCAGCATCAAGTGAAAGGGCAGCTAAAGGAGACGAATACTTCTTTCCAAGGGCAAGAATATTAGAAAACATTCTAGCGTTATCAGAGGCAAGGCGGCCTTTAATAAAGCCAACTTGTTCAGGTTTAATAAGGGATGGGATAAGCTTGTCTAAGCGAGATGCAAAAATTTTTGCAAAAATTTTACAATCATAATTAATCAGAGAAATAGGTCTAAAGTTTTTACAAAAAGAGGAGTCTTTGTCCGGTTTGGGAATGACAACAATAAGGGCTTCTAAAAAAGACCCATCTGCTTTGGAGTTGGATAAAAATGATTTAAAAAGTTCCAATAATTTTGGGGCAAAAATTGTGGAAAAGGCTGAAAGTAATTCAACTGAGAATCCGTCTGGACCCGGAGCTTTGGCCTTTTTTAGGGATTTGAGGGCATCAATAATTTCTTGGAGAGATATATCTTTTTCAAGAGGGGAAAAAATATCGGGTAGAGAGGAAGGTTTAGGGATACCTTGGAAAAAAGTATCGAAATCATGTTCAGAGGGAGATGAATCATCAGTATACAAGAGTTCATAATAGGATTGGAAGGTACTTATAATATCTGAATCAGAGGATAAGAGTTTATTAGTTGTTTCTGAGTGGATAGGTCCAATAGTTTTCCGTTCTGTTTTTATCTTTAAATAATTGGCTAACATTTTCCCTGCCTTATTTTGGCCTCCGTGGAATTTGGATTTTATCTTAAGCAGAATATTACATGCGTCCACAGTGGCAATTTTATTTAAATTAGCTTTGGCCTTAATCAGTTCTTGCAAAGCAGAGGGGATTTAGACGAAAAATACTTATGCTCCAAAAATTTTATTTTCTGAAGGGTATCATGATACTCAGCATTGAGTAGTTTCTTTTTTCTTGCAGAGTAAGCAATTGTAAAGGCTCTAAATGAAGCTTTAAAGGCATCCCAATTATTAGTAATTGAGGTATCCGAAGATTGGTTTATTAGAAAAAATTCCTTAATAAAGGAAGTAGTTTCTGCAATAAATGTTTTGTCTGAGAGCAGGTAATTGTTAAAACGCCAATGACCTTGTTTGCAAGTGTTAACTGAGAAATCAAAAGAGGCGGACATGGGGGCATGATCAGAAATAAAAATAGACCCAATTTCAGAGGAATGAATACATGGGAGCAAGGCCTTAGAGGTCAAAATATAATCAATGCGGGACATAGTATGATGTACATTGGAGAAAAATGTGTATTCATTAAAATCTGGGTTACAAGTCCTCCATACATCATAAAATGGGCGGGAGGCAATAGCAGCTTGAAAGGATTTGTGGGTTTTGTCAGGTTTAAATTTACAATTGGATTTTCTGTCAGAAAAAGGATCTAACCAATTATTGAAATCTCCACCAACAATTATATTGGGGTTAGAAATTGAGGATAATTTCAATTTAATACATTCCCAAAATTGTGGATCAGGTTTTACAGGGCCATAGATATTTTAAAAAGTAATTTGTTTTTTATGAATAGTGGCATCTACCATAACCCATCGCCCATCAGAATCACATTCAGTTGATAGTATCTGTGCATTAATAGATTTATGAAATAAGATAGCAACCCCACCATGCCGATCAATTGCAGGTGAAAAAACAATTTGACTAACCCATTGTCGTTTTAGTTTAAGCGATTCTGCATCATTACAGTGAGTTTCTTGTAAGAAAGCAACATGAACATTAAGTTTAGAAAGATGGGACAATACCTTCTGACGCTTGACAGGATGACCTAGACCACGTACATTCCACGAGACAACGTTAACCATGATGAGGGGTGGGGAGATATAATTGGACACGGGTATAACAAGCTGCAAAAGTTGAACATAATAAAAAGTAACAAGAATTAGATATAAACACAAAACATGGGATGGTGGATTTACAGAAAGAGTAGAAATAGGAAGAAACACTCATGTATATAAAAGAATGATGAGAGAAAAACATCGAGTAAGGGAGCAGATAATAAAAGTGGTGCAAAGAATAAATAAAGAAACAGGAGCAATAAATTGCAAGACCAATGGGAGAAAAAAAGAAACCAATCATTTTCACACAAAAAGAAGGAAAGATAAAACCCTTAAGTAAATATAGTGAAAAACACTCAGATATACAAAAAATAGATAGACAAAACACACCATGAAAGACAAGAAGGTAAATAGAAGGATAGGAGAGAATGAGAAGATAATGAAGAGAGAAATACAGAGAAATAGGGAGAGTAAACAGATCAAGGAAATTAATCCCGGTCTGAAGATAAACCAGCAAAAAGGAAGAGGGGAGCAAGGTGACGATAAAGCAAGGACAGCGGTACGAGTAAATAGATACTGATAAGCCTCATTAATAAATAAAAGAATAATAATTAGTAGGAGATAAAGAAAGAAAGGAAGAGATTTGAAAGGAACAAAAGCATTATAAGGGAAGAATACATCAACAAAGGAAGGTAGAGGTACAGCTGTAAAATCAACAATAACCAATTAACCAGTGAACCTGAAACAGTGTTAGAACATTAGTTTTCCATATTCTGTGAAGGAATATTGTTGAGAAAGAGTTTCAATTTATCAGGATCGTCGAAGGAACGTGATCTTCCTTCATGAGTAACTTTACAGAGGCAAGGGTGAAGAATGCCATATTGAATGTTCAAGTGTCTCATCTGGGGACGAAGAGCCAAAAATTCCTTACGACGAGCATTCGTTGCATTAGAAACATCTTGAGAAATAAAAATATTATGACCTGACCAAGTGAGGTGACGTTTGGTCTTAACCGCTCTCAAAACATGCATTAGTTCAGTAAATTCCAAAAAAGCATTATGATACCACGTGGCTTGTTTGAGTTAGGTTGAAGACGGCCCAGACGGTGTGCCCGTTGTATGTTGAGAGCAGGAGAGGATTGAAGCTCTAGGAGGTCCGTCAGAAACTTCTTCAGAAAGGATACCATATCAGGTCCCTCAATATTTTCCGGCAGGCCGTAAATGCGGAGATTATTCCATCGATTACGATTTTCCAAGTCTTCAGTATGAAGTTTGAGTTTGTGGATCTCTTGTTCTAACAGTGGAATTTTATTAGATATATCTTGCAGATCCCCAACACGTTGTTCAAGTTCCGTTACCTTGCCCTCCATAATTATCCAGCGGTCTTCAATTTGTTTTAGCTTTTCGTTGGTAGTAGACATAAAGGGCTGGAGACCACGTACTTCCTCCAGAATAGAGTCCAGAACAGGATTTTGTGAGGTATGAATAGGTGACGGGGGATCATTCTTATGTCTCTTTGGTTTAGCACCTGAGGATGATGATCTAGAGGAGGTGTGAGGGTCATTCGCCATCTTGAATTGTGGTGGATATCGACGAGTAGTAACTAAAAACGGGCGAATTGGACCCATACACCAAAGAAGGAGGCAGAAGAAACAGCGATCAACCAGAGGTAAGCAAGAAGAACCGGTTTTGGATAGAGTGACTGTAAACCGTGAAGAAAAAATTCCCAACAGCAACCACAAACTGGAATATCAAATTCCAAGTGGGGACGTGAGAAAATCAAGGTGTTCTCCCTCTTGCATAATCCACATGACTGCCATAAAGTAGGAAGGAACTGCAGGTTACTATTGGGAAGCCTCCTCCATCCCCTGCAACTCACATGCATAGATACCTTAGAAAATGGTGAGGTATTCTTCTCTTCCTCTCTATCTCCGCATCGGCAGCATTAAGGAATTTTACTCGGGCGGCATTTCCTGACTGAAAAAACGGAACGCGAGCGCCGTAATTTAAAATGGCGGCCGCTCGTGATTTGATGAGGGAGAAATCACCGCCGCAGCTTCTAGGCTTCGTTCCGCAATAGCATTGAACTAGGAGCGGTCTTTCGACTCACCGCCATTCCCAGAGTTCAGGGCCACCACTCACGGTCAAAAAACTCCACAGTTTGAGGCAGGATAGCCCAGAGAGTCTCCGCGTCCGAGCGGAACTCACATGAAGTCCGCCATCTTGCTTCGGCGTCCAAGCCACGCCCCCAACATATTGCTTCTGTTGCAGTTGCTTTCTTCGTTGCTTCACTTATTTATCTTTCAGTAGCAAATTCTCCATTACTTGAACTTCATTTCCTGTATTTTCTGCTCCTATTTTTTGACTGTTGTCCAACAGTTTGTTGTGTCTTTAACTCCTCTTTTGTTTAATACTTCTTTCTCTACATGTCCTTTGTAGTTGTGGCTCACTTGGTTGCACACATTTCTTTTTTCCTTTGTAAGCTATTGCTGCATTTTCAATTATTTTCTCTGATGTATCTGTTTAATCAATTATTATAGGTATACTTTCTTAGTTCTGTTTTGTTTTGCTGTTCAGCTCTGTTGAATACCTGCTTTGACACTGCTGTCATTTTTTTTTTTTTTTTTGTAACCTTGCTTTCTTGCCATCCATTTAATTGCAGTGTTTTACTTATCTTTTTAAATACCTTTTTTCAACAGGTTTGTGTTTTAAGTTTTTTAACAAACATAGAACCAGTACATACTTATCATTCTTTGAGTGCGTTCACAATGTTGATGCTTGTACGGTTTACATATATGGTCAAATATGCGACAATCCAAATAAGACGTTCAACCACATAAATATTCTGCCCTACTGTGCGGATAGGGTAGGATGACCAAGAGGACGTGGTGGAGGAAAGTAGGGTACGGATGGGGTTGGATGTGGGTCTGCCAGGTCAGTCAGGAGGGCACAGGTATATTGGAGTCGGAGAAGGGAGTGCAATAGGGATGGGGTCGGTCATTCCTTATGTGCAGTGGGCTTCAGGATTCTGCAGCTATGGATTCTGAAGAGGACTCTGGGGACAGGGCAATCAGTTTGAAAGTAGTGATTCCCAGCCTTTTGCCATTGGGCGATGGCGTAGCCCCCTGCATCCTCTCTGTGTAACGGCACTTCCTCTGCTTTTGCCCAGTGGGTGACAAAAGGTGATCCATGGAGCCGGGCATGGGGGAGGGGGGCTAGGTAATTTTCAGCGCATTGTGATAATTTTCTTGGCCAGTATGAGGGACTAATCTAGAAAGTGCGTCACGTTTTTACGTTTGCGTTGTCCCAGTACTCCCACCTCCCAGGAAAAAATATTTGGGATTCCTGTGAGAAGTTCCAGCTGGGAGTGTATGGTAGTCCAGTATGTGCATATCTGAGGGCAGTCCCACAGTGTGTTTAAGGTATGCCCTAGGGGGTGTTACATCTGGTGCATGTGTCTGAGGTGCTTGGAAAGGTACTGGCCATCTGCCAGGGGGACCAGTATGTCCTATGAAGTATATAAAATTGTATATGTTTAGACGGGTGTTGTGGAACACTCTTTTAAATACCTTTTAATTTATTTTTCCCACTCATTTTTAAGTCTGTTGTCAGGGGCCCAGAGTCTGTTATTGCTTGGATGGCAAAGCGTTTGGCTGTGCCTGCTTGTGCCTTGAATTACTGAAGCACTCGGGTAAATTCTGTACAAATGCAATTTGCACTCTGAAGTAAAATTCTATGCCACTCTGCATTAACTACTTTGTCCTGCGCTGTCTTGTGTGCTTCATTGTTTTCTATACCATGGCATCCAAGTCAACTATATACGTCAATGTTCAAAGCAAAAGTTTCATTTTCATGACAGTTCTTTCACAACTATTTTGTAATATGTCTGACTTGCACTGTTTAACTTTACACTTTTGACTCACAAAAGGGTATACTATGCCATTTTAGCCCACTCCCAATGGCTACACTAGTTGTTAAGGGCCCCAAACTTGTGTTATAGGCCTGAGCACACTGCGCCCACATACAATAGGATGTCCTACACTAACAGGAACAAACTAAATGACAAGCATTTTCAGCTTTCGGCAGAAGCCCTTTACCAACCATTATCATATACCTTATTCCAGCTGTTATTCTGTAGAACTTATTTGTCATCAGTGGAAATCCCATAAGTCCCACCAGTGCTTAATTTTTAATTTGTAAAATATTAAGTGCTGGGGTTCTGATCAGGAGGCCACTGCAGCTTACACCACTCATCGCCCTTGTCATCGCTGCCAAAACAACTGCTAACCATCTCTCTCGCATGTAAATGCGACAGTTCAGATTATTCCAGGTCCCCAAACCTAAAGGAATGGCTGGGGAGGCAGGTATTAGCAATTTTAATGTATATTGTATTCCTAAACAACCGTTGTTCTGCTCATCTCTAAATTAGATGAGCAGCGCCACCATGTGGTAGACTGTTCTAAGTATGGGGTTGACCATTAGGTGCGGGTGCCGAGCACCGGAAGCCAATTAATTGCCGGTGCTGAGCACCGGAAAGCACCGGCTTAAATTAAGCACTCTGTCCCACATACTAATTAAGCAACATTATCCAAAGGGAAGGGCACTCCCAGGTAATTATTAACCAGGGTGGATTTAAAGGGTCTGATATAAGGCCGAAGGTCTTACTTCATGCCGATCAGCAACTACCTGGAAGTGTTATTCCCCTTGGATAATACTGCTGCTATTAGTAAGACCCTTAACATTTGGGGTAAAATTAGCAAAACTGTTTGATAGATGGTGTGATTTAGTGATACTACATTCATTGAAGGTTACTAGTAGGGGTGAGCGGAACTTGTGGAATTTCACTCTGCAGTATTCCACAGTTGCATAAAAACTCTACAGGATTCTGCAGAGTTCGACAATGGGTGGCAATATGCACGTCGTGCTGCGATTTAGCACGGGTATCGCATTCTGTGCTGAAAAAGCAGCTCAAATCGCACCACGCAGTGCGCGAGATCACACGGCCATTCAAGTTGATTTTGCTGCCGCTCGAATAGAAAATCTACTTAAGAAGCAGCACTCTGACAGCAACCGCTCGTAACTGCCTGCATTAGAAAAGTCCTCCTAGTGACCGGAAATTGCACTGGGATGCCAAATTTTACTCCTTGGAGAAAAAAGTCTGCCATGTATCAATTGGCAGAATTTGGCCGGAACTCCACATTACAAGAGTAACGCGGAGTCACCAAATTCCGCCAATTCCGCAAGCAGAATGACATATCTTTTGGATGTTTTTGAATATTGTGGCTCTGTCATTTTTGTCCAATTGAAATTCATAGGAATGAATAGCTGTTTTTGAGGATTACTAAAAGGAGAACCTCAAAAGGGTTATAATAGATTTTAGTCACAAACAATGTATATTTATTGGTGGTTTCATAATAATTTTCTGAATTTCAGCGAGGTATGTGGTAAATTCACCACATGAAAAATACTGATCCCCTGGTGGGATCCGCTAAACCATTTTTGAGGGAAAACAATTTTTTGCATGCTTTTCTCGTGGAATGTATTGTTAACGGCCCAGAAGCTTCAATGGACACATTTTCTGCATATTCACAAATAACTTTCATGTGAAAAAAAGTCTGACAAGCTGAGTGAAACATGGCCTTCCAACAGCAACAGGAGCAGCTTATCAGTTGATTTCCCAGTGTTCTACTGAAACTGCACTACATAGTTCGAGTGAACAACTAGAATGCTAATGTTGGAATAGGAATGACCCCTGCATGATGGACAGATGTATACCCCAGTCCTGAGTGACCTGACTGCATGTAAATCTGATCTCCTGACCTATTTTTGGCCTTAGCTAACAATCTAAGCCAGCTTGTGCGTTGAGGTCTAGTTCTGTCCATGTTGAAGCCTATGTCCTGAACCTATAGTGTTACCTCGGATGTGTGCCAGTGTGACCTCTCTATCAACATGCCCTGGCTTGTTGACATACAGCAAAGAAGACGGAATACCGATTTTGGGGGATTTATAGTCGCTTCAGACTTTGTCTCCGTTTACAGAGGTGCACTTAGGAGCTCTAGTCATGTCACGTTCTGCTGAGATGTAACACTCAGACTCTTGGGCTGACATTCTGTGAGCATCTCAATGGTCTGTAACAAGGTTCCATGTATGGTGAGAGTAAGATTGCTGGGATCACTTTTGGAGTGCCCTTAGGAATTGCATGGCACAAGAGAGAGAGTAGATATAGCTTCCACAGACAGTGGAATTGTATTGCCTGCATTCGTGTGGCTGAAGGGTGGTGACCTAGATACTGAAGTGAGGGAGAATGGAGACAGGGCTACCTTTAGAAATTCTATGAAGACCAATTAGTAAGGGATTGCTGACTAGTCTTTCTTAAAGCTTCCATGACATAACATCAGGATAAATAAAAACAACATACAAAATTATTGTTAAAAAAATATTGAGTACACAAATATCACCAACCAATACATAAAACACAAAAATACAAATATGGAGTACAAAAACATACCCATGAAAGAATTTCAAAAACCATAAATATTGAAAACAAAACAAAAAAAAATATCATCAATACAATAAAACAAAAGCAACATGACAAAAACAATAAAAACAAAAATATTGAGAACAAAACATTGCTAAAAATATAAAAATAAAAAAGATACATGCTTATAAAAAATTATAGAAAACAATTATATATGTATGCATATATATATGTGTATATGTGTGTATATATATACACACACACACACACACACACACACACACATATATATATATATAATCCACGCCTTGCTCACGGGTGGGACATGTTTGTTACACCAGCAAGCATTTAAAGTGTAAACTTACAACAACATAGAAGACAGGCATTGCGGGTATCGGCGGTTAGCTGTAAATGCGTTGGCCATTTTGATAGTTGTTTTTACTTGATACATACACTTAAAATAAAGCAAATAAAGTGCATCCTACATGCCATTAATCATAATAAAATTTTGGAAGCATTTTGAAATCTTTCTTCATTAGTTTTTCCAGTTTGTAATATTTTTGACTCACAGAAGTTATTGTTCTTTCACCTTCAGTGATTGGTGCGGTATTGCCAATATTAGTAAACAATTTGTTGGCTTTCTGTCTCCTCCTTGTATCAGTATGCTATCCGTCTTGCAGCATATGTGTAAACAAGTAGTGATTGAATACAACTGACAATATGCCTATTGTAGTGTTCTTTTGCGGAGTGCCGGAGGTCTCGGGAGCCCTCACATGACATTGAGGGAATGCCTACAGAAGTCATCCGTATTACAAAGCCACACACGAGAGAGAGTGCAGTCGCATATCATCAAGACCCATCCGAGTTTTCTCTAAATAGCAGGAAAACTGCCCCGGGTTCTCCAACTCAATGTGCTGCTGCCTCACGAGGACAGCTTTCTGCCACCCACCTATGTAGCAATAGTTTGTCGTCCAGTACGCACTTCTCTCGTTGCTTTCCGCATCCAGAGTTCTGCGGGTCACAGGCCCAGTATTGTATTAACGTCCACAAAGTCCTCAGGTGGCGGGACCCAGGAACTGCACCAGTGTGAGTCAGGGTTGAGGAACCCTCAATGCAAACCACCTCCTAAATCGGCACACAGTGCTTGCAATATGCACTCACTACAGAGCAGAAAGATGATTATACCCCGATTTGCTTCATGACAATATTTTATTCACTCAGATGCCGATATACCCAACGTGTTTCGGCGTATTCCACGCCTTGCTCACAGGTGGGACATGTTTGTTCCCGGAATGCATAGTGCCTATATAGGCAACAGTCCCCATCCTTTGCGAAGTTAGCATGCACAATGGAATAAATAAATACACAACACAATTCTTTGTAGGGAAAAGATTGCTGCAGGTTTATTCCATACAAAAGTATGCAACATGGTGGGTTAACTTACGGGCGATCCCAGGGCAGGCAGCGGTGACTGACCTACATTGCCCTGCCCGCCTGAAGAGCCAAATTGCACGGTGGCCAATCCAATCGGTGCTACCAGTTATGAGGGGATTCCCCCATTGAATACCGTGAACCACTGGTCCACCACTTTACTCACGTCCTTTTTAGGGCGGAGCGTTGCAAGGCAAGCCCCCAGTTGCTCAGGCTTCCAACCGCCCGAAGGACTAGCGGGGCGCCGATGATTCTTTCTCCAGGGTCCTGTCGTAAAGACTCCTGGGGTTTGGCACAGGCACCCCTATTGTGCTCCAAAAGAGGTACCCTTCTGTACCCTTCCACCACCGGATCGCCCTGTAACTCCGCCTGCAACACAAAGAAAAACATTAAATAGTCCTACCTAACCGTGCTCCCCAGCCAACACACCGGGTATGCGGTAGGGCGGGAGACGGCGTGTCCGGCAGCAAAGAGGGCGCCCGAAAGGCGGGGCAATTACAAATACCTTCCCCAACCCTCTGTGCGCCGGAAATGACGTGGCCCGCACGTTGGGCTGTGGGACTCCTCCCCAGGGTCCCAAGACTAGAGGGGGTGTTGGTGTGCCTAAGAGGCACTAAGGTGGCCGCCTTTTTAGGTGGCCCACTGCGTGAGCCGCGGGCAGCCGCATAGTGCCTATATAGGCAACACTCCCCACTCTTTGCAAAGTTAGCATGCACAATGGAATAAATAAATACACAACACAATTCTGTGTTGGGAAAAGATTGCTGCAGGTTTATTCCATACAAAAGTATGCAACATGGTGGGTTAACTTACGGGCGATCCAAGGGCAGGCAGCGGTGACTGACCTAAGCTGCCCCGCCCGCCTGTAGAGCCAAGTTGCACCGTGGCCAATCCAATCAGTGCTACCAGCTATGAGGGGATTCCCCCCTTGAATACCCTGAACCACTGGTCCGCCACTTTACTCACGCCCTTTTTAGGGCGGAGCGTTGCAAGGCAAGCCCCCGGTTGCTCAGGCTTTCAACCGCCCGAAGGACTAGCGGGCGCCGATGATTCTTTCTCCAGGGTCCTGCCGTAAAGACTCCTGGGGTTTGGCACAGGCACCCCTATTGTGCTCCAGAAGAGGTACCCTTCTGTACCCTTCCACCTCTGGATCGCCCTGTAACTCCGCCAAAGCTCTGGATGTGGCCACCATCGCCTCCAGAGCCCCCAACCCAGGTCTGCCGTTTCCTTCACTTGCAACCTGCTGTTTCCAGAGTCTCGACTACTGTCCAATAAGAACAGATCCATGCCCACCTTTGACAGGTGCACCCCGTCCTCCTCTTTGTTGACCTTTAGTCCTTCTAGGTAGACCATCTCTTTAGCTACCTCTGCCAGGTCCTATCGGGGGACCATGTGTGTTACACGAAAAAGGGGCTCGCCAATTTACCTAGCCCTTCATATTTCATATAGAATTTGAGTTGAACCATGCCCTCCAGCTTGGTGGGCTTGTCCATGGCTTTAATTTCCTTTCTGTCGGAATGAGATGGCCTCCCCGGGAGGGGGACCTACTGTTCTTTTCTTAACCACAGCTTTATTACCCTTCACGTTATTGCAGGCTCTATAACCTCCTGCAACCTGCCATTACCGTCCTTCTAGTTGGACCACTTCCCTATATACCTCTGATAGCTGTGCCCCGTCCCTATCGGGATACCGTGTGGTGTTTGCACAAAAGAGGCCATGCCTAAATTACCAAGCCCTTCTATTAGATATGAATTGAGTTGAACCAAGCCCTCCTGCTTGGTGGGCTTGCACATGGCTATATTAACCCTTCTGTATAACTGCACGATGGCCTCCCCGGAAGTTGGGAACTACTGTTCTCATCTTTAACCACAGCCTTGTTTTTTTTTTGTTTGTTTTTTAAACTTATCTTTATTGATTTTCGCTCAACACAATCCTCTTGTTCTTCAAGGTTTATCTTAAACATTGCTTTTGCATATGAACAAAACAATCGAAAAACATCTCCCACCCTCCCACCCCCCATCTCTGGCTCAATCTAACATTAGTATGCATGACAGTAAATTACCATTCGTGCGAATTCAGTGATACACATCATGTAAGTCATTTACAGAATATTAATAGTACATATGCAATTTACGGTATTATACCTCGTATAGTATTTACACCAACTGACTTTATTTACATTCCTGATCTATACATTCCATTACTATTCCTGTAGGTCTTTGGCCACAAACTCCTCAATTATTGCATTCCAGTCAAGCGATATTGGCACCCTTCTCATCCCCTTTTGTTCCTCTCTTTGGAGCTCCGCTCCCTCAGCCCTCCCCCATCGCACTACCTCGTTGTACCAGTCTAACAATTTGGGTGGTCTGGTTGCTTTCCATTTCATGGTTATATTTCTTTTTGCCAATATCATTGCAAGGTTCACAAACCTGCGCGAAGGAGTTCCTTTCTTCCCTTTTGTACCTAGACCTAGTATGCAGCAGTCCAGTGTCCTGATGTTCCTTGTTGGCGCCACGCTATTAACTAGTTCCTGCACAGTCGACCAATAATTCAATAGTCTTGGGCAGTCCCACAACATGTGTAATAAGCCCGCATTTGGGAAACAGCAGCGGGGACAATCACCTGATGCCTCTGGGAACATTTTGCTGAGTTTATGGGGGGTTAAATACGCACGGTGTACTATCATGAGTTGGATAAATTTAAACTTCGGATTTCTAGAGATCTTACACGGGTGTTCTAACAACAACCCCCATTCTTTATCCGTGAGTGGGCGGCCGACATCCACATCCCATCTATCTCGAATCAATTGTAATGACACAGATGTGTGTGTGCGGATACCCCTATACAACCATTTTGTCAAGTGACCCCCATTACCCATCAAGTATTGCATGTGTGTGAGTGCATGAGTCTGCGGTTCATCCCCTCTAGGGGCCCACATTGTTTTGATATAGCGGGAAATGTGTGCATGCAGTAGAAACAATCTATCTGGCACCCCCAACTCCCGCACAAACGTGTCATGACTCATTAGTGTGCCATCGGTGAAGAAATCGCCTATCGTGGAAACTACCGTCTCTGCCCACACCCCTATATGTCTGAATGTCACCCGTCCCGATGGAAGTGGGAGGCCCAGCAGCGGTATGTTCGGGGTGTAAGGCGCCGAGATTTTGGTGTAGCGCGTGGCTCTTTTCCAATAGCGTAGGGCTGTGCGCAGAAGTGGGGACGCCGTCAACGAAACCTTACTGCCTGGTAACAGTAGGACATGCAATTCCCCTCGTTCCCATGCTTGTGTAGTCATGGATATTTCTCTCAAGTTATGGCCTTTTATCCAATATGCCAACCACTGTAGCTGGCCTGCATAACAATAAGTTCTCATGTCAGGGACTCCCATCCCCCCTTGCTTTGTGGCTAATTGTAGTTTAGCAAGCCCTATACGCCTGCGTCCCGAACCCCATATTAATTCGACTAGCAGGGTGTCTAATAGTTTAAATGTGTGCAGTGGTATCAGAATGGGCAGATTAACAAAATAATATAACAGTCTTGGTAGCATCACCATTTTAGCTATGGCTATCCGCCCAGCCACCGATATCGGTAAGGAAGTCCAAAACTTTATCTGCTTCCGAAGTGACATTATAGAGCGAGTTAAATTACCATCTAGGATATCCTCCACGTCTATGTATATTTGAATGCCTAAATATTTAAAGGTAACTGGCGCCGTCTGGAACTTCCATTGACCAAATTGAATTGGTTCAGTCCTGGTCACGTCATTAAAAAAAGAAGGCATAAGATTTGTTCTCGTTTATCGTAAGTCCGGAAAGTTTTTGGAACTCAGAGAAAAGCTCGGGTAGGGGGTCATAGACCTCGTCTAGGTCGTTAATAAATAAAATGATATCATCTGCATATGCCGAAACCACATGCATCTCCCCATTTATACCTATCCCCCTATGGCCTGCCATTGTACGTATCTTTTGCAGGAGAGGTTCCAGCGCTAAAATAAATAACAAGGCGAGAGCAGGCAACCCTGTCTGGTACCCCTCTCTACCTGGTATTGACTTGAAATGTGGGGTCCCGTGCGAGCCCTTGCTGTTGGATTCGTGTATAATAATCTCACCCATTGTATGTATTCCGACAGAATCCCGAATCGAGGCAATGCCGTCAGCATATATTCCCATTGTAGCGAATCAAACGCTTGCCGCAAATCCAAAGAGATGCAGCCCCGTGGATCAGCATCCGTAGGCACCTGTGACATCACCATGTGAGGCCTCTGAATGTTAAGCGCCGTACTCCTGCGCGGTACAAATCCACACTGATCAGTGTGTATCAAATTGGGAGAATATTGCAGTAATCGATTTGCTAATATCTTACTTAAAATCGTGTAGTCCGTATTAAGAAGTGATAGGGGTCTATAACTCGCCATGTCTCTGCTGTCTGTACCCGGTTTCAACAGGGAGATCACCGTCGCCTGCACAGTAGTGTGGGGGAGGAAGCCATCTACGAGTGCTACCCGATACAGCTCTAACAGTCGGGGAATCAACAGTTCAGAATACATCACATAAAATTCAATAGGTAAGCCATCATTACCTGGCGATTTATTACGGGGGAGGGCATTTATCGCTGTTTTAATCTCCATATGTGTGAGTGGCCTCTTTAAGTCTGCTGTCTGTTCATCGCTTAGTGTGGGAATCTGCAATCCCTCAAAAAACGCCTCATATTCCCTCTCCTCTACCCTGTCCGGGGACGCATACAGTTGTTCGTAATATTGCCGAAAAGCGGCGTTAATTTCCAACTGAGTGCGCTTCATCGCACCTCCCGGGGTATCTATTTCAAGAATGGGAGACACGGGGGGTGTATCTTTAATAATCCTAGCAAGCATGGGGCCCGCTCTATCCGCGTTCACATGTTGTTTCTGCGTATATAATCTATAGTCTAGAACTCGAAGTTCTTCCAGTAGTTCTGCGTGTGTTATATGTAATTCCTGTAATTCTGGTTTGCCCGTGGTATTCGTTACCACTCCCTGTTCCAGCCTGCCCAACCTATCCTCCACTTCCGTGAGTTTGTCAAGAAGTGTCGCACGTACCCCCACTTTTGTACTGATCGCCACCCCCCCGTATCACCGTCTTAAATGCGTCCCATTCAATCTGACGAGTGCTTGCTGTATTCATGTTCTCAGTGAAATATTGGGTTATGGCCGTAGAAAGAGCATTGCGGAACACGGAGTCTTCTAGCAGTGATGGGTTTAATCTCCACGATGGGATTGGTGTCGGGATCTTCCCCCATAGTAATGTGGCCTCTATTGGGTTATGGTCTGAATACGTTTTGCCCAGGTGTGTAGTTTCCATAACAGTACCCAATAGCCGCTGTGAACAAAATATCCTATCTATACGAGTGTGTAGGCAATGTGGTGTGGAGAAGGAGTATTCCCTGTCAGTGGTGTGTTTCTCTCTCCAAATATCTCCTATTCCCCATCCTCCCGCCCATGCCTGAAGCGCATCTGTTTGTATCCTACAACCCGCCTCTTGTAAGGGAGGGTGTGATCTCTCCAGGTCTAGGTCCATCACTGCATTAAAATGACCTCCCAATATCCATGGGTACCCTTCCCATCCCACTAATGCCGTACTGAGAATTGCTCGAAATTTGTCCTGGTCCGTGTTCGGGGCATAGATACTTCCTAGTACTATTTGTTCGCCATCCAACAGGCCATGTAACAGCACATACCGCCCATTCACATCTATCCGTTGTTCTAGCAGCTTGAATGGAATGCCATTCCTGAACCATACCGCCGCCCCCCTGGCGAATGCGGAATAAGAAGTATAAAACAGCTGTCCCCTCCATTTCTTAAGGAGCTTAGTGGCTTCTGCCTGTATTAAATGCGTTTCTTGTAAAAAAACAATCTGCGCTTTCCTACGGTTTAATTGAGCCAGAATTCTATGACGTTTATGTATTGACCCCATACCCCGTACATTCCAGGAGGTATATGTATATCTATTAGGTTGTGCCATCAGGATTCCAGACACACAATCTGATCACCATATAGATTCCCCTACATTGTGTATCCCACGCAGCATATGTAGTCGAGCCAGGAAACCCCATCAAACTCCCCAATACTAGGTTCTCCCAAATAACAAAAGAGAGCCAAACCAACAGAACAAACTCAATAAATTCCATAACTAAGTGCAGTTGCACTAGGGGTAGCGGCCACCACTCGAAACATAGCACCTTTTACGTAACACACAAGGTCAGGGACCTTAGAGCCCCCGTCAACACCCTATTTTGCAAATGTTAAGCATTATTATAGACATCTCAAACCAACCAGCACCTCCCTATTTACATAAAGAATCACACAGGTGGCGTAAGCAATATATTCTGTATACAGATCTATATACTCATCTGACATTGCACTCCAACAGCAGGTGGCAAGCACTTCTATCATCCCAAATAGTCATTAGCAGTTTGTGGAGTGACCAGGGGGAAGAGTGCCATGCTAGATTCAGAGTCAGAGCGAGCATCCACATCTTCCGAAGAGTTCGCAGTGTCCGCCACTGATCGTGCATCATGTGCCGCCAGAGCTGCCGCAGTCAGTATTGCATCCGTTTGGCTGTCCGATATCTGTTCTTGTGACGGTTGTCCTCCTTTGCCAGTGCCAATTTGTTTTCCTTTGTCATGCCTGTCTCTTCTCATCTGCTGTGCTTTCGGTTGCTGTCTGTGGTGTGATTGTGAGGATTGTTGCGACCCCGGCCGTGACAGAGTAATTTCCAGCCAGTCCGCTGCTTCTTCCGGGCTATCGAAGAACAGGGCCTTTTGATCATAGAGAACCTTGAGGCGAGCCGGGAACAATAAGGCGTACTTCAATTGGTGTAGGCGAAGTTTCTTTTTGACGTCTTGGAAAGTAGCCCTCGCTCTTTGTACTGCCAGTGTAAAATCCGGGTAAAGAGAAATCGTTTTGTTCTCAAATGTTATCGGAGCCTTCTCCCTCGCCATACGCAGAATCGTGTCTCTATCTTTGTAATTCAGAATCCGCGCAATTATTGGTCTCGGTGGCGCTCCCGGGAGAGGAGGTCTGGGCGGGACTCTGTGAGCGCGTTTGATGGAGCAGGGTAAACGAAAAAATTTTAACCTCCTAATATTTATGTTAAATAATTAACACACAGGTTCGTCTCAGTAAATAACCAACCATGTATGTTACATAAAAAGGGTTATGGGTAACACGCTATATCCGTGCATACTAATTTACTTACAATTGTTAACGTGGATAACATAAGCCTAATAATTTGCGTACTAACTAAAATAATAAATGCATGATTTGTGCTTGGAAATGAACAGTGTAGTGGCAAAGTAAAGCGATTGGTAAGTAAGAAATGGCTTTATGTGTCGCTTTTGCTAGGTAAAACTTAATTGGGGTACGTAGAATGACAGGAGGGAAACGAAAAGGCTTATATTCTTTATTCTTAACTATGTTCTGTTTATCTTTATAATAGTTCGCTTAGGCCTGTTGTGCCGCGATGTTAAAATGGCTGCCATGGAAAACAAGATAGAGAACGCAAGCGCGAAGTGAATGCAGAAAGTGAGAAAGGCCGTGAACAGAGGGATCATGTGACCGTCCCAAAGCCTAGGATGGAAGCGTGGTCAAGGCTGCAATGACCTTATTATACAAACGTGTGCCAAAGAAGGACATAGCGAAAAGCGTGAGAAGTTGCAGTGAATATGTGAATGAACAATGAACTATTCAACTTAAAAGTATCAGAAAAGGACACAGAATGAAACCAATATGCGGATGGGTAATGTCATGAACCCGTGAGAAACGACAGAAGTATGAACTTTCCACAAAGAACTGGTTGGAACAAGGATATTCATAATGAGATGTATACTGACCCCAAATGGACCAATTAGAGAGAATCTTGCCCACAAAGATGTAACATTTTCACTTAGTAAGCTAGTATTAGGGTATAAGAAGACCTACTCTTAGAGGGGGCAAGAGCTGCTTTTTATATTTTTGATTGAGCACGAGACGCTGCTGCTGAAGAAACTTTTTGCTTTTAATAGATTTTCCATTTTAATACTATTAGACCTTTTATTCTTAAATACTAAAGGGGAAAAGAACGGGATTGTGGCGGGAAACTTCCTATAGGTGATCCGTCGAGAAGGCCTGTTTTTCAGGACAGATAGACAGTTTTTCGGGAGTTCTATGCTGTGATCTGAATTCATTGCTGTGACGAACTTTTTGTTTTTCCATCTAATAGGTATGCATTGCAATTTCAATGTATCCTTATAATGATGCTAAATGTAATAATCTGAATAATAAATTTGAAACTTATTCATGCTTCTAAAAAATTATATAAACTTTATTATCTTAAATCAATGAGTCAGTGGTTCTTTAGCTCAATGATAAATGTAAATGTTTAAAGGTTTATAGTGATTGAGCTGGTCTTAATCACCATCAACTGATTCCTACTAGTTGGTCCATCGACCAATGAGCGGAATACCTTAAAAGCTTGAGAAGTATATTGTCGTTTTAAAAAGGTATCCCGTCTCCTTCCAGCGAATCATTAACTGTTTTCTCCTAGGTAAAAACGGATGAAATCCAGGGAATATATGAGAGAGTGAATGTTTATGCGGTGTTATGGGCCCCACCGTCATATGGATATAGTTGTGGAAAGAGGGATATTTGTACCTGGACGTCCAAAGCATATAGGAGAAGACATTTTATTGTTAGCGCTGGATCAGATTTCTTGGTAGCAGAGTTATGGTTACTATAGATTAGTTTGGTGATTATTGATTATTTCATGTCTAACACTTTATGTTGAGTCGCGTTATGTTATATGCAAGTCAAAGTTTTTGAAGCTTCCGGGAAGTAGGAAGTGGAACACGTGTAGCAAGAGAAGTCACATGGAATAGTGCATTGTCTGAGTTCATATTGGTGATAACACAGGTTGTGTTATGATAGGGACATTTTCTGTATAAAAGGTGTGTGAGTGAAATAGCAACCGGTTTTCTTGTGAAACTCTGGCCTTAATTCTCAGGAGCAGTGTAGTCTCCACATGTGTTTTATCCCCAGAGAAACGTGTTTACCCCTTGCTTGAAAGAAAGGTAAGGTAGAGGGAAGTGCTACACTTATCGAACGAAACTGTATTCTTGCAAACTAGAATAAAACTGTCACTTTTGTTAGCGAAATCAGACAATGGAAATGTGTTTTTAATGTTGTAACTAACAAAGAACTGTTGAAAAATAAATTGCCGATAAATTTTGTAAAGGAGGGGTCAGGAGCAGAACTGACGTAGACAAAAGCCGCGCTGGGATTGGACAGTGCACTAGTTATACAGAAGACGCTCTGATTGGTGCGTTGGTGTGAGACGTGCTAGGAGTGGTTGGATAAGCAGTGACGTAGAAGCTTAGGATTGGAGCGTTGGTGTGAGTCGCGCTGGGATAGGTCCGAATAACGCATAGAGAACAGTGTTGAATTGCGGACTTTTTGAGAAGGGAAAGAGATTGTGAATTATGGCTTATTATGAATATGGTAGAGAGAAAACGTCGTGGATGGCGAAAATTAAGAACTTGTTTAAGAAAGACAAAAAGGTAGTGACTAGAGAGGGACAAGTAATTCCTCCGCCGAAATCACCAGCTTCGCATATGATGCTGAAGTACGGATATCATACCTGCATATGGTTAGAAAATTGGACTAAATATACTCAAAATGATGGAGTATTAGCATTTCCTGAGAATGGTTCATTTAGTGTAGCTGTACTTCGGAATTTGAGGGAGAAGATGTCGATGCTTGAACCTAAACCTAGACCAACACAGTTTGAAGCTTTAAGTGAATGGGAAGATGAGATGTATGAACGAGAAAGATTCAGAGGATTAAAGAATCATGATTTTGTGCCCGGAAGGTTGTGGGGAGTGAATCATGAGGACAGAATAAAGCGTTGGAGATATGCTAACATGACAGGAGGTTTGTTTCCAGCTTTTACAGTTGAGGAAGAAGCAAAGAGAAAGTGTATAGAGAAAAAGAAACATTTGATTACTGAAAAGTATGGGTATGGTAGTAGTGAGACGGAAGATGAATTGCTGGAAGATATTTTAAACAGAAACCCACCTCCATACCAACAGAATTCTGCGGTGGTGACACCTAATGCACCGCCAATGGAAACTGGGAGGAATAAAAATCCCGAACGGGGATGTGAGATAAATAGGTCACAAGATCAATTGAAAACCCCACAAAACGAGAAGATTGAAAGTGACAATACAACTGAATTAGCGAAAACCACAAGAGAATTGACTGAAAAGATAAGAGAATTAACAATGAATATGGAAGCTGTAACTGTACCAGTAACGATAGGTCCAGTAATACCGGTTTTTGAGAATCAGAAAATAGAAGAGCATTCTTTAGTCATTCCTATGAATTCAAACTTGCAAAGAAGGAAAGAAGGGATGGATTTAGACAATGAAGGTGCAAGAAATTTGATTAGTTCATATAGACCAAGCCCACCTACTAATTTGACGGTAAATGAGAATGAGTTTAGGAGAATACCTATGGGAACTGAGTCTGCATCAGAGACACCAGAAAGAAGTAAAAATTGGATAGAATTAAATAGTACACCTGTAGGTCCGACTCCGGATGAATTGAATGAATGGATGAAAACTCTAAAAACGAAAGAGACAGAATCAAAACCATTAGATGTAATTAGGTTAAAAATAGACATGGAGGAATTGATCTTAGGGACAATTGGCACAGAAAAACTGAAAAATTATCAGGATGACGAGATAATGTTCTTATGTAAAAGCATTACATGGAGAGCTAGAAATTTACATGACAAATTAGAAGAAACAGCAAATGAACTAGGAGTAGAATTTGTAAAAGTGAGAACTTTGCAGAAACCATATAGAGTAGATTTTTGCGAGAAAGATATAGAAAATTTGAACACATCAGGACGGTTAACCCAAATAAAAGAATTAATTGTTTTGCTGAGAAAATGGGGTGATGTGGATAGATGGAGAAGCAGATGGACTAAAAAGAATGAGAAAATTACAGATAAAGCGTCTTTGGCTTTTGCGATGACAGACAAGGAATCAATTGTAAGGGAGTACCCAATGAGAGAAACTCCAGGAGGTAGTTATGTGCATGTCCCATGGTCTAGACAGGATATACTGTCATTTACAAATGACTTCCCAAAATTGAGAGAGAAACCAGTAGAATGGTACAGACAAGTGGAGAGGTTTGTTAAAGTTTCGAAGGTGTTATGGATAGATTTGGATGGATTATTTGATATAGTAGTACCAGCTGATTTATGGACAAAATGTAAGATTACTATTGATTGGCCAACTGTAGAATATCCAAGAGATGCTAAAACAGGAGCGTCAAGACCAGAAGTGATGAGGAAATATGACCAAGTTATAACTTTTTTGAAAAATTAAATCCCACCCAAAGAAACGGATTGGGTAAAAATTGACAGAACTACACAGGAGAGTAAAGAATCTGTACACGCATAATATGAGAGACTATCGTTAGTTTTTAAACAGTATAGTGGCTATGAGACATTAAATGAGAAGGATATGAGTCATTTTGTATATAGGTTTGTTTATGGGTTGAAACCAGAGATAAGTGAAATGATTAAACAGCATATGATTTGTTGGCAGAATAGCACGGTAGATGAGGTTTTGAGATATGCTAAATACTGCAGTGATGACATTGAGAGTAGACAGCGTAAATTAAAAGAGAAAGCAATGTGGGCACAAGTGAAAGTTGCAGAAAAGCAAGAAGCTCAATTGAATAATCAAGTAAATGAGACAGGACAGACTAGATCTAGACCAAATATAGGTAAAGGAAAAGGTCAAATGAGCATAGAAGAGGCAAAGAAAAAGTGGCCATGCCACAACTGCGGAAAGTTAGGACATTGGAGAAACGAGTGTAAATTTCCTCCAAAACTTAATACGGAAAATCAATCATTAACTCCACAGGTGCAGAGTGAGGTAGTTACCCAACAAAGTCAGGTGCCTCAACCACCACTTCCCAAGAGTGTTAATCCACAGAAATACAGTGCAGAAACAGGATTCTACGGAGGAGAGCAGGTAACTCAATTGCCGCGCGCAGCTGCCATATCTCAATACTGGTTACGACAGGATGGTAATGAGTCGGATGAAAGTTTATGACGGTGTCTAGGAGAGGAAGAAGAGTGTGTGCTTGGCGCAACTCTAGAGGTAGATCAAGCAGGTCCATTTGTGGATGGAGAAGTGAATGGTGCAAATGTAACATTCCTTGTGGACACTGGAGCTACCCGTTCTACTGTTAGGTCAGTGGAAATTCCAAACCTTCCTCTCTCAGGTGAACATATCCAAGTCGTAGGTGTATCGAATCAGCAAATTAAGGCGCCTCTTACTAAATTAGTGGAGGTAAAGATCGGACCGTTCAGTGAAATGCACCGATTTGTGGTGTGTGATTGCAGTCCTGTGAACCTATTAGGACGCGATCTACTTTGCAAGATGAACTGCACCATCTATTGTACTCCAGATGGGATTGCATTTCAGACCCCAGATGAAGATGTATTATATAAAATGACAATGGTAAATTTAGAATCAGAAGTGAATGATTTATTTCCCATATTTGATGTAGAGAAAATCCCAATTGAACTGAAAGAAACAGTGAAACCGGAAGTGTGGGATTTTACGGGAGAAGATATAGGGTTAATGAAAGGAGTAGACCCTGTTAAAATATCTGTTAAAGAAGGAACGAGTTACCCAAATACGCCACAGTATAAATTGACACCAGAAATAATTGAAGGAATAACACCAGTAATAAATAAAATGATTGAACAAGGGATTCTGAGAGAAATAATGAGCAGTCCATGTAATTCACCGATAATGGGACTGAAAAAGCCGAATGGAACATATAGAATTGTACAGGATTTGAGAAAGGTAAACAAAATTGTTGTGCCTTGCTGCCCAATAGTACCAAACCCTGCTGTGATTCTATACCAGATTCCACACGAAGCAGAATGGTACACAGTTATTGATTTGTGCCATGCATTTTTCTCTATTCCATTACATCCAGATAGCCAGCCATTATTTGCGTTCAGGTTCGGAGAGCGTATTTTGGCATGGTGCCGAATTCCTCAGGGGTATACAGAAAGCCCCTCGATCTTTAATCAGATTTTAAAGAAATAATTGGAAGATTTAAAAATGCCAGAAAAATCAGTGATGGTTCAGTATATTGATGACCTACTGGTGGCATCAAAAACGAAGGAAGCATGTGTTAATGACACAATTGCTTTGCTGAATCATTTAGGAAAAGGAGGACATAAGGTGTCCCCATCAAAATTGCAGTTTTGTCAACAAGAGGTCCAATATTTAGGACATAAGATTGAAAAAGGAGTGCGAAAGGTAACGACTGAAAGAATAAAGATAATTCAAGGAATGAGAGCTCCAATGACACAAAGAGAAGTAAGAATGTTCCTAGGAATGGTTGGATATTGTCGACAATGGATAAGTGGATTTTCATTAATTGCAAAACCATTACAGAGATTGACAAAGAAGGATGTTAAAGATCCTTTTGAAATGAATGATGAGGAAATGAAAGCATTCAGAGAACTAAAAACGAAACTGTGTGAAGCCCCGGCATTGGGAATGCCTGACTATGAAAAAGACTTTGAGTTGTATTGTAGTGAAAGAGATGGGTGTGCGTTTTCAGTCCTAGTGCAGAGACACGGAAACATGAAAAGACCCATTGCATATTTTTCAGCTGTCTTAGACCCAGTAGCGAAAGCGTTGCCTGGATGTTTGAAAGCAGTAGCTGCTACTTGTGTAAGTTTGGAGCAGAGTGAAGGCATAGTGATGGGATATCCACTGAGAGTATATGTCCCTCATTCTGTGGAAATTCTTTTGACAAGAACCAAAACCCAATATATGACACATAGTCGGCTGACTAGGTATGAAAAAGTGATTTTGAGTGCAGACAATGTCACTATTGACAGATGCCTAAATGTGAATCCTTCAACATCATTGCCAGATGAAGAGAGTGTGATTGAAATGGATGAAGTTGATCATGATTGTCTGAATGTACTCGAATATTGTACAAAACCGAGACCCGATATACGGGATGAGCCTTTAAAGGAATCAGATTATATTCTGTTCGTGGATGGCTCATGTTTGAGAACGAATGATGGAGTTCTGAGTGCAGCATATGCAGTTTGCACAGTAGCTGCTGTAATGGAAGCATCTTGTTTGAAAGGGATACGTTCTGCCCAAGTAGCGGAGTTGATTGCTCTAATTCAAGCATGCAAACTGGGAAAGAATGTCCGAATCACAGTAATCACGGATAGCCAATATGGTTTTGGAGTGGTTCATGATTTTGGGCAGATCTGGTCTCAGAGAGGTTTCTTGACGTCTGCAGGAACCCCAATAAGAAATGGTGAGTTTGTGAAAAAGTTGCTTGAGGCGATACAGCTGCCTAAACAGATTGCGGTGGTAAAGTGCAATGCACATAAAAATGGGGAAGACTACATAACTGTTGGCAATAAGTTTGCTGATGAAATCGCACAGTACTGTGCCAAAAATGTCGTCTCATTAAACAAAAACAGAGAAAGAGAGCATATTTCATGTCCTTTGCTTTTTACTAACCCTGTTGAGACATGGGATGAGGTGAGACAATTACAGGAAGCAGCAGATGATGAGGAAAAAGATAGCTGGATAAAAGCAGGATGCAGAAAACGAGAGGAAAATGATGTTTGGGTTTACAGGGATGAAAGACCAGTTATGCCTGATAGCATGATTTCTGACATGGCACGGATGTACCATGGACAAGCTCATATTGGAAGAGATGCAATGATCAGACTTTTTAGACAAACATGGTATAATCCAAAATTCAGAGCCATAGCTGAGAGTCTTTGTCAAAGATGTCTTATTTGTCAACAGCTAAATCCAGGAAGAAAGACAGTAGTGAGTCTAGGAACAATAGGACGAGAGGGAGGTCCTTTCACGAGAATGCAAATGGATTTTATAGAAATGCCCCCGAGCAATAGACTAAGGTATGTACTTGTAGTCGTCTGTTTGTTTTCCCGTTGGGTGGAAGCATACCCGACCAGAAGGAATGATGGAATTACAGTAGCAAAACTTATGCTGCGAGAATTCATTCCAAGGTATGGTTTTCCAGTAACGATTGAAACAGATAGAGGAACACATTTTCAAAATGAATTGATTCAACTGATTTGTGAAGCACTTAGTATTAAACAGAAACTGCACTGTGCATACAGACCAGAGGCTTCTGGAATAGTAGAGCAAGTGAATGGAACAATTAAGAACAGGCTAGGAAAAATGTGTCAAGCCACAGGACTCAAATGGCCAGATGCCTTGCCATTGGTCTTAATGACTATCAGAAGCATACCGGAAAGAAAGACAGGACTCAGTCCCCACGAAATAATTATGGGACGAGCAATGAGACAAGCACATGTACCTGTCAACAAACTACTGACTATAACTGATGATCTCGTGTTGGATTATTGCAAAGGATTGGCTGATGTGGTACGTTCTGTGTTTCATCAGGTTGGACCGGATGCGACCACTCTTGAAAGAAAACCAGCACATGACTTGAATCCAGGAGATTGGGTCCGCATAAAAGTCCACCGAAGAAGAAACTGTTTGGTTCCTCACTGGGACCAACCACGACAAGTGATCCTGGTGACAACAACTGCAGTCAAATGTGCAGGAGTAAAACACTGGGTACATGCCAGTCACACCATCAGAGTTCCAGAACCTGAAGATCGACCTGTAAGTCGACATCTGGAAGTATTGAATACCAGTTCAGCATCTGATGCAGAGGAAGAGGCGAACAGGGTTCCAGAATCTGAAGATCGACATGTGAGTCGACATCTGGAAGACCCAATTACAAGTGCAACGACAGGAGGAGTGGAGGAAATAGCAAAAGTTCCAGAATCTGAAGATCGACATGTGAGTCGACATCTGGAAATATCAGACACCAGTTCAGCATCTGATACAGAGCATTCGGATTGTGAGGAAAATCTGAAAAGAAATTGGAAATTTGATAGCATTAAAGAAGAAACTGAGCAAAAAGACAGTAACAGTGAGCAACCAAGTACAAGTTATGGGGAAGATCCTTCAGAGATTATATTAATAGACGAAGAAGGGATAGTTTCACATAGAAAGGTAGAAAATTCGGAAGAACTCCGAGGAGCAATAGGGACAGATCGTCGAACAAAAGAACAGGGAAACTCAGAGACAGAGAGAAAGATTGACAAATTCGGAAGAACCTCGAGGAGGGACAGAAGTAGGTGATCAAAGGAAAAGAAGAGAAAAACCAAAAATAGATGAAGGAAGTGAAATTCTAAAATTTAAGATAAGAGACAATAAAGAAAGGACTGAAACAGAGTCAGAAGAAAGTGGAGAAGAAAGAAACCAGAAACTAGAGTCAAGAAAAAGAACTTGGAGAACAGAAAGAGAGGAAAAAGAAAGTGAACCGAAAAGGCCAAGAAAGGGAGACAATTGGCCCCACGAAGTTAGAAGATTGAGATACAAGATCATAAGGTTAGATGGAAAAAGTGCAGAACAAGTAAATGAAATAACAAGTCAAAAGGAACAAGAAAAACAAGGAGGAAAACACTTGCAGAAAACAAAAAGAGTAAAGAAAGTAAATCTGAAGTATAAATCGCCTGAATGGTTATACATTGCATTGACTGATATCAAAGAAGAAGAGATCACTCACGAGAACCCAGAACAAAGCTGCAACCTAATGGGTGAAGGTGAAGTGCAACAAATTTGAAGAAATTTGAACACATTTCTACTGGATTGGACAAAAACATTGGATTTGACAAAGAAGGAGTTCTGAAAAGAACTAAAAGAAAGTACCAAACAAGACAAAGTGAGAGTGTAGGGTGGCTAAGAGGTCATTCCTGAGGTGTGGTGACACATATTTTTCTGTACATATTATAAAATAGGTAAAAGAACAAAATGGTAGATACTAAAAATAGAAAATGTAGATGTGAGTTCTTAAGTAGATGGTGTAAGATGTGCTTCTTTTGTACAGGATTATTAATGACAGTATGGGTTATTTTAGCAATCACCATTCCAATTAAATTAGCTGTAGAAGAAACGTCTATATTAAAGAATAACACAGAGAAAGAAAAAGGAGCTAACATGCAAGAAACAGCTATATTAGAAAATAGTGCAGAATTACATAAAGACAAATCAATAACAGATTTTTCAAAAAATGTTTTCACTAAATTATTGTATGAGTATGTAGAAACAATGGATGTAAGAGATTGTTATGTTTGTATGCAATTGCCTGCGTCTGTTGCAGAAGGTGTGACCTATCATCACCTTCCTTTGACGTATGGAATAACATGTAGTGTTTTAGCAAGTCTATTTTACAAGACAGGAAGATTAGAATATTATTACACTGATATAGATAAGATTTTTGCAAAGATTCCTATAGTTTCTGAACTAAACAAGGTAAAAGAGGCAAGAACATTTGGTGAATTTTTCATAGAAAATAAAATTCTAACATTAGATGATATAGTTAAAAACAACCTTACCTGTGAGTTAAGAAATGAAGAAAAGGTATTTTTAGAAATGGTCGAGGATAGAAGAGTGAAATTTCAAAGAAAAGTGATAGAAGAGACAAAAACACCTCTTTGGGCGTTTGAGGAAGAAAATCATGACAAGAAAAAGACAAATGCAGCTATGACTCTGGATTGGCCCCAACAGGGAAGGTTGTGCATTAGAAGAAATAGAACAAGATATGACAATTATTTCGTGGGTTCCAGTGATTGCCATGACAATTATAAAATTTTAGGAGGTTGGGGATTCAAAGGGGGAAAAGATCCAATATTTCCTGGGATCTATTACATTTGCGGTAACAGAGCTTATTACAGGTTGCCGGACCATTGGTATGGATCATGTTACTTAGGCCTGGTCTTTCCAAAGATTTTTCATGTAGATAGAGCAGAAAAGGGAACACACGAAATGATAAAGACATTTACACGTAGAAAAAGGGAAAGTTTCTAGGAAGTAGCAGGTGATATTTTTGGAGCATTGATACCAGCAGTGGGAATATCTTTGAATGCATTTAAAATTCGGAAGTTATCCACAGTAGTAGATCGTTTATCTACAGATACTGCTGGAGGGTTCTTGATGGTAAATACCGAAATGGTTGCCATGAGAGCTATGGTGATGCAAAATCGACTTGCCCTTGACATTCTTTTGGCAAAAGAGGGTGGAGTCTATGGAATGCTGAAAGTCCAACATTGTTGCACTTACATTCCAGATAAGAGTGAAAATATACAAAAGTATATAAAGAATATTACAAATTTGCACAAAGAACTTGTTCCACTGGAGGTTGAAAATGCATTTGGAAAACTTGGTAAGAGTTTTTCCTCAGTAATAAATTGGTTTACTAGAATGAGTGGATTAATAATATGGAAAATTATAATAGTAGCGACCATAATAATCATAATAGTTTTAGTACTGAAGCTAAGTATTATATGTATAAAAAGAAGAAAAAGACAGAATAAAATAGAAAAAGAAAATAAGATAAAGAAAGAAAGAGAAAGAGAAATGGGTGAAATAGAGTTAGAGGAATTAAAAGAAAACATGTATAAGAAAACAAAGAGACAAGATGAAAGGGATACAGCTGTGTAAACTAACAAAACAAACTGGACAAAGAAATATGCTATCTGACAGAATTGTGTAACATGGGTTTTTGTGGTGATATTAAAAATCACCAAAGGGGGAGTTGATGGAGCAGGGTAAACGAAAAATTTTAACCTCCTAATATTTATGTTAAATAATTAACACACAGGTTCGTCTCAGTAAATAACCAACCATGTATGTTACATGAAAAGGGTTATGGGTAACACGCTATATCCGTGCAAACTAATTTACTTACAATTGTTAACGTGGATAACATAAGCCTAATAATTTGCGTACTAACTAAAATAATAAATGCATGATTTGTGCTTGGAAATAAACTGTGTAGTGGCAAAGTAAAGCGATTGGTAAGTAAGAAATGGCTTTATATGTCGCTTTTGCTAGGTAATACTTAATTGGGGTACGTAGAATGACGGGAGGGAAACGAAACGGCTTATATTCTTTATTCTTAACTATTTTCTGTTTATCTTTATAATAGTTCGCTTAGGCCTGTTGTGCCGCGATGTTAAAATGGCTGCCATGGAAAACAAGCTAGAGTACGCAAGCGCGAAGTGAATGCAGAAAGTGAGAAAGGCCGTGAACAGAGGGATCATGTGACCGTCCCAAAGCCTAGGATGGAAGCGTGGTCAAGGCTGCAATGACCTTATTATACAAACGTGTGCCAAAGTAGGACATAGCGAAAAGCGTGAGAAGTTGCAGTGAATATGTGAATGAACAATGAACTGTTCAACTTAAAAGTATCAGAAAAGGATACGGAATGAAACCAATATGCGGATGGGTAATGTCATGAACTTGTGAGAAACGACAGAAGTATGAACTTTCCACAAAGAACTGGTTGGAACAAGGATATTCATAATGAGATGTATACTGACCCCAAATGGACCAATTAGAGAAAATCTTGCCCACAAAGATGTAACATTTTCACTTAGTAAGCTAATATTAGGGTATAAGAAGACCTACTCTTAGAGGGGGGCGAGAGCTGCTTTTTATATTTTTGATTGAGCACGAGACGCTGCTGCTGAAGAAACTTTTGCTTTTAATAGATTTTCCATTTTAATACTATTAGACCTTTTATTCTTAAATACTAAAGGGGAAAAGAACGGGATTGTGGCGGGAAACTTCCTATAGGTGATCCGTCGAGAAGGCCTGTTTTTCAGGACAGATAGACAGTTTTTCGGGAGTTCTATGCTGTGATCTGAATTCATTGCTGTGACGAACTTTTTGTTTTTCCATCTAATAGGTATGCATTGCAATTTCAATTTATTCTTATAATGATGCTAAATGTAATAATCTGAATAATAAATTTGAAACTTATTCATGCTTCTAAAAAATTATATAAACTTTATTATCTTAAATCAATGAGTCAGTGGTTCTTTAGCTCAATGATAAATGTAAATGTTTAAAGGTTTATAGTGATTGAGCTGGTCTTAATCACCATCAACTGATTCCTACTAGTTGGTCCATCGACCAATGAGCGGAATACCTTAAAGCATGAGAAGTATATTGTTGTTTTAAAAAGGTATCCCGTCTCCTTCCAGCGAATCATTAACTGTTTTCTCCTAGGTAAAAACGGATGAAATCCAGGGAATATATGAGAGAGTGAATGTTTATGCGGTGTTATGGGCCCCACCGTCATATGGATATAGTTGTGGAAAGAGGGATATTTGTACCTGGACGTCCAAAGCATATAGGAGAAGAAATTTTATTGTTAGCGCTGGATCACGTTCAACACTAAAATGGTCTGTGAGACCCATTGTAGCCACCTGTTCCCGTAGCCACTGCTCGATAAATTGGGTTGGGTGGGCCCCTTCGCTTCTCTCTGGCATTCCCAGAATTCGCACATTATTGCGCCTAGAGCATCCCTCTGCGTCATCCACCCTTCCTGTAGACCTTTCAGTTGGCGCTGTAGTTGTTCAATTTGGGATGAGTGTGTCCTTTGCTGGGGTATGAGGGCGTTCAATGCCAGCCTTTTGTTCTTCACTTTATCTGCCAATTTTGCGTGGTCAGCTTTCAGCAGAGTAAAGCTAGTAGTCAGCGTATTTATTTGCGTTTCCATAACTCTTCTGGAGTCGCGTATTTCACGTAATATTAAATCTAACTTGCCTTCAGTGCTAGTGGGCTCCGTGGGCGGAACCACATCCATGTCCGGGCCGCCCATCTGCGTGTCAGGTACTGTTCCCGGCGGACCGTCGGGGGCGGGGGTTCCGTTTGTTTGGCCCTCGGATGTCCCATGTCCACAAAGGGGTCAGAAGCAGTGTATGACCCTTCTCTTATTGTCCAGCAACACCTGCAGTATAGCGGTGGTTAACCCACAGTAATGACACCGGGTAGTATCACGTGGTAATCAGCGGTACAAGATTGGGCTCACCTTACTGCAGTCACTGCAAAGCGTACCGCTATCTCCGGCGTCCGGTCCCTTCTCTCAGATGTATACACTTCTGTCACCCCCTTCGGAGGCCGACCCAGGCTCACCACCCGCAGTCAAGTTCCAGGCCGCAGCGTCGTCCAGAGCGGCCCCACACTTCAACACACTGTATCTCTGGGCAGGTAGCCGTATAAACAGAGGCGGGTGAATAATCACAGACAGTACTGCCCAGATAGCCGCTGGTGTGTACCCGAAGGTGCAGATCTCGCTGGTCCCCCCTCTCGGTCCTCCAGCAGTCCCCGTGGGTCTTCTCCTCTCCCAGAGAGTTAAATCACAATATGTAGCACGGTGACTTCAGGCCTCCCAGTATGATGCCATATCCCCCTTGGAGTCTCAGCTCAGTCACACTCCCCGGGTCGCTTTGTGCAGCTCACTGCACAGCAATGCATGTTCCCGGGCTTGTCCTCCACATCTCTCGCTCCCAGGGTAATCCGACCGCCGGCAGCTCACAGTCCGGGTCGGCTTCTTTAGCTCCTCAGCTGACCACACTGCAATTTGTCAGAGCCGGGGACCGCTACTCCTCGGATGCACCCCTGCCCTCAACATCGACAGCGCCCATCAGGAGTCGAATCCTACCGCATCGCCGCCATTTTGAGCCCAGTTCAGGTCTGGCGCAGGTCCGCTATTTCCAGCTACCTCAGTTGCAGCTCTCCGCGTTCCTCGGCAGGCGTTCCAGAAACGAAGGGGAGTGGGGGGAAATGCGGTCGCGTACTCCACGATCCCTCTGCACCGCCGTCTTCAGTCCACAGAGTCTCCGTTCCTCTGCCGCAGCCCGTCACAGCTTCCACAATGGCGTCAGCTCAGCCGTCTACGCCGCCCGCTTTACAAGGGCGAAAGCAAGCTTCGGTTAGCCCGTTTTTTGGCTAAAATACTCCCCAGGTCTTCCGGTTCCAGAAGCGCCGTTTGTGGCGCGCTGGTAAGCCAATATCTTTCAAATAAATGCCCCGGTGTCAGGGTGTATGACGGAGCTCTCTCAGTTCGTGTCCGCCACGTTCGGCGGTTGGCCACGCCCCCCCTCACCACAGCCTTGTTTACCCTGCAAGTTATTGTTCGGGCCAACCAATACCCTTATCTCAACCCACTGACCTCCGATTGTACGGGAGCGCAGTGCCAACAGGAGATGGGACCCCAAGAGCATAACAAACTACTGCTCTACTTTGAAACCACAGTCCTGTGTGCTATAATCAGTTGAGCCCAGTGTGCAAGGATATGCATTTACCTTTGGGGGTTGGTTAAGCCATAGTTCACCCCACCCCCTACTTGACGAGTTCCAACTAGAGGGTTCAAACTGCTAACCAACTGCTGCCCCAGCAAGGGTTGTCATGCCTTCCTAGAACGCCAGGTGGACCTCCCCACCTAACGAGACAAAGGTGGATCTAATCACAGAGGGTTGGGTCCTGAGGTCCCCTAAGGGGACTCCAAAGATTCTGCTACATCTCATGTCCTTCTTGCCTGCACCACCCATTAGTCTGACTGCGATCTACAGATGCTGTGTCGCCATGCTGGTGACCCCACCCAGCATATATGGCCCATCGCCGGCTTTTGTTGCAGGTATCCCAGGTGCCGCAAAAGATGCCAATGCTTTTGGATTGTGAAGACATGGGAAAATTATATGAGCATAATTACCTTCACCTACTTAGATCGGGGTGCAGTGTGTGCTCTGGAATTGTCAGCAATTGTGCTCCAAACCCATATTTCTTGACGCTATTGGAGCCACGGCACACTTTCTGGCATAATCAACTGACGCAACCCACCTGGCTGAATTGCCGCTGCGAGATTTTGATCTTATCCCCATGGTCTCATGTTTACCGGTGCACATCCTCTATAGGTCTGGCCCCCACTCTATTTATTCCGATTCCTGCAATGTACCCTTCTGCCCATGTATGGGCGAATAAAACACATGGAACATTGCAAATCCCTCTGCCCTAACATCATAGGGCAATCCGGAGGGGGGGGGAGGGGTCTGTACTGTTAGGATCTGCTACATTGCATGGCCTCCGTGCATGCAAGCACCCTCGTCTGACAGCATATTTTATCTGCTGTGTCGCCCGATAAATGTCCGCACCCTGGCGCAAGTCCTCCTGTTCCATACTTCTGTTAAAGGATTACCATAATGCAGACCTGAAGGCAAAGCTTATGGGCTGGTAGCTGGCAGAGAACACTATGTAAAGATTCCTGCCCTTTCTTGGAAATGGGAATGCTCAATGTGTTTTGATAGCTGTGACCCTTTGTGCTCTAAACCAGTGTTTCCCAGCTTTGGAACCACATCCATGTTAAGTAACAAACTTACGCAACCCGTCTGGCTGCAAGGGCAATAAGGCAAGCGAAAATTAGCTTAACTGAAGCACCACTAACACGCGCTGGTCTACGGGGGTCACAATTGCTGCTATGAGACCAGACCTTTGCCCAGTCAAGTATACTGATAAACTATGGCGAACACTTGCTCGAGTCAAGACTGGCTCAGTGAGGCTGGTGTGAACGTTTGTATGTTGTGCATCTGACAGTAAGTACCTTGATTTGCTTTGGCCGGGATAGAATTATTGCTTCCGTCCCACTCCGGATTGTGGCAATGTGCAGCTCTATCGCTTTCTTCACTGCTGAGTGTGCCTAGTCCGTTCCCAGATACACACTGCGTGCTAACCAGCTGTGACCCATGATGCTTAAAGCACTAGACCTGGTTCACTTGGTTTACCCCGGAATTGATAGCCCTCCACCAAAATCAAGTCGGATTCAACTTATCTTCTAGTAATTTGTAATTCAGGTTAGAACATTTTTTCCCAGCGTAGCCAGGCAGACATGTGTATTATATTCCAATGACCAAGGTCCGCTGGGACCCCTCTGCTTCAATGCAAGTGACCTCGTAATTAATGCAGCTCCCCTAATGCACTTGCTTGGCGCTCGAGGGCACCTAGCACAATAAGAAGCACTGCAGCTGGTGAAGGGGATTGGAGGCCAAACGTGCCAAAGGCTGTGTTTTCAGCATATACTTTATAGGGGTCCAGTTCGTATAAGAATGTGTCAATGAGATGACCAGGCAGACCCCATAGCCTGTTCTGTGATGGTGACCAACCCACAAGGTGTGCGATGGCTCAACTATGAGCAATAGGTACTTAACTTGTATCTCTTCCCCCTGAAAAGATACAACAATCCGCCTTGGGCATGAAAACCATAATAAGCACAAAATTTACCAAGGACATACCTCTAAAAGTCTGCGGTGGGGCTGCTGAAGGACACAAGATCCAGACAGAGAACCGGTGGGAATGACTCTACTCGGTCAACGACCAGAAAGACACATCAAACCCACAGAGACACCTTGGAGGTATGCTAACCTGCCCCAGTTTCGCCTCGTAATACCCTTGTGAATTTAAGAGAATTGACCCACCACCGATAAGTTCAGCTCCACTTTCCCAAACTCTGCAGTCCTTTTGGCCATGCGGGAAAAGGAGTTGTTAACTTCGGCTCTCTTTAATAGCACTCAACCATGGTGTTCACTTGAAATTCAAGTAAAGGTCTGGATCACAAACGTGCGAGCTTGCAACAAACAACTAGAAAGGCATGCCAACCAACTGACCATCGACAGGACCCGAGAGTCACACAGCCACTCCTTAGCCTGATTACTCACCCCGGTTAAGTTTATGGTGTTGTCTAGTTGAAAACCCATCTCTCGGTGCATGCCTGCAACCATTCCATTGCATCACCCTCGTCAGTAAAATAAACGCAGGGTAGCTTGCAAGGCTAGGCCTGCGAAGAAATCACACGCCCCTGCGAGCAGGCCAAGCAACCTGTGCTCCATGAGTCATCCGAACTGTCACTGTTACATAACAGCTGTTGGGAACTCACCCCCACCCAACTTAGATAAGCTGGACCTGCCAAATTACAAGTCGAAGGATAATTGACGGGGGGCATATCCTAATTAGACAAATCATCCCTTCTGACATAACAAAGTGTTGAATGGCCACTCTTGTTCGTCTCTTGTACAAATCGTCCCCATTTGACTGGCACAATGTAGACCTTAAGGAACATTTAGCAAGCCCCCTGTTCAAATGTGCGATCCGCACGTTCAAAAGACTTTGACGTGTAACCAGGGGGGGTCTGGTGATACATGCTCGAACACTTGAGGCTCTCTCTTCGGCATGGGAATAAAACATTTTGGCCTACATAATTGTTTGCTTGGCCTAGACTGCCACATGGTTCTGCCTCTTCTGCCCTTGTATCCATATATTTACTCAACACGTAACCTGACACCAACAGCAATTACACCTCCCTCCAGTACTATTGGCTTTGTCAGTGCCTGTTAGTTGCATCAGATATCTAAGCCCCAATTATGGCTCCGTTGCATAGCTCACTTGCATCATCATTAAAAGACATCAACCCTGTGTACTCCCATGTCTTATAGGAACGAACAGCAAAGAAGCGTGTCCACTCCACGCCAGTGGAAATCATTATATGAAAGGATCAATTTTGGCGAGTAAATCATTAAAGTCTTCTCAAATACTCCAAATTCCTGATATCCAACTTTCCTAGTTTGAATGAATACATTTGGAGCTGTATAATACTCAACGCGTTTTGGGGGGAACCAACTTAAGGAGAGATCTCATAGGCCATTGGTTCTTTAAACTTAATAATTATCAACTTTGTCTAAATGTCAACATTCGGCTGGACACTGAACAGCCCTTGCACCGCTTTAATGGTGTTCAAATCATAATCTACAAAGCAACACTACACCCACAACAAGCCAGTACTATAGGCTTTCAATGCCTGTTGTTGCATAAGATAAATAAGCCACAATTGTGGCTTCGTTGCGTAGCACAATGAAAATTGCTTCCATTCTGAGATGGTGAGACTGTGTCGCCTTTAAGTTTTAAAACATTCAATTGAATTTCTCGCTTAACTGAAAAGCAAGTTCGACATCAAATGAGACCAGCACTGACTCCGCTCACCAGCACGGCGCAGCTTGGCCCCACACAGTGTGCGTAGCACCCGTAAATAGTGTGTGCCCAAACGTGCTCCCCCGACACTAATTGTCGTGCTAGAGCTCAGCCTTGCACCCCACGCCCGAATCACGCACAGGCTGTCACCGTGACCCTAACCCGGCCACCCAGCTGCACAACCAACAGCCTTGGCCGTAAGACACCCCTACAACACAGGCCGCATTCCCTCAGGGGCCGCGAGCCACCCTCATGCCGCCCAACCGATCCTCCGCTCCAGAGAGAAAGCATTGTGTGCCCCTCCCCCTCTTAGCCAGTAGATGGCGCTGCATAAGGCAGTAGTCAATTTTCAATACGCAATCAACGCGCCTTGGTTAGACCCCATCGTGACTTGCAACTTGTAGATATATAACTCCAACCACTAGTATCCGTAGTAGACATAAGTATTTACTACCCTTCTTATGTGAATTTAGAGTTTACTTGTTAGTATCTTTTTCTTGAGTTAAATTTCAAATCGTGTATATGTAACTCTAACCACCAGTCATGAATTTAAAGCTTTTCCGCTTGTATCTTTAAAGTAACTTGTGTTCTCTGAGGTCTTTATGCAATGTAACTGGTCCGCTAGCAAAATGCTCTGACACCTTCAGGCAAAGTTCGCGCTACTAAACAAATCAACAAACAAATCAACAAACAAATGAACCGACTGTACCGCTCCTTGTCCCCCAGCACCGGACAAGCTGTGCATTTTGAGGTGGCCATAGCCAATATTTTTTGCGCCACGCTCAGTCAGGAAAACGGGCATTACAGCGTATAATTAGTCGATGCATAGGCCCGTAATCTGCAAGATTGAGCAGCAGTGATCCTGTGACCATAACGCTTACAAACTTGATCTGCCAATGAGCGGGGGTGGGGTGCTTGGAGAAAAGGTGGGTGCCGTAGTGAGAATGATGGTGTTCCAACTCTGCTCCTCTGCAGCACGGAGCCACAATTTAATACCCCACATTCCTGCCAAGAAATAAGAAACCCAGCCAATTAGTGAAGCAATCTCTTCCCGCCACGATCTCTTATTCTATATGAAGTAAACCTTATCATTTTCGTGTGGTGGGTCTCGAGCAGTGACGCCTCTAGCAGCGGTTAAAGAAGTCAAAGAATGCCACACAAAAGCGGACATTTAAGCGCAGTTACCGGGGAAAAAGTCACGGAGCAAGCCTCGATGGGAGCGACGGCATTTGGGGGAAGACATAAATAACCATAGACTGGGGGGGAGGGGCTCCCGACCCCGTAGCTGTGCCCAAAGCACCAGGTGAGACCAGACTCCCCGCTTTCCCATATCACCTGCACCTGAGGCAGGGACACCAACTCTCCGCCCTGACTCTCCTCCACCTGACGAACCGAGACCACTACCACCACCACGACAACGACGAGACTGGACATTCGGGCCCGACCAGGCCGCGGGCCCCAACCAACAGCTCTCATGCCCCCACAAGATGGGAAAACAGGCGGCACTCCGGTGGCCGCAGCCACCGCACCCGAGTCGACCAGGGAAACCAGGCAGCCTCAACAAGGAGGCTGGACAGCGGCACTCAGGTGGCCGCAGCCACCGCCCCCAAATGGACCAGGGAACCCAGGCAGCCCCAACAAGGAGGCTGGTCGCCTCCAGCTCCGGGGCCCGAATTCCCGCCCAGCTCCACCCAGCAACCAGTGCGCACGCGGCAGAGAGCAGCTCCATGCACTAGAAAGTGGGCCGCACAAGCGAAAACTGCGTGCAGCTGGGGGAGCCGCACCAGCACCGGAAGCAGAGGAAAACACTGGAGCGTGGGCAGCGAGCTCCAAGAAGGGGGTCGAGCAGCACTACCCGCTGTGAAAAACAAAATATCGCCGCGCCCGGCAGAAACACTGCATCCTATAATGAAATCGTGCAGCAAAGATGCACTGCACACTTGCAGGACACCCAGGCCTCGGGCCTGGCCACAAGGTGGACTGAGTCCGCACCCAGCCCCGCCGCAACTCCACCAATGCCCCCAGCTCACACCAAAACACCATTCAGGCCCCATACCCCGAACAGCACGCATGAGTCCTACGCCGCACCACTATGCCCATGAGGCAGGACATCCCCCCCATGTGGCCTCACCAACAAGAAGGAGCCCCGGCAACTTCAAGGCCGATCGCGCTGGGCCGGACCCGCCCTGCAACCCATATGCCACATTGCCTCTGCCCCCACATCCAGGCAAGCCACCACACCGATCCCCTCCTCACGGGGCACCGGCCGACCCTCGGCCGGCAGCTCAGGCATCACACAAACTCGTCGGGCCCGGGCCCGACCAGGCCGCGGGCCCTCAATGCATGCAGCTCTCCTGCCCCCACGCGCGCCGGGAAAACAGTGCAGTACTCCGGCGGCCGCAGCCCCCCGGCACAGCCCCAACTCCCCCAACAAAATTGGGTGGGTGGATAATGTATGCGTGGACCTCTGGCCTACAATGAAGAACCCTCTCCAGAGGACAGGGGTCCCGCCCCACAGGCTTCCTGCCTCTGCATTCTGGATGCGCCACGAGGCCTCCTGGTGGTCCTTCCCGCTCCAAGGCACCCGCAGTGACCGCCTGGCTGGTCCCTGTGAATTATCGAGGTGATTTACACGGCAGGTTTTAGCAGCTCAGGTGGAGGATGAACCTCCTTTAAAGGACTAATGTGGTGGAACAAGTGCTGCAGCGAGTGTTAAGCGCCCGCCTGTCGATATTCCATATGACCGCAACTGTCCTCTCAACACGTTTAAGAAAGAGGAGGGGGGGTGGGCCACGGAGAGTGCTGATTCCAACTCCTGGGGAAGGGCCTCCAGCCCCAAAACAACGTCTCAGGCAAGGAGAGAAACTGCCCTAAAGGGCACAGACTCACGCTGAAAACATCGACTCTGACTCCCAACCCGAGAATGCGACGTGATGCGGAACCAGGGGGCCGATCTGGACAGCCTGTCCAGCGGCAGACGACAAAGACGGCGTGTCCAGCAGCAAAGAAGGCGCCCGAAAGGCAGGGGCAGGTATAAATACCTTCCCCCAACCCTCTGTGCGCCAGAAATGACGCGGCCCGCACGTCGGGCTGTAGGACTCCTCCCCAGGGTCCCAAGACTAGAGGGGGAGTTGGTGTGCCTAAGAGGCACTAAGGTGGCTGCCCTTTTAGGTGGCCCACTGCGTGAGCCGCGGGCAGCCGCATTTAAACTGTAAACTTACAACAACATAGAAAATGGGCATTGCGGGTATCGGCGGCAAACCATAAATGTGTCGCCCATTTTGACAGTTGTTTTTACGTGATACATGCACTTAAAATAAAGCAAATAAAGTGCATCCCTCCTGAAATTAATCATAGTAACATTTTGGAAGCAGTAAGCTTGTGTTAAAACAACAAACGAACCATTAGCTACAGAAATGCATACCTGCCGCAGATAAAACATATCATATAACATAATAACAATTCTTCATTGTCAATGTGTACAAATCAGACTGTAAAGAGAGGTAGTAGTCTGTGTGTGACGCGCAATTTCATTAATCAATGTTCCACATATGTGTCACCTATCCATAGATGTGGGTTCACGTCTGTAAATGTAAACGCAACCCGGTGTGGAAGGGGCAGACCCTCAGGTGGGCTTAGGATTTTGGTTAAAACTTCCCTACGATACCAAATTAAGAAAATTCATTTTGACTTACTAGACTTGATGGCGGCTGTGCTTATTCTGCCCTCTGGTATGGCTTTAACCATCTTTAATGTTTATAATAGAGCAAGTCTTGGTCCAGCAGAGCTGGTGGTTCTCAATACCCTTGAGACTGCAATCACAGAGCAAATTGGGAGGGGTTTCCTTTTGGTGGCAGAAGACTTTAATACAACATTTGAACCCTAGATTGATAACCAACTGGAACTGATCGCAGATTGTATTGGTCGGTGGGGTATTCCCCAGCTGGATTTGCCTCCGGTACGCTGGTCTTCAAAAGCCGGCCAGGTTTTGGCCCTCACACTTAATTTTGATTTGAGAGCTGCAAATGGCAGGACACCATCCTATCGTTTAGCTAAAATGACTTTAAATAGACCTGGTTATGAGAGTTGTATTGATTACTTTCTTGTAGATGTGAAGTTATGGTCACATATCATTGACATGACATGGAAGTGGTTGATAGATCAGACAGATACCAACATGCATTAACCCTAACCGTGTCTGATCATTTTAGGATAAACCCAGCCCCGAAGGGGCTTCATGACTTGGGGTGCCTTTCTGCATCTAACAACCAGAAAAATATAGAGTGGAAATGGGTAGAAAAAAATCCCTTCTCTCTTGAGGCAGTAGTTTCTAAAGTGAGCACCAAGGTAGAGTTTCTCTCATCCCTTACTGATTCCACCAGATGTGAGGTGCTGGAGTTGGGACACATTGCACTTTTTAACCAGATCAGGGATCTGTTGAGAAAAACGCCACCGGGGGGGTGTGAGTTTCCCTAAGGCAAACCCATGGTACAATCGCTCCTGTAGGCTAGCCAAAAGCAAGTTATTGGTGGCAGTGAAATCCAATATGCACCATAATATAACCAACTGTAGGTCCAAATATAGACAGGTTTTTGTCAAGGACATTGACGGAGTGGGAGGACAAAATGTGGTTAACTCGTCATGAGGCCATGATTTTTAAAGATAGCCATACATTTTGGGCCTGGCCTCCACTTGTACTACTGGTATCCAAACCGTGTTGGACCTTTGTGTACAACCTGATGATTGGGTAGATCATTTCAGCAAGTTAAATTCTAGCAGTGGAACAATAGCTATGGGTCATAAACTGAGTGAATGTGTCTATGCTCAGGAATTTAATAACACTCTTGTCTTTACTTTATCAGAGACTCTAAATGCCATTAATTCATGTAATCCTGCCCTTGCCCACGTCTTGACAGGATTGCTAACAATTTATTTATAGCCAACACGGAAGTGTGGGGTCAGTATATAAATATTCTGTTGAATGCTATATTGTCAGGTCTTGCAATTCCACCTTCATGGAAGTTTGCCGAGATCCTGCCCATCTATAAGAAGGGGGATCGGGCAAGCTCAGCAAATTATCGTCCCATCAGTTTGATTGATTCATTGCAAAACAATTACTGCAAACAAGTACTGATTCACTTGCAGAATTGGATTGATGAGGAGGGTATTCTATCTGACTTGCGGGTTGGTTTTCGCACAATTATCAGTACACTGGATCAGGTCTTTAAGTTCCTGTGTCTATATTGGCTCGAGGTGTTACTCCATGAGGGAAAGCTGTATGTCGCTTTTGTAGACCTGTGTACAGCATTTGACCTTGTTCTCCGTGCAAGTATGTGGAGAGTACTGGAAAACCTGGGTATTTCCCCCTCCCTATTGAACATTTTAGTGAGACTCCATGTGGGAAATAAGGCTCAGGTTTGATGGGGCACAGATGGACAGCTTACTAATCCATTTAGGGTGGTCCAAGGAGTCAGACAGGGCTGTGTTTTAGGCCCTACTCTTTTTTCTTTGTATATTATTGGGGTTATTGACCACCTTAGTAAGGAGGGGTGTGATGCACCAAGTCTAGGGGGAAGGAGGGTTCCAGCCCTCCTTTTCACTGATGATACCTTATTAATTTCTAAGCCACCGCAAGGCCTACAACTGCTCTTGAACCATTTTTCTTTATTCTGTGCTGAGAGGGGCCTTGAGCTAAACAGTACCAAATCCAAATGCATGTGTTTCTCTAAGGCCAGACATTTTCGATGTAGTAGACATATCTTGGTGGAAAACATGCCTATCGATCATGTGTACTCCTTCGATTATTTAGACATTCGGTTGACACCTAACCTGAGCTGGGCCCCCCAGATTGGAAAGGCCCAATCGATGCATACCTAACAGTCTGCAAATCTGGTGAAGGTTCACCGCAGAACTTCTTCCAGGCGAGTGGCTCCTGTTTTGGAGATTTATTATGTTAAAGTTATTGGGTCTGTATTGTATGGTGCTGAAGTATGGGAAACATCAAACCATAATAGCCTTGCTATGGCTGAGCATAGGTTTGTGAGGTCTATCCTTTCACTTCCAATGGGTATGCCTCTTGTACCCCTGTTTCTAGATCTGCCCAGAAGAAGGTTTTGAACAAAATTGAATGCCGAATTTTATTGTTTTGGCATCGTTTATGGACCACAGCCGATCTTGAAGCCTATTGAGAAGGTGTCAGAGATTTGTTGACCCACCCGGCTGCAGTCAAAATCCCTTGGTTTCTTGTTATCAAAACTCTCTTAGAAAGGTTGCGTTTACATGATTATTGGCTTTTCCTGTAGCAATTGTGCCAGTTATCAAGAGAAAAGATAACAAATCTGTACTGGGAAGCAGCAGCTATGGACATAGTAATTAATAGCACAGGTAGTCACACTTTATCCTTTATTGATTTTAAACCATTTAGTTTTGAGACATCAAATTTTAATTGGTCCGTAGGGAATGAAGGTGGTGATGACCAATGTCTGGCATGTGGGGGGCAGAAACATTGGAACACCTATTGTTCTTTTGTACCCAGTACAGTAGGTCACGAGCAAAGTGGATTGTTCCACTGTGTAAGAATCTTGGTACTTGGAAACATCAGATTGCTTTTAGAATTTTAAGTACCAGTACAGCTAGGCCCCATGTCTTCGGGGTGGCCAAATTTCTTGTGGCAACCTGGATAAGGTGCTCCAAGTGCCTATTAGATGTGTAAGTCACCTCCTGAGCAGCTATAACTGAGATGAATACAGTGGAATGTTTTGCAGACTTTATATGTGTTTAGCTTACAAATTGTTTTATCTTGTTTTAATAATGTTATCCATTCTATGATAACAGCTGGACTGTCCTTTTGTATCTATTTAGTACTCTGTAAACTGTGTCTATTTTCTACTTTGTTGATCTGTATGATCGAAAAAAGATATATATATATATATATATATATATATATATGTATATATATATATATATATATATATATGTATATATATATATATATATATATATATATATATATATTCTGCTACCAAGTACAAAAAGGTACCAGCACTCACGGGAGCTTATGATCCAAAATGTATTGGAATTAAATACACAAAAGACGCGTTTCGGCGACTGCCTTTCTCAATATCAACCGGCAGCCTGAGACAGCGTCACTTAAGTACATGATTCAAAGTTCAAATTCATTGGTGAACTATGGGTGTAAACATTGGAAACGGACTGTTGTCCTTTCTGCCTAACATTTCGGCGATTTTAGAACATGCAAGCTGCCTACACTGTTGTATGTGAAATATCACTCACATGGATGTAATCCAACAAAACTTTTGGCCCTGAATGGGGATTACTATACACGTTTATAATTATTCCTCATATCTTTCTAAACAATTGTATGTTTTTGGATAAATTTCTGATTGATATTTCTGATATATATATATATATATATATATATATATATATATATATATATATATATATATATATATATATATATATATATATATATATATATATATATATATATCCATATATATATATCCATCCAAAAAAAAGCGCCCTGAGGCAAGGACGCGCCAACACCAGAGTGATTCGAAAATCCTTTATTTACGGAAACCGGCGTTTCCCCTCAGAATAAAATAAAGTCCTGACGCGTTTCGGGGCCTCACAGCTCCTTAATCATAGGAAGACATTGCAGACACTCACTATTTGCTGGCACTATTCTTTACATGCTGAATAATTATTACTTCCCAAGTGGGCTCTCAGGTGAGTCGCATTCAGAGCATGCTGGTACCTGTAGTTTTTCTTTGAACAGTAGGTTCAGTGTACTAAGCAATTTTCTTTGTCACAAATATCTGCCCCAGTGGGCCTCCAAGAATGAATTGCCGGTTAATTCATTTCCTTTTCTGGTGCGCTATGGCGAGGCGAGGACTTGATTTTATTCTGAGGGGAAACGCCGGTTTCCATAAATAAAGGATTTTCGAATCACTCTGGTGTTGGCGCGTCCTTGCCTCAGGGCGCTTTTGTTGGATGGATTTATCACGGCAGCCTGGGCGTGGAGGACGCGCCATCATGATAATGCAGCATGGGGCCCAAGAGTCCTGGAATTATGGAATTACATTGGTGGGGGGGTAGGGTGCAGGGCCTGGCCATAGGTCAGGACCTATGACCAACCCCCTGAAGGCTGTGTGAAGCAGAGGTGTGGGCACCTGTGGGGTTGTTGGCAGCAGGTTGTCCAAAGAGGTTGGGCTCAAATTTGAATCTGATCAAAACAACACAGAAATTCACTGGAAAAAAACAAGTTTAAAATAATGTTACATTTAGGTATGGTAATAAGATATAAGCTCACATTAAAAACAATTGCAGACGTTCACTGAAAAAGCAAGGGTTGAAGTGATGTTATAGTTATCTGTCAATAAGAACTAACAAAATGAAATGAGATAAGAACTAACATTTAAAAAAACAAAAGACTACTGAAATTTGCCAGCTATAGTTTAGTGAACTTACAATAACTTCCACCCTCATCATGCACTGCTTATGACCTCACATAGGATATCACTCATGCCATGTTAACGTTAAATGACATCACTGATGACATCTTGTAAGAAAACAGGGCTTTTTGCAGATGTACCTCCATTTGGACTACTAGATGCTGGTTTTCGACTCTGACAGTGCTCTGAAGCCTGCTAACCATGCTCCAGTGCCAGCGCTCTTTCCCTAAAACTGTTATGTGTGAATGGGCAATCCCAATTGACAGAGACTTTACCCCCTTATAAGTCCCTAGTATATGGTACAAGGGTACCCAGGGCCTAGGTGGTAAAGGGATCGCCAGGGCTGCTGCATGGTTTTGTGCCACCCTGGGTGACCCAAACAACCTACTGACAGCAGGTCTTCCATTTCAGTCTGCAGGAGCAGAGCCAACTACTTGAAATCAGCTGTGATCTCACCATATATGGCACAGGCAATTACACTACTTTTAGCATATGTAATTCCCCCCTAGAGAAGGCCTCTTGTGCCCTTGAGGCAGTGTGCAGTATATTAAGACAGTAGACATGTAAGTGCAAGCTTATATGTCTTTGTAGTGTCTTTACCATTAAAGTACACTATAAGTAATAGACGGTCAATAGGATAACATGGTACTTGCACCCAGGCAGACCCGGGCTGCTAGCTCCATTGTGGTACCACCTAAATATGTTGAGTTTGGTGTCAAACAACATGCCTTCTCTCCCCTGACACATATCTGGTGTCCAGCCAGGGAAGGCTGGCATGCACCCAAGTGGCACCTTAGAGGGTACCCACCTGGTTGGCCCAGCTTCACTGTGCTCTTGCTGACCAGCCTCCATTTTCCCGCACCTGCTGCAGCCAAGACAGGATTCTGACCTCCTACCAGGCAGTGTGATCCCAGGAGTCAAGAACAAAGGCTGGGCAAGAAGCAAGTCACACCTTCCTCCTCCCCAGCAGGCCAGTGAAGTGACACATCAAAGCGATGAGCTTCAAAAGCTGCACCACCTCTGATATGCATCTGGACTGTCCCCCTGAGGAGGACACAGCCCTCCCCTTGCCCCAGGTGAGCTGGCACCGGAGCAAGGTGGGAAATTAACAATGCAGGAGGTGTACACCCCCAGGAAGCCTGGCCACACCTCTTGGATGGATAGCTTGGTCTGTACACCTACAACTGGATTCTGTCATCTTTAGGAGGGCAGAAATAGTGCGTTTTGGGTAGAAAAGGTGACCTACACCACCGGATGTGATCACCTCAGGAACAGACTTGCTGCAGGGACTAGCTGCCCATTGGCTACTAGCTCCCACACCCCTAACTCCCCTAAATCTATGTGTTATGGGACCCCCCTAACACCAAAACCTCAGATCAGAACAACTTACTTCAAAGAAGGACCAAGAGGAGACCCGTGTCACCGACAACAGTACTTTGCCCACCTGCACAAAGCAAAGAGGGATACTTTGTCCCTGAGGCAACAGACTTGGAACTGAGTGATCGACCCTCGTCCTTGGCTAAAACTCGACACTCCGGAAGAGAGGGACCCCTGTGGAAGCACCCTTATTCTCCCCTGGACTAGTTGCAGTAGTCCCCTGCAAACAGCAGAAAAAAACACAAACCGGATCCAAAGAATAGCTGGCCATCGTGCCCTCAGTAGGTTCGCCCAAATCCAGGTGGTCCAGTGCATTGTGGGAGTTGTTTTCTCACCTGCCTCAAAGCCTGACCCAGTGAAGTTCCAGAAGCTTTTTGCTGTGGTTACTGCTGCCAAGGCTTGTTGGTCACCAATCCGGTAAACAACACCCCCACACTCGACGCTGCAACTACAGAGAACACAGTGCAACAATCATCTGGCATCAGCAGCTGTGTTCCTGCTGTGTTTTGCATTGTGTAAGCGGTAAAATCAGCACCACCAGTGGCTCCCGTTCAGCCAACTCTGCACCCGGACTCCATGGGCAAGGTAAAATTGATCTGACTGATGTGGCCTGGTCCTGTGGCCCACATGACCATAGCACTATAAGGGTTTCAAGTAACTCAACCTGCAAGCGACCGATTGTCACTAGTGGTTTTTCCCATTGACTGCAATGTTATTTTGTCTATGTATTTTACTGCACTGATTTAATATTGCTTCACAAATCTATAACTCCGGTTATATGCATGCTATTCCATTCATTTTGGTGCCTAAATTAAGATTAAAATGCACTTGATTTTTAGATATTGTGCCTGATTTAGCTGCCAATGTGAATTGTGTTTTTTTATTATTTTTTTTAAATCAATAAACTTGATTATCAACAAAAAAAAATGCACTTGATTTGTGTAAATTTGTGTAGGATTTCTCTCAAGTTGTGCCAATTACATATTGTCCATGTTAGTACTCTGAAATGCTTAACACACGTTCCTCTAGTGAAGTCTGACTGCTCTTTACCACTCTACCAGGACTGAGCTAAGGCTTTATTAGTGTGAATCAAATCAATTAATCAATCAGCATCTGTAGAGCTGGGTGCTGTGGTGAGAGGTCTGCGTTAAAAAGTCAGGTCTCGAGGAAACCGCGGAAAAAGGAAAGAAATGAGCAGAAAAGGCAAAACAAAGGGCAGAAAAACCAGTGAGCAGAAAAGGCAAAACAGGTGGCAGACAAACGAGCAGAAAAGTCAAAACAGAGGGCAGAAAAACAAGCAGAAAAGGCAAAACGGAGGGCAGAAAAATCACGAGAAAAGAAAAAAGAGGCAGAGAAACGAGCAGAAAAGGCAAAACAGAGGGCAGACAAACAAGCAGAAAAGACAAAACAGAGCAAGAAACGAGCAGAGGAGGCACAAACAGAAGGCAGCAAGTAGACAGGCAGCAGAGGGTAGTGGACTGTGGACAAGCTGGACAAGAGAACTGTTGCAGGGGGAGCTGGCACGGGGACCTGCTCAATGGGGTCGGGCAGCGGCCTCCATTTAGCAGGTCCTGGGGGGAGTGCGGCGCGCTGGGTGTCGGGAGGAGGGAAGTGGCAGGAGGAGGGAAATGGCGGGAGGAGGGGTATAGAGAGAGAGAGAGTACACTTCTGATTTGGGTAGACTAAGCATGGCATGCGTATGATGTGTTACAAAAATATCAGCGCATGTGTAATTATTCACTAGAAATGATATCACTGGTGCAATGACACTTGGTCACAAAATATAGTGAATTGGAATCTCTGCATGTAAATGAGGGCATGATGTTTATACCATACATCATCACTAGTACAACACTGCCCACTCAGTGGAGCAGACATCCAAGAGTGGGACATCAGATAAAGTAGGAATCACTAAGATGGTTTCGGACAGCACAACCTGACCAATGTACCCTTGTAACAGGTGACGGGCCAGACTGAGATGTATGCTTCAGTTGAGGACAATATGTATTTCCTGAAAAATGGCATATGTGCAACACACAGAAGGCACAGATAATCTTCCTCAACATTTCTGGGGACATAATAGAAAAGCATTTTTTATGGTCCAGGCATTTGAAGTGTGATGTCAGATGACCAAAATTGCACTCAAAGCCTTCTGTGTGAGTGTGTTCTCTGTTGAACCTCAGTGGTGGTACAGTGAATATGCCAAAAAGTCAAGAGAAATTGGCTATACAGAATCGCTTGTGTACAGAAACGTTAAACAGGGAAGAGTGATTCAAAATTGAAAAATTATAGAAAGCTACATAACATGAATGTGCAATTTGAGAAGTGAGCGCAGTGTGAGTGAAAGTCAGTCATCCTGCAGATTTACAAGCAATATGTGAACATGAATAAGTTAGTTCAGTTTGGCTAGTTGCCAGAAAGCCAAGTCTTTGTTGTCACTGCCATTGTGCTGCAATTGTTAAGTGACCGAACATAATGCTGTCAAGTGTTGCAACAAGGAAATTGGCGTACACTTTTGTGAAGTATATCTTGGCATTTCAGACAGCTTGTGCAGTGATGAAGTGCCAGCAGGGTTCATTGGGTGATGTCTGCCTGCCTGGGCAGCTGTTCAATAAGTGCATAGTTCTTAGCTCTTGGAACATGTGGGAAATGGGTTATGGCACAAACTGTTTGTGACACGTTACCTTTCCTACTTGGACTCTGGCATGGATATGCTCTGCTGCACATGTTCGGTATGTGTCACAGGACCATTGATGTAGACACTTGTATTGATGAGGCTGGGGGATGTCTGCCATCATGTTGTTCTTTAGACTAAACTATTGGCCTGGGAATGCAGAGAGTACCTTAGCAAGGGCAGTGATGGCCTGTCAGAGATTATTGATGATGTTAGCTCCATATCCTATTCCCCTACTTTTCTGTCCTCAAACAATGCTTTACCAATACCAAACAATGCTCTTCCCATTCCCGGACATATTTGGGAAACACGCCACTAGAACATAGTGTTTGAAGCCTTTTCTCTACAAACTACATTACAACCCAGGCTCTCTTGGATTTCTGAGAAAAAATACTAGAACTTTCTACATGCTTATTTTCTCTTTTTATAGAACCACCAAGCTTAAAATGATACAAGACACAGATCTGCCTCAGTGTGTACCCCAGTGCCTCGATCATGACTGTTGGTTGCCAGGCATCCAGGTTACAGTAAGCCTCTGCTCAACTCCTTAAGCTGTTGAGGTGATATTGATAGCGACATTCGGGTTGTGTGCTGCTAGACCTGTCAGCCTTAGGGTGGTCTTCCCTCCAAACCTTTATCCTTCACCCACTTATGTTGCTGAATTTGTTTGTGTTGGCTTTAGGACACTGTGCAATTTACAATTGCTAACTAGTGCTAAAACGCGTGTGCCCCCTTCTTTCAACGTGGTAAAATTAGCTTACAACAGATTGGCAGATTTAATTTACTTATAAGTCCCTTGTAGAGTGGTATACCATATAACCAGGGCCTATAAATTAAATGCTACTAGTGGGTCCGCAGCAATTATTGCGTCACCCACTTAAGTAGCCCCTTAACACATGTCCAAGGACTGCCTTTGCAATAGTGCCGTTGTAGCCTGCATGCAGTTTCAAACTACCAATTCGACGTGGCAATATAACCCGCTTGCCAAGCCTTAAACTCCTCTTTTATTATATATCAGTCACCCCTAAGGTAGGCCCTACGCACTCCACTAGGTATGGCAGGGTGCATTGAAATTGAAAAATTGGGCATGTACTTTTAAGTTTTACAGGTACTGGTGGTGAAAAACTCCTACATTTGTTTTTCACTACTGTGAGGACTACCTCTCCCCTTGGATAACATTGGGTTGCCTTATTACATTTAATAAGAGCTAAGTTTTGATTGGGAACAGGTGAGCATTTTGTGTTTGGTGTCTGTTAGACCTGGCTTTTCCAGCGGGTTTATCCCCAGACTTTTTGGTTTTTGGCCTCCTGTTTTGGACCCTGTTTTTGTTGGTTTTAAGACTCTGGGCACTTTACCACTGCTGATCAGTTGTAAAGAGCACATGCTCTCCCTGTAAATTGTGACTATGGATTGGTATTTCTATGATTTGCATATTTGATTTACTGGTAAGTCCCTAGTACAGTGCACTGTGTGTGCCCAGGACATGTAAATCAAATGCTGCTAGTGGGCCTGCAGCACTGATTGTGCCACCCACATGAGCATCCTGTATATGTAACTCAGACCTGCCACTGCAGTGTCTGTGTGCAGTCTAGTACTGTCATGTCGACCTGGCCAGTGCACCCACTTGCCAGGCCCTAACCTTCCCTTTTCTTACATGTAAGACACCCCTAATGTAGGCCCAAGGTAGCCCCATGGGCAGGGTGCAGTGTATGTGAAAGGTAGGACATGTACTGAGGTGTGTGATATGTCCTGATAGTGAAATACATTGTATTTCGTTTTTCACTATTGAAATGCTATCTGTCCCATAGGATAGAATGGGGAGTTTACTTATAACATTTTATAAGTATAACTGTCCATGAGAACAAGATTGGAAAATAGAGTTTATTATGCCTGAACTCAGAATATAAAGGTGCATCCTTTAGTTATTATACTCGGGGTTTGAAAATACCACTTTTAGAAAGTAGGTGTTTTCTTGCTTAGCCATCCAGTGTACCTCTGCTAGGTTTGTGTATTGACTGTCTGGTTTTGGAGTGGCAGGGGCTGGGGATGTGCATTCTGTTCAGACAGCCACTTGGGGGGGTGAGGTGTGTCCTGCCTTTCCAGGGTGAGTCAGGGTTGGGCTGAATAGACCTGGGCTGCATTCAGAGTAGGGGGAGGAGATTTCTTTCACACCTGAAAGGGCCTGGCCTGCCTTGGACAATGCTGTCTCCACCTCCTGCTGGGCAGCTGCACCAGAGAGGACAGAACTGGTGCTGGCTGGGCAAAGACACTCTCTGCCTCCAGAGAACAAAGGATTTTCTGCTGTAAAAAGTGTGGCCAGACCCCAGACTTTTAGATTACTGCTGAACTAAGGAAACTGCCAGGAAGAAGAACCGGGAAAGCTGGAGAAGGAGTACCGCCCCTGTGCTGTGTGCTGTTGAGGTTGGCCTGCAGGGGTTGCTTCTGACTTGGGCAGGGAACGGACTGGACTGTGCTTTTATCATCCTGCTGTTAGAGTTTTCTCCAAGAGCTTGAAGTAGAACTTGCCTCCTGTTGGAAGTCCATGGGGTAGAAAAGACTTCAAAGATTATTTCTGGGATTCAAGAGGAACCTTTGCCAAGGAGAAGAGCTGGAGAAACTGAAGGAGAAGTACTGCCCCTTTGCTGTGTGCTGTGTGCTGTGTGGGTTTGGCCTGCAGTGGCTGTTTCTGCCAAGGAAAGGACTTTGCTGTGTGCTGTGTCCCCTGCTTGAGGAAGATCTCTGAGGGCTTGAAGTAAAGCTTGCCTCCTGTTCTGAAGTCTCAGGGACACAAAGACTTCACCCCCAGCTCCCCTGAACTCCCTTTCTGAGAGTTCCGACCTGCCAGGAGGTGCCTGTTGCTGTTCTGGACCTCTGGAGGTTGTTCCTGCTGTTGGGAGCTGGAAAAGTAATGCAACGAGGAGAAGCGCGATGCATCCGCACCTGTTTCCGACGCATCGCCGAAGAAACCGATGCATCGCCTGCACCGATCTACAAAGACCGAGATCACTGCACCGATTCCGACGCAGGCCATGCTGTGTGGCTGCAAGAACTAACGCATCGTGGGACTGCGGCTGAAGAAATCAACGCAGCACTGTTGCCGCTGCCGCATCGAGAACCGACGCATCCCCGATCCTCACGCTTCACACCGGGGAGCCAAATTGACATCAACGCTGGAGCCACAGTAAGAAACTGATGCATCGCCTCCCCGCAGAGTAAGAAACCGACGCATCACCACCCCTTCACTAAGGAACCAATGCATCACTTCCCCTGCTTGCCAGTAAGGAAACGACGCATCACCTCCCCTGGATTAAGGAACCAACACATCACCTTCCCTGCGCGTAAGGAACCGACGCATCACCTTCCCTGCAGCTGTTTTTGTTTAAGATTTTGACACATCCAAGGTACTTTGTGTTGAAAGTGTGATAACTGTATTGTGGATTTTTGTCGTTTTGGTCTTGTTTGGTTTAGATAAAGATGACTAATTCTTCTAAACAGGTGTGGTGTCCATTTGTAGTGTTTTCACTGTATTACTGTATGTGTGCACATATGCTTTACACACTGCCTCTGAGATAAGCCTGTTTGCTCGTGCCAAGCTACCAAGGGGGTGAGCAGGGGTTATTTTAGAAGTGTATCCCCCTTACCCTGACTAGGAAGAAGGGTCCCTACTTGAACAACGGTGCAAACCATTGTCAACTAGAGACCCCCATTTCTAACAGTGTCTGAGAAATTGTAGTTAAAAATCCTCTTTAATGGTTAAGTTGGATTATAAATTATACCTTTGAAAATGCCACTTTTAGAAAGCTGGCATTTTCCTGCCCTAGCTATTTGGTGTCTACAGCCTGTTCCTAGGTCACATGACTGGGTGTACTTGGCAGTTGGACTATGTTTATTCCACCCAGACAGCTACATGGAGGGATTAGGTGTGCCTGAATGGGCCATCAACTGGCAGGATGGGGGGCGAGCTGGGCACAATCCCACTTGCAACTGAATAGACTGTGCTCTGCCTTCACACAAAGGACTTGTCACCCCTGCATTGTTCATGCAGCCAGCTTGGAGCCAGTGCAGGGGAAGCAGGAAACTTCAAGTACTTCTAAGGGACTTCTATAGAAACTTCTCCTACTTTAAAGGAGGCACCAGGTATAAAACAAAATAGGATTCTCAGACCCACTCTTCAGTACACCTCTGAGCCTGTGGATACTACAGAAGGAGGACTGCTGTGCTGCTCTGCTGGCAAAATAACTTCTACCTTGATGCCCTGCTGCTCTGCTGCCTTGCTGCCTGCTGCCTACTTGCTGAGAAGGAAGACTGTAACCATACCCTTCATCCCAAGCTGAAGTGACTCCAAGGGTCAGCTGACTGACCTCCTGTTCTGAGCTACAGGGACATAAGAAGCTCCAAAGACTTCCCTGCATCTGTCCAGCTGACCTGCTACCTGGACCTGCAACTGGACCTGCCTGAGCCCAGCTGGCCTCTGCTGGAGTGAATTCCTGGCCCAAGACAGGTGACTCTCAGGCCCTGGACCCTTGGTGTGGTATTAGTGGAGCTCTCTCCCCAAGCAAAAGAGAAATGCTGAAGTTTTGGGCTCTTCTTGACCGCAAATGGGCCTGTTCGCACCAAGATCTTCCTGTCCACTCGACCCGCCAATGTGAAGCTCCGGTAAACCCAACTCTTTGTGCCACAGCAATCGCCAGCAAAGCTCAGCAACACAAGATCTGCACTTGGTGCTACAGCATCGACAGACCGCAGTGACTGCCAAAGCAAATCTCCAGCAACAAACATCCACACTGCTCCACAGGATCTTCGCGCTACATCGATGACCATCCGCATACTCTCCTTGACCCTCGCAGCCTCCTCCACCGCAAACTGGACTCTGCATGCTAGAAGGTAACCCTTTCAGATGGGCTAACTTGGTCCTTGCATCTAGCCCACACTCCATCACAGTCGACATAAACTTGTGACTTTCACCTGGTCTTGCACGCCCAGATAGCCGCAAGTGGGGCTTTGTGCTTTTATGAACTATACTTGCATTGCAAAGACCTGAGACTAAGTCGAGGGCATGGTCCAGGCTGGACCTTGGGGCCTTTAACAACCACCTGAGAAACACAGCTAGTGTTCTGTTGGATGAGGTGATATTGGGTCAGCCGCAAATAGATGACTGGCTCCTAAGCTCCTTGGACCATATTTTGCCTCTAAAATCTCATTGCCCTACTAGGCTACATCCCCTGGCTCCATGGTTTTCTGAGGAATTACAGGCAGCTAAAACCGGCTGTAAGAGTTTGGAAAGGGCCTGGGGGCTCAATTATGATGATTCCTCTAAGCTCAACTACGAAACGGCTCTGAAACGTTATCACAGCCTCTGTAGAACGGCTCGAGGAGCCTTTTATTCTGACCAGATCCTGCCAGCCCAAAACTGTCCTAGAATGCTCTTTAGAATAATCAAGGAGCTCTCGATCCTTGTAAGGTTGTTCCTGAATTGACATTACCACAGGCTCAATGTGAGGAACCAGCACTCTTTTTTGTGAGCAAAGTACAGGATATTCAACATTCCTTGAGGGAGGCCAGTGGGAATCCTCTCAGCACTATACCTACCTGGCACCACCAGTCTCTGAGGACTCTGTGTCCAAAGTCATCCCCCTTTTACCACAGACACTAGACACTTGGGATGCCCTGGACCCACCTTTACTGGTATCCATGGCACAAGCAATAAGACCTGGCTCCCCTAAAGACCCTCTTCCTCTGGCCCAGCTTAGCCTCCTGGACCCTGACGTTATGCTATCTCTGTTAACTCTCCTTAACTGTTTATTATGGGAGAAAGTCATCCTTCAGCCCTGGAAGCACGCCAAGATCCTCCCCTTCTGAAGAAACGAAAATCTGGACCCTTCCATCTGGTCCAATTATAAGCCTATCTCTCTGCTTCCCATTCTGTCCAAACTTTTGGAAAAACTTGTCTGTAAACAACTTTCTGCCTTCATGGAGTCCCAAAGTCTCTTACATGACTCCCAGTTGGGCACAGCACTGAGTCCGCCCTCCTCGAGGTCACAAAACATCTGATTCGGTCTCGGATGAGGGTGAGGGTGAGACAGCAGTGCTGATTTTACTCGCTCTAAGTGCTGCTTTCAACACTGTGTCCCAAGATAAGCTTCTGGAAAGATTGGCACAGCTGGGGTTTCAAGGTACGGCACTTGCCTGGCTGTCCTCTTTTCTAAAGGAACGAACCTTACAGGTCTTCTTGGGCAATGCCTCATCTACACGCCATGCTCTGACCTCCTGGGTCCTGCAGGGATTGGCTCTGAATCCAGCACTTTTCAACATCTATGTCCGCCCCTTGGCTGACCTGGTGGAGTGTTGGGGGTTGACTCTGTTCTCCTATGCGGATGATACCCAGATCATCTTTTCTTTATCATCAGCACAGGATCGCGATTTGGGGTCACTGAACTCCTTTTTGACTCATGTAGCCTCATGGATGAGCAACAACTTGCTGAAATTGAATGGAGAAAAAACAGATCTGCTGGTGTTTGGAAAGAATCCATCCCTCTGGGGACCTCAACACTGGCCGGTTGCTCTGGGTGATACCCTTGTTCCTGCCCTCATAGTAAAGAATCTTGGCTTTCTAGTGGATGCCCAGCTCTCTATGAGACCTAGGTGCCAAAGGTATTTGCGACCTGTTTTGCAACCGTGAAATGGTTACGCAAATTCATATGGATTCTCTCTGAATCTGCCCAGAGAACTGTCATCCAGGCATTTGTTTTATCCCAAATGGACTACATCAACATCCTGTAACTGGGGGCTGATAAAGCCTCCATGAAGCGCTTGCAGGTGGTGCAGAATTCCACCTCAAGGTTGATCTACAGACTACCTAAACATGCATTGGCTACACCTCTTCTCTTTGAGCTGCCCTGGCTAAAGGTGGAGAAAGGCATTAAATTCAAGGCATTATGTTATGTTTTTAAAGCAAGGGCAGGTACTGCTTCCCTCCACATCACTGACTTGATGACTGCTTATCAGCCTGCTCGCTGCCTGTGCTCTAGTAACCTATCTCAGCGCACTGTTCCCAGGTTTAAACTGTCTCGCATGGGAGGGTGCTCCTTTGGGCATTTAGGCCCCAACTCTGGAATACTCTACTGGAACACTTAAGATCCTGCACTTCATTGATCACTTTTCGCTGTTAGTTGAAAACTTGTCTGTTCTGATTTAGCTGACCCCGAGCCACATTATCTGTTGCTAAAGCGCCGGGAAACCCCATGTATGGTAGCTGTTGCACTATAAAAGCTTTCTAAATAACAAAATAATGATAATTAGCTTAAATCTTTAAAATTACATATCTCTGGTTCTACTGGTTACAAATTTGTCATTTTGGTGTCAAATAATTAATTAAATCAATTAAAATGTACTCTATTTTTCAAAATTGGTGTGGGATTTTTCTTGTGTTTTGCTTTTACTTTATTACTGTTTGTATGCTGCATAACTATTTTACACATTGTCTCTACGTAAAGCCTGACTGCTTTTGTGGCAAGCTACCAGAGGGCTACGCGCAGGTTAATTTGGGGTTTGCTTGTGACTTCACACTGACAGGCATTGGGGTTGCTGCTTGAGTAGGGTTTCATCCCCCTCAACCAGTAACTCAGATTCTCACATGTGTGTCTCTTCCTATCTTCTAATGAGGTAACCAAACTCACTCTCTAGTGAGCCCCATGAATTCACAAGCACCGCAAAGACAGCCCACATGCATGAGCCACTGAATATTAGAATATTGTATACAGAAATATTATCTGACATAATAATGTTTACTACGTATCATTTACAAACATTTCGTTCCATTGGGTGTGTATTTTTTTCCCGTATTAATAACTCCAGTGGGCTGATATTTTTGAAGACGATATTTATGACACAATATTTATATTAGATGATATTGTGACAACCAGATTCTGGTGCCACACTCCATGAGAGGAGGGGAGACCAGCTGTATACAGATTCCCAAGTGGTTTCTCTCGCATTGCTAAGCTACAACTCCGTAGGCTGATCACTTGATCACAGGAACCAGTTCAACCATTAGCCTGGGTATTAATTCTTCTATCCCAGAGCTTCACCAGACTCTCCAGATGGGTGTCTCAGCAATACGAAAGCCCAATTGAAAATGATATGCAGACACCACACTTAGGGCTTAGGATGATGGTGTGATGGCTTTGGCGTGTAGTGGACATGCCATTGGCAAAGTCCCTCCTCCCTTCTAAGAATACATCAGGGATGCTTGACTTACCCCAATGAAATGAAGAAGTTCTCTCCAGACTGTGGTAACGACCTATTTATTAATATTTTTTCGTCTCTCAAGATTCCTTTCTTGTTAAGAGAGACTTAAGCAGTGATAGAGTACCCTCTTCGCCAAACTCTAAATTGGCCTGTGAATTATAGCACAGCACTGCATCTGTGACATATTTCCAAGAAAATCAGATGCAGAGGCTGGTCTGCTGCTGGGTTTGTGGCTCAGTGCACAAATACACTCATTAAAGGGATCTGTGCTTCACGAAATCAATCTCACATATATGTACGTGGATGGTATAACAAGAAGGGGGGAATAGAAAGTGTAAAAACTGGGAGCACTACTGTGTTAAGATGAGAACCCTCACTCACCCTAGGGTGACATGCTTCATCATTGGGTCCCCTCTTCACACTGGGACCGCAAGGTACCCAGTGTGGGCTACAACTCCCCCATAGGAGAGGAGCGGGAGGTATTTTTTTTCATCCAAGCTAAGGCTTGAGAGGGGCAGAGTGCAAAACAAAATGTGGGAGTTAGAACTATCTCTTGGTGGGTGAAAACAATCTTTATTCTGGTACCCCCAATGGATAGGCTAAAACCAAGCTAAGTGAAATAGGGATATAGATGTTTCCCTATATTATGATCTGGTCAACATGTTTCTGCCTATAAAGACCAAAAGGTTCTCGGCATTCATCAGGACCAAAGCTATATGTCACTCTGCTCAAAGTGTGTATGAAAAAGTAATAAAAAAAGTAATCAAAAACATACTTTCCCTGGTATGGAGTATGTATGTGGTATCGACATCTAGTAAGGTCCACATGATGCTGTAAAGATATAAAAAGACAAACAAATCAAATAACACATAGTGTACAATCTCAGTACTCCCTTTTCTTCACCACACCAGTGTCCATCACCAACACTGCAAACGAAATTCAACTAGTTGTGTGTCAATAGTCTATTATATATAACCTTACCATTTTAAAACTGCTAATTATGCATCACCTTCATCAGTTCCTTTCCTGGCAGGTTTCAGAACTCTAGAGGTATACAAAGGTGATAGCAAAGATCATATAGATGTAAGTTAGCTGTTCCTTCTCTATTACTAATACACCAATTGGGTCATTTCCTATGGAATCTCTACTCCTATTGTAGAGCAGGGGCCTCACCTCATATGTATGTTTAAATATCTGTTTATATGTCAAGACCCATAGATCTATTATCATAGGCTGATAAGTAGCAAATAGTGCCCGTGTGCAAAATAAACAGACACAAAAGCGTTAACTAGTAACTTCTGTAAACCTAGCTCAAAGAGACAATTGTATTGTCAGCTAGACAGTGTGTTAAATTTACGATAACATTACAGTAGCGTATAACAGTTAAAGCAAGCCTAAACTTGCTTCTACAAATGTATCGCTAGACGAGGTGACTTGCATGTCAGAAAGTTCGGCGTGCATGTGACACATACATTCATGTGAAATATACAGAACCATTTGTGCTAGACAGTGTAATCGAAAATATGATAGTTAATCCTCTCAATGTCAGTCCTCTTCACATTACAAAATCGAAAAAAGTTCCAAAGTAACACACGTTTCAATGGAGCGGCCTACCTTGTTGGTCTCAACTGCCGCATCTGCGAAGGGCCGGAAGGGAAGAGCCTATGCAAGATGCTCCACTATAGGTGTGTTAGAGCGGAAATGACTTACAAGACAGCTTATCGGTTCCAGAGTGGGGATTCTGGGAACCGTACTGCTCGCTGTCTCTTACAATTTGAGTTGGAGGAAATCAACATTCACTGACACAATAAAAACGAGGGCCCTATAGTGGCCAGTATATTGTTAATGGCGCTCGAATGGAGACGAGAAACTAAATTCGAGGGCAAACAAGGAATGGAAATAATGAAAAGGGGGGGGGGTCCAGTGATATCAAATCAATTAGCAGTTGAAAACATCCTGGCCAGGAAAAAGTGTGGGTTGCAGATGTTTCATCGTCTCTCATAGGGTAAAAGAGACTTCTAATCAAAGTAAAAAAGTAAATGGATAAGTAAGCCCTTCTGGCCATGTGTCCCAACAGGTCAGGTATATCAAATATGCCCCTTCCAGTAATCTGCATGTACTATAGTTTCTCTTGAGCGACGCTAGATACTTCATTTCCGAGATACAGCGTTAGTGGGTTAAACAACAGTCTCAGTGTAGTTTATCAAGCTATTATATACCCCAGTTAAATGTCTTTATTTAGAACCCAACCAATGCAGATTAGTATGAGATTGTAGGGAAGGAATTATTATGAGATCTGGTATCTGTCATTGATCATTCATAACGAGCACCAAGGAATATCATCATTCAGTCCCCTTTTATGGCTGCCTATTGGAAAGACCCACGGTTGCTCCCTCCAGAACAGGGCCTTCTCTAGAGGACCAATTTGTGTGTCGTAATTAGGTTTGTCCAGTACCACCCAGGTCAAATCATCCTCGGTATGACCTACCTCAAGGTAATGTCTAGTCAGTTTAGTGTTGGATTTTTTACACCTAATAGAGCTGTGGTGTTCAACAATCCTATTCTTCACTTTCCGAGTGGTCATGCCCACGTACATGAGTGTGCAGGGGCATACAATCAGGTAGATAACACCCCATAAATTACAGTTTGTATGCTTTGTTAGGTGCCATGGTGTTTTAAGCCCAAGGTCCAGCTGTTTTGTATGTTGTGTAAAAGGGCAAGCCGAGCAAGACCCACAAGGAAAATGTCCCGTGATTGGGGGTCCACCCCAAAGTGACTGTTGTACCACCTGTACTGTCCTACATCGGGGTCTTGTGTGGACTAGAATATCCTTCAAGTTACTGCTCCGTTTCAGAGCAAACAAAGGTTTTTCTAAAACCATGTCTCCCTTGTTTAGGATATGCCAGTTCCTATTTACAACTTTCTTGATGGTATCTGTAAAGTGGCTGAATGTACTCACACAAACCATCCTGCCTGTATTTTCTTTGTGGTATGTCTCCAAAAGGGCATCTCTGTTATTATTACGTGCCCATTTGGCGGATCTGCGAACCAAGTGTTCAGGATATTGACATGTCCGTAGCTCCCTACTCAGATTAATGGCATGTTGTTTGTATTTCTCTATTTCTGTGCAATTTCTTCTCTACCTAAGGAATTGCCCCACCGGGAGATTGTTAAGCAAAGCCCATGGGTGAAAGCTTGAATAGCTGAGTAAGGAGTTGCGTGCCATTGGCTTCTGAAAGAGCTCAGTACAGATTCTGCCAACCTTAGGATATAGAAGAAGGTGTAAAAAGGAGATTTTTTTCATTGCTAGATTCTCCAGTAAAGCGTAGAGTAGGATCCAGGGTGTTCAGCCATGTCAAAAAGATGTCTAAAGACATGCGATCACCTTCCCAGATGACCAAGATATCGTCTATGTATCGTTTCCATAATCTCAGGTTCACCTGGAAAGGGTTGGTAGTCGAGTAGATATGTATTGTCTCAAAACCGTGCCTGTACGAATTTGCCATGCTGGGGGCACATGTACTGCCCATAGAAGTTCCGTTTACTTGCAAAAATAGCTGACCTTTAAATGTGAAGAAATTCTCCTTCATTGCTAATTTGGCACAATTCATGATGAATGTGGTAGGTGTCTGATCCTGTCGAGGGTGTCATTCCAATAGTTGATTTATAGTGTGTAATGTATCGTTTTGTGGAATATTGGTGTATAATGATTCCACGTCATATGTCACCAACAGATGTATTTTGGGATCTCTCCATGATCACAGATTAGATTAAAATCTCAGATGGTCAAATCAGCCTTTCATCCTATTGAGGTCAATAAAATGAGCTCCCATTGAGTTGTGTCACAATATAAATTCTAATAGTACGACCTCCCTTGGGGCGAAGTTGCGTTTCTCAAATTCTCCTGTTATTTTATGTATATGTATTGTTAGAGTCTCTAACTCACATCAATCTCTGCCACCTAACTGGCACAAATAGATGTCCTTCAGATAATGTCTCTCCAGAGGAAAATAGGTCAAACAGTTCCCGATTTGAGTTTACTGAAGGGTTCAGTGGATTATAGTTTTGGAACTTCCAGGACGAAATGCAGAATATGTTTTTATGGTGTTTGCTCTGTTTAGCCATTATCCGCGTCTGCATCCACCACAGTGATTTGTAATGTGTTAGTTTTGCTCTTTCTTTGTAAAATGCTTCTAAATCTACTCTGACACCAGTGAAAAGCCATTTTAGGTTTACAAAATGTTATAAAAGCTAATTTTTCAACAAGTGAACTTATTCTACAGCTACTTTGACCAGCAGCTCAACAGCCATTTAGAGTATTGGCATACTCTTTGAGCCTTATTAAAAAGGGCTGGTTATTTGGGGAGGTAATACCATATTCACGATATTTACTGTGTGTGGTATTACTTCCCCATTCCAAGGACCACATCTCAAAATGGAGACTAGCTCGTAATACCACGTTTCACCTGATTTGCTGGAAAAATACGAATGTTCCTCCACCAATCTTGTCAGGTATTACTTAGCAAAATTCATGTGCGGATTAAGTAGGAAATTTGTGCATTACATGTAATCCCGTTTTGAATGCAAACTCCTGTTTGAGCCCACAACAGAAGCACAGGAGCACTCAATGAGGCCCTATAGTTATCTTCTGAACTCTTTATTCTAAAACAATATCAGGACTGCTTAGGAGTATGTTTCTTAATGGCAATTTGAGACAGATCATCTGACTACAGCTGCCAACATATTGTCACGGTAAGTAGATGTGGAGTTATGAACGGTACATCTATATTTCCCTACGTATGCTTAACTTGACCCTATATTTGTATTTAGCATTGTGAAGCAGACATATGTGTAGGTTGATATTCTTGATATTGTGACATATAACTTCTAGCATTTGCTCTCTGTTTTCAGTGACCTCTGACCTCTTCCTCACATTGCCAAGTTTATTGTCGTCACTCGGTAAACAATCATTGTCTCTCTGCATTTAATCATTACTCAGTTTATGCCTTGACCTAATTCAACCATTCTCGTATTCATGGGGTCATCCTTACCCAAAACTGGTGGTAAAAAATCTTGGCATCAAACTGCCTCGGACCATGAAAGACCAGATCAGCGCAAACTGCGACACCCGTTTTGCCAGAATGGAAAGTCTTTCCATGGCTCCCTTCCGCATCGAGAAAACCCTAGTCCAAGCATTGATTACGAGTCACTGGGACTGTGGGAACACATTTCTACTGGCAGCAAATGACTCACTGCTGGCCAAGCTTCAAGTTGTGCAGATCACGGCGGCTCGGCTGATTTACAATCTTCCTTCATGCTCGTCCTCTGCTCCGATCTTGACAGCCCTGCACTGGCTACCAGTCAGAAAACGCGCCATCTTTAAACTATGTTGTTTGACTCACAAGGCACTACTAACCAAGAGGTTACCGTCCTACCTGCACGTTAGGCTCAGTCACTACCAGCCTATGCGATTGCTCAGGTCTGCAAATCAAGCTTTGCAAAGGATCCCTCGTATCCGCCCTTCTAGATCTGGTGACAGATCCTTTTCATATCTCCCCCACTTCACTGCAACAAGCTTCCTCTGTACATCCGGTTGTGTCAAGATCCTCTAAGTTCAGAAAACTTTTAAAGGGGCGGATGTTCTAACTGCACTTTGCCGACTATGAGTTGCAAAGCGCTGAGATGCACCTTCGGGTGAGTCGCTGTGGTATAGCAAATGCCTATAACATAACATGGGGTTTGTTGGTGGTGAATGTATTTGAGTTGAATGTATAGTAGGGGTACCCCGTGGATAAAACATGTTTTCTATTGGTTCGAGAAATTGGGCTTGAAGCATTTTTGGGAAGCTCCGATGCAGTTGACTATGTTTAGTAAAAAATTGTTAAAATTCACTTTGTGGACCCATATTCAAAATAATGTGTTACATTGTACAAGCAATGGTACATTAACAACCAAGTTCCTTCTCTTCAAGGAAATAGCTAGTTTTGAACCTTTTAACCTTTTTTGGATGAGATACATCCACCACTAGCTAAAGCCTTGTATATGAAGTTTAGGTATGGCGTGTTATACATAAATGCTAACACATTAAATTGGGCAGCAAATCGTGATAGAAATAGTAATCAATCTTGTGAACTATGTCAAAATGCACCAAAGGAGAATGATCTACATGTATTATTCTTCTGCCCAGCATACGGCAAACCGAGGAATAAATGGATTAAACCCATTTGCCGTAATCTGAACATTAGAGTTTGTATAGAGGCAGGAAGAATATTGAAAACAGATACATCATAAAAAATTGTTTTTAGTGTCAGCAGGTTTTTATTTAATGTGAGTCTTATAAGAGCTAAAGTTGGATTAAGACTGTAATTATGCACATGCACTTTATGGCCCAAATGCTAAAAATGAAATTATGAATTTACTTTTGCATAGAAAAATATTTGAGTTGGTATGCCATGTGGAAATAACATTGACATTTTATATAATCATGCACATATTTAGACTAGGACAACAAGTAATGATTTATGTACATAATGAATTAATTCTTAGAAAAATTTTATGTCTAGGTTTTAACATATTTAAATATTTTAATAGTATTTTTTGGTATGGAAAATGCATTACTGATTTAGATTTTTAGCCCCTACCATGCAGATGCGCTACCATTTATATTCGGAACTGCCACCTGTTTTCTATAATTGAATGTGTATATTGTTAATGTGTCTTTTATGGTTTTATTTTGAACCGAAATAAAGAATAAAGAAAGAAAGAAAGAAAGAATGTATTCGAGTTGATCAGTTTGTAGTTTTTCTTTTGCTTTCCAAAAACAAAAGGACATGCTATTGATGAAAAGTGATATTAGGCAACAGAAGGATTGTCAGTTTCATGTATTTTTCTCTTAAATATTTGTTGTAAAAATAATGGTTTAGTTAACACAGTGGTAAACACTGATGATTTGTGCATTTGGCTAAATTCAAAATACATATTAGAAAAAGCTTTAGATATTGAATAACCATCTACATTCTCACCATACCCCTTATGCCCCTATCACGAAGCTGAAGAGGAGATTTTAGCTATCTGACAACAGATTCTGGGTGCACATAACCCCACAATCCTCTTGTGCCCATGACTTATTCATAATAGGTGTTACAAATAAAACATAACACTTCTGGAAGCCCTGCAGTCTCCAGTCTAACGTGTTTAATGCAAAAATATCAAGCAGCACAGCAAATAAATAAAAAAAGAATCGCTATTTCACCTGAAATGTCTCACCAGAAAAGGGTCAGTTAGGGCCTAATGCAAGAACTTGTGAAATTTGGAACAGTAATGTTAGAAATTTTGTTTTTTGACTGAGGGGGCTGAAAAACATTTTCAAGCAACAAGACAATCCTAGTCATAGTGAACCACAAAAGTCACTAAATTAGCCTGTGCTTAACCCTCTGGTAGCTTTGCACAGAAGCAGTCAGGCTTAACTTAGAGGCAATGTGTAAAGTATTTATGCAGCACTTAAACAGTAAAAAGTGAAAATAAACCAGAACAAATTAACAATCCCACACCAATTTGAAAAATACCATAACATGTATTATATTAATTGACATCAAAACAACAAAAACCCAATCAGTAGAACCGGAGCTACAATTTTTTAACGTTTTAGTGAAAAATAGTGCATAATGAATCAAAGTGCCAACCGCAAGCATCTAGTCGCACAAAACAGGGGCAAAGTTGATAGTTCTGGCCAACTGCGATGCAGTGCGGTTCAGATGCAAGAAGAAGATTGGGCCCAGTCTTGGCTTACCTTTGGACTTAGAAGATATTTTAAAGAAAAATGTCTGAGAAGGTTAAGTTCAGCATGGCAAGGCAGCCGGTGGTGCCCGAGGAGGAGGCATTGCCATCATCTTTTTGGAATTCGAAAATCTCCAGTTGTGAGGCGTCACTGAACACGATTTGCTGCTGTAGAGAAGAACGTTAGCAGGCGGTACCGCAAACTCAAGCTGACCAGTGATGCACCATGGATGGATTGGCGATCAGATAGGTTCCAATCTCCTCTTGGCTTTCAGAGCAATGTTTGGCTGAAAATGTATATTTCCCAAGTTTTGGTTGTATAGGCAGCTTTAGCACCACTTCCAATAGTGCAGGACTGGGTGGACACCACTTGGGGGGGTTAGGACTCACTTCAGGCACGGTCCAGGTGCAGGGTTCAAATTGTATAAGCTTGTAGTGTCCCTGTAGCCGAGACGGGAGGCCAGCCAACTAGCCCTTGGAGTTACTCTGGTAGTCCCAGGTTCAAGCAGCAAGGCAGTGCTCCAGCAGTAGGGCAGCCCCCTGAAGTGCAAATCAGGTCTCAAGCAGAAGGGCATGAGTGTCCTTTGCAGGTCCAGTAGTGAATTGAAGAGTGCGTTTGAGGTTCCAGGATACCTGATGCCAGTGAAAGAAACTTCCGGAGTTTTCCCCCAACAGATGGTTCTGGAATTTCCTTTCTTCCTGCCCAGGCTCTAAGGGGAATGGGGTGACAAAAGGCTAGTGCGAAGTTGTTTGTTAAAGTGCTGAGGCAGCCCCTTTGAAATATAAGTGGGGCAGGGAACAGTGCTCCGCCCCTCCTACCCTGGCAGAATGTCATCCTGCAAACATATAGTGCCCTTTTGTCTCACTATCTGGGAGGAATAGACAAATGCCAACTGCCACTCTAATCACAGTTATGTGACCCAGGACAGAGGCTGCAGGCATCAAATGGCTAGGACAAGAAATTGCCAACTTTCTAAAAGTGGGATTTTAAGAATTGTGAGTTAAAATATTTCTTTTTTTTAGCTTGTTTTTTATTTAACAATCTCACAAATATATACTGTAACAGGACCTCATATAAGCCGGTAGCACGATATCACATCAGTTCATTCCAATATAGCCGGTTATGAAGTGGGAATATACATTATATCAATCCAACATTGGGGAGTTAGGTCATCTGCCTCAAAAGAGGAGGCAGAGGGGAGGCCAGCCAGGAGCCAGCCTCGGGGCAGCAGGCAGACGGTCAGGAATATGTCGAGCCCAGGCCCATGAGAGCCGTCCTGTCCCACCTCGGTCACAGGGGGTGGCAGCCGTCATCTTCGCATGCATACTGTCATCCATTCACTGGTCATGGGCACATGCTCACCCACACTCGCACCCTCCTATTCTTTGTCATGGGCATAAATACACGCAGTTATGTCATCTTTTCTGATCACACCCTCACTCATCCCCACCATTCGTAAACCCGATGACCCGGCCCGCCTGGTCGTCCAAGAAATCGACAATCATGTGACTGGCAAGTGCCCGGAGGGCAAAGTCCCTGGTGGTCCCTTGGCCAACAGACCCTCCAGCATATCTCCCCATAACTCGAAATCCCTCTCAGCATTTCCGTAAGTGTGGACCAGTTTTAGCCTCTGCTCCTCTGCTACACCCCATTCGCACAGGTCTGCCCTCCATTTGTCTAATGTGGGGGGTCAGGGAAAGTCAAGTAGATTGCGATACGGCATTTGGCCAGCCCTAGCATGGCAAATCAAAGGTTCATCCACGTCCCCCTTTTTGGGAGCTGCAGCATTCCCAGCAAACAGTGCTTGATCAATGTCTCAATCTGATCTTGAGTGACTTCCCGTACTTCCTGCACTATCCCATCCCAGTAGGTCCGTAGTCTTGCGCAGTGCCATGTTATATGGAGGAGCGTCGCCAGCTCCACTCCACAACAGAGGCAACCAGGAGATTGTGCCCTATTAAATTTATGGAGGCACTGAGGCATAAAGTATGTACAATGCAGGTAGTGGAACTGCATAAGCTTAAAGCGGGCGTTGGTGGCAACCTCGCGGACCTGGACAAATGCTCAGTGCCATTCCCCATCCAAGAGGGCCCTTGGTAGGTCAGTTGACCACCGGTTGCGGATCCTCGTTGTGTCTTCTCTATGGTCAGCCTTGAGGGCCTTGTAGATACGGGAAGTTAACCCTCTGATGGAGCCCAGGTCAAGCAGCAGCCCGAACGCCCGCGGCTCCTCTGGCTCTGCCAGGAAACTGACCCAGACCTCACAGGCCATGCGTGATATCTTGCGATATTGTAGGATTTGGCCCGGCCCTATCTAGAAGCATTCCCAGGCATCCTCCATCGTGACGTACAGGCCATTGGGTCGTGGAGCACCCCCCATCATAACACTGCGTTAGGTCCATCACTGATTGTATCTGCCGGAAATAGGGTAGCCACAGCAGGGGCAACAGTATAGTGTATGGGGCCCTACGAAGTACTGTGATGACTGCCTGTTCCCATATCTCAGCAACTTGACAGAGAATGAATAAGCAGTCGCTTGGCACCCTCAATCCTTTCAATGACACCCAGGCAAATCGGCCCCCTCAGCCCATCCAGCTTACAGGGCTTTCTAGCCGTTAGGACCACCAGAGCACCAGCGCGCCAGTGCACCGCATTTTGCAATAGTCCTGCAAAGTAGTGTAATCTCAAGTCCGGTATTCACACGACCCCATCTTCCATATCCAGTTTTAACACCTACAGCTTTGCCCTACTTCACATGCCAGCCCACACCAGGGAGACCAGTAAGCTGTTCAATCTAACAAAGGTGGTTCTTGGAATTCGGGAGAGGGAGTTCTGCAGCACGTAGAAACATCACGGGAGCAGGAACATCCTACTCAGCGCTACCCTACCCAAGATGGAAGGGAGAAAGCAATTCCAAAATTGAATAGAGGTCTCGAGTCGGGTGAGTACCGCCCCCATATTAAGATTGTAATTATCTTCTGTGGTGTAGGCTACCTGAATGCCCAAGTAGTGAAAGTGACCACACTTACATCGAGGGGAGGGTGGCTGCATCCATCCCAACCAGACCAGCTAGTGGGAAAAGAACCGACTTCTGGTGGTTAACATGCAGGCCAGGGGCCTCGCCGAAGGACGTCATTATCCTCATTGATGTGGCCACCGATCGTTCCGGGTGGGTGACATAAATTAGTGCATCGTCCGGGTAAAATGAGGCAACATGCATGTGGCTCCCACCTCAATGCCCCATTGGTCTATATCACGACACAATCGGATCGCATGGGGCTCCATTGCCAGGTCAAAGAGGAGCAGAGGTAGCGGGCATGAACACAGAGCCCAAGCCCATCCTCCTCAACACCTCCCACAGATAATCCCAGCCGAGTTTATCAAAGACCTTTTCGATATCAAGTGCCACCGCCGCTGCCTCCAGGTTTGTGCCTGGGGGGATGCTTGACTTACACCAATGAAATGAAGAATTTCTCTCGAGACTGTGGTACCTTAACCTATTTATTGATAGTTTTTTCATCTCTCAAGATTCCCTTCTTGTTAAGAGTGACTTAAGCAGTGACAGAGTACCCTCTTCGCCAAACTCTAAATTGGCCTGTGAATTATAGCACAGCACTGCATCTACGATATATTTCCAAGAAAAAGGCTGGTCTGGTGCTGGGTGCACAAATACACTCACTACAGGGATCTGTGCTTCAATCCATGATCGCAGATCAGATTAAAATCCCAGAAGGTCAAATCAGCCTTTCGTCCTACCGAGGTCAATAAAATGAGCTCCATTGAGTTGTGTAACAATATAAATTCTAATAGTAAGACCTCTCTCGGGGCAAAGTTGTGTTCTATAAATACTCCTGCTATTTTATATATATATGTATTGTTGTAGTCGCAAACTTACATCAAACTCTGCCACCTAGGATAGCACTTCCCAACATACGACTCTACTACTGGGCATCCCAACTGGTGGTTATCAATCACTGGGTGTACCATTCCCAGACAGAACCCGCATATCAGATGGATAGATTCCAAATGGGGAAGGAAGGATACAACAGGGCCCTATACTCAAAAACAAAAAAAGTTAGATACACTGGCCCCACTGCCCTAACCATTGACGTCTGGCACCAGGCAAACAAAGCACTTGGTTGGCAAGAAACAATAACCGAAGTCACGCCGCTGTGGTTAGCCCAACGTCTCGGCGCACTGGGTACACAGCCGGGATTTGACAAATGGGAAGCCATCGGCATCTCTACCTTTGGTGACCTATGGAAAAAAGGGAAAATTCTCTGTTTCTCAGAGTTACAAAAAAAATACAACCTATACCCGCGAGAAGTGTTTCGCTACAAGCAAATCCGCCATGCTCTTATTACAACCATCCCTAAAAAGAGTGAGATATAGGAAGCATCCCCGCTAGAAGACAGGCTACTGTCCAAACCCATGAGTAAACAAGCATTTGCAATGCAACAGGTCTCGCGTTTACGCAAGTTTGAGCTATTGGCATTGTAAATGACAATGCCTTTTATTTATATTTTGGAAGTAGAAACATAAATAAAAGGCATTGTCATTTACAATGCCAATAGCTTAAATTCGCGTAAATGCGAGACCTATTGCATTGCAAATTCTTGTTTGTGATAGGCCCCGGTTTAAAGCAACAGAGAATATGGCAGTGGCCCTCTGACTTCACTACATTCACCCCTGTGTTGGAGAGCCCCACACAAACACTTTCACGAATCCTTTCAGGGGCAGCGCGCAGAAACAACTTCCACCTCAGGTCCACGCGGACCCAGTCCAGGCCCAAGGGAAACACCACACAATGTACTGGGAGACACTCCTGTGACCGCACAACACTCTAAAACGGTACATCTCACTGGAAGGACACCTTAATTGTGCACAATCCCCCACTTTGGTGAAAACCCAACAGCGCAGACAAACACCACGCAAATACAGACGTAGAAACAGAAGCTGGCCAACAAAGATCCGAGCACAAACTGAGATGGAATCTGCCAACCACAAACACAGGAGACTGTCCTCCACACAGTGCCACCTACACAGACCTACAGAGCACCTACCCTGGACACTCTGCAAGTAGGCACAGTCCTCACTCGTACAACTGAAGCAGTGCTTAAATGTTTAAATGGGCCGGTACTGAGTACCGGCACTTTTTTATTTTGAGAGGGAGGGTACCTGCACTTCTCAAGAAAGACTTAATACTTTTAATTGTAGAGTACCTGCAATGCTCAGAAACAAGCAGGTACTCTGAGTCTGATACAGAGTACCTGCACTACTGTTTTTCCATTTCAAGCACTGAAGTGAAGTAAAAACTGAGCATCATTCTAGGAGGCTTACCATACACAGGGTGGTGTAATAGTGAGCCTCAGCAAGGCCTACCAGTGCTTAGGGGTTCTCCCTTCTCTGCACAGAGTCCTCAGACACTTAGGAAGAAGTTGGCACAGAAACTGAAATATAAAAGACAGAGTTTATTAAACCTTATAAGGTGGAGCTAACATTCACACATCACCCTTCAGTAATGCATGAAGTAGCACACTGAATGGAAGGATTCTGGTCCTTTTATACCCACACAGGGGCTCAAATGAAGGCGGTACAAACACAAATGCTGGTTGTAGGTACATATAAGGTCATACAGAGAATGCACAGTCGACAAGTGGGTGGAGCTAACAGTTTCTACTTTTAGTAGACACATCCTGACATTTATAAACTTGAAACAGCTGCAAGCTCAACTGAGCATGTGCAAAGCAAGAGGAACTAAAGTTAACTTGTCTCTAGGCAGATTTCAAGAGCAGTTGACAGGAAGGTAGGACAGAGCACATGGTGAGCACATGGTGAGCACATGGTAGCACATGGCAGCCAAAATGGCTGCCAGAAATACAAAATGGATTCCACAAAGCGGACAATTTAGCCTCTAAATACAGGCTGTCTTCAGCCAATGCTTAACTTAAGTGCTGCCAAATTACAACAGACGGCCCTTTCAGCATTGGCTGAAGACATTCGTTTATCTGGGGTACTCTAGATATTCATCCCGTACATCTATTAACATTATTTCGGCCACCTCTTTATTCAACTTTTGTTGGGCCTTTGTTTCAGCAACGTTCCCTCTTCCCAGGTATACAAGCAGAGATGCAAATGGAGCAAAGCATTGGACCACATTGGATACATACACAGCATGTAAAAAGTATTAATCATTACACACAGGATAGTCAGTAGCTTCCAGCCCCAAGCAGAAACAAGAGTCCAAAATCATCTAGTCTAATTCTAAGTTTCAGGGCTCTGATGTATTTCAGTGACTATCTATTTCAATTAATAGCCAACAGCACATACTTAATAAAAACATTTTCAATAGACTTTTCCAGTATTTCTTTTGTGAGGGCTAAAATATCAATTTAATATATTTTTAGGAGGAGGGCAAAGTAATATTTGTCAACTGCTCAGGAAAACATTTTTCGTGTAGAATAAGCATTATAAGTAATGCAAATATTAAAGAAGATTATTACAAAAACCATCCTGGCTCCAAAGGACCAGGAGGACCACACAGGGCCATAGGAATTAGGACAAGGAGCCGCAAAGGGCTGCTCCTCCTCAAAAATGGGACGACCAAAGGGGTACATTACTAACAAAAAAAAAAAAAGAGTCCTTGGGAAATTTTAGCTGCTGTGGAACCAGCCAGAGGGGAGTCTTCTCCCTGTGTCCGATTGAGCCTCACAGGCAGGCTCTTGTTGTTCCCACGGTGGAGCTGCACAACTCGCAACTCAAGAATCACGGCCCAGTTTGAGAAGAAAAAGTCTTTCAACGATCCTGTCCAGTGTCTCAAGCAGTGCACAAGTTCTCTTCACTTTAATCTAACAGGCACCAGAGGCACAGCACCTGTACCCTAAACTCAAGTCCTTCCCTAACTCCTATATTGCTCTGCTGGCACACTGCTCTTTTGTTAGGGCCACAAATTGCATCCAGTGTGCCCAGGTATCTCTTGATCAACAAACAAAGGTGCAAACTTGCATTCACTTTGGGACCAGGATTAAGAGGCCTGATGCTAGGATCTCTGAAGCAACCCTTGTTTCAAAAGGGGTCACCTCAAGCAAAGCCTCCTTGCCGTTCTGGTCGGTCTGTGACTCTCTCAGCTGGGCATCAAAAACTTGATCCATGATTTCTCCTTTCTGATTTGTGACCCCGTCTTTAGCCCAAGACAGTGGCAGGGGTACACAATTCACATCCCAGGGCTTCCGCCTTCACTGAGGTCCTAGTTGCCAGCAACGCCTGTGCTGGTTACCTTCACTTTGGCTTCAAGCTGCAGTGGCGCTGACTCCCCAGGCTGGATCTGATGTCCGGGCCCCTCTGGCAATGGTTGTAAGGCAGCAAATATCTATTGGTGGACAGAACAAGAGGTCTTTAGACAAGGCACAGAAATAATCTATCAACAGAGAGGATAGTCTCAGAATACTTTCTTAGTCCTGGGGCACCCCATACATTAGCAAGGCACCCAAGAACCACTTCATCTATCTAAGAGTAGAAAACCCTGGACCTATTGGCAAGTATAAAAGGAACGTTTTGGTGAACTGACAAGAGTAATACATCACCCAATCCCAAACAGCCAAGGAAGTCTGTGTTCATTTACTAAATTCTGAGGAAAAGAGAAAAACAATACAGACATACTCCAAATACTTACATTGGTGTATTCCTATATTACTAATCTGAAGAACCCTCAAGAAAAAGGAAATGTTCTACACTTTTACTCATAGATTTTACATTACTTATACAGGACTGCAGACACTTGTAAAATAATTTCTCTTACATGTTATGCTTAGGACCATGCTCTCATGTTATAGGCGCAGCAGGAAAATCTAAAACTGCTCATTTAACAGGGATTCTTATTGCAAAAAGAACTAAACTTCAACATAGTGGGTACATTTTCTTCAGCAGAACATGTTATGACAAACAAACTCCTATAAAACAATATTTTCCTTCAAAATGTTTGCTAAGGATCACATGAGCGTCTTTCCTGCATTGTACCTTTCATGATCTGGACTATGTAACATCATTTTCAAAAGGAAAAAAACCCTATCTCCAGCTCTAATAAGGGCTGTCAGCTTATTGACAGAGACTAGCTAATAAAAACTAGCAATGCCCTTGCAAAACTGTATAGAACATGAGAATAACATAAACAATAATAGTGTTGCCACCTGAGATTTTTGAACAGAAACCGCCACTATACAGTTCTCCTTAAAGATCAAATAAGGGAACATCAATCTGTTCTACTCATTCTTTCATACAGGATGGGCAGTAACATAGCTTAGATTGTATCATTTTATTAATGCTAACAATTTTAAAACAGTATTACAGAATAGCCAATAACTGTCACATGGCCATTTCCTAGACAGCTTTAGACAGACTCAAAAAAAAGTGAGAAAAAGAAGAGAGAAAACATAATTTTGCCTACCCTTAATTTGTAGAGGAGCTAGCCTCCTTCCCCATTTTGACAGTAGGAAAACCTGAAACAGGTTTTACTTCTGTCAACACTTTCAACCCCTATTTGTAGCAACTGGGCACAAACAAACTTGTAGGAGATATCTTAGAAAGTGGCTGTTCTCTGATTCAGCCTAACACAAGCAAATTGAGTTAACTTTAAACCAATTCCTACAGCAATTGTACTAGATTAACATGAGGGCGCATGAATGCAAACTAAAATCCATTTCCTCCTTATCTTAGCCCCTACACAGTATTCTTTAAACTAAAACCATTATTTTTATATACATGGCAGATCAATGCTCAACTGAGGATTGTTTTACCTTCGTTTCATATGACTGCGCGTGTTTGCCAAAAATAGGAAGCAAAGCTTCTCTTCCTCTCTTTGCGCTATCATCTCGTCTTTCAAAACCTTTCGGAGGTCGAAGTGTCCCAGCAAACATTACCCTTCACCCTGCTAAGTTGCTAAATGCAGAACTCCGACCTTTGACCCGTTCAGCAGCTGCTCATTTGTGTGTGCAAGGCTTGCCATGCGGTTTTGTAATGCAAAGCAACTCTGGGGAATCACAGCTAAAAGGCAGTCCTGTCCGATCCGTTTGCCAGTAATTTAAAGGTAGGATAATAACGTCTGCTGGTTTCTGTATACTTATTTTCATTTGTGTACAGTGTGTGGTGTGCAGTCTAGTAAGACAGAGGTCAGCTGTTTGTTCTATATTTGCATATGTACTAGCTCTAGCTTGAGAATCAGTTTGAAACCTGCCCTGAGTGGTAGAACTGCTTGTAAAATAGTGACTTTAGCTCAATTTCGACTTTGGTGGTAGGGGCACTTAAAAATGAATATCCTACAATATTTTTGCATAATAGGAACCTCCAGAGTGTTCTCTAGATAGCCCAGGAAGGGGAAATCAGAAATGTATAAGGTATACCCTTATAAAAATGAGTTTTGTACGGCTGGGTAAAGTGACATTTCACATTTAAGTTCCCTTTTTCCGGTACAGCACTGCTTAAATTCAACTTTGATGCTAGGAATTCACAGTATGATGATTAGGCTTTATAAAGATTAAAAACGAATTTAAAGCATTTATTTTTAATAATATATTGTTTTCATATAATTAATTTTTTTTTTTTTTTAATCAAAACCAACCATTTTGATGATTCCACATTGGAAAAGCAAGCTTCATTCGTAGCCTATCATATTTAAACGCATTCATTCATAACCCTAAGCACAGAAGCCTTACTTGAAACATGAAAAGTCTGCGCCACTTTTAATGGACAGTTATCATTTAACATCAGAACCACAGATGTACTTATGTAAAAAGGCATTAAGAAAGGAAATCCCTACTTTCAATTTTGTTCTCTGTTATCTAAAATAATGAAACTGGTGTTTTGAAACTTTTAAAATAAGGCAGGCCTGTATACCAGTTTTACACTGACTTAAAATTGTGCTGACTCAGCATTCCTGTCTGTGGTCGTGAGCAGGAATAGCCATATGCTATTTATGCAGCTGTTGTTTGTCAGCAGGCGTCGAATTTTCACGCCTTTCTCAGGAAAAAACCCCTTTATTATTTGAAATACCCTGACAGAGTTAAATCCCCATTTGCTGTGTCAAACAGTTTCTTTTCAGTTAGTCAGTTTATACACAGCTGTTGGAAAGCTTTTTTCTCGGGTGCTGAAAGAAAGCATGTCACAGTCTATTTAAAAACTGAGGCATTTCAATGCAGTCAAATCTATCTTTCTATAATGTGTATTTAGTTCAGCAACGACCAAATTCACTCAGGTGATGTGCATGCCTTTTAATGTCTAATACAATGTATTTAAGGAAAATGCTGAAACATTGTGTATTTTAGTCTATTGATTACAAAACACACAATTTCCTTTTCTTCCTCTGTATGAGGCCTATTTTAATCCTATTGAATACGAATTCTAATTTTATCTTTAGAATTGTGGCAATTTGCACACATGTATAGTGTCTTACTCTGTCAATTTAATAGTAACATGCAGCTGTTTAGCGTACGTTATATAATTCATTTCTGGATTTTTATTTAATATATAAGTAACTAAATGACAGTTTGCATAACAGAATGATGACAGCAAAAAATATAAACAAACTCATTGAGCTCATTCCAGACTTTTACAAAAGGGGGTCATATACTCAGAGCACACAATACAGCGCGCTTAAAGCTAGCCATTCTTACACAAAGAGCGCAATCGCTATTTACTCACACAAGTATCACCAATGTCAAACCACATAGACATTTAAACACACATTTAACCCACAAATCAACACTTAGGACTTTAAGACAGCTTACAAACTGTACGCAAAAACCAAACTATTTGTAAATACTAATTGTAAGTCATATTTACAAGAAGAGCTCTCAAAAGTAGCCCAAAAGACTGTTCCATGTTCAAGAAGCCAAAAACACCAAATTCGCCAGTTTTGGCTGGTAGAACACTCAAAAAGCGCTCTGCATATCACCACTTATGAATGTTACTAAGTGCGCAGATCCGGATCCGTTTTATGTACATATTTAAGTCCATGGGGTACTTAGTCACCAAGGAAGAAATATCTTTTTACTATACGTAAACCTATTTAGGTATCCCCTCTGAGGGAGTCAACTAAGTACTTACTAAATCCATATCGGTACCTCCAAAACAGCAACACTTTCTGCGAAGTGTACTGGAAACAGGCATGCCAAAAATAGTGCAGAATATGCAGTATTATAATCAAAGTAGCGCTTAAGGTACTCTTTGTACGTTGCGCTGTTCAAACAATTTCAAATAGAGAAAAATCTCCTCATTACCTGCCTATATGTATTGCAATGCACATATAATTACAAAACAAATTCCAAAATTGGCCAATCATACAAACAAAGCCACAGTAAGTGTTTACTAAAACTACCTTACCAATCAAAGGCATCAAACCAACAGCAAGTGCCGCAAAACGGCTCTTACCAATCAAATGGTGTCCAGGTTCCAACTGCCAAGTTCTCAAATTGACCAAATGGTCACTGCACGGCAAATCAACAGAAGAGATCTCAGTCAAGGACCGGCGCCGCCGGGATGGTCAGATCAGAAAGAAAGGAAAAACGCCATGGGTGCCAAGACTCAGCTCTCCTCAGGCAGCGATCGCGTCCAAAAGCGAGATTCCAATCCTTCGTCGCGACCAGTCCTTCGGGCATCCGAGTCTTTTGATGAGCCCCATGTTGGGCGCCAATTTGTAATAGTGAGCCTCAGCAAGGCCTACCAGTGCTTAGGGGTTCTCCCTTCTCTGCACAGAGTCCTCAGACACTTAGGAAGAAGTTGGCACAGAAACTGAAATATAAAAGACAGAGTTTATTAAACCTTATAAGGTGGAGCTAACATTCACACATCACCCTTCAGTAATGCATGAAGTAGCACACTGAATGGAAGGATCCTGGTCCTTTTATACCCACACAGGGGCTCAAATGAAGGCGGTACAAACACAAATGCTGGTTGTAGGTACATATAAGGTCATACAGAGAATGCACAGTCGACAAGTGGGTGGAGCTAACAGTTTCTACTTTTAGTAGACACATCCTGACATTTATAAACTTGAAACAGCTGCAAGCTCAACTGAGCATGTGCAAAGCAAGAGGAACTAAAGTTAACTTGTCTCTAGGCAGATTTCAAGAGCAGTTGACAGGAAGGTAGGACAGAGCACATGGTGAGCACATGGTGAGCACATGGCAGCCAAAATGGCTGCCAGAAATACAAAATGGATTCCACAAAGCGGACAATTTAGCCTCTAAATACAGGCTGTCTTCAGCCAATGCTTAACTTAAGTGCTGCCAAATTACAACGGGGGGCAGCAAATTACGTCACTAACTGCATAAAACGTGCTTCTAAAGAAGCCGAGAACAAATGTGACCACCACGGGAGAGACTGTTTCACAGCATGTACTTAAAGTGTTTACTTTGGCAACACCTTTTACACCTCTGAAGCCAATTAAATACATTCTGTCTACTAGTAATTCACTATCTGTAGCGCTGTGCTCTGAGGGAGTTTGTTGTTCTCTGCAGTCAGATAAAGTAAAAAGAAGCAGGCTCTTCTAATACACGGCGCACCGTCTGCACAGGTGTGCTCTTGGACAGGCACCATGAGTCACGTGAAATTCACTCAAAGTACAAAATACCTAAAGGGCCGAGAGTCCTCGGAGGTTGGGTGTTAGAAATGGGGGACTCTAGTTGGCAAGGGTTTGCACCTTTGTGCAAGTAGGGACCCTTCCTTCTAGTCAGGGTAAGGGAGTTACACTCCTAAAATAACCCCTGCTCACCCCCTTGGTAGCTTGGCACGAGCAGTCAGGCTTATCTTAGAGGCAGTGTGTAAAGCATTTGCACATAACCAACAGTAACACAGTGAAAGCACTACAAAAGGACACCACACCAGTTTAGAAAAATATCCAATATTTTTATATACTCAAAACAAGACCAAAAACGATAAAGAATCCACAATACAGTACTTGAAAAATAGATACTTTGCAAGATGTCTTCTAAACTGCAGAAATACCTCAAAAACACAGTTTGTACGAGTTGGTACCTCCGTCCGGGGCTACCGCGATGCTGAAAACAACAGAGTCTAACAGTTCCAGCCGACCGTGTCGATACTGGCCAGCAAAAGCGTGAACAGACTCGGTAACAGTACCTTTATCATTGCAGCTTACACGGAGGTGCGAGCCGGTCGTGGCAACTGTCGCGGTTGCGTTGCAAAATGGAAGAGGTGCAGGGCACGGTGTCCTCTCGATGGGGTGCAGGCAGCAGCTCGGGGACGATCTTCCAGACGGCGTCGGTGAGACCAAGGCTTACGGTGCAGGGCAAGACGGTGCTCGATGCGGTGCTGGCAGGTTGCGGTGCAGGCGACAGAGCCGGTTTGCGGGAACTGGCGTCGGTCGGCCCAGACGGCTGTGTGGGACGAGGTGGTACGTCATGAAACTTTACGAGCGGTGCCCCCAACCACGATGCGGTCATGGGTGTAGAGTCAGCCGCAGCGACAGCGTCGGTGAGGCCAGGATAGCGAAGTGAAGCGAGGCGGTGTGGACTGCGGTGCCCACAGGTCACGGTGCAAGCAGCGACTCGGTGGCGGGGGCGGCGGTCGTCGTCATCTGTGAGACGAGGGTTGGGGTGCGAGATGCGGACGGTGCGGCCTGCGGTGCAGTCAGGACACAGAGCCAGCGACGGAGTCGGTGACGGTTCCCTTCTCTGTGGCAACTGAAACAGCGGTTCCAGAAGCAGTACCCAGAGGTTGGTGAAATCTTTGCTGACCCTGAGACGTCAGAACAGGAGGCCAGCTCAATTTCAGGCCCTTGGAGATACTCAGCACAAGTAAAGAAAGTTCAGTCCAGTCCTTTCACTGCCCAAGGCAGAAGCAGCAACTGCAGGCCAACCCAACAAAGCAGCAACACAGCAAAGGGGCAGTACTCCTCCTGGCAGCTCTTCCAGCTCTTCTTCTTGGCAGGTTCCTTGATTCCAGCGAGTTCTAAAATTCTGGGGTCTGGGACCCAATATTTATACCACCAAATCCTTTGTTCTCTGAAGGCAGAGAGTGTCTGTACCCAGCCCAAACCAGTTCTGTCCTCACTGGTGCAGCTTCCTGGTAGGGTATGGAGACGGCATTGTGCAAGGCAGACCAGGCCCATTCCGGTGCAAGGAAATCTCCTCCCACTACTCTAAATGCAGCCCAGGTCTATTCAGCCCAGCCCTGACCTATCAGGCTCTCTGGAGCCACTGCCCCTCTCCAGCCCCTGTCATCCCAAAGCCAGACAGTCAATCCACAACCCCAGCAGAGACACACAGGATGGCTAAGCAAGAAAATACCTACTTTCTAAAAGTGTATTTTCAAACACAGGGTGTAAAAATCATCTTCACTAAAAGATGCATTTTAACATTCTGAGTCCAGACATACTAAACTTTATTTTTCTACCTTGTTCCCAGGGGTAGTTATGTTTAAAGAAGGTATAAACAAACTCCCCATTCTGTCCTATGGGAACAGGCAGACTTGCAATGGTGAAAAACGAAATACACTGTAATTCACCACCAGGACATGTCACACTCATCAGTATATGTCCTACCTTTAACATACACAGCACCCTGACCACAGGGGTACCTGGAATGTACTGAAGGGGTGACTGAAATGTAGAAAAAGGGAAGGTTGGGGCCTGGCACGTGGGTGCACTTGCCAAGTCGACATGGCAGTACCAGACTGCACACAGGCTCTGCAATGGCAGGCCAGAGTTACATTTTCAGGCTGCTTATGTGGGTGGCACAATCTGTGCTGCAAGCCCACTAGCAGCATTTGATTACAGGCCCTGGGCACACACAGTGCACTGTACTAGGGACTGACTAGTAAATCAAATCAACCAATCATGGAAACACCAATCCATAATAACAATTTACAACAAGAACACTTGCACTTTAACACTGAACAGCAGTGAGAAAGTGCACAGAGACAATAAACCAGCAAAAACAGAGTCAAAACCGGGAGGTCAGAAAGCAAAAAGTCAGGGAAAACACGCCAAAAGATCCCAAGTCTAACACTGGGAAACCCCCAGTCAAGTGCTCTGAACTCAGTGCTGGGGTCGCAGCAGAATGTTAGTTTAAAGTAAAAATAAAGCTGAAAGCTGTCCACTTAAGTGCACTTAAATGTTTGGCCGGGGAGGTACTCTGTGATGGGCCAGCAGCCCCATCCAGGATGGGTACAGCGCTTAAAAGTCTCCCTTCAGCTCTAACACCGAGAGTGCACCCTAAACCTGGATCAATTGCTTCGAAAGCGCACAAATTAATTACCGGGGCAGCGAGGAAAGGGGGAGACCAGTCCAGTTAGTACTTGGAGACGCCGGTGAGAAGATGGTGGGCTCACACCAATTAGGGCCGGCAATCAATCGGCCTCTGTGGTCTCGGGAGGGGCCTAGGTGCCAGGGGTGCAAACAGGGGAGAGCCGGAGTGATTAACCCTCCCCAGGGTCTCCTGGCAACTCTGAGAGTGTGTCTCATTGCACCTCTTTCAACATACTAAGGAGCAATCTACTAAACATGTATGTCCACAATCAGCCCCAGCGCCTCCCATGAAACACACACTCACCTGTCAATCATCGCCGTGTCATAGCCTCGCGCCTGAGGTGACAGTGTATACCAGGGCCCTAGCACGCTCTGCACATGAAGAGAGCTCCAGGGCACGCAGAAGAGCCCCGGGTTTGCTGAAGTTACAATGCAGACTGATAATTACGCCCCTCGGGCCGTGCATATCTGTCCCGAGAGCTGGAGCCGTTACCTGGCTGACGCAGCACATTTTATTGATTGCGCCAACTTTGCGCGCTTTACCGCTATGCGCACAGCCGAGTACGCCAGCCTCAGCCCCGTGCGCACAGGGGCGCAGAACAGCAAGGACACAGCGGCAGCCCCTGCAGTGGCAGACACACATCCCCCCCTTCCTTCCACTCTCGCTCGGGTCGAGTGCCCCATGACAGCATGACCTGCAATAACCAAATGGGAGGAGGGAAGACAGGCCATCACACACTGTACTGTGTGATGGCTGACCAAAATGCTCTCTGAGTAAAATCGCCGGAAAGAGAGCTAAACAGGCAAAGGAGGGACTTTAACAGAGAAGCACCAATAAGAAGCCAGCATTTCTGAATGCTGCAGCTAACAGCCAATAGCAATGGGTGGATTTGGCAAAGCCACACAGAGAGATACAACAGGTCATCGCTGATGCTCGACCTAAAAAGCCATCTCAATGACTTACCAAAAACTTTGTAATAACCTACCTGACCCACTTCAATGACTCCGTGAAAAATGGCAAGTAGAGTTAGGGCCACTTGAGGACGACGAGTGGAACACCGCGTTAATGTCCCCCGTGAGGCAGCTATTCCACTCAAATTCCGTCTCATCCAGCTCAAAATTCTGCACAGAACATATTTAACCGGGTTCACTCTTACTAAAATAGGGCGTAGGGAAGACCCACGTTGTCTCGGACACTGCATGGAAAAGGCAACATTTTATCATGGATGGATGATGCAATGAACTTGAGTTGACTTAATAAAAGTGATGACTAATAAGAATATATTGCCAGACTCATTTTCTTATTGACGTTGGACAAGAAACGTTTATGGTGCACCATTCCAAATACCCTTCAACATTTTATCACGTGGTATGGAGTTGCCCCAACATAACACCATTCTGGGGAAAAGCCACACGACAATTACAAAACGTAATTGGGAAAGACATCCAATTAACACCTTAATTGGAAAGACATCCAATTAACACCTAAATTGGGACTCCTCAATATATGGGACGCCACAGATCTCTCCACAATACAACAACAATGGGTCACATTGGGGTTCACACTGGTCAAACGCAATATTGCTATGCGATGGGGGGTCGGTGACACACCGACATCGAAGGGATGGGCGAACGATATGGACAAATGTATGATTGCCGAAAGGGAGGTTTTTAAAAGCAGAGGCTGTCCCAAAAAATGGGATAAAAAGTGGGGTAAATGGAACTCATATAGAGGAGAGATCTGTATCTACCCATCAATCGAGCTGTCAGGGGGGGCAGGGATAGGTGCTGATAGGCCCTAGAATCTGCACCCCAAGAATACCGTTGATAAGATGTCTTTGATAAAATGTGTACTGAATGTTATTTTTCATTTCAAAACTTTACTATGACCTGTACTGTTTTAAATTGAAAATCAATAATAACATCTGTAAAAAAAAGAACAACTCTGCCACCTAACTGACACAAACAGACGTCCTTCAGACAATGTCTCGCCAGTGGAAAATAGGTGCAACAGTTCCAGATTTGAGCTTACTGAAGGGTTCAGTGGATTCATCATCCTCTGTAGTTTTGGAACTTCCAAGACGAAATGCAGAAGATATTTTTATTGTGTTTGCTCTGTTTAGCCCCTATCCACGTCTGCATCCACCACAGTGATTTGTAATGTGTTAGCTTTGCTCTTTCTTTGTAAAATACTTCTAAATCTACTCTGAAACCAGTAAATAGCCATTTTAGGTTTACAAAATGTTATAAAAACCTCATTTTTCGAGAAGTGAACTTATTCTACGGCTACTTTGACCAGCAGCTCAACAGCCATTGGCATACACTTCGAGCCTTATTAAAAGGGGCTGGTTATTTGGGGAGGTAATACCATATTCAGTAAACAATAATACCGCATGGCACGATATTTACTGTGTGTGGTATTACTTCCCTATTCCAAGGCCATCATCTCATAATGGAGGCCAACTCGTAATACCACGTTTCACCTGGTTTGCTGGAAAACTCAAAATGTTGCTTTTTTTTCCTGCACCAATCTTGCCAGGCAGTATTTATGTGCGGGAAAAAAGTGTGGATTTGTGCATTACATGTAATCCCGTTTTGAATGCAAACTCCTGTTTGAGCCCACAACAGAAGTACAGGAGCACTCAATGAGGCCCTCTAGTTATCTCCTGAACTCTTTATTCTAAAACAATATCAGGACTGCTTAGATATAAGTTTTCTAATGGCAATTTGAGCCAGATCATCTGACTACAGCTGCCAACATATTGTCAAGGTAAGTACATGTGGAGTTATGAACAGTACATCTGCATTTCCCTACGTAGGCTTAACTTGACCTTATATCTGTAGTTCGCATTGTGAAGCAGACATATGTGTAGGTTGATATTCTTGATATTGCGACATATAACCTTTAGCATTTGCTCTCTGTTTTCAGTGACCTCTGACCTCTTTCTCACATTGCCGAGTTTATGGTCGTCACTCGGTAAACAATCATTGTCTCTCTGCGTTTAGTAGTTACTCAGTTTATGTCTTGACCTAATTCAACCATTCTCGTATTCATGGGGCCATCCTTACCCAAAACTGATGGTAAAAAATCTTGGCATCAAACTGGCTCGGACTTTATCCATGAAAGACCAGATCAGCGCAAACTGTGGCACCTGTTTTGCCACAATGCGTCTGCTTAGGAAAGTCCTTCCATGGCTCCCCTCCGCATTGAGAAAACCCCTAGTCCAAGCATTGATTATGAGTCGCTGGACTATGGGAACCCATTGCTACTGGCAGCAAACGACTCACTGCTGGCCAAGCTTCAAGTTGTGCAGATCATGGCGGCTCGGCTGATTTACAATCTTCCTTCATGCTCGTCCTCTGCTCCGATCTTGACAGCCCTGCACTGGCTGCCAGTCAGAAAGCGCGCCATCTTTAAACTATGTTGTTTGACTCACAAGGCACTACTAACCAAGCGGTTACCGTCCTACCTGCACGTTAGGCTCAGTCACTACCAGCCTACGCGATTGCTCACGTCTGCAAATAAAGGTTTGCTAAGGATCCCTCGTATCCGCCCTTCCAGATTTGGTGGTAGATCCTTTTCATATCTCCCCCACTTCACTGCAACAAGCTTCCTCTGCATATCCGGTTGTGCCAGGATTTGTCTAAGTAAAAAAACTTCTTAAGACATGGATGTTCTAACAGCACTTTGCGGACTTAGAGTTGCAAAGCGCCGAGATACATCTTCAGGTGTGAGTCGCTGCGCTATAGCAAATGCCTATAACATAACATAACTGGACGTCATATATGCCGGTTGCACGATATCGCATCAGTTCATTCCAATATAGCCGGTTATGAAGTGGGAATAAACATTATATCAATCCAACATTGGGGAGTTAGGTCATCTGCCTCACAAGAGGGGGCAGAGTGGAGGCCAGCCAGGGGCCAGCCTCGGGGCAGCAGGCAGGCGGTCAGGAATATGTCGAGCCCAGCCCCATGAGAGCTGTCCTGTCCCACCTCGGTCACAGGGGGTGGCAGAGCGGCATCTTAGCATGCATACCGTCATCCATTCTCCGCTCATGGGCACATGCTCACCCACACTCACACCCTCTATTCTCTGTCATGGGCATTCATACACGCTGTTAAATGTCATCTGTTCTGATCACACCCTCACTCGTCCCCACCATTCGTAAACCCGAAGACCCGTCCCAACCGGTCGCCCAAGAAATCGACAATCATGCAACTGGCAAGTGCCCAGGAGGGCAAAGTCCCTGGTGGTCACTTGGCCAACAGACCCACCAGCATATCTCCCCATAACTTCAAATCCCTCCCAGCATTTCCGTAAGTGTGGACCAGTTTTAGCCACTGCTCCTCTGCTACACCCCATTCGCACAGGTCTGCCCTCCATTTGTCTAATGTGGGGGGTCAGGGTGAGTCCAGTGGATTGCAATACGGCATTTAACCAGTACCAGTCCTAGCATGGCAAATCAAAGGTTCATCCACGTCCCCTTTTTGGGGGGCGGCGGCACTCCCAGCAAGCAATGCTTGATCAATGTCTCAATCTGAACTTGAGTGACTTCCCGTAGTTCCATCACTATCCCATCCCAGTAGGTCCGTAGTCTGGCGCAGTGCCATGTTATATGGAGGAGCGTCGCCAGCTCCATTCCACAACAGAGGCAAGCAGGAGATTGTGCCCTATTAAATTTATGGAGGCACTGAGGCATAAAGTATGTACAATGCAGGTAGTGGAACTGCATAAGCTTAAAGCGGGCGTTGGTGGCAACCTCGCGGACCTGGGCAAACGCTTAGTGCCATTTCCCATCCAAGAGGGTCCTTGGTAGGTCAGTTGACCACCGGTCGCGGATCCTCGTTGTGTCTACTCTGCGGTCAGCCTTGAGGGACTTGTAGATACAGGAAGTTAACCCTCTGATGGAGCCCGGGTCGAGCAGCAGCCCCAACGACCGCGGCTCCTCTGGCTCTGCCAGGAAACTGACCCAGACCTCACAGGCCATGCGTGATATCTTGGGTTATTTTAGGATTTGGCCCGGCCCTATCTAGAAGCAGTCCCAGGCATCCTCCATCGTGAGGAACTTGCCATTGAGCCGAGGAGCACCCCCCCCCATCATAACACTGCATTAGGTCCATCATTGATTGTATCTGCCGGAAATTGGGTAGCCACTGCAGGGGCAACAGTATAGTGTATGGGGCACTACGAAGTACCATGGTGACTGCCTTTTCCCATATCTCAGCAACTGGATGGATAATAAATAAGCAGTTGCTTGACACCCTTGATCCTTTCATTGACACCCAGGCAAATCAGCCCCCTCGGCCCATCCAGCTTACAGGGCTTTCTAGCCGTTAGGACCATCAGAGCACCAGAGCGCCAGTGTACCGCATTTTGCAATAGTCCCGCAAAGTAGTGTAATCACAAGTCCGGTATTCACACGACCCCATGTTCCATATCCAGTTTTAACACCTCCAGCTTTGCCCTACTTCACATACCGGCCCACACCAGGGAGACCAGTAAGCTGTTCAATCTAATAAAGGTGGTTCTTGGAATTCAGGAGAGGGAGTTTTGCAGCACGTAGAAACATCACGGGAGCAGGATAATCCTACTCACCGCTACCCTACCCATGATGGAAGGGAGAAAGCACTTCCAAAATTGAATAGAGGTCTTGAGTCGGGTGAGTCCCGCTCCCATATTAAGATTGTAATTATCTTCTGTAGTGTAGACTACCTGAATGCCCAAGTAGTGAAAGTGACCACACTTACATCGAGGGGAGGGTGGCTGCATCCATCCCAACCAGACCTGCTAGTGGGAAAAGAATCAACTTCTGGTGGTTAACATGCAGGCCAGGGGCATTCCCGAAGGACGTCATTATCCTCATTAATGCGGCCAACGATCGTTCCGGGTGGGTGACATAAATTAGTGCATCGCCCGGGTAAAGGGAGACAACATGAGTGTGGCTCCCACCTCAATGCCCCATTGGTCCATATCACGACACAATTGGATCGCCAGGGGCTCCATTGCCAGGTCGAACAGGAGCGGAGACAGCGGGCATGAACACAGAGCCCAAGCCCATCCTCCTCAACACCTCCCACAGATAATCCCAGCTGAGGTTATCAAAGACCTTTTCGATATCAAGTGCCACCGCCGCTGCCTCCAGGTTTGTGCCTGGGGTGTGCTTGACTTACACCAATGAAATGAAGAAGTTCTCTCCAGACTGTGGTAACTTCACCTATTTATTGATATTTTTTTCATCTCTCAAGATTTCCTTCTTGTTAAGAATGACTTAAGCAGTGACAGAGTACCCTATTCGACAAACTCTAAATTGGCCTGTGAATTATAGCACAGCACTGCATCTATGACATATTTTCAAGAAAATGGCTGGTCTGCTGCTCGGTGCACAAATACACTCACTACAGGGATCTGTGCTTCACTCCATGATCACAGATCAGATTAAAATCCCAGAAGGTCAAATCAGCCTTTCGTCCTACTGAGGTCAAAAAAATGAGCTCCATTGAGTTGTGTAACAATATAAATTCTAATAGTACGACGTCGCTCGGGGCGAAGTTGTGTTCTATAAATACTCCTGTTATTTTATATATATATGTATTGTTGGAGTCGCAAACTTACATCAAACTCTGCCACCTAGGATAGCACTTCCCAACAATACGACTCTACTACTGGGCATCCCAACTGGTGATTATCAATCACTGGGTGTACCATTCCCAGACAGAACCCGTATATCAGATGGATACATTCCAAATGGGGAAGGAAGGATACAACGAGGACCTATACTCAAAAACCCAAAAAAGGCAGATACACTGGCCCCACTGCCCTAACCATTGACGTCTGGCACCAGGCAAACAAAGCACTTGGTTGGCAAGAAACAATAACCCAAGTAACGCCACCGTGGTCAGCCCAACGTCTGGGCGCACTGGGAAAACAGCTGGGATTTGACAAATGGGACACCATCGGCATCTCTACCTTTGGTGACCTATGGAAAAAAGGGAAAATTCTCAGTTTCTCAGAGTTACAAAAAGAATACGGCCTAGACCCGCGAGAAGTGTTTCGCTACATGCAAATCCGCCATGCTCTTATTACAACTATCCCTACACAGAGTGAGATATCGGAAGCCTCCCCGCTAGAAGACAGGCTACTGTCCGAACCCATGAGTAAACAAGCATTTGCAATGCAACAGGTCTCGCGTTTGCGCGAATTTGAGCTATTGGCATTGTAAATGACAATGCCTTTTATTTATGTTTTGGTTTTTGAAATATAAATAAGGCATTGTCATTTACAATGCCAATAGCTTAAATTCGCGTAAATGCGAGACCTATTGCATTGCAAATGCTTGTTTGTGATAGGCCCCGGTTTAAAGCAACAGAGAATATGGCAGTGGCCCTCTGACTTCACTACATTCACCCCTCTGTTGGAGAGCCCCACACACACACTTTCACGAATCCTTTCAGGGGCAACGCACAGAAACAACTTCCACCACAGGTCCACGCAGACCCAGGCCAGGCCCAAGGGAAACACCACACGATGTATTGGGAGACACACCTGTGACCGCACAACGTTCTAAAACGGTACATCTCGCTGGAAGGACACCTTAATTGTGCACAATCCCCCACTTTGGTGAAAACCCAACAGCTTAGACAAACACCACGCAAATACAGACATATAAACAGAAGCTGGCCAACAAAGATCCGAGCATGAACCGAAATGGAATCTGCCAACCACGAACACGGGAGACTGTCCTCCACACAGTGCCACCTACACAGACCTACAGAGCACCTACCCCGGACACTCTGCAAGTAAGCACAGTCCTCACTCGTACAACTGAAGCAGTGCTTTAAATGGGCCGGTACTGAGTACCAGCACTTTTTTATTTTGAGATGGAGGGTACCTGCACTTCTCAAGAAAGACTTAATACTTTTAATTGTAGAGTACCGGCAATGCTCAGAAACAAGCAGGTACTCTGAGTTTGATACAGAGTACCTGCACTTTTGTTTTTCAATTTCAAGCACTGAAGTGAAGTAAAAACTGAGCATCATTCTAGGAGGCTTCCATGCACAGGGTGGGGGGGGCAGCAAATTACGTCACTAACTAGAGACATTGCATAAAACGTGCTTCCAAAGAAGCCGAGAACAAATGTGACCACCAAGGGAGAGACTGTTTCACAGCATGTACTTAAAGTGTTTACTTTGGCAACACCTTTAACACCTGTGAAGCCAATTAAATACATTCTATCTACTAGTAATTCACTATCTGTAGCGCTGTGCTCTGCGGGAGTTTGTTGTTCTCTGCAGTCAGATAAAGTAAAAAGAAGCAGGCTCTTCTAATACACGGCGCACCGTCTGCACAGGTGTGCTCTTGGACAGGCACCACGAGTCACGTGAAATTCACTCAAAGTACGAAATACCTAAAGGGACAAAAACCTTGGTTTGGGTGTGTGTTACGATACCCTCTAGAAACTCCCGTAAGTACCGAGAGTCCTCGGAGGCTGGGTGTTTGAAATGGGGGTCTCTAGTTGGCAAGGGTTTGCACCTTTGCCCAAGAAGGGACCCTTCCTTCTAGTCAGGGTAAGGGAGTTACACTCCTAAAATAACCCCTGCTCACCCCCTTGGTAGCTTGGCACGAGCAGTCAGGCTTATCTTAGAGGCAGTGTGTAAAGCATTTGCACATAACCAACAGTAACACCACACCAGCTTAAAAAAATATCCAATATTCTTATATACTCAAAACAAGACCAAAAACGATAAAGAATCCACAATACAGTAGTTGAAAAATAGATACTTTGCAAGATGTCTTCTAAGCTGCAGAAATACCTCAAAAACACAGTTTGTACGAGTCGGTAGCTCCGTCCGGGGCTACCGCGATGCTGAAAACAACAGAGTCTAACAGTTCCAGCCGACCGCGTCGATACGGGCCAGCAAAAGCGTGAACAGACTCTGTAACAGTACCTTTCTCGTTGCGGCTTACACGGAGGTGCGAGCCGGTCGTGGTAACCTTCGCGGTTGGATTGCAAAATGGAAGCGGTGCAGGGCGCGTTGTCCTCTCGATGGGGTGCAGGCAGCGGCTCGGGGACGATCTTCCAGACGGCGCCGGTGAGACCAAGGCTTACGGTGCAGGGCGAGACGGTGCTGGCACATTGCGGTGCAAGCGACAGAGCCGGTTTGCGGGAGCTGGCGTCGGTCGGCCCAGACGGCTGTGTGGGACGAGGCGGGCATCGTGAAACTTTACGAGCGGTGCCTCCAACCACAATGCGGTCACGGGTGTCGAATCAGCAGCAGCGACAGCGTCGGTGAGACCAGGATGGCGAAGTGAAGCGAGGCAGTGCGGACTGCGGTGCCCACAGGTCACGGTGCAAGCAGCGGCTCAGTGGCGTTGGTCGTCGTCGTCGGTGAGACCAGAGCTGCGGCTGCGAGATGCGGAGGGTGCGGCCTGCGGTGCCGTTAGGACACAGAGCCAGCGACGGAGTCAGTGACGGAGTCGGTTGCGGTTCCCTTCTCTGTGGCCACTGAAACAGCGGTTCCAGAAGCGGTACCCAGAGGTTGGTGAAGTCTTTGCAGTCCCTGAGACGTCAGAACAGGAGGCCAGCTCGATTTCAGGCCCTTGGAGATACTCAGCACAAGTAAAGAAAGTTCAGTCCAGTCCTTTCACTGCCCAAGGCAGAAGCAGCAACTGCAGGCCAACCCAACAAAGCAACAACACAGCAAATGGGCAGTTCTCCTCCTATCAGCTTTTCCAGCTCTTCTTCTTGGCAGGTTCCTTGATTCCAGCGAGTTCTAAAATTCTGGGGTCTGGGCCCAAATATTTATACCACCAAATCCTTTGTTCTCTGAAGGCAGAGAGTGTCTGTACCCAGCCCAAACCAGTTCTGTCCTCACTGGTGCAGCTTCCTGGTAGGGGGTGGAGACGGAATTGTGCAAGGCAGGCCAGGCCCATTCAGGTGCAAGGAAATCTCCTCCCACTACTCTAAATGCAGCCCAGGTCTATTCAGCCCAGCCCTGACCCATCAGGACCTCTGGAGCCACTGCCCCTCTCCAGCCCCTGTCATCCCAAAGCCAGACAGTCAATCCACAACCCCAGCAGAGACACACAGGATGGCTACGCAAGAAAATACCTACTTTCTAAAAGTGGTATTTTCAAACACAGGATGTAAAAATCATCTTAACTAAAAGATGCATTTTAACATTCTGAGTCCAGACATACTAAACTTTATTTTTCTATCTTGTTCCCAGGGGTAGTTATGTTTATAAGATGGTATAAACAAACTCACCATTCCGTCCTATGGGAACAGGCAGCCTTGCAATTGTGAAAAACGAAATACACTGTAATTCACCACCAGGACATGTCACACTCATCAGTACATGTCCTACCTTTAACATACACAGCACTCTGCCCACAGGTGTACCTTGGGCCTACCTTAGGGGTGACTGACATGTAGAAAAAGGGAAGGTTGGGGCCTGGCAAGTGGGTGCACTTGCCAAGTCGACATGGCAGTACTAGACTGCACACAGGCTCTGCAATGGCAGGCCAGAGTTACATTTACAGGCTGCTTGTGTGGGTGGCACAATCTGTGCTGCAAGCCCACTAGCAGCATTTGATTTACAGGCCCTGGGCACACACGGTGCACTGTACTAGGGACTGACTAGTAAACCAAATCAACCAATCATGGAAACACCAATTCATAATAACAATTTACAACAGGAGCACTTGCACTTTAACACACAACAGCAGTGAGAAAGTGCGCAGAGACACTAAACCAGCAAAAACAGAGTCAAAACCGGGAGGTAAGAAAGCAAAAAGTCAGGGGAAACACGCCAAAAGATGCCAAGTCTAACACATGTCCCCTCCAGCTGAAAGTAGGGAGAACTACCCAACCTCCTGAGAGTTCTCTTCACTAAGGCGGAAGAACCTGGACAGATCATCTGCGTTGGCATGTTCTGTGCCAGGGCGGTGTTCCACCGTAAAGTCCATTCCCTGTAGGGAGATGGACCACCTCAACAGTTTTGGGTTCTCACCCCTCATTTGCATCATCCATCTGAGGGGCCTGTGGTCCGTCTGAACTCGGAAGTGAGTCCCGAACAGGTAGGGTCTCAGCTTCCTCAGTGCCCAGACCACAGCAAAAGCTTCCCTTTCTATGGCACTCCACCTCTCTTCCCTGGGGAGTAGTCTCCTGCTAAGGAAGACTACAGGCTGATCTAGGCCCTCTTCATTCAGTGGTGAGAGCACCGCTCCCACACCATGCTCTGAAGCGTCGGTCTGCACAACGAATTCCTTTGGAGAAGTCGGGTGCCTTGAGCATGGGCGCCGTGCACATGGCAGCCTTCAGGGCATCAAAAGCTTTCTGGCAGGATTCAGTCCAGATCACCTTCTTGGGCTGCTTCCTGGAAGTCAGCTCTGTTAAGGGGGCAACAATGGTGCCGGAGCCCTTAACAAATCTCCTGTAGTAGCCGGTGAGACCTAAAAAGGCTCTCACCTCTGTCTGGGTCTTGGGGGTGTTGTATTCCTCTTAGGGTGTCCATAAACGGGCTTTCCAGTATCATGTCCTTATATAGGCACAATTCGCCCTGCCCTTATATAGGCATAAAATCCCAGCCCTTATTTTGGCATTAAACCGTGCACTCCAAATACAGGCATGGTCTCTGACATCCGTCCACCCTAACGTCACAACGAGTTCTTGAAGAACAGACCCTTAGGCTGCGGGAGTTTCCCTAGTCCAGGACTATTGATTTCTTCAAGGACTCATATATTATGCATGAACCATTATTCCTTAGGGGTTCATTCATGACGTCTTTCGCTGTCCGACTCACGTCAATACTAACATTCTTAGGTGCTTCTCAGGTATAAATATACCTTCCCTAGCCCCTGTAAATCAGAGGAGACCTCGACTTCAGAGGAGCCCTTTTCCCGGCCTGACGCACTGAGAAGACGCTGTCATCCCTGCACGCAGAGAGTCCAGCTTCCAGTGATCTGACTTCCCTTGCGGGGTGTTGGAGTTCGAGTCTGGCAAAGAGATTCCAACCTCTCTCATTCTTCAGGTATGGAGCAGACTAGAACCTAGAGGGACTCTTGGCATACTAGGCATACTGGGGTTAGCGTACTCTTAGTATACCATAGTAAGGAATACTTCACCTACTTCATACCTCGTCCTATACCTAGGTTAGGTTAGGTACATTGGGGTAGAACTAGATTAGAAACGCATCGTATGAGTACTCGCATTTTAGTCTGTGTTATTTATGTAACAGCATATGTACTAAAAGATAATGCTCTTGCAGTATTATTTATTTCTACTGCTCACACTGTACATTATTTATCTCGCATACTGTCTTGTGATCGTAACAGCACATTTTACTTACATCAGAAACAAGACTGTTCAATAAATCTTTTATTGAAACGCCCGTCTATTTCTTTCTGTGTAACTTGGAGAAAACTAAGCATGCACGACTGAGCTGAGTGAAATAGTTATCTATTGTTTCCACGACTTTGGGACACGTTCTGATTCTAAAGGGAAACACGGTGGTCATGTTTTGCGGCTGCCAGAAACTACTCCCTTCTTGTTGTCAAGGAGTTTCTAGTGGCCTCTGAGCTAGCTGGCACAAGTAATTAAGTTTAATATACTCGATAGGGACATACTGACCTTAGTCCTATGTCAAACCTATAGGATATATTATTCAAATGCGCAGAGCCTATTAGGGAAATAGGAGCTACACTACATGGCGCCCAACGGTTTGGTAAGGCAGTAATTCAACGTTAGATACTGAGTAACTCAGCCGTGCTTTTTCTCTCAAGACCCCTACCCATATACTCCAAAAGACGTCTGGAGTGGGTTAAGTATCCACCACGGCTACATAGGGAAACACCCTATATATTAGCTGTTTGGTTTGCTCAACGTTGAAGGATACAGTGTTCCAAAATATTGTGCACCTTATCTTTGTTTCCTTGAAACTTGTTCTACATTTTTCAAAAAACAAAATGACTGAAGACGCCGGAAACGGTGTAGCTGCGGCTGATCCAGCCCAAGCAGCAGCCTTTAACATTACAGGTTTAAATGAAACCGAGGAGGGTGTTATAGACATCGCTCCAAACTTAAGAAGAGCCATTACTCTAAAACTTATAAAACATGGCCTACCACCAAGAGGCGGTAGAGCAGTTTTCGTGATAGAGGCACATGAATCCTTTCAGACAGAGGTATTCTATTCATGGGTAATATTTCCTGAATCCAATCCAATAACACACATGTTTCACTTCTACAAAGAAGATGAACCACCAGAGGAATACATTCCTTTCGAGGATATAGAAATTCCATTAACATACCAGGAGCATCAGCTCTGGTTTAAAGGCGCCCTAAAACATCACAGAAACATTACCAGGCTCGGTCCACTAGGTAGACCAGGAGCAACATGGCCGATTCTAGCCGGCTACACACCTCATCCTGAACTGGATATAATGTCAGATGAGGACTTACTTGTTCAAATACAAGAATTAATAAAAATTTACAGACAATTGGTCCAATATGTCATGCGGACGTTTACAGTCCAGCAACCATTAACACTTCAAATCCAACTCCCCAACAGGGGAATACACTAAAAATTACACCACAGACTCTATACGCAGTCATGGGTAAAATGCCCACAAAACGTGAGCAAATTCCTTTCTGGATAGCTCAAAAAATTACTCAAATCGAAGCAGTGTTTCCAAATACTAGCCCGTATGAGAAACACAGAATACTGACAATCAGTTTACCAATGGGGATCACACCACAACTGGAAGACTGCACCACTTGGGGCTCAGTCTTTGCTGCCATCTATACCAAAACACATGGCATTCCGTCAATTGCGGTAATACCTGAAGTCCTGAAACAAATTCAAAATGAATACGGGGCAGAGCCTGCTCTAAATTTAGGTATGAAATTACTGAAAAATTTCGACCAGGTCTCAACAATAATATTATCTAATATTAAAGGGGAGGCAGCAGCAGTTGCGATCCGCCAAAAATTAAGGGAATTTGATGTTACAGAACATCAAACAGAGCTACCCAGAATTATAGAACAATCTTATGCAGAATTAGGCAGAGATAGTTTGGGTGGAAGACCAGTGAAACCTAAGCTATCTGAAAGTCCTGAGAAGGACTCAATTAAACAAACTCCTACATCTTCTAAAAAGAAGTGGGAGTCTACTAAACAAAAATCAAACGAGAAACGTTCTCAATCCCGGGGTAGGTCTCCTCAAAAGGAGCCCACTGAAAGGAGGTATAACCTCAGGAATAGGGATAATTTGAGAAAACCTGACAGGTATCAAGATACTGATACACGTTCCTCTCGTCCCTTTCAGATCTCATCACAGACTTCGGAAAGAAGAGGACGATCAGAACATAGAGAAGAACGCGTGAAATCGAAAGACGACAAACACGCTCCAAAAACTAAAGCAAAACCTCAATTCTCCAAAAAGAAAGTAGCAGGTCTAAAGATCAGACATGCCGAGAATACTGAGAACACGACTCAAGAACGGAGAATGGGCTCAGACAATGCTGGACAGTGCAGCAGAAGTCACAATAGTTCGCCAGAACCTGAAGGAACTTCTGGAGATAGTGGACTTGAATGAGTACATTACAGTCGAGACTGTAGACACCAGGGTTAGTACTCCACAAAAGTTATATGAAATAACACTCCGGATGGAGGGAGACAAACCTAGACAGGTGAAAGCTTTTTTTTGGGAACGACTATCAAGGGGCTATGACATACTTCTAGCAGAAAAGGACTGGCCACCACAATTTGTCAGGGAGTGCCCACATGGTGAGGACATTATTATGCCTGCCTTCTCCAACCATATTCCAATTCACCTAAAATATACATATGCCAGGAAATGGGCAGTGGCCCAGGCCCCAGCATTATATAAAAATCATGTAGGATGGGATGAGGATTCACCTCACCATAAAATACATCTGAAACATGAACCAACTGCACAACGGCAGTACCCAATAAAGCAAGAAGCTAAAAAACAGGTCAGAGAGATCTTAGATCAACTTGAATATCAAGGGGTGATTGAAACATGCACCTCCTCAATGAACAATCCTTTGTTTCCTGTCTCCAAACCAGACAATACATATCGTCTAGTTTTGGACTACAGACACCTAAACACTTGTTCTAAAACTTTTGCAGTGCAAAATGCACATAGCACAGCATTAATGAATAACATTGTGCGTAAAAAATATAAAACAACATTAGACATCTCAAATGGTTTCTTTTGTCAAAACATAGCACCTGAAAGCAGGTACTTAACAGCACTCTCCATAATGGGGACCCAGCGTCACTTTTGTCGACTCCCACAAGGGTTCAAGAACAGCCCAGGTTTATTCTCAGCGAGGGTAACGGAGTTACTACAAATTTATGACAATGAGGCATTGTCCTATGTTGATGACATCTATCTGACAGACGATGACCTGGAAAAACACTTGAACAGGGTGAGCACCATTATACTGGGTTTCGCCTCTGAGGGCTACAAGTTCAACTTTAAAAAGTCCAGAATTGCCCATCTCAATGTCCTATTTCTAGGATATGAGCTTTCAAGTGAAGGCAAGAGCTTGGCAGCTAACTTTCTAGAGAAATGTGCGCTGCTCCAACCTCCAAAACGCAAAAAAACTTACAATCCATCCTGGGTTTCCTAAATTTTGGAAGAACATACATTCTAAATTACGCAGAAAGGGTTAAACCTCTCTACGCATTAATCAAACCTGATTTTTCAATCAGAAACTGTACACAGGAACACACAGAAATCTTGCGTTCACTCCAGGCTAACATGTTAGCAACAAATCACTTACAAACACGCGTAAGTCAACGCAATTTGGTAATCCGAATAATTTCGGGTCAATGTGGATTCACCTACTTAACCTTCAATGAGGATGAGAAAATACCAATCGCATACAAATCCCATTTGTACACACAAGCGGAAAAGCGCTTCAGTTCTACTGAAAAAATTCTAACAGCAGTTCAAACCGCTGTAGCAAAAGAAAGAGCCTTAGCCCAAGGGAAACGCATTATTGTCGTAACCCCGGTACCAGCTTTAGAAGCGGTCACAAAAGCAAGCATTCCAAATGCTAAAGCATTACATCCAAGATGGATACAATGGGTTAATTCTCTTGCTGCAACAGATGTTGAATATGTTTTTGATCCAGATTTAAAAACACAAGCATTCCTGCAATATGAACATGAATGTCCTCTGCCTACTGAAATTCTGCCCCTCGATCAGTATGAATTCATAATTTACACTGACGGATCCGCACAGCCCACAACAGGGAGTAAGCAAGCTTACAGTGCAGCGTGTGCAATCGTTAAAGGTCGCATGCGAAATGGCATCTTCAGACCTATGGTCACAAAAACACAATCTCTAGGAGATTGTACAGCTCAGCGAGGTGAACTACAAGCATTCAAACTGGCACTTGAAAGTACAGATCGAGAATTCCCCACACTAATAGTGTGCGATTCCTTTTACTGTGTTCAGTCGTATAATGACTATATACAAAACTGGCTTGAAAATGGTTTCAAAGATGCGAAAGGTGGCACAATAAAGCACAAAATGCTTTGGGAACAAGTAGTTCAGTTGAAAAACGAACTACCAAAGGCTCACGTGATCCACACACTGAGTCATCAACGTGATGGCGTTCACGTTGCAGGAATTCATTGGCTGATGAAGCCGCAAAGGGGCTGTGCAGACGGCTTCCGTAGCTGCGATCACTCGTTCAAAAACAAAAATAGACGGTGAGATAATGTTGGCTGTCAATGCTTCAAGCAAAGGCAGCAGTGCAGCGTTACCAAAAAGTTTCCACTCAAGTATTCTTATGTAATTGATGCGAACAACGTTCCTTTTGCTCGAATCCCTGGAGTGGGGGATAGGGTAATTCCAAACAAGGAACGCAGATTAGGACTAATCCTAGCAGCACACGAAGGGATAGCTTCTGCCCATGCAGGTGTTTCAGCGACAGTATCTTTACTCAAGCAAAGATATTGGTGGCCTGGCATTCGGAAACAAACTAAAAACTATGTTTTAGAATGTGATATTTGCCAACAGATGAAAGTCTCAACAGTGAAACGTCCTGCGCAGACACCCCTGTTAATTTCAGACAAACCATTAGCTTGTGTTTACCTGGACCACTGCGGTCCCTTGTAAAGGGACGGTAACTATAAATATATCATGGTTGCAGTGGATTCATGCTCTAAGGTTCCTATGGTTATGGCCTCAGCGCTCAGCTGACGCTCGAACTGTTATAAAAGATTTGCGAGTCTTTACCGGCACATACGCAATAGGCACGCTACATTCTGACCAGGGTCCTGTGTTTAGCTCTAGGGCTTACAAAGAAGCCATGGCCAGTCTGGGCGTTGCATTGCGGTACTCCTCTCCATTCCATCCTGAGGGAAATTCTGTTGTGGAAAGGAAAAACCGGGACATAAAGCAGTCTATAACAGCTAGGGTATTAGGTTCGGGTGATGGGTGGGTCACACACCTTAGTGGGGTTCAACGCTCTTTGAATAATCTACCAAGAAGTTCTCTAGGGGGGGTCACTCCGTATGAGGTCCTATTTGGGACAAGAATGTGGGTACCAGACCTTGAACACGTAGGCACAGTGGTGGAAAATAAACCCTTTGATATCAAAGATAGTTTGGCTGTTTTACAGGAACTCAATAAATTAAGAACGCAACAAAGCAACGTATTCCTACTGCCAACCACCACTGGGGATCAACCGGCTGTCCCAGCAAGGCCTGTCTGGATTCCAAAAGTTGGGGATCTAGTCAGAGAAAAAATTGCGGACAAGAAGGAATTTGGACCTTCTTACAGACAACCAGTACCTGTCCTAGCAGTTCAAGGAACAAGAACAGTACTTCTGCCGCCCCTTGCTGGAAGAAAGGAGAAAAGATTTGTGTCCATCGACCTCATCAAACCACAGTATGTGGCCAATACTAAATAGTAGGCCTCGTGGACTCCGACCTAGTAGCAAACGCACTCCTCTCGCTACTATCCAAGAGGTTCAGACTGAAAGACTGATAACAATCGAGAATTCAGCTGTAACTGATGGTGGACTAAGCAACAACGCTATGGAACTCATCCCTCTTGACAACCAAGTAACAGTTCGTCCAAATACACCTGTCTACACCAACGTGGCAAGTGATGAACTGGTTCCAGTGATTTCTACAAATCCTGATGCAATTCCAACAATTGACAGAACTGCTTCTGGCTATTTCATTAACTTTGATACGTTCTCAGAAGATCCGAGTGAACCTGAAACGACGCCAGCATCATTGAAATTCAAGCAGCAAGTACAAGACTTTCTTCACTTTCTGAAAAAGACTTATTTGGTTTCTCCATGGATTGAACTCTGGATTATATCTGGACTTTTTGTTTTCCTGCTCTGGCTAGCTTTGGTAACAACTGTGAGCGTGCTTATAAGTGGCAGATACATCCATGTGAACACTGAAGGAAAAGGCGTGAACGTACTTTTGAAACCTCATAAATCTTCCCATCGTGAAGCAAGAGACTTGTCATCAGTGAACATCACAGCTAATCCTATACAGGATGGTATAGTGTGGGACAAAACAGATTTTGAAATCTTCAGTCCGACGGAACAATTGAACATTCCACATTTGTTTAAAATTTCACTAAGTGATCTAATTACGTCCAGTACCTAGTCAGATGATTGGGACTTTGAGACTGTGAATGACATAATGTTTGACCTAGAAAAATCTGCTGCATTTTCTAAACATGAATATTTAGAGGGTTCATCAGACTATGAACAACTGTATTGTTATAACCACTATGGTCATCATTATTTGCATAAATCTGCATATCCAAGAAATGTGTTTATGTTTAACCAATGGGAACATTGTCCTACACCACCTAAAGGTAGTTCAAAAACATTTGCTAGTAAGTTTCCATATTTTTCAGGATACAATACATCTGAACCAGAAATGTTTTACTATAAAAATGTAAACAAGACAGGGCTGAAAATTATGTTAACAAATACAAAACAGATTTACTCTGAATTATTTAATGCCCAGCTGTCTAGACAGGGTTTTCGACTTTTGGAAAGACACAATAGACACCAAAACAGTCTGGGGTACTAAAGAATGGCAAGTGCAGGGGATAGAAGCTTTATTTAGAGCCTGTATCATCCCTGAACAAATAATGTTTTTGAATGAAACCATCCAACAAACATCTTGTCTTGGATTAGCCAAGATCAAAGAAATGAACACACCTTCTGTACCAACACCTGCCAGAGATAACGATACACAGGCAGTGGTGACAGTTGACAATATACTACAACTCAACAGATCTAATCCTGATTGGAAAAAATGGTTGATCTGGCCCACAGACACGAATAACTGTCAGGAAAGATTCCTGAATAAAACTCAGGGCTTTACTATTCATAGGCCAGACCCAAGATACGTCCAAAGACAACATCCGGGGGTAGTAACAACATACAGTGTAGGAAACTTATGCCTCGATTGGCTGCATAAGTCTACACTACAGGATGTGAAACAACACTTAACCTTACTTAAAAAGGACGCAGACCTTAGGGAATTCTTGCTTGGACCAAGAAAACTGCGTCAAAAACGTTTCATATATGCCGGCATTTATGCTGACTATAATGAAGCATGGAAAGTATCACAGATGGAGGCTGCAGAACGAATACGTGAACTTGATCGTATTAATTTAGAGAAAACACTCTCTGTGGTCGACAATGGGTTAACAACTTTGTCCTCCAGAATATATTCATTGGATGGCATTGTATCCTCTGCTATCGACATACTAGAACAAGATTTGGCAATGTTACAGCAAGGCCAGTCTCAATTACATTCTATTATGTTATTAAGCTGGACGCTGCAATCTTTGCGAGCGGGCTATGTGCCTTGGCGTTTCATCAACACATCGGCTCTGTTTGCAGAATACAATCTAACTGATAAACAGATCGAACTGGCACAAAGAGGAGCAAAGTATACAGTGTTGAGCATTGAAAAACTGGAAAAGTTACCATTCACAGTGGCAGAAAAACCAGCTACAGAATGGCTTATTCATGGGAAAATAACATTACCTGTGAGTACTTTTCAGTTTCAGTATTGCCTCAAACGAATGCAAGCAGGCAAATATGAAAGGTTGGGTAAGGAATACATTAAGACATCTTGGGATTTACCGTATACATATAGATGTTGGAGTGGGGATCGTGAAGTGTTTTTGAGCGGTACACACTGTAAACGTGCACTGAGCGGTTCGCTTATATGTCAGGACATTTCTTTACACGGGGCTTGTAATGGTTCTGTGGCAAATTTGTCTTGCCATCAGCAGGGTACACCAGCTGCTGTGATTAATCCAACGTTTGGACAACTTTCTAATGGGAGTTACCTCATGTTGAATGATCAGAGTTGCTGCGGCATGCTGCCAGGCATCCCATATCTAGTAACGGTCAACTCCAGGGTCACTTGCTGTATGCAAGTATTGTTTGCCCCAATAGACACAGTCAGGAGTCGCCTCTATGGCCTTCGCTGAACGTCTCTTTTATAAGATTTGATACTTTGAGCAGAATGAAAGCCATGCTTTTACAACAAACAGTGCCTTTGACCTCGGCCAAAGAAACCTATGATCTACAAGTAGCAAGGACTTCGGCTGAGATACAGACTTTAATACGTACAAACTGCCCTATACATTTCGTAGAAATGATAACACGTATCTTCAACATGTCTGATACAAGTGGAATTATACATGTATTTAAGAGCATCTGTACCGGTCTGTTAGCACCTTTCCAGGCAATACTGGAATCATCCCGAACTTTGCACATTCGGTGTTTGGTGGCATACCATTAATTCTAGCACTTGTTGCCGGAATTCTATTTCTCTTCCTGCTATTGCGCTATGGCCAGCCTATTCGCAGACATCACTCCGAGCGAAATGGAGAAAGCTCTCCTTGAACGAAAGTGCAGTGAGCGAATAGTACAGCTATTGGGCATGACTCGTCTACGGGACCTTAATACAACGTGGTTCCTGTCATTCAGACCAATCTGGCAAGATTGCATCTTACCTGTTCTACGATGCCTGCTATGCGGTGAAGAATGCGTGTTGGACACCTGTCTAACATTTCCATCAGCTACGCCAACGGATGTCGATACTCTGCTGGTCCCGATAACGGCCCATGCTCTGTGTTGTCCCCAGAGGCTACCAATCCTGATGTCAGCATTCATTGAGATCTCACAGACGCTTCCGGCTGCTGCTGAGGTACGAGAAAGATCTACAGGCACACAGGTAACAACGGACGCGAACTTTGCTGCGGCACTCTATGCTGGAAGCGAAGCTTCCCATCTCTGTGCAATTAATCTGCTACACGAGGTGTTCCAACTGACACCAACTACAGTGGATGATGTTTTGTCTATAGAAATAGATGATCTCATGTTTACACCAGACCCGTAAACTGACTCTGATTCAGCATACAGTGTTCCAGAGATGCAGTAACAATTTGGCCTTCATTTTCAAAACAACTTGGAACTCTACCAAAATTGAACTTTTTCCCATTTTTCGAACGAAAAGGGCACTTCAATCTAAGCTCTGCTTAAAGTAGAACTAGCCTTATAATACAGACTTCAAGGTACTTCCACGGACACTTAGTCAACTTGTGTGTCTAAAACAGTTCATTAATTTTCATGACATGAAATGACTTTGATTTTTTAAAAACTTATCGATCATTTTTTTGTCACATGTAAATATTACTGCTTCTTTCATTCATATTGCATTTTATTTTAAACATATGCCTGTAATGAAAAGCAATGCTTCAAATGTACAGTACCTTTTGCATTTTTATTATGTTTTTTAAATGCTTTTAAGAAATATTTTTTAAAAATATGCAGTACTCCATTTAATGTTTAGCATTTTAAATGTTTAGCATTTTAGTATTATCGTACACACGAAAGTGGAGTGGGTGTTGTATTCCTCTTAGGGTGTGCATAAACGGACTTTCCAGTATCATTTCCTTATATAGGCACAATTTGCCCTGCCCTTATATAGGCATAAAATCGCAGCCCTTATTTAGGCATTAAACCGTGCACTCCAAATACAGGCCTGGTCTCTGACATCCGTCCACCCTAACGTCACAACGAGTTCTTGAAGAACAGACCCTTAGGCTGCGGGAGTTTCCCTAGTCCAGGATTATTAATTTCTTCAAGGACTCATATATTATGCATGAACCATTATTCCTTAGGGGTTCATTCATGACGTCTTTCGCTGTCCGACTCACGTCAATACTAACATTCTTAGGTGCTTCTCAGGTATAAATATACTTCCCTAGCCCCTGTAAATCAGAGGAGACCTCGACTTCAGAGGAGCCCGTTTCCCGGCCTGACGCACTGAGAAAACGCTGTCATCCCTGCACGCAGAGAGTCCAGCTTCCAGTGATCTGACTTCCCTTGCGGGGTGTTGGAGTTCGAGTCTGGCAAAGAGATTCCAACCTCTCTCATTCTTCAGGTATGGAGCAGACTAGAACCTAGAGGAACTCTTGGCATACTAGGCATACTGGGGTTAGCGTACTCTTAGTATACCATAGTAAGGAATACTTCACCTACTTCATACCTCGTCCTATACCTAGGTTAGGTTAGGTACATTGGGGTAGAACTAGATTAGAAACGCATCGTATGAGTACTCGCATTTTTAGTCTGTGTTATTTATGTAACAGCATATGTACTAAAAGATAATGCTCTCGCAGTATTATTTATTTCTACTGCTCACACTGTACATTATTTATCTCGCATACTGTCTTGTGATCGTAACAGCACATTTTACTTACATCAGAAACAAGACTGTTCAATAAATCTTTTATTGAAACGCCCGTCTATTTCTTTCTGTGTAACTTGGAGAAAACTAAGCATGCACGACTGAGCTGAGTGAAATAGTTATCTAATGTTTCCACGACTTTGGGACACGTTCTGATTCTAAAGGGAAACACAGTGGTCATGTTTTGCGGCTGCCAGAAACTACTCCCTTCTTGTTGTCAAGGAGTTTCTAGTGGCCTCTGAGCTAGCTGGCACAAGTAATTAAGTTTAATATACTCGATAGGGACATACTGACCTTAGTCCTATGTCAAACCTATAGGATATATTATTCCAATGCGCAGAGCCTATTAGGGAAATAGGAGCTACACTACAGGGGGTTCCAAGCCAGAATGGTGTCAATCTTGGGCTGTAGGAGCGCCACCTGGCCGCTTCCTACCTTGTGTCCCAAGTACACCACAGAACCCTGCCCGATCTGGCACTTACTCGCCTTGATCATGAGGCCTGCCCTCTGCAGAGCCCTCAACACTTCCCTGAGGTGTAGCAAGTGTTCTTCCCAGCTGAAACTGAACACTGCAATGTCATCCAGGTATGCTGCACTGAAATCCTCCAGGCCAGCCAACACCTGGTTGACCAACCTCTGAAAGGTGGCAGGGGCATTCTTCAACCCAAAGGGCATCACCCAGAACTGGTAATGTCCTTCTGATGTTGAGAATGCTGAACTCTCCTTGGCCCCCACAGTTAAGGCAATCTGCCAGTACCCAGACGTTAAATCAAACGTGCTGAGGAACTTGGCAGCTCCCAACCGATCAATGAGCTAATCAGCTCTTGTGATGGGGTGTGCATCAGTCCTGGTGACGGCATTGAGCCCACGGTAGTCCACACAAAACCACAGTTCTGGAGTGGCACCGGGTGCAACAGCCTTTGGGACCAAGACCACTGGTTTGGCCCAAGGACTGTTGGAGGGTTCGATCACCCCTAACGCCAACATCTTAGTGACCTCCTCTTTGATGCTGGCCCTGACCCGTCAGTCAACCTGTAAAACTTGTGTTTTACAGGAGGGCTGTCACCAGTGTCCATGTCATGGGTACACCAGTGAGTAACACCTGGGGTCAGAGAGAACAGTGGGGCAAACTGTCCCAACAACTGGTGACAGTCACTCTGCTGCTCTGGGGTCAGTGTAGGGGAGAGGATCACACCTTCCACTGACCCATTGTGCTCCTTGGTGGACAGGAGGTCAGGGAGAGGTTCATTCTCCTCTTCCACCCCATCATCTGTCGCCAAGAGCATGCTCACTCCGGACCTCTCGAATTAGGGCGTGAGGCGGTTCACATGGAGGACCCTCAAAGGGTTCCTGGGAGTCTGCAAATTCACCTGGTAGGAGACATCACTTTTGCGCTCCACCACGTTAAAAGGCCCAGTCCACTTTTCCTGCAAGGCACAAGGTTTCACTGGGGCCATGACCCACACTTTTTGCCCAGGTTAAAATTCGACCAGAGTGGCATTCTGGTCATACCACTTTTTCATTTCTTCCTGGCTTGCTTCCAGGTTTGCCTGAGCGAGTTTCCTGAAGCGGGCAGTTTGTTTTCTGAAGGCCAGCATGTAACTAAACATGTCCTGGGGAGTTTTCCTGGGAGCTGCCTCCCAGCCTTCCTTCACCAAACACAGAGGTCCTCTCACAGGGTGGCCATACACAACCTCAAAGGGACTGAACCCAAGCGACTTCTGAGGTACCTCCCTGTATGCAAAGAGAAGGCATGGCAAGAGGATGTCCCACTTACGCCTCATGGGTTCTGTTAGACCCTTAATCATACCCTTCAAGGTCTGGTTGAATCTTTCCACTAGGCCGTTACCTTGTGGGTGGTAAGGAGTGGTGAACTTGTAGGTTACACCACACTCTTTCCACAGGATATCATATACTTCGATATGAAATTGGTCCCACGATCAGAAACCACCTCTATGGGAAAACCTACGCGGGAAAAGATCCCCATTAACGCCTGGCCCACCACTGGCGCCGTCATTGTCCTGAGAGGGATTGCCTCCGGATACCGGGTGGCATGGTCCACCAAGACCAGGATGTACCTGTTGCCCATGGCTGTCTTGGGATCCAGTGGCCCCACAATGTCCATCCCTACCCTTTCAAAAGGGGTTCCAACAACTGGAAAAGGTTGGAGAGGAGCTTTGACCTTCCTCCCACTCTTACCACTTGCCTGGCAAGTTGGGCAAGACCTCTAATGTCCATCTGACTGCGTTTGCATTTGGGGCCAGAAGAAGTGGGTGACAAGCCTGTCAAAGGTCTTGTACTGCCCCAAATGTCCTGCCAAAGGCACGTCATGAGCCAGACCCAGTAGGAAGGTCCTGAAGCGCTGGGGTACCACCAGCACACGGGCTGACCCAGGCTCAGCGACCTTAGGCTCGCTATACAGGAGACCATTCTCCCAGTAGATCCAATGTGATCCAGCCTCATCACCAGCTGCCTGGTCTGCAGCCTGCTGCTGCAGACCCTCCAGAGAAGGGCATTCTTTCTGCTCCCTGCAGATTTCTTCCCTGGTGGGAACACCTTCTAGCTGCCAATGGGTCAGCTCAGAGATGTCCTCCAGTTCAGCTACCTGCTCTCCTGTAGGTACCGGAGCGTCCCCCGAAGGTCAGCCTCCTCCAGGTCCGTGGGAACTTCAGGGGCCCGTTTCCCACACCCCCTGCCCTTTCTCTTGGCAGGGACCTGAGCCACTGTTTCAGGCTCCAGGTCCTTCTGATCATCTTTTCTGGTCGCCATTGACCGAGTGGACACGCTTGCCCAAGCATCTCCAAGTGAGACCTGAGCTCAACATCCTTCCACAAGGACTGCTACAGGTTGTTACCTAGCAGACAATCTACAGGCATGGTAGGGCTCACAACCACCCTCAAGGGACCTGAGACCCCCCCCCCCATTCAAAGGGAACCTGCACCACCATACACTGGCGCTCTGAGTTGTCTACAGCAACTACTTGGTGGAATGCCCCGGGGACTACTTGCTCCTCAGAGACCAGGTGACACCAGACTGAGGTCACACTGGCTCCAGTATCTCTGAGAGCCTCTACCCTTTTCCCATTGATGGTCATCCAGGTGCTGTATTTATTTGTGTTAGTGGGCACCTGTTTTCCTGGGACCATCTCACTGTCCCCTAGTGAGACGACGGTCATTTCTGCGGGATCCCCACCCTCCTGTGGGCACCCCTCCTCTCCAAGCGCTACACTAGCCAACACCTTGGTCTGCCCACCGGTGGGTGGCTGTGCCCTCTTGGGACACTTGGTGTCCCCCTTCAAGTGACCCACCTGGTCACATGAAAAACACTTGCGGTGGCCGGTCTCAGCAGGCTTTCCTGAAGAGACCCCTTGTTTCTTATCTCCTGGGGGTTGGGAACCTTTACCCTGGGTGTTAGTTTTGGGCCCTTTAGAGAAGTCCTGTGCTTTACCCTTGTCCCCCCCACTTTTCTGCTGGGGGCCCTGCCCACCTTTGGCTGAGTCTCCCCCAAACGCTTTCTTGTGGACCCTGGTACTCACCCAGTGGTCCGCCTCCATAGCAAGCTTCTTGGGGTCAGTCAGCTTACTATCAACCAGGTGCTGGCACAGCTCTGCAAAACATAGATTAGACAAGTGCTCCCATGCAATCAAATTGTAGAGCCCCTGAAAATCTGTTACATTACTGCCCTTTACCCAGCCATCCAGAGATCTGCAGAAAGAATCTACACATTCCAACCAAGTGTTGGCATCAGTTTTCTTGCTAGACCTAAACTGATCCCTATACTTCTCAGGAGTGAGACCATACCTGGTGAGGACAGCGTTCTTCATATCAGCATAGGTGAGGTTCTACCCCTTACCCAAAGCTATCAGAGTATCCCGAGCTCCTTCTGGAAAGAGAGGCCACAACCCTGCCCCCAAATTCCTTTCGGGGACCCCATTCATATGAATAGACACCTTATACCGGGTTGGGTCTGGTGGCTCAGTGGACTAATGCATCCACTGCAGGGGCCTGTGTTCAACCTCATGGTCACATGTTTGAATCCCGGCGGGTTCACTCAGCCTTTCATACATTTGAGGTCGATAAAATGAGTACCATTGAGTTGGGTAACAATAAACATCTGTTATTCAGCGCCAAGATGCCCCGTTGCTGGGGTGAACGCGCGCTTTACAAATACACATGTTATGTTATACCCCTGGAACCACCTTTGTATGTCATCCCCCTTCTTGAATTCCTTGCCTACATTCTTGGGGATGTGCACAACTCTGTCTGACTGCCCTGATGAATTGCTGCCACCATCTGAGCTGGTTCTACTCCTCTGATCCAGCTCCTTTATCCCGATCTCATGGTCTAGCATCATCCTTTTCTCCTCCATGGCTAACTTAAGCTTCTCCAGTTCCATAGCAACTCTCTTTGCTTCCCACGTGTCCTCCAGCTCCTCTTGGGACAAGCCACTGCTGCCTGGTTTAGAGGGTGCCCCCCCTCCCAAAAGCACACCCACCCTTGGAATAGGCTCCTCTGCCTCCATGCCAAGATCCCCAGACAGCTCACTAGCATGTCTGGCTGCTACCCAGGCCCTCAGCGCCTTTTGTTGCTCTTCTTTTCTGGCGATGCCCCTGATTTGGACTTTGAGGTTTTGCAGATCGCCTTCAATTCCTTAACATTGTAGATTTCTAACATCTCCTCCTCAAAGGCCACTTCCATGAATGCAGCAGATGATGCAATTGATTCAGGCATGTTGTACTGGAAAGTTCAAGTTCAACACCAATGGAAAGGCAAAAATAGTCCAAAAAAACAGTATGTGGTACGTAATGGTCTGCGATATGGTAGTAGTGCACACCAATCACTGTAGGTCAAGTGCAAATGCAAATCCTATCCTCACCGCTGACAAGCAATGTTAGAAATGGGGGTCTCTAGTTGGCAGGGGTTTGCACCTTTGTCCAAGTAGGGACCCTTCCTTCTAGTCAGGGTAAGGGAGTTACACTCCAAAAATAACCCCTGCTCTCCCCTTGGTAGCTTGGCACGAGCAGTCAGGCTTATCTTAGAGGCAGTGTGCAAAGCATTTGCACATAACCAACAGTAACACAGTGAAAGCACTACAAAAGGACACCACACCAGTTTAGAAAAATATCCAATATTTTTATATACTCAAAACAAGACCAAAAACGATAAAGAATCCACAATACAGTACTTGAAAAATAGATACTTTACAAGATGTCTTCTAAGCTGCAGAAATACCTCAAAAACACAGTTCGTACGAGCCGGTAGCTCAGTCCGGGGCTACCGCGATGCTGAAAACAACAGAGTCCAACAGTTCCAGCCAACAGCGTCGATACGGGCCTGCAAAAGCGTGAACAGACTCGGTAACAGTCCCTTTCTCATTGCGGCTTACACGGAGGTGCGAGCCGGTCGTGGCAACCGTCGCGGTTGCGTTGCAAAATGGAAGCAGTGCAGGGCGCGGTGTCCTCTCGATGACGTGCAGGCAGCGGCTCAGGGATGATCGTCCAGACGGTGTCGGTGAGACCAAGGCTTATGGTGCAGGGCGAGACGGTGCTCGATGCGGTGCTGGCAGGTTGCGATGCAGGAGACAGAGCCGGTTTGCGGGAGCTGGCATCCGTCGGCCCAGACGGCTGTGTGGGATGAGGCGGTGCGTCGTGAAACTTTACAAGCGGTGCCCCCAACCACGATGCGGTCACGGGTGTCGAGTCAGCAGCAGCGACAGTGATACCAGGATGGCGAAGTGAAGCGGGGCGGTGCGGACTGCGGTCCCCACAGGTCACGGTGCAAGCAGCGGCTCGGTGGCGGCGGCGGCGGTCATCGTCGTCGTTGAGACCAGGGTTGCGGTGCGAGATGCGGGTGGTACGGCCTGCAGTGCCGTCAGGACACAGAGCCAGCGACGGAGTCGGTGACGGAGTCGGTTGCGGTTCCCTTCTCTGTGGTAACTGAAACAGCATTCCAGAAATGGTACCCAGAGGTTGGTGAAGTCTTTGCAGTCACTGAGACTTCAGAACAGGAGGCCAGCTCGATTTCAGGCCCTTGGAGATACTCAGCACAAGTAAAGAAAGTTCAGTCCAGTCCTTTCACTGCCCAAGGCAGAAGCAGCAACTGCAGGCCAACCCAACAAAGCAACAACACAGCAAAGGGGCAGTAATCCTCCTGGCTGCTCTTACAGCTCTTCTACTTGGCAGGTTCCTTGATTCCAGCGAGTTCTAAAATTCTGGGGTCTGGGCCCCAATATTTATACCACCAAATCCATTGTTCTCTGAAGGCAGAGAGTGTCTGTACCCAGCCCAAATCAGTTCTGTCCTCACTGGTGCAGCTTCTTCGTAGGGGGTGAAGACGGCATTGTGCAAGGCAGACCAGGCCCATTCAGATACAAGGAAATCTCCTCCCACTACTATAAATGCAGCCCATGTCTATTCAGCCCAGCCCTGACCCATCAGTCTCTCTGGAGCCACTGCCCCTCTCCAGCCCCTGTCATCCCAAAGCCAGACAGTCAATTCACAACCCAAGCAGAGACACACACAGAACGGCTAAGCAAGAAAACACCTACTTTCTAAAAGTGGTATTTTCAAACACAGGATGTAAAAATCATCTTCACTAAAAGATGCATTTTAACATTCTGAGTCCAGACATACTAAACTTTATTTTTCTACCTTGTTCCCAGGGGTAGTTATGTTTAAAAGATGGTATAAACAAACTCCACATTTTATCCTATGGGAACAGGCAGCCTTGCAATGGTAAAAAACAAAATACACTGTAATTCTCCACCAGGACATGTCACACACATCAGTACATGTCCTACCTTTAACATACACAGCACCCTGCCCACAGGGGTACCTTGGGCCTACCTTAGGGGTGACTGACATGTAGAAAAAGGGAAGGTTGGGGCCTGGCATGTGGGTGCCCTTGCCAAGTCGACATGGCCGTACCAGACTGCACACAGGCTCTGCAATGCCAGGCCAGAGTTACATTTACAGGCTGCTTGTGTGGGTGGCACAATCTGTGCTGCAAGTCCACTAGCAGCATTTGATTTACAGGCCCTGGGCACACACGGTGCACTGTACTAGGGACTGACTAGTAAATCAAATCAACCAATCATGGAAAAACCAATCCATAATAACAATTTACAACAGGAGCACTTGCACTTTAACACAGAACAGCAGTGAGAAAGTGCGCAGAGACACTAAACCAGCAAAAACAGAGTCAAAACCGGGAGGTAAGAAAGGAAAAAGTCAGGGGGAACACGCCAATAGATAACAAGTCTAACACTGGGAAACGCCTAGTCAAGTGCTCTGAACTCAGTGCTCGGGTCGCAGCAGAATGTTTGTTTAAAGTAAAACTAAAGCTGAAAGCCGTCCACTTGAGTGCACTTAAATGTTTGGCCGGGGAGGCACTCTGTGATGGGCCAGCAGCCCCATCCAGGATGGGTACAGAGCTTAAAAGTCTCCCCTCAGCTCTAACACCAAGAGTGCACCCTAAACCTGAATCATTTGCTTCGAAAGTGCACAAATTAATTACCGGGGCAGCGAGGAAAGGGGGAGACCAGTCCAATTAGTGCTTAGAGACGCCGGTGAGAAGATGGTGGGCGCACACCAATTAGGGTCGGCACTCAATGGGCCTCTGTGGGCCTAGGTGCCAGGGGTGCAACCAGGGGAGAGCCGGAGTGATTAACCCTCGACAGGGTCTCCTGGCAACTCTGAGAGTGTGTCTCATTGCACCTCTTTCCACATACTAAGGAGCAATCTCCTAGACATGTATGTCCACAATCAGCCCCAGCGCCTCCCATGAAACACACACTCACCTGTCAATCATCGCCGTGTCATAGCCTTGCGCCTGAGGTGACAGTGTATACCAGGGCCCTGGCACTTCTGCACATGAAGAGAGCTCCAGGGCACGCAGAAGAGCCCCGGGTTTGCTGAAGTTACAATGCAGACTGATAATTACGCCCCCCCCGGCCGTGCACATCTGTCCCGAGAGCTGGAGCCGTTACCTGACTGACGCAGCACATTTTATTGATTGCGTCAACTTTGCGCGCTTTACCTCTATGCGCACAGCCGGGTATGCCAGCCTCAGCCCCGTGCGCATGGGGGGCGTAGAACGCAAGGATGCAGCGGCAGCCCCTGCAGTCGTAGACACACATCCCCCCGCCTTCCTTCCACTCTCGCTCGGGTCGAGTGTCCAATGACCCCGGGACAGCAGGAATCCACACACACCCTCTGCCCCAGTCACCCCAACCAGCAACCTGGTAAGACCCTCCCCCCAATTAACGCAGAAAACACACACCCTATAAACACCCCTCTCGGCTGCCACCTGCCACTGTTACCGGGAAGCCCCTCGCCATTCCACAAGAAAAGTTATTGTAAGTCTCTGTCCCTGTACACGCTCCAGGGGGCATTAAAAACACACACTTCCCAACACTTGTCAATAAAGCTGGTTTGGACATGACAACAAACCCCTCCCCTCTCCGAGAGAGGCACAAGGCACCATGCCAGGGTTCAGGTGGAGGCTGGGCATGGGAAAGGCATGTTTTCAAGGGAAGGAAAGAAGGAGTGTTTGCTGGTCCGCACCGACCCTGGACTGTCTACTGCTCAGGGGAGCTCCACTTCCAGGCCTCAGACAGGGACCGAAGAGCAGCTACTGCCCTGTGACTTGAACACAGTCCAACCCGCCCCAAAAACACAAGAGAAGCACCAACAACAACTACTAGGCAGGAAAACCAGGCAACGACCCAGGTAAAAAACTGAAGCAGTCCCAATCAAGAAACCGGACCATCTCAGTCAATAAACCAGCCGTGGGTGCGAGCAGCACTGCACTGCAGAGCTGTGGTCAGACCGAGCACCATGATTCTGGGCAAATCGCTTAATCTCCCCGTGCCTATTAAATAATGAATGTGTCCTCCTTAACTGGTGACCTTCGGGTCCGGTTCGTGCTATATAAAACCACAACAACAACAAAAACGTCTGACCTGCAATAGCCAGATGGGAGGAGGGAAGACAGGCCATCACACGCTGTACTATGTGATGGCCGACCAAAATGCTCTCTGAGTAAAATCGCCACAAAAAGAGCTAAACATGCAAAGGAGGGAGAAATAATGAAAAGGAGCATATAATCAAATATAGTACATTTATAGATTATAAACAATATCAAATTCATGCGATTTGAAACAAGATTAAAGTGCGGGGAGTCTTGAAATTTCTTTTCTTCATATAATCTTTATTTAAATTTCCAATCAGAAGCATAAAGCCGTAATGTGAATCAGACCACGGTCAGACGGACGGTACTTTGGGCACGACTACATATGATACCGGCATGGATAGAAGGCAATAATCCTTAGAAAATCCAGAAGACATTGGTGCAATTGGAATATCGATGCATATTTATATAGATCACTAAACTTGTTTGGTGATTTACATGAGCTGTTCCCAACTTGGATATATATTACTAACAAGACGTCACGAGATTCTTGGCTTTCAAGATTTCACATTCGTAGATTGCTTTGCTGATTTTCGTGATCTGATTCACATCCCTGATGAAGTCCATCTATTGGACGAAACGCGTTGGCTGGGCTTTATGCTTCTGATTGGAAATGAAAATAAAGATTATATGAAGAAAAGAAATTTCAAGACTCCCCGCACTTTAATCTTGTTTCAAATCGCATGAATTTGATATTGTTTATAATCTATAAATGTACTATATTTGATTATATGCTCCTTTTATTCTAAGAGAAGTTTTCTTCTCGTATAGTATGACTTCTATAGCAGCGGGGTTACGAAAAGTGGAGCATTACGAATTAAACACTCATAGGAACTAATATACTGGTGCAGCCATTTAAGCCCACACTGCGGTTTCTCTAAAAAATAGTATGCAAAGGAGGGACTTTAACAGAGAAGCACCAGTAAGAAGCCAGCATTTCTGAATGCTGCAGCTAACAGCCAATAGCAGTGGGTGGATTTGCTAAAGCCACACAGAGAGATACAACAGGTCATCGCTGATGCTCGACCTAAAAAGCCATCTCAATGACTTACCAAAAACTTTGTAATAACCTACCTGACCCACTTCAACGACTCCGTGAAAAATGGCAAGTAGAGTTAGGGCACTTAAGGATGACGAGTGGCAAACCGCGTTAATGTCCCCTGTGAGGCAGCTATTCCACTCAAATTCCGTCTCATCCAGCTCAAAATTCTGCACAGAACATACTTAACCGGGGTCACTCTTACTAAAATAGGGCGTAGGGAAGACCCACGTTGTCTCAGACACTGCATGGAAAAGGCAACATTTTATCACGTGCTATGGAGTTGCCCCAACATAACACCATTCTGGGAAAAAGCCAAACGACAATTACGAAACGCAATTGGGAAAGACATCCAATTAACACCTAAATTGGGACTCCTCAATATATGGGACACCATAGATCTCTCCACAATACAAAAATCAATGGGTCACATTGTGGTTCACACTGGTCAAACGCAATACTGCTATGCGATGGGGGGCCGGTGACACACCGACATCGAAGGGATGGGCGAACGATATGGACAAATGCATGATTGCCGAAAAGGAGGTTTTTAAAAGCAGAGGCTGTCCCAAAAAATGGGATAAAAAGTGGGGTAAATGGAACTCATATAGAGGAGAGATCTGTAACTACCCATCAATCGAACTGGCAGGGATAGGTGCTGATAGGCCCTGGAATCTGCACCCCAAGAATACCGTTGATAAAATGTCTTTGATAAAATGTGTACTGAATGTTATTTTTCATTTCAAAACTTTACTATGACCTGTACTGTTTTAAATTGAAAATCAATAATAACATCCGTTAAAAAAAAAAAAAAAACTCTGCCACCTAACTGGCACAAACAGACGTCCTTCAGACAATGTCTCGCCAGTGGAAAATAGGTGCAACAGTTCCAGATTTGAGCTTACTGAAGGGTTCAGTGAATTCATCATCCTCTGTAGTTTTGGAACTTCCAAGACGAAATGCAGAAGATGTTTTTATTGTGTTTGCTCTGTTTAGCCCCTATCCACGTCTGCATCCACCACAGTGATTTGTAATGTGTTAGTTTTGCTCTTTCGTTGTAAAATACTTCTAAATCTACTCTGAAACCAGTAAAAAGCCATTTTAGGTTTACAAAATGTTATAAAACCTCATTTTTCGAGAAGTGAACTTATTCTACGGCTACTTTGACCAGCAGCTCAACAGCCATTGGCATACACTTCGAGCCTTATTAAAAGGGGCTGGTTATTTGGGGAGGTAATACCATATTCAGTAAACAATAATACCGCATGGCACGATATTTACTGTGTGTGGTATTACTTCCCCATTCCAAGGCCATCATCTCATAATGGAGGCCAACTCGTAATACCACGTTTCACCTGGTTTGCTGGAAAACTCAAAATGTTGCTTTTTTTTCCTGCACCAATCTTGCCAGGCTGTACTTGGCTAAATTTATGTGCGGAAAAAAAGTGTGGATTTGTGCATTACATGTAATCCCGTTTTGAATGCAAACTCCTGTTTGAGCCCACAACAGAAGTACAGGAGCACTCAGTGAGGCCCTCTAGTTATCTCCTGAACTCTTTATTCTAAAACAATATCAGGACTGCTTAGATATAAGTTTTCTAATGGCAATTTGAGCCAGATCATCTGACTACAGCTGCCAACATATTGTCAAGGTAAGTACATGTGGAGTTATGAACAGTACATCTGCATTTGCCTACGTATGCTTAACTTGACCCTACATATCTGTAGTTAGCATTGTGGAGCAGACATATGTGTAGGTTGATATTCTTGATATTGCGACATATAACCTTTAGCATTTGCTCACTGTTTTCAGTGACCTCTGACCTCTTTCTCACAATGCCGAGTTTATGGTCGTCACTCGGTAAACAATCATTGTCTCTCTGCGTTTAGTAGTTACTCAGTTTATGTCTTGACCTAATTCAACCATTCTCGTACTCATGGGGCCATCATTACCCAAAACTGGTGGTAAAAAATCTTGGCATCAAACTGGCTCGGACTTTATCCATGAAAGACCAGATAAGCGCAAACTGTGGCACCTGTTTTGCCACAATGCGTCTGCTTAGGAAAGTCTTTCCAGGGCTCCCCTCCGCATCGAGAAAACCCCTAGTCCAAGCATTGATTATGAGTCGCTGGACTATGGGAACACATTGCTACTGGCAGCAAACGACTCACTGCTGGCCAAGCTTCAAGTTGTGCAGATCATGGCGGCTCAACTGATTTGCAACCTTCCTTCATGCTCGTCCTCTGCTCTGATCTTGAAAGCCGGGCACTGGCTACCAGTCAGAAAACGCACCATCTTTAAACTATGTTGTTTGACTCACAAGGCACTAGCAAAGCGGTTACCGTCCTACCTGCACGTTAGGCTCAGTCACTCCAGCCCATGCGATTGCTCAGGTCTGCAAATCAAGCTTTGCAAAGGATCCTCGTATTCGCCTTCGAGATCTGGTGGCAGATCCTTTTCATATCTTGCCCCACTTAACTGCAACAAGCTTCCTCTGCATATCCGGTTGTGTCAAGATCCGTCTAAGTTCAAAAAACTTCTAAAGACGTGGATGTTCTAACTGCACTTTGTCCACTTAGAGTTGCAAAGCGCCGAGATACACCTTCGGGTGTGAGTCGCTGCGCTATATCAAATGCCTATTGTTAGAAATGGGATTTCTGGTTGGCTAAGGCTTGCGCCAAAGCCAGGCAGAAACCACCACTCTAGTCAGGGCAAGGGAGTTACACGCTGAAGATAACCCCTGCTCACCCCCTTGGTAGCTTGGCACGAGCAGTCAGGCTTATCCCAGAGGCAATGTGTAAAGCGTTTACGCAACACACACACACAGCAGCAACACACTAGGCACACCACAAAAGAAACTCCCCACAAGGTTATATATAAAAATAGCCTTTGTATTATCCAAAACACATTAGAATAGTAATCACACAATATACACTGTGCCAACTGGCACTAGGCAATATTTACGGGGGATTATATACACATGACAGGGCCAATTGGGCCACTGTCAGAACAATCACAAAGCACAAATAGTAAATGCAGAACACAACCAGTAATTACTGGCAAAATACTGTACTCAGCATTATATCCTGCAACATAAATCACACTATGCAATAAGCGTCACATTAGGTGTAAAACACATTATGCAATAATATCCTCACCAGCATAAACACATTATGCAATAACCTCATAAGTATAAATCAGAGGCCTAAGTCATGGTGCATAAATCACATTAGGGCCTGGCGCCACATAAATCACATTCGGGCCTGGCGCCACATAAATCACATTAGGGCCTGGCGCCCTACCAACCTAACAATGACCCCCTGGCCAACTGGCCTTCTCTCTGGGGCTCAAATGCCCTATGTCCAAAATGTCAGGGCTTGGCTGCCAATGCAGCAACATCAAAAGGGCGCGCAATGCGCTGGGGCAGGGCAGGAGTGTATCTCACTCCTTTCCCATTAAAGGAAACAAAATGCCCCCAAAGAAATAATAGCGCTGGCACTACTGTGCTTCCTGGGTCCCCACTGGGACTCTCCAACAAATGAGCCCAACGTTGCAGCTGCCCGCGCTGGTGCGGTGCAGCTGTAAAAAAGGCCTGGCACCACTGTGCCGCCTGAGCCCCACTCCGGGACTCTTAGAACAAAAAGTGCCCCCTTGGTGCAGCTGCCCGCTACGGCGGTGCAGCTGTGAAGAATGTAGGCAGAATGGGCACCACTGTGCCTCAGGGAGAGCTCCCCTCTGGGACTCCAACCAAATGCCCCCAACGTTGGAGCGGCCCGCTCTCCTGCGGGTCCGCTCAGAAACCCCTGGCACCGACAATGTGCCTCGAAAGGGGCTCCCCTCACCGGGCTCTCCAACAAATGCAGCCTCCCAATCGGCCCCACTCACCGGGACAGGCTTGGAGGCTCCGTCTCCTCTTGCTGCTGGGACGGGGACCGGCAGCGACAACGTGCCGCAGCTGGTTCCGCACTCGGTTCCTAGCAGCCTGCACCGCGGGGCTCTCCCCAGTTCACGGGAACCCCGCTCAGCAACAGGCCATCGCTTGGCCTGCTCTTCCGGTCTCGCTTCTCTTTGGCCCCGCCCAAAGTCAGGCAGCTTGCCTGGCTTCCGGGCCGGACGCACTGCCTTCCCCGGGTCGCGGCGGTGAAACGCGGGGTGGGCTCCCGCTTCAATTAAAGATAATTGCGGGGTGGGCACCCGCCAGTAACCACCAAAAACGGGGTGGGCACCCGCCAACGAGCACCCCAATGCGGGGGGGCACCCGCTCTCACACAAGCATAAAAGCGGGGTGGGCACCCGCTTCTACAGCAGCACAAATGCGGGGTGGGTTCCCGCTCGATCAGTAGCGCAGGGGGGGAATCCCACATGCCCGGATTCCCTCGCAGACTCGCGCTGCAGACGCCAGCTCTTCTCCTCTGCTGGCAAATAAAATCAGAGCGGCCACGAGGCGCTGGATTCCAAGAAAAAGGTCCAAGGGGCACAGCTGGGCCCAGGGAGGCCAGCACACAGGGCCCTCCAGCAGGGAGGCAAGCCCTCGTGGCGGTTCCTCCCGAGCCCCCAGCAGCAGCAAGCCCCAGCAAGTACAGGAACAGCACACATTTCATGGGGTCACAGCCCCTATATTTATATTACATCTTGGCTTTGTCTGCCCTGGCACAGGGCTTGGGGGAACCAGCCAAAACTGGTTCAGGGGGGAATTGGAGCACTTTGTTTACAAGGCTCCTCTTCCCCTTTGTCAGGTGGGGGCTTGTCATCAGACCCACCACAGGGGGGCGGAGCCAGCATTGTACAGGCTAGGCACAGACCTATTCAGGGACCAGGGACTTCTCCTCCCACTACTCCAAATGCAGATGCCCCATTCAGCCTAGTGCTGACTCACCCTGCCCCTCCTGGAGCCACAAACACCTCACCAGCCCCTGTCACTCAAAAGCCAGACATGCAATTCACATCAGGCAGGCAGACCCATAGCACACAGAAATGCCAACTTCTAAAAGAGGCATTTCTAAAATAGTTATAATAAATCTGCGCACACCATTGCGTAGCATTTATTATCACTATTCCAAATATACCAAACTTGACCACGCTGCTCCTCTCATATCAGGAATTACCACTGAAACACTTATCAGGGAATCCCCAATGCATTCCTATGGGAGGGCAGCCTCACAGTAGTGAGAAACCAAAATGGCTGTTTGTCACTACCAGGACATGTCACACATTTAAGGTACATGTCCTACCTTTTACCTACAATGCACCCTGCCCATAGGGCTAGCTAGGGCCTACCTTAGAGGTGACTGACATGCAGTAAAAGGGGGGTCACAGACAGGGCCCACACTTTAGGTGCCACGTCACAGCGGCAGTAACACTGCGCGCACAGGCCCTGCAATGGCAGAGGCCTGAGATAGGTTTGAAAGGCTACTTTGGTGGGTGGCGCAATCAGCGATGCAAGCCCACCAGTAGCATTTAATTGACCAGCCCTGGGTATATGAGATACCACTTTGCAAGGGACTGACAGGTAAATTAAATAGGCCAAACAGGTGTAGACCAATCTTACCATAAGTAACACAGAGAGCACACGCACTTTACACTGAACAGCAGTGCTAAAGTGCCCAGAGTCCTAAAACCACCAACACCATGTCAGAAAAAAGGCTAGGAGAAAGGTAAAAAGTTCAGGGATGACCCTGCAAAAAGGGCCAAGTCCAACACCTATAACGTAACATGGGGTTTGTTGGCGGTGAATGTATTTCAGTTGATCAGTTTGTAGTTTTTCTTTTGCTTGCCAAAAACAAAAGGACATGCTATTGATGAAAAGTGATATTAGGCAAGAGAAGGATTGTCAATTTCATGTATTTTTCTCTTAGGAGTTTGTTGTATGATTTGTGCATTTAACTAAATTCAAAATACGTATTAGAAAAAGCTTTATATATTCAATAACCATCTACATTCTCACCGTGATACCCCTGATGCCCCTATCACGAAGCTGAAGTGGAGATTTTAGCTATCTGACAACAGATTCTGGCTGAACATCACCCCACAATCCTCTTGTGCCCATGACTTATTCATAATAGGTGTTACAAATAAAACATAACACTTCTGGAAGCCCTGCAGTCTCCAGTCTAACATGTTTAATGCAAAAATATCAAGCAGCACCAAAATAAATAAATAAAATGATTGCCATTTCATCTGACCTAAGGTCTCACTAGAAAATTGTCACTTAGGGCCTAATGCAAAAACGTGTGAAATTTAGAACAGTAACAGTAGAAATTTTGTTTTTTGATTGAGGGGCTGAAAACCATTTTCCAGCAATAACCACAATCCTAGTCAGGATGAACCACAAAAGTCACTAGATTAGCCTGTGCTTAACCCTCTGGTAGCTTTGCACAAAAGCAGTCAGGCTTAACTTAGAGGCAATGTGTAAAGTATTTATGCAGCACTTAAACAGTAAAAAGTGAAAATGAAACAGAACACATTAACAATACCACAACAATTTGAAAAATACCATAAAATGTATTATATTAATTGACATCAAAACAACAAAAACCCAATCAGTAGAACCGGAGCTACAATTTAAAAACGTTTTAGTGAAAACTATTGCCTAAAGGATCAAAGTGCCAACCGCAAGCATCTAGTCATTCAAAACGGGGTCAAAGTCAATAGTTATGGCCAACCGCGATGGAGTGCAGTTCAGATGCAAGAAGATTGGGCTCAGTCTCAGCTTAACTTTGGACTTAGAAGACATTTCTAAGAAAAATGTCTGAGAAGGTGAAGTTTGGCATGGCAAGGCAGCCAGTGGTGCCCGAGGAGGAGGCATCGCCATCACCTTCTTGGAACTCGAAAATCTCCAGTTGGACGAAGCTGCAGAATGTGGCTGACAAAGGCTCCACAAGGAAGGATACCCCTTCTGTGAGGAGTCGTTGAACACGATTTGCTGCTGCAAAGAACAAGCATTTGCAATGCAATTGGTCTCGCCGTTGGGACCTTACATATATTTAGCTATGCACCACATTAGCCTGGGTGCTGAAACATCTACTGTTCTTTAACATGGAGGGAAAATAAGCACCAAACTGCGTGACAAGCCAGGTATAGGAACACATGGAGAGAAATATTGCCTTTCAGTGGAAAATGGTATAGTACAAAGCTCTATTTTTAATATAAAATCAGGGCCTTCGGTGGTCATATCACTGAAAATACAAGATTTGGAAAAAATATTGTTGTCTACGGGTGCTCGTGGAAGACAATTTCTATGCACTGGAATCTAGAGAATGCTAATGTGATTCTGGTATTTTACTGACCTCTGCTGGCCGTTTTCTATCAAGAAAGTTACATAGAGGCAGTTGCCAGAAAAATTAAAAAAAGAAAGTCCCCCAGCAGAAAGCAATTCTGGTATTCTACTGACCTCTGCTGGTCGTTTTCTATCAAGACAGTTAAATAGATTCAGTTGAACAGAAAAAAAAAGTCCCTATGTGGAAGCAGACAAGTCCCAGGGCTGATCTCCAGAGCCCACAAAGTACATACACATATAAGTATATAATAAAGTATATACAAGAGGTCTCGAATGCTCGAACTAAAAACATAGCAGGAGCTACCGCAAACTCAGGCCAACCAGCGATGCACCGTGGGTGGACTGGCGATCAGGTAGGTCTTGATCTCCTCTCGTCTCTTGGAGCACTGTTTGGCTGAAAATGTTCTACTTCCCAAGTTTTGGTTTTTGGTTGTATGGGCAGCTTTACACCACTTCCAATGGTACAGGGCTGGGTGGACACCACTTGGGGGGTTAGGACTAATTTCAGGCACGGTCCAGGTGCAGGGTTCAAGTTGTTGAAGCTTGTAGTGTCCCTGTAGCTGAGACAGGAGGCCAGCCAACTAGCCCTTAGAGTCACTCTGGTAGTCTTAGGTTCAAGCAGCAAGGCAGTGCTCCAGCAGCAGGGCAGCCCTCTGAAGTTCAAATCAGGTCTCAAGCAGCAGAGCAGTCCTCTGAATTTCAGGGCAGGCCTTCTGAGTGCCCTCCACAGGTCCAGGAGTGAATTCAAGAGTGGGTCTGAGGATCCTATTGACATTCCTGGTGCCAGTGGAAGAAACATCTGGAGTTTTTCCCTCCACAGATGGTTAATGAATTTCCTCCCTTCCTGCCCAGGCTCTAAGGGGGCTGGGGTGACAAAAGGCTAGTGTGAAGTTCTTTGTGAGTGTGCTGAGGCAGCCCCATGGAATTATAAGTGGGGCAGGGAACAGTGCTCCGCCCCTCCTACCCTGGCAGAATATCATCCTGCAAACATCTAGTCCCCTTTTGTTTCACTATATGGGAGGAATAGACAAATGCTAACTGCACCTCTAATCACAGTCATGTGACCCAGGACAGAGGCTACAGGTATCAAATGGTTAGGACAAGAAATTGCCAACATTCTATAAGTGGGATTTTAAGAATTGTGAGTTAAAATCTTTCCTTTTTTAACTTGTTTTTTATTTAACAATCTCATAATATACACTGTAACAGGACATCATATATGCCAGTTGCACAATATCGTATCAGTTCATTGCAATATTGCCGGTTATGAAGTGTGAATATACATTATATCAATCCAACATTGGGGACCATGACCCTTTACAACTGGTGTCCCTGAGGTATCCTGAACCATGAAAATCAGAGCTACAATGTATGGGTCCTCAGGCATGGTGTGGGAGTATGATGCATTAACCAAGAAAAGAGAAGAAAAAAGAAGAATTTTTCACTCACTATCAACAACTAACAATAAAGGCAGCAGCTAACCAGTGCAATGTCATCTCTCCCCTCGACAGCAAGCAGATGGTCAGGAATATGTCAAGTCGATCCCCATGAGAGCCATCATGTCCCACTTCGGTCACAGGGGGTCTCAGCCGGCATCTTAGCATGCATACCCTCATCCATTCTCCGCTCATGGGCACATGCTCACCACACTCACACCCTCCTATTCTCTTTAATGGGCGTTCACACACACAGTTGTATGTCATCTGTTCTGATCACACCCTCACTCTTCCCCCCATTTGTAAACCCGCCCGGTCACCCGAGAAATCGCTGATCCTGCGACAGCTGAGTGCCCAGAGGGCATGGTCCCTGGCAGTCCCTTGGCCAACAGACCCTCCAGCATATCTCTCCATAACTCCAAATCCCTCTCTGCATTTTCGTCAGCATGGACCAGTTTTAGCCACCGCTCCTCCGCGACATCCCATTCACGCAGGTCTGCCCTCCATTTGTCTAATGTGAGGGGTCAGGGCGAGTCCAGTGGATTGTGATACTGCGCTTGGCCAGCACCAGCCCTAGCATGGTGAATTGAAGGTTCATCCGCGCCCCCTTTTATGGGGGCGGCTGTACTTCCAGAAAGCAGTGCTTGATCGATGTTTCAATCTGAACTTGAGGGACTTCCCGTAGTTTCTGCATTATCCCATCCCAGTAGGTCCATAGTCTTGCGCAGTCCCATGTTATATGGAGGAACGTCGCCAGCTCGGCTCCACAACAGAGGCAAGCGGGAGATCGTGCCGTATTAAATTTATGGAGGCACTGAGCGTCAAATATGTATGATGCATGTAGTGGAACTGCATAAGCTTAAAGCAGGCGTTGGTGGCAACCTCGCGGACCTGGCAAACACTCAGTGCCATTCCCCATCCGTCAGGGCCCATGGTAGGTCAGTTGACCACCGCTCACGGATACTTGTCATGTCTACTCTGCGGTCAGCCTTGAGGGCCTTGAAGATATGGGAAGTTAACGCCTGCGACTCCTCTGGCGCTGCCAGGAAACTGACCTAGAGCGTCACAGGCCATGCGTGATATCTTGACATATTGTAGGATTTGCCCCGGCCCTATCTAGAAGCATTCCCGGGCGTCCTCCATCTTGCCATTGAGATACAGGTCTCCAGTTGTGGAGCACCCCCATCATAACACCGCATTAGGTCCATCACTAATTGTATCTGCCGGAAATAGGGTAGCCACTGCATGGGCAACAGTCTAGCATATGGGGCCCTACGAAGTACAGTGGAGACTGCCTGTTCCCATATCTCAGCAACTTGACGGACTATATATGGGCAGCCACTCTGCACCCACGATCCTTTCATTAGACACCCAGGCAAGTCGGCCCCCTCGGCCCACCCCGCCAACAGGGCTTCCTCGCCGTTAGGACCATCAGAGCACCAGTGCAATAGTCCTGCAAAGTAGTGTAATCTCAAGTCCGGTAATCACAGGCCCCCATGTTCCACATCCAGTTTTAACACCTCTAACTTTACCCTACTTCACCTGCCAGCCCACACGAGGGAGACAAGTAAGCTATTCAATCTACCAAAGGTGGTTCTTAGAATTCTGCAGAGGGAGTTTTGCAACACATAGAAAAAGCGCGGGAGCAGGAGCATTCTACTCACCGCTACCCTACGCATGATGGAGGGAGGATACCATTCCAGAATTGAATAGATGTCTCGAGTCGGGTGAGTACCGCCCCAATATTAAGATTGTAATCATCTTCTGCAGGGTAGGCTATCTGAATGCCCAAGTAGTGAAAGTGACTACACTTCCATCGCGGGGAGGGTGGCTGTGTCCATCCCAACCAAACCTTAGTGGCAAAAGAACCGACTTCTGGTGGTTAACATGCAGTCCAGGGGCCTCCCCGAAGGCCGTCATTATCCCCAATAATGCGGCCACTGATCGTTCCAGGTGGGTGACATAAATTAGTGCATCGTCCGTGTAAAGGGAGACAACATGAGTGCGGCCTGCCACCTCAATCCCCCATTGGTCCATATCACGACCCAATCAGATCGCCAGGGGCTCCATTGCCAGGGCGAAGAGGAGCAGAGACAGCGGGCATGAACACTTGGCCCAAGCCCATTCTTCGCAACACCTCCCAGAGATAATCCCAGCCGAGGTTGTTGAAGGCCTTTTCGATATCAAGCGCCACCGCAGCCTTCAGGTTGGTGCCTGCTACAGAGTGGAGCACGTGTGACAGAGCCCGCAGATTCATCTGTGTTCCCCTACCCGGCATAAAGCTGCATTGATCGTCGTGGACTAAGTGGGTCACCACACATCCCAGGCTCATCACCAGGGCTTGCCCAGGATTTTAGTATCAAATCCTAACATGGACAAGAGATGGTAGGAACCAGGATCCATTGGATCCTTGCCGGGTTAAGAGAGCATAACTATTTGCGCCTCCCGCTAAAATCCAACTTTACCATTAAAGAAGATTTTAATTTGCAACTATTTTGAGACGAAACATGACTTTTCTACCTGTTCCCAAACAAAAAGTACTTATTAAATGTAATAAGGTAGCCCAATGTTATTCTATGAGAGAGGTAGGCCTCACAGTAGTGAAAAATGATTTGCGGACATTTGACCGCAGGACAAACACAGACACACTCTAGACGCCTGTGTCTGCCCCACTTTGGTTGCTTTTTTTACCGAGAATGCCCGCACCTCATGTCCCCACTGCCAACCCCACAGACATTTCACCACCTACAACTGCAGTGCTGTTTTTATTAGGTGCTTCAGTGCAGAAATGTCTGTTGATATAATAAATGCAGGCCAAAGTCCGCATACCATCAAAAACAAATTTAGAAGATTTTTACTATCCAGATTTTTAACATTTTAAAAGTACATGTCCAACTTTTTAAATACTACCCAAGCCCAATTCAGCATTGCAAGTGGGATGATATTAGGAGTTAACCACACTCTCTTGGCCCATATGTAAAAACAACACCAAAAGGAATCAAATGTCCTCTTATTTGTCATTGGGATGGGATTTCTTAGTCTGCAAGGGAGCAGAAAAACTGTTGAGGCTTTAGGGGTGAGGGTGGTGTGGATGTTAGGATGGGCCAGACAGATCCCATTATTTTATTAAAAAAAGATATCCCTGCCATACAGTCGGTTTTCTGGCCCCAAGGGGCAAATTGGGGCAAACCAGGTGTCTGGCCTGGGGAGGGTGCGGGGGAGAAGACTGGTTTGCTCCTTTTTTGGGGGATGGGAGCAGTCAATGCCACTTTCTCTTGCCACAAAGGCAAAATCCCTATTGTCAGGCGGACTTTCTACTCTCCCGGGGGTTTATCTGGGGCAATCTCCCCAATTAGGACAAATCTCTTACCTGCCCCAGGGGGGCAGAAAGACACTATTGCCCCTTCTGGGCAGAGGCTTTGGCTTGATGCTGGGGTAGACCGCACACTGTATGTCATTGTTTTGGCTCCTTTTTTTAAATGCCTGGTGTTTAGTGGGCTTTCTGCCCCACCGGAGGGCAGATTGGGGGTGAAAAGCCCTTTTCACCACAGTGGGGTGGTGACATTCTATTGGGCCACAAGGTGGGGGGAGCATGGGCCTATGCCCAGAGGTGCATGAGTGTAGTCCCCGGTGTCTTGTGGCTTTCTGCCTCCCAGGGGGGGGCACATTTTGGGTAATTGCTCTTATCAACCCCCGATGGAGGAAGAAAGACTGTCTGGCTTCTTGTTGGGGTTTGGGGCATGGCCATCCCCATGGTGGGCAGCCCCCAACCCTATAATTAAAAACATTCCCTGGTGTCTGAAGGTGATCTTGTTTCTGGTTAAGAAGACTGGGTCAAGGGTGTTTCCTGTGTTGTGATTCAGTCCTCGGAAGGCTGCCACCTGGAGAAACCTACCAGACCTAGATAGTTCTGAAAACTAGACACCCAGGGGAGTCCAGGGTGATGTGCTTCATGTGGATTCCACAACATTTTCTTACCTACAATACCCTGCAAACCGCAAACTTTGACTAAAAACACACACTTTCCTCACACTTCTGTGAGGAAAACTTCTGGAATCTGTGGGGAGCCACGAATTTCCTACCATCCAGCATTCCCCTAATTCTTTCGATACCTATGGTACCTGACTTGTGTGGGTGGGTCAAGAGACCTTGACATAAAAGGTCCAAAAGAGCTACGTGGAGAGATCATAGATAGGAGTAGCTGTGTGATTTAAGGCATAGTTTGAGGTTTGAAGGGAATTGTGGGTAAGAAAACCTTATGGGATCCATGCAAAGCACACCACCCTGGAATTCCATGGTTGTCTAGTTTTGAAAAATGTCTGTGGTTTGTAGGTTTGCATGGGTGGCACCACAGCATGGCCCCAAATACCACACCTACCACAATTGCTTGTCTCTCGCAGAAGTGCTTTAGGGCCTTTTTGTGTCATGGTCTCGTGGCCCGCCCACACAAGTAGGGTACAGTTCTTATCGGGGGACAAGTGGGAGCTCAGAGTGGTAGGAAATATGTGGCTCTCTGCAGATTCCAGAACCTTCCTTCACAGAAATGTGAGGAAAGTCTATTTTTACCAACGTTTGACGATTGCAAGGTCTTCTGGGTAAAATTACTTAGTGAGATCCATGCAAGTCACCCCACCCTGGATTCCCTCCAGGTGTCTAGTCTTCAAAAATCTGCAAGTTTGTTAGATTTCCCTAGGTACCGGCTGAGCAAGAGCCCAAAATCCACAGTTACCTACTTTCATAGAAAAGGGTCAGTTTTGAGTGAAAAATGTGATGTATCCATGTTGCTTTTTGGGCCATTTCCTGTCACAGGCACAGCCACACAATTGAGCTACTATTTTTATCGGGAGACTTGGGGAATGCTAGGTGGAAGTAAGTTTGTGGCTCCCCTCAGATTCCTGATCATTCCATCCCAGGAATGTGACAAAAATGTGTATTTTTAGGCAAAGTTTGAGGTTTGCAATTGATTCTGGGTAAAAAGAAAAACGGTGAGGTCCACGTGGGTCACTCCACCCTGGAAGCCCCCAGGTGCCTAATTTTCAAAAATGTGCAAGTTTGCTAGGTTTCCTTAGATGCAGGCTGAGCTAGGGCCCAAAATCCACAGCTACCCACTTTGCAAAAAAAAGGGTCAATTTTGAGTGAAAAAATGTGATGTATCCATGTTGTGTTTTGGGTCGTTTCCTGTTGCAGGCACTAGATCAACCCAAACAAGTGAGGTACCATTTTTATCGGGAGACCTGGGGAAATGCTTGGTAGAAGGAAGTTTGTGGATCCTGCAGATTCCATCACTTTCCATCACAGAAATATGAGAAAAATGTGCTTTTGTCAAAGTTTGAGGTTTGCAAGGGGTTCTGGGTAAAAAAAACTGCTGGGAGTCATGCCAGTCACCCCACCCTGGATTCTCCCAGGTGTTTAGTTTTCAAAAATGTGCAAGTTTGCTAGGTTTCCTTAGGTGCCGCCTCTGCTAGGGCACAAACGCCACAGCTACCCAATTTGCAAAAATGGTCAAAAATGGTCAGTTTTTAGTTTAAAGATGTGATGCATCCATACTGCATTTTTGCCCATTTCCTGTCTCAGGCACTAAGCCTACCTACACAAGTGAGGTACCATTTTTATCATCAGACATGTGGAAGCATAGAATAGTAGAACATTTGCTATTACCAATCGGATTTTGCTGCATTTGTGCCTTCAAAATGTGTGTAAGAAAGAAGACATTTTGAAAAATACTCTCGGGGTCATATGCTAATATGGGTCTCCACAAATTCAGAGATGTACAAATAACCACTGCTCCTAAACTGCATATACTTTTTCTCTATACATTTTTCAGCATATGAATTGGTCTATACTCGGTACACAATGAAAAACCATTGTACGGTGCAGCGGTCTGGGTACCTTGTGTTCTTGGAGAACCTACAAACCCTATACATCCTCACAACCAGACAGGTCTAGTGGACATAATGGTATTTGGCTTTTGTAAATCAGCCATTGTGACAAAAAGTTACAGATGAAAATGTTATCACAAATTGCTGTTTTTTCCTACTTATTTTCAATATTTCTTTATTTCAACAGTTAGTTTCTTTGGAAAAATCTTGAGGGATCTACACTTTTGACCCCTTACTTATTCGAATTCGAAATGTATGGCTTTTCTGGATCACCTATGGGTTTCACACTGGTTTCCACTGCAAACTAGAGGTAGGTTGAGAGCACAAATAATAGTAACAAGCATTTGCAGTGCAATAGGTCTCGCATTTACGAGAGTTTCGTAAATGCAACACCTATTCCATTACAAATGCTAGTTTGTAAAAACGCCCATGCAGCACTTTAACTTTAATGCCGGCCGCGCCCCTTTCTTTAGACGAGCTGTGTCAATAGATAGGTGTGTGGCCACCATTAAAGAGAAAGCGCAGTATGTACGTTTTTACAAAAAAAGCATTTGTTTGCCAAGTTGAAAAACAAATGCTTTTTTTTGTAAAAGCGACCCATATACCGCGCTTTCACTTTAATGGCAGCCACGCCCCTTTCTTTAGACACGGCTCATCTAATGAAAGGGGCGCAGTCGACATTAAAGTGTAAGTGCGGCATGGGGCAATTAAAAAAAATATTAAATAATAAAAAAAAAAATACATAAGGCCACATTTGGCGCAGCAAGTAAAGCAAAGGCAAGGTCGCCACTATCAGAGTGGCGTCTCATGCTATGTAAAAAAAATAATAGTAAAGCATTGCGAGAGAGCTTCCTGCCTGCTGCAGGCAGTTGAAAACCATTAAACGAAATAGTGCTTGGAGGCTGTAATTAAAGCCTACCAAGCAAGAACATATGTAAAAGGGGGTGTCCTCATGGGAGGTTACAAATGAAGACAAGGCGGTACTAAGGAGGGACTAACAAGCCTATTAACGAATCAGAAGCCAACTTTTACGAAGGAAAATGACACAGGCAAATGAAAAATATGGGCGGAGAGTGGGCGGGGCTTCAAGTCCTTGCAGAGCAGCGCATACGCTGCCCAGGCTCAACCTAAAAATGTAACCTTTGGGACAAGGATACATAACAGAGTGTACATTATGTATGGCTCCCCCATTACTCCTCTGCCACTGTGTAGCAGATGAAAGTAAAGTTAGATGATTTTGGGAGCCATAAATAACATAACATTATATATGGGTAAGAAGTGAATTAAGGGAATGTTTTTCAGCGAGGGGTTCTGCTGAGTGACCTCAGACAACTCGAGCTTTGCTCTCGTTGTCTATCTTTTGTCACTCAGAACCGCTCGGTGCAAAACATCTGCATAATTCACTCTTACCCATCTATGATTCTATATGTTCAAGACACACTGACAGAAGCAATGCCCACACCTGTAGCATTTATTGATACAACAGCGACTCTATTATGTTTGATACATACAAAGGAAAACTCAGAAATAGTATCTGCTTTCTAAACTGGAAAAAACTGTGTCACATGACCAAATTAAGCCGGGAAGGTTGATGAAATATATCTGCGAGCTGTGAGTGACCTGCTGTACTTTATTTCATGGTTTTTAGGTCTCGCTGAGCCAGCGCATGCGCTGCTCTGCGAGAAATTTAGTGAGTGGCTTTTGAAAGTGATACCACAGGCTTTTCCTGGCCTCAAGCTTGCGTTCACACGAGCGTGCACGCGCGCAGCCGCCATGTGGGTTTCTGTCAAGGCTCATTAAGCCTTTAATGAATGTCTCTCCGGAGTGCCGCTTTTCTTTCTTCTTTCTCCGACCTTGCGCGCCCTTCTCCCTGCTCCAGTGCCGCGCGCATCGCTCCCCACCTCCGCCGCATCCTGCCCCATCATGAGGAACAACAGTGCGATTAGAAGGCTTTCATCTCCTTTTTATCTGTCGCCATAGCCAAGAGGTAGAACGGAAATCTCGGCTTCCATTCCCTCCAATTTTCTGCTCTGCTCCCATCAAAGCTTACTTCTCTGCGACAGCTCCGAATGGACCATTTCTTCTTTCGGTTTTCTTTGCAAAACACATTTTACCTCAGTATATAAAATAAATAGATTGTACTCTGCATCACTTCGTCCAGTAGCTATATCTTTATGTCTTGTTTTTTTACTTTGAGGCGCGCGTGCTTGTTTTTCCTTTGTTCCTGCGGCGCTCCGTTTCTTATGTTTTTTCTTTCCTTTCACGGGAGTTCAATGATACTGCTTGTATGCACTTTCATGTGTTAATTTGAGTGAGTTGCGGTGTATATCACGTTTTGTTTGTTGTTTTCACTGCTGAACGATAACAGACTCTGCGACGTTGTGTTTGTTGTACCTAAAGCTCCTCTTTCGGGGCTCAGTGACTTTCAACACCTTGTGTTGTGTTCATTTTGATTGATGAAGGTGTATATGCCACCTTGAGCTGTTTCTTTTTCCTTTTTACTGCAATCAACAAGAGCGACCCAACGCCTTTGTTTCTTCCTCTCGGGGGATTCAATGAAAATAGCTTACAAAGACTTTCATGTGTTTATTTAAGTTAATTCCGGACACTTTCATGTGGTCTTTTACACTAATCCCAATGTATGCCACTTTGTTTTGCATTTCACTGCAAATGGTGCCGACGCTCTGTAATATTTTATTTGTTTTGTTCCTCTCTTCCTCGGCACTCAATAACAGTCATTGTTAATCTAAATCCCCCCCCCTCCATTTCCAAATCACTGACCTTCCAATTCTCCATGGGTCATGGTTTAGGGTTAGCCTAAATCTGCCCTAATTCCAAACATGACGCCTTCCGCATGCACTACACACATCGGTCTGTCGTTTTTCTCTTCTGCGTTTCTGGACTTTCCTCTAACCCCTTCCCTTATTTTCATTACAGCCCTGACACACATTCCTTTACAAAAACCCTTTTGCTCACGTCCTGTTTCTTAATGCGCCGCACACCTGCAGAGTGATCTTTGCACCCGCACTCCAAGCAGTCTTTACCAATAGTGCGGCGCTCCTCGCAGATCACTCTGTTAAACTTCCCAAAATTGCGCCACCACGTCCACCGCCAGCACCACCACCACGTCCACCACCACCACGTCCACCATGTCCACCACCACCACGTCTACCACCACCACGTCTACCACCATGTCCACCACCATGTCCACCACCACCACCACCATGTCCACCACCACCACGTCCACCACCACCATGACCACCACCACCATGTCCACCACCACATCCACCACCACGTCCACCACCACCACATACACCATCCCCACCACCACGTCCACCGCCACCACGTCCACCGCCACCACGTCCACCACCACCACGTCCACCACCACCTCGTCCACCACCACCATGTCCACCACCACCATGTCCACCACCACCACGTCCACCACCACCACCACGTCTACCACCACCACGTCCACCACCACCATGTCCATCACCACCACGTCCACCACCACCACGTCCACCACCACCACGTCCACCACCACCACGTCCACCACCACCACGTCCACCACCACCACGTCCACCACCACCACGTCCACCACCACCACGTCCACTACCACCACATCCACCAGCACATCCACCACATCCACCACCACGTCCACCACCAGCACCACCACCACGTCCACCATCACCACGTCCACCATCACCACGTCCACCATCACCACGTCCACCATCACCACGTCCACCACCACCACATCCACCACCACCACGTCCACCACCACGTCCACCACCACCACGTCCACCACCACCACCACGTCCACCACCACCACCCGTGACAGGTAAAGTGTCACTGGAGGGCAGGGGTAATAGCAGTGTCAACCCCGGCTGTACATGGGACATTTAAGGATGCATTGGGTGCGAGAAGACGGGAATAGGGGCTAGAAGTATTACACCAGACCCAAGATACATTTTGAAGAGGCGCAATGTCACAGGGGCTCCTGTAAAAGCACTCACAGCATCTCTACCTCACAGTGGCATACCTGCACGAGCCACTCACTCAAAACAAGCATTGGCATATCCAATAGGTCTCGCCTTTGAGACCTTATAAGTGTTTAGCCATGCAACACTTGATGTTGTTGCACCAAGGATATTGTGCTGGATAACTAAACACTTCTAAGGTCCCAAAGGCGAGACCTATTGGCTATGCCAATGCTTGTTTATTGTTCTGCACCAGATTTGATGTGCAGAACAATAAAGAAATGAGCATGTGGAAGTTTTGTTTCAGGGGAAGGAGGAGGTCAAGTCCCATTACTAACCAATACATCCTTAAAAAGGCATTGTTGCAGCTGACAACAGCCTAGACAGTGGGCCTAAGCAACACCCAGCCACCAGCCCACAACCGGTGCCTTAAATTTTTTTTTTTTTTAAACACGGGAAGCCAGGAGAGCGAGTGTTTTTGTTTACCCCTAAGTGTGAAGGGAGCTCCCTTTTCCTGTGCTCAAGGACCAAGCCCGTGGGAGATTTTGTCATTACTCGGTAACGATGGGGCTGCTGCAAGTCTGGGACATTTATTTCTTTTTGTGAATTAAAATTTAAAATAACTACGTCGCCAGGAAAGGAAATAGAACATTCTAACAACAGGCCGACCTTTCTATCACTCGTGAGTAATTTCATAGAAGGAATTAACAAACAGATTTTCATATCAACCAAAATTCAATGTGATCGTCGAGGCGAGAGCTACTGCCAGGCCTTTCTAGGGGAGTGTAAATATATGCACCTTTTCTCAGTTTGAAGAGCTTTTCGCTGTGCCACATTTGAATAAGTTGTGTATTTTGTGGCAATCTTCCAGACATATCATCATCTAACGCTAGCAAAATAGTTCTCCACAAGATATATTTCACCCGAGCTCACACAGGCAGTAAAAAGCCTTGGTTTCTGGATAGATGATAAACTCACTATGGTGAAACAGGCTCAGAAATTAGGTGGATCCTGTTTTGCATTTCGAGAGCCCTCAGAAAATTCTCATATATGTTACAACCATCCATAAGGAAGGTGGTAGTGCAGGGCTTAATCAGTTCACGATTAGATTATGGAAACTCCCTTTATCTAGGGAGTCCAAAATACATGATAAAAAGACTTCAAGAGGTCCAGAATGTGGCAGCTAGATTCTCCACAAAATACCTACCCATCAATCAGACAGTCCCTGCATTGGCTACAGTTCAAAAAGAATTCAGTTTAAGGCACTATGCATTGCTCATCAGGCCATCCATGGGAAAGACCCATTCATTATACAGAAGCTACTTACTCTCTATGCACCAGGTAGGCCTCTAAGATCCAGAAAGCAAAGGCTTTTGATGGTACCTAAGGTGAACAGAGCAAGAAGCGGCGGCCACTCTTTTGCGTATCTGGCTCCTAAACTCTGGAACTCCCTTCCAGCTGTCCTCAGATTTCAACAGTCGGGAATCTGCTTCAGAAAACTGCTTAAAACCCATCTCTTCTGAAGCTCGACCTCTAGTCTAAGGTCATGCAGGTACCAGATGGTGATGTTTCAAAAAGTGCTGGGAGGCCAGGTAGGGTACCTTCGCACTATATATAAACATCTGAATTGAATATCATTTAGCTGGTTTGAGGAAGACAGTACCTATGCAGGCTGACCCGACTTCTTTACTAAAGGCAGGCAAATCCATTGTAAGGGATATGGGCTCAGGTGACAGCACAGAAACTATTAATCACTATTGCCGTGACAGAATTAGGGTAACCTGTGCTGGAGGTGTGTATCTATGAGTTGTAGTATCATTGTAGGCAGTATGTAGCTTTTCCTGACTCGGTACTTGTCAGTATCCAAGCGGAGTTTTGTTGAGAAATTCTGGCTGAGCAGCAAGATGAAGCAGCCACCCTGAATGACAAAAAAAGGATGCATGCTTAGTTTGGATGCACGGTGACACAGAACATGATTCACAAACCAGTCTTTACACAATAGAAGGTAACTCCCTTATTGTAAAAATATGCTTGCTTTGGGTAGAGTTCTCATGTAAAAGTTACCTTCAAACTGCTGTTAAGGAGAAGTGATTTATAACAGTCCCCTATAAATATCTTCCAGGGCGTAAAGGTCCTAACACACAAGATATAATTTTGACATGTTATGTTTTCCCAACAAACACTTTGAGGGGCAGGCGGAGGTGCTGACGCAGCCGTGTCCCTGTTTTCAGGTAAAGTTTATAATCAGGGCACAAGTCCTAAAAAAAGAAGTGGGGGGACGCTGACGTCACGACAGGAAGTGACGTCACGAAAGGTGGCTTACACCATCAGACTCATTGCCTCCCCTCGCTCACCCCTTAGATGCGATTGCATCAGAGAAGCCAGCGCGTGAGCAGCGTTCTGAATGAGCTCCGATCCCGCCCCAGAGAGGCCAAAGAGTGAATGTGTGGCTCCATTTGCTCCAGTTATCGAGCTCCCGGTAAAATAAGTGGGGGGACGCCGTCCACCCGCGTGGTACCCCGACTCGAGCCCTGTTTATAATTCACAATGAGGAGATACACTTCCTCATGTCTGGGAACAAAACGTCTCGAGATATCGGAGCGCAAATCTCATAGCCAAGCAGATTTTTACAGGAGCGCCTTCGTGCCTTCAGGGCACCGCAGAGAAGCCCACAGCCAGAGAGGCTTCAGCTTATAAAGCCCCTTTGTGCTCGATCTCTGAGCTTTCCCGGATCCAGTGCCTTTGGAGTCCATCTCTGACCTACCTCTTCAAACACCCTGCATCCTCCATTGTCTTCAAGGCCCAAGTCACGCGATACTCAAACCCACACTCTTTCAATCCCACCAGAAGGCAAGCAATGATGCGGTTTGTCTCATATGTATGATCAAACACCTACGAGGATATTTTGTCAAAGTGCACATTCAACTAACACCACACAGCCATCCACCAAAGCACTGGCATGCCACAGAGGACAGTACTGTGGTCCACCCAAGGCCATGCGCGCCACACACACGTCCTAAACAGAACACAAAGACAGAACTCTGACCGCGCACCCGACACTTCCCATAAACAGAACTAAGCAGGCAGGAGGGAGCGGAACAGCACATGGCACATTTAATGGACGAATACACAATGACCGCGGTTTCACCCTACGACCCCTACGCCTAATAGAGGACATGCTCTTAACCCCACGAACAGACATCACCGCGAACCTATTCATATTCTGGTCTGCGAAGGCAGCCTCGGAACTCGGGAGTACTAAATGCGCTCCAAAGCCATACTTATGGCCAATTGTGCCTATATAAATCTCAAGCAACAATAACGTACCAATTTGCAATTTGTACAATTGACTTCAACTACTAAACAAGCATTTGCAATGCAATAGGTCTCACATTTACGCTAGTTTAAGCTATTGGCATTGTAAATGACAATGCCTTTTATTTATGTTTTAAAAACAAAAACAAAAATAAAAGGCATTGTTATTTGCAATGTCAATAGCTCAAACTCGCATAAATGCGAGACCCATTGCATTGCAAATGCTTGTTTTCTAGTGCTGCATAGTTCACTCACACTCATTTGTATGATCTGCATGGTACATGTTCTTTGCAACAGGCACATTAACCCTCTGAGCTCTAGGTGGATGAGTCAAAACTGCCATTAGATAAAACTCCGAGTTCTCTCCAGCAGGAATAGTAATCACTAGAGTTATCCTCACAGTTTTATTGTTGCCTGAAAACTGCTGGACACACAAGGATCTCCGCAGGATGTGCTTTTAAGTCATACGTTTTTTGTAGACAGCGCCCCCACCCCCATGTCAGCACCAGGTGCGGCTGCACCTGTGATGCCGGCCTAAAGCCAGCCTTGCTTACCAAGGTAGAATGTGTAATTTAGACAGCACAGTTGCTTCGAAAACAGCTGTATTCTAGGCACAGGGCTCATGGTACTGCTCTGTGCTTCCATGTTGCTCTGTCAGGGCTACAGTGAAGGTTTAGTGAGTTAGCATGGGCGCTGTATATAGCATGATTTCATTGGTGACGGGCACACTTCCACGCTCGTTGCATGCTGCACAGAGAGATGCTGGTCGCCCAGCACAATGGTGCCCTCACATGGCCACATAATCTACCTCTCATTTCGCCACAATAAGCCTAAAAGCTGTGATCCCAGCTCTGCCACAGATTTGACATTCATCACTTTGAGAACAGGGCCATGGCCCCAGCCGGCCTAGAAAAGCTCCAAACACTTCCGAAGAAATACAGAGAGAATGCCCTGAAGCCGATGCTTACATGAGCTTTGACCACAAATCAAACCGTGCTTTGCAGGAAGCATTTAGGGAGACATTGTTTGGGAAACCCACACACTGTTCCCTTCCAAGAACTTACCCCACCTTAACATTTACCTTAAATGATTGCAAAATCGTGTTTACCAAAGAAAATGAGGTCATTCATATGCCCTGGCTTGTCAGCTTCCTGTGGTGAGTGGAAAGGTGGGATAGCAGCCACAGAGCACAGAACCAGCGTCAGAGGAGGAAAGCCTTTATATGGACATCTCCACCGAACAATTTAAAAGCCGAAAGCGGCGCGCGTTGTTTTCCTGGAAGTTTCCGTTACAAATTCCCATCAAATGTTCTAAAATCTGTTATGAGCACTTCACGGGTGAAGTCAGCAAAGGGCACGTGAATCTCTCTTCTACTATTCAGCTTGAAGGAATGCAGACACCGCTACAGGACTCAAGATTAAAAATAACAAGAACAATGAGCCAAAATAATGACTGTGCATGCTTCTGCACAGACACTCTACCATCCTGTGCCAGCTCTCTACTCCTCCTCAGTGCTGCCGGACGATGTAAAAAACAAGCACGAACTACTTTAAAAACAAGCATTTGCAATGCAATAGGACTCGCATTTACGTGAGACCTATTGCATTGGAAACGGGAGTGCGGGTGGGCGAGAAGGCACGAACGGGAGTGCGGGGGGGCAGGGAGCCAAGAAGTCACGGACTGCGGGGGTACGGGAAGAAAATAGTGTTCAAAGTAAAGGGGCCAGTAGCCATAGAAGGATACAAATGAGGACATGGCAGTCATGAGGAGGGACTAACAAGCCTAAAACCAATCGGAAGGCAGCATTTAGGACCTAAGCCAATCAAAAAGATGGGCGGAGAGTGGGTGGAGCTTCCACGGAGCTTCCATGCCATACTGAATACTGCATGCCTCACAAAGCGAGCAGGCTCGACCTAAAAAGGCAAAAACCCGCACATTCATGAAAAATAGCTTGTTCTCTAAGAGCAGCGTGCGCTCACTTGAAAACACAACCGGCCACAAACAACATGGGCCATTCGGAGACGCAGGAACTCTTGATCCTGCTTAGCAGAAGTTGTACATTTTGTTCGTCCGAAAGCAGTACGTTGCTGCCCCAGCCCATCTTTGGCTTGTGTGCAGGAGGGCCTAGGGCAGCTACTCAGGGACAAAGACCGCATGGTGCGCAGCACTGAGAAATCTCATTTGCCCACCCGCCCCGGCCCCCGTCCAACAAACACACATTTGCAATGCAATCGGACTCGCATTTACGCGAGACCTATTGCATTGCAAATGATTGGCATCACGACAACTGGAGAGAGAAGGGAGGGGGGGCGGGAGAAGGCACGGACAACAGAGGGAGGGCGGACAGGGGGGGATTTTGAAGGCACGGACAATGGGAGGGCGGGTGTGGGGGGAGAAATGAACGGACAACGAGAGGGAGGGCGGGCGGGGCAAAAGAAGGCAACAAAGTACGTCGTGCGTGCAGTAGGAGAACCTCATTAACGAAAATAGTGCTCACAGTCTAAAAAACATGTACTGTGTAACACTCAAAGTAAAGGGGCCAGTCGCCATGGGAGGCGACAAATGAAGAGGAGGCGGTACTAAGGAGGGACTAACAAGCCTATAGACGAATCAGAAGCCAGCATTTAGGACAGACAATGAGGCAAGCCAATCATAAATATGGGCGGAGAGTGGGCGAAGCTTCTATTCCCCAGTCCTCTACAATAAGCCTCGCAGAGCAGCGCATGCACGCTGGCTCTAGGCTCGACCTAAAAATGGGCTACCTCTTTGAAAAATGTCAAAACTGTGGTAAAAAATCGTTTTTTTTATTCAGCTCTTTATGTTCCTGAAAGCTCAGAAGAAGGAGACTTTAGCATAGCAAACTGTTTGTTGATTCAATTTTTAGGGGGAAAAACAGACTATTTTCTCTGTCTCATCCAGGGAAGCTACAAGCCCTGGGTACTTTCAGATGTTGGAAAAAATGGACACAAATGTGGTCTGGATACGATATGTGGAAAAAAGTTATGGCGCCCTAAGCGCTAACTACCCCAAATTGCCCAAAAAAGGGCTCAGCACTGGTGAGGAAAAGCCCCAGCAGTTAAGGGGTTCTATCAAATCACATTAACTTTCTACAACAAAAGCACTGGAGATGTTTGTTTCTAGGTGCTCACCAATAAATAAATTCTTGCTCAGTCATTGCAACATCTTGCATGTTCCAGTTGATAGAATTTTTAAACTTTTCAAGGCCAGGATAGGAAGTGGGGGAGATGCCAGCACACTTGGGCAGCTGGTACTCATAGTACAAAAGATAAAGGCAAGTATCATTATAACTGAACGTTACTCCCATCAAAGGAATTTCATCAACAGGCATGAGAGTGCAAATCGAATGAGAGAAAGAATTAATTATCTGTCTGTGCTTTTGTTATGTTGTGTTTTGTTAGGTCGATTTGTATGACGCCAGTCAGTCAGTCAAAAATACTTTAAACAGCATAAAAAGTGTTCTATCATCACATAAGATCAAAGATACATTAAAAGGTGCCTAAAAATGGCAATCAAATCTATAAAACAATTAAAAAACAAGGTATTCAGTTATAAATTGTATAAAATTATCCTCATGATTAGCTTTTGTGGGTCTTTAAAGCGCTTTGTAGAAACCTGGCTACACAATAACAGATATACGAGTCAGGAAGCTGTTTTAGAAGATAAAATGCTGGTCGACATTGCCTCAGCCCAAGTTTACGTAGGATAGGACGGATAAATCTTTTCCTCTCCTTTCTATATAATGGGCAAAAAAATAGCAGATGGAGATCAAATTGAGTGGATGAGGAGTCACAAGGGCAAGGAGTCAGGGCATTCAATGAGTGAGTGTTAGCGGAGTATCCAAGGATCAGTGGAATGTAATTCATGCAAAATCTTATCAACAAAAATCTATGGTGATGATTGGTCACAAACGTTAAATAATTAAAACCCAAAGAATTTGTTTTGGGGTCAGAATGATATTGTCTCACCCTAGGTTTAAGTTGATTCATTTCCCATCCCTCCCCACCCTGCTTTTCAATGAGGAGTTTTTTCAACTTCACCCTAGAAATGGAGAAACAGGTCGTGGGTCATCAAATAAATTTGAAAGACCAATACTGTGTAAGGTATTCTTGATAAATTGCAGCCATTTTATTCTGCTGCACCCATCTATTTTCAAACACTCTGATAGAATATCTTGCATAAACTTTAGAGTGTCCCTCCTCCATATCGAATGCCAAAAAAGAGTGGGAGCGGCAAAAATCTGGTCAGAAATGAAGGGGACATCTAATTTGGTGTGGCAGTTAATGGCAGGACAGGAGTGGGGAACACCTAATATACGCATAGGTTGCGACTGCGATGGTTTTCGCTTCATATATCTTTTTTATAGTTTCTATGGGCTTGGTCCCTAATTTCTTGATGAAGCTAAAGATGCCCCCTATTCTTCTTTCCATCATAAGGGCTCGGTTTTCTAACATATTGCGCCATACATTTTTGGAGTTGAACAGTACTCCCAGATAAGTGAAGGATTCGACTACTTCCAATTTCTTCCCTTCAGCATACCACCTCATTAGCATTTTCGGTCTGGGTCTAGCCACAAGAACGAAAGACTTCGTTTCATTGACTTTCAGATCTAGATTTCCCATGAAACTAACATAGGTATCTATTAGCCTCTGCAGTGCCTTCCCCGTTCGCGCCAGCAGGACCGCATCATCTGAGTACAGAAGTATAGTTTGTATGACGCAACTTATCACCCGTGAGTGTACCTAGGCGCTGGAGCAGGAACATAGGTCAGGCGGAGCTCCTAGTTGAACAGCCAGGTCTTCAGTTTCTTGCAGAAGTTGAGTAGCGAGGGGGCAGTCCAGATGTGTTGAGAGAGTTAATTCCAGGTCTTGGCAGTGAGGTAGGAGAAGGAGCACCCTCCTGACTTGCTTCTGCGGATGCGGATGCGGGGGCACGCCCGAGGGCCAGTGAGGTGGAGTATAGTTGTCTGGTTGTATGGTCGACTTTAAGTCGGTCGTTGAGGTACGCAGATCCATTAGTATGGGGGGCTTTGTAGGCATGGAGGACCAGCGTTAATTGGTATTGTTTCTGGATGGGTAGCCAGTGTAGTTCAGTGAGATAGGGAGTGATGTGGGTGCTTCTGTGGATGTCTAGTATGAGCCTTCAGCAGGGTTTTGGATGGCCAGGAGTCTTTGAGTGAGCTGGTTGAGATGCCAACATAGAGCGTGTTTCTGTAGTCTAGTCCTCTGGTTATGAGAGCTTGGGTGACAGTGCATCTTGTGTACATGGGAAGCCATTTTAAACTTTCTGCATTCTGAGAATGAGGAAGCAGGATGAGGTCACTGTGTTCACTTGTTTATACACTGTGAGTTTGTCATCTGGGATGATACTGAGGGTTCTGGTGTGGTCTGTGGGTGTGGGCTCCAGTTTGGCTGGCCACCAGGAAGTGTCCCATGGGGAGCTCTTGTTTTTAAAGATCAGGATCTCCGTTTTAGCCGTGTTGAGCTTTAGGCAGTTCTCCCTCATCCAGTTGGCCACATTGGTCATGCAGGAGGTGAAGTTAGTCCAGGTGGTGTTGTTCTCATCGGTGAGGGAGCAGATGAGCTGTGTGTTGTCGGCGTAGGAGATAATGTTGATGTCATGGGCTCTTATGATGTGGCCGAGGGGTGCCATGTATGCGTTGAAAAGGGTTGGGCTGAGAGAGGATTCTTGGGGGACTCCACAAATGAGCTTTTTAGGTTCAGAGGTGTATGTGACAAGTCTGACTAATTGTGTTCTGTCCGAGAGGAAGGAGGCAATCCATCAAAGGGCTGGTCCTTGAATTACTGAGTCATGAAGTCTAGATGAGAGGATGCTATGCGATACGGTGTCAAAAGCAACTGCAAGGTCAAGGAGGATTAGGTCAGCATTTTCCCTCTGTCCATGATGGTCCGGATGTCGTCTGTCGCTGACAAGAGGGCCGTTTCCATGTTGTGGCTGCTGCGGAACCCTTACTGAGTGATGCCCAGGAGGTAGTACTGTTCTAGGTGGGAGGAGAGTTGCCTGTTGATCCCTTTCTCCATGACTTTGGAAGGGAATAGTAGGAGCGAGATGGGCCTGTTGTTGCTGAGTTCTTCCGGGTCTGCCGAGGGTTTCTTCAGGAAAGCTGTGACCTCTCGGTGTTTGCAGTTATCTGCAAATGTTCCGCTAAGGATGGAGGTGTTGATGATTGTGGTGAGGTTTGCGCTGATAAGTGCTCTTCCCAAGTTGTATATGTGGTGAGGGCAGGGGTCATTGGGGTCCCCTGAATGGATGTCCTTCATAAATTCGGTGATGTTTTCTGTGGTGAGGGGGCACCAGTTTGTTAGTTGATGGGCGTTCTTGGTGGTGGTAAACAGTTGCCCGATGAGGTCTTCTGCATTGATTTGGGGTGCGAAGTTATTGTAGATCTTGAGTATTTTGTTATGGAAGAAGTCAGATAGGTTCTTGCAGAGGTCCTGTGAAGGGGTAATGGTGTTGGTGGCTGCCGTTGGGTTTGAGAATTCTCTGACAATGTTGAAAATCGCTTTGATGGAGTTGGAGCAGGATTCCAGTCTCAGTATGAGGGCGGCTTTCCTGGCTTCTTTGATATGGGTGTGATACCTTCTGAGCGCGGATTTGTAGCTGTCTCTTGAGGTGCTGTCTCAGCTGGTTCTGCGTCTTCTCTCTAGCTGCTTACAGTAATGTTTAAAGTTTCTTAGATCATCCATGTGCCAGCAGGCTTGCACATTTGTTCTTGCTTGCCTTTCTTCAGGGCAGCCAGTGTGTTCGCGCAGTCTGAGATCCAGTTGTTGAATGTGGTTAAATCATTCTTTAGGTCACCAGTGATGACAAGTTGTTTGGATCTGAGGGTGTGGGTCCAGTTCACCTCTACTATTTTGTTTCAGTTGCTGGCTGGCTTCGGCTTGGAGTGGGGTACATTGATGTGGAATTGTACAATGGAGTGGTTTGTCCATGTGAGCGGGTTACGGTGGCTGAAGGTGATCTTGTTGCTGGGTAAGAAGATGGGGTAGAGAGGGTGTGCTGCATTGTGAGTCGGTCCTCGGAAGAGCTGTGTCAGTCCAATGTTGTCGAGGCTTTCAAGAAGGGTGGTGGAGTTGGAGTCCGTTGGGTCGTTGAGATGAAGGCTGAGGTCGCTGAGCAGTAAGAAGTCATTGGATCTGATGGCTATGGGAGTCATGAAGTTAGTGAGGAGGTTGCTGAAGGTTGTGCGTGGTCATGGTGGTTGGCAAGCGAGGGTGCCTGTGATGGTTGTGGCACGGCTAACTTGTAGTCAGAAATCTATGTGTCCCATGATGTGTTCCATGAATGTGGTGGGCCATCTGTGGAGGTCGTGTAGTTGATGGTATCTCTGTGGATGATTGCAAGACCTGCTCTGGGTTTGTGGTGCCTGTCTCAGCTGGCGATATTGTAGCCAGGAGAGATGGCCTCAACGATGGCAGGGTTGGATGATGGTTTGAGTCAGGTTTCAGTGAGAAAAAGGATGTCCGGGGAGTGTGTGTTGATGAGCTCCCAGACCTCAGTAGCGTGCTTGCAGAACGATCTGGTGTTGAGCAGCATGCATGCGATATGGGTGAGGCGTGCATGGTGGGTGGTGTGGGAGTGGTGCTGCATGAGAAGCAGCATTGAGCACAAAAGAAGGGTCCTGTATTGGAGTGAGGTGTGGAGCAGGGGCAGCATTCATGGCAGCGTGCAGTTTTGAGAGCTTGCAATCAGAGGAAGTGTAGAGGCGGGAGTTGGAAAGACCAGGATCTGTGGTGCTGTGTGCGGTCCAGGCATAGATGGATGCAGACAGACTTGCCTTTAGTGCAGCTTCCGCACACCTGCTGCGCCGTAGCACAGCAGCTGCCATTATGTAGTTCCTAGGAGGGGCAGGACCACGGGGGTGGAGCTAGAGAGGGGCGCAATCTGAAGGCAGGAGAAGGCCCGAGAGAGATGTAGGAAAAACAGATAAGGAGACGGTGAGGAAGGAGATGGTAAAGCAAAAGAGCGGGAGGCGGGATTGAGGGGAGGAATGGGGGAGAAAAAGGAGAAAATAGTCACAGGCACAATAACGAGGAAGAGCACAAATCGGGCAAAAAAAATTAGACAGAGCACAAAATGGGCACAAAACGATGAGACAGTGCCCCAAACGAACACTAAAGATGAGACTGAGCAAAAACCAGGCAAAAACAATGGGGCAAAACACAAAATTGGCATAATAGCGGGGAGAAGCGAGAGTGAAAAGGAGCACAGGTGAGAGCAGAAAGAAGCATGAATGAGAGTGTGAGAATAGTCAAAGAGTGAGTGAGAGCAAGAGAACAGCAGAGGACATCAAGAGAACAGCAGAGAAGAGTCATTAAGGCCAAAAGTGAGTTAGAGCATGAGAACAGCAGTGAGAGATGGAGAGAGGAAGAGCCAACAAGGTGGGACCTCGAGGCAGATGGCCGGGCCCGAAAGGGCCTTAGACTGGTAAGAGAACGAGTCCAGGCAAGTGGGAGCTGGGGCCAAGGCACCTGCTCACTGGAGTCACAAAGCTGCCACCATAAAGTAGATCTTATGATGGGGAGGAGCTCAGGGCGAGGCTAGAGAGGGGCGGGAATCCGATGGCAGGTGAAGGCACGAGGAAGAACCAGGAGAAACAGGTAGGCAGAGGGGAGAAGGGAGGTGGGAAAACATGGGAGAAGAGGAGAAAGTGGTCACGGGTACAGAAATGAAGCAGAGCACATAAGACGAGACAGAGCACAAAATGAGTACAACAGATGAGACAGCACAACACAAGCACAAAAGTTGTGGCAAAGCACAAAACGGACACAATAACGGGGAGTAACAAGAGCGAAAGGGAGCACAGGCGAGAGTGGAAAGAAGAGAGAATGAGAGTGAGAGAAGAGTTAAAGAGTGACTGAGAGCAAGAGGACTGCAGAGAACAGCAAGAGGATAGCAGAGAAGAACAAATAAGGCCAAGAGTGAGTGTGAGCAAGAGGACATCTATGGGAGGGGGAGATAGGAGGAGCCCAACGAGGCAGGACCTCGAGGCAGACAGCTGGGTCTGAAAGGGCCATAAACTGGTCAGATGACCTGTCCAGGTTAGTGGGAGCTGAGGCCTACCATCCTCATCACATAGGAGTTACCCTTATAGGCAGAGCAACTGCTCCACTCAAGTAAAGGTTCAGCACAATTCTGCCTCAGATTAATATATGTGAGGGTAAATTCTACACTAATATCCTCTACTTCAAAACAAGAATCAGCCAATTCATTTGGTCTGGCTGTTGCTTAAAAAACGTTTTTCTTCATTCACTGGAAATTTTATTTGTGTGGTTGTGCCGATTGGGGAGTGGGTGAAAGTGAGCATTTTGCAAAAAGGTGGATGAATGAGTGGGTCAGTTAATGTATGAATGAGTGAATAAATGCATGGAAAAGTGAGTGAATGGATGGGTAAGTGAATGCATGGGTGGATGAATGGGTGAGTAAATGCATGACGATTGCTAGATGGGCTCCCTGATATAATATCGACCCCCAAAATATCCCCATACACAAATATCAAGTTGTAAATAATGATGTCAAAAATATCGACATTCTATATTTATAATGGTTAGTATAAAAATATCGAGAGAAAAAATATCGATGTACAAAATATCGATTTAAATATATATATATAAAATAATGTTAAATATATTAAATAATAAAATTAACTTTAAAAAATTATTTACATTTAATATACATTTTAACAATTATAAGAAATAAATTTAATTTAAAAAATGTAAACATACATATATAAAATGTAATATATATATACATATATATATATATATATATATATACTTACTTTAAAACAACCAATAAACTATTAATTTTAATTTATTTTATAATTTTATAAATATATAAACATTTACAAATAAATATATATATATATATATATATATATATATATATACATTCACCTATAACATAAAATCTAATAAAAAAACATTATATTATAAATTAAAACATTAAACTATTTATTGGTATTTAAACTTAAATGTTGCACTCCATTGAGTGCAACAGTAGGGAAACTGTTAGGTAGCGGACTAGTAAAAATGACTAATCCCACTCCAGTGAGTGCAACAGTAGGGAAAGTGTTGGATAGCGGAAGGGTAAAAATTACTATTCCCACTCCAGTTAGTGCAACAGTAGGGAAAATGTTAGGTAGCGGACTAGTAAAAATGACTAATCCCACTCCAGTGAGTGCAACAGTAGGGAAAGTGTTGGATAGCAGAGGGGTAAAAATAACTATTCCCACTCCAGTGAGCGCAACAGTAGGGAAAGTGTTGGATAGCGAATGGGTAAAAAATACTATTCCCACTCCAGTGAGTGCAACAGTAGGGAAGGTGTTGGATAGCGGAGGGGTAAAAATTACTATTCCCACTCCAGTGAGTGCAACAGTAGGGAAAGTGTTGGATAGCGGAGGGGTAAAAATTACTATTCCCACTCCAGTTAGTGCAACAGTAGGGAAAATGTTGGATAGCGGAGTAGTAAAAATGACTATTCCCACTCCAGTGAGTGCAACAGTAGGGAAAATGTTGGATAGCGGAGGGTTAAAAATTACTATTCCCACTCCAATGAGTGCAACAGTAGGGAAAGTGTTGGATAGCGGAGGGGTAAAATGTACTATTCCCATTCCAGTGAGTGCAACAGTAGGGAATGTGTTGGATAGCTTAGGGGTAAAAATTACCATTCCCACTCCAATGAGTGCAACAGTAGGAAAAGTGTTGGATAGCGGAGGAGTAAAAATTACTATTCACACTCCAGTGAGTGCAATAGTAAGGAAAGTGTTGGATAGCAAAGAGGTAAAAAATAGTATTACCACTCCAGTTAGTGCATCAATAGGGAAAGTGTTGGATAGCAGAGAGTAAAAATTATTATTCCCACTGGAGTCAGTTCAAAATTAAAAACAAACAAAATATCAACAACACAAAAGATTTTTAAAAACAAAAAAAGAAAACATATATAAAAATATTAAAAAATACAAAAGATAGAAACATATTATAATGTTAAAAAGATCTAACAAATACCTAGAAAGATTATATTAAAAAAATTATAAATAATTTACAAACAAATAACTATTTTTAAATAGAAATTATTTATAAACAAAAACATTAATTATTACATCAATGTAATCTTTTTTATTTCCTACCCTATAACACCACACAATTTACAACACACATCTAAATTTTTAAAAAAAGTACCTCCATAATTAACATAATTAATAATCAGTTAAAGATATATTATTAATTAAAAAACAAATTAAAACAGATACAAATGTATTTACTCCCCAAACGTTACCCCTATAACACCAAAACCCACACACAAAATAAAAATAAACAATTACCCTAATTACTTATCAATTGATTAATTAATATTAATGATCAACTAATTATTAATTCATTAAACATAAATTACTTTCCACCCTCTACCCCAATAAACACCACAACCCACACCTAAAAATCATTACACAATTTCCATAACTAATTTTAAATTAATAAAGTAATATCAATTAACAACTTATTAATTAATTTAAAATAATTTACTTCCCACCCTTTACCACTATAAACCCCACAACGGACATCTAAAATAATTAAACAATTGCCATATTTGAATTTTAATTAATTAGCATTAATTAACAAATAATTATTAATTAATTAAAAATAAATTACTTCCCCCCATATTCCCCTATAAACACAAAACCCGCTCCTAAAACAAATTACACAATTAACATAATTACCAATTAATTAATGATAAATAATAACCAATTAAATAATTAATAATAAATTAATTCTCACAATTAGCACTATAAAATATAAATTAAATAAATATTAATAAATGAAAAATATTAATACATGTATTTCAATTAATTTACTTCCCACCCTATTCCCCTATAAACCCACAACCCGCTCTTAAAAAAATTACACAATCAACATAATTACCAAATAATTAATTAATAATAATAATTAACAACCAATTAATAAATAATTAATAATAAATTAATTCCCACAATTAACACTATAAACTATAAATTAAATAAACAAAAAATATTAATAATTTTATTATAATCAAATTACTTCTCACACTAATACCCTATAAACCCACAACCCGCTCCTAAAACAAATGACACAATTAACATAATTACCAATTCATTAATTAATAAAAATTAACAACAAATGAATAATTAATTAATAATAAATTAATTCCCACAATTAACACCATAAAATCTAAATTAAATAAATACTAATAAATAAAAATAATAATTAATTTATTATAATTATATTACTTCCCACCCTATTCCCCTATAAACCCACACCCGCTACAGAACTAAAAAACGCAAAATTTAATTAACATAAAATTAATAACTACTAAAAATGTAACACGTCTTAAAAAACAAAAGCAATGCTTATACAAAAAAATAGATCACATACTTTTAAAATACACACTAAAATACATAACACTAATTAAAAATCGATATTTTAAACAACTATATTTTTGCAAACGATATTAATGACTTCGATATTTTCAAAAACGATATTTCTTACCTTAAAGTCGATATTCTTGACCACGATATTCTTGCTGTCGATATTTCTGTATCACGATATTTCCAACACAATATTTGTGTATGTCGACATTTAAAACTCAATATTCTGTCTGTGCACCTGCTGGATGGATGCATGGGGGCTGTGCCCTGATGGTTAAAAGAGTAACAAATGAGTCCATGGGTGGGTGAATGGGTAAGATTATGAGGGAGTGCTTGGATGGATGATGCCTTACAAAGAGCAAGAAAGTTGAAGCTGCGGTGGCTGAGTTAAGCAAATAGTTACATAGCAAAGACAATACAGATGTCTTCTGAGCTCCATGTGACAAAGGAATATTGTAGGATCGTGTGCACAAGCGATGCTTTCATTTTGAAGGAGTTTGCCAAACATGCTTCTACTCCGGTGCATTTAGCTGTCCTCAAACCACCAGGACAGCTAAGGGCACCACCTACCTTAAACATCTTGGGCCTGATTCACAAGGACCTCCACACTCGTGGCGGAGGCCCTGCAGTCGTAGGGGAGTCTCCGCACTCAGGACGGTATCTTCGCAATCATTTTGGATGTTCCGTCCTGAGTGCGAAGCTCCCCCACGACTGCGCAGCTTGCTCCACGAGTGCGAAGGCCCTTTGTGAATCAGGCTCGGTGAATTTAGACACCACAATTACCAAAAATATTCACTTCTGTGCAACTCCTTTTTAGATTCATCTCTCCCAAAATTTACAGCGATTGCTTGAAGTTTCCCATATCACAGAGCCAGGTTCAAACTCCAAACCCTGAAGAACATCCTTCATGGGTGAGCTTGACATGCGGGGTTTCATAGACACCTCTCATAGACACCTCTCACTTTGAAACAGAGGAAGTCAAATTAACCAACACAGTACAAATTCCTCCTACTTTTTACAGCAGTGCTTCCTGATCTGCCCTGTGCAAGGAGAATTACGCTGGGAGGAAATAGCCCGTTGCTACTCGCTAGGCTGAGAACTCACTAGTAAAGTGGTAGCGAAACTGCATTACAGCAGAGAGCAAGCAACTTGTGTCATGGAAAATGCATGAGAATTTCACAAAATCTGAAAACTGTTGTGTCTCATCATAAATGTACATGGTGTAATCTGTTGACACCGCTTGGATTGTTGTTTGCTTAGATTGAAAACCATATTTTGATTTTTGTATTGGCCATTTAACTTATGTATTGAGTGCTCAAACGTATGAGGATAAGTGGTTAATACACCATGCAAACGCAGATAGACATAGAAAGGCCACACGCATGTATAGGAATACTGTTCACTCGGGAAATTTTTGTATACAGATCTGTGACCATAAACAGAAACAGACAAAGAGCTAAAGGGTGTCACAGTCAATAAGAGATAAAGGGGCATATCTACAACAGAATGACGGAGCGTGGTGTTAAGCAAAACTTGCTAACGCTACGCTCTGCCATTCTGAAAACACAGGGATGCGCCGTATTTACAAAGATACAGCGCACCCCTGTGTTTCCCCTAGCTCTGGCGCTAAATTTAGCTGCCTTGCGCCAAGGCAGGCACCCTTGTGCCATAGGTGCCTGCATTGTGGGGGAAAGATTGTTTATGTGCAGGAAGGCGTCCCTTCCTACACATAAACAATAACAAATGGTGATTTGTAACTCCTATGTGTGCTGCATTGTGCAGCACACATAGAAGTTGCAAATCGTCATTTCTTTGATGATTGTTTATGTGCAGGAAGGGACACCTTCCTATACATAAACGATCATTCATGGTGTTTTGCTGTTTCTATGTGTGCTGCACAATGCAGCACACATAGAGACAGCAAAAACGAGGAGAAATAAAGCATTTTGCCATATTAAGACCAGGTTTTCCCTGGTCTTAATTTTGGCTCTGCCTCCTATTTACGCCACCCTCGTAAATAGGGGGCAGCATCAAAATCAATGGGCGTTGCGGCGGAAGGCCCACCACAACACCCATTGTACACCCCTTTCACACTAAGTATAGCGTGAAAGGGTGCCTTATGTACAAGGCAGCGTTAAGCCACATTAAGTGGCTTAACGCCGCCTTGTAAATAAGGCAAATCCCCGATCGCCACAGGAACATCGTTAAAAGTTCCTGTGGCGATAGGGTCTTGTAAATATGCCCCTAAGAGCCTTAGTTAGAGTGTGGCAAAAGCAGGATACCCACCCAAAACTGAGGGTCTGATTCACAAAGGCCTCAGCAGTCGTGGGGGAGTCTCCGCACTTGGGAGGAATCGCCGCAATGAGCAGAGACTCCCCCACGACAGCGGGGCCTCCACCACAAGTGCGGAGGCCATTTGTGAATCAGGCCCCGAATGTCCTGTCAGCCCTAATTAAAAGGTATAGGGCCTCTATGCAAGCCAAATAAGACAGGCATGACATCTGCCACTTTTTGGAGGCTATCCCACGCTTGTCAAAATACAACTAGGGCTTTAAGTCACACAGATGGGCTGAGACAGGTGGATGACTATGGGCCAACAACAGGTTGTAGGAAATGGCACTAGAATTAGACGGCAATGCTGACACTGAGAGCAACAGCCAAAGAAACTGAAAGAGACAACAGAAGAGACAGTCTTGACAAACAAACAAGAAAAAATCAGGCTCAAAGACACTGAAATGATAGTCACAGGGCACAAAGCTACAGAACTTATAACCAACCAAAAGCCTGACGAGGGCTGATGAAAAGCCCCTCTCTCTAATTTAAAATACCTAGAACAGGTCTACAACAATACAAAAATTCTATAAACAATCCTAAAAGAAAAAAATCCTTAGCTGGCCGGTTTTAGGGTACAGAAGTAAAAATTTAACAGTCTTTTTAATTATGTACTGAATTAACCTTGAAGATAAAAATCAATTATTTTACCTTCATGTTATCAGCACTTTCTGGTCTTAAATAATAATGCCAAAGGATAATCCTTTTTACCATAGGTAAATATGTGCTATGGGCACCAACTAAGTAACAGGAGATACAATTACTTTTAAATGGTGTGTATTATACCTTCAGTTAATTAGCCATCTACGCATAAGTACAAAGAGGCAGTTTCTCAGAAGTTGGTTGAACTCCCATAATCCAAAACCAGTGTGTTGAGAAAACAATCTTCTTTTGTGTAACAATTTTGGTTAAATCAGTTTAACACGTCAGAATGATTCCTTTGCATACTGCCACAGGAGGAATCTCTGATCATCTGATGACTCCATCTTCCAGCTATCCCTTATGGCTAAGAACTCAGAGAAGCGTAAACCAGACATTGCTGTCACACCCCAGCATCCAATGGGGCAAAATGACATTTTTGGGGTTTAGAAGGCACATAGCTATCTAATACTAAATATGGCCCTTTTACATTTACAGCATGTTTTCAAACAGCTAAGTAATCATATGTCTTTATATGTTATTTTATTCAACTTTTTTAACAATATTTACTCAGTCTGTCCTTCTTAACCATACTCTGTAAATCTTATAATTGTAAAAATAAATCATATACTGAAAATATCTTAGCCACTATGGGACAAATGGAGTCCCTGACAGGTGGCCTTCCACCTTGACTCTGGCCTCCCATGTTCAAAAGAGCTACACTGCCAGGAGGGAGCACTTTCAGTAAAAATGAAAACCAGCTGACCACCATATCATGGCAGCTGGCCAGCAGATTTTTTGTCTTGCAGAAAAAAGCAGGTTTTTTTCCCGAGCAATGCTCAGGCAGCCTTATTCAAAGAATTATTACTCTACATCGGAAGTCCATCATCTCTAACAGCTTCCTGAATTATAGGTAGTCCCAAAGAGGAGCTGATGGCATTCCAAAGGTTGGGGCACTGCTGTCCTGGTGATCAGTCTCCATTTTTTGATTGTCTTGCATGGTTGCTGGTGGATGAGGTGAGCAGACACTGATCGATTACTGTGTGTAGTGAGTAGTCGATTTCTCTAGGTATTCTGGGTCTTTAACACTGTACAGCTTATGGATGGCGCAGAGGTCCTTGAATCTGATCCTAGTATCTAATGAATGCCAGTGCAGAGCCCTCCCGTTGGCTTGATGTGATTGTGTTTGCAAAGATTTAGGTACAGTCTCATTGCCTGGTTCTGTGGCATTTGTAGATTGGCAATTAGTAGGTTTTTTGGGTAGTCCCCTGTATATTATATTGCAGTAGCCAGGTGTGCAATGATGTGGGCTCTATTCAACTTTACCAGGTGGTGACTTGTGAGTTTGGAGGAAGGATTTTCCAGGAAATGAAGATCTTGAGGTTGATACCTTTGACTACTATGTTGACCAGGGGGCAAATATGATTCCAGAGTGAAAAGTATTATCACGTTCCTGGCATTTTCGTTGGTTGACGCGGGAATTCCTAGACAACGGGGACAATTTAAAGATAGAGGGTTTAGCTCTGTACATCAAATTACAAATATCATGTTTTGTCACTGTTTGTGCATTAAGTGGTTTTCTTTTTGCTTGTGGAATATTTTGGCAAAGCATGAAGTGATGTTTGTTTGACTTCCACAATGTTTTTCTTACCTAAAGTTAATTTACCTCTCACTTACATACATTTGATGTGGTATTGGTTGAGTAGGTCGGTCAAGGTACGAACATAAATGTTGAACAGCAGACGAGAGAATGATCCACTAGAGAAAGCTACAGGATACCAGACACGGGGACACTACAACTACCCTAATGCTGATTTCTTTTTTACTGCAATTAGAAATAAAAGAACTAAACCAGTGGTTCTTAACCTACGCTTAATGACTACTAGATCCCGGGGACCCCCATTGAATCATTATTGGAAACCCCACTGAGTCATTACTAGAAGCTGGTAACTCCGACCCGAGCATTTTTGATGATTTGAACTGCAAAACAACAATACACAAAAATACAGAAACAGGCATTCATAAAACAAATACACATGAGATATTTTATTTAATTCAGAAACAAATATAATTTAATGGGAAGGTTGGAGTTTTCTAAATTCAATTGAGGCCACTCATCATCCATGCTATAGCTTGTTTGATGCACTTACACTACTTTCTCAAATCAATCTTAGGATACTAACTTAATTTTAGCCTCCAAATTTACATTTAGTTATATACACTTTTTAATCTAAAAAACATTATTTAATTTTCTAAGCTGCCATGGACCCCCGAGTAGGCTTCGCGGACCCCAGGGATCCCCAGACCAAAGATTAAGAACCACTGATCTAAACCAAGACAGAGCACGTCCACTTTTCCAACTTTCCAACAGTATTATGTGAGTGATCATGTTACAGACCATAGAGACGTTGCCGTATATAGGGGCTGTTGTGAAAATCCAGTTCCATCTTGCTATTTCTGTAAACCTTAATATTTTCTTGACTTTTCTAACATATAAACTGATGCGTTTGTGTACTTGATGTGACTTGGTGCTCAATAACCTTTTCCTTCTTTACCAACTGCTTTGTTCAATGCCTTACCGATCAGCCTATCTCAATAACCCACTCTTGGGATTATTTGATTATTTTAATCACTTTTGCTTCGTACACATCATCTGGAATAATTCTTACTTAACTCAAGAACCATAAATACAGAAATTTCTCATTTAAAACTGGAGTATGGAAATTGTGGGAATTAAATAGGTTACAGCAAAGGGTTGGTTTTGTAAATAAATGTGTACTCCATTTTCCCAACTTGTGGTCATCTCTGGCATGCAAATAAACAATTGTTTCTGCTCTTACTTTATATGTAAAAGTAATGTGAATATGAATCAGGGTAAATTCATGTATGTTTTGAATCTATTGGGTCTCTGTAACTTTCCCCATAAAACATATAGCATTTATGAACTGATAGGTAAGCAAACTTGTGTGTAAACCATAATTCGTGAAAATATGAGTGCCTACAAACATGCGTCTCAAAAACTTTGCATGTTTGACACCCTGTATGCAGGATCTACTCCGTCACAGTAATTACTTCCCTAATCTTTCCTCCATAGTTATGATTCTTTGGGTGGCTTTCTGTCAGGATCCAGAGGAAGCAGGTGAATTTGAGGACTCTGTGCGGCACTTCTAGTGAAACTGCAGACTTGATGAAGGTATTGAGAAAGAGAAATGAGTGGGGTATGCACAGCAGAGCTAGACACATGGGGTTATTTACTTACATTTAGGGGTCGATTCCGATTCGGGCCGGAAAAAGCACCGACCGACTCGGAGCCGGAAATAATACCGACCGACACGTACCTGTGGCGCCCGACACGCCAAGTACGATGCAAAGCGTGCAAAATCCGACCGACACGTACCGAACCCAAGCCGAACGACCGAGCCGCACGGAAAACAGCAATCCGGCCGGAAAAACACGCGAATCCAACCGACCGACATGCACCCGGAACAAATCCGACCGAAACGTACACGCGAACTCCAAACCGCAAAGTACGATGCAAGGCGCGAAAACCACGATCGAGTCGGACGGAGGACAAGCCGTACGACCGACACGCATACAAAACCGAGCCGAAGCAACACAAAACACCGCGACCGACGCGTACGCAGCATAGAAAACTGCACAAACACAGCTTGAACGAAACGGAGAACACCGTACGAGACAAATGCAGGGTCCGACTCGGTCACAAGAACGTTTCCAACATGCACAGACAGTACAAAGGAAAAATCACACAAAAAAAGGCCAAACAAGCAATTACAAAGCCAATAAATACTGGGGGGGTGGGGACAGAGAACAAAGACACACCCACAACTCCACCCATATAAAGGACACAAATCACAACCATGATCCTTTGCAAATGCCATTCCACTGCCAGCACCCAAGAGACAGCAACCACACACCCACAGCTCATCCCTCACAAAAGCCACACACCATCAGCACACCAACAAATACCTACCTCACATACAACCAGCAAAACACACACTCACACACCCTCACCTGCACACCAACACACACATCACTCACCATCACCACCCATCACCATGCCCCCCAAGAAGAATCACAAGTTCCTAGATTGTGAATTGGAAGTCATGGTAGACGAGATCCTCAGGGTAGAGCCACAGCTGTTTGGCACACTGGTCCAACAGACCCCCATTTCCCAGAAAACCAAGATGTGGGAGAGGATCATCAACAGGGTGAACGCACAATCACCATGTCTGCGCACAAAGAGCGACATCCAGAACAGGTGGTATGACGTGCACAGGAGGGTACGGGACCTGCTCAAGAAAGACTACATCATCAGCCAATACACCGGCAGTGGCCCTCCTGCCAAGCCAATATACCTCAGGCCCTGGGAGGAGAAGGTGCGGGCCATCCTTCCGCCAGTGAGCGTCTATGGACTAGAGAACATCCCAGAGCCTGGTGAGTACACAACAAATGTACACAATATTCTGCCACAAAACACACACACATCACTGTCAAGGGGAGAGTCAAACCATGCACTCATAGCAATTACACAGCAACCAGAACAGAATCATCCCAAAATGTGTATGTCAGTCAGATAAACACAACACATGCCATCAAAAAAGTTACATCCAACTGTGCCATCACATGTACAAACACAACTACAACTACAGCTAGGCAGTGGCACAAATAGAACTAACAAACACATCCAGACATGTAGCCACCACAACAACACCAACACACAGTGAAGACCACTCAAAGGAAGGAATTCTGTGTATGCTGGCCAAGTCAGTGTAGCCAATAGCATCATGGGAGTCGCAGTCACACATATTGCCCCCCCACAACTGTCCCATCAACACCACCATGAACCATGCGCACATCACAGGGAGTGGAGAAGGACTCACAAGATGGCTGACACTGGCAACTGCTGTGGGGAGCACAAGGCCCTGCTGGGAACTGTGCACCAACAAACAGCAGGACACCACTGACGGACATCCTGAGAGACAACTTCCACTCCCTGCAATGCAAGCACGTTCCATGGTGGGATATCTGGCTGGCTGGATGGGAAGGAGGACTTGCAGCACTGACCATAGTGACAAGCACCTCCCCTCACACACACCCTCAACACAAACTCCACAGAACCCACCTGGTAGAATGCAATGCCTCACATCCTAACTCAAGATCCCACAAAGAACCACCACCCTGGGTTATGTTGTGTGAAGCACAGGGACACTCTTGGGACTTTTAGCCAAACAACTGCCAGGACAACACTCCCAGCCATCCTGTCAGCACAGCCAGCCCACCCCACAGGGAAGCAGAGTCAAAAGGAAGGAAGCATGGGCATGCTGGGAAGGGGGTGTAGGCAATAGCATGATGGGAGTCGTAGTCACAGCTCTACATCCCCCACCACATGGCCCAGCAAGCTCACACTCACGCATGCACATCCCACAGAGAGTGGAAAGGCCCATCAAAGATGTCTGACACTGTTGCTGTGTCGTGGGGAGCACAAGGGCATGCTGGGAACTGCACACCAACCAACAGCAGGACACCACTGTCAGCCATCTTGCCATTGCTCTCACACCCACACACTGAACTCCCCACAAAAGCAAGTAAGTATGGGAATGCTGGGAAGTGGGGTGGAGGCAATAGCATGATGGGAGTCATAGTCACAGACATAGCTCACCCCCACAACTGTCCCATCAACACCACCCTGAACCATGCTCACATCACAGGGAGTGGATAAGGACTGACAAGATGGCTGACACTGGCTACTGCTGTGGGGAGCACAAGGCCCTGCTGGGAACTGTGCACCAACAAACAGCAGGACACCACTGTCAGCCATCTTGCCATTGCTCTCACACCCACACACACTGAACTCCCCACAAAAGCAAGTAAGTATGGGAATGCTGGCAAGTGGGGTGGAGGCAATAGCATGAAGGGAGTGGCAGTCACAGATATTGGTCACCCTCACAACTGGCCCATCAACACCACCCTGAACCATGCTCACATCACAGGGAGTGGAGAAGGACTCACAAGATGGCTGACACTGGCTACTGCTGTGGGGAGCACAAGGCCCTGCTGGCAACTGTGCACCAACAAACAGCAGGACACCACTGACTGACATCCTGAGAGACAACTTCCACTCCCTGCAATGCAAGCACGTTCCATGGTGGGATATCTGGCTGGCTGGGTGGGAAGGAGGACTTGCAGCACTGACCATAGTCACAAGCACCTCCCCTCACACCCCCTCAACACAAACTCCACAGAACCCACCTGGTAGAATGCAATGCCTCCCATCCTAACTCAAGATCCCACAAAGAACCACCACCCTGGGTTATGTTGTGTGAAGCACAGGGACACTCTTGGGACTTTTAGCGAAACAACTGCCAGGACAACACTCCCAGCCATCCTGTCAGCACAGCCAGCCCACCCCACAGGGAAGCAGAGTCAAAAGGAAGGAAGCATGGGCATGCTGGGAAGGGGGTGGAGGCAATAGCATGATGGGAGTCGTAGTCACAGCTCTACATCCCCCACCACATGGCCCAGCAAGCTCACACTCACGCATGCACATCCCACAGAGAGTGGAAAGGCCCATCAAAGATGTCTGACACTGTTGCTGTGTCGTGGGAGCACAAGGGCATGCTGGGAACTGCACACCAACCAACAGCAGGACACCACTGTCAGCCATATTGCCATTGCCCTCACACCCACACACACTGAACTCCCCACAAAAGCAAGTAAGTATGGGAATGCTGGCAAGTGGGGTGGAGGCAATAGCATGATGGGAGTGGCAGTCACTGATATTGGTCACCCCCACAACTGTCCCATCAACACCACCCTGAACCATGCACACATCACAGGGAGTGGAGAAGGACTCACAAGATGGCTGACACTGGCTACTGCTGTGGGGAGCACAAGGCCCTGCTGGCAACTGTGCACCAACAAACAGCAGGACACCACTGACTGACATCCTGAGAGACAACTTCCACTCCCTGCAATGCAAGCACAGTCCATGGTGGGATAACTGACTGGCTGGGTGGGTGGGAAGGAGGGCCGACTGTCAACTAAACACAACCAATGCAGACCATGTTCACACCCCAACAAATACATAGAAATGCCCAAATAATGCAGGACAATGTGCCACACCAATATCAACCCCTGACTGTGACGACTTAGGACAATGCAATGTACAGGCCCGCACCCAGAGGCACAGTCACAACTGTCATGTGTGTCAACCATTGATGCCTGCAGAAACATAACATACATTGTGTGTGTCTCCCAAAAACAGGTGATGATGGGGACACAGCAGCAGACGCTGAGGAGTCCCAGTCCCAGGCTCAAGAGGATGCGGAGCTCACTGGTGTCGTACAGCCTCTGCCCTCCTCGGACGAAGAAGACCAACCTGGCACATCTGGTGCAAGTCTACATGCAGCACCAGCAGGACCACCAGCTGCAGCACCAGCAGGACCACCAGCTGCACCCCTGCACCCACCCCTCCAACGACTGTCAACACAAATACCATCCCTGCCGACATGGACAGAACAAGGAGCAACACCAGCACAGGGACCCTGGACCAACCTGGGGCCATGGACACCACCACCACCACCAACCTCCAAGGTGGACCAGGGTCATCTGTGCGTGCCCCTGCACGCACTGCACATGTCAGCAGGGGTGGTGGGAGGGGTGGGAGACAGAGGTCGCTGCTTGCAGAGGTTGCTGGTGTGCATGACGACCCACAACTGGTACGCATAGCTGATGCGTACCAGTCCAGCACCGGAGACCTCAGCCAGGTAGTGGGGCTCCTCAGAGACATGAAACAGCAGCAGGCTGCCCATCATGCCCGCTTGGACTCTCACATGTCCCACGTGGAGTCACACATGTCCCGCGTGGAGTCACACATGTCCCGCGTGGAGTCCAAGTGGGATGCACTGCATGAGATGACGGCGGTTCACAGGGACATTTTACAATGCCTCCGCCAGATGAACAGCAACGAGTCCACACCTCCCTGTGTGCCAACAACATCTGGTGCTGCCCAAACTGCAACTGCCACAGGGAGGGAGGATGACTCTGGCGGAGAGTCCCCTGCACCGCAGCAGCCTGTACTTGAGGGGCCCCCCCAAGAAGAGGGGTCGTCCGAAGAGGGGCAAGTGAGAGGCCGATGGCCAAGCGCAACTCCCAGGAAGCCTGAACCTGTTCTGGATGTTCACCTTTGTGCACAGACTGTTCACCCTGTTGACGGCAACACTACTCCCACACATTGCATGGGGAGTACAAGTTGGACCAATGTCTCAGACAACTGTGGCCCCGATACTGGGGATTCTGTCTACCAGGACTTTCAATTCACCTAGGAACTTCTGATTGCAAGATTTATGTACAGCACTACCCATCCTATGCACTATTCACACAAATGTATCACAATAAACACACTAATACACCATACTTGCCTCTGTTGTGATTCCAACGTGGGTGCTGTTATGGGGATGATGAACTGCAAAATTACACTGTGTATGCGAACTGCAACAGCAAGTACAACACAGGCATGTGAGTAAAGGCAACGTGACACATATGAGGGAGACACACCACCAGGGCTACACAACACATACACACCTAGGCCATCTGACTCATTGCCTACACTGATGTTGCCAGGGAAGACGGTGCAATGCACAGACACCACACCCATTCCCAGTTGTAGTCAAGTAGCCCACAGGTGCAGTAAGCAAATGGCAGTCAAATGTGTGACCACAGACAACGCACATCACAAAGTGAAGCACAGGTTTATTACACAGTTGCAACATGTCGTAACCACTACAGATGCAAGGTAATCCCACCTGGCAGCGGGCACACAGTCAACAACTGTAGACGGAAGGAAGTCCATGGGTGTGGCGCACATCACCTGTAGGGACACAACAGCTACCACCCTGGAAGTGCAATCACGTCGTCGGTGGACACAGTTGACCAAACGAATCTGAAAGTACCCTGTGAAGGACAGAAATGACACACAGTCAAAAGCAATGGAGTACAGGACAGAACAGCAAAACTCATGCACAATACATGTTACAAGATACCCACCCAGAACCAAGTTAGCATGTCAACACTGTTTGGGAGTACAGCCCACCTGTAAGCACACATCGCAACACACATCCAGTCAAGTAGCCCATGGACACACTCCAACAGCACCAGAGCACCACCTACACATATCATGCCAACTCACATCATTGACATGACACCTCAGGATACTCACATTCAGCTAAAGAAGTTGGTGATGAGCTGTGTGCGGACATCACCCTCATCATCATCATCATCATCGTCACTGGCATCGTGGTCCAGGCCAGGATCCTCCACAGGTGGCGGATGTTGGTCATTGTCATCCTGGATGAGAGGCAACTCCTTCCGCACTGCCAGGTTGTGGAGCATGCAGCAGACGATGATAATCTTGCACACTTTCGCAGGGGCATATGGGAGGGACCCTCCGGTCTTGTCCAGGCAGCGGAAGTGGCTCTTCAGGAGACTAAATGTCCGCTCAATCACTCTCCTGGTCCGACCATGTGCCTCATTGTAGCGCATCTGGGCTGGTGTCACAGGGTTCCTGAGGGGTGTCAGCAACCACGGCATGTTGGGGTATCCCGAGTCACCTACGGACAGACAAGTGCACATTAGCTGACTTGGAAAAGTGGGCGGAATACTACAGATCAGATCACACACAATGGCACAAAGTCAGTACACACCGACAAGCCAGGCACGCTGGTTCTGCATCTGTGCCATCATCCTGGGGATGCGACTACTCCTCATCACAAAGGCATCGTGTGCTGAACCAGGGAAACGGGCACACACGTGTGTGATGGTCATGTCTGCAAGACACACCACCAGTGCATTGACCGAGTGGTAGTGCTTGCGGTTCCTGTAGGCCTGCTCCTGGGCCTGTGGTGGTACCAAAGCCACATGTGTCCCATCAATGGAGCCAATGACATGCGGCATCCTCCCCAGGGCATAAAAGTCACTCTTCACGTCAGTGAGTCGTCGCAGTCTAGGGAAATAGATGTACCGGTTCAGGAATAGCAACATTGCCGCCAAAACATCGCGGAGCACACGGCTCAACATGGTCTGTGACATCCCACCAGCAGTCGCCACAGTATGTTGGAAGGTACCGGTGGCAAAGAAGTGTAGGGCTGCCATCACCTTCACCTTGGGGGTCAGCGCTGTAGGATACGGCCGGCCAGGCTGCAAATGTGGGGACAACTGCACTGCCAAATCCTCAATCAGCTGCCTGGTGAAGCGGTACCGTCGGATGCTGTCCCGTTCCACCATCGTTGCCAGGTCTGGGAATGGTCGATGGACAGCAGGAGCCCTGCAGGTCAGAGGAGAAGTAAGCAAGATTGTCAGTCACCCCACATATGCAGCATTGAACACACTCAATATCCCAACATACATCATTATGAGGCACAACTACATGAAGTGTGCAGTTCCGTAAGGACATGCAATGCACTCTGTACTCCCACTCCCGTGTATCAGCTGACACATTGTGCGCAGTGATTTGACCCCTCAGGTGTCTGCCTCTGTGTCAGTGTGCTGTGGATTAGTTGCCAGGACTGCTAGGGTGTTTCTTGGTAGGGTCTCAGCGTGCCCCTGGAGATGTGACCATGGGAGACGATACTTGTGTGTCACATAGGTGTTTGATCAGCTGCCCGTGCAGACTGGGGTATGCGAATGTGAAGTTCAGGCAGCTGTTCCCCAGTCACAGCAGATTGTGAGGGGCTCAGGTTCAGAGGGTAGTGTCACAGGTCTCCCATATGTCCAATAGGTATGACCTGGACAGATGAGGGTTAAGATGATGTGTTGTGGGGGGATGTACATGTGCACTTGTGCAGCTCCAGGACTTGCATTCCCCATGACCTACTATTGTGACACAGTGCAGAGTGTTGTTGTCTGGCTGCCAAGTCATACATCACTGAGACAGTGATGTATGACTTAGCAGTCATGCCTCCGCCATGGCATGTGTCTACTTATTGGTGATCCTGCAGGGGAGTGACATGTGCTACATGCACACCATTGTGGCGATGGCTATCAGGACATGGGTGCATCATGGTGTCTGTCGCTGGTATGCATCACATGCATTTCCTATTTGACTCTGGGCATCCCTTTCATCCGGAAACCTGTACTGACTCAGTGGCAAGAGCTGTGATGTGTGCATGTCCACATGCCACACCGTGTCCTCTGCACTGTCCAACTACTGTGTAGTTGGTGCATGTGTCCACACTGGGGTGTTGCAATCCAACAGACACCAGACAGATGGGTGCAAGGCCATGTGGGATGTGAGTGCCATGGTTGGCATCAGACTGACAATTGGCTGCTCCTGTTCAGTTAGGGCACTTTTAGCAATGTACAACTAATGATGCCAGGGCTTGCTCTGTAATGTGCTGTGCTCACAGTGGTGTGTGCATTTGGTGCAGGTGACTGATGTCTGTCTGTTTCCCCATTGTTTGCAGATACATCCACGGCCACGGAAGGGGACAGCTCCACGGACCAGGAGGAGCCGGAGAGCCAGACTGGGTCAGCAGCCGAGGAGTGGTCGGAGGGACCCAGTGGCACGGAGGGCGAGGGGAGCCACACCGAGGAGTCCTCAGCACCATCCACCTCAGCTGAGGACCAGAGCAACTCGGAGGATGACTCCCTTATGGAGGGGGTGTCAGCAGCCACCACACCCCAGCTAGTGTTGCTGTCCCCGCCACCACCAGCACCACCACCGCCCTCCCATCGGCTCCCATTCCCCAGGTCCGTGGAGGCTCCCATGTTCGGGAGCGTGTCTCCTTTGGGCCAGGCACCGCACCCCCTGCCCCTGTGTCCCCTGCTGCCCTGAGTGAGGAGTCTGTGTACCTCCTTCGCCAGCTCCATGTAGGGCAGACAGCCATGCTGAGTGTCCTCCATGCGCACACCGCTCTGTTGACTCAGCTGGTGTCGTTCATGGAGGGCATCTCATCGGGCATGTCTGACCTACAGAGGGGCAATAGGTCCATGGACTCCTCCCTGACGGCAGCAGTGTCCCTCCTCAGACAGTCCCTCACCCCTCCTGCCTCTGCTCCATCCACACTCCCCAGCACCTTACCCGTCCCAAGCACACACACACCGGCACAGGCACACACCAGCACACACACATCCAGCACACAGACACACACGCCACAAACAAAACGCACACGCACGCACAGTCAGGGGACTGAAAACAGACTCACAGGGGATGGGGCCCTGGTACACACACACGCATCCACGAGCACTGCGCAGTCCTCAGTTGCCTCTCCCTCCAAAACACCCTCCCTTGCCTCACCTGCAACCCCAAAGACCCAGCGCCTCTTCCTCAGTGACCTCGGACTCTTCCCCTCCGATCCAGCTGCTCCAGCATCCAGGGGGAAGAGGAAGCCCACCCACACGGAGCAGAGTGCCCCTCGCCCCCGGACACCCTCCCCCAGGCGCAGACAGACTGAGGCCCCCACCCGCAAGTCCCCCGGAGTCATAAGAGCAAGACCCCGCCGCCGCCCTGCAGCTCAGGCACCAGGTCTCCTTCCTCCATCCCTCAGGCCCCCACTCCACAGGTGCCCCCACCACACCCTGCCCCAGGTTCCCCCACCCACAGATATACCATCCCCAAGAGGATCCGGCCTTCTCCCCTGGCACTTGCTCTCCCGGCACCACACCCCCGCTGCGCTTGTCTGTGCCACTGATGTGGTGAGGGTGTCCTCCCCCTCTGTCCAGCCCACCTTGCCTGTTCCCCATTCTCCTCCCCTGGTGGTAGGCACTGCAGTGGAGTCCACTACCACCCTGTCTGACTTGGGCACTGCAGTGGCGGACCTGTCCACTCCATCTGCAGGGTCCACTGCAGTCGTGCCGGCACCCACAACATCTGAGTCATGCCCCCAGTTGTGCCGGCACACACCATGTCAGACACCTCCACTGCAGTTGTCAGTGGCTCTCCAGCACCCACCACCCCTTCCCTGCTTCCTCCTGGTGAGCCCTGATCCTGTCCCTGCGGTGCCTGGCCTGCCCCCCGGTTGCCCCTCCTAGTGGATTGTCCCTGGTTTTGTGCAGGCATGCGTAGGGTGACATCTGCCACTGTCACCCTGTTTGGACTTTTACAATGGACTGGCCATTGGCCTTTGTGTTTTTTCTGGACTTTGTTTTCATTCCACACATATGCTGAATAAAGCAACTTTCTGTTCTCTAGTGCTTATGCTTCTGATGTACATGTTGTTGATGATGCTAACCATGCCCTTGCTGCAGTGATGGTGATATTTGGTCTCATGATAATGAAGTGTTACTGTGCAGGAACCCATGTGGTCCAGGGGAATGTGTCCTATCCTGTGGTGTATCCATGTCATCCATAGCAGCATCTGAGGGTGTCATGTGTTCAGTATTTGGCAATGGGATTTCCTACTTAGATTAGCTATTTCACATCTGTGGCTTCCACCCTGCACATCTGTTGTGCCTGCCATTGTTCAATTCGTCTACTTCCCTGACCGTGTGGCCATCTCCACTGGACATGCAGGTTTGGGCATCAATGGGGAAGGACTCATCTGTGTTGTCAGTGCAACATTGCTATACAAGTGTGTTGGATCTGTGCTGATGATTCCGTTGGCACTTCCATGACCAGGCTGATGTGACGGGAGCCCTCATTTGGTGCTAATTGTTGATTGTGTGACCAAGTGCTCAGCTGACATGATGGGGCCCTACTGAGGCAACATATGGCACAGCTTTCCTCACACAGGAGTGGAGTCCCTTCATGGCAGTGTGTACTCCTGTGACATTGCCTGCGCCCAAGGTGTGTGTTGTATGTGCATGTCTGTGTGTTCACTTCCGTTTAGCTGTGCATGCTGTGATCCCTAGTGTTGTACCTGTTTGTGATGCTAGCTGAGTTGACCTATGTTCCCCCAAAGTCTTCTCCCTGGGTTCTCTGTGATGTGGGTGCATGGCACATTACTGGTCATCAGGGTGTCACCCATAGGTGTGTTTGCTGTCAGGGCTGAGTTTGTGTGCAGACGCAGATGGGTCAGTCAGGTTTCCCCTTGGCACTTGTTGTTTGCCCCTGTCATGTGATTTCCAGTTTGTGTTATCTTTCAGTGATTGTGACACGTTGTGTGTGTGACTGCTGGCACTCCTCAGGGTCCGGGCTGCAATGTTGGTTGTTGTCTATGTGTGTTCTTTGTGGGTGACCTTTGCTTCTTCATTGGTGTGTGACTGTGGCTGGGATCCCATTGGTTGGTGTGGTATTGCCGTCATGTCCATGCACAGCGTAGTGTGCAGTGTGTCAGACATTCAGGAGTCTTGTTGAGTGGCCATGTGTCATGTGTTTCTGCACCTTGGTTCCCACCCACCACCCTGGAATAGTCATGGGTGCATGTGCAATGTCACCAGTGCATGTGTACTTCACTGCTGCACATTGTTGGAGGTCGAGGGGTGTGGTGTTGAGTGTGTGCAGATGAGAGTTGTTGCCCGGCTAGGCCCCTGCCTCCATGTTGGCCTTGGCTTACTGGCCATGCTGATTGATTTGTGCTTGTGTAGGTGTGATGGTAGTTTGTTGCTCAGGACACATGACTGTGGTTCACAGTGTGAACCACATTTAGCTTTGTCATCACAGTGGGATTGTAATGCAGCCCAGGGTCACCACATTGTGGGGGCCCTGGGGGTGGTGCTGTGGTGTGTCTGTGTCTTGCTGTGTCAGTTGCTGTTCCTACGTGCCTGTGTGACATGTGTGATTTGTGCTCCCTCTCATCTGACAATGCCTGCTTGCCCACATAGGGGATTTGGATCCATGAGTTACCTTTGTGTGGCACTGTATGCACATCTGTATGATTGGTATTCAGGTCTCCTCATGTGTTGTGTGGTTGCCTGGGGACACTGGCACCCCCCCCTTACCTGTTGTGTATGATGTGCAGTGTGGGTCTGCCTGTTTGTGTTTGTGCATCTGCACCACTGCATTGGCATATCTTGGGTGTGCCATTGGTAGTTTGGTGGGTTTCCCCTGCTGTCCCTGGGACTCCTAGGTCATCGGTCAGCACAATGATCATGGTTTGTGTGTCCCATTGCTGCCATGGTATGGTATCTGTTCACCTCACATCTGCAGTCTCCACAGGGTATCTGCATTTGTGTGCCCATTGGTGCAAATATGTGGGTCTGCATTCTGATGGTCACTTCTGTCATTGTGTCATTGATGAATGTTGACGGTGTCAGCCCCCATGGGTGTTGTTTGTCTGCACATGGCCAAAGGTATGTCTTATTTGCACTGCAGTATTTGGCTCAACCAATTTATGTTGCAATGGGACACATACACTACTTTGCCACTGATGTGTTTTTGTTCTGTGACCAGGAATCATCCATGCAGTTTGGCAGTTGCACCTCTTTCTTTGTCAACACTTACCTTTTGGTCACTGTGATGATGGGGGTTTAGACCCCATTGCCACAATGTTCAAAATGTGCTTTAGCTATGGACCCCACACTTACATTTTGGTCACTGTGATGATGGGGGTTTAGACCCCATTGCCACAATGTTCAAAATGTGCTTCAGCTATGGACCCCACACTTACATTTTGCTCACTGTGATGATGGGGGTTTAGACCCCATTGCCACAATGTTCAAAATGTGCTTCAGCTATGGACCCCACACTTACATTTTGCTCACTGTGATGATGGGGGTTTAGACCCCATTGCCACAATGTTCAAAATGTGCTTCAGCTAGGGACCCCACACTTACATTTTGCTCACTGTGATGATGGGGGTTTAGACCCCATTGCCACAATGTTCAAAATGTGCTTCAGCTATGGACCCCACACTTACATTTTGCTCACTGTGATGATGGGGGTTTAGACCCCATTGCCACAATGTTCAAAATGTGCTTCAGCTATGGACCCCACACTTACATTTTGGTCACTGTGATGATGGGGGTTTGGACCCCATTGCCACAATGGTCATGGCCTGCTTGCATTGTGGGTGCCACACACATATATGTGTGGCACATGTGCTAGGGGGTCACATTGTATGTTCAAAGTCATGTTCGGTGTTGTAGGCATTTGACACAGTCTACACACGCTTGTCATGGTGTTGGGGGATGTCTTTTTCTTGCATTCCCTAGGTTGTGGTGTGCTGGTTGTGTCATGCATTGTCCATCCTATGAGTGGGGGTGGTAGTAGTGGTAGGCATCCAGTCCCCCCTGGCTCAGGGTGGTAGTAGTGGTAGGCATCGAGCCCCCTGGCTCAGGGTGGTAGTAGTGGTAGGCATCCAGCCCCCTGGCTCAGGGTGGTAGTAGTGGTAGGCATCCAGCCCCCTGGCTAAGGGTGGTGGTAGGCATCCAGCCCCCCTGGCTAAGGGTGGTGGTGGGCATCCAGCCCCCTGGCTAAGGGTGGTGGTGGGCATCCAGCCCCCCTGGCTAAGGGTGGTAGTAGTGGTAGGCATCCAGCCCCCTGGCTAAGGGTGGTAGTAGTGGTAGGCATCCAGCCCCCTGGCTCAGGGTGGTAGTAGTGGTAGGCATCCAGCCCCCCTGGCTCAGGGTGGTAGTAGTGGTAGGCATCCAGCCCCCTGGCTAAGGGTGGTAGTAGTGGTAGGCATCCAGCCCCCTGGCTAAGGGTGGTAGTAGTGGTAGGCATCCAGCCCCCCTGGCTAAGGGTGGTGGTGGGCATCCAGCCCCCTGGCTAAGGGTGGTAGTAGTGGTAGGCATCCAGCCCCCTGGCTAAGGGTGGTAGTTGTGGTAGGCATCCAGCCCCCCCTGGCTCAGGGTGGTAGTAGTGGTAGGCATCCAGCACCCCCTGGCTAAGGGTGGTAGTAGTGGTAGGCATCCTGCCCCCCCTGGGTAGGGGTGGTAGTAGTGGTAGGCATCCAGCCCCCCCTGGCTAAGGGTGGTGGTGGGCATCCAGCCCCCCTGGCTCAGGGTGGTAGTAGTGGTAGGCATCCAGCACCCCTGGCTAAGGGTGGTAGTAGTGGTAGGCATCCTGCCCCCTGGCTCAGGGTGGTAGTAGTGGTAGGCATCCAGCCCCCTGGCTCAGGGTGGTAGTAGTGGTAGGCATCCAGCCCCCTGGCTCAGGGTGGTAGTAGTGGTAGGCATCCAGCCCCCCCTGGCTCAGGGTGGTAGGCATCCAGCCCCCCCCTGGCTAAGGGTGGTGGTGGTGGGCATCCAGCCCCCCCTGGCTAAGGATGGTAGTAGTGGTAGGCATCCAGCCCCCCTGGCTAAGGGTGGTAGTAGAGTTAGGCATCCAGCCCCCCCTGGCTAAGGGTGGTAGTAGTGGTAGGCATCCAGCCCCCCCTGGCTCAGGGTGGTAGTAGTGGTAGGCATCCAGCCCCCCTGGCTCAGGGTGGTAGTAGTGGTAGGCATCCAGCCCCCTGGATAAGGGTGGTGGTAGGCATCCAGCCCCCTGGCTAAGGGTGGTGGTGGGCATCCAGCCCCCCTGGCTAAGGGTGGTGGTGGGCATCCAGCCCCCTGGCTAAGGGTGGTAGTAGTGGTAGGCATCCAGCCCCCCTGGCTAAGGGTGGTAGTTGTGGTAGGCATCCAGCCCCCCTGGCTCAGGGTGGTAGTAGTGGTAGGCATCCAGCACCCCTGGCTAAGGGTGGTAGTAGTGGTAGGCATCCTGCCCCCCTGGGTAGGGGTGGTAGTAGTGGTAGGCATCCAGCCCCCCTGGCTAAGGGTGGTGGTGGGCATCCAGCCCCCTGGCTCAGGGTGGTAGTAGTGGTAGGCATCCAGCACCCCTGGCTAAGGGTGGTAGTAGTGGTAGGCATCCTGCCCCCCTGGGTAGGGGTGGTAGTAGTGGTAGGCATCCAGCCCCCTGGCTAAGGGTGGTGGTGGGCATCCAGCCCCCTGGCTCAGGGTGGTAGTAGTGGTAGGCATCCAGCACCCCTGGCTAAGGGTGGTAGTAGTGGTAGGCATCCTGCCCCCTGGGTAGGGGTGGTGGTGCGCATTCAGGCCCCTGTGTGCATATGTGGCATTGGTGATGGGCATCCCGCCCCTATGTTGCTGCTGTTGCTGGTGTAAGTATATTCTGCATCCCTCTGTGTGTGTGTGATGTGTTGTGTACGTGTTGTATGTGTTTTGTGGTTGGTGTCTGACTTACCTTCTGCGCCGTACGCGTCCGTGCCTGTTCCGGTAGTAAATGTAGAATATTGGTATGATCGGGACGAAGGGATTCATGGTTGGTTCATGTCGTTCGTCCTTCTCGTTGCTTCGCGTCGTCCTCGTCGCTTCGCGTCGTCCTCATCGCTTCACGTCGTCTTCGTCGCTGGCGTGTTCGTCTCGTAGCCGTGGATCGTGTTGTGGCGCGAATCGGAGCTTATGTGCGCCTCTCCCGGATGCTTTGACGTGCCGTGCGTAGCGACGGGTTCAGCGCGTACGGGAAGCGCATCGTACTTGTTCGGCCGAACGGAGCTGCATTTTCCCTTCCGTGCGACTCGATTCAGCATTTCCGGATTCGCCTCGGTCGGAGAACAGGACCTGGTTTGGGTGAGTACGGCTCGGCCGGATTCTGTGCTGTTGTGCGCATCGTACTTACTCGTTCGGTGTGCTGTACGGATCGGTCGGGAAACAGGCTTTCGCATGGCTTTTTTCCCGACCGAATGGTATTGGGTGCGCCTCCGACCGAGATCGGAATCGGCCCCTTAGTATTGGCCCTCGCATAACCTAAAGCAAATGGCCAGCAAGGGGATCATTTACAGAACAAAATACTGTATTTTAATATTTATGCATTTAGAGCTCTATAACTCTCTGAACAAATCCACAGGAATCAAACCAAATGTCTGATTTTGCGGATTAATGCAGAGAAGAGAACAATAAATGAAGAAACAACAACCAGCAATGTAATTACAACCAATTTATCTGTATTAAGCAAGAGGTAACAAGGGGATCTATGATCAACAAGAAGCACATAGTGTGTGCTGCAAAACAACCGTTACAACGCATGCATTACAACGCATGCTTTTACCCCGCATGCCATTACAACGAAAATGGCTTGCTGTAGAGGGGAATAAGGTGTTGGATTTAACTCCAACACCTTCCCTACTGTTGCACAGACTGGAGTTAGAATAGTAAATTATACTATTCCAAACTCCAGCGCACCCCGACAGCAAGTCGGGGTAAAAAATTGCGTTGTAACGGCATGCGGGGTAAAAGCATGCGTTGTAACATCATACAACCGTGTGTGCTATGCTACACGCATGCAGTCACAGTTGCATTGTAAACACCATCACACTCGGGCATATTTTTTCAGGCGTGAATTTAATTTACTTTTATTTTTTCACTTTGTGTTCATTCAGAACTTTTTCAGGGGCCCTCTGCATTAACTATTTGCTACTTTGAGTCCTGAGGATGGTCTAGCGTATTCTTAAAACAGGAGACCGAAACGTTGATGTACATTCTTCTATTTTTATTGAGGCCAATCAACATCGGGAAATACACTGCACTGCAGTGATATGCTCTTCTGGAATGTTTCTTGTATTAAGAGTGGATTACACACTTCTGTCTTAGTGCATCGATGTATGGAAATATGTACAACTAGCATGATGGATAGATATGTGCTTCTTCTTGATCATAGAACCCCTTGTTACTTCTTGCTTTAATAGAGACCAATTCATTGTAATTGCATTGCTGGTATGCCTGTTTCTTCATTTATTGTTCTCTTCTCCTCATTAATCTGCAATATCAGACATTGGATTGATTCCTGTGAATTTGTTTAGGGCTCTATAGATCTCTGTAGGAGAGTGGAGTATTATGTGATGTGGGGGTCCTTGGCTTCACACTAATAAATCCTTAGCTCAGTCCTGGTAGAGTGGCAAAGAGCAGTCAGGCTTTACCAGAGGAACATGTGTTAAGCATTTCAGAGTACCAACATGGACAATAAGTAATTGACACGACTCAAGGGAAATCAGACACCAATCTATAAAAATAGAGTGTATTTTTATCTTAATTTAGACACCAAAACAAACAAAATAGCATACATATAATCTGAGTTAAAGATTTTTGAAGAAATATTTAATCAGTGCAGTGGTGTGTGGCATGCATCCTTCTTAGTTGTTTCAGCAGCATCCTCGCTGCATACTTCATTATTACCTGGAGCATGGCCAACAACTTATTGGGAAGGCCAACCAATATAAAGGGCAGGGTTAAGATCATGCGGGACCCTGGACCAGGCCATGACAGTCAGATCAATTTTACCTAGCCCGTGGAGTCAGGGTGCAGAGTTGTCTTGGCTGTCTGTGGTGCTAAACGGGAGCCATGGTGGTGCTGATTTAACCGCTTACTGGGTGCTGCAAGAAACAGAATGCAAAACCACAACAGATACACAGCTGCGGATGTCAGGTGAGTTTGCACGGTAGTCCCTGCAGATACAGTATTGAGTGTGTTGGTCGATTACCGGATTTGGTGACCAGCAAGCCTTGGTAGCGGTAAGCACAGCGAAAAGGTACTGGAACTTCAATGGGTCTGGGGGAGTGAGGTAGCGACCTGAAACTTCAGGACAGAAAAGATTATAACTCCCACAATGCACTGGACCACCTGGATTTGGGCGATCCCACGGAGGGCCCAATAGTCAGCGATTCTTTGGATCCAGCAGGCGTTTTGACCTGCAGTTTGCAGGGGACTAGTGCCACTACTCCAGGGGAGCCTGAGGGTGCTTCTGGCTTCCACAGAGGTCCCTCTTTTTGGGAGTGCTGAGTTTTAGCAGAGGACAAGGGCCGTTCAGTCAGTTCCAAGGCTGTATCCTTCTTTCGCGTTGGTGCTGTGGGTAAAGTCCAGTTGTCGGCGACACAGGTCTCCTCTTGGTCCTTCCTTGATGCAACTTGTTCAGATCTGAGGTTCTGGTGTCAGGGGGGTCCCTTAAATCCTAGATTTAAGGGAGTTAGGGGTATGGGAGCTAGTAGCCAATGGGCAACCACTCCCTGCAGCTAGTCTGCCCCTGAGGTGACCACATCCAAAGGTGTAGGTCACCTTTTCTAACCAGAATCCTTGTTGGAAATGGCCTTTTTGGCAGGGCTACCCCAAACTTTCTGCCTTCCTCCTCCTATTTTTATGACCTTCTTTTTGTTGGCTTTAGGACTCTGGGCACTTTGCCACTGCTGACCAGTGCTAACGTGCATGTGTTCTCTCCTCTAAACAAAGTATAATTGGCTTATACCTGTTTGGCATATTTGATTTACTTGTAAGTCCCTTGTAAAGTGACATACCTTATACCCAGAGCCTGTAAATGCAATTCTGCTATTGTGCCTGCAGCACTGATTGTGCCACCCACAGAAGTAGACTTTCAAACCTGTATCTGCAGTGCCTGTGTGTGTGTAGTTTACTGCCACTTCAACTTGGCATTTAAAACTACTTGCCAAGCCTTAAGCTCCCCTTTTATTACAAATAAGTCACCCTTAAGGTAGGCCCTAGGTAGCCTTAAGGGCAGGGTGCTATGTAAGTAAATGGTAGGCCATGTACTTTTATGTTTTGCATGTCTTGGTAGTGACAAGCAGCCTATTTTGTTTTTCACTACTGTGAGGCCTACTCCTCTCATAGTTTAGCATTGGGAATTCCCTTGTACCCTTTTAAGTGGTAATTTCTGATTAGAAAGGAGTAGCTTTTAGAATGGTAATGATAATCCTCCTTACTGGTGAAGTTGGATTTCAAATTACTGTTTTAGAAATGCCACTTTTAGAAAGTGGACATTTCTCTGTGCTTATAATTCTCTGTGCTTTGCAGCCTGTCTCCAATACACGTCTGGGCTGGGTGACAGCTACACCCTGTACATTCCCTCTAGACAGCCACAAACACAGAAAGGTGAGGCTCATCTGCATTCTGAGCAATCATCTGCATTCTTATGGGTCTTCCTGGGCAGAGAGGAATGGGAGAGGCTGACATGTACACTTCAATAGGTAGTGTCCTGTCCACACACAAAGCACTGACTTACCCCATATGGTTAGCCTGGCAGACAGGGCTGAGTTGAAATGGATCCTTGTGCACTTCAGAGAGTTCCTTTGAAGTCACCCCCTACACCAAAGGCACTTTTGGTATAAGTACTGGGTCCCTGACCCACACAAATCAGACACTTTGTTGGACTTGTAACCAGACACCGACATCTACACATTGCCCGAAGACTGTTGTGCTGCCAGGAGGGACTGCCACTCTGCTAACTGCTTTGCTGTGCTGGCCTGTTGCTTGCTGATTGCTTGTTGCAGGAGGGACCGCCACTCTGCTACCTGCCAAGTTGTGGTGGCCTGCTGCCTGCTACTTTCGTCTGTGCTACCTAGAATATGTTCTGCAAGGGCTTGTTGTTTTGCCCCCTGTTTCGAAGCCTCAGGGTCATCAAGGGCTTCACCATTGCCGTGGGACTCTGGTCATCGTGAGTCCGGCAACTGCACTTTGGCTTGCCACAGATTGTGTCTGATCGCCCACTTGTGCTGTGCTCAAAACATGCACTTTGTTGGGTGAGAGATTGGGCACCTTTTTGCTCACAGTGGACTGTGCCTGATCGCCCGCTTATGCTGTGCTCTAAACGTGCCATTTGTAGGGAGAGAGGTTGGGTGCCTTCCTGCCTTCCCGAGCCTTTGCCTGCTGCAGTCAAGGGCCGCCACTTGCTGATTCGGAGTGTTACCAGGCAACGCTGGGCCCTGCCTACCCTTTCGAAGGGAGACTGCTGCAGCGCCACACACGCACCGACTCAGCGCAGCCCCAGGCAGATGACAGCTGCATGGAAAGCCCGCTCTATGAGGCCCCCCCCCCAGTCAGCGATTGGCCTTTCTGGAATCGAGCTCCTGGAGGAGGTATTGTGTACAAAGGAGCAGTGCGGTCCTGGGGGACCCATTGAGGGTCTCCTGTGGTCGTGCTTGTTGGGCACGGCTTGCACTACTACTTTTCAGCCGCATAATTCACAAGCTTCTTTTCAAGATCAGACTCAATGCAACTTGACCGGCCATAAGCTACGAAACGCAAATGTTCTCCCAATACTCAAAATCGTAAAGCACTGTGATCTGATTGTACTTTTGTATGCTCATAACTTAAGAAGGGCTTATTTTACCTGTATTTTAAAGTTCACATATCTTGCAAAGTATTCATTGGATTTTTATCGGCTTGGTCTTGTTTTTTTCAGTATATAATAACTTATATTTCTTCAACTGTGTGGAGTCTTTTTGTGATGTATTCATAGTGTTACTGTGCATGTGTGTGTGTGTTGCAGAAATACTTTACACATTGCCTCTTTAGATAAGACTGACTGCTCTGTGCCAAGCTACCAGAGGGTAAGCAAAGATTAACTTTTAGTGTGTATCTAGCTTACCCTAACTAGATTGGTGGTTCCTGTCTGGCCTGGGTGCATACCTCAGCCAACCAGGAATCCCATTTCTAACCACCCTCTATTCTGCCACTCCTAAATATGGCAGGAATCAAATTGTGGTGTACAGACCAGGCTGCTCACCCTGCAGGTGTGGCTAGCCATGACATTTATGATACAGCCTCCAGACTCATCAGCTTTAAAAGGGATGCTAGTATTAACCCTGGGCGGGTAACTCCGCTCCGCCAGCGGAGGTTGTGGAGATTTGCCTACTCCGCGCTCCGTGGCGAATGCGGAGATAGGGAAAACTCCGCCTCCGTGGAGGAGCGGAGTTAGCCGCTCCCTCACCCCTTCTAAATACTTTAAAAGTAATAAAAAGAAGGCACCTACCTGTGTTTCTGTCACCTCCCCTGCCTGGCCGCTCTCCTTCCTGCTCCTCTCACGTCCTTTTTCATTAAAAAAAAAACACTACGTTGTATGACTTGTGCGTGCGCACGCGCACGCGCAAGACGTACAACGTAGTGTTTTTTTCAATGCAGAAGGACGCAAGGTGGCGAGGAGCAGGAAGGAGAGCGGCCAGGCAGGGGAGGCGGCAGAAACAAAGGTAAGTGCCTTTTTTAAATTATTTTTAAAGCATTTGGGAGCGGGGAGGGAGCGGAGCTATGCGTAGCTCCACGGAGTTTTTTTCAAACTCCGTGGAGCTACGCATAGAGGCACTACGCGAGCTCCGCCCACCCTTAGCTAGTATACCGTCCACCAGGTGTTAGGAGCGATTTCATTGATAAACTCAGCACTGCGAAGGAAACATTAATAATCAATGAGAACTTCACGGTGCTGGGGGATTTTAATTTTCATCTTGAGAAAAAAACTGACCCAGACTCGCAAAAACTCATTGATGCGATGGACGCCTTTGGACTTCCCCTAATGGTCCTACACACAGGGCAGGTCATATGTTGGATGGTATCTTTTCTAATTATGAGGACATCAAGCTGTTGCCATCCTTTCCAGTGACCTGGTCGGATCACTGGGTGGTTAACTGGCTAATGAAGATCAAAAAAACCGTCATGCATAGACCACCTACTCAATATATAAAGGGCAGAGCCTGGCATAAAATTTGTTCGGCCGAACTAGGAGAGGCTGCTACCTCCACCCCCTGTCAATTGGGGAACAATGTGGAGCAAAATGTGGATTTTTTTTCACATTGGCTAAACACGGCATTGGACAAGATAGCACCAACTACCTATAAAAATGCAACTAAAAAAATGTCCCAACCCTGGTACAATGAGAATCTCAGACTATCAAGGCAGGAATGCCGAAGACAGGAACAGAGATAGAGAAAAAACTATGAGGTAGAAGAGAAGATCAGATATAAAGCTAAACTAGCAAAGCATAAAGAGGGTATCTTAGAAGCAAAAACCGCATATTTCTCAGAGCATATCAAAAACGCCTGTGACGCTAATAAAACCCTTTTCGCGGTTATTAAGAAGCTGGTAACCCCTACTAATGCCAGTAACACTGGAATAAATCAAGATTTTTGTGACACATTAGCTAGTTTCTTTCAAGAGAAGGTGGTTAATATCTATAATAAATATGCGGCTAACAAAGCAGTATATCATCGGGCTGAGCACACACCTCCTGATTGTGAAAGTAAAAACAGCTTCTCCACCTTTAAGATCCCCTCGGAGGATCAACTTAGAGACCTAATTCTGTCAATTAAATCAGGTTCTCCATATGATCCCTGCCCGCCAAATATAATGCACCTGATACCAGCCCAAGTGGCTAAAAACCTGGGGCAAATTCTTAACAATTTGTTCACCAGCGGGACTTTCCCTGTCCAGTGGAAACGTACCTCAATTCTCCCACTTTTGAAAAAAGACAATTTGGACAGCGCTGAGCCGTGCAACTACCGCCCTATTTCGAGACTCTCTTTTGCTGCTAAACTGGCAGAGAAAATTATGAACAAACAAATCTCAGAATACATAGAAGTGAACTCATTGCTAGACGAATCACAACATGGATTCAGGAAAAATTATAGCACTGAATCTACTTTAATTATAGCAATGCAGAAGAAATACGTGAAGTTCTCGATGGAGGGGGGACGTCGGCGTTGGTGCTGCTTGACCTCTCGGCGGCATTTGATACGGTCAGCCACGAGATCTTGGTTGACCGTCTCCATGACTTAGGGATAAAAGAAACAGCAATAGATCTCCTAAAATCATTCCTAACAAATCGACAGCAAAATGTGGCAATGGGGACGTTCGTCTCCAGGCAGTTTTCCCTACCATGTGGAGTCCCACAGGGCTCGGCACTGAGCCCTACACTTTTTAATCTTTATGTCACGCCACTAGCGTCGATTATAAAAAACACTGGTTTTACCTTAGCCTCTTATGCAGTTGACAGCCAAATTGTGGTGTCTCTGACAAACAGAGAAAATAGCAATGGAGGGGCTTTCAGCGCATGTATGAGAAAGGTGAGCGAATGGATGGACAGAAATTGCTTGAAGCTGAATGCCTCAAAGACCGAGGTTATCATCTTTGGCAATAAACCCTCCCTCTGGACGCCGGACTGGTGGCCGCCAGAGCTGGACACACTGCCCACACCCTCAACCAAGGTAAAGAACCTAGGTATTATAATAGATAGGGAACTTAAATTTAAAGAACAAATTAGCAAAATTACATCTGCATCTTTCTGTTCCATAAGGTTGATTAATAAAATCAAAAAATATATACCAGCTGAACTTTTAAAAACAGTGACCTTGGCAATGGTCCTTACACGGATTGACTATTGCAACAGTCTTTATCTCACTCTTGCATCAGGTCTTGTTAACAGACTTCAGATTTTACAAAATGCGGCAGCTCGCCTCATTTTAAAATTCCAAAAACAAATCAGCAAGAGAAGCCATCAGAAAACTGCATTGGTTGCCAGTCAGACAAAGATGTAAATGTAAAGCCCTCTGCATGGCTTTTAAATCTTTGCACGGACTGGGGCCAGACCAGTTTAAAAACAAATTGAAATGGTACGTGAAAACAAGAACTCTACGGTCAGGTTTGGCCAAGAATATGATGGTCCCCCCATCTAAGAAGGCTACATGGGGAGGTAGGAGTTTTTTCAGGGCTACAGCAATGCTCTGGAATCAATTGCCTTTTACTCTAAAAACAGCTCCCTCTTTGCTTAGTTTCAGAAAGGGCCTAAAAACCTGGCTATTTACACAAGTCGAATAAAATCCTTTTAGTCCCGTCTCTAGCAGCAGTTTTTTCCCTCTGCCATACTTGTTTCAGTTTTCGACAGCGCCAAGACGCCCTCGGGCATTAGTTGCGCTCTACAAATTTTATTTACATTACATCTGGGGGTGTACATCTCCCGGCATAGCTAATTTCCTGCCTGCCCGGGGGCAGCTGTGCCTGGGGCAAGGGGAGGGCTGTTTCCTCCACTGGGAGTCAGCCCAGATGCATATCAGAGGCATTGCAGCCTTTTTCAGCTCACCGCCTTGATGTGCCACTTCACTATATTGCTTGGGAGGAGGGAGGTGTAACCTCCTTCCTGCCCAAGCCTTTGTTCCTGACTCCTGGGAGTGATTACACTGCCTGGCAGAAGGTCAGAATCCTGTCTTGGTGGCAGCAAGTGTGGAAAAGCACTGGCTGGTCAGCCAGAACACAGTGAAGCTCGGGCAACCAGGTGGGCAATCTCTAAGGTCGCCACCTGGGTGCATGTTATGTCACCCAGAGCATGGGATTCATGTCAGGGGTGAGAAGGCACATTGTTTGATACCAAACATGACATATTTCAGCGGTACCATAATGGAGCAGCCAACCTCGAGAATACCCAGGTGGCAGCCCATGTTATCCTATGGACCGCTAACACTTACAGTAGTTTCCAATGGGGAACGCCACTATAGGGACATATAGGCTTGCACTTATATGTCCTCACCTTTGACATACTGCACCCTGCCTCCTGGGCTGAGGAGGCGTACCTTAGGGGTGCCTGACATGCATTACAGGTAGTGCATTTGGCTGTGCCTCAAAGGGTGAGGGTACAGTCGAGTTTGAGCAGTTTGCACTGCTCCTGCAGCCTACAATGGCAGGCCTGCTGTCAGTAGTTTGCTTGTGGTCACCCACAGTGGCCCAAAACCGTGCTGCAGCCCTCAGGACCCCTTTACTACCTATGCCCAGTACCCCTGGTGCCATATTCCAGGGCCTTATAAGGAGGTAAAGTCTTTGCCAATTTTGGGATTATCGAATCGAACATAATAGTTTGGGGAGAGACCACAGGAACTATGGTCATGGCAGCAGACTCCAGTGCACTATCTGTGGCATATCCATCAGCATTTGGTGCAATAAGTGGGGGAGGGGGTGACCATACAAAAAGGGGCACTTTCCTACAATCTCTAAATGCAAACATATTTAATTACAGTATTTTGCTTTGTAAATGATTCATTTGCTGGCCATTTGCCTTAGTTTATATTAAAGATGTCTAGGAGTTGTGGACATGTGTCTGTTCCTGATCATTTGAATCTATCACCAAAGGGTTGCTACTCCAAAAAATGGGCCCTACTCAGCTCAAGGTCAATAAATATTTGTGAAATATGGGAGACTCAGGTGCATCTCTTCCATTCTGCAGGGGGGCCACATCATTTTAGGTTATGCGACTGGATGAAGGACAAACTTTATAGCCTTCCCAAGCACTATTTCCTGCTCGATGATGTCCCCAGGAAGGGCATCAATCAACTAAAGCAAGAAAGATGCAGGCTACATCCTCCTACATCAATAGGCTTCCAGGAGGGCAGCTAGGACAGTTCAGTTTGTGTGCACTGCAGGGATGTGCCTCTTCCATGCCTTTTCCAGGGTGAGATGCAATGCCATGTATTGTTTGGGATGGAGTCGTCAGAGTGGGCACGACTAGGAGACCAGGCTGGCAACCATATGGGTGGGTTTAGGAGTCTTTGAGTGTCCGGCTCGGAATCAGAGTGTGGACAGAAAGCTCACAGCAGGGAATGGTTTGAACCAGTGCTGAATAGCACCAGTCCCATTCCACTGCCATTGCACAATGGTTTCTGTCCATTTAATACACCCAGAATGTTAGCTTTTTTGATAACCTGATGTTAGACCTATCATCCTTAGGGTGGTCTTCCCCCAACGTTTTGCTGTATCTTTTTGTTGGGCTTAGGACTCTGAGCACTTTACCCCTGCTGCCCAGTGCTAAAGGGCATATCCTTTTCCCCTAAACATGGTGACATTGGTGTATACCTGATTGGCATATTTAGTTTACCTGTATGTCCCTTGTAAAGTGGTATACCATATACCCAGGGCCTATAATTTAAATGGTGCTAGTGGGCCTGCAGCACTGGTTGTGCCACACACACACGTAGCCTTTCAAACCTGTCTCAGGCGTGTCATTGCAGGGCCTCTATGTGCAGTTTACTGCCACTTCGACTTGCCATTTCAAACCACTTGCCAAGCCTTAAACAATCCCTTTTATTACATATAGATCACCCCTAAGTTAGGCCCCAGGTAGCCCTATGGGAAGGGTGGTGTGTAACTAAAAGGTAGGACATGTACTTTTAAGGTTTACATGTCCTAGAAGTGACAAACAGCTAAATTTGTTTTTCACTACTGTGAGGCCTACCCCCCTCATAGGCTAGCTTTGGGAATTCCTTAAGCCACTCTTAAGATGTAATTCCTGATTAGAAAGGAGTAGCTGCATTATGTTTCATATCTTTGGAATGGTAATGATAAATCCTCTTTAATGGTAAAGTTGGATTTAAAACTACTACTTTAGAAATGCCACTTTCACATCACTTTTAGAAAGTGGAAATTTCTCTGCTATTAATTGTTCAGTGTGCCTGCAGCCTGTCTCCAATACACATCTGGGTTGGGTGACAGCTACACTTTGTGCATTTCCTCTAGACAGCCACAAACACAGGAAGGGTGGGTGTGTAGGTGTGACAGAGGACTAATCTGCATTCTGATAGGCTTCCTGGGCAGGAGGGAGGAGAGGGAGCTGACACATCTGAATAAGCTGTGTTCTGTGCCCACACAAAGGACTGATTACCCCCCACAGATAACCTGGCAGACAGGGCTGGGATGAAAAGGGACCTGTGCACTTCACGGAGCTGCTTTAGAGTCATCCCCCACTTCAAATGCACATTTGGGTATAAGTACTGGGGCTCAGTCTGACCCTACCAAATCAGTACACTACTGGCCCTGTGAAGAACTCTGAAAGGAGTAAAGACTGCTGTGATACAGGATTGTCACTCTGCTTGACTGACTGTTCTAAGGAACTGCTACACTGCTGTTCTGAACTGCCCCTGCTGCCTCCTGATCTCTGTCCTGCTGAGGACAAGGACTGACCCATCTCACTTGAACGCAGAGTGACTCCAAGAGCTTGCTGGCTTGCCTCCTTTTTTCTGGAGACTCAGGGTCATCAAAGACTCCCTACAATCCTGATGGCGCTGCTGGACTCTGCCATCTGTGAGCCCTACCCTTTCTTGCCTGAGGTGCCCCTCCAGTCCTGGGCCTCAGAAGTGGGTTCTTGCAGCTTTTCCTACATCAACGTAGGGGTGACTTTGCGCCGATCGGAAACCGACGCATCACCTTCAACTCCAAAGCAGCGACCGCTCAACGACAGCGATTCTACAGCTGGCACAGCTCAAAGACGATGGACAGCACTGCTTAACGACCACGCAGTACCTGCATCGTACAGGGGTTCGTTGACGAAGCTTCCAATGACTGCGCAGATCGGCCCCGATGCTCGCCTCCATCCATGAGATCGATGACGATGCAGTGCTTCCTCAACATCTCTCCTTGAGTCCTCAACGTCGACGCTTTGCTCCATCCAAGGTACTTTGTTAGCGTGACCTGTCTGATTTCTGTAGACAGCCTGCCCTCGGTCGCAGTCGGCCTGAACTTTGGATTCACCCCGATCTAGCTCCACCTCAAGTAACGTTTTAGCGCTATTAACTTCTAAACACTATTTTTGGTTTATTCTTTAAAAATTCATAACTTCGACTCTACTGATTGGATGTGTGTTGTTTTGGTCTTAATTTTCTCATAAAATTATTTTCTGTTTTTCTAAACCTGTGTGGAATCTTTTTGTGGTATTTTCATTGTGTTACTGTGGGTGTGTGTGTGTGTGTTGCACAAATACTTTACACATTGCCTCTTTAGATAAGCCTGCCTGCTCTCTGCCAAGCTACCAGAGGGTGAGCACAGGTTATCTTTTAGTGTGTATCTAGCTTACTCTGACTAGAGTGGTGGTTCCTGTTTGGACAGGGTGCATACCTCTGCCAACCAGAAACACCATTTTAACACCTGGTTTTGGACTTTTTACTGTGGGTGAGTCTCACCACATGTGTCTCACCCAAGGTAATCACACGGTAAATGGAGTGCTCATGTATACTGCCAGTGTGTGCCTTTTAAGATAAGGCCATTGCGAACCACTTGGGGTAAGGCACACTTGGCAGGTTACATATGAACACATGTGCACACGTTTGTGTACGTGTGCGGGCTGCATGTATAAGACTAATGTTGTGTGTAATCTGGTAACTGCGCACAAGTACCCTGGCACAGAGGGGACTCTTCAAGGTTAGATATTGACTTGGGGTAGGCTTTACAATATAGCGGGCACTTATAGGGAAAGTGAGCATGATTTACTGTTTTGTCTGCAGTGACACTTTATTTTACATATAGCGGATATCTGCCTTAGAGTGCAGTTTCACCTCCCTTAGGCCTACAAAGTTCCGTGAGGTATGAAACTGGGTGGAAAGTGTGCACCCAGTTTATGTTCGCAGGTCATAAAACTATACATGTACAATTTATGGGTCGTTCAGAATTGTCATATTTCTCTGGCTCAGCTCAGGATCAGAGCACAGGACTTTTGTCACCCTGCTGGGTCAAGTTAATTACATTTCTCCCCTGCAGAGGGAACAAAGGCCACCACACACAAAGGAGTAATGAACAGTGCTTTCCTCGCCTCCTGAGGAGGAAGGGGTGGTGGAGAAAATCTGCATCTGTTTATTACCTGTCCACTGTACCAGGACTGGGGACAGCCCATGCCCACTGGACAAAGGAGGAAGCCCAGACAACTACAGCCAACACAGGAAGGGGCTACTCTTTGAAGTTTTGGAGGGAAAGGCCCTTGCAGTGATGTCAGCAAGGGGTGGAGCTGAGGCCCCAAGAGCAAATGTGATCAGTGAGTCCTGTATGATGCCATCTTGAACTATACCAGCATGCTATGCAGGAGGGTTGGGACAGGGGTGTAGAGGTGATGTGATACCCTATGATTGGCCAGGGGTGCCTGACTTCTAGAACCTTCCAACCCATTTAAAAACTCTTGCAAACGGGAGAGAATGGGCTGTTTTCTACTTTTTGCAGTGCTTTATGCTGCTGGTCCCTGTGAACTGTGACAGCCATGGACAACTGGAAGGACAAATTGCCTAATGCCCAAAGGGACTAATGACTCTGCCTCCAGTAGACCCCAGGACCAGTGGGTCTCTCCAAAGGAGTCAGGTTGCCCCCCTTATACATCCTGAGGACCAGTTAGCAGAAAGCTTGGGACTTCTGCACTCAGAGACAAAGACTAGCCCGAAAGATGGTGCAGGGAGCAAATGGAACCAACCCTCTGCAAGGTACACTGCTTACTAGGCCAGAGTTGGCTAGAGCTTGCAATCAGGAGTAACATGAGCCCAGGATGGTCCAAATCTGTCCAAAGGGGCCAGAGTTAGGGCTTTTTTATGATTGACAACCTTTCACCTTTCCCAAGCAACGGAGCGCATGGGGCTCTGCCGCATTTCCAGACATTACCCTTGGGGTAGGCCAGGGCCTGGGGGTTGCCACAATGTTCATTTATAAATGTTTCACAGGGAGGGGACATGTGTGGGGCCCCCTCCCCATCTCTAGTTACCCCTGTGGGCCCCTATCTCCCTGGGGGCAGATGCAGACGGACAACTTGGGTGAGTCATCGTACACCCCCTAACAAAGAGAAAAGGGGACCCATCTGCAAGCCCCCACAGGTGGTGGCCTCGCTCCCACTCCTCGTGTCTTGGAAGAGAGGGACAGCTACCGCATAACAAATTTAGAGAAGCACACTGCCTGCTCAGGTGCCGGCATCAAGGAGTACTGGCCGAATGGGGAGCAGGGGGTGAGCTCCCCAAGCTACCCCCACCAAGAAGGCCTGGTGGGGTGCCCATGTGGGACCTGGAACCCCAGGAAAAAAAGAAAAATAATCAAAGGAAAAGCTTTGCGACACTCCCCGGGCAGCGGGAGAGAAACAAATGAAATATTCATCGCTCCTCCAGCTGGAGCGCCTCAAAATGCCTCAAGAGAGGCTCATTAGCATATTTTTCTTGCTTTGTGGTGCCCCCGTGATGGCAAGAGCACCACAAACATGAAAATGAAAGTGTGGGGAGGCTGAAGCAGTCCAGCAGTTCCCCCAATGACGTTTTTTTAAAACTGACCCTACATTTGCGGTGTCCAGAAATCCATGAACTCTCCAGGATTTTCCCTTCATTTAATTAAGCATTCTCTAAGCTGGAACTTTTGCTTTTCAGCTGGGAGTGCAGTGTTCTCTATGGGCCGCTTCTACTGCTGCATTTTATGTGGCGTGACGGTATTTAATTTTAAATTCGTGCTGAAAGAGATTGGTGAAATGCTTTATTGACAGCAGTTATTGCATTTACACTTGGTTATTATTTATTACATTAAGTTTAAGCATGTAGATTGTTGGTCTTTTAATGTAATGACCCTTGACAAAGCTAAGAGGCCTGATTTATTTAAAGTGATACCACCCTATATTGTGATTTGCTGTCCGGCATAGGTGAGGGGGAGTACTGTGATTTCATAATATAACCTAAGGCATTTTCGATTTGCCTGATGTATATATTTGTAAACTAATTCAAAGTAGTAGTGTATGCAATAAATGTACTTTTCCTTTTCTAAAGAAATAGCACGGACTGGACAATGATTTATTGAGTGTTATTATTGTGTGCCAGAGAAATGTGATTATTAGTCCACACACCCTCACCTGAGTAGACCTTGGACTGCTGAGTAGGCCTTGGACTACTCTGCTTCACTACTCTGAGAGAGTCAAGCGCTACAATGAAGTGCTTTGTTCTCAGTAAGGTGAAATTTTGGGCCTATCACTTGCGCAGTCCACACTTCTTGCACAATTAATAACCCAGTTTCCTACAAATGCCCATTGAACTGAGCTGCCCATCTTTTTTTAATAAGGTTGCACAGCTACCCATGCCTTAAAAAATGTGTGGTTTCACAAACCTGTAGGAAAAGGCAGTCCCTCATAGTTGCTTTATCACTACTTAAGAAGTGTTCTAAAATGTGACATTTTCGTCAACTGTAATGCATTTCTTCTTTCCATAAAGTGCGAAAATGGAAATAATGTCATGAAAAGATTGTTAAAATTGTACATCGGAAAAAGAATTTCCTCTTACCGCACATGACTGCAACTGAGTAGAAATGCCTGGTGCAGTGTATTAATCTCCCTGCAATGCTAGAGTAAGCTTACAGGATTGTGGACTCTTAGATTTCATTAATTTTCCAACAAGAAAATATCATTAAATTGAGAGCCTAGGGCCTGGCGTCTAAATCCCCACACGCATGATTGAAGACAGCAGGTAGAAATGCCAACACTCCGCGCGCGCTGTTGCTCTGCATAAACATTTCAGGGCACACACAGCTCATGCTGGGAAGTTAACCATGGCTTCTTCACTATTTCTCTGTCGCTTTTAATTTTTGAGTGCATCCTGTGATTTTCTTTGAGGTTTTATCTGAATGGCTCGGCCCTATATTGTTTGAAAGTAAATTGATGTCCTCAAAGCGAATTCATTTTACGTTTTAGATCACAATTTCAACAGCACAGCGTCTGTTTCTTTGTAAACATTTTTGCTTTTCTTAATCATGTTTAAGTTGAGCCTGCTGTGTAGCTAGGAGGAAGTGTTTCTACTGCCCAGCATGTGACTTACTGGTGTCGCTTGGAAGAGTTGCATAAGAGACATGTATTGGCAACTAATTTTGACAAGTGCAGAACTTCACGCTATACTGGAAGATTCACTGGAAGATTCACGGCAGACACAGATTTATGATTTTTCTGAAGTCTGATTAAAAACCTATTGTTATGCAAGGCTTGCATAGGATGTTTTCTGATGTAGCAACAGCTGATAACGCAACTGGTTATCCACTGATGCAACATGCTAGCTGGCCTTCCAGGCCAGGCTGACAGGGTTCCCTGAGAGCCTGTCCATATATTATATTTATACGTTTTATATAGCGCTAGCTAGACCCGAAGGTATCAGAGCTCTTTACATGATCGTGAAGAATACAGTAAATCAAGAACGCAATAACATATGAAGCAAGACTCAAAAGATTATAATACACATCAAAGGAAGAAAAAACAAAACAAAGAACAATTGGAGAGGATCTAATAGACAGCATAAGCAAACAAACATCCTACTATGACAGAGGGTCTAGTCCTGTACAAGAGATAATTAACCAAGTTCAGTAAGCTAAGAGCTAAAGTATTTGTTGAGGAGGAGGAGTGTCCACACTGTGCTGCTTGTCTGCTTCGACTGAAAGTAGAAAGCACAGCTGCCGGAGTGGAAAGGAAGGAAGGGATGGTGGTGGGGGTTGGTTAAGGATGGCAGGTAATGCATTTTTTTCACATTTGGGACCGGAAGGGGAGGCCATATTATGTATGGCTCCCTCATTGCCCATCTATATTTCTATATGATGCCGTGCTTGTCACTGTATTAACAAGTACTGAAAATTCTTGTTACTGCCTGTAGCTGGCCAAAGAAGCCAGAACTGGCAAAGTCAACATGCATGTATGTATACGGTATTTCTATAGCACAAACGTAACCATAAGGCAGCGGTGTGCTGACAAAGGTAAGCTTAAAGTCAGCGAGTAATAGGAGAGGAAGCTGAGTTGTGGACGCCTGCATACATTTCAAATTACATCCTAAACGGTGTGCACTCTGTATATCGACCCCCAAAATATAGATGGGACACAATATCAAGAACAAATATTGAAAAACAAATAGAGACAGGTAAGTGTAAGTAGGGATACCATTGCTCATCAAACTCGTGTCCTTAAAAGTGACAGGTCGTTTTTGTCCTTAAAAGTGACAGTTTGTGCGCAAAAAATATGTGGACATGACGTATGTGTGACAGCCCTAACCGGAGCTGAGCTGGGGGTGTGGCACAGGGTTTGTGTCAGAGTGTGAGCATGTGTTGAAGGTGGTGTTAGGCTAGCAGGGCATTTAGGGTTATGTAAAGAAAAATGTGTCCCGAAATGTGTGCGCAAAAGTGTCTTCATGTAAGAGGGAAATGCCTGGGCATGTTTTAAAACTGTGACTGCAGTGCTGTGACAGAGGTTGCCTGGGCAAGCTGAGCTGAAGCTGTGAATGAGCAGACAGTCCCCCAAGTTCCCCACCCCCAAGGCAGCAGGGCTGTCTAACAACGCGGTTTGCTGCGCAGAGGTGTTTTTTTTAAAGTGTCTTTCTTTAGAAACAGCTGTGGCAATTTGAATTGCGTCCCCGCCAAAGCTGGTGGCAGAAAACTAGCCGTGATGGGTCTGAAAAGGGGTGGGGTGCAGCTGTAAAATGTTAGAGGGGGAAGCCCTTGTAAGCATCACAAGTCACGACGTAAAAGCACAAGAACAAAAGGCCAGATTCCCAGGCAGGGCTCTGGCATCTAGGTGTCAAAGTGATAAAGTGACAACAGTCCTGAGCAGAGCAGGGCTGAAGTTTGGGGACATGACGAATGATCAGTCCCAAACTTCCCAGGGACATTTCTCAAAAATAGGATGATACAAGGCCTGTTATAAAATAACAGACCACAGCCCCCTAAAAGGGTGTGAGAAGTGAAAACAAAAAAAACCCAGGCCGTGTGTAGAGCCAGAGCTTCCCATGAGTACCTGAAACCTGGTAACACATGTCCTGTTATAAAACAGACAGCCCTTACACATAGGACAATGCTGGGAAACCAAAAACTCAAAACATTGAAACTGCTCCCCAGATTCCCCAAGCAGGGGCCAGTATGATTAGCAGATGTCAAATGCTAAAGGTACACAGGCCCAGAGCAGGGCTGTGAAGGGAAAAAACTAAACAGCACAGTCCCAAACTTCCCATGAGTCTCAAATGGTATAGTACACTAGGAGGTTATAAAAATGTCACCCACAGCAAGCACGGTACTGGTCATTCGTCATGTCCCCAAACTGCAGCTGGAGCCATCCTTCCCAGGAGATGGGTTTAAGCAACTTTTACGCAGCTCTTCCCAAGACAGGGGCTCAGGTAAGGTTAGCAGATGTCAAATGATGAAGATGCATCTAACAAACAAGGCAATGGTCAGAAAATGTTCCCTCCAATGACCACACACTACATGGTTCTAAACCCTACCCTAAAGGTTGAGGGGCTTCTAATTAGCATTCTAGGACAAGTATAAAAAGCATACTTTAGGGGCCATGAGAAACAGACATTCAAAAACCCATTTGGAACTACGTGTTTGGATTGTTTGCTGCACAGGCCCAGCCCAGGACTTTAAAGGGAAGAATGGAGCAGATAAACTTTTCACAGATTGATGCCGCATGCTGCGCTCTAATAGAGGTAAATAAATAGGGGGGGGTGGCACAGTGTTGCAGTCTTAAGGATTTAAGGGTTTATTTAAATTATTGGGGGAATGCATTTAATGTGAACAATGTTGTAGTTTTAAAAGGTACCTAGTGCCATGTAGGACTGTGTCTTTAATGTTTAATGAATGTTTAAAGAGTTATGGTCTGCTGATTAAGTTGAATAATGTTGGAGGTGAAATGTGGTTGTAATTTTAAGTTTTTAAACGGCGCAAAGCGCAAGGGGAATGCATTTAAGGTGAACAATGCCGTAGTTCTAAAACAGTACTTAGCGCTATGTAAGATTGTGTTCACGATGTTTTAAATAATGTTTAATGCGCTGAGGGCTGGTGTTTAAGGTGAATATTTTTAGAGGCACGGGGTTGGAATAATGTTGTAGTTTTAAATGTTACTTAATACAAGAGGGTTTGTATTTAAGGTGAATAATGAGGGTGCTTTAATAATGTTTAAAACATTAGGGGTTGTTGCTTAATTTGAATGTTGTTAGAGGCCTTGAGGTGAAGTTTTTGTAGGTTTAAGTTTTTAAATGGGGCTTAAGGCCTGGGGCCGTTATCTAATACAAATAATGTGGTTTGTTCTGTGAGATGGTCCAGGGATGCAGGCTTTACGTTTTAAATAATGTGTAGAATAGTGTGGACAGATATTTAAGGCGTATCACACTGTTGATTTTGAGAATGTACGGGACTGTAACATTAAGAATTTAAAGAGTCTAGAAACATTTTGCATGTTCCACTACTGCTTTAAAGGGTCCCAGAGTCAGCAAAATAAACCACATAAATTAACAATAAAAAACAATGTTTCAGTACTCACCCACTGGCTATGCTGGTGGTGAACTGTCTCAGGCTGCGTCTTCTGCTGGTAGTTGTCCAGGGGCTTATGCTTGAGGTCCAAACCGGCAACAAGACCACTCGGGGGCCGGGCCCTGGTTTGTGGTCCAGAGGGTGGAAGGGCAGTGGAGGGGCCCGAGGTCCAAAGTTTCTGCGGGGTCTCTAGAACCCTCTGAGGGCCAGGAGGTGCTCTGGAGCGACACGCCCCATGTTGTGTTGGGGGAAAGGAGCCCCTCGGATTTTAAAATGATGCCCCCCAGAGTCCACGATGCCCGTGAGGGCTCAGGGTTTGTGTGGGGTGTGGGGCTCGTGACCCATATGGGTTAAATAAATCCCCAGAGCCCGCTTACCGAGGGCGCGGCTCTGGGGTTAAGGGAGTGTGCCGAAGTGTCCGGAGGGGGTCCCTTGGTCCCAAAGCGTCCGTTACACCAGCCAGAGCCCGCTTGCCGTGGGCGCTGCTCTGGGGGTGTGTGGCAGGGTCCGGTGTGCGGGGGAGCCCCAGAGCCCTCTGAGCTCAGGGAGGGCTCTGAGGGGAAGTGAGATATGGGGCTCGAGGCCCCCGATGCAATAAATAAGCCCCCGAGCCCGCTTGTGGAAGGCGCTGCTCGGGGTGGTGGTGGCAGGGTCCGATGTGGTGGGACATCCCCAGAGCCTGTGGCGATCCGGGAGGGCTCTGGGGCAAGTTGCGACATGGGCTTGAGGCCCCGTTTTTATAAAATAAAAGGCCCCCAGAGTCTGTTTCCCACGTGAGGGACTCTGGGGGCTCCTGCAGTCGTTGTGGGGCTCGAGGCCCCGGTATTTATACTTCCTAGGTATGGTACTCTGGGGTCTTGTGCGGGCGCGGTGTGCGGTCGTGGTGGGGCTCGAGGCCCGTTTTATAAAATAAAAGATCCCCCAGAGGCCGCGCTGTTCCATGCAGAGCTCTGGGGGGTTGTGCGGGCGATGGTGCGGGGGGGGCTCGAAGTAGTAGATAAGCCCCAGAGCCCGCTGTGTACCATACAGGGCTCTGGGGAAAGGGCGGCATGGTCCGCGCTGTTGGGGACCTAGGCCACGACTTACTGTTGGAGGCCCCAGGGTCCCCTCTGTTCCGGGCGTTGCTCTGGGGGGCAGGGGATGATGGCGGCGCTTCCCTGAACACACGTGGGGCTGATGGAGGCGGCATGGCTGCCGCGAGCTTCCCCTCCATGGCGGTGATGGAAGGACACGCCCCTTCCGTGATGTCATCACTGGGGACTCCCCTGACATCACGGAGGGGCGTGCCCCTTCCAGCGTCGACGCGGCGGGGGAGTTCCCCAGACAGGGATTCCACCGTAGATGTTGTGGGGGCCAGCCCAGAAAAAATTAAATTAAAAAAACGTATTTACAGCCGCAGGGACCGTTTAGCAGCGTCCCTGCGGCTTTTATCTTGTTTTTCTTTTTTTTTCCAAAGGGGGCATATTTATATAGCGCAAACTCGACTCGAAGGTCTTGGAGCGCTTTTAAGAGCCCTGGTGACGTTACACAAGCACACATTCATTTTAGGTATGTATGGGGATCTTAAGTGATGTGCCCATAAAAACAACTGTCATGCAACATTTCTAGCAATTTTCAGGCAGGGAAATAACAAATAAATAAATATAAAAACATTTACAAGGTTGAGCATAAGTGAATGCCAAACAGTCTAGGAACGGCGCCATATGTTTTTAAAACCATCTGTTGTCAAGCACCTTGCAACCAGCAATTATGCCTATATGCATGATGCACAGAATGTGTACCCAGTAGCCCACGCTGCGCATTAATGTATTTGGTGGTACATTGTGACTGTTTTTTTCCTAGGAGATATCCTTTTGTTACTTACAGTTTATAAGTTAATATCCTAACATAGAGCCGTGTTTATTAAAGGCGTGTAAAGAACAGCATGCACAGTCCACTGGATAGATTATGGTTGTACATGAGACGGGGTTTGTGGGTCGAAATCAGAGTTTATTATTAAAAAAAAAAAAAAGTAAACATCATTGCACAGGGTTGTTTTCACTTCTGGGTATGTGCTTTCCCAAACTTTAACTAAGGTGTTTAGCAGTGGGTCTGACATATTGTTCCTACCTCTACAGGTCTACGGCCTATGTAACATTTTTCTAGATGCTGTTTTACGCATGTCCCATGTAAGGATGCTTGCCTCTATGTATTATGTATTTGTGTTTTCTAAGGTGAATGTATCAAACTGTAATGCTGTGTTTATGAGCGCTAGTTTTAAAACCGTCGCTTTTGATTTAACCCCAGCCACAGGCCCTCCCGGAATTAAATATCACTGACGAAGAAATGTGCGCCCTGCAGTCAGGTATATGTATTTAGAGTTGTATAGTTCTGCGTCGTTTTTGTACCCTAGTGTCTCAGAAACCCTGTTTTTCTAATGGTATTCTCATGTATGTATGATTTTATAGATTATGATACCGAACTACAACTAGCTCTTGACGGTCTACAATGCTACATGGAGGCTCAAGGCACGGCGTTGAGTGTGCAGAATAACACAGTTCTTACAATTAAATAAAAAAATACCCGTGTTCTTTAAACTGTCTAAGACTTACGCTGTGTTAGTCCTAAAACCACAGCGGTGAACTGTAGGAGGGTTCCTCAGAAGGGACTGCTAAGGCCTGTTTATACTGTAAATGTGATCATTTTTTTTCTTTACAGGGCCAACGGAGTCATGCACGGACGGCGGAGATGTGCAAGAGGTTGTAGAGCCGCAAACAAAAGAAAGGCCGCTAAAAAGGAAAGCTTCAGCATCTAAAAAGGGAGCGGTGACAAAGAAAGGAGCTGGGAAAAGACCTCTAACAGGTGGGATTTTTACAAAAGGGTGCGAAAAAAAACTCCAGGGGTTTTATTCTCTCAAGCAGAAAGGGCCATCGACATGTAGTACCGGCTGTATAAAGGGGAGGTGGGGTGTCTGTGGTTCCTTATTTTTTTCTAATGTATATATTTTTTTTTATGTTACATTCTAGGAGCCGCTCAAAAGAGCACTGGAGAAGATACGCGTAAGGCTAAGAGGTCAGCGACACCGTTAAGCGACATCACAAAGACAGTCAGAACACCGGGCATGCAGCAAAATGTGTGAGTAGGCGTGTACGCCAGGACAAACTATGGTCATACTATACACACATCCAACAGAGAACCGGCACAGCCGTGAAATGTCAAATCAATCACCCCTCCAACATGATGAACCCTCTCCAGGCCTCAAAAGGGAATCTCATCTCGAACAAACCCTCCCTTAAGAAGAAGCGGATGGACCCGGAGCCCCAATACGGTCCTTTAAACCTCAAGAAGAAGAATCAGGTGTTCCCAGAGTCCCAAACAGCCCCTTTAGACCTCAAGAAGACGAATCAGGTGGGCCCTGAACCCCAAACTAAGCCTTTAGATCTCAAGAAGAAGAAACCTGTGGTCCCCGAACCCCAAACTACACCATTAGATCTCTCATTAAAAAATGTTGTTACGCCAGGGAATGAACCCTCTACCCCCACGATCTTTAAGGGGCCAGTGGCTGTGACGCCGGTTGCAGAAGATCTGTTGCAGCCCCAAGCCCCTAAAGTGAACCGCCTCTCAAGAAAATATCTTAAGAAGAAGCAAGGGGTCCCGGCGTTACAAGTAGAAACAGTAGAAGGGCCCTTAATCAAACCCATTACACCGCAGGACCCTTCCCATACTCTGAAGCCCTCTGTAGTTTCAAATAAACTAGCGGCACAGGTAGAGGAGCTCCCCCTAGACCAGCCCCCAAAACCGTCTATAATCATTCCTGACGGGCTTAGGAACTCAACGCCTGAAAACGATCAATCCTTAGGAACACCTTATACCGACAGCAGCGGGTGTCTCAAGGCACCGACAGGGTTGGTAGACAGCTTTGATAGACCCGCAGAAGCAGTGCACGATGGGCCTTCTAACACGCACAATGGGGATTTGCACACGCCGGTTACACATTCACCCGTCCCCATCCCCGACAATTCCTACACCGCTAGGACCCTCTATTATTTCGACCGCCATTTACACTCCCCGTGCCCTATGTCCCCTATCCCCCCTCCAGGAGCGTACGACCCAACCAGCCCCGCGTCCAGTGTAAGCCCCACATCACCCCCCTCAATATACGCCGATAACAGTACGGTCGGGGGCGACTGTCCAGATCAGAGTTTGGAGGACGTATATAGTGAGGACCCTTCCGCGGATGTCCCAGGGTGTTCGCACTGGGACCCTGTTTCTATGAACCCCCAGGACCCTCCGTTACAGAATGGTGTTGTGGCGGACGGTGTGAGAGAGGGCGTTATACAACCCAGCGGGGTGTTCATCCCTAATCCGCCGCAATTTGATTCTGTAAACCCAAAAGAGGTACTAGGGGCTCATGTGAAAGATATACAGCTGGCGGTCAGAAAGCTAAAACACCAAGCGAACGCCGCAACCTTAAAATTGGGGTTGTGTGGTAGCGAGGACAGGGTCAATATGGAGGCGCAGCGGAATATACTGCAAATGGTTGACCGGTGTAAAAGGGTGATCCTCCAAACGTGTCAAGCAACTGTGTCAGACATATGGGGTATACCGGCGTGACTAGGCCTACGCCGACCCCTAAAGACCCCCCATGCCCCCTGGTATTAATAAAAGTGCACACAAATCAAAATATAGCAGTAAGGTCCATACTGTACTGACAAAGTCCCTGCGCTTCTTACGTTTGCTCAGGCGTAAAAAGTACATAGAGCCCCGCAAACAAAGTCATACAGTTTCACGATCAGCGCCTGAAGCACATACATCAGTACCACGCACCGACCAATACATAAGTTCAGGAGAGAACATCCCGAGGGTCGGTCATTCGAAGGGCTCGAGGGGTAGAACAGCAATACTCCAACACCCGGAACACACAGAAGGGCCGCAGGGTGGGTCTGTAGCAGAGGCCTCTATGAGTATGTCGCACACAGGTACAAACCATACCGTTCAGATAGGATGGGGAAGGCTACCTAGAAAAGCATGGGCCCGTAAAAAGCAAAAGTGGGCTAATAGCGGTAAGCAGCACAGGCTTTTAATAAGTAAACTAAAGAAAGCCAGAATATGCGCTACACGTCGGCTTAAAAGCCCCACAGAGCCCGTGCTAAGCCAGAATCCCCAAAATGATACAACAGCGAACCCCGCAACAAGTCAAATTCCTCAAGATGAGGATTCAGAGGACGTCTTTTTAGAGAGTGTTAGAAGCTACAGTCATACTGTAGAGAGATTTAACGCTACAGAACACTACGAGGAGTTTAGGTTTGTTAACCTTCACCAGATAAGGTCCTCCATTCATGGGGTTTTAGCCATACATCAGGCTGTGCAAACACTCATAGAAAGGTTGTTACGCGATGTGGGTCCTAATGATTTTTTCCAACTACGCTTCCAGGGGCAGGGTTTTGACAGTCCTTTGTTCACCAAACGAAAGTCCCGCGCTGTGTTTGACGCCGTGGAATTTTTAGAAAACCTCTTGAGGCTTTTACAGAGTAAGGCTGAACTAGTCGCCTATGGCACTTTCAGAGTCATAGCCCTCATTGTATGGGGTCGTGAGGGGGGTGTTTCCAGGCCTTTAAAGAGCGTACTATACAGCAAGATAATTGGTAAGAAACAACATTGGTTGCTCAACTTTAACAACGGAGCAGCCAACACGTGTCTGGCGGCCAGCATCGTGGGGTTGTTGATGGGGCGCAACACCACCGACGCTGTCATCATGTCTAGAGAGGCTGAAGCCCATGAGGTTCTTGAAATACCTCCAGACCGCATGGTCGGCTTTGGCGACATAGGTCTTTTTGAGAACTATTTCGCCGTTACGGTGAAAGTTCTTTATCACAACGGTTCTCGGAAGTACTTTACAACCGGGGAACGTGTGAAAAACAAGACCGTATATGTCCTTCACCACGAAAATCACTGTTACGGTATCTTGAACCTTAAAAGTTTTTTGGGAGTCAAGTACGTGTGCACACACTGCGCCCACATATACAACACTAAGGCACATCATCAGTGTGAAATGCACTGTAAGATGTGTCAGAGGGACGGTTGCATCGTAGATGCCGCCCTGAAGGTGAGGTGTCGCACCTGTAAGATGTTTTGTCGCTCGCAAGACTGTTTGAGCATTCACAACAAAGCTGTTAAATGCGTCCCTAAAATGGATTGCTTTGAGTGTGGTCGGTATGTGGCATCAGATCACAAATGCAAAGGCATGAAATGCCCAAGGTGTCAGACTCCTTTTAGGGCAGGAACCAATCACCATTGCTACATGGTTAAAGGCAGACCACAGACCAAAACCGAAGACTACATAGTGTTTGATATAGAGTGCACACAAGAGACGGGGGTACACCAACCTAACTATATTTACGCCCACCATCTAACTTCCGATGACAGCTGGGAGTTTGAAGGCCGCTCGTGCTTGGCTGACTTCCTTAACACGTTCATTCAAAAAAAATTCAAAGGGTATACCATGCTGGCCCATAACTCAAAAGCATACGACTCATTCTTTATTTTACAAAATATGATTCGTGAAAAGGTACAAGTAGAATTCATCACTCAGGGATCCAAGCTGATGTTGCTAACGGTGGTCCCGTTACAAATAAGGTTCATAGACACCCTGAATTTCCTGCCCATGAAATTGAGCAAGCTGCCAAAAGCCTTTGGTTTCCCAGGGTGTAAAGGTTATTTTCCACACTTTTTTAACACCTGGGCGAACCAGAATTATGTGGGGCCCATGCTGCCTCCGGACAGCTACGGGGTTGAATATATGATGCCTGCCGAGAAAGAGAGCTTTCTACAATGGTACTCTGAAAACCGCGAAAAGGAGTTTCATTTTCAAACAGAGTTGAAAGCTTATTGTCAGGCTGATGTAATGATCCTACGCCAAGCATGCAACCTCTTCAGTGATGTTGTGGTGGAGATGACTAAGAAAGTCAGGGTCTTGAAAGCCAAAACCCCTCAAATGACAAAGACAGTTGAATACATCGACCCTTTTCAAAACATCACTTTGGCCTCCGTGTGTATGTCCATCTACAAACACATGTTTCTAAGACCAAAAAGTATCGCTCTAGTACCACCAGACCTCTATAACGGTAAACAGAAACGTTATTCAACCCCCTCTATCCAATGGCTCATGTACGTCTCTGAGAAGGAAGACATACATATTCAAAACGCCTTACAAGGGGGCGAATACCGCCTGGGTCCCTATTACCGGGACGGGTACGCCGTGATTAACGGGGTGCCGACGGCCTTTGAATACAACGGTTGCTTTTATCACGGCTGCCCCGGGTGTTACAAATCCCACGAGTTTAACAAATTGCTGGGTGCCAAATTTGAGCACTTACACCGACGTACTCTGATGAAGGCCCAGTATGTTGAAAAATGTGGCTTTGCTATGAGAACACTATGGGAGCATGAGTGGCTAGATATGTTAACATCCGACACAGAACTTTGCTCTTTCCTTCAGAGTCGTGATTTACCACAACCTTTGGAGCCCCGCGACGCCTTATTCGGGGGGCGTACAAATGCCATATAACTGTACAGGGCCGTTGGTGAGGGTGAGAAAATACATTACTACGATTTCACCAGTCTGTACCCATTTGTGAACAAAATGAAGGTATACCCCTTAGGGCACCCCACCATCATATATAGAGACTTTAAGCCCTTTTTCGAATACTTTGGGCTAGTCAAATGCGAACTCTATCCTCCAAGGCAGCTTTACTTTCCAGTGTTACCATACAGAGTCGATGGTAAGCTGATGTTCCCCCTCTGTCGAACATGTGCAGCGTTTAAAGAGGTTGGCGGGTGTAGACACACTGATGAACAATGGATGCTCACAGGGATCTGGTGTAGCATCGAGGTGCAAGCTGCCTTAGAGAAAGGCTACAGGCTCGGGAGAGTACACGAAGTGTGGCATTTTAAGAGGACCACGACACGACTCTTTTCACGCTACATTAATTTGTTTCTCAGAGACAAACAGGAGGCCTCAGGGTATCCCGAATGGTGTACTAGTCAGACTGCAAAGCAGAAATACATCGACGCCCACTACTCTCACGAGGGTATACGTTTATGACCCCATTTGATAGAGGTCAACCCTGCCCGCCGCCAGTTAGCCAAACTCTGCCTCAACTCATTATGGGGAAAATTCGCACAGCGTACAAACCTGTCAAACACGACCTTTATAACAGATCCTGACGAGCTGTTTAAGTACCTTTTTGCCCCTTGTTACGAGGTGTCCAGCTGCGAGTTTATCGATGACGAGACCGCGGCTGTGTATTGGAAATACACAAAAGAGTACCCCACAACGTGTAACAACATAAACATCTTCATAGCGTGCTTCACGACAGCACACGCCCGTCTAGAGCTTTACGGGGTTATGGATAATCTCCAGGACCGCTGTTTGTATCATGATACCGACTCTGTGATTTTTCTGAGTAAACCGGGGGATGAAGACCCTCCTCTTGGGGATTATCTGGGTAATCTAACCAGCGAACTCGATAAGGATGAACATATAATATAATTCACCTTCTCCGGACCGAAGACCTACTCGTACAAAACAAACAACAACAAAGTGTGCATGAAGGTCAAAGGTATAACGTTAAATGTCAGCAACACCCTAAAAATCAATTTTGACAGCCTGAAGGATCTGGTGCATGAATACTCTGCATCGCACAACCGTGCGAATGATAAAACCATAGTTGTGAATCAGCCCTGCATAGTCAGATCCAAAAAGAAGTGGGAAATTACAACCCAACCCTTACATAAAACCTTACGCGTTGTTTTCGACAAAAGGGTCCTGACTGCTGACTATACAACACTGCTGTACGGCTATTAGACACATTAGAGAGGTCACCACCACACTATGGACGCCAGATTACAACATCCGTTCTCCTGCGTTTTAGCAGGCCCCTCAAACTGCGGTAAAAGCTACTTTATAAAAAAAGCTCTTAGAAAATGCTGCCGGTGTTTTATCCCAAACACTTAATAACATTGTGTGGCTTTATTCATGCTGGCAAGATCTTTATACCGACCTGTCCCGTAGTTTCCCGCATATTAGATTTATAGAAGGCATCCCTGATAATCTCAACGACGATGAGCTGCTGCCACCGACCCTTGTAAACATGGTAATTGTCGACGACCTTATGCGTGAAGGTGGGGGATCATCCCGAGCTAGAGCGAGCTTTTACTCAATATTCCCATCATCGCAATCTAAGCATATGTTACATTGTACAGAACTTGTTTTACAAGGGTAAGAGCAGTCGCTCTATAGCTCTCAACGCGTCATACCTTGTATTATTTAAAACCCCCGTGACAGACAACAAATATCCGTCATAGCTAAACAGATGTACCCGGGAAACACTCACTTCTTCATGGAGGCCTTTAACGACGCTACAGCAAAACCCCACGGCTACCTGCTGGTCGACTTAAAAAATAATACTCTAGAAGACTACAGACTGAGGGCTGATATTTTTCCCCCTGACCTCCCAGTCGCTTACACACCTAAAACCAAGTCCCGGGCCTATAAAAAGCCGCGCTGAAGACCTTTAGAGACATTTGCAGTCCGGCCCTTATAACACCCGGTGTTGACCATGTCTGACCGCCTACGCCGCAATTTAGCTCTCCTGAAAATGCTGGTTACAGCCAGTCCCCAGCATATAAGGCTCTTAAGGAGGCCTTATATGTATCCTAAGCAACCCCTAAAAGGGGCGTGCACCTCTACAACACAACTTGGACATTGCACGTCATAGGGCTCTGGTTCGCTGATGTCTCCAAAAACAGTCCTGCCCTGTGGCAGGCAGCCCCTTTGGGTCAAATGGTCACCTACATCAATCACTAGGGTTTGGAATTTTCAGTTCATTCTCTAGGGTGTGGCACATGTCACTTTTAAGGACATGACCTGTCACTTTTAAGGACACAGCGAGGGGCGGGCACCTGTCACTTTTAAGGACACGAGTTTGATGAGCAATGGTATCCTTACTTACTAGTGTAGATTTTCTACACCTAACTCCATATACATATACCTACTCTGTACTTATATATCTTCAAGGTATGTCGCTGTGAAGTTAGGAATAGTACATCAATACTTCCCTATAGGTACTTGCCTTTCGATATTTTGTCCCTCTATATTCTGTCCTCGATATTCTCGTATCACATATTCTGGGGGTCGATATTCAGTAGTACAATCCTCTTAAATCTATTAGGTCTGCCAGGGCTTGGTGTCTGTGAATGGGATTGGGCATGACCGAGTAGATGAACTTTACTGTTTTGTGTGCAAGTGTCATTTTGAGTGGGTTTTGGTTTCTGGACAGTGACTGCATAATCGGCAGCTAGTGTTCACCTACCGATGAGCAAGTCCAGTCTTCCTGACTGCAGGGGAGATGGCTTTCACTACGGAGCAGTGGGGTGGGTGAGGAGCGAAGAAATGCGGCCTATATAACTCAGTGAGGAAAACAAACCGCAAACGCACATACAAAATACTTTGCACACACCTTCCTGGACTCTAGCAATAGGACAAGTACAGAGCAGCATTCAGGAGAAGAGGATGCAGCTAGGCCACAGTTACACCAGTGGCGGTCGGTAAGTTTAGGAGGGAGGAGGCTGACGGGACACACACGCACACGCACATGCACACATACACATATACACTAACAGCCATGCATTCACACACGCACAAACACATCCATTCACAACATTCACTACCAAACATTCATAGATGCACTCACGCATGCACCAAACATAAATTAATTTTTTTTTAAAACACACTTACTTGCAGCTTTGCCTCGGAGGTCCCAGGAGGTGAGGGACGGCTGCAGTCGCTCCATCATCATAGAGTGTGATGGGGTCAGTGAGACTGCTGACCCCGCCCCACTCTGTGATGAATTGTCAATGATTGACACTCGACCCTGGGCGCTTCAGGGCTTAAAACTGAAGTGCCGAGGTGCGAGGTAATGAGAGACATTTCCCATCGTCACTGAGGGGAGGGTCTCAGGGAACTTTGCTGAGCTGAGCAGGTCACGCCAACAGGAGCTGTGATTTCCTCAGCCCAGCAAAGTTCAGCTCAGGCAACCAGGAGCCTGCACATTTAACGCATGTCTGGCTCCTGGCTGCCTGACCTGAAAATGAACAGTGTCTGTCAGGCTGACCTTTGTTCAACCTGACGGACACTGTTCGTGAGGTGCAAAAGGGTGGGGGGCCGTGGCCCCTCAGCCCCAGAGGACCGGATGTGGCTGAGTTACACTACTGGTGTAGCCCACTGTCCAGGAAATGTTAGACTGACTTATTCTGCCACAGCGTACAACTGGGATATATGTAAGAGTATTTACTTCACCAAGCAGCTCCATTGATTTTTCAGTTCATTCTATAATTGAGAATAGTGTTTTTGCTTTTAAAATGCATAGGAGCTAGGGTGTTTTTGGTTGGAGAATGACAAGGAGAAAAAAGTTTGTAATTTATGCAAGCATGTCAAAAGGACATGATTGATGTAATGCTTTTTCAATTGTTGTGTGCCCAAGGAAGAAGGTATTTATTCAACATCGTAAAACATTCACAGTGAGAACGCTAAATGCATATACTGTGTGTGTCGAACTTAGTTATGGTTTGTTTTAATGTTTTCATGCAGCTTTATTAAATCCATTTAGCAATTATTTAAAGTAAATGTAATATTTTGTAACAAAATATTTGTATGGTCTAATGTTAATTTTGTATATTGAAAAAGATTTTGTGGGCTGCATGCCTAGCAGAACTTATAAATAATTAATTACATGTTCGCTTCTTTGTGCAAATCAGAGTGAGTATCTCTTCTTGCAAACTTATCCTATATTGCGTCCTTTTGATTCATAAAATGCACATGTGATATCGGAGTAGAACAATATAATATTTGTGCCTATTTCTCTCATTTAACCTGGTGTCTTAGACAGAAACATAACAAAACATACAGACTTTTGTTATTGAACATTAGAAACCTTTGGTCAATTAAAATGTATTTCACCAGTTCCATAAAGTTTGTTTTTTTAACTTCACCATGTTGCAAAGCTGGTACAGAAATGGCACACGACTCCCTTCACCCAACCTCCAAAAGTACATTTTGCAGATGAAAAACAAGCAAATCCAACCTTTTACATGAAATTTTTCCAGCAAAAACTCCTTTGTGGGATTTCACAAGTAGAAATTTGGCAAAGGCACAAACTGTCACCGAAATAAAATTTGCCAGGCTGTGCCACGGTTTTAAATTTTTCATAAAAATACAAACGCATGTAGGGCTGAAACATGTTGATATGTGGCCTCTGAAAAGTCCTAGATTTAAAAATTGTGAAAGAATTTCCATTACACTTCCTCATTCACAGCTATCTTTATGTACATAGTGTCTCAGTTGTGTAAGTCAGCGTTCAAGTCAAAGATGTCAGGGGTGCAGAAAATAGCCAGGATGTCTGCCCACAACCAACGTGTGTCATCAGTGATGCTGTGTTTTCTATCACAACGTGATCTGGTACACGCCACTTATTATTTTTTATTTTTTTTAATTCTAGTTATTATGGTTTGACTGGTGCTTTGACACCGTATGAAGGATTTAAATGACAGCTCAGAGTATACTATACTTTAAAAGTGGAACATAGTGTTTGTGTAATTTGTACAAATATTTTACAGCAGTTAAACACCACATATTCTAAGAAGAAATTAAGCTCATATAATAGGGTCCCGAACTAGTACATTCGGACAAACCCAGTAGTGTTATAGTTGAGAAATAATAACCACAAAAAAAACCAGAATATATAATGAATGTAATAACGAGCAGAACCGCAACTGAAGGGCAAGGGCCTGCACCCCTTGCTAGGCGATCACCGACCACAATTACGAAAGACAAAAATCTGTGAGTCTGGTTTGATAACAACTTGACTTTTGATACTCAAATTTAGAAAGTGTTGACATCCTACCTTTTCCTTTCCCAAACTTTATGCAAAAATATTCCTTTCATTGGTAAAGAGAAGCGGGTATCGGTAGTAGGGCTGTTGATTCTACCCTGCTTTAAATTATGGGAATGCTGTGTACCTTGGTGGCCCAAAAACAACTAAAAATACTACAGAGCAACCAACACATTGCTGTTTGCTTAGTTTTTTTGTCTGTGGAAGTTTGACCTTGCATCGGTGGCTCATTGTGCTCTACACGGTTGCTGATCAAGCAGAGGATCCATCCTAAACTGCTGTTTTAATGCAACAGACTGTTTCACACACTGGTTTGAAGTTTCTTCCAGATCTTATTGTTCGGTACGACTGGTCTATTTTTTTTTAACTCTGGGTCTCGAGCCCTGATGAAGACCCAATGATTCAAGAAAGCAAGCTGTGAAGGGAGATCCTTCAGAGTCTTGGGACCCTGACTCCTGAATACTGTACCGCTTCAGTGTTATAGTTATCATGGTCGGGGTAGTTCCTCTTTTTTTTTTTTAGTCCTCATTTGTCAAAATTATTCTCTGGTATCAGAAAAAGTCTGACCGACTAAGTGAGGCAAGGAGCACCCGGTCTCTCCACAGGGGAGGGGATGTAGGAACCTCCCGGGTCAAACAAAGACCTCCCGTCTAGCCGGTAAAACGGACTCCTCTGTACAGGTGCTAAGTAGGTGACCCCGGAACTGGTGCAACCTGTGTAGCATGCCACTAATCATTGGACCATAAGATTTCAAAGTAACAAGAACATGCAGCATACAAGAAACTGTGGAGGAAATGAGAGAAAGAGAGAAAAGAAAAACAAGAAGAAAAAAAAAGGGAGATGAGAGGAGCGAAGAAAGAAGGAGAGTTTCAGTACTCAGTGTGTTAAGCTGGAGACGTAAGACTTAAACCAATCATCCCAGAGTTCCAAAAATGTTGTCCTCTTAACAAGTTTGTTAGCCCGATCAAGAGACGATATTTTTTTTACAGAACGAATCCATTCAGCCTCAGTAGGAGGGCAGGGGAGGATCCACTTGATACACAACTCCCTACGTGCAAGGAGGATCAAGACAAAAATTAGGGCTTTGTGTGTCTTAAGAAAACCCTGATTGCCCTCCCCTCTCTGGGGTAGTTCCTCTTTGGCCAGGTGGTCACAAGGGGTGGAAACACGTGGCTGTTACTGCTGTCGCGGAGAGACCTGAAGGTTAGATCTTGATGCCCTCACACACCTGTAAGGGTGTCATGCTTCATCATTGGGCGCTCCTCGTCTGGCCGGCGCTGCAATGCCTGACGTGCCTGGGGGTTCTTTGTCAGAGCTCTTTTGATCCGAAAATGCGTTTAGGTGAATGCATGTGAGAGGGTTCTACGAGAGTGTGATGAGTGAAAAGTGAGGGGTGTCTAAAATAGGTACTAGTACCCTCAAAACAGTTTTAATAAGGAAAGGGTACCAGGACTAAATAAAAACAGTGGTCGAATCATGTGGTCTCAATGTACCAAGATAGCTGTTAATAGAGTGAGGTCAGCACGTTTCGTGCCTAGAAAGCCCAAGGGTCGGGCGGCACTTCATCAGGACCAAACAATATAGTGACTAGATGCCCCCTCAGGGGCATTTGACCTCCTTTCTAATAAAGGATGGCCGACAAAAGCTAATGATACTGCACCTGGATGGCTGCAGCACAACAATTCCACCTAGAAGAGAGAGATACAAAAGGTGGAAAAGCATATGCAACAGGATGTTAAAAATGCGAACCAGTATCCACTGCGTAAATACAATAGTTCATTGATGAATACACTCGGAAGTAGTGGTGTGCGCCTGCATGACTAGAAAGTAAGGTGAACATTTCTAAAAACAAAGAAAAGACTTGAAAGGCACGCTTATTTAATAACTCAGCAACACATGAAGGCACCTTAGAATAATGTCAAGGGCTCAATCATCCGACATATTCACATGGTACGATCGCCGTCAGACATACTCACATAGTGTGACATAGAGCACGTTCAAGTGCAGTATCAACTTACCACAAGGTGAGCAGAACAGTACTCCTAAGGCAAGTTGGAGGGTCCCGGACAAACTGCGGGACACCTTGATTAGAGAGGAAAAAAGAGTGACCAATGTCATCGTTTAAAAAGGATACACACAGGACTCACACAAATAAGCATGTGGTATTTCAGGGCTCAACTAAGTCTCAATCCGGACAAGCAATAGGGTGATGTGGATCATGAATTGTGGCTTCAATGGATGTCTTCTAGCCAACCACCAGACACTACTCATACAGCAAGCGGTTTGCCCATAACATATCGGCCTTTGCTGTCCCTAGCATCTGGGAGGGTTGCAGTAGGTCGGGGGGAGGGTCTCCCTTAAGGAACATGTTGGGGTTTTAATAGGGGATTCTGTCCCACTCAATTTTGCAGATACAAACACGAGTGCTCCAAGTGCGGCGGGTGTCACCCTTTGGCACAATTTTTCTTCATGGTTACTTTGGGGGAACAGTGGAGGCTCTCTAAGGGCAGAGGTCCGCAGGGTCAATCTTTACCAAAGAGCCCCTACTCCGGTTGATGGGGGTAGTTTATCGTAATGGGCTGTACTCGCATTGTCCTGAAAACATTGACCAAGTTCCTGTTCTTTGTTTAAATTATCTGGCAATTTGTGCACTGAGCGTTTTTTGTTAGGTTTCAGCAGACACTGGTTATTATGCCCATATCTGGATGTTTTTTCCATTTTGCCGCTCAAAGGACTGGGGTCTCTGGGGTTTTGGAGGCTTTTACAGAGGTTTTCCAGGTGTATGCGGGTTCTTCTGGCCACAGTCGCTATGGTGGGGATGAGAAGCTGTTTTTTTTCCGCGTTGGGGTGCTCCAGGTGTGGTAAATCTTTCTTTGGCGGTACAGTATGGTCCGGGAGGTTGCTTTTTACATGTAAGGAGGACAGTTTGGTAGGACATGCGATGGGTGTTGTTGGGGCTCTTTGCTTTTGCTGGGGTTTTGTTGTGTCCTTCTAGAATGTTCTCATTACTAGTGATTACACAGTTGTCTCTTTGTCTTGTTCACAGTGGCTGTTTTTCTACAGGTTGGCTCCAGGTGCGGACAAGGACAAGATCCTGGCTCCAGGACACGGCTGGGTGTGGGGGGGGACGAGGATTTTGGATTTGGTAGAGCATTCGGTTTCGGTAGCAACCTCGGAGGTCGCATCGCAAGGCTTGGCTAGAGTTTTTGCAGTTTGGTCATGCTCAGGCTGCGGCGCGTTGCTGAGAAGGAGGGAGACTTAATTGCCTTAGTTTTGGATCTCATTAATAAGGGTTTATCACACACCACTATTTCGGGGAAATAAGCTGGGATTTATTTTTATGGGAAACTGTGGTGAGGTTATGATCCTGCGGAGGGCAAACTGGTGCAGAAAACTTTGTGTGGTTGGGGTAAGGAGAAGCTCAAGCAGTCCAGGAGGACTCCTGTTACTGTGGACTTGTTGGGGTGGTTATTGCTTGTTTTGTCCAGTTGCTGCTACACGCCTTTCGAAGCTTGCTGTTGTGTTTGTTGATGGTTTGGATGTTTTTTGGGGTTTTTAGAGTTTCCAAGTTACTTGGGGAAAGGGAGGGGTTGTCTTTTGAGGATGTTTTTCTGCAAATCCCGCATTTTAGGATTTGGTTGCGGCGTTTGAAAACAGACCCATCGGTAGGGGACGCTGGGTTTGGAGGCATCAGTGGCTGGGGGGAGAGTTGTGCCCAGTGGGGGAATGGACATTTTTTTTGTGGTTGGTCGTCTCGCAGGGTGGGGAGAATTTTTCATCATGCTAATGGTTCTCCAGTTACTGCTTACCAGTTGTTAGCGGTTTTGAGACTGGGTTAGGGTCGGCTCGGTTTGGATGCTAGTTCCTATAGGACATATGCCTTCCGCATTGGCGCGGTAATGGGGGAAGCTAGGCTGGGTTTCTCTTGGAGGGAGGTTAGACGTATTGGTAGATGGTGGTCGCAATGTAGTGAACGGTATATCAGAAAATAGGTTCGTATGGGATATAATCCTCAGCCATCATTCCGTTTGATACTTCTTTCTTCTTTTGTAGGTTGTGTTCCTGGTCCTTCTGCCGACAAAATGGTGACCTTGATTGTAGGGTATTCACTTTTCAGATGGGATTTACAATTTGCTGATCAACAGCTGTATGACAGAGGCCATGGCTTGGCTGGCAGTTGACACAAACTATTTTGGTGGGGGCAAGAGTGGGATGTGGTGGGTGTGATTTCTTCCGTTGCTGGCTCAGTTGTCATCCACCAAGGGTTGTTCTGATTTGTTACTTATCCATCTTGGGGAGAACGATCTGGTGCCCCTATCTAGACTGGCACTGCTGCAGCATATGAAAGCAGACTTAAAGTTGTTGAGACAGTTATGGCCGGGGACAACCATTGTACAGACTGGATTTGCTCCTCAAAGAAAATGGAAAGGGGAATTGAAACATGCTGCGGGGGACAAGGCCAGACGTAAGCTGAACAGGGCCATGAGGTTATTCTGCCAGATGCCCCTCTTCCTCCCTAATGTTTGGATGAGCCAGTACCATAACCCATGGTACTGCCTCATCCAAACATTAGGGAGGAAGAGGGGCATCTGTTTCGGCCGGATGTGGTTCACTTAACCATATTTGGGTATGCATTTTATTTCATGGAATTGAGGGAATTGCTGACACAGTGTGGAATGAGCAACCTTGGTGCATTTGAATTATGGGTGTGTGTTTTTGCAGGGGTGGGGCAGGAAAACACCTTTCAGTTTTCCTTGGTGGCGGCATCCACCCCTCAGGGGAGTGCGGGACCCAAGGGAAGGGAAGAGGGGCTTGGAGGACATGGAGCACGGCGAAGGGGAGTGCTTTTGGTGAGAATGGTTTGGGTTACCTGAGAGATTGGTTAATGTGAAGGATGGGTATACGCAGAATGAATGAACTGGCATTGTATGGATGTTCGATTGGAGGATCTTGCATAAGCTGGGATTTCAATTGGATTGTGCATAAATAAAGTTACGGTTGTATGTTGCATAATGATACCCTGTTTTTACTACAAACCTGTCCTAATAAAGTGGCCTTTTCTGCTACAACGGGCTTGTGGGTGTGGTTCCTTATTACACTGATTAAATGGCTCCACTTTCTTTCTTTTCGGATAATATTTTGGCAGAAATCCCCATAGGCACCAGTTATAATAAGTGTGCTTAATTGGAGGCTGCTGTTTGTGGGAAGGGGTGTGCTAGGGTGTGAGAAGGAGCCACAACACTACGTTTTTTCTTTGTTTTGTTTTTGCACAGACTCCCAGAGAGATGAAATAAAAAACAATCTCGATGTCATCGTCCAAGACAAAATACACCATCTGCGCGGCAGACGGCAGACACTTCTTTAACCTGCCCCATTCAAAATGAATATGTCCAGTTGTTTCGTTTTTGTCAAAGAATACTTCACTTTAAATTAAAATATAACATTGATTCATTGATTATACATTTAGTTCTGCGTACAGGATTCTGCGTAGAGATTTTGTAGAGTTTAATTTAACGTCTCGGGTCCCTTACTCGAGTCCATAGGGAAAGAGCGGCACCTAGCGTTCAGTCTGTGTCTTTCGGTTTTGGAATGGGGAGACTTTCTAATTTCGTTAATGTTTCGAGAAGCATGTACTTCTGCAGAGTAATCTGCCCAAACAAGTTGATTTTAGGTTGACCGTAGGGCGACCAGGCATCCCGGATTTGCCAGGACCAGCTGTCCCGGCAGATTTCAGGAAATTAAGTTCATGACCCGGTTTTTAGAGAGGGTCGGCTGAAAACGGTGGGAGGTATCTTTTTGTATTTTACAAAGCAGGGATAGTTAGCAGCTGTTACAAGAAAGCAATTTAATTAACAAGCATGCTACTGGCTTCAAAAATGGCATTTTATTTATGGTTCTTACTGCCTCCTCTGTAATTCTCTGCTAAGGAGCACCTTCATTCTGTATGCTGGTTTGAAGTTAAATTGTAGTCCTTCTTCTATTTTTGGGAAATGTCCCGGTTTTGGCTTTAAAATTCTGGTCACCCTAATTTTAACCCTCAAGTCGAGCCAAGACTGAATAGAGCTTCTTTATATGTCTTTAGCAGTGTAAATGCCAAAATATGTGGTTCTGATTTTAACATATAATGATGCTCGTACTGATTCACATTGATTCATTTTTAAAATAAAACACTTTGGCCCTCATTGCGAACTGCCCGGTTCATTGCAATACAAGTGCAGTAACTGCTGTTGCTGCACATATCGCAATTATTCGTTTTAAGATAAATATCGACAGCCAAACCTGCCAATATTTATAGGGGAAAATACCGATACTTACTAGAAAATGTAGGTTTTGGTTAGGTAAGCATCAAAATCCGCCTGTTATTCCCCAGAATCTTGTTGTAATTGAATAGAATTTACAGCGCCCGATAAATTCAAACTCTGCAGATTTTATCAGGTGCGATAAAAGTCATACCAATTACCGGGTCGCTGGTAATGAGGGACTTTGGCCCTGATTAGGATCGGCCTGATTAATTGCGCATATGTGCGGTAACTCCTGGTACCTCACCAGTGGTGGCTCGCCGAGGGAGTGGTGCGGGGCGGTGGGGCGGGGGAGGTGCAGGGTGGGGTAGTGAACTCAGACATACGACAGATAGAACTCAGAGGGAGTTCTGTCCGTCGTAAGTCAAAGTCCACTACCCCCCCACCCTGCCCCTCCCCCGCCCCACCCCACCGCCCCGCACCACTCCCTCGGCGAGCCGCCACTGTACCTCACATATCACAATAACAAGTTGTGCAATAAGAACCACACTCGCCACATTCTGTGTCGTAAGCACCAGAATCTGTATGTTATGCCCCATTTTGATCGTAATAATAATCGTGACTGGGTGCTGTTTACCACAACCAATAATTTTTGATCTCTGTGACGTCAGAATATATTGGGTATGATAAATATTGCAGGCTTTCCTGGGGCAAATGTAATCGGAGCTTACGTGGAAAATATATCAGTGATTAGTAAGCCATTGCCATTCTATCTAAAACGTAAAAAGATGGAATTAAAGTCAATATTTTAATTCCATCTTGCAAATCTTCAGTGTCAAATATGCGTTTCACTGAAGTCTTTCTTTTTTTCTAGTATATAAAAAAAGTTATATGAAAAATAAGTTCTGAACTATCCAGCCAAGCTCGTTTTCATTCTGAATTACGTGGTCATGTCACCACTGATAAAATCACACAAAGGGTGTTATTTTATTTTGGGGGGTGTTTCGTAAACCGCCTTGCGGTAGCCTTAAAATGCTTTATGACAGGACACATTGAGGCGAGTGAAGGACTGTGATCTTGGATGGCCTGCGCAAATCAGCGAGCTGCAGTATGAAGTCATCTGACAGAAGTCCTAGTCCTGGATGGTGATAGAGATTATGAAGCCTTGGATTGATTGCATTAAATGAGTCTGGGGTGACCTTGCTAGGGTAAACAAGCGTGACCATCCAGGCGAGAGTCTGGGTGACGTGACCATCCAGGTGAGAGTACGGGGTGACCTTGCTAGAGTAAACAAGCGTGACCATCCAGGCGAGAGTCTGGGGTGACCTTGCTAGGGTAAGCAAGCGTGACCATCCAGGCAAGAGTCCGGCGTGACCTTGCTAGGATAAGAGGGCGTGACCATCCAGGCGAGAGTCTGGGGTGACCTTGCTAGGGTAAGCAAGCGTGACCATCCAGGCAAGTGTCCGGGGTGACCTTGCTAGGGTAAGCAAGCGTGACCATCCTAGCGAGAGTCTGGGTGACGTGACCATCCAGGCGAGAGTACGGGGTGACCTTGCTAGGGTAAACAAGCGTGACCATCCAGGCGAGAGTCTGGGTGACGTGACCATCCAGGTGAGAGTACGGGGTGACCTTGCTAGGGTAAACAAGCATGACCATCCAGGCGAGAGTCTGGGGTGACCTTGCTAGGGTAAGCAAGCGTGACCATCCAGGCAAGAGTTCGGCGGGACCTTGCTAGGGTAAGAGGGCGTGACCATCCAGGCGAGAGTCTGGGGAGACTTTGCTAGGGTAAGCAAGCGAGACCATCCAGGCGAGAGTCCGGGGTGACCTTGCTAGGGTAAGCAAGCATGACCATCCAGGCGAGAGTCTGAGGTAACCTTGCTATGGTAAGCAAGCGTGACCATCGAGGTGAGGAGACATTGAGGGTGGTGCTAGGATTGGACTAGCCATATGCTTACTTGAAGATGTGAGTTTTGTAATCACATTTTAGGAAACATAGTGCCTTGTGAATAAGAAAGACAGACTTGAAGATTGATAACTCCCTCACTATTAACTATTGCAGGGACTTCGTAGCTGGTCTGATTTGGCCATAATGTTTGAAGACAAATAGGACAGTTGCAGTAAGCTTCGGTACTCTGGAATTTACTAGAGTGATTTGTGAGAACAGCGTTGAGGCCATTACAATAGTGCGAGAGATAACCACGACAAATATTAGTGCAATCTTCTGAGAGAAATAAGTACTTGTAAAACACCTTCTACCAGACATAGGTGGTGGAAAGCAGATTTGAGAACAGTGTTTATTCGGACTGTGATGGAGAGATCGCTGTCAAATACCATAAAAAGGTTTCGGAATTTTCCTATTGAGTACGGGGAGTCTCCAGTTAATCTGGAGAGGATCTGTGTTGACAGGTCACATTAGCAGGGTTTCTGTTTTCTTACATAGAAGCAGAACCATGTTTTACATCCATTGTTTAACTTCTGTTAGGCAATATGACAAATTTGCAAGTTTTCCAAAATACCCTTCTCGCTTCAGGTGCAGCGAGCTGTTTTCGCATATACAAATGGTAGTCACACTCATGAGAATGTGTCAGTCTGTCTAGCAGCTTCTCCAATATCAAATGCAGCCATGAGGTCAAATAAAATCAATGCACATGATATGTTCCAGTGGTTGAGTAGTTCCTACCTTATATTTATTAGCGTTGAGTGGGTGCCCCGACGGCACCTGAAATATGAATCAATGTTACTTAAAAGGCCATTTCACTCCAGATCTGAGGAAAACTGGTGGGAGACTATTGTTTCAAAACAAAGGAGTATGCTGTTCCTATGGGGGATGAAAGGAAAAACGGAGAGAGGGAGATGGGTGTGAAGTCCCGGTGCTAAATGAGAGTGCGTAGTAGCACTGGGAGTGCTCCAATAAGGAGCAAGGGCCCTCACACACCCCAAGGGGTGTCATGCTTCATCATAGGGCAGCTTCTTGTTGGGCTGGCGCTGCAATGCCCAACGGGCCCCACAGGGGGACTCTTTGCCGGAGTTCTTTTCTGGTTGCCGTCGTGAAGCTAGGTGTTATGAGGGGGCGTGTGTGTCGTGAGTAGAAGTGAAAGAAAGTGCTTGTGATCTAAAAATGTCTACAAGAGACTCCTAGGGTAATTTTATTCTCTGGGTTCCTGTGCTATGTGTTAAAAACGACTGTTGAGTCGTGGACTGAAGGGGGGGGGGATTATAACTGTTTCGGTCTAGAGAAATGAGTGGTGTGCGAGTGGTCGACATGTTTCATGCCCTATTGTGTCCAAATGGATCTAGGCATTTCTTCAGGACCTAAAATACATCTACTACTCGTCGGGGAAGGCTATTTTTAGGTACTGTACAAAAGTCACTTCCCCTGTAGTCTGGATTCAAACAGTAATCCCAAAAGTGTAAAAGTGTGAGAGGTTAAAATTGGTCTACCTTCTTGTGGACATGCACCTCATTTCAGGAATGTGACTTCCCCAACCGTGGATGGCCAGGGTAATCGCTAAATAAGCGATGGAGGAAACTTGACTGAAGTATCCTGTCTACGGGACCTACCCGCACCTGGCTTTCACATGAGTTTTTCCGATCATCCCCCAGAGGAACAGCATACTCATTTGTTTTGCATTATTGGTTGGGGCCTGTATGCTGGACCTCCTAAGCCCCTGTCCCTCCTCGTGAGATTCAGCTATTGTTTCAAGCAGAAGCTTTTACAATTCAGGATAGGTCAGATAAGGGTCTATAATTGCAAAAGTTGTGAGGGTCCACGCAAAGTTTCCTTAGGATGGGATTGGTGGCAATAGGTTTGAGGGATTGACGGACATGTCTTGTTTAGAATAAGGTGTTGATTAACACGGTGAGGAGTTATAATAGTGCTGTGAGACCTAGGTTAATAACTCTAGCGGTACATACATCTGACAACAGTGAATATTTTTTGAAGGACAAGATTTTGTTTATATCATCCTCAGAGACTGATGTGACCACGCAGGAGGTGGAAGGGCAGTCGCGGCTCCTGGAGGGAGTGCTGCGGGGCGGGGGAGGAGGAGGGGTAGGGTGGGGGGTAGTAAACTCCGGCATACGGCAGAACGGAGTTAAGTACATAAATAAATAAATAAAACGAATTACATTGCAAGATCTATTTCATAACATGAATTTACTCAGATATGTTCGGGGTGTGGGAGGTGCCACTCTTCCACTTGCCCTATGGTATTTTGAAGTGTAATATGCTGCCAATCGTTGGTCAGATACTTTTCTTATCATGTTTGCTCTAAGCTTGCCATGCAACAAAAATACCATTAGGTAACTATTGACTACTTTTAATCACAATTAGAAAAGCATCAATCCAAAAAAATGTAAAGAAATGCTGGAAAAGCACATTACAGAGATCTGGGTCTCAACATTCTAAACTCCCCTGACATTAGCTTAAAACATTACATTAATCTAAGGCTGCACTTTATACCTTGCCCAAAGGAAAGGAAGGATGTCATCCTTGGCACGACTTGCCAGTCCATTCAGTGGCAGATGCGGTGCCTCCCAGTGAGGTGACCACTGACGTAGGGCCTGAGCGTGACAACCACGGAATACCCTGTACCCTTATCCCTTAAAACCTTGGGTCCTTCAAGCTGACCTCAATTCCAGAATCCCTAGTGGATTTTATTTGTGACTCTTACACATCCTATTGGTGTTATGCTTCATCATCGGGACTCATTGTGGTCCCTAAAAACCAGAAAGGGCTCGACCATATTTCAACGAGAACTTAAGATATTTCTTCCGATGGGGGTCTAAAGATTGTCAAATAAAAATACCTTGGGTAAACTCTGGCATCCCTATTTTAAGGAGCCCCATGCATGGTTAAAAAACTGCATGAGTGTTATGGCTTGGGTATAATGTCCCTACACCCTGATTACTGTCAACATGTTTCAGCCCTCGATCAGCGGGCCACTTAGGGTCCGGTGCTTTCATCAAGACTAATACTAGTACCCCACTCTGAATCGTCACTATGTCCTGTATTCCTTGTCCTATTAGTCAGGGCTCTCTAAGACAAGACCAGGCAAACAACATAAAAACACACAGGCTTACTTGCCGGTTATGGAAGCATATATTAATGTTCTAAGGCTAACTAATGTCACCCTTTAAAAGGACAGGCCCGAGGACACGCACCTTTAGTCACACTTACATTAAGGGTGCAGTACCTCCGTTCCACCTACTTTCACTCTTCTCTGTCCCTCTTTCCCACTAGGGATTCTGGAATTGAGGTAAGCAGGAAAAAATAGGGTTTTCATCCAGAGATAAGGGTGCAGTGTACTCAGTGGTTGTCATGGTGGTATCCTGTGATCCACTTTGATTTAAAAGAAACCTTTTCCCCCCTAAGGGAGTGTTTAACAGTCCTTAGACATTGTGAAAGACAGTAGGTCCTTAGGGGTCAGAACCAAAGGACACAGGGTTGTGGCCACTGAAAAGGAGGAGGTATAGTAGGTAGATGGAGCTTGAGTGAACAGTCAGTTTGCCAGTTGGTGCCTACAGTAGAGAGAAAGAACCCTAAGTAGGACACTGGGATGTGCTACACATTTCAGTTAGAAATTGTCTCTCTGAGAAGCAGGCTGCAGAGAACTCTGCTCTAGCAGACTCCTGGTTGGCACAATGTGGTTGTACCAATTTTGAGGCAGAGGATCTTGGACCCTCTCAGAAGTCTATCAAGTGCAACACTGAACTTGTTAAACGTAAATATTGCAAATCCTGATTTCACTACAGCATTTCATTTTTCAAATTAGAGTCCACTCACAAAGTCCTCAATGGAACCTCCAGGGTGAGACAGTCCAAGAGAAACAGACCCATTATCATTGTATCTGCTCTCTTAGTCTCGCATCCCACCTCAGCTCAATAATCAATAATTCATTTTTACAGTAAAAGGAAAGTTTGTGCTTATCAGCTAATAGGTGATTCCAGAATTCAAGCATCAACTTTATGCTCCTAGTTTCTATATACTTCTGTGCAAAGAGTAAAGCATTGATCCACAGTAAAGTATCCTTTTTAGGTCGAGCCTTCGAGACCTCTTGTATATACTTTAGTATATACTTATATGTGTATGTACTTTGTGGGCTCTGGAGATCAGCCCTAGGACTTGTCTGCTTCCACTTAGGGACTTTTTTTCTGTTCAACTGCCTCTATTTAATTGTCTTGATAGAAAACGACCAGTAGACGTCAGTAAAATACCAGAATTGCTTTCTGCTTGTTCAACTGCCTCTATTTAACTGTCTTGATAGAAAACGACCAGTAGACGTCAGTAAAATACCAGAATTGCTTTCTGCTGAGGGACTTTCTTTTTTTTTATTCTTCTGGCAACTGCCTCTATTTAACTTTCGTGATAGAAAACGACCAGCAGAGGTCAGTAAAATACCAGAATCACTTTAGCATTCTCTGGATTCCAGTCCATAGAAATTGTCTTCCACGAGCACCCGTAGACAATAATATTTTTTCAAATCTTGTATTTTCAGTGATATGACCACCGAAGGCCCTGATTTTATATTAAAAACAGAGCTTTGGACTATACCATTTCCCGCTGAAAGGCAATATTTCTCTCCATGTGTTCCCATAGCTGGCGTGTCACGCAGTTTGGTGCTTACTTTCCCTCCATGTTAAAGAACAGTAGATGTTTCAGCACCCAGGCTAATGTGCTGCATAGCTAAATACATATAAGGTTCCAAAGGCGAGACTGATTGCATTACAAACACTTGTTTTAAAACTACTTGCTCTACCAGAATTAAATCCTTAACCTCAATCCACTCCTGCAGCTCAGTAAGAATGAGTTTAGAAAATTCTTTTGACCCAACATCAGTTAGGCTTATGAGCCTATAATTCTTTGGGTCTAGAGAATTTCCTTTCTTAAAAATTGGTTTAATTAAAGCTCCCTTCCAGCTATCTGGTACCTTCTCCTAGTCGCAATACTGCTAAAAGTTAGTTCTAAAACCACGACCAACAATCACTATTTGATTTAATTTGATTTAATTATAACTGCCGGGAGGTAATCAGGACCAGCTGCTCTAGTCAACATAAGGGACAAAATAACCTCTTTGATGTGATTCAGTGTAAAGCTTTTCAATAAATTATTTTCACAGTCATATCTCTTGGGTGGGTGACCATTATACCCTTTTCTATATGTTTCCACCAGATGAATACGCACTGATCCTTAGGGACCATACAGCTTATTCTATATGCATCATCCACAATACCAGTTTGACCTATTTTCTAGAATCTTTGCCTCTTTTACATAGAACATGGTTTCCATTTCTTTCTTAAAATATTCTCTATTTTTAAAATCAATCAGGGATTTATATTCGCAAAACAATACTCATAATTATTTCTCCTACAATTTCATTTACCTCCCTATTTTTCCCCTTCATTATTTTCCTCAACGTAATTTTTAGGTCTCGCCTACGCAGCGCACATGCGCTGCATAGGAAAAAGACCTTTAGCAATCGATTCACTTTTGCAGGCAAAAACGTGCACGCGTTGCATTGCTTTCAATGGCAACGATTGCACGTTTGGTGATTCCCTTGCGGGACCGAGCTTTCAAACCATCTGTTTGTAATTAACAGATGGTTCCTGCTCGCTCCAGCAAGGGAAACAGGCGCAGGCCCCCTCCTCTCTCCCCTCCCCCTGCTGCCAGCGCGAGGCGCGCGCGCTTGTTTTCTTCTGTCACTACTGCAACTGGCACCATTACTACTGTTAATATGACCGTTAGAACTTGGGCCACTACTATTGTTTTACTACTACTGTCATTAGTGTTACTATTTTTACAATTAGCGCTACTATTTTTCTGTCGCCGATTTTGCTGACACCATTACTCCTGTTAATATTACTATTCCTAATTGTATGACTACTACATACGACTACTACTATTACTGCGGTTACTGGTACTTCTGCTGCTCTTTTCATAGTACAACCACTACCACGCAACTAATATTACACAAGTTGTTAATAATTACAACTTTTGTTTTCTATATAGCGCCTGCTATCACACTCGAGGTTTCACGGCGCTGCAGTGAATTGCTTCTACGGCAGTAGCCTGCATTCCACGGCAGGGCGGTGACAGTGGTTCACCTACCTGGCCGAGGCTCTTGCCCTTCTTGTGCGTGGCTCCGTGGAAGACGCCAGTGGTTCTGTTGGAGACAGCCGCGGTGGGGGCGTGCCCCATCAGGATAGACTTGATGGAATTGTCCTTAGACCAGGTGCAGCCCAGGTGCTCCCCAGGCAGCAGCAGGGTTGACGCCAGCCAGAGGAGCGCCCCGAGGACCACCCGCTGCCTTAGAGCCACAGCATGGTCTTCGCCTCGCGGGAGGTCGCAGAGCGGACAGAGGGAAAAAATAGCTCCTTCGGGACAAGCGCGACGCTCACACTGCCCAAGGGGTCCACTCCACGCGAGGACGGGAGAGCGCCAAAAGTTCTGCGGCCGGGAGCTTAGAACATTCCTACAGCTGCACATGTGCCAGTAGGATAGCACAGCGGGTTGAAGGCTAGATGAAGCGATTACGGCGCATTTGCAGCTTGCAGGTCTGAATTCGAGCCGTCCGACTCAGCTATTCATCTTTCCAACTTGAATCAAATGCGGGCCAATTATGATTGTACGTAAGTGTATATGCAAATATTCTATGTGCAATACTTTCGATGAAACCGCTGTATTAAGTATTGTTTTCACAAATGCTGTTCAGGGTGCTGATAAATCTGGTGGCACAGCGTCAATAAATGTCTTTAGCCAAAAGGAGCACTGCGACTCCTGTGTTTGGCAAATGGTGAAATTCTCCAGAGGTTGAGGTCAATGAATGGAGTCAGACTCTAGGCGCTTTTCCGCCAAAGTTACCCTGCACATTCATCACAGGTCCAAGCGAGATGGTCCACTTTGGATGTCTGCAGAACATATGTGGACAAGATGCAGACTTGGTCTGGGGTCTTCCTCACTGCTGCTGCCCTGGTCCCATCAGACCCATCTCTTTATTTTCCCACATTCTTTTTGTCTTTCTCTCAATCATTTTATCTCTGTTTCCTTCTCTGATTTATTCTTCCTTTCTTTCCCTCTCTTTCCTCCCCTTCTCATTTTCCCTCCCGCAATCTGTTCATATTCTCTCTATTTCTTCTTCCTTCCCTTCTCTTCCTCTCTGCATAATTGTCACTACTTCACTTTTTTTTCTCTTTCATTCTCTCGCTCTCTCTCTCGTTTTTCTTTTCCATCCTTTCAATTTATCTTCCTCTTTAACCTTTCGCTGTCCTCTTTTTTATCTTTCTATCTCTTGCACCCTTCTATTTTATTTCCCCTTGTTCTTTTTCTCTATCTTTCTCTTCTTTTTATCTCCCATTTTCTTTCTCTAGTTCCTCCTCCTTTCTACTCCCTCTTTATTTGTCTTTCCTTTTCTCTACTGCACTCTCTGTTCTTTTTCCGTCTTCTCTTCCTCTACCTCTCTTCCTATTTATCCCCCTGCTTTGCTCAGTCTTCTTCTCCTTTCCTCTAGCTGGACTGTGAATATTTCAGTCTTCTCTACATCTCTATAGATAGGTGCTGCGTGTGTGTGTATGCTAATAGTGTGCAGTATATCAATGTTGTCCCGTACTCCTCTATTTCAGCGCACGTTTCTTTTTGTGCCTGTGTTAGTAGCATCAATCTGTCTATCTATCTATGGTTTTTAGTACTTAAAAATGGCTGTCAACAAACAAGCATTGGCATAGCCAATAGGTCTCGCTTTTGGGACCTTATAAGTGTTTAGCCAACAGTTGATGTTGTTGCACCAAGGATATTGTGCTGCATAACTAAATACTTATAAGGCCCCAAAGGCGAGACCTATTGGCTATGCCAATGCTTGTTATTAATTGGCATTGGTTATCAAACCATGGTGGAGGGTTCTTTTTTCGTTTTTAGGTCCCTGTACACCTTTTAGTATCACAACCCAGATCTACTACTAGACACTTCATTTGATTATACCATTTATTTAAATTAGAAGTGCTTCCTCCTACAGCCATACATTTACTATTCAACTGAAATAGGACAAGATGATTTATCTGTTCTTCAATTTGAATCACCAATCTTTTAGAGCATTCCACTTGTACTGGGAGAGATACTATTTGACGACTCCTTACCCTAAGTCGAGTGACATACTTAGTGGAAAGTGGTCACTATCCCCCTCATGGAGTACACTAAATCCCTTTGCCAATACACATTACGAAATATATAATCAATTGGACACAATTGCATTCAACAATTTAAGGTTTTGGCCAGTGGGATTATCAGTAGAAAACCAGCCATTAAGATAGATCTACCGAAGATTGAACATGTGTTTAAAGCATTTCAGAGCACCAACATGGACAATAAGTAATTGACACGACTCGAGAAATTCAACAACAATTTATAAAAATAGTGTGTATTTTTATCTTAATTTAGACAACAAAAACAAACGGAATAGCTTACATATAACCGGGGTTATACATTTTTGAAGCAATATCAAATCAGTGCAATAAAATACATGAAAAAGATAACATTGGGGTCAACAGCATAAACCACTAGTGACAATCAGCCACTTGCAAGTCGAGTTATGTGGTACACTTACAGGGTTAAGGTCTTGCAGGTCCCAGAACCAGGCCAAGACAGTCAGAGCAATTCTACCTAGCCCGTGGGGTTCAGGTGCAGAATTGTCCTGGCTGTCCATTGTGCTGAACGGGAGCTGCGCTAGTGCTGATTTTACCACTTACACTGTGCTGCATGGAACAGAATGAAAAAACATAACAGATACACAGCTGGTGATGTTGAATGATGGTTGCACAGTGTTCCTTGTAGATGCAGCATCGAGTGTGGGGGTTGGTTACCAGATTGGTGACCAACAAGCCTTGGCAGCGGTCAACACAGCAAAAAAGTACTGGAACTTTATTGGATCTGAGGGAGTGATGTAGCGTCCTCAAACTTCGGGGCATGTGAGACTACAACTTCCACAATGCACTGGAACACCTGAATTTGGGCGATTCCAAGGAGGGCCCGATGGCCAGCGATTCTTTGAATCCGGTGAGTGTTTTTACCTGCAGTTTGCAGGGAACTAGTGCCACTAGCCCAGGGGAGTCTGAGGGTGCTTCTGGCTTCCACAGGGGTCCCTCTTTTTGGGAGTGCCGAGTTTTAGCCAAGGACGAGGGTCGTACAAGCAGTTTCAAATCTGTTGCCACAGGGACAGAGTATGCCTCTTTTGCTTCGGTGCTGTGGGCAAAGTCCTATTGTGGGCGACATTGGTCTCCTCTTGGTCCTTCCTTGATGCAAGTTGTTCAAATCTGAGGTTCTGGTGTCAGGGAGGTCCCTTCAATCCTAGATTTAGGGGGGTTAGGGGTGTGGGAGCTAGTAACCAATGGGCAGCTAGTCCCTGCAGCTAGTTCACCCCTGAGCTGACCACATTCGGTGGTGTAGGTCACCTTTTCTACCCAGATCCCTCTATTCTGCCACTCCAAAATATGGCAGAGATCAAATTGTGGTGTACAAACCAAGCTGCTCACCCTGGAGGTGTGGCCAGCCTTCTGGGGGTGTACAACTCCCTGCCTCGCTAATTTCCCGCCTGCCCGTGTGCAATTGTGCCTGGGACAGGGGGAGGGCTGTTTCCTCCACTGGGAGCCCGCTCTGATTCATATCAGAGGCGGTGCAGCCTTTGAAGCTCACTGCCTTGATGTGCCACTTCACTAGCATGCTTGGGAGGAAGGAGGTGTGACCGCCTTCCTGCCCAAACCTTTGCTCCTGACTCCTGGGAGTGATCACACTGCCTGGCAGGAGGTCAGAATCCTGTCTTGGCAGCAGCAGGCATGGTAAAGCGCAGGCATGTCAGCCAGAACACAGTGACGCTGGGGCAACCAGGTGGGCCACTTCTAAGGTCGCCATCTGGGTGCATGCCACATCACCCAGGGCAAGAGATTTGTGTCAGGGGTGAGAAGGCACGTTGTTTGATACTATACATGGCATATTTTAGTGGTACGATAATGGAGATGCCAATCTCGAGAGTGCCCAGTTGGCAGCCCATGTTATCCAATGGACCACTAACACTTATAGTAGTTTACAATGGGGAAGACGACCATACGGACATATAGGCTTGCACTTATATGTCCTCACCTTTAATATACTGCACCCTGACTCCTGGGCTGAGAAGGCCTACCAAGGGGGAGGGAGGGGGGGGTCCGACATATAGTAAAGGTAGTACATTTGACTGTGCCGCACATGGTGAGGGCACAGTTGAGTTCAAGCAATTTGCACTGCTACTGCAATGGCAGGCCTGCTGTCAGTAGTTTGCTTGGGTCATCCAGGGTGGCGCAAAACCATGCTACAGCCCTGTAGAACCCTTTACCTGTGCCCTGGGTACCCCTGGTACCATCTACTAGAGACTTATAAGGAGGTAAAGTCTCTGTCAATTGGGTTACCAATTCACACATATCAGTTTTGGGGAAAGAGCAGTGGCACTGGGGCCTGGTTAGCAGGCTCCAGTGCACTGTAAGAGTCGAAAACAAGCATCTAGTAGTTTGAATGGGGGCAAAAAGTGGGGGGCATCTGCAAAGAGCCCTGTTTTGTTACATACATTCACTATACATAACAAATCCAAATAAACTCTATTTTTATTCAGTTTTACTTAAGTGATTTGGATCCAATCACATTTAACCTTTCCTATCCCAACGTCATTTCCCACTTTTGTTGAGATGAAAGTTAACATTCCACCTGAGGCACATCCGAAAGCATTTGGTATCGCTTTCTTTACTACATGAATAAAAGTTTCAAATTCGGAGAAGGCTCACACAGCTACGTCAGTTGTAGGTAAATGTCATCATAAGAGTTAAAATGTTCTTGTAACATACCCCTTTGCATGATCTTTTTAGACCTTGTACATTCCACCTTAGAAACTTTCGGCTGTGAGGGGCACATCTTTCCTAAATAACTTCACTCAGCCTGCATGAGTCATCTCCATTGCTGCTTAAGGATTCATGCTGGTTTGAAAACTCCAAATCGTGTTCAATGGTTTTGTGAGCTGTACTTTTAAGACCAGTATTACTTACATATCTTTCTTTGTCCCCCATAATCTCCAATCCATACTGCCCGGATTTGTCTTGCTGTTAAGGATGCATGATTTTTCAGAAACTGTTTTTTATCATCATTTTCAGGCCATATTACTTTAATACTGTTTTACATAAATCTACAAAAAGAAAAAAAATTCAATTCTTCCAGTGTCCCTTTACTATCTATTTGTGATCCTGTGTCCTGAGAGAATCGTACAATTTGACTCTTTTATAGTACTTACTTTACACATCTCTATTGACAGGGATAAAGTTCTTACAACTGAACTCAGGGCTTCTTCCTTGAATTTTAACCATACGTTCACAAACACACTCAGATCCTGTCTTCTTTTTTATATGATTTATTTCTTGCTCCCCAAGTCCCTGCCTTAGCCTTACCTGCAGGTTCTATTAAGTGGTGAAAGATGATTCTCTTAGGCACTGCTCCTTTTGGGATTCCCACATTTCCCTTTAAACCCCCGGGCAGTTTTTAAATGAAGAATTTTTCCTTAGCCTCTGTTAGATTCCCTTTTCTATTTTTCCAAGGCATGTCAACCTGTCGAGGCCTCACAATTACCTTTCTGATTTAAACAGAATGATGAATGATGTGCTTTCCACCCTTTGAGTCAGTAACCATATCATTTACATATGCTTCTTTTCCCAAAGAGAGATCCCAGCTTAAATCACTTAAGTTTAAGGATTCCATTGAAAGGCGAGGAAGAAAGGCATGGATTTATATGAACAAGATGCTGGTTACTGGTTGGATCCAAATTTAATCACACTGAGAGTGCTGTTTGGTCCATTCCCGACTGAGCATAATCACCACTGAAATACCCCCTCTAGATCCTGTACCGACCAGAACTGGAGAGGATCCCCGTCACCCCTGATTTTAAAGTGACGATCCACAAATATTTTATTGAAGACCCCAGTTTGGGTACAGCCGGAGAAATTTCAACTTCAGGTTGGGTTTCTGCTACAGTTGGTAATGAGTAGGTTGAGAGTTGCATTTATATAGAGCCAGTCTTGTTTTCTCCAGAGCTGTTTCGCTTCCTAATTGATTTTCAAGCCGTCTAGAATATATAGCCAGAAGGCTTTAAACCTCTTTTCCATGCTCCTGGCATCCTGCAGCCTTAAATGGCCTTACAACTTAGGGCTGCCGTCGTGGACAAGGAAATAAAGATTAAAGGCAGAGATCAGGTAGACAAAACTGAACCAGGTAAAAGGTCCTCTGTGGATCCTGAGCAGCCTTCTCACTGCAAAGAGGTGAAATGAGGAGTATACAGGCATCTCTATCCAGCGAGAGAACCAATGTAATAACTATGGTCATTTATCAATCCAATTATCAATACAGTAAAGTTGTTTAAGTCAGATTAAATCACTTTTTATCCATGTCAAATTCAGTCATGATTTTCCCTTTATGATTCATACCAAAGGATCTATAGCAGTGAAACTCAAAGTATGGATCGGGGCCCGCTCGCGGCCCTCTTGACCTTTACAGGCATCCCCCCTGGTGAACAGCAGCACAAGCTGCTGTTTAGTTGCTAAGCATTAATATTTGGAGAAAAAATGTTAAACGAGCAAGCATTTATTAACCTGCAAATAAATGCTTGCCTGTTTCTTTACACAATCCCTGACCCTCCCAGACCCCCTACCACCACCCTGCTGGCATCAGGCCGGCCCTCGGTCACACCACAGACCGTACTTTGCGGCCCCTGGGCAAATGTTTGCGAGTACCCATGATCTATAGGTTCAAAAGTGCCCAGTTCCAACCCAGGTTTGCAGATTGACACCACAGAATCTTTTTGACTCACCAAGGGTGATAACTAGAGCATTGGGCCCCTAAACTGCCTCTCACTCTTGTAATATGCTGCAAAGTGCTTTCCCAAGACCCAAGCGGTTAAGTTGGGTAAGGCGGGACTTTAACATCAATCGCTACTGCTGCCACCCTTTTGTGGGCTTTATGCTTCCATATTCCCAGCCACAACCTGCCAATGCAGTGGCAATGAGCCTGGCAGTGTGCCTGGCAGCGAGCCAGGACCACAAGTCGCACCAGGTCTTTCTACCGGGGTACGCTGCCACTTCTACACCAGGCCCCGCAAGAGTGATTCCAGGTTCGCATGGACGGCTACCTAGGCCCACAGCTCGAGAACAAGGAAAAGAGCACAAACCGGGCCCAGGAAGCCTACATGGGCACCTACTGAGGGCCCAAGATCTCCCAGCCCCTTCCACGGCTATCCCTGGGGGTCCCCACAAGGCTTGAAAAATAACAAGGCGGCTTGTGTGGTGTGCAGCTGGTTCATCAGAAGCTGACACTGGGGTTGGGAGGCTTCGCTTTTCGCTGCCTCCACAACCGCACACAGTTCATGAGCTCCACCCCTCTGCCCTCTCCTCACGCAGTATTCTCTGTGCTCTTCCTGCCTGGTGGAACCTCTTATAGGAGAGAAGCGTTGAATCATATGTAGCACTGACCCGGAATGAATTGTAAATAATTTCAAAAGACGGCTAGCTGTTTTTAGACTGATCAAAGACAAAGATTTTCAGCTACGGGTATTTACACAAAACAATAGGTGAGCTATATATACAACCTGAAACATTTCCATCATTGGTGCATTATCAAACAGTTTGAACCCTCTGTCGTCGGAAAAAGTGTGAAGTGCAATAGGAAGCGAGCCATATAATATAAGTGGTGATCGTGAAATCTGAGACTGCAAACCACAATGGGCATTTACTAAGGTAAGACAGGTGGGTCTAGACACTCCGATGAAATTTCTTAAACATTGTTACAATTTTACAGAAGAAATCAGCCGACAAAAAACAAGGAGTAGAGCAACAGAAAAGCAGTAAAAGTAAGATTTTTATTAATGCTGTGTGTCCAAATCCCAAGGTGTGAGCATATTATTTACTTCATTCACAAAAGGGGTTAATATTATATAAATCAGACAGATTTTCAGAAAAGTGCACTCCTGTTTTCTGTCAAACTGCAGACCAAAATGTAGGGGGATCACAGAAATAGTAATGAAGCCATCTTGATTGGAATAAACTGGTAACACTTAAAACATTTAATTTAAAAAGGAACAAAATGAGGGGGTTCATTTTGCCATAGAAATTATGGTTAGTGCTGTAGAAAGAAAAATTAGGACATGTTTTAAGTGAGATCTCAAATATCTTCCGGTTATATTTCAACAGGAGCAGCCTGTCAGTTGATGCCTTTGTGTTCTACTGCAGCTTCCCAGAGTGTTCTAAAGAACAACTAGAGCGCTAACAGCCTTACTTATGACAAAAGTATAATAAGCATAATCTCAATTTTTTTGTTAACTTTGTACTCTCCATAACTTGTAAACTGCATGATTATGGCGAATGCTTATTGAACTGCCAATTAGGTCTGAAATCTCCAATGCAATTCCTTGTCCTCCCTCATTCACGACTGTGTTCTTAAAGCTACTGCACTCATGGAAACCTTACTGGCTCTTCCCATACCGGACACCACTACCTAACCTAGAGTCTTCTTCATGGACATCAATTCACCGAAATGCCAGGGGTGTAGCGGAAGTGACATCACACGCCCTTTGACCTCTACTTTCACTCACACACACATACTTGCACATACTCACAAATTCACACATATACACTCTCTCACTCATAAGCACACTCTCACCCACAAGCACACACTCAAAATAAATTTTAAAGCATTTTTTACTTACCTCAGCTGCCATGGAAGGGCATATTCCTGCTTATTGTACTCCATTTGTATTACATTATTAGTGAATAGTATTTTTTATTTATTCACTATTTGTGTAAAAAAATATGACAAAATAAAGAGTGTGGAGCCCCAGCTGCGCCTGTGTTCCTGCACTGAATTTGCCACCTCTGAGGCGCAAAGGCAGTGCTAGGGTAGCAAAGGGCAAGCCAGGGGTCGCAGCTGCGACCCCTAAATGACGTCCATGATCTACACATTTATGGTTTTCACAGATGATTCAGGTCACCATTGCCCTGGTTCTGGTGCACCAGCATTATGCAGATTTTACCTGGGAGAACCAGTCTACCAACTCAGACTATGGAAATACAGTATACTGCAGCCAGGCAATTAATGGGCCTTCACAATCACATCACTCCAGCATATTTACTGGCTTCTCAGGGTCTAGTGCTTCTCCTTCAAGGCGCTCTGCACTGCCACAGGGCCGCACAAAGCACAGGTCATATTTTATCCAAGGGAAGAATCGACAAGAAATGCTGAACAGAAGCCTGCGCTCAAGACTGCCACCCCTAAAGTCCGACACTCACTTCAAGAAGGCATGCATCAGTGTAACGCCCTTCTCTGCTCTGACAGCAACACTCTTGAACTCACTCAAGGTAAGAAGAGTTGCTGCAATTTTAATGGGACAGTTTTAGCATGGTTGAGAATAAAACAGATATAATAAAACAGTATTACCCATTGCCTAATAAAAAAACTGAAAAAATCATTAAAAAAATATAAAGTTTTGTTTTATGTGTGCAATGTTTTTTCTGCTTCGAGTGGCACATATCGGCAACAAGAATGCAAAAAAAAGCTGCCGCCAAATTGCGTGATAAAGGAGGAGAAAGGGGCAGATGTTATTAAAAAAAACACTTAAAAAGCAAAGACCAAAATGCTTTTAACAAAATCCGTGATATTTAGGCAGGGAGTGTAAAAGAAATGGAAAAATGAGTGGGCTGAGTCACAGTGGAGCACGGGCCACCGAAAAATGTTGCAAAATTCAAAATTGGAAGAATAATTTTGATGTTTTCTAAAATCAAGATGTTCTCTTTGAGACTTTCACACACAGTAGATCATGTAACATGGAATTAAGAGAGTGCATGCGCATGATTATTGCAGCTCGATGCATTCACTGCACATCACACATGGCATGTCAGAGATAACCGCAGCGCACTTCTTGCGATCACACGTGTCCATCCGATGGAGGTTGTTGAGGCTTCAATGAATGCTGGAACCTGTGTGGACTGTGCAGAAAAACATACTGCACTATTGCCTGCATACGTTTAGATCAGGGCCACTGACAGTGTGGTTTTGCAGCCGCTGCATTTTCCGCATAATTATGGGTTTGACGCATTTGCCACACAATCCATCATTTGCTGCATGAGAAAAAAAAATGTCTCTAGCTCAAACAGATTAAAATGTACTGAAAACTCAGCAACATGTGTTGCTTCATAGAGGAAAAGACTTAGCAAAGGTTAACTGGCCACCTTTGTTTTGCTTATTGCTGCATTTAGATGTCAAAGTGATCCTAATGAAGTAAAACTTTTACCAAAACAGAATCCATATGCTTACAAATTACAAAATAATGGCAGAAGACTATTACAAAATGTGCCACATTAAGCTGCATAATTTACCTTATCTCGCTGCACACCTTAGTCAACACTGCCGCATAATTGTTCCCCTTTACTGCCGCATAATTCCAGTGGCCCTGGTATAGCTATAAAATAAATCACTGCCGTGATGTTAATGCTATGTCAAATGTAAGCACAAAGACGAATCTTAGACTTTCCTGCAGCTGGTCTACAGCAGGTTCCTTTTGGATATCCATGCAAAAGTGAAATAAGGAACGTAAAAAGACGAAGTAGTGTGTCGTAACCCTCTGAGTAATCACTCTCCTGCTTTTCTTTTTTTTTCTTTCATGTTTTATTTAATTTCTAGCAGTCACAGAAAGAGACAGAATTAACAGCAGGGTAAAACAACTGCATACATTGCCTATCTGCAATGAGACCGAGTAAACGCAGGAGCTGCATGCCTGGAACTCCAAGCAGCAATTCTAGACCGCTCCTGGACTAATGAAATCCGACCAAACTGTATTTTATGGCACACCCCGACCACAGATCCTTATCAATACAGATGCTTCAGAAGGCTGATGAAAATATGAAGCTGATGCATGCGTTACAGCTATGCAGTTTCCCAAAGATACAGTTTATATTATTCTACAAGTTTTCCTCACTCATTACACATGTTCATCAAGCTTCTACTCCACCCACATGCTGCCACTTAATCTATAAGTAAACAAAAGTATGGTATATTGTGGGAAAAGATCGTACATTCGTTATTAACGCAATTAATACTTAAATTAGTCACTGGTGTATATGTCTGATTTCAAAATACATTGTTTATTTCGCTCATTAGCTATGTAACAGTCTTTACTCTTGGAGATAGAGGATGCTTGAACAAGAGCAGGGGATAGGTGGCGGATGTGTTTGTCTGCTCGAGAGGAAGACAGACAGCTGTCAATGGGAGAAGCTGAAGAGTGCTCCGCGTGGGGTAATCTGGTCGCACTAGGGGGTGGCAACCTAAAAGGGGTGGCGGCAAAGTCCTTCTTCCGCTCAGAGGCTAACGGGTCGAAGGGCTCACAGGGAGTGAGCTCTTGTGACCGATGTGATGCTTCTGAGTTGGTGCGGCAAAGTCACCGGCGTGTTTCAGTCTGCACAGCGTTAGTCGTGCTGCCTTGGGAGGGTGGGGGGTTGGGGGGGAGAAGCCAAACCGAGACCAGATGTGTGTAAAAGGCCGCTTTATTGAAACAGTTGCATATCACATTAAAAACACTGGCAACTGCCTTACAAAACTAAAACCTCACTATACATCAAATCACTAACCCCCTGCCCCTAAGAATCCCTCAGCCGATCCCCCACCCTGCCGTTAACATAACATTACACAGTATTGCAGTTAAAAATCATGCCCTCCAATGAAACCCAAATCCCCTACCTGTCTTTCTGCAACTGTAACTACCAAACGTCTACTCTAAACTTAGCCTACCTGCCTACCCTTTCCCTGCCCCTGCTCACAAACTTCCAACACTTAACCAAAAACTTCTGCCAACCCTGGCCAACTTTTAAAAACCCCGCCAGCACCTGTTCCAAGCGACAATTGTACATATGAGCATCCCCTATGCACATGTCCCCAACAAACCTAGCCTGAGGAAATAAATAATTAACCCTAAAAAACCCCAGTCAAAACATAATATTTTGGGATGGGAGGGTGGGCAAAAACGCTAAAGCTACGCTACAATGCTCCCAGCCACCAGGTCACCAAACCTAAAATGGTGGCTGGGAGCGTCCCAAACAGCCACTTATAATTGGGCTATCTTAACATAGCCCAAATACACAAAATGGCTGCTAATCGGCCCGCCCGCCCCCTCCCAATCTGCCCGGGGGGCAGACCTCACCGGGTTCGGCTGCCCCCCAAACCCACCTTGGGAGGGAGGGGGGCAAGCCAAACCGAGACCAGATTTGAGTGTGTAAAAGGCAGCTTTATTGAAACCGGTGCATAGCACATTAAAAACACTGGCAACTGTCTTGCAAAACTAAAACCTCACTATACATCAAATCACTAACCCCCTGATCCCCCCCCCCCGCCCCTAAGATCCCCTCAGTTGATCCCCCACCCTGCCGTGAACAGAACAACATTACACAGTACTGCAGTTAAAAATCATGCCCTCCAATGAAACCCAAATCCCCTACCTATCTTTCTGCAACTGTAAATACCAAACGTCTACTCTAAACTTAGCCTACCTGCCTACCCTTTCCCTGCCCCTGCTCACAAACCTCAAACACTTAACCAAAAACTTCTGCCAACCCTGGGCAACGTTTAAAAACCCCGCCACCCAGGAAAAAGAGGGAGAAGAGCCAGCTACGCCGCCTCCCCTTTTTTCTGCCCCCCCTTCCTCATAGGAACAACCTCCTCAATTGTTTTGGACATTCAGGGCCCTGGCTAGCACCTCTCTAATTTCCAGAAGATACAAATCCATGCCCAAACGCGAAAGATGAACACCATCATCCCTAAAAAACTCTACTGTATCAAAACGGATTTCCCTGTGCACAATCCTCCCAAAATCCAGCTCCCTACAAAACCAAACCATTTCTGTGTTAAGCTTCCTCCTGGCTCTGTCCACTGCCCCAGGGTTAACAGCGCCCCGCCATACCTTACAAGGGACAAACTCAGTCCAAATGACTGAACACCCAGACCACTGCATTTTAGAAACATCTTCAGTGTTATATCCAATGTATTTCGGGCACATTCTTTGCCCTTCATCAGGGATTCACTACAATATTAAACAAGCATTTGCAATGCAATAGGTCTCGCATTTGTGAGAGTTTGAGCTATTGGCATTGTAAATGACAATGTCTTTTATTTGTGTTTTGAAAAACTGCAAGCGGTGCATAAACACGCACTTTGTACTTATAGTCGTTGCTTATGAGAAACAAGGTTGTCAGTAAAAGAGGCACAGTCACTGCCAGCCTTGCTACTCGTAAGCAACGATTATAAGTACAAAGTGCGTGTTTATGCACCGCGTGCAGGTTTTCAAAACTCATAAATAAAGGTATTATCATTTACAATGCCAATAGCTCAAACTCTGCAAATGCAAGACCTATTGCATTGCAAATGCTTGTTACATTTACTTTCAGGAACACGACAAGCAGAGCGCAATATTTAGGGATCATAGGGAGTCGGGAGCAACTACAGATGGAAAACGTCACCCCTACAGAGAAGATGAGCATTTGATGCACTCGCAGAGCAGCAGTGCGAGCTTAGCATGCCGCACCTCACCAGAGCGCCCTAGCACCTGCGGTGCGCAGCTTCACGCGGCTCCGACAGCACATCCTACCCCTTCCATGCTCAAATGCCTGGACCTAAATAAAACAAGCAATAAGGGGAGTGAGGAACTTACGCTTCTTAGGGTCATGGTCTGGCCTTGGCCTCTGTGCACATGCTAGTTTAGTATGACACCAGGACCAAAATAAGCGAGGATTCTAGATTCACATGCACTCGGGAGAAGAACACGTCCATATACCATGCAGGGGACAGTTGAATGCCCCATCTTTTGCCAATAAAAGACAATAAATAGGCAGCCAACAAATGGCTGACTTATCTGCTTTACTTGTGCTTGTTTAAAGAGTTATCAGCCTTTCGCTGCCTGGGGGAGTGACGCTTGTGCTGTTCAAAGGAAGATTTGCAGTTTGTGTGGGGCGGGGTTACGTGCATATATAAATTTTAATGATGATATTTAATAACGTGAAGGCACAATGAAATGTATCACACACTTGTGGTTCCCCACTCCTTCACACATTCCCTAATTTGTCCTGGACAGTGGATGTTTGTCTTAGCACCTCTTATCTCTCTGCAGCTTTGCCTGCTCATCATCTGCTTTTCTTAATTACCGTTAGAAGGAGAAATGGAAATCCATTTGTAATAACCACCTTGTTAGTGCGAGATCTGCTGTTGAAAGGGAATGTCATGGAGGAAGAATTCTGTCCGTACCGCGGCATCTGCACCGAACTTTCTCCTCTCCCCACCCCCTACAAATTCAAACTCCAGTCTGATTAGCTTTTTACTCTCTTTCACTCCCTGTTTGCCGGTCAAGTGGTACTTGATCGAGGGCCCTGCCAGAGCTCTCCTCGGAGATCAGAAGATGATTTACAAGTATCAACAAGTGATTAATACATGATGTTAAAATGTGCAATGGCAAGTTATCAGGAACAACAGTGGCGTGCTGTCCTTTCTGTGATGTCATTTAGAGGGCAGAGATCGGGGGTGATATGATGTGGGTGAAATGACGTCACTGCCATAAAAGCAGCAAGTGGGGCATTTTTCCATTTCACTTTATTCCACTCCTACTATATTTACTCTCGATCGCTTTTCTATACTTTGAAAATCACTTCGAAAACGTTGAAAGCCTGAATCGTGGCTGTATTTTCTAGGTTTCGAAAATAAGCTACACTAGCAGAGTCCAACTTTACTAAATGTGCGCACTTAACCATCTGGTGCATTAGATCCTTAATTAAAGTAGAATGACTTGCACATGAAACAATTTCCAGTGCAGCTTCCTGATTATATTTGAGTTCTTTAGCTGTCTCAGAAATAAATATGACGTCGCATTGTGGCGGTCACGCGGCTTTGTGCGGCTGCTCCTCCGTTCCAATGCGCGCGCTCACTAGAAATCAAAGCCGAGCAGTCAGTGACGCGGCGCGCCTTTTATTGTGGCAATAAAGGCAAAGACATTAATGTAACTATTAGGGCAACTCAGTTGGCTAATGCGATGGCTTCATATTCTTATGATTGTAACCAGATGGTCTCTGATTGGAATCCTGGTCGGTGCTCTGGAGAAATAAAGGCTGCTATTTATAGCGCTAAGAGTCCAAGCCTATGTGAGAAAGCACTGTGAATAAGTACGTAATTTGTCTAAAAACTGTTTTAATACACAGTATAACATAGATTGCCCGCAGTGTAAATAGGCTGTCACAAAATGAGCAAACGGATTTTGTTTATATGTTTATGGTGATTTCAAAACGTTTGTTTTTAGTCATACGCTGATTGCACCGAGTGCAAAGGTTTCTTATAGGTTTTCATTAAAAGGGCAAATTCCAGAATCTATCAATTAAAGAGTATACTGGCTCCCAAGCAGACTTCAGGTTTGCAGATTAACTAATTGCTTACAGTTACATTTCTTTCAGATAGCACGCAAAGAGGTTAGTTTCATTTTTAGCTGCCTCTCATCTCAACCTGGGCAACTCAACCATTCAGGAACGGTTGGTTTTCAGAGGAAAAAAAACAAGCAACAGTGAAAGCGATCGCTACTGTTAAAAAAAATTTAAAAAAACGCCCGCGACTGGTGCGCGCGCGCGCCACAGCGAGCCATCTGGTTTCCATTATCGCGCCCGTGTCTGGGCACGACAATTGAAACCACATGGCCTATTGGTGTCTATTACACGCACCAAGCGCGTAATAGACACCAATAGGCCATGGGCGGAGCAATGCGCCCGCCTTTGGCCAATTGCGTGGTCTTTTATAAAAAAAAGACGCACGAAAAGGCCAATGGGGTAGCACAAAAGGAATCGCACACGCACGAGCGTGTGCGATTCCTAGGTCAGTGCTAAATCCCCGTTTTTCACATACTAAATGTCTCTCGCTGCGCAGTGCAACGCTAGGCGCGAGACCTAAAAACAACAGCATTAAACCATGAACTCAAGACTGAACGGTAATGCTTATTTAAACGTTCATTCCTGCAATTATATCCTGTTTTACATCTCTCCCATATTCAACATTTTCCCGCTAATGACAACACACCACATTGAGAGCTGTATTTTAACCCCTTCGCTGCATTCGTCGGCCAACGGCCGTCGCGAGCATTACCTCGGTAGTGCTGCGCACGTCCGTTGGCCGACGCGGCCCCGCCCGTTTAATAGAACGTTCCGCACTGGTGCGGAACGTTCGAAGCAGCAAACGGGTTAAGAAACTTCTCCTAGTCCACATAACCCTTTCTCATCTCATATAATTGCAGGAATGAACGTTTAAATAAGAATTACCGTTCAGTTTTGAGTTCATGGTTTAATGCTGTTGTTTTTTAATATTGTAGTGAATCCCTGATGAAGGGCAAAGAATATGCCCGAAATGCATTGGATATAACACTGAAGATGTTTCTAAAATATATATGTTGTGTTGTAGAAAGAAAAGGCCTAGATGGGCAATCTGCAACATTTGAAGTGTTAAATATATATGGATCGTCTCCCATGTGATTGTTTACAACAACGTTTCAACAAGGTTTAAAACATCGGATGAATAAAAGAATTTGAACTTGGAAAATGAAGTAACCTTTTGTGAAAAGGAGTTCTGCTGTGCGTCCGGTAGGAGCGGGATGCCGCTCCATTCATGTGTGATGTTTATAGAGTGGTTGTTAGGCAAAAACCACTATTATCAGGACTGCACGCAAAGTAACAAAACTTAATAGATTAAAACAAGCAGATATACAAGAAAAAGTGGTGTGCATTTCGTCACTCTTGATGGAACATTAAATGTGCGCCCAGCGGCTTGGTCACCCCCATATAAAGACATTTTTTAATATTCAACTCCTTGCTTTCCGGTTTGTCTTTCTTCTCTGTAGCCATTTCCTCCCATTTGTCAGATTTTCCCGTTGCATTATTTTCCTATATCTTAGTTGTGGCCATCTTACCGTTATCTTCAGTGCCCACAACGACATCTAATATGTATTTACCCTTCCTCAACCTACCCGCCTCCCCCTCCTTACCCTCTCCCTCCCCCCCGAAACCATTCATGGCTTTTCAACTTTTGCCTGTGCTTTACCTGGCTCTAAGGAGGGTGCCCGTGTTGCTGCAGTCCGCCTTGCCAAGGGAGCCGTGTTCTGAGCCGACCTTGCTGTCCTCCCCGCAGGCTCCGATGCGCGTCCTGCAACATACTATGAGACACGTTACTCTGCCCCCCTGCGTCCCCTTCATCGATCTCTCTTAGCTCGCCCTCCTCAAGGCTTTTTTCATCATAAGCTAACTCTTCATGCCAACCCCGACACTCAATCTGTTGGCCCCCGATTCCTTCCCTCAGGAGGTGCCGACTGCACCCGCCGGTATCCCCCGGCACCCTTCAAAGGCGTATTCCTGTGCCCCTGTTGCCCTGCACACCGCTGAGGTCCGTCGGTTGTTGGGGCCAGCGAGACCGCTCGTGCCTACATCTGCCAGCCGCAACGGGATACCCCGACGGTACTGGGCGCGCTGCGCGAGGCTCCGCCCTCCCTTTTCCTCGGCACCTCCGAGCCGCTCCCAGCTCTGCCAAGTCTGTACCTTGCTGTTGCTCCTCTACCTGCAATACAAAGGATTGGCCTGGTGTCCTGGGCCTACATGACCTCTCCCCTATGTCCGTCTCCTCTTTCTACTTGCACCCAATGTACTCTCCACCCAGCTACGCACTACTTTAGAATAAGTCCTCAAACTCCCGGTCGCTAACCCTCCCTTCCTCACCTTCACTCCATTCAAGCCCTGACGGTATGTCAGCCTGTGCCCGGCAGAGCCCCACACCCTGAACCATTGGCCCGCTACTCTGCTCAACCCTGCCCTTTTTACTGTTCCCCTGCCCCTCGTTTTTCTGTGCAAAAGAAACAATTGATGGACGGAATGCTGGCAATGCAAACATTCACCCCCAGTCACAAGGATCTGGGTTAAATCCATCACTTTTGCTCACCACACCACCCCAGTTTGGACCCAGCCATATGCAAATCAGTCTTGACCCTGATCCTTGTGGGAACAGTCCAGCCCGAACTGTCAAGCCAGGTCCTCCCTACCTTGAATCCAGTGGTGTAGTGAGCACTGGACCCATGTCTGGGCATACCCTTCCCACTTAGGGCGACAAATGCAAAAGAAACAATTGATGGACGGAATGCTGGACAATGCAAACATTCACCCCTAGTCACAAGGATCTGGGTTAAATCCATCATTCTTTTGCTCACCACACCACCCGAGTTTGGACCCAGCCATATGCAAATCAGTCTTGCCCAGACGTGGGTCCCATGCCCTCCATGCCACTGGAGTCAAGCTATCCTGGCTGATGAGGGGTGAAACCCCGAAACTGGTCCTAGGATGCTTGGTTCCAGTCCAGGGAGGACCTGGCCTGGCAGTTTGGGCTGGACTGTTCCCATTGGGCACAGGGTCAAGACCGATTTGCATATGGCTGGGTTCAAACTGGAATGGCATGGTGAGCAAAAAAACGATGGATTTAGGCCCAGATCTCTGTACTGGGGTGAATGTATGACATTGTTCTGCACTCTGTCCATCAATTGTTCTTTTTTCTGTCAGCCCTTTAGCCTCTAACCCTACAGATCCTCCTTGCGCCATGTAGGCGTCTACCTGCGCCAACCTGCTCAACCCCCTCACTTCTTCATTCCAAGAAGTGAATATATCTAGGCCCTCCCAGTCCTGGCTACCCCCTGCTGGCTCCAATACCCCAAGCAAAACCTCATCCACCCTCCCATACCATGCTGCCTGCCCCTTCCTCCCACAACCCTCCTCACTATCCTCCCCCGCCCCCCAGGGTGCTGGCCCCCTCCCCCCTGCCGAGGACCAGCTCGTCCCCATACTCAAATTGATAAAAAGCAGTGCCCCCCCCAGCCCCTCTGCCTCCCCCCACCTGCTCTTTTATCCCGAAGGCCACGAGCTACCTGCTTACTCACTGGGCCTTCACCCTTGTCCAACCGGCACTCACCGGAGGACACCAGCCTGAGGGGAACCACTCCCTCCACACCCCTCCCCCGTCTGACTAACCCCTGCCACACCAGGGGACTCGGACCCTTCCCCTGGGCGGGAAGGACGCCCTGAGGTACTTCGGCCGGAGACGCGCGGAGCCTCATCGCGAACACGAGGCTCCAGCTCAGCGCCATTTATCGGGGCCGCTCTCCTGACATGAGCGGCCCCGCGAATTCACCTTACTCTTCCTGGCCTGACGGCCTCCAGGACATGGTAATCCTCCATCGCTATACAATCTACTGTTCTACACTAACCGCACCAGTTAAGCAAACCACTAAAAGCTAGTCAAATAGCCTCTAAACCACAATTAATTAACTGACAAAAACGCTAAAGCCTCGCTACAATGCTCCCAGCCACCAGGTCACCAAACCTAAAATGGTGGCTGGGAACGTCCCAAACAGCCACTTATAATTGGGCCATCTTAACATAGACCAAATACACTAAATGGCCGCTAATCGGCCCGTTCAGCCTCCCAATCTGCCCGGGGGCAGACCTCACTGGGTTCGGCTGCCCCCAAACCCCCCCTTGCTGCGTGAGCTGCTCAATCTGCGAATGCAGCAAGGCAGCGCGACTACAGCTAACCCCATGTACAACTGCCTGGCTTCCTCTCGAGCAGATGAACACATCCGCCGCCTATCCCCTGCTCTTGTTCAAGCAACCTCTACCCATGGGGATCTCTACTTCCGAGTACCTCCACGCCACTGGCGTACAAGGTACCTCTTTCTTCCACTGTCCTGAGGAGGCCCACATTCAAAAGGGACGAAATGCGTCAACATCATCTTTGGAGGAGCCATCAAACTTTAAAACTACCAAATAACAATCTGGACACATATTAAAGAAATAGAGGACAGAATTAACCTCAATGAGATACCACATTAAGGATTACCTCCTTGGTGGACTGCCTATTAAATAACGAGTGCAGCCACACCACTCAAACCAACTGGAAGACCAAAATGTTTTTCTAGTTGTTACATTTATGTTATTGTAAGAAAAAGTTTGGTGATTCGTCCCACTACTCTTTTTGTTTCTCTTTTGTCTTTATTTGTATGTTTAAATGTTAATTTTGAAAAGACACATTCCAAGTACCAGTAACAAGAGTGGAGACTGTTACACAGGTAAAGAGTGAAATAAACAATGTATTTTGAAATAAGACATATGCACCAGTGACTAATTTAAGTATTGTGCTAATAACTAATGTACTATCTTTTCCCACAATATAGCATACTTTTGTTACTTGTATTTTGCCTAGTTATTGTGGGGTCACTAGGGCAACCCCCTAGATATTTATACACCACTTAATCTATAGACTTTTGCAGTGGATAATCAGTGCCGGTGGTTGTAGGTGGTGGGCACCAACACTCATTATTCACGACCAGCACTTATTTTTTATCATCAGATTGTGACAGTACTTCCAAACACATGAGCTACCCTTTCAGCTTCCTCCCACTCACACAGGATACTTTTATTCAATCCACCAATCTGGAGGTTACACACAAACTTTGTTTGAGGACATTCAGTTTCCCCTAGTCTCTTAATTTCTGTGGTTTTTATATCCTGGGGCTAGAATGTTTTAGTTCTGGCTTTAAAACATGTACATGAGTGGACTTTGGCTTCACTCTGAGGAGTATTAATCTCTCATCTCATGCTCTTTGGCATGTCATTCAGCCTTCAAAGAAGTGCGTACATTAGAATGAATGCCAGACTATTTTACATCTGTAAACATCATTCAATCGCCACACTGTTTGTCACATTCAATTATTTATCTTCTATACACATTCTATACAGAAAGGCTTGCTACTTTTCCCTGCACTGGCAAAGCCAACAGGGAGGATTTTAATATGATAAACTGCATTTATCTATGCCAGTGTGATCATGCTTTTGTGTGAAGTCAGACCTATTGACTTTGCCACTGCTTGTTTTTTTCCCTTCTTTTGGAACATATCACACATAAGCCTTAACTTTCTTTTTTTTTTTTTTTTTTTTAAACGAGAGGGCCAATTTTGTATCCTTTTTCCCTCCACATTTTGGAGATTACAATCATACCAATGGCATGTGATTTACCTTGGAGGAAACTGAGAAAAAACCCAAGATTAAGCAAAATTCTTTTTTTTTTTTTTTAACAATTAGAAACTTTTATTGCCGAAAGCATGTGTATTTTTTTGAAAAAAAAGTGGCATCTACAAACGATGTGTGTGAATAGAATGCCCTCTTACTGGCTTTCTGAAATAGAAAGAAAAAATGTTAACAGTTTTTGAATTTTTGTAAGTGGTGGTTATTTCCTATATTTATAGTTTCTACCTACTTGCCCTTTGTGCTAGACATAGGTGTGAAATCCACAGGTGAATCAACAAAGCTATACATTTCTGAAAGTAATATAAAATTCTGAATTCTGCAAGGGGTAATTTGTGTAGCTTGTTTAAGTTTTTTTCTCTCAAATGAACTAATTGTTGAAATCAAAAAGTAGTGAGTGTAAACGGGGAAAAAGAGAAATGGGAGAAAAGGTTTACATTTTTAACGTCAGTTCATCTACAAAAGCAGTGCACTGTTAAGTCCACCAGGGTTTCCAGTCACAGTGACAGAGCTTTGGTACTTGTTCAAAAACAAGTGATACTCTGCGCCAGCAATGGGTATGTGCCTAACAATGATAAATTATTGTCGGCACACCATGCATAACTTGAGAATGAAGAATTAAATACATCCTGGGTATCAAGAAACGCTGAATTCTGAATTCCCCATAATGTCAGGTGATTTAAGGGATTTTTGCAAAATGCTTTTGTGGACCTTACAATTAGATGTCAGGAAGTTTGAGAAAATTGATAGATAACAGTCAATGTCCTATCATCTTCACACTTCAATTGATTTCCTCCCATGCATTCATTCTAGAAGAAATACTGCAGCTGTTCACATCCATGACTGTCAGACAGATCCTTCTGCACCTTAACAAATTAGTGTACCCATGGTTCTCGCATACAGGCTTCCATGTTTGCACCTTGGTGGGAAAGGGGCTCAACCGGTAGGAGCCTCGGGCATCATCAAGTACATTAAGGGACATACACCACAAGCGTTTACCATCATGATTACTAAGATCTCACCACCAAAGAAAACTTTGATTTATGGTTTTTTGATAGTGGCAGTTCCTTCTTAGGTTCTTGCTTCGAATACAGTACTCTAGAGGGAGTGTCTCCCCCTCAATGACCAGAACGCCCCGTAACAAAGAGTTAAAATAAAAAAAGGCTGAGTTCTATCTAAAATGACTGCCTGCTGCAGCTCACACAAGAAGTTGTTTTGGTGCAGCCACCTCCTTCTGTCGCACCAGGTAATAATGCGAGTCATCGTCTCTGGAACTACCTACATCGGTCTCAAGTTATACCTTTCCAGAAACCTTGGCGACACCAGGCTTTCTCTGAGGCGCTGCGGCTTCAGTACGCTTTGCAAGACAGCACAAATGAATACAATAACCTGAAGTGCAAGTGGCTACAATCAGAGTAGTAAGAAAAATTCATAACCATTATTGCAAAAACGTACAGATTGAATTTATTAGAATATGTACATTGTAACTGAATATGTAATTTTCCCAATTAACTTTTTCTCCAGCTTCACAGCACTGGGTGGTCAGTAAACCTTATTCAGCCCTTTGTGTTCTTTAGGTGATGGGCAATAGCACGTTAAGTAGTGCGCTGGTGAGAAAAGGCGATTGTCCAGAAAGGCGCACAACCATGGGGTGCAAATGTATGGGTGTAAAAATTATAGTTTGTCACTTGAGTAGCCTGAACTGTATTATATTCGCAAAAGAATGATGATGATGATGATCAGCAAATAATCGAATAGAGTTATGATGGGTTGGAGTTTTTACATTCCTTTTGTAATTATTGAAAATATTAATCTCAGGTTCTTTAATATATGTTAGTAATGTGTCCAATCTTTTATTGGATTGAATTTCTTTTTTTTTTTAATGTAAAACTTACACAAAAGTAGAAGTACAAAAAAATTAAAGGTGTTAATACGGCTTAATTCAGACCCATGCACAGGTGTTTTCCCCAAATATGGAGTCTTTAGTCCCGTAGCCTGGCACATCACTGATTTTGAGTATTTCATCATATGTTAATGCGACGTAAAGGTCTTCAAACTGAAATCGCTTAGCTCCGGACATACATCTACAAAATAAGGGACCTAAATCTGGAAGCAAAGAGGTCTGGCAACGCAAGGGAGAGAATTAAAAACACATTTTTCACTAGATAGATCATACTTATGTTTTTCACAAATTATATTCCGATGTTTCGTGCACGCTGAACTGCATATTCTAGGATCCCCAACTGCTTTCAAGAAAAAAAATTGCAATGTTTATTTACCACAGGAGACGTTGCATTTAAGTTTATTGCATATGGATAGTAGGCAGTAATGGTGGAAGACAGTATGGTATTACATCAACCCATTCTAAGCAGACATCCCTGAAGAACAGACTAAAAGAAATATTAAGATTTCAATAATACCTTTGAACAATGTGGTCAGAAAGATGAACGATTGTGGTAGACAATACATCAGACCTGAAAGATTTAAGCACTGCAAAATATAAGTGAAAAATGTTGGCTAATAATTAACAAAAGAGGAATCAGAAACCCGTTTTGAGAAGTAGGTTTGTTACCCAATCATTGATCTTTTTCTTCCTCTTAATCGAACTTCATCCAGTTTCTTAATTACTGGCCCAGACTTTTTCGATGTAGCCGAGTAGCTCTTTAGAAGCGCTGCAAAAAGATCCTCTGTGTTGGGATGAGTACTGAGGAATGCTTTCTCTAAGACATACAGGTCAACGCCTTTATCTTCTGGAAGGGCAGAGATGGAACTCAGTCCAAAATCTATTAGCACTAGGTCCAGGTCTTCTGCTGGTGATCGTAATAGCATATTAGAAGTTGTTAAGTCTCCATGAACAACATCTTCGTCGTGCATTCGTGCCAAAATCTGCCCTATCCTCTCAACGAGGGGGTAGAGTTTTGCAGTATCATTTTCAGACCGTTGCAGGGTAGTAACATGATCCCGGATAGTGGTTGAATGTACAATATCCTCGAGGTATATACAGTTGGAGACATAGTCTACAAAGTAGACCACTGGAGCCGAAATACCTGAGAAGAAATATACATGTTACTTCAGAAAGCATATTATATAAATAAACTCTGTCAACCATGTTTCAAATATGGAGCCCAACAGTTAAGAGATTTCCATACCAAAGAAGGGGTATGCAATTTTACTGGCTGCTTAGGCAGTTGATTGCCTCTGCTCAGCTGTTCAACATTCACAAATAATGTGCTTCCATCAGTGTCTTATTCAAAGTAAACATTTTATTTTAAATTGAAGACAGTAAGAAAAAACGTTGTATAGTGTTTTATGTTGGTCTGTTTTTTTAAAGGGTATTGTAACTTTGTACTTTGGCTAAAATGTATTTTGGCCTTTCCTTCTGCTTTGTAAGCCTTTTTCTTGTATGTTTTGCAGTGTTCATTTTGTAAGCCCGAGTTTGCTTATTACATTACAATTCTGAGTTCATCTCTATGCATGGGGAAGTGCCCACCTGTAGCGGCCGAGTAATGGTGCAGAGAGCGAAGTCTTAAACTGCCGTCTGCTAAAAACAGTCTGAGATAATGCTTGGAGAGACCAAAACTACAAATATGGCTGTCCACTTTACACTGTAAACTGATTAGGCTCAAGCAAACACTTGGCAAACCATGTCGCCATTAAGAAATGCAGTCTATGAGATTTCTCTGGAGTTGGTCCTATTTAAGACCCCAACAGTGTACTTCTCTAATGATTCTCGTTGACAGCGAGGTGTGTCCAAGACCCTGTTCTGATGGATCCAGTTTAAGTTCCCTTCAACATGAAGAGAGCTTCTTGAGAGGACTGGCTTAGTTCTGTCATAAGTAAAGCTTTGTCATTCCCTGGAGTCAATGCTTTACTTCAAAGTCACTGCCTTTTGATAAAGTCATATTCATAGTTGCAGCACTCCTATACCGGGAAAAGAATTGATAGATCTTTGATGCTCAATGTCTCCAGCATCCAAACAGGGCATCATAAACTAAGTTACACGACCTCATTTCTGACTACATACCCAGGTTACATTATTCAGTATAAATGGTATATGCAACGAGAATGCTTTCATCTTCATTAGAGATTTGTAAAATTTTATATTGAAAGATTCGGAAAATGTACTACAGCAAAATGAAATCAAAATAACATCAGAGCTAGTGGACACAAATATAGTATGTTTACAAACATAGCAATTATGTGACACCCAAATTCAATCAACGGATTCTTTACAACGGAATAATTAATTCAATGAGTTACTGCAAAGGAAACCTTAAGAAATGGCTTCTTTGCCTATCTTTAGTTTAATGATCACAGAGCACTTTGAAAACGATATAACGAGAATAAACTGTGCTGAGCGAGCCAATGGCCACATCAGTATTGGTCACTATTACCAGCATGGCTCTAGTGTTGCTAGGTAAGTGATTTGCTCTTCTCTGTTGTTGATGTTTTGGTCAGTCATCTAAGAAGTTCCTGTGAGGACACAGAATGTACCTGCTACGAGGTTTTCAAGGTGACAATTAGCAAAAGGACCTGGGCCAAGTTACAAATATGCACTGTGTCTTATATAGATGTATAAATTAATGAGTGTGCACCCACAGCATCTGCAGATAAGTGAAGGACCTGACTGCCCTCTCAACACAGGTATCTGGGAAAGAGGCAATCGGGACTAATGGAGGTTTTGTAAAGAGCTCTGGAAGTCAGAAAGGAGGGACTGAGGGTCTCTTAGAGGTCACGGTTAATGCCTGAAAAATAGCAAAGGTGCTTTGTAGATATCTGAATTGGAAGGATGGTCTGCGGGCTGACTGAGGTGACCTTCATGGCTAAGTGATGATATCCAAGTGCTCATTAAGAAGCTCTGACAGACTCCGGTGGCTGGCAGGATGGAGCTAAATACTGTGAGAGATGGTCGAGGGTCTGCAAGTCAAGGAGAAGGTCTATGAGGGTCAACAGACAGGTTGTGGGGGCTATGTTAGGTAAAGGTCATTCAGGGTCAAATAACGTTTTTTTTGGTCCTCTGAAGACCAGCGGAAGGTGACGCGAGTGGGGTTTCGATGGCAGATCAAGGGTAGGACAAGCATTTGCAAAGCCAATAGGTCTCGCCTATGCAAGAGCTGTTGGCTTTGCCAATATGTTTTAGCCATGTTGTTCACAAGCTTGGCTGCTGTTCAACATGTCTAAAAGTTAGTGACGTAAAGGAGAGTGTCGTGGAGTGTCAAAGTAAAGTGTCGTAGAGTGGAATGTTATAGAGTGGCGGAGAGAGTCGTGTAGTGGTGTAGAATTGAGTAGCGTGAAGCGGAGTGTGCTAGAGTGGCGTAGAGTGGAATGGCATACAGTGTTGTGGAGGATCATGGAGGGAGAAGAGATGTCGTAGAGTGGAAGGGCGTGGAGTAGAGTGTTGTAGAGCAGAATGGAGTAGCATAGAGGGTGCTGCGTAGAGTATGTTGTGAAGTTTGAGTGGTGTGGAGTAGACTGTCAGAGCGGAGTCGCGTGGAGTAGTAGAGTGGAATGGCAGAGAAGAGTAGAGGGGCATAGAGTGTCAGTAGAGTCAAGTAGTGTGTCATAGAATAGAATGGAGTAAAGTGCCATGGAGTGGCGTAGAGGCAGTTGCGTAGAGCATCATGGAGTGCAGCAGTGTCGTAAAGTGGCGTGGAGTGTTGCAGAGTGAGTGTCAGAGTGGAGTAGAGTGTCATAGGGTGAAGTAGAGTTTAATGGAGTAGAGCATCAGAGTGGAGTGGACTTGAGGGAAGTGGCGTAAAGTATAGTGGTGCAGAGTAGATTGGCATAGAGTGCTGTGGTGTAGAGTGCACTGTTTTTTTAGTAAAGGGGTGTAAGGTGCTTTGGTGTAGAGTAGACTGTTTCAGAGTAGAGTGAAGAGGTGTAGTGTAAAGTTAAGTGGTGTAGGATAGAGTGCAGAGGTGTAAAGTAGAGAGGGTTAGAGTGCAGTGGCATGGACAGCAGTGGTGTAGAGTGGCGTAGAGTGCAGTGATGCAGTGTAGTGGCGTATGTTGTAGTCGAGTGGATTGCAGTGGCGTAGAGTGCAGCGGCGTAGAGTGCTGTAGCGAGCAGTGGCCAACAGTATAGTGGTGCAGAATAGAGTGGCGTAGAGAGCAGTGACGTAGAGCGCAATGATGTAGAGTGGTATAGCGTGCAGTGGCGTAGAGTGTTGTAGAGTATAGGGGCGTAGGGTGCACTGGTTTTGAGTAAAGTGATGTAGAGTACATTGGGTAGAGTGCAGTGGTTTAGACAGCAGTGGTGCAGAGTGGTGTAGAGTGGCGCAGGGTAGAGTACAGTGGCATAGAGTAGACTGTTTCAGAGTTTGAAGTAGTGTAGAGTGGACTGGTGCAGGGTAGAGTGGAGCAGTATAGAGTAGTGATGTAGAGTGCACTGGTGTACAGTGGAGTGGCGTAGAGTGCAGTGATGCATATTAAAGTAGAGAGCATTGGCACAGATTAGAGTGGTGCAAAGTAGAGAGGTGGGGAGTGAAGTGGTATAGAGTGCAGTGATGCACAGTAGATTAGAGTGCCCGTAGAGTGCAGTGCCATAGAGTGGTGATGTGGCATTGAGTGCAGTGCCATAGAGAGCAATGGCGCAGAGTAGAGCAGCATAGAGTTCAGTTGCGGAGAGTATAGTGTTGCAGAGTAGAGTGTCGTATAGTGCAGTGAGGTAGAGTGCAGTGGCTTAGAGTAGAGTATAGTGGCATACAGTGCAGTGCTATAGTGTAGAGTGCTATAGTGTAGAGTGCTATAGTGTAGAGTGCTATAGTGTAGAGTGCTATAGTGTAGAGTGCAGCAGCGTTGAGTGGCGTAGAGTAGAACAGAGTGGCGTAGAGTAGAACAGAGTGGAGTAGAACAGAGTGGCGTAGAGTAGAACAGAGTGGCGTAGAGTAGAACAGAGTGGCGTAGAGTAGAACAGAGTGGCGTAGAGTAGAACAGAGTGGCGTAGAGTAGAACAGAGTGGCGTAGAGTAGAACAGAGTGGCGTAGAGTAGAACAGAGTGGCGTAGAGTAGAACAGAGTGGCGTAGAGTAGAACAGAGTGGCGTAGAGTAGAACAGAGTGGCGTAGAGTAGAACAGAGTGGCGTAGAGTAGAACAGAGTGGCGTAGAGTAGAACAGAGTGGAGTAGAGTAGAACAGAGTGGCACAGAGTGCAGTAGCATAGATTGCTTCAGAGTACAGCGAAGCAGCGTAGAATGCAGTGGCATAGAGTAGCGTGCCATAGTACAGAGTAGATTAGAGCGACAGAGTGGACTGGAGTACAGCGCAGTGACGTAATTTGGAGCGATGCATAGTAGAGTGGCACTGAGTGTAGTGGTGTACAGTGCATTGGCACAGAGTGCAGTACAGTGGAATAGACTGCAGTGGTGCAGAGTAGAGATGCGCAAAGTTCCGTGGAAGAGAGTGCAGTGTTGCAGAGTGGAGCAGAGCAGGGTAGAGTGCAGTGGTGTACAGTGGAGTGATGCAGAGCAGAGTGGCATAGAGTATAGTAACGCAGAGAGCATTGGCGTGGAGTAATGTGGTGCAGAATAGAGTGCAGTGGATGCAGTCGCACAGAGCAGAGTTCAGTAGAGTTCACTGACAGACTGCAGTGTTGCAGAATAGACTGTTGCAGAGTGCAGTGGTATATAGTAGAATGACGTAGTGATCAGAGTGGAGTGGTGTACAGTAGAGTGGTGCAGAGTATTGTGGCACAGAGAGCAGTGGCATAGAGTACAGTGGTGCAAAGTAGAACAGAATGGCAGAGTGCAATGACTGAGTACAATGGTGTAGAGTGCAGTGGTGTAGAGTATTGTAGAGTATAGTGGCGTAGAGTAGATTGGCCTAGAGTTCACTGACTTAGAGTGCATTGGTTTTGAGTGAAGTGGTGTAGAGTGCATTGGAATTGAGTGCAGTGGTTAGAGTGCAGTGGCGTAGAGTAGAGTGGCAAAGAGTGGAGTGGTGCAGCTTAGACTGCATTGGCGTGGAGTGGCGCCGAGTAGATTGCTTCAGAGTAGAGTGAAGTGATGTACAGTGGAATGATGCATGGTGGAGTGGTGCAGGTTACAGTGCAGTGGGGCAGAGTAGATTAGAGTGGATGGCACAGAGTGCACTGGTGTACAGTGGAGTGATACAGAGTAGAGTGCGTTGGCGTAGAGGGCAGTGGCGCAGAGTACAGCTTTGCAGAGTGGCGTAGGGTGCAGTGGTGCAGAGTAGAGTGGGGTAGATTGCATTGGCATAGAGTAGAGTGATGCAGAGTAGAATACAGGGGTGTGGAGTAAAGGGGTGTGGAGTAAAGAGGCATAGAGTGAAGTGATGTAGAGTAGAGTGCAATGATGCAGTGCGGAGTGGTGTAGAGTACCGTGCAGTGGCGTGGTGCAGAGTAGAATGGAATGAGGTAAAGTGGACACAAACATACATAAAGACAAACACACATAAAAAACCCACAGGTGCAGACACATACATACAGACACACTGTATGCACATGTTGACCATGACTACACACATATAGACACCTCCGACCATTATAATCGGCGGTATCCCTATTCTGGTTTTGAGATGGGATGAGTGGGATCGCAGATTAAAATTCATTTTGGGGCACCACCTCGCCTCATTTTATTTCTCACATCTACACCACTAGGCCCCTCACACGCACCTCACCTATACGGCTTGGGAAAAAGATCTCCCGACAAAAAGCCCCTTGTAGGGTGCCCGTCCGGCATTGCAGCGCCGGCCTGACGAGGAGCAAGCCCTATGATGAAGCATGACACCCAAATGGGTGTGTGAGGGCCCCACTTCCCAAATTGGGAGACACCCACACTCCACTACTGAGTAAGGGTGTTGACCAACCTAGCCTCCTTCTCTTCTTTCCACACCCTACAGGAACTGCATACTCCTTCGGTGCTACATTGTATTTATTGGGGCCTGTATGCTGGACCTATATGCGTCCCTTCTCCCTCATTTGTATTGAATACTGTATGCACAGACACGCACACAACTCAAAATTGGAGGACTGTACATTGAAATTACCAGTACTGTTTTATTTCTCTGCAGCACTTTAACACATACTGTTGAAAAAAATACTAACTTGTTAATATGTGTTTTTATTATTTACCCGATTATTGCCAACTCCACAATAAACAGTGTAAATAGTTGCTATTTCTTGTGTCGTGTGTTAACGAACAGGTAGTTTTGCTGAAACCTTTATAAATTTGAAATAGTTACTTAAAGTAAAAATTAACTGCATTTTCCTCGCTGGAAGGACAGATGGTTGCTGTCACCATAGCTTTGCATTTAATGACACAGAGGTCATATTGTTTGATCTGGGCCCACAGTTTGCCTGTCTCTATAGAGTGAGGAAAGTCAGTACCCTTTTGGTGTGCGCACTAAGGTGGCTATGTTAGTTTTTAGCTTGGTGGGTACTTTTACTGTAGGACTATTGCGCCACAATATGGTGCTGCTGGGGGAGTGGAGAGGGGTGGAGTTTGTCCGCTGCGAACGTAGAACAACAATAAAAGTTGCAGAGTTGGGTTCCTTCACCCAGTCCGTGGGATCTTGGGCAGAATACATCTTTTGTAATATGATTTAGCTAAAGCTCCTTAAATACATCAGTCCAGTCACTAAGCTCGTTTCTCCTCGCTGCCTCCCATCTCATGAAGTGATGACCACTCACCAGAGCCCATCCATCCTGGGCCTCATCTGCCCCTCCTGGGTGTGCTGAGGAAGCAAGCCTGGTAAAGAAGCCAGCATTCCCAGGCGGCGACCCCTTGAAAAGATCCATGCAGCTCATGGCTTCATTATAATATATCCTGCATATTTAAAACGCTGCTGTCCAGGAAATAGTGCTGTCTGAGAAGAGTGCACCAGACTGTGTGTGCCCTAGACAAGGAATCATGCAAAACACGAGCTGATGGCAACAGCCTGTGATTCTGGACAGGTCACTTATCTTTCAGTGCCTAAAGAAAATGAGAAAAAAAGTGCAAGCGCTAATGAGAGAAACAGGCAAGGGGAGAGGGAGGGGGAAAGGAAAAGTACCTGTATCACATCAGGAGCAGCGGACGGGCACTGATTAACTTAATCAATCTGGCCTTAGCCCCTGCTCCACAGAAATAACCGAAAATGACATTTCGCCTGCACTGTCCAGTTAAAAAGTCTGAAATTAAGAGTGACGCTGAAGCTCACAAATGGAAAGCATGAGCGGGCTTCAAGCCCTTTTCTGTCTCACAAACCAGACGCATGCGCTAGCATGCTCTCGCAGGCTCGACCCTAAACAAGCATTGGCATAGCCAATAGGTCTCGCATTTGGGGCCTTATAAGTGTTTCGGCAGAGCTATTGACTTTGCCAATGTGTTTAAGCTGTGCTGTAGAGAAGTGTGGCTGCTGTGCAACATGCTGAAAAGTTGTAATAAAAAGGTGCCAGAAGCATTTTTGTTACCTTATATATGACCAAGAAGGCATTATGTCCAACAGAACGACCATATTAAAAAATGTATGTACAATAAAAAATGTCCTCATTTTTCTTTTGTTCTTGCAATGCTTGTTAAAGTTTTTTTTTGAGGGGGCATAAACAATTGGAGGTTGAAGGTTGTGAACTAGTACCTGTATTATAACATTAGCAGCGGCCAGATGCTAGGGGAGAATCAACAGATGGCAGATTCCGAGAGCAGGCTGAGGTGGTGTTGAGTGATGTTGAGGTGGTAGTGGTGACTGGTGCTGAGGTGATGCTGAATGATAATTAGGTTTTGCTGAGTGATGACGCAGCGGTGGCCCCGAGTGACGCCGCGGTGGTGCTGAGAAGGGGGGGTGAAGGGGGGGGTAGAGGGGTGGTAGAGGGGTGGTAGAGGGGTGGTAGAGGGGTGGTAGAAGAGGGGTAGAAGAGGGGTAGAAGAGGGGTAGAAGAGGGGTAGAAGAGGGGTAGAAGAGGGGTAGAAGAGGGGAGTGAGAGAGCGCCTGTCCGCGAGAGAGCGCCTGTCCGCGAGAGAGCCTGTCTCTCAGGAGATGCTTGTAAACACCAACAACCTGATTCATTTAATTTAACAGTTGGCTCCGCCCAGGATTGCTTAGTAGCAAATGACAAGGAAGCTATCAACTTCAGGAATGTGAAAGAAAGCGCTCGTATCTTGAAAGCTGATGACCCATGACGAGAGAGGAAAGTGGTAACGCGATCTGTGGTGGGGGAGGGAATTGAAGCGCAAGCAAGGCGGAGAGAGGCACGCAAGGCTTAATGAGCCATGACAGAAACCCACGTGGCGGCTGCGCGCGTGCACGCTCGCGTGAACGCAAGCTTGAGGCCAGGAAAAGCCTCTGGTAGCACTTTGAAAGCCCCCTTACTAAATGTCTCGCAGAGCAGCGCATGCGCTGGCTCAGGCGAGACCTAAAAAGGGCAGAAGCTAAAAAGCCAAAGCAGAGTGAGCCTGGAGGTCATTTGAGGGTGACTGAAGACCTGTGAAAGCTTAGTGCCAGCAGAGGGTTTCTGATTGTCTACTATTGCTGATTGTCTACTATTGCTTCCTGTGGTCTGAGGACTGGCAGTGGGTATCTCTGACGTGGCAGAGGGTAGCGGAGGACTGGTAGAGTGTCTAAGGGCTATCAGAGGGTCTTTAACGGTGGCTGAGGACTAGCTTTTGGTTGGCTGAAGTCTTGCTAGGGATTGGCTGAGGGTTTTAATAGGCTGGGTAATGGCGCCTGAGAGCCAGCACGTGATCAGTGATTGAACATTTTGGACTCTCTTAAAAACTGGCTGATGGCAACTGACTGCATACTGGTGGATTTCCTGGGGCAATAAAAAATGGCTGGAAGTTCTGCACAGGGGCTTCGACAGATAGCGGACAAGGTGACGGGGAGGCAGCAGCAGGCCCTTGCTCAAAAGTTTAGCAGGTCATTGCCTGCTACACACTGTTAGGGCAGGAGGAACTCGCAGCAGATCTCTGCTACTACTCTTTGCGTGTAAGAAAAGCTTGCACTGGAGCTACCTCCACTGTACTTGTTCTGTATCTGAAGAAAAGCTTGCATTGCAGCTGCCATTGCATTATCTGTACTTCGTGTGCTAGGGTAGTTTGCATTAATAATTCCTGGGCTGTGCCTGTTCTCTACTTTGGTGAGGGAATCTTGTAATACTGCTGCTGCCTGTGTTGTAGCATTTACCATTTTTTGGAGCAGAGATGGGTGCATGAACAACAAAATATCTTCTTTGTTCTGCTAGCTTTGATTTTAGCTCCAACAAATACTCTAAAACTTCTAATACACAATGCAAAATGCATTCAATGCTCACTTTAGCAGGGTACATTACTTGGAGCCCTGTCCAAAAACATTTTTCTCAAGGGGTCTTGCCTTAAAAAAGATTGTAGACCACCGTTCTATACAGACAAAAAAAGGTAAACAAAAGTTCGCTTAAGTGAATCATCGGACTCGGGTGCCTCAGGTTATCGGGGTGGAGGGAGTAGGATGAAAAAAAAAAATCTGGGAAAAAAATTGCAGAATGGTCAATGAGACGATTTAACAGTGAGGACAGCAACTAAACAACGTGCAGAGTAGGTGAGAGGAACATGAGTAATAAGAAACACAAAATATGAATCTATGCATTTCTCACAGCACTTTCAAATAACATGCTGGAACCAGGCTCTAACAAAGAGCATCCTCACTCAAGAGCCATCACGCCACACGTAGTCAAATAATCAAGGAGTAACTGCGAAACTCTACATATGCCCAAACAATGAATGTCTCAAGTAATTTGACAAAAGATACCTACAATACAGATATATATGAAAAAAGAGAACACATACTGATCTGGCCACCAGCATGAAATGGTAAAGGTGAGAAAAAATCATAGTCAGTGAATAAGAAAGTAATATAAAACAGAACCCTATATCCAAGAACTAAGAATTCTGAGATGGTGGTGCTACTCTCACTAAGCTTTGACAACATCCAACCATAAATGATTACATGTCTTATTCTAGCTCTGTAGCATTCATGGTACGAAGTTAATGATATAGTGCTGTTAGAGCAACAGACCTTTGGACTAGTTCAAAATGTCTGTCTCCTAAGCACAAAGTTATTAATGTCACTTAAAGAGAAGAAACACGTCTGAGACCAAGATCTGCCATAGCCAAATTTCCATCACAAGAATTATAGACAACAACTCAAAACTTGGAATTGTGAGAAGTATTGATTGCTTGAGCTAAATAATCCAGTAGAAATGTGCTGGGACAAAGATGGAGGTTCATAGCTAAGGGTACACACATGCTAGTTCATAGCTACGTGTACACATGCTTTAGAATGCCTACACGGCTCTGCTCCTACCAGTGTCCTCTGGACCCTTTCTTGATGGCGATATGCTGTTGATAATTGATGGTCGGCTCTGGTCTTTAACATTAGGACCCTGGACCTGCTCCCCAAAGTACCCTCCCACAGCTTGACTCCGACTACTGCTTCTCCTCCCTACCTTCGGTGGTCTCTCTACAATGTAAGGCAGTGGGTTTTGTTCTTCCTGGTCACAATCCATGAAGAAAAAATCCCTTTGGCAAAATGCTGCAGTTTCTGCAAAAATAATCGAAAGAAAAAAAAAAAAAAAGGGGAAGCCCAATAAACCTCTATATGAACCTGGGCCACATCAAAGACAAAAGGCTCCCTATAGAGATTTTAGTTAAATACCTTTGTTGGTACTGCAATAAAGGTACTTATTATTATTGTTTAGCATTTGTAGAGCGCGTAGCTACCCACTGGCATCCCAGCGCTAGCGGCTAAACAGAGGGTAAAAGTTTTTAGAAGTACAGAGGGTACGTGCTAGATTATAGGGAGGAGTGTTGGGAGAACCAAGTCTTGAGGAGTTTTCGGAAGGGAAGATGGCGAAGTTCCGTACGGAGGTGTAAGGGCATTGTGTTGCGGAGTCTGGCAACATTGTGGGCAAAGGATCTTCCTCTGCTTCTTGCTCTTCTGATTTTGGGGATAACTGCAAGGTTGAGATTGGCAGAGCGCAGGCATTTCTCAGGGCGATAGAGGGTGATGAGAGAGTTGTTAATAGCTGGACCCTTTTTCCACATGGTCTTATGGGCTATGCAAACTGCTCACTATTGGTAACTATACTTTAAATACATTTGCTTATTTTGTAAGCATTTTCTTTGAAGTGTCCTTTCACATCATCTAGATACAAGGAGAGATTGATTTCATTGTCAACATTTATTGTGTGTGTACATCAGTAGCCTGAATGACATAACTCATATCATATCGTCCTTGTATTTTCCATTTGCAAATTGGTATTTCCTAACGGATCAAAACAAATCCGAATATTTACTTGGTGATGCGCAAATGATAAATATTTGCTGAAACCGATTTCCACACATTATAGTTTGTACGCTATGTAGTTTTATCAGTAAACCTGCATGTCAGTGGGAAGGCTTATGATCATTTGAACGGAAAATGTCTGTCTGTAAATGACAGTGCGCTACCACATCATGCTATGGCAATATTTTATTAAATGTGAGTTTTTAAATATGAACAGAGTAACATTCCTGCTACCCCCGCTGACAATGCTTTTAGCGAACTAAGGCAAGTTAGGGGTCATGAGGGGTCATGTGTACCCTAAATGTGGACTTGATTTTTATTATACATGGATCAAAGATTTAGTCTATTAAATCAAACAAAACTTTTTTGTACAGCAGACATTCGGAACTCATATAATGAAAGTGCTTTTGTATGCAATAATGAAAAAAAGGCAACTGTGAAATAAAATATTTACCAGGATCACACACTTTGAGACAAGCTTATGGGTCAAGCGCATTACATTTAGGTCAAGTAGATTATTCAAGTCACTAGACTTGCAGGTCTGGTAATATTGTTCGAGCCTGGCAGGAAATTAATATTACGGGAGAGTAATTGAAGCCCCAAAGGGCTCATTGCCACGTTTTGATCACTCTGTTCACAATGGAGAGACTCGCACCAGCCCATAGACAAATTCAGCACAAAAGGCACTGATACTATAGAAACATGAGAACTATGAGTCACAGACCTTAATTTAACCCTAAAAACATCGGTCCTGCCTGTGTGAGCTTAAATGTCACCAAATCTGAACCAGTAAAGAATACTACTACTTCAACACGACCTCACTCGAGAGGATGCATTTGTACATGAGTGGCAATGTTAATGTCATGTGATGCACTTTAAACACAGTTTATCTGCTAGAGCCAGTTGATAAACATGAAATTGAGATACAAATGGTGGGGGAAATGTGTACCCCGAAAAAACATGATATATCGAAATCTAACCAGGGGACAAATGTCACAACACTAAGACATAAGAAAGAAAGAAAATTGAGGCATCAATCCCGCTCCTACTCTATTCAAAAGATGCTAAGGCCGTTCCTGAAAAAAAGCAGTAGCCCTGCAGGCAAACCCCTCAAGGCAGAAGTAAAAATCCGTACATTTAAAGTGCCACCAAGGAGACTTCAGTGTACTGAGCAAAGGAGATCCCGATTGGCATGTCAGACTGCACCAATGTGTTGGGGGCCGACGAAGAGGACGATGCCTTTTTTGGGAACATTATTAGCCATAAGAGGTTAAAATAAGGCAATGATGATGAGAAGGTTGGAATAATGAAATACAGGATGATGGTTCATGAAGAGAAGCAGTGTTTAACCTCAATGATTTACGCTAGCCATTTCCATCCAAGTACACCCGGATTCCCAGGGTGGCACAGTACAAAAAGCACAGGCTGCACAAGTCTTGACATAATGAGGTTATGCCTTCACATCAGGAGCCACCTTCAGAATTGGAAAGATCGAAGTCCTCAGTAGATGAGTGTGAGGGCTGCACCTCCGCCAGACCTGCCGATGCTCACTTTTATGGCAAAAAGTATGTGCCTCAGTATGGGTTTGATATTTAGGATGGAACTACATTTCTGTTCTGTTAGACCTAGTGCAAGTATTAATTTTGGCCAACCTGGCTGCTGTGGGCAGGATGTACAGGTCAGTAAACAATTTTAGGTTGAACATTTCAGAGGACCAGAACAGAATTGGAGGCAAACCTGAACAGAAAAAAACTCACAAATGTAGAAGGTAAACGTAACAGACCTAGTAAAGAAGGCAGCTGAAACCATGCTTCTGATCCTCAATTAACACCACCTCATGCATCAAGGCGTCCAAAAATGACAAGATGTCTTCCCCCCCCCCCCCCCTATAGTCCTGGCCCCTTGATATACCTCCATAAAAGAAATATTATCCATAGATTTTCAATTTTGATTTGTGTTTTTAGATCATTAGGGAAGTAATTTAGCTTGGGTAGACTTTGCTAATCCAGGCCAAATTTTTCTGGATGGCATTTTTAAAAATGGCAGATGTGTTGCAGTGATGATGTAATATTTCAGGAACCATGACGCCTATATACTTCATTTTGGTGTCAAAACATAGGTTTTGGAGGTTAAGTAGTCTGATGGAGACAGAAAATAACTCCTCAGCAACCCTTCCGCCATTTTTCAAAATGACAGCTCTATAATGATGTGTTTTAGCCAACATATTGGTAATTTATTTTAATATTTGTTTCAGGTTTTCCGTTGATTCAAATTCGTAAACATGAGCGAAACAGGTGGTAGCAGAGGATCTTTACCTCCTGACAGTGTTGCCAACTACAAAATCTGAGGACTCCTTCAACAAAGAAAAATGTGTCATATGCCAAACTAATCCGAAAGAAAAGCTAACATCAACTGCAGCTGGATAGAAGAGAGTTTGAGATGCTGCAGTAATACTGAAAGACGAAGTTCACAAAATATTGAAACTGATGGGTGAAGAGGATCAAATATTTTATCATTGTAACAAGTGCTGCAAGTCGTATACAATGGAAAAAAGCCTGGAAAAAATGTGTCAAAATATAGCAGAAATGAGTGAATCACAACAAGAATCCGAGTCTTCTGAGAAAGCGATGACAACCAAACCCAATGCCTATCCACTAAGAAGATCAATGGCTATCCCTCATCCACCTCCAACAACTGATCAGAAAGCAGAAGATCTTCAATGTGTTTTCTGTGGTTTAGCCAGAACAAGGGCCAAAGGGAGTGATGAAAGAACAATGTACAGAGTATGCGAGTCTCAAAGGGCAAACATGTTTTTATCTGCAGCTAGTTTCTTCCAAGATGAAGTTTTCAGCCAAGTAGCTGATCTAAACTGCAAGGTGAATATATTTGCAGCAGATTTGTATGCCCACCCAAACTGCATGTGTGCATACATTCAAAAATATGAATGTACAATGAGCTCCCAGCAGCAACGTAACCACCAGCCTTCAGTTAAGTTTGTACTCTGAAAAAACAAATGAAGTTTTAAAGCCACTTTTGAGACTTTTGAGACAACGAGTTCACACTCCGTGAGATCAGAGACATAATGGTCAACATTGATTAAACTGTATTGATCCATAATAATGAAATTAAGATTTTTCTGGTGAGAATGACTGACAGAATTCGTTTTTGTCAGTCTCACGAGGCAGTCATGGGCACCAGGTGCACAGTATAGAATTGTTATATTGGTACAAGGGAATGTTATACCCTTGGAACCAGGGAGGATTCAAAGATTGGATATAGGCAGGCATTACGGTTTAAGAATTGAGTTAATGTAATAATTGTGGGGACACTGATGAATTCTTGTTTTTGAAAAAGAGGAACACCAGTAATTTGTTAATTGATGTATTGCGTTTTTTTTAATTTACAGCCCTGATGATGTCCAAGTGTGGACGAAACGCGTTGGCTGATTGATTTGTTACTATATTGTGTGGATCTAACAATTTGAAAGGTTTTTGAAATAAACCACAGAGTTTGAAATTCATCAAAGACTGCCTATGAACCTTTTTTTTGCACGAAACCATTACTTGAATAATAGATTTGTGAACATTGTGAACCGAGGTGCTCCTTTCAGGATAGGTTATGAAACCTTGCAAGAACTGCACATTGTCTTCGACAGTTATCTTGAAATATCTGTCAAAGAATGTGAAAGAATCAGACGAATGTCTACAAGTGGAACAACTGACCTTGCCTGCATCAAAAATACGACACCTACACCTGTGCAACTTGATAAATTCTAGTCATCCATATCGAACAAGATGAACTGGAAGATGTTAACTCGCCAAAACATTGCTGATGCTTCAGTGAACACTGATTGCAAGTGGAATGATTGTCAATGAGGAGTTGGTGCCTGCAGAGATGTATTCAAAAGGTAGGGTCCATATTGTTCAAGAACTTAACAGCAAATATGTGGAAGCGGACCTTCGTGTTGTGCCACACGTTGAGTGGGCTGTTCCAAATGGTTCCAATCAAGTCATTGTACTGTCAAGTGACACAGATGTTATTATTGTGCTACTTAGATTTGTTACAATGTTCATAAGTCAAGGATTGTCAGACTTATGGATACGTTATGGAACAGGCAAGAAAATACACTTAATCCTGCTTCATAAACTGTACAAGAAACTTGACCAGTGTTCTTATCAAGGCACATATTCTTACGGGTGATGACACTGAGCAAAACAAACAAAGCGTCGAGCTTTAACTGCTGAACCTGTGAAGTTTCTAAAAGGATTTACGGAGATAGAAGAAGAATGTGACTTTAAAGACGTAGAAAAATACCTTGTGCAGGTGTGGAAATCGAGTTCTGACTGTCACACATTTGACGATCTTCGTTACAATGAGTTCAAGAGATCAGTCCACTAAGTGACCTTCCACCAATGTCATATTCTGTGCGTGGACACATTGAAAGAGCATTCTACTTGATCAGAAGATGTGTAATTGTTTTGGATCATGCATGTGTAAAGAAAGATCCGTGTGAATTTGGTTGGGAAGATATTGATGGAGTGCTAAAACCTACAAAATTTCTAAAGCCTCTACACACAGAACTTACACATACATGTAGGGGGGCGTGGCTTGGCGCACGGCAAGATGGCCGCATTGTAACGCGGCTCTGCCGGCCATCGACATAATCCTGCACTAATCCGGATTCCCCCAAGCCATCAGAGTCGCCCATGCTGTGGAGCCTCTCGCGCAGACACAGCGCAACACATTGGCGGTTATCTGTTGACGGCTCGCCGACCCAGACGGAGGATAGAGGCGATCGCAGTTGGCTGCACCCGGGACAAAATGGCAGCCTCCTAAGCCACAGCGGGGTGCATCAGGGCCCGAAGATCGAGGCGTGACTGCTGTGGCGTTGCCCCTTTTGATCACCAATCCTAACGGGTCGCGTCGGCGCTGACTACGCCAGCGGTCGCTCTCCTGTGCCGGCGACCCCTAACGCAACATGTTCTGAGGACCTGGCGGCTGGGAGGCCTGCGATCGTGAGGCGCGGAGCGCAGTGGGACTCGAGCCGCTGTGGACGCCCGGGCTCTATGTGTCCTGCGCTGCCTGCGGGGATTCGCTCGGAGAGGTCCTGGTGCAGAAGACACTAACCTCGCAGTGACGCAGGACAAGAGGCTGTGCAGAGCGAGACATACTGTTCAGTACCTGTCATGGGGAGTCCAGTTTTACGGCGAGAACACACACAGTGAGTGCAGACCGCATACCACGCGCTGGGTGGCGTCGGTGAAGCCCGGACCGAGGGGCGCTTGCAGGGCCGGATTGCAGCGCGCTCCAGGCGCGAGAGATCACTGCTGCGCCACTGACGGTGGCCTGGAGCGGCGGGGCGATCTGAGGCGGCGGGCGCCGGCCGGGAAATACAACCTCCGCGTTCCCTGCGCCCGGCTGAGCTGAGCCGGTATGGTGTGAATGTACGGCTGCTTAGAGCCCAGGAGATTAACCACCACGGCGTGCAGAGACACAGTGAAGACAGAGCGCACTCCTGGGCCACTGCGACGCCGACACGCGATGAGGTACCAAGGCCCATAAATGTATGGGACGCCGACTGCTGGAACACGAGCAGTGGATTGCGGCAGGAGATCGTGAGGTTAGTCTGCCGCGCTGCGGAAACCCGCGCTGCATGTAGCTGCTCTAGGGGGACCCTGTATGTCTCAATGAGCTACTGTAAACACTACTGGGCCTAGACCGAACCCCGGCTAGATAGGAGACCGCTGATCCCAGAGACCCCCCTGGCTACCAGGCGAATCGTATGCACCGCTGACACTGGGACTATTGTCGCACGACACAAAGGGGCCTGGCCTGGCACAGACATTCCCACAATTTCCAGTCAGTCAATATCGCTAGTGGCGCTTAACAAGGCAAGACTCTAACTACTAAATGGTCTGCAAACAATAACATTGGTGAGGGATTTGGCCTACTAAACAGCGAGAAAGAAGCGCGGCGAGTAAAGCTGGGGGCGCTGGTCCTCCCTGCCCTCTACTGCGGTGCGACGTAGGGAGGATCTGCACTACCGTAACAGCCTTCAACGCCTCAAACATACGGACCCTAACACACGTTCTGGGGCTCAAACACACCAGCCACCATGGGAAAGCCTGGCAGGAATCAACCACGCCTTAACTTTGAACTACGCAAGTCCGGCAAGTCCCAACACACCGCGATTTCTGATTCAGAGCTGGAACATGACACTGCGGCCCCGACTCCGCTGGAGAAAACCCTCGCCGCTATCCAAACTAGCCTGCAATCAATAAATGACAATATGGAGGCCCTTAATGGACGCATGGATAGCATATCAGCCAAACTAGACAGACAGGGGGTGCGAACTGGCGAAGCAGAACAGCGCATCTCGAATGCGGAGGACGGCCTGCAACGGGTTGAGACAAAAGCATCTGACATGGAGAAACTTCTTGCGGTTATCCAAGCCAAAAATGAAGACCTTGAAGCGCGCTCACCGCGCAACAACATACGTATTCAAGGCCTTCCAGAGTCAAACGTAGGACGCTTAGAAACCTACGTAGAAAATCTGCTTCGCGACATGTGTGGAGATGACAACCTCTCCGGGATGTTCATTGTAGAACAGGCCCATCGCTCCCTGGCTGTGCGTCCGCCGCCGGGTGCTCCCCCTCGGCCGATCATTGACCGCCTGCTTAATTATAGGGATAGAGACGTGGCGCTCCGCATCTCCAGACAAAAGGGTAATATTACCTATCAGGGCAACACCCTATCCTTCTACCCTGACTTTACAGCAGCGGTGCAGGCGGCCAGGAAGGAATTCCAGCCAGCAAAAAAGATATCGATTGCTGAAAATATTCAATACGCCATGCTCTATCCGGCACGTCTACGAATAGGTACCGAAGACAAAGCCAAGACTTTCACCAACCCCAAGCAGGCCATGGAATTTGCTAAATCGCTCCGCCGTAAAAAAAAGACATCTCCTGATGCATCAGACGCTGAGGGATGAAATTTATAGCCGTCTGCATGCAGGTTATTCCTCATCAACAGCATTGACAGAGACTTTGATTTCATCATCACCCTGCAAGTTCAAGCTAAGAATTACTGCTGAACTTTTCTTTCCAGCTGCCGCCACCAGCCTGCGGAAATGGACCAAGGCCGGCCGTGGCCCTGTTATCCTTTTCAGAGTGTTGTTGTTATTGCTAATGTACATATTTGTATACACATTGAGGTGACACGATGGGCGTACCTCATTATTTCAGATATAGAACTGCTGTTTTAGGGAGCACACTCGTTAAATCGGTGGCCACCTCCCTTGTCCACCAGGGAGTTGTGTGCCGCGATGTCTCCACAAATGGGTATACCCCACATTGCAAAACCAAAGGGGATGATGGACGGAGTGTTGAACATTGCAAGCACTCACCCCCAGTCAACTGATCTGGGTTTAATCCATCATCATTCTTTAGCTCACTCCGCCACCCCAGTTCAGACATGGCCATATGCAAATCAGTCTGACCCTGTGCCTCATGGGAACAGTCCAGCCCGAACTGCCAAGCCATGTCTTCCCTGGACCGGAAACAAGCATCCTGGGACCGGTTTCTGGCTTACAGCCGTCATCAGCCAGGCTATCTTGAATCCAGTGGCAAAGTGAGCAAGGGACCCACGTCTGAGCATACCCTGGCATATGGCCATGTCTGAACTGGGGTGGTGGAGTGAGCTAAAGAATGATGGATTAAACCCAGATCAGTTGACTGGGGGTGAGTGCTTGCAATGTTCAACACTCCGTCCATCATCCCCTTTGGTTTTGCTATACCCCACATTGCTCTATTTACGTTGCATCACTGATTGGGGTTTCTTTTAAGTACTGGGTATGGCTTTGGCATTTTGGGGTTGCTAAAGTGGGAGGGGGTTCATATGGTGTTGTTATGGGACTTGTTCAATGTGATTGTATCGATACACGGAAACGTGACTACATTCTCTATGCACTGTACAGTGCCTGTCAGATGACCAAATCAAAGTTGGTAAAAATACATGCAAATATTAATAGGTGAGAGCTACAGATGTTTAACATGGAATGTCCGCGGGCTGAACTCCCCCAGAAAAATCTGTCAAGTCTTTGCATATCTAGATCGGCACGCTATCCAGGTGGCTCTTTTGCAGGAGTCACATTTGACCAAGAATTCCGAAATCAGAATAGCACTTAAATGGGCGGGGTTTAAGCTAGCATCATCCTACTCGTATGCCCTGGGGTGGTTCTCATCCGGATCAAAAGGGGTACCCCATTTACATCAATCAAAACCTATACAGATGATGGGGGGACGTTGCGCCATGGTCCATGGTAAGCTTGGAAATTCACTGATTACGCTCATAAATATATACTGGCCCATTGCAGATGAGCCGGAGGTATTCCAGAGAATGTATGGAGTGTTGAGAGAGTGGCCGGAGACAGCTGTTGTGTGGGGAGGGGACCTTAATACACATTTAGATCCCAATTTAGATAAGTCTAGCCCGCAAGGCACTCGCACTCCCAAAGTTGCCCGGAGCATCAATGATGCGCTGATGGAATTTGGGCTAGTCGATGTTTGGAGACTCCGCAATGGGACAGCGAGGGCAGGCACACACGCTACACCAGCGCACAACAGTTGGTCTAGATTAGACTACTGGCTCATAAGTGAAGGGGCGACTGAATGGGTCACTGATATCACTACACTTCCACGCACTCTCAGCCCACAACCCGGTACAACTGGTTTTTAGCATTCACAACACGATACACCGCCCGTTCACGTGGCGTTTTAGGTCAGAAGCTCTACTTGATCCCATTTATGCGGACACCATCCGAAAAGCTATAATACAATACTTTGAGATTAACACTGGCACAGTTGACAGTGCCGCCACCTTATGGGAAGCCTTTAAGGTGACAATACGAGGGGTCTGCATCAGTACCACCGCCGGAATATTAAAAGATATCAGAGGTCAACTTACTAAGATAGAGACCACACTATCGGCCCTGGAAGGGATTATGCGGTAAAGCCAAGCCAAATAACACTATCGCGTATCCACGAATTGGTTCTTGAATACGACACGCTAGCAGAATCTGAAATCCGATACTTATCCCGCAGACATGTAGCCAGGGCATACGGGGAGGGCGGAAGACCAAGCCGAAATCTAGCTGCAAAGCTCAAAACTCGCACCGAACATAATCGTATAGACAAAATAACTGACTCTCAGGGGGTAGAGCAATACTCACCTCTAGAATTAGTGGACCAATTTCGCGACTACTATGCTGCGATGTACAAGTCACAAGTGTCTACGCCCGATTTAGACAGAGTATCTGGCAGACATTGCCTGTGCGTGGCTGGCGGATAGTCACCGTGACTATTTGAACCAACCTATTGATATCTCAGATATAAAAGCAGCAATACGCGACTTACCTAATACAAAGACGCCGGGGACAGATGGCCTCACGGCCGAGTTTTATAAAGAATTTACAGACATAGCCATACCGCACTTATTAGAAATGTATGCGGTGGCACATGAGTCAGGTATTCTGCCACCGTCACTACGTCAAGCATTAATCATCACACTCCTGAAAAAGGACAAACCATCTGATAGATGTGAATCGTATAGGCCCCTATCATTGATTAACCTAGATGCCAAAATACTCGCAAAAATTCTAGCCACCAGACTCCAACCTCTGATACCCTCTCTGGTTCTTCCGGATCAATCTGGCTTCATCCCGGAGAGGTCAACCTCCCACAATTTTAGAACCATCTTTGCAATGATGCACATTCGACCCGAGCCTACACGCTGCGGCCGTAATGTTAGACGCGGCTAAAGCGTTCGACTCCATAGAGTGGAGTTACATGTTCAAAATATTGCAGAGGATGTGGTTCCCACCGATATATTTGGGTTGGGTGCGCCTGCTCTATAACGATCCGTCGGCACGAGTACGAGTGGGGGGCCTCACATCAGAGCCATTCCCAATTAAACGAGGCACCACAGGGCGGCCCACTATCGCCCCCGCTGTTTGCTCTGGAAACTCGAGCCCCTGGCGTGTGTGATCCGACAAAGGCATAGAGAGACGGCACTTAATTTTATGCATCGCCCGGTGGGCATATCCCTATACGCAGACGACATGGTTCTCTTCATCAGGAAGCCGGGTCGCTACCTGACACAAGTACCGAGAGAGTATATTAGATTCGGTTGTTCTCTGGTCTTACTATTAATTGGGACAAATCAGTGATTATACCTTTGACAGCTATCACCCCCCCCCCCCGCCATCTATGGAATACCCTCTAGTGTGGACCTCAGATCCTGTCAAATACCTAGGGGTCTGGATCCATCGCAACCCTGAAGTTGTCATACAAGAGAATTATGGACGAGCGTGCACCACACTTGATCAGCAGATCGAAAGATGGAGCGCTTTACCACTATCCCTGGCTGACCGCATTGCAATTATCAAAATGGTTATTTTGCCAAGATTTTTGTATCTATTCTCCAATATACCAATAAAACTGACGCAACATTTTTTTTAAAGCTATGCGAACGGCCTTACTCAGGCTAGTCTGGGGGAGGCAAACAGGCCCGGGTGGGCTGGGCAACCCTCACACCGGACTATGCTAAAGGAGGGTTTAGTGCACCAGACCTATATACATATTATCTAAGCGCCCAAGCGCAGTATGCATATTACTGGTTTAATCCACATGCCTACACCCCACACGTGGCAGTGGAAGACGGAGATGCCCATCCGACTCCCCTACCAGGTATCATCACTCATGTTCGGCGAGATACCCCAAAAACTGAAATCAACACACTAGATACAACGATCGCAGCATGGCAATTCATAGGCCAGCTTGCCTCCAAACTTCCCATATATGCCCCCGCGCTACCCCTGGCACACCATGCCGCTTTATCAGTGACACAGGAAGAAGGCCCAGTGAGATCACTACGGGAGGTAGGCTTGGTTACCATGCACGACCTTTATCCAGATGGCAAGTTCATCACTCCTGACGAACTCCAATATATCACCAACCCCACGCCGCTATTTCAGTTCACTATTCATAGGCTAAGACATGCTGTTAAATCACATTACACTATGTATCCGGATGAGCCGCCTACTCTACAATCCCTGCAGATACTAACTATGCCTACACGTAGAAAGCTAGTCACCAAACTTTACAGGGCAAAACGTGCCGAAAAAAACAGCGTACCGGATAAGAGCCTTGCCCGGTGGAACGATAAGCTGTCTTCTCCCCTAACGCCCCCAGAGTGGGAACATATTTGCAACCTGACCAGCAAACTGACACCCAATGGCAATTTACGAATCATACACTTTTACCTCCATCAGATATACCACTCGCCCCTCAGGTTACAAAAATATGGACTATGCGAGTCTAGTAGATGTAAGTGCTGTAATCAACTGGATGCGGACTTCTGGCACCTCGCATGGGAGTGCGGGCTGGTGGCTCGATTCTGGGAGCAAGTAGTGCAGCATGTACACAAAATGTCCGGGATAGAGTTACAATGTACGCCCTTGATATGTTTACTGTGTTATGTTCCACATGTGAAAGGGGCGTTGAGTAAATTTATACGCATCGCACTGCTAATGGCTAAACGCCGGGTTGCTTTAACATGGGAGGGCACGCATGCACCGAAGGTTGCGCAATGGATCAAAGACATGGTATATTGTAAAGAAAAGTTGGAACTGTATGCAGAGGAGCTACCAACATCGTCCAAACCCAAGGACATTTGGGAACCACTACGTCACTTTCTTCAACAGCAAGCCTTAAATAGCTCTCCGGACACAGCGGTTTGACATACTGAAGAACTCTAAAATGCCACTGGTGTGCCAACTATGGTCACTGAGCTGTTATATGTCATTCATGGCCCTCTGTACTGATCAATCACATATTGTTTATGTTGGTGCTGTTTTTGAGCTATCTTGCACGGTGGCATTGTTGCCTATCTATTTTTTTGAAAAGCAATAAAAAGAGTTTTAAAAAAAAAACGAAAAACTTACACATACATGTACTTGCAAAACCGGTGCTACAAAAAGATGTCCCTGTTGATATGCTCTTCTAAAATGTTCAACATTCTGCAAATGTACCACGTGCGATTGCCGAAACAAATAAAGTGAACTATGAATATGTGTCTAAAACAGGAGTGATAAACATTATTATTTTTTCATATTCAGATCGTCAACATTGTTTGGTTTATACATAAAGGGATTAAAAACCATTATTATTTGTTTCATTTCTATATATGTTTCTTCTTCATCTATTATAGCTGCCATTTTGGAAAATGGCGCAAGGGTTGCTCTGATGAGTTATTTTCTGTCTCTATAAGACTACTTGACCCCCAAAACCTATGTTTTGACAACAGAATTAAGTAGATAAGTCTCAAGGTTCCTGAAATATTAAATCCTCACTGCAACACATCTGCCATTTTTAAAAATGTCGTCCAGAAAAATTCGGCCTGGATCAGCAATGTCTACCCAAGCTAAATTACTTCTCTAATGATCCAGAAACACAAATCAAAAATGAACATCTCTGCACAATAATTTTTTTACGGAGATATATCAGGGGCCAGTATTATTTTTTAATATTACCAGGTTTGAGAAAACTAACACTGCATGATTTTATTCGGCTTTTCCAAATGAGCTAAAGACTCATGTGTTTCAATGTATTGAAGCAATAACAGAACGCAAGATTATCTGGTGTAGTAATCAAGTGCAGCTGTTGCTCTCCCTATGAAGACTATTTGCACAGTCTCAGTGCCTACCATTTACAGTCAGACGTTTGACAGTCATTCATGAAGGTGTACTATGGCATCAAAAGCTATGGTAATATATCCTGAAGGCAGCTAACTGGTCTGGAGTATCAACATTCAAAAATGTAAATTTCAGAACAATTAATAGCATAACCGTGGCGATTAGTAAGCATTAAAATAAGCATAATCTTATCTTCTGTGTCCTGCAATACAATGTTCACTTCTTGAAGATGGCAAGAAAGTCATACATAATGGGATGGATGGATGGATGGATGGATGGATGGATGGATGGATGGATGCTAGGCTATCTAGGTTAACAAAGTGTCACCAATGCAAAGAAAGCGGTGGTCAGGAGTAAGTAAATATTAACTTTGTGGCCAGCTATGATTTGTTTGCTAATGTCACATGTTGGTTTTACTGAAGCTCTTTACAGCCTACTGTTTTCAGGCTAATGTTGTTTTGGCGTCGATATCTTCTCATTTAAGTAAAGGCTGCTATCAGAGTAAATAAATAGAATTTAAGAACAATCCTCATCGTTCGCTTCCTTAACAGAATCATGGCTTATCTGTTTGCTAGTAAAATCAACATTACAAAAGAGGACACCACACGCCACAACAGCTGGATTCGGGGGACCGTTAATGTGTTAGCCCCTATTATAAAGAGATCACAATCAAGGTTGAAACTATCGGCCCCCTGGTTTAATGAGGAGCTCAGAGAATGCAAGAAACTTTGTAAACACCTCGAAAGGGTAAGGAGACGTAATTTCCATCCAGAAGATAAAGCAACTTATAGGCTCTCACTAAAAAGCTACCATGGGAAGCGGTCTCAAGCTAAAAAGACCTTCTTTGAAACAAGGTTTGAGGAGGCAGACAACAAAGCCAAGGAAAGCTTTAAAATTGTCATATCTAGAGTACGTACACCGACGGTTGAGTGGTGCAATGAATTAGACTCTTTATTTCATGAAAAGATCATGACCATCCAGAACAATTTCTTTAACAGTGCTTAAACTGACCAAATACAGATGTCTCCTCCAAAGGACCCTTTCCCCCTCTCCACGCCTCCTCCCTGGACAAGTTCGCCCCTCTTCCTCCCAAACTGTCACTATCGGCGATGGAAGGCCTGAAGTCCGGCTCCCCTTTAGACCCTTGCCCTGCTACCTTGCTTACTATGGCTGCCCAATCCATTAACCCTATAGTGAACAACATACTTAAAACCTTGCTGGCAACTGGTGTGGTCCCAGTAGGCTGGAAAAGGGCTAAAGTGATCCTTCTGTTGAAAAAAACAGCGGCTGACCCTAAGCAATTGGCTAACTATCGGCCCATCTCCCTTCCTCCTGCATTAGTCAACCGCCAATTGTCCCTTTACTTGGGAGATAATAAAATATTACACCCCAGCCAATCTGGTTGTCGACCCCACTTCAGCACTGAGACAGCGCTTCTGTAAGTTGTTGAGCATGTTAGGAACACTCTTGACAAGGGAGGTAAGGCCATTCTGATCCTCTTGGACCTAAGCGCAGCTTTCGATACTGTGCCCCACTCTAAACTTCTCAACCGTCTTCAAGAGATAGGGATCAGAAATACAGCCTTGAATTGGCTGACCTCATTTCTGAGCAATCATACTCAAGAAGTATGGCTCCACCATATGCCTCTCAAGCCAGAACCCTGACTGTAGGTGTACAACAGGGTTCTGCCCTTAGCCCAACCGTTTAACATTTACCTCACGCCCTTGGCTATACTGGCAGAGTCATTGGGTGCTAAAGTGATTTCTTATGCGGAGGATATGCAGCTTCTCGTCTCCTGTGGGAAGGGAAGGAATTGGACAGGGAGCTCATATCTCAGTGTCTCGCCAAGGGGTTTTAGTGGTTGGCCCTGCACCAACTGAAGTGCAACCCGGACAAGACGGAGATTGTGGTCTTCGGAGATGTCCCCCACAATCTATTGAGAACTTGCTGGCCAAACGATGCGCCTCAACCTGGCCCCCTTCAAAACTCTGAAGAATTTAGGTATTAAAATTGATAGCACTCTCTCTTTCCAACCACAGATTCAAGCTTTAGCCTGCTCTTGCTCAGAAATCTCTGCATGCTAAAAAAAATTCTACCTCTCCTGTCTGAGTCGGCAGGCAAAAAGGTCTTTCAGGCTCTGATCACAATGAGACTGGATTATGGGAATGCCCTCTATCTCGGACTCCCCGAGTTCCTTCTCAACACACTCCAGGTGGTGAAAAATTCAGCGGCCAGACTGCTACTCAAACTCCCACCTAGGTCTCACATGGATCTTCATCTGAGGGCTCTCCACTGGCTCCCTATAAAAAAAGAGGATACTTTTTAAGGCCATGGTTTTAATGCATAAGACTTTGCACGACGCGGGTGCAGTATACCTCAAAGAGAGCATTAACGAATACATCCCACCACAGACCCTGCGTTCCTCCTCTGTGCAAGTGTGCCCCGGATCAACTGACTTAGAGTGGGCGGGAGATATTTGTCCTACCTGGGGCCGCTCACCTGGAACAAACTCCCGAAAACCCCTGCATGGTCGGCAATCTCGCTACCTTCAAGAAGAAACTGAAGATGTGGCTTTTTATACAGTCAATTTATGTATCCAGGTCTGCTGCCTTTAGCCTGAGCGCCGGGACACCCTGTTGAGTAGTTGTGCGCTTTACAAATTGTGATAACATAACACAACATAAAAACACAATGCCAGTTATTTGCATCAAGCGCACATTGATTCCTGCTGCACATTTGAAATAATATAAAGAACATTTCTTCGGTCAGTGCGTTCAATTAAGGTCAAGTAATGAGATTTGCACCCTTCACTCTAACAAAAAAATAATTTTCATTTTAATGCAACCAGAAATCACTGGCCCACCTGCTTTCCTGCATCTAAGAATAGAGCGGACCTCTTGGGCTGTCCTTTTGTGGGTCAACTTCTCATCCAGAACAGGGTGTCGGTAAGCTTTTGGAAATCTTTCTTTCACAACAGTCGCTTTCCCCAGGAAGGTGCCCTTGTAGATACGAGCTTCAGCTCCTTGCTTAACAAGGTTTAAAGTTTTTAGAAAACTGCAAGTCCTCTGTCGAGCACACTTTTCTACGTCTCCCTCCATCAGTGATGTGAAGGTAGCCTAAAAAATAAAAAAGACGATTTTCAGTTTGCTCTAACCAAAATAATGAGTTGGTGACAAGAGCAAATATAAGCATCCCACCATCTTATGACATCACACTTTGAGCATCCTTCCAACGTGCCCACGCCTTTTTTGTCATGCAAACCATACTAACAAGATTTTCGAACCGACTAATTTAAACATTGCAAGAGTTTTACATCAATTCAACAATCATATAACCATGTCATAGCTGTGTTATGAAAATTAACAATGTTCATGTAAACAGGACATGAAATTGTGGATTTTAGAAGGGCCTGAAATGTTTTACATCCCCTTACTCTATTGTTTTACAATTTTTCTATTACCATGAAAGTAGCTTTTGGGGCAAAATGCTCATAATCTATATTTTTATTTGATAGTGTCTATCTCTGCATCGAAGTTAAAACGTAATGTGATCCGTGTCAGGCCCACCGCAGTGCATAAGATTTCAGGCTATTCTTTGTCGGTGCTAAGCACCGATACTCATTTTAGAACACTGGGACTTATGCACAGTACATTTTCAGAGCTTAGGATAACAAAAATATGTGTTTGAGTCTTGGCTCTTTGTTGATCTCACTACACAGGCTCAAACAGACTTTTGTGTGCCAAATTAGAAGCAGCTGTAGCCGTGTCTCTACTTGGAGTGCATGGTACTTTGGAAGGCTTCAGAAAAATGGCTGCCTCTTCTGGGCCGGGCGCTACCGGTAAGCAGTTGAACCACAGAACCTATTTCCCACTCAAGTCAGACAGTGTGAAAGGTACTGCCGCCTTACTGGGCCCACTAGTTACAGACAGCCCCCTGGATCCGGATCTTTAGTTTGAGTTACTCTTTAATGGAATCAGAGAAGAACTTGAGAGTGGAAACATGTTACACAGACACACTGTAAAACAGGCATCCACTCAGCTATGTCTGCATATTGCTGTTGCTTTAACGGCAGAAACAAGTCAGAGGCCAGGAAGCCAATCTATCAAATAGGCCCAGCTGGAAGGAGCCAGCTTGAGAAATGAAGTAATTTAGTGCAGAAATCTCAAATAAGTAGAAATTGCGGCTTCAGTAAGGCTGCATTTGAGAAAGGTGACTGATTAGTGGGGTCGGTCAATGTCTCGGGAGCAGCGAGAACTTCCTCTGGAAACAACCATACTATTCTCAGAGCTGCACAGGTCTGACAGATCACCCTACTGGTACCCTCCATTAATGCGCCCTCCTTCCTCTACTAAACCCTCTTCTTATGCCCAGACCAATTGAATTTGAGGCTTCGCAGTTCACTACATATAGGGTTCATGTCCTCTGCTCGTGGCCCAAGCAGTCCTAACCCCTCCATCCGCTTTGCTTGTCTTCCTCATCACTCTCGAGCCCCTGCTTCAACCTAAAATATTAAGTATATGAAAAAAGTGATGGATAGAATGCTTGAATTAACCTCAGCCACTGGCTATTAATAGGGCTGCATACCAGTCCATTATTATTTTGCACACCATGCCACCTCAGTTTGGACCCTGCCATGTGCAAATCAATCATGACCCTGCTCCAATGGGAACAGTCCACCCCGAAATGCCAGGCAAGGTCCACATTGAACCGTTACACAAGCAACCTAGGGACGGTTTCGCCCTTGTTATGGCTCATTGTTATGATGGGTTTAGCAAGAGTTTTAGCCTTTAAGGGGCTATTTAGAAACTTGCTTCGTTGTGTGTTCTGTGGTATCCTCTGGAGTGGAGATTCTATTCTTGACAGTTGGATCTTGGCTGGCAAGAGGGGATCGTGCTCCGGAAGGCTGCTCTAAATAAAGACTCTCTATTCATCTCCGCTGTTAACATTACGTTCACCACATTTTGGTGACGTTTTGCCAGCCAAACAGCCTATGAGGTGATCGGATGACCCACCAAACTCCCTACTTTGCCTGTGGACTAATGGTCAGAGCCGTTTTAGGTGTCTATTATACGTGTGCCTCAAATGGGATTAAACAAGGAGCATCTTTGTATGGAATTTATGCCTCACTGTAAAGAAAATTGATTTAGCGCGACTGGACGCGAGAACTATTACTGTGTTTCGACCATGGGCACTCACAACATTTTCCCAGGGGCCAAAAAGTTTGCTCTGTGATGTGACGGAGAATCGCACTGATACCAGCAGCGTGACGGTCAGGGGCTGGGGGAAATGGCATTAAGGTGGGTGTAGGAAAAGCAAAGCATATACATCTAGTGTCTAAATTGCACAATGTGAAACCAAAAACTTGGGAATAATCCAGTCTTCTCCACTTAGCTAAATGGTGTGATCCTAGGCAATTGTTTTATTTCACATGAGGATCTCAAAATACATGACTTCAGGATGTGTACTGCACAAAAAGTTTCCTGGGTTGTATTTAATAAACACTAATGTTGTTCATTTATAATATAAACTCAGTCTATCCACAGAGGGCACATAACAACTGACTGGCCTCTTAGTTCATGGTTGGTTGGCATTGTTGCCTGGATTGGGGGAGGAGAATGCACATTTCTAAATTCAAGTCTGAAAACTATCACTTCAAAAACACTTCTCCATGCACCGATATAATCTGATGTACTACGGTGAAACCGTTTTGCATGTTAATGGTATACACTTTTTGAAATTTGAACAGACTATCATAATTTTACACATTTTCTGCAAGCTGTCTTTAAAAATAGTTGTTTCTAAATTTCAGCTGTGCAGGACACCCTAGTTACTTCCTTTCTTTAACTTCAATTAACCTTTAAATAAATGCTTGCCTGTTTATTTAACATCTTTTTAATGTTAGTGTTGAGTCGAATAAACAGCAGAACTATACTGTTGTTGACCAGGGGGCCGCATATAAAAGGTCAGGAGGGCTGCATGCTTTGAGTATCACTGGTTTAGATGGTCGCAAGAAGCTACGAGCGCAAGGCAGCTTCGAGCTATGCACTGTTTTCCAGCTGCAATATCACCCACAAAGGAATCGCGATACCAGTGCCTGTACAGCACAAGGTTAACACGCCTCTGTCTACGAAATCGGCCACAAAGGAATCGCAAGGTTGGCATGCACGAAGCAGACCAGTTGCTCTGTGTGGGATTATTTGCAGAGTCTCCCACGGCACACCATTGCCCTCCATGTGTTATTAGAGGAAAGTGCCTTACTTCTTGTGGGTTTTCCTTTCTGTTTTTATGGAACGAGAGGGAATGTGTTCTGATGGGTCTAGCAAGGGTTTTTGCCTTTTAGGGGATATTTAGAACCTTGTGTTACTGTGTGTTCTGTGGTGTACTCTGGAGTAGAGATTCTATTCTTGACAGTTGGATATTGGCTGGCAAGAGGGGATCACGCTCCAGGAGGCTGCTTTTAATAAAGACTATCTTTATTCATCTCCACTGTTAACATAAAGTTCTTCATCACACTCATCAGCTAGGGATAGCTTGGTTCCAATGACACAATGTGCACAAGACCCACCTCTGCAAAAGGAACAAATGATGTACGGAATGCTGAACAATACAAACATTCACCCCAGTCACAAAGTTCACACTGGAATGGCATGGGGAGAAAAAAAACCGATGGATTTAGGCCCAGGTCACTGTAATGGGGTGAATGTATGACATTGTTCTGCATTCTGTCCATCAATTGTTCTTTTTGCATTTGTCACCCCGAGTGGGACGGGTATGGCCAGACGTGGGTCCTGGGCTCTCCATGCCACTGGAGTCAAGCTATCCTAGCTGATGAGGGGTTAAACCCCGAAACCGGTCCTACGATGCTTGTTTCCAGTCCAGGGAGGACCTGGCCTGGCAGTTCGGGCTAGACTGTTCCCATTGGGCGCAGGGTCAAGACTGATTTGCATATGGCTGGGTTCAAACTGGAATGGGGAGCAAAACAACGATGGATTTTGGCCCAGATCTCTGTACTGGGGTGAATGTATGACATTGTTCTGCATTCTGTCCATCAATTGTTCTTTTTGATGACCCACGTCTGGGCATGCCCAATGCCTGAATTAATCTCAGCCACTGGTAATAACTGGGTCCGCATCCCAGTCCATCGTTATTTTGCACACCAGGTCACCTCAGTTTGGGCCCAGCCATTTGCCAACCAGTCTTGGCCCTACTCAAAATGGAACAGTCCAGCTCGAACTACGAGGCCAGATCCTCCCTGATTTTTTCAATATTGAAATAATTTTTTTTTTTTTTTTTTTTTTTTTTTTAACAAGACTTTTTGAGTTCAACATTTTTTTGTACGATTGTATGTACCACAATTTCTTATAAATTCTAATTTTTTATCACACTCCCACCTCCCCAAATTGAAATGTGGTGCCACTGGTGGGGAAGGATAAGCCATCTGGCAATATTAGGCAGGATCAACAACAGCTATACCCATACAAATAGGTAAAAAGGGGAATTCGTAAAAAAATTATAGGCAGTTTACTGAACAAGTTCTTTTTATTATTATTCAGACAAAATATTGTGCACATAAGATACTATGTTGGTACATGTATTTAACTGTATTTCTATCACACACACTGCACAGCTGAATTGGTCAGTACAGTGGGGGTAATATTTAACCAAGATTAACCATTATGGTAAGGACTATATGTGCGGGTATCACTGTTGAAGGTACACATGCATTTACTTACACATACATTGCTAATGAGAAAATATATCAAAATGTTTACAAATTTACAGAAATTAAATTCCTTGGAGTACGAACAACTGGTCAATAGAGAACCGAAATGAGGAGAAACATTAATATGCATGCTCAATTTGCTGTGCCTTTGACAAAAACATATTTACGAGCCAGACGTGGCAAAAAAAAAAAAAAAAAAAAAAAAAAAGATTACCAAACTTTGTCATGAACATGCATCTCCTCTTTGTAAAAAAGTAATAGCGTTAAAGGCTTGTCTGATTCATATGGTATACTTCGTCTTTAGAGCAATTAAGAAGTTGAAAAAGCAAGCCCCGTATTATATTATGGCCAGATTAAAGCAACTGTTTTCAATGAGGGAATTGAGGAGAAGCTATCTTAACCACCCCGCCGGTTTTTCTTTCCATAGTTATTCTATAGAAGTGATCTCTCAATTCTATAAGAATGTAGATGACTTCAGAGTGGGAAAACATCCTTGGGAAGATAATCTGGTTAAGAGGTAGGGTAAAGAAGAATACTTTTCCGGTTGCTCCACCACTCATCATGATCTTTTTAAAATAAATGAGATATTTAAAATGAATGCGAACCACTGCCCTCAATTTTGATCAGTTTTAGCTAATCGTTATGTTTACAGAGGTCCAAAAATAGGGAAAATATCAAGCAGTTAAGAGTAGATAGACTCAGATCTAGAGTTCGAGGACACGGTTTACTTATTTGGAATGACCTCATCTATCAAATCCTAACAGTCTTAATCCTTGTGACTAGAGTGTTGAAATTGTAAACTGCCAGATACCTGGAATCTATATATGCACCCAGATTCGCACTTTGCTTGCATGAAGTCAAAAAAGTGGCTAGACTAGAATTGAAATGAGCTAACCAAGATAAAAACTGAGCTACGTAGATATTATAGAAATGGATTATTAATGTGTTGAAGTAGAGGCACTTAATATCGCCTAAAAAATTAAATTGTGACTGTAAGGTAGGCACCCAGTGAGGAAGTTTTTTCCCCCCCATACTGGTGTCCAAGGATTACAAGATGCAATTAAGGCTGTGGGTTTCCCGTTAACCTATGCTCTCAGTCGTGGGAACACTTTCCACAAATGCTGGATAAACATTTGAAAGAAAAAAAAAAAAATCCAGCGGACCAATGTAAATAGTTTGCAATAGATCCAGTTGGCATGTGGGGTTTCGACTATATATGTTGAGGGAAAAAATTAGAATTCTACTTGTGAAACACAAATAGTAAGTGAAACCAATAGACCATTGACTAGTTTCACGAGGCAGCTGGTATCTTCTCTGCAGCGGTTCACCTTATGCTCAAAACCTCATGTCAGCAAATGGATCTGGAAGAAAATCTCTAATGTTTACAAACAGTAACTTTCACTAGTGCTGTGATGGTCTTGCAGAGTGCAGAAGGCTGGTAGAGCAAAGCAGGGCACAAGTCGGGGGTACACGTGGATAGACGGCTTGCACACAGTATTTTCACAGGGTGGACGCCCTCCACCCTGTGAAGAAGTTGGGCAACACTAAAATATGCTGAGTTTGTCCCGGTGTAAGTTTCAGACACCACGACACATTCAGCGGCCTCTGCACAATGTCGGCTTTGCTATTTTAATTTCCAGTGGGCCCAAAACAAAGGCCAAAGTTAAGGGGCCATCAAGCCTATTTTTGCTCAAGTATCCTGTCTGGGAGATATCTGGAACCTCACACCTAGATGCAATGGTGGGGAAACAAAGGCACACAGCTTATCACTTCACAGGTAGTTAAGAGAGGCATGACTTTGACTTTGTTCAGTCCCTATATATAAGAGATATGCATGCACTGTAAGAATGGCAGATGTGTTGGCCTGCCCCAGTATTTACACAACAATTCAAATTCCCTTATTTTGTTTTATTTCTTTAATAGCTCTACTTATCCCAATGCATGATGGTGTCAGAGTGCTTTACATCACACAAACATTATACATTGACAATACATCATACAAGTGTGTAAATCAATGTACTGGATGTGTTAAATAAGACAGCGACAGTTAAAAAGTGCAGGAGTCCACATGTCCTTCATACCTCACTGTGCTATATTAGAAGGATTGCAAATTATGAACTGCCAGTAACAAAAAGATCTGAGTTAAAGCTAGTAACCATTTACCCATCTACACAGAATAAAAAAATCTGTTGTCTGCATGTTACATGATGTGCTTAGCAAGAGATACATTAAACCTCTATGCTTCTTTGGTTCAAAAATGGGACTAGACGAAAAAAAGATCTTTCCAGCAAATGTGTTAACTTCCAGAATTTTTTCATTATGATTATTCCTTGAGATCTACTGGGCACACAAAGACCTCTGCAGCAGTAAAGATATTTTAAAATCCAGACTTTGCAACCGATTGAACAGAACAGATTTACTACCACATTTCTCCTTGTTGCCAATTTCATTGTTGCAGTTTTAAAAAAAATGTGTAAGTTGAGGCATAGATTATGCGTCAGGGTTGCGTCCCTTTTTTGGCACAAACCGGATGCAAAATCTCATAATGCGCTTAAATGTACTTTTGATAGACCTGCTCAACATGTGTGTAAGGTCTGAATATCTGATGTCACTTCTTGTGATGTCACTTCCCGTGAGATCATGGGTTGTGATGTCACACACCATGATGTCACTTGCAAACTGCCTAACTTGGCTGGTACCCCACTTCTTTTTTTTTAAGGACTTGTGCCCTGGAGCAAGTAAACAAAACGTGTAAATGGACCGGTGGAACCACAATTCCTACAATTCAGAAATTGAGCACTTGATCCATTAATATGATCTAGCAAGCGTGTAATGCACGGGAGGCACCGGGTCAGCCTGACATGCTTGGACGTCTTGCATACTCGAACTCTCAACCACATGCATGAAAGGCGGGGACTCTGCTGCCGAGCTAACTTCAAACTATTCAAACTTGCGCGCGCTCTTCTCCATAACCGATAAAAGCTGACCATTACTTTTACGCTAGAGGTCGCTATTGTAATGATAACAAAACCAAGCATTCCCTTCTGTTTGTCGTGCTGACGTTTTCTTAACAGGGCGCTGCTTATTTGTCTACGTCTATAAAACACTGTATTTGAGAGCAGTACTCTGAGTGACCCAACATATTTTAATTTTACAAGAAGCCAGTCTCGATTCCGATTTGCAGATTATAAGCAAAGTATAGTGCGAACAAGCAGTGCTTCGTTAATATTACTCCTTCCACGTCTACCAGGTCATAATTTCAAGCTCGATTCATAGAGTAATTCCAAATCACAAGCTGACCAGCTAGATGCATAACAAAAGAAAAGCCTTACTTCGCGCTTTACCATTTTTTAAAACTGTACAGTACCTATAGAGAAAAGCACATTCCCGGAGCTGAAGGAGAAACCACGCCGCTGCCTGAGACCTGCGTTGCTTGAACTCAAGAAGAGCTGAAATGGCTTTTTCCTCATGGGACGTGCTATAATCACGAATACAAAGAGTCGCCATCTTGGAATTTAAAGATATTAACGGAATAACTAGGTACTTACTGAAAATATACGAATACAATAATTTAAAAGACTCCTAGCTTTATTTCCAAACTCATTAAATCAAGTTGTGCCTTTTAATGAGCGTAAAATACAGGATATATTTATAATGAATTTTATTAATAAATGTAGTCCTTGGAGACTGAATTTTCGTTCTATGAAATACAATTTAAATTTGCTTCTTTTAATTCTAATTTATGATCCAGATTATTTTCCCTATGATAAAATAAATAATTTTCAACAACGGACAAGCCTGTCTATATTACAAAGAAAAATCGGAGGGTCGAGTTTTTTGCAGCGCAGGCTCGGACTGGATGACAGCTCGCTGTCTCCCATTGGTTGCTGCTAAAAATGTACGCTGCCTTGGCTTCGCTTATTGGGATTCCGAGCGTAGCCACAGGCCTCTCTGAATTGATGATAAACGACTTTACTTTCTACTGTCTGCTACCCGTTCTGAGCATTGTCAGCCCAGAGGTTCGAAAATAAAATAAGCTCTAACAAATGATCCATTTTATTGATAAGAAAGTGAGGCTAATTGAGGGATGAGAGAAATGCCGGAAATAAAATCTAAAATGAGCGCAGTAAGGGAACCATTGAGCCTGTGAAAGGAATGCTAAATACCAGAGTAGAAAGAATAAAGCATGACTAAGTAAACGAAGTGAAATAAATTGACGGGGAAGAGAATGAAAGACGGTAAAATCTGCAGCGAGGAGAAGAAAAAGGAAATTCAGAAGGGCTTAAAAGATTATTTTTTTTTTAAAAGAGGTGTAGGAAGAGAAAAGTGATGGGAAAAGAAAAGCTCAGGAGAAAGAAAATGCTTTGGAAGCTATTTCTAAATAATAAAATGAGTCACAAATCTTCATTAGCATAGGACGCACTATTAGGGTGACCAACTGGCATGGGTGTGAATTCAGGACGGGGAGTGTAAAAATTCAGGACAAAGGGTCAAAATTCAGGACAATAATTCGGGACAAAGGGCAAGTTTTACCGACACTACAAATTAAGTTGTGCAATAGTATGTGAGTAAATAGACAACAAACATAAGTACAAGTCAAAATAAGTGACATAGTGGCCTCCCCACTTTCAAGTCCTAGAAAATCCCATATTGCTCTGGGTGTTTTTTCTGGCCCAAGGGAAAGGAAATAGGATTTTAGTGCTGCCCAGCACTTCAACAGTCACGCAATGGCTGGGAACAATGTGAGCCACCGTGTTGGGACATGCCGAAAGAAAGGCTGCCACTCTAGGTCCACAAAAGCGAAAATCCCTTTCAACTCCGCTGTCCGCTTTGCGGAAGAAGAGAAATGGCTGTAGACTTTTAGAACAAAGGATTCTACATCCATTGAAAGTCCATTAATAGCTTGTTTATCACAGTTATGCAGGATATGGGCAGAACAGTTTGCAGGCAGAATGTCTCCATTTGCTCCCTTCAAAAGCTGGAACACAGAATGATGTCGTCCATAGTTGACACTTGCGTTGTCCCCACAGTATGCCGCAACGTGCTCCATTTTCAAACTATGGTTATTTAATTTTATTGTGATCTGCTGTGCAATAGCTGTAGCAGTCTCTGCTGCATCCTTGTAGAAATCCAGCAGAGTGTAGGCCACACCGGAGGTGAAATTAAAGTGCCGCAACTAAAGTGGGTAGAGTTTAATGTTACCTTTGTTTGAGGCGTCACTGCAAACGGAAAAATATCCATCTTTTAAGTCTTCTTGTGCTTGCTGCAACGATAGAGGTGCAGGCACATTCACAGTGATGCTCGATGCCTTTGTGCGGCCACAAGATGCTTTCATCGCTATGGATGAGTCGGGATACATTACTTTGCTTAGCTTGATGCCACAATCCAGGGAGCGGTAGGAGATGTGATGCTTCACAGCATGGTACACCTTAGTCACCTCTGCAGCTGTGACCTAAAATGTAAAAAAAGAATACACAAAGGTATAAGCACGCAAAGAAAATCTCCATTGGTGAAGAAAACAGTGGCCACAATGGGGCTTAGAACTGCAAATTTAAACTAAAGTGTCAGCTGGTAACCCAAAAGCAATTATGATGTGCTCTTAATATAAACAGAGTGAGAAAAGCGCGGTAAAGGCAACCTGACTTGGTAAACACTGCTGCACATTTAAAGAAAGTAATAGAAAATTGTTAGATGGCTCGCCTATTCAGTTTGGGAGTCTTAGAGTGTGACAAAGCAAGAAGAGTGTACAAGAATTACATAAAACCTATGTCACATTATGATGAAGCAAGCAATGACTTACTTTGGATACTTCTGGCTGGAAGCTTGGTTGCAGGTAAGATGAAATTGTGGCCATCTTCGCCCTGCCTGAGGCATTTTTCTTATGCTGTGCTCAGCCTCATGGGTTTTGATATCACGCTCTCCTCCATGGGCAATGGAAAAGTCTTTATTGCAGAGGTTGCACCTGGCCTTGTACACATCTTCTGACACCTTGCGGATGTTGCGGTGTGAAAGTTCCCATTCTGGTCTGTACTTCACAAAGCACTTTTTTGCTCATTTCTTGGGTGGCTCTAGCATGGAGTTTGCCTGCGATGTAGATGTTGCATCCGAATATAGCTCGCTATCCGATGTGAAGAATTCCTCTGCAGCACCTTCGCCTGACTCATAATCAGACATTGCGTTTTTCCCTTAAAGTACTCTGTAAAATACCCAACACACTTGCTTGTATATTCATACTGTATTCAAGGAAGAAAATAAAACATATCAGGCGCTTACTTTCCTCTCACTCACTGGACTGCCCCCTCACCCATCCTGGCCATAGTGGAATAGAAGGACTTCTATAAAGCCCAATAAGTCTTAAAGGCTCCGCCTAACCAGACCCAGTGTTAAGTTGAAAGCTCAAGTGAAAACACACATGCATTAGGGTAAACTATATAAAAGGGTGCACTTACATTTAGCATGACCTACCCTATAAATCCCTAGTAGATTATAGGGTAGGTGTATTAAACCTACCTATAAGTCCCTAGTATATAATAGGGCCTATAATAGAGTTTCCCCACATCGGCGCCTGCCCAGCAATGGGCCAGAAGTGCAGAAAATGCAACAGGGACAACCACTTCTCAAGCGTGTGCATGACCAGGCAATTCAGAGGTGAGAGAGGCCGAGCGACAAGACCGCGGATGACCAGCAACAGGTATGCCCGACACATGGAAACGGCAAATCGCAGCTCTTCTGAGGAGTATGAAGAAACGGCAGCACCTACGAGCGCGGCAAGACTCTACCTAATGTCGGACGCGCCCAGAGAAAGCGGCGAGGCAGAGCACGTTCACCTGGTAGACAAGAGAGAAATAAAGAAGACAGCAACTGTGAACATCGATGTAGGAAACCACCAGGCAAGCTTCGTACTTGACAGCGGAGCAACATGCAACATCATGTGTATGTCCGAATACCAAAAGATGAGAATAAAGCCACAGCTACTGCCATCGACCGTAGACGTTTTCACCTGGGGCTCCAAGAGCCCGGTAGAAAACATGGGAAAGTTCATAGAGACACTAACATACAAAGGCAGATCTTATCGTGAGGAAATACATGTACTCAAGGGCGACATCCCAGCGCCATGCCTACTAAGCAATGTGACGGCACAACTGATGGGGCTACTGGCAATGACATATCACATGTCGGAAACGGAGAACGTCCTGCAAGAATACCCGGCCATACTGAAAGGGCTTGGCAAGCTGAAAGGGAAGCAGATAACATTACATATAAATGAAGCAATCAAGCCAGTAGCACAACATCACAGACGGGTACCAATTCACCTACAACCACAGGTGGCAGAGGAGATCAATAGCCTACTGGCACAGGATATAATAGAGGCGGCAGACGGCCCAACACCGTGGGTGTCTCCGATTGTGGCGGTTCCAAAGAAGAACACCTCCAAAATCCGCATATGCGTGGACATGAGGATCCCAAACACCGCAATCACAAGGGAACGCCACCCGGGACCACACCTGAACGACATGATTAGCTGCCTCACTGGAGCGTGCAGATTTTCAAAGCTCGACCTATGCAAAGGGTATCACCAGTTAGAGTTGGACCATCAGTCCAGGTACATCACGACATTTTCCACTCATCTGGGCCTGTTTAGATACAAGCGACTGAGCTTCGGAATATCGTCGGCAGCGGAAATATTTCAGGAGACCATACGACAAGTGATCAGACCGGTCCCGAACAGCTTAAACTACAGTGACGATATCTTAGTGTTTGGGAAAACAGACAAGGAGCATGACACGGCGTTACGTCAAGTGTGCACACAACTGGAGAAAGCAGGCCTCACACTCAATGGAGACAAATGTGAGCTAGGAAGAAAGGAACTAGTGTTCTTTGGACACATCTTTTCGAAACAAGAGATGAGGCCAGATCCCAGCAAAGTTGAAACGCTACAAAATGCAAAGCCACCGACGGATGTCGCGGAAGTACGATCATTCCTAGGACTCGCCAGCTACTGTGCGAAATACATACAGGATTTCGCTACAGCAAGCACGCCACTGAGGGAACTGACCAAACATGGACAGAAATTCACCTGGTCTCAGGAATGCAACAAGGCATTTGAGGACATAATACAAGCGGTGGTGACAGTGGAACATCTGGCCTACTTCGACCCCCTGCTCTGCACCGAATTGACTGTGGATGCCAGCCCAGTGGGACTGGGTGCAATACTAGCACAGCATCTGCCAGGAAGAGAGTCACAAAGGAAGATTGTCGCATATGCAAGCAAAAGCTTGACGGATATTGAAAAGGCCTACTCGCAACCAGAAAAGGAGAGCCTGGCTGTGGTGTGGGCGTGCGAGCATTTCCACATGTTTATCTATGGGAAGCTGTTCACCATCATAACGGACCACCAAGCGCTGGTGACAATCTACGGCAGCCCATCGGCCAAAATGCCACCCAGGATTGAACGCTGGGGCATCAGACTAATGGACTATGACTTCACAATTGTGCATAAACCAGGGAAAGAACACAATCCTGCAGACTACATGTCAAGGCACCCGTTACCACAGGATCACGACACGACATCGATAGCAGAAGAATACCTAAACTTTGTGCTCAAGCAAAGCACGCCAGCACCAATAACACTAGCGGAGTTAGAAAGGGAGACGAGAGAAGATGGCACGCTGCAACTGGCAATGGAGATAACGAGAAGACAAAGATGGAGGCACATCAACAACAACTGCACCTGGGAAACAGGGATATGTAAAGAAGAAGTGCTAGCTCTACAAAAGATAAATGAAGAACTGTCGGAGACGGAAGCGGAATACTAATGAGAGGGACGAGAATTGTGATACCAAGATCACTCAGGAGACAAGTGATAGATTTGGCTCACGAGTCACACCGAGGCGTAGTATCAACAAAGAAACTGTTAAGAGAGAAAGTGTGGTTTCCTGGACTAGATCGCATGGTCGAAGACACAGTAACGACATGCCACCTATGTCAAGTGACAGGAGCACCGCCCAGACACGCACCGCTACAAATGTCAGAGCTCCCAAGAGCAGTATGGACGACACTGGCAGCTGATTTCTTTGGCCCACTGGACACAGGAAACTACTTGCTGGTGGTCATCGATGAATACTCAAGATTTCCAATAGTGCGACACGTCTCATCGACATCAGCATCAGCAACACTGCCGATTTTAGATTACATATTCGCTGCATGGGGCTCACCAGAAACTCTAAAGACGGACAATGGTCCTCCATTCTCAGGAGAAGACTTCCGCAGATTCATGACCTATCTAGGGATAAGTCACCGGAAGATAACTCCACTGTGGCCTCAAGCTAATGGAATGGTGGAGAGGTTCATGGGGAACATCAAAAAGCAGTTCAAAGGGCGAAGCTAGCGCAGATATCACTTAGCCAAGCTCTATGCCAGGTATTGCGGGACTACAGAAACACACCGCACAACTCCACAGGAAGATGCCCAGCGGAGCTCGTGCTGGGGAGGACAAGTAGAACGAGGCTGCCACAAATAGAAGCAATGACAGCGCCAGATCGCAGCAATATCGCCGAGAAAGACAGAGAGGAGAAAGAAAAAATGAAACGATATGCAGACGCCAAGCGGCACGCCAGATCGTCAGGCCTCAAGGAAGGAGACACGGTGATAGTGCGCCAACGACAACAAAGGAAATCGGACAGCATGTTCTCCAAAGACCCGCTAATAGTAACTAAAGTGAAGGGCCCAATGATCACGGCAGAGTCAGAACATCAGAGGATAACGCGGAACAGCTCACACTTCAAAGAACTGAAGGAGAAGAAAGAGGAAGACCAAGATAAGGAAACAGCAGAACAAGAAGAGCAGGAGCAGACCAGGAAGGAAAGAGACAATGACCATCGCTTTGCGAGGCATGCAGTATACACTATAGTGTGGAAGCTTCATGGCATTTGGCATGACCTACCCTATAAATCCCTAGTAGATGATAGGGTAGGGGTATTAAACCTACCTATAAGTCCCTAGTATATAATAGGGCCTGGCTGTTTAGAGGCCAGCAGCCCTTTCTGCACTTGCTTGTGTGCACTGTTGAGTGCCCGAGGCCGAAGTTCAACGTGCCACCTCAACCAAAAATAACTCCACATACTGAGTGCCTAAAGTAATGCAACTTAGCACTCTAGTGAGCACAATGTAATGAGTTTGATACAGCCATGCTATGCTATATTAAACTCATTACATTGCACTGACTAGAGTGCTGAGTTGCGTTACTTTAGGCACTCAGTATGTGGAGTTATTTTGGGTTGAGGTGACAACTTGTGCATGCTACTATCACGCAACATAATTAGGCCTAAACATAATACTGTGACCGGAGAGTCAGCCGTTTTTAGGCTGATCTGGTCACCGGAGACTGAGGCATAGGAGAATCACAGCATTTGTAAAACTGAAATGTTTAAACAAACTTAAACAAACGTGGGATAAGGAGTCAGAGGCTGACTTGCCTACAGGGACATTTAAAGTTTTTCACCTTAATTGTGCCAATATCTTAAAATATTCTTAAATGAACACTGCCTCCTGTATTTATAAAACCTGCCCGAGTTCTGCGTACATTGTCTGATCCTGGGCATGTGCAATTTCTTTTTGTTTTTGTGACTTAGTGCAGGTACAGGCAGTGCTTTTTAGGTCTCGCCTAGGGTTGCAGCGCGAATGCGCTACCATCGCTTTGCGAGGCATGCAGTATACACTATAGTGTGGAAGCTTCATGGAAGCTCCGCCCACTTTCCGGCCCATCTTCTTCATTGGCTTAGGTTATAAATGCTGCCTTCCGATTGGTTTTAAGTTTGTTAGTCCCGCCCCATGACAGCTATGTCAGTCATTTGTATCCTTCCAGGGCTACTGGCCCCTTTACTCGAAACACTATTTTCTTCCGTGTCCCCCCACCCACGCCCCCTCCCGCAGTCTGATTTCTCTGCCCCCCTCCCGTTCGTGCCTTTTAGCCCGCCCGCACTCCCGTTTCAAATGCAATAGGACTCGCGTAAATGAGAGTTCTATTGCATTGCAAATGCTTGTTTTTAAAGTAGTGCGCATTAACATGCACGCGCTGCCTTACATTTGGCGCATGCGCCAAAAGTCTCCCACTCCACGAGGAAAAACAGGAAGTGATCTGGATAGGAGGGTGTTTGGTTTCCAGCGCTCGCACACACCACTTGTTTAATATGCTCACTGCGAAAATGATGCTAGCCGATTAAGATTTTAAGGTCAACCTACGGCTAGGCTGCTGGCAGAAACAGAGGCTAACTTCAACCTGGGAACAAGATCATGGCACTCTAAGAAAGTTGGCAAGTATGCTGCTATTACCGCCGCACCGCCACTTTACCCACTCAACCTTCATTATGGAAGTGGAGGCAGCACGGCCTCTCCCGGCCGCAACCACTTCTCAGCGCACGGCTAAAAGTTTGGCGTGAGTTCCGTGACTGGCCCGTTTTAGGCCACTAGCCCGCCTAGTCACGCTCACGTCCATTCAGAAGCCCACCTGTCAGCTATATAGTAAGACGGGTCAGACAGATACTGTCTCTGCACCTCAGAGGCACGCGTGGACGACACAGCTAATAAGCACATCGGAATTTCACACAGCGCATTAAGATTGGTTGAGGTGCCAAAAATTCTCCAATCCTAGGCCATCGTCTACATTTCGAGTCGCGCCCACTCCCAGAAAACTTTCAGCCATGGGATTAGCCATGATTCGACCCGGAAGTACTGGGGCGGACACAGGTACAGCAGGATCTTGGAGGTCTCTACTGGCCAAAAGTGAGTCAATAGGCGAAGGGCATGTTTATTGTATAAATAACTTCTACAATTATTCACAAAAGGTAGTGTTTTTAGTTACTCGCTGGTCCAAGCACAGGCTAATTGGCTGTTTTGATTTATCCTTTCAAAAAAGGTGCTATACATATAGCCCCATGAGCGAATGGTCTGTGGGTCGAGATTCTTCGGGGGTTGTGGGGACACTGCCAGGGGGTGATATCCGCCACAGTTTATACCAACCTGGGGGAGCGAGAAAAGATCCGTTAACCCTTATTTTTAGGTCTCGCTGAGCCAGCGCGCATGCGCTGCTCTGCGAGACATTTAGTAAGGGGCTTTTGAAAGTGCTATCAACGAGGCTTTTTCCGGCCACCAGCGTGCGGTTACGCGCGCAGCCGCCATCTATTCACACACACACACACATACAGGGCTTTAAGTGGGATGGAAAAACAGGGGGTCTCGCAAAGGGGCGTGACCAATGTAATTAAGGGTCCGGCTTAAAAGCACCCAAGCTGAAAATCTATGCTTAGCTTCTCAGGTTGCCGTCCGACTGGCAATTTGGTACTTCTGTCATTACATCCAGGTATATAATTCAGCAAGTAACATTACCCTTACAACAAGCCAGTACTATTGGCTTTGTCAATGGGTGTTAGTTGCATAACATGAATAAGCAATAGCCATGGCTTCGTAGTATAGCATATTGAAAATGCTCCTGTTTTGAAATGATGACACTATAAAAGAACTCTATGAAAATCAAGTCTTATACATAATGAATGATGTCAACACAGGCTCAGTGTACTACCACAATTCAGTTAAAAATAATTCATTTTAGTGTTACAATTTTTTTTTTTTTTAAATCTGACATAGGCAGCCTTAATGAAACATAAATAACATCACAAACAGTATAACACATACACTGAAATAATCACTTTACATACAATCATGAAATGAATAACTGAACATTATCTAAAACAAAATTAATATTAGTGTGGTATAAACCACAAGTGGCTAGACTTTGTAGATGTTGATGTTTTAGATAATGTTCAGTTATTCATTTCATGATTGTATGTAAAGTGATTATTTCAGTGTATGTGTTATACTGTTTGTGATGTTATTTATGTTCCATTATGGCTGCCTGTCAGATTTTTTTTTTTTTTTTAATTGTAACAATAAAATGAATTATTTTTAACTGAATTGTGGTAGTACACTGAGCCTGTGTTGACATCATTCATTATGTATGACTTGATTTTCGTATAGTCTCAAGTTGCTTAGGAATGCCATTTCAATAAGAATTGTTTCCCTGTCCTAGGAACTCCTAGTAATTGCAGGAGGTCCTTGATTTTTTCAGTCACTATAAAAGAACTCTCCTTGAAATTTACATGAAAGACAGTGGAGGGACCAGTCTCAGCACCTGCTTTTTAGAACTGCTGGTGCTGAACACCGGCAAGACCAGGCCCACTTAAAGGGTGTGTGTGTGCGCGTATAAAAATCAGAACAGGCCAGAAATAGAAGTACAGGACTAAAAGATCAGAAGCCTTGAGAGCGCTGACATTTACACTGACGAACAGCCATGAACACCCCTTTTAAAGGTGTACTGACATGGAGGCGCGCGCTCTGCATCGACTTCCTTTTGAATGCATTGGACCGAAGAGGGAACTTGGAGGGGCGCATTATAAAATTATCCAATTGTAGGTATATATTTTCCATTTTTTTTTATATTTTACATTTTGTCTATTATACAGTGCATTGATTAGTGTGTGTATCCATGTATGTGGATTTAGAGAGATTGTAGCTAACCTCAAGGCAGCCGGGCGCTCTGTTAATTTATAATCCACTTATTCCTGTTATGTAGTGGATTGTTGACTGTTTGAGGCAATTCTTGAGCCTCTATTTACAAAAAAATTGCTTACATAACCTGCTGTGGAATGGGAAGAGATGCTTGTTGGAATAGGGAACAGCTGTACCATCTACCATGCCTTAACAAATTACAACTAAGAAATGGAGGGAGTGATTGCTTTCAAAAGCTATGCACTCTTATGGTGTTGTCATTTATATGTCAAACTCATCAAGTTGTTGCCAGGAATAAATTAAGAAAATGTGACATAGCGTGACATTTGTGACCATGACGAAGCGCTTACACAGTGATATATTTATAGTTTTCCCTACATATTAAACAGCCGAAACGCTTCATTAAATTGCCATCAGGGTGCAGCTGCCGTCAGAGCGCGCTGCTTGTTGATTGTCAGCTTCACTAAATACAAACTTTGCTTTAATTTGGGAGGGTAGGGGCGGGGGAGCTGCGCGTACAGAGACCATTGTAGTCAGAGCTTACAAGATAGGTTTTTTACGTGTTCTCGGTGGCTGCAGAATGTTGTCGAGGCTTTCTGCAAGCTTTCAGTAAAAGCATGCAGATCGGAACTGGGGCACACAAGCACGGTGGCCTACACACAATCTGTTGAAGTATTTAATTTGGGCTGCTGGATTTCACCACAGGTCGACCTCCATTGAAGTCATGTTAAACCTCTTAGTTAGTACAGCCCTGCTTCTCTAAAGATCATCAACAGGCATGCATAATGCTTCTTGTTTGATGATGTCAGCTCCAGTTTTCTTTATTTTTTGACATTCAAAAAGTGCCCCTTTAAAGCTGGCTCTTCTTAATAAAGGCAACAGCTCCTCTGCACTTTATTTACTCTCCCCATGGGTGTGCAAGTTTACTTTATATTAGCCACTAAACTACCTCATGGTATAAAATTTTAGAGGGGGCTGCATCTGATTCTTTGTCAGAGCGCTTACACAGTGATACATTTACAGCCACAGAGATCTACATTGCACTACTGTGCGATAATATGCTGCATCACTAAATACTTATAAGGTCCCAAAGGCGAGACCGATTGCATTGCAAATGCTTGTTTCCATACTCAGTGCTAACACAGATTGGATAAAACCTCTGTGTTATCAGCCTCTTAACATTTAAATAATAAGACAAATATGAATAGGAGGAATTTACTAAAAATGTTGAGGGGGGCTGGTTCTCGTTCTTTAGGGAGTAGACCTTTTAAGGACAGCCTATAAAATGGTGTTGTCCGAATCACACATATTACTGCTTTGCAAGTTACATAATTGAGAGCAACCCATTAACGAAAGTCTTGTAAAGATAGAGGACGAACGACCGTCAATGTCTCATCTCTCCCATGGGAATCTCTCCAGGGAATACATGCACGTATCTCTAATAAGTTTACATGAGCCAGGAAGTATGTCCGACAGTGTTTATGACTGAAAGTAGTTAATATTAACATTGTGGCAAGGCATGAGTCCATTTCAGCTGCAGGATGGACCTGTGTCTTTTATTCATTTTGTTCTAAATGTACATCTTCTCTTAAATATTTATACCACGAGGGGCACTTTAATCTCTGTAGAAGGGATGTGTATTTATGAAGTGATCTGCACCTGGGACTTCTCATTTACAACATGCGGCGTAGCGAAGGCACCCCCCACCTGGTCTCCCCACCCGGATCCCACAAACTTAGACCACACCAATTTCACGTTATGGAAGAATTGAGGCCGCAGTTTATTAGGCAGTTTTGAACTTACAAGCGATCCTTCAACATGCGTTTTTTAATTTATTTGGAAGCTTGTGACCTCTGTACCGTAGCCTGAAGCACTATGCCCTACATTTAGTGCTGGCCATCATTTACTTCCACTCTGGGCAAGCGTCTGCTTCCAGCCCCCAACCGGATGACCTTTCACTTCCGGTGCAACCACACGTTTCGTTCCGGGTAAGCGTTTGCTTCCAACCCGACCGGGTGACCTTTCACTTCCGGTGCCACCACACATTCTATTCCGGGTAAGCGTCGGCTTCCAACCCGACCGGGTGACCTTTCACTTCCAGTGCAACTACACCTTTCATTCCGGGTAAGCATCTGCTTCCAACCCGACCGGGTGACCTTTCACTTCCGGTACTGCCACGCATTTCCTTCCGGGTAAGCGTCTGCTTTCAACCCGACCGGGTGACCTTACACTTCCGGTGCCATCACAGCTCCCAACTTCTTCCGGGCCACAGGCTCCGCCCTCGACTATTTTTCTTCCGGTTCAACCCCCAAGGCCATTGCGGTAGCGTGCCAGTACCCCCTGGGTCCTGACTGTCACCTGTTTGTGGCCTGTTCCCCTTCAGCAAATGCTAAGTTTAAGTAGGATCGCTTTGTAAGTACCGCCAAGCCTCTCTGGGAGCTTTCGCTGCCAGGAAGGCCCCCCACTGCCATAGCTGCGCCCCAATTCTTCTTTGCATTAAATATTGCCCATATGTTCCGTAGAACATTTGGCATGAAGTTGTATCTGACAACTGTATACCTCCCTCCTTGGGATGAAGCCCCTGCCAGGGACCTCCTGGAAATAATCTAGCAGTATCCCACCTTGTGTCATACCTGCTCCTGCCTAGGAGGTATTCCTTTATAATGAGAAAGAAGTTGCCCCTTCTATAGTTGGAAAGTAGTTTCCTACGGCCGTGAATGATCACAACATTAGCATTTGTTGACCGGGTGCGGCACATTTGAATCTTTCGAGCAGTGCACCCTTGAACGTTGAAAGCGGAATTCCCCCTTTATTGCTGCCCGACTTGGCGCAGGACCCTTGTACTATAACTATGCATGCAGCTGTGCTGCCATTTCCTAATACTGCACCCTTTGTTTGTGCCCTTGGGGCAACACTGCTATGCCACCGCCTTGTAGCTTAATACCTCTGTTAATATACCGTGCTGTCAGAGGGAGTCTGCGTATGAATTAGGACTTCCCCCATTCCAGCATGGCTGCCTTATTGCTTGACCTACATGCATTAACGCTATTGTAGCCTTCTTAGTTCCATCCTTAGTAAAATATATTGGTCCTGTTGAACAACTCCCTTCCCTTGGTTTGCTTTTGCTGTTTTTGTACACTGTACCTTCTGGTGTAGCGGCAATTTTGTTCTTTTTCCCCCCCCCCGCCTACCTCATACGTTGCTACCCTTGAACGTTATTTGATTGCCCTAGCCAGTGAGCAATATTATCTCCCCGTGCCTTTATCCCCTTATCCCTTTGCATTTCACCTGTAGTTGTATGACTTTTGTTCCCACTATTTTTCGGCAGCTTGCGCCTCTTTAGACTCCCCATGCACCCAAATGTGCTGCATTATACCGCATAATTTGCCGGGTTTTTTTTGCCGCATAATTCGCTCAACCCTGCCACATAATTTAGCCTAAGCCATAGTTGCTGCTTATTTATCTTATGCAACTAACAACCATTCACAACGCCAATATACCCGACTTATTGCCAGTATGCTGCTACTTCTTGTATCATATATCTGGATGCAATGACAGAAACAGCAACATACAAGTGGGGCAGCACACTATGCTAAGCACCCATTTTTGTGCACGTACTTTAAGCCACGGTCTTTATTATATTAGCCACTCAGCTGGCGTTATCCTTTTAATCCCGTTTTCGCTGCTGTACTGTCCCTCACATTTTAGGAAATAAATGCGTTATATGGGGCTGTTAGGGCAGGAAGATGGTATGTGGTATTGCAAGTTGGTGGTGGTCTTGTCTTTGAAAAGGCAGGAGAGCTTATAAACTTCCATGGAACGAGGAGAGACACAAAGACCGGCAGGCTGAGAGGAAGGGAGGAGGCAGCCTGTGAGGGAGGGCGCCATTTGCAAGGAACAGAAGGCATGTGTGTGACCACCCGCTGCAGCCTGTATGCAGACGCCACCGCCTTTGTGTGCCCACGAGCGCGGTACCCAGTGTCTCCCCCATATTGCCGACTGGTGCATTTACGCCGCCGTTAGCAAAATTACTCCTGCCATTGTAAGAAATGGCGCCAATCCCTGCTTTCTGGAAAACAATGTATCATACTTTAGCTTTGCTGATTAATTCTTTATATGTACTAAGCAATTGGTTTCTCTCCGACAGAACCACTTGTAGTTGTTTATTGTTAATACCCAGATTCTGCGGGACACGGGGTTACCCCATTGACTTTAAGCTGTCCTCCAATTGGCCACCATCACGTTCTATTGTGAATAATTATAACTGACAATGTTCAACTCTGAAATTGTGAGAGTGTGACAAACCCTACAAAAGGTCAGTGAACAGTGGTCTTCAGAGTGTTCCAGTGACCCCGCCCTCCCCTGCAGTCTGCTAGGCGCTATCTCACGCTGTATGTCCCCACATATTTCTGAAATCTTCCATCTCAAACGTCATCGACTTCCTCGTCTTTACGGTCTTTCACGCTGTCCTTCTGCCGGCATTTCACCCTTCACCCCATTGTAACCTCCTTCAGCGCTGTGCACCCCTTCACACACTCGCACATAGCGGACCATCGCTGCGTGCTCTCTTCAGAGAGGCCAGGGCTTGGATGGGCATGTCTCCTGGACTTTTATGACCGGCAGCCCCGCTTGTGCCATGCACTGCAAGCCTTGCCCTCCACCACCGACAATGCCATAGGTGTCCGAACGGCCAAAGGACGTTTGAGAGGGCACAACCACAGCATCCTATATTCTGACTCCTGATCCCCCCCCCCCCCCGACTAAAATACCCGCAATGCGGCCCTTCCAGCGCGGTAGAGCCCTAATGTCCCGCGACTCATTTCAAGGTGTTATTGTGTAACCTCCCTAACTGCCGATATTACTGTAAGAGTACCCTCAGGACGGTGCAGTGTAAAGCCAGGTACCAGGCGTCATCCCTTCCAATCCAGCTTTTTGCTGCTGTATTGTCCCTCGGCCAAATGTTTGCCCACTCCGCCTCCTGTGTGTGCCCACGAGCGCGCCACCCAATGTTTCCCCACATTGCCGGACTGCTGCCTCCACGCCCCACGCCGTGTGCAAATGAATCGTGTCCTTGTAAGAATTGGCACCACACCACGAATTCTGGTTGTTGTGCCCTATAGTGCCTGGCGCTGCAACTCCCCTGCCCCCTCCCCCAGATGTGGAGAACGCTCAATGTACTTTAACCGATCCACTCCATTCTTCTTATCTGCAAAACCTCCTCCCGCGCAGCCTGGTTCCCCGCCTTAACAGCGCAATTAGACCCTTTGCTGCCCTTTCCTAACCACCGAAACAACGAGGGCCCCTATGCCACTCCCTTCTCGCTGCTCCCACTCACCCGCTTTGTGTCCCTCTAACCCGCCTCCGACATTTAGCGTTTTTTTTTTGTCCCTGCTATTGCCTACTGTTGCCACATCCCCCCCCCCCCCTTTGGGGTGGGGGGACCGAACCAAGGGGCAGAGTAGTGAAAATGAGTGGTAATCGGGTTTCCTCTCTTTGTAACTGCTGTGCCGTTCACTGAAGATAAATTAAAGTTTTCTTCAGGTTTTATTCTCGACGAGAAATTCTCTAGTCACAGTCCCAAAACAAGTTTTTCACCACTGGACACAACCTTGAATGCAGCACTGAGATTCATCTCGAACAAATAAGTTTCCTTGTGTAGATTTCACAAACACCGTGATTGATTCCCCTTCAGACAGACTATGCCTCAGTCTCTGGTAACCGGAGAGAGTGAGGCATAGTGAACATACACTGAAAATAAGCGCACATCACGCTTCATGAGGCAAAGAAAGCAGCAAGCTGAAGCAACTGAACTTACCGATCGCCAAATCGGAATGAGAAGGTGTTTGCTGGGAAACGGCGGGTCCGCGGCAGACTGGTGATTTATTTATTTAATTTATTTATTCTGGTCCGGGTCTCTCTTCCTCCTCTGGCAGTAGCGGCACACAACTAGGCCAACGCCAGGCCTACACGTCACGCACACAGGAGTCCACAGCTCAGGGGTCGAGTCCGGGTCCCGAAAAATGCAAACGCTAAAGGCTCAAAACGTGCTCTGCATATCCAGCAGTACCGTAGCTGTTCTCATTGGTCCTGAAGCATCAGGGCCAATGAGAACACTCCTGCAGTGTACCAACAAGCTCTAGGATTGGCTGATGGCTTTCAAGCCAATCCTAGATCGCTTTGTTTGTTCTCCATAGCAAAGATTGGAGCAACGGTTGGTGATAGAAAGGCACATGATTGGCTATCACCCAACAGTAGGTAAAATTACGGACAAATGGCGTCCGTTAAAGAAACCTTCACGTACAGACGTCCGAAATTACGGGCTGTCCGTGAAATTTACGGACGGTTGGTCACCCTACGCACTATCATGGCAGGAGTTAAAGATTCTCTTATTTATATAGCGCGAACTCGACCCGAAGGTATTGGAGCGCTTTACATGACAGCCGGTTACGTTACACGAGGACTCATTCATTTTTTATTTTTTTTTGGTAGGCAGGGGGAGATTAAGTGATTTGCCCAGAATCACAGGATGTGGACGCGACCCCGAGGCTCGAACCTTGGTTTCCAGCACTAAAGTCGGCAGCTCTAGCTGTCAGACACATCCTCTCACCTACCGAATACACGAAACTGCGAAGTGCACCCCATGCATATGTGACACCTTCATCCAGGCTTTCGTCTTAAAACTGCAGCATTTTGCAAAACTTGGTCTTGGAGCTTGTCTTTCAGCATCTTAAGTGCACGCTCAGAAATTGCGACAAGCAAACCTTGGTTGCCTAAACACCAGGTGGGAGGTGTAACACGTGACATGGAGCCACTTGTGGAAGGCATGGGTGTAGTATTAACATTAGATATGCGAGATTACCTCACAGTGGATGAAAGCTGCCAAATTTATAGATTCCTTATGTGTGATTTTTCAATGTGTTTATGTGTGATATTTGATTGCCTTATGTGTGGCACTGTGATACTTTATCATACATTTATGTCCATTTATTGAGTGCATGTGCTGTCAAGTACACACTTAATGAGCATAAACTGTGTGTATGTGCTTCTGGTGTGAGGCAAAATAATGTATTTACTTCAGAGTGCAGCATATGGGAGCTGCAGTACTTTAGTTGAAATTCACAAGGCTGCTTTAGAACCTAGTTTATCCTTTTTAGGTCTAGCCTAGCGTTGCAGCGCATGCGCTGTCCCTTTGCGAGGCATGCAGTATACAGTATAGCGGAAGGAAGCTCCGCCCACTTTCCGCCCATCTTTTTGATAGGCTTAAATACTAAATGCTGCATTGTGATTGGTTTTGGCTTGTTAGTCCCGCCTCCTGACGGCCATTTCGTCATTTTTGTTCTTCCGTGGCTATCAGCCCCTTTCCTTTAAAAACAGTTTTGTTCCCCTGCCTCTCCCCGTTCCCTCCCGCAGTCTGTGACTTCTTAGACCACCACCACCCCCTCCCGTTCGTGCCTTCTTTGACGCCAGCATTTCCGTTTAAAATGCAATAGGTCTCGCGTAAATACGAGTCCTATTGCATTTTAAATGCTTGTTTCTCCTCTGATTTGCTGGCTGAATTTGCACTCCTTTTTACGTCTCGCCTAGCGTTGCAGCGCATGCGCTGCTCGCTTTGTTTGTCTTGCACGCTAAGCCGGAGAGCAGCAGGAATCACTGGCGCAGCCGGCCGTGGCGCAGGGGGCCATGGATCACAGCTTGTTAGGGTAGAGGTCTGGTCTAGCACGCGAGAAGTGCGTCTTGGTTGTAATTTCTGGGTGGCTGTGCGGTGCTCTCCCCTGGTGCAGACCCTGCAAGCCATGGAATCTCCCTGGGTGTAGTAGGTGTTTTGTGCCCGGGAGGTGCTGTTCTTACCCTTAACTTCTTACTGCGAAGGCAGTGACCTCTTGCCTTTGAGAGCAGACTGTAAATAATTGACGCAGGTGCTTGCTATTTCTCGGTCTGAGGTTCTCGAACAAGAAATCGGTTGGAGTTGCTGGGTCTGTTTTCTTCCTTTCGGAGACGTGACCGAATCTAGGACAAGTGCCACTTACTCACACCAGTGTAATACAATAATGGGGTAACCCGAAAGGCCACTGGACCCGGGTAGTTTATGGTACAAAAGAGTAATGTCACAGTGGACTGCATTTACATGTTATGCCAAACAAAGGAAAACATTATTACTTTAAATTAATTAAACGCCACCATTTGAATCATTCACCAAAAATGGTTATGATTTTATTACATCACAGAGTTGCATAATAGCCCGAATATAAATGACATGTATCAATATGAAGCATTTAATTCAAGTCTGGTGACAAGAGGGAAAAGTGCAAGGAAAAGGGGAGTGTTTGTGGAAGTGAAGTGAAAAGGGAAGGTGGTGTGCATATGTGACATCATTGATCCATATATACAACCTAACCAACCAGATGTCTGGCAATTATAAATTTGAAAAACATAACACAAAGTATCCGATGCAGATAATGAATCTCTGTCATCAGTGTCTGAACACAAGAAAGAAACAACGTCAACGTTTCGACCCCTAACATAAACAGCTGGTTTGATGCCTTGTGAGTGGGGTCTTCCTCAGGACGGGGATAAGAGTTAAGAGTGAGCACCAGAAGAAAGTACAAACAGCTGGGCCTCGCGGGCTCTCAGATAGGTCCACAATTCTTCAATAATTCAAGTGAGACGTCGAGGTTGTTCAGTAACCTCTGACTGTGGGCTGCTGCATCATCGACTAACAAACAGCTAACCTGCACTTTTCCCTCTTGTCACCAGACTTGAATTAAATGCTTCATATTGATACATGTCATTTATATTCGGGCTATTATGCAACTCTGTGATGTAATAAAATCATAACCATTTTTGGTGAATGATTCAAATGGTGGCGTTTAATTAATTTAAAGTAATAATGTTTTCCTTTGTTTGGCATAACATGTAAATGCAGTCCACTGTGACATTACTCTTTTGTACCACTTACTCACACCAAGCGTGTCAGCCAGAAGCACTTTAAGCACTCAATGTAACTAGCAAAACGGTGCTCAGTAAGCGCTCTAGAAAACATAATGGGCCCGATTCATAAAGCCCTTTTCGATCGTAAACATATTTTTACGGTCACAAAATGATACTTAGCAGTTAGCACTATATAGCATAAAGCAATGTACGAGTACTTGTAAGCATGTAGGGTGTTGGGGAGTTTGTAGTTTGCATATGTCTCCTAAAATGCGCTCTTGATGATAACAACTTGGGTGGAAGCCCACTGTGTTGGGAAACAAGGAAGAGATCGCCTTTAATACCAAGAGGCCAATTGCACTCTATTTTCTTAGCGCTAGCCCCCTTTCGCTACCAATGCTACTCATAATCAATACTCACTTTCCATTCGTAAGTGAATTCAAGTTTGACCCCCAGGATTGTGCGCGCATAAATTGTATTAATTACCAACCTTTTTGTTTTTCGCGGATGTACATTTTTGCCCTTTATTACACACAAACTTCAGAATGCCGAAAATCGTCCTGTGGTTCCTCAGTGTGACCTACCAGCTTCTGCGAGTGTCGGAGGTCAGAGTGTCCATTAAACAGTGTAAACCCCGCCATAGCTCCATAGTGCCCATAAACTGCTCGTCCTTGTTCTCTCAATTGCAGACTCACTGTATGATCTTCGGCATTGCCGTGGCCGGGACTGTGATAACCAGTCATGTTTCTATGCACGGTGTGGAGTTCTGCGAGCTTCAGCGTGCACTAATTGCAAGTAGTATGTGGAATCCACCTGGGTGTGGGCCTGTGAGTGGGGGCCCTGTTCACTAGCCACCAACAGCTGACTGTCTTGACCATAATTCAATTTCCAGAAGGGTTGGCTGCCATACATTTATACCATAAAGCATATAGTGTGAATTGAGGAGCCTCCTCGGCAAAGGTTTCGGATTTCAGTAGGGAGTTTTAACTGGGCTCCGCTTCCTTGTTAACGTAGAGTCTTTTGGTGGGTGTTTGTCAGTTCCTAGAGTAGACAGTACATACAGTGCCATACAGTGTCAAAGGCAGCTTTACTGTTCAAACACCAATGTCACCGCATCAAAAGACCATGCTTGCAGATTAATCACTGCTACTTCCCAACCTGATCCTGTCTGATGTATTTTTAATAGCACTGCCCGACCCATTCTTCCCGTCTCAGCACAAAGCCAAAGATTGATGTGGCATAATGTGACATTCTCTCATCTTCTACACAGGCCACATGCACACTGTTTAACACTGTGAGGCATCACACGCTATACAAATCAACATAACATATGTCCTGCAGCGCCTGATAGTATGCATTTCAATGTCACTTTTCTGCTTTGCAATGGATTTCCAAAACATGGCATAATACAGTGAGATAAGAGTGTGAATAACATAGATAATAAAACGAGCTACATTGGTACTGTCGAGTAGTTCCTATATTACCCATGCAGGACCTGCACGTTTAGATAACAACCTGTGTGCTTGGTGGCAGACTGGCTCTGTGCACCCCCACCGAGAAATGTTAGCCTGGTTTGCATTAGCTAGCTCGCAGTGCCACTAGTGTCTCCTCTTATCGGGGAGAGATTAGTTTCTGGCAACCTTAGAACATGACAACCCTGATTCCCTCAGAATGGTGGAAACAATGTACTACCTTTCGCTCAGTCACTCGTGCTTACTTATTCGGTTTGTCTCAGAGAGTTATACAGAATAAACAGTCTGGGCGTTTCAATAAGTATTTATTGAACAGTTGTTATTCTAGTGTATAATATATGTGCTGCAGAAATCAGCAGACAATAGCAGAGATATATTATCAGCAGTACGATAAAAGTGAAAGGATATAACAATTCTACCATATTGCAATAATCACGAATACATACATGAGTATAAAATGCATTAGGAAAGTGCGCGTACTCCTACGATGCCTAACTAGATGTACCTGAGTGTACCTAGCATGTGTGTAGGTCTAGAAGCCTAATAGCCAAGAATCCTTCTAGGATTTAGTCGAACCCCCATACCTTCAGTCAGAGAGTGTGGGACCCCGTCCTGGTCTCGAGCTGGACACCCCGTCAGGGCTGTGTCAGACCGCTGTCAGCTGGAGCGACTGCATGCAGGAGCCTCAGCGTCTCTGGTCAGTGTGTCAGCATGGAAGTCTCGGTTCCCTCTGTCTTACCGGGGCAAGATGTGGTGTATTTATACCCTAAAGAGTCTCGGTCCTCAGTATGGTTTGTATTGGTCTGTTGTTAGACATGAGGAAGACGTCAGGGGTGAACTTTGTACATACATATTATGCAGGTGGTGTATTCCTAGAGAGCCATGCATAATTGATGAGTACAGTGTGGGCCTGTGCTTGGGAAAAACCCTGCTGCATTCAAAACCACAGGATAGATAACGTTCAGCCCTCAGAGCTCGTTGTGTACTAGCGGGGACAAATGTAGGGGAAAGATCATGCCTATATAAGGAATCATGACTATCAATCAATCAATCAATCACAGAATTTGTAAAGCGCGCTACTTACCCGCGAGGGTCTCAAGGCGCTGGGGAGAAAAAAAGGGGGGTGGGGGGTGCTGCTACTGGTCGAACAACCAGGTCTTGAGTAGCCTCCTGAAGGTCAGCAGGTCTTGGGTCTGGCGTAGGCTTAGTGGAAGGGTGTTCCAGGTCTTGGCAGCGAGGTGGGAGAAGGATCTGCCGCCGGTGGTAGTTCTTCGAATGCGAGGGACGGTGGCGAGGGAGAGGTCGGCGGAGCGGAGTTGGCGGTTGGGGACGTAGAAGAGGAGTCGTCTGTTGAGGTAGGCTGGGCCAGTCTTGTGGAGTGCCTTGTGTGCGTGGATGAGGAGTTTGAAGGAGATTCTCCTGTCGACGGGGAGCCAGTGCAGGTTCCTCAGGTGGGGGTGATGTGGCTGTGGCGTGGTACATCGAGGATCAGGCGTGCGGAGGCGTTTTGTGTGCGTTGCAGTCGCTTGATGAGCTTGGCCGGGGCTCCTGCGTAGAGGGCGTTCCCATAGTCAAGTCTGCTACTGACGAGGGCCTGGGTGACTGTTCTTCTTGTGTCTGTCGGGATCCACCTGTAGATCTTGCGAAGCATGCGGAGGGTGTTGAAGCAGGAGGATGAGACTGCGTTGACTTGCCTGGCCATGGAGAGCGTTGAGTCAAGGATGACTCCCAGGTTGCGTGCGTGGTCGGTGGGTGTCGGGGCTGCTCCCAGCGTCGTTGGCCACCAGGAGTCGTCCCAGGCTGAGGGGTTGGAGCCGAGGATGAGGACCTCTGTCTTCTCCGTGTTCAGTTTTAGTCGGCTGATCTTCATCCAATCGGCGACGGCCTTCATTCCTTCATGGAGGTTGGATTTGGCGGCGAGGGGTCCTTGGTGAGGGAGAGGATCAGTTGAGTGTCGTCGGCGGAGGAGATTATGTTGAGGTCGTGCTGTCTGGCGATGCGTGCGAGCGGGGCCATGTAGATGTTGAACAGTGTTGGGCTGAGGGACGATCCCTGGGGTACGCCGCAGATGATCTCGGAGGCTTCGGATTGGAATGGTGGGAGGCGGACTCTCTGGGTTCTGCCGGTGAGGAAGGAGGTGGCCCATTCCAGGGCCTTGTCTCAGATCCCTGCGTCGTGGAGGCGTGCGCGTAGAGTGCGGTGGCAGACAGTGTCAAAGGCGGCGGAGAGGTCCAGCAGGATGAGGGCTGCGGTCTCACCATTGTCCAGCAGGATCCTGATGTCGTCGGTGGCGGCGATGAGGGCAGTCTCAGTGCTGTGGTTGCTGCGGAACCCCGATTGGGATGGGTCCAGGATGCTGTTTTCTTCGAGGTATCGGGTTAGCTGTTTGTTGACGATCTTCTCGATGACCTTGGCTGGTAACGGAAGCAGGGAGATGGGCCGGAAGTTCTTGAGGTCTCTCGGGTCTGCCTTGGGTTTTTGAGTAGGGCGTTGATCTCTGCGTGTTTCCAGCTCTCTGGGAAGGTCGCGGTCTCGAAGGAGAGATTGATGATGTTGCACAGGTGGGGTGCGATGGAGCTGCTGGCTTTGTTGAAGATGTGGTGCGGGAAAGGGTCTGACGGGGAGCCGGAGTGTATTGTGCTCATGGTCTTGATGGTGTCCTCAATGTTCACGCTGGCCCAGGCTGGCAGGGGGTCGTGGTCGATGGTGTGCGGCGGGTCTGGTGCATCGATCTTAGTTGGGGCTGTCTGGGCGTTGAAGCTGTCGTGGATGTCGGCAATCTTGCGGTGGAAGAAGGTGGCGAGGGAATCGCACAGGGGTTGCGACGGCGGGATGTCGTTGGTGTTGGAGCTGGGGTTGGAGAGTTCCTTCACGATGTTGAAAAGCTCCTTGCAGTTGTGTGCGTTGTTGTCGAGGCGGTCTTTGAAGGAGATTCTCTTGGCGGACTTGATGAGGTGGTGGTGGTTACGGATGGCGTCTTTGTGGGCTACGTGGCTGTCCGGTGTCTTATCACTGTGCCATTTCTTCTCTAGTTTCCGGCAGGTGCGCTTGGAGGCTAGGAGTTCCGAGGTGAACCAGCTGGCTCTTTTGGTGGTGTCACTGTAGGTGAGTTTTTTCAGCGGGGCGAGGGTGTTGGCACAGTCGTCCATCCATCGTCTGAGGTTGCAGGCGGCGTCGTCGGTGTTGGATGGGTCGGAGGGAGGGCTGAGAGCGAGGGTTGCCCGTAGTTGGTCTTCGGTGACTTTGCTCCAGCAGCGGCGTGGGATCTGTTGGGTGTGGTGGTGTGTGGTGGGTTTCTGGAAGGTGAAATGGATGCAGCGGTGGTCGGTCCAGAGGAGTTCCGTGGTGTGGCTGAAGGAGACGTGGGAGCTTGAGGAGAAGATGGGGTCAAGCGTGTGGCCGGCGGAATGGGTCGGTGTTGTGACGAGCTGGCTCAGACCGAGGTTGGCGAGGTTGTCGATCAGGGTGGTGGAGTTGCTGTCGTTGTTGTTCTCCAGGTGAAAGTTCAGGTCTCCGAGGAGGATGTAGTCGGTAGAGGTCAGGGCGTGCGTGCTGATGAAGTCAGCGATGGAGTCGCTGAACTGGGGTCGGGGCCCAGGGGGTCTGTAGACAAGGGTGCCTCTAAGGGTGGTGTTGGGGTCTGTGTGGATCTGGAAGTGCATGTGTTCGGCGGTGCTGAGAGTGTCGTCGGTGCTGGTCGAGACCCTGATGGTGTTCTTGTGGACGATGGCGATTCCTCCTCCTACTGCGTTAACGCGGTCTCTGCGGGTGATCTTATAGCCGTCTGGGATGGCTATGGCGATGTCGGGGGCGGAGAAGTCGTTCATCCAGGTCTCTGTCAGGAAGGCGACATCTGGTGATGATGTCGAGCAGGTCCCAGAGCTCGACGGCGTGTTTGCGTGCGGAGCGGGTGTTCAGTAGGATGCATCGGAGGTGGTTGAGGTCCTTCTTGGCGGGCGTTTCGGTGGCTCTGAGGCTGGTGTAGCTGCAGTTCCGGCAGGTGAAGGGACCATGGGTGCGTTTCGGGGCGGCCTTGAAGCAGTTGTGCGTCCGTCCAGGGTTGAGAGCGTGGAGTGTGGTGGCATCGTAGCGGCGTCGGTCCTCGAGGCTGGTGCGGGGGGCGCACGGCCCAGGGGTTCTGGCGCTGGGCGCGGACGGGCGCAGACGGGTTTGCCTTAGGCGCGCCTTCGGCGCGCCAGCGGCGCGGCCGCCATATATCGGGAGGTGGGAGGGAGGAGCAGCTGGGAGGCGGGAGGCAGGGGCAGCGAATGGGCAGTCAGGGGGGCGGGGCCGCAGGGGACGCAGCGGCGGGAGTGGAGAGAGGCGGCGAGGGGTACAGAAGGAAAATGGACACAGGGAAAATGGGGGCAGCGAGGGGAAACAGAAGGGAAAAAGGACACAATTCAGTGGGGGCAGCGAGGGTACAGAAGGAAGGTGGGCACAGTGAAAATGGGGGAAGCGAGGGGTACAGAAGGAAAAAGGACACAATTCAGTGGGGGCAGCGAGGGGTACAGAAGGAAAAAGGACACAATTCAGTGGGGGCAGCGAGGGGTACAGAAGGAAAAAAGGACACAATTCAGTGGGGGCAGCGAGGGGTACAGAAGGAAAAAGGGACACAATTCAGTGGGGGCAGCGAGGGTACAGAAGGAAAAAAGGACACAATACAGTGGGGCAGCGAGGGGTACAGAAGGAAAGTGGGCACAGTGAAAATGGGGGCAGCGAGGGAAACAGAAGGAAACCGGGCACCGAGGCCACAGGCAGAGGGGCGAGCTTACCAGCAGCGGGCAGGACACCACAGGCGGAGCTGTGTGGCGGGGGAGCGACCTACCTGGCAAGGTCAAGGGTCGCTCTCCTCACCGCGCAGCGGCCGCCATATATGGGGAGGTGGGAGGGAGGAGCAGCTGGGAGGCGGGAGGCAGGGGCAGCGAATGGGCAGTCAGGGGGGCGGGGCCGCAGGGGACGCAGCGGCGGGAGTGGAGAGAGGCGGTGTGGGGTACAGAAGGAAAATGGACACAGGGAAAATGGGGGCAGCGAGGGGAAACAGAAGGGAAAAAGGACACAATTCAGTGGGGGCAGCGAGGGGTACAGAAGGAAGGTGGGCACAGTGAAAATGGGGGCAGCGAGGGGAAACAGAAGGGAAAAGGACACAGTTCAGTGGGGGCAGCGAGGGGTACAGAAGGAAAAAAGGACACAATTCAGTGGGGGCAGTGAGGGGTACAGAAGGAAGGTGGGCACAGTGAAAATGGGGGCAGCGAGGGGAAACAGAAGGGAAAAAGGACACAGTTCAGTGGGGGCAGCGAGGGGTACAGAAGGAAAAAAGGACACAATTCAGTGGGGGCAGCGAGGGGTACAGAAGGAAAAAAGGACACAATTCAGTGGGGGCAGCGAGGGGTACAGAAGGACAAAAGGACACAATTCAGTGGGTCAGCGAGGGTACAGAAGGAAAAAAGGACACAATTCAGTGGGGGCAGCGAGGGGTACAGAAGGAAAAAGGACACAATTCACTGGGGGCAGCGAGGGGTACAGAAGGAAAAAAGGACACAATACAGTGGGGGCAGCGAGGGGTACAGAAGGAAAGTGGGCACAGTGAAAATGGGGGCAGCGAGGGGAAACAGAAGGAAACCGGGCACCGAGGCCACAGGCAGAGGGGCGAGCTTACCAGCTGCAGCAGCGGGCAGGACACCACAGGCGGAGCTGTGTGGCGGGGGAGCGACCTACCTGGCAAGGTCAAGGGTCGCTCTCCTCACCGCGCAGCGGCCGCCATATATGGGGAGGTGGGAGGGAGGAGCAGCTGGGAGGCGGGAGGCAGGGGCAGCGAATGGGCAGTCAGGGGGGCGGGGACGCAGCGGCGGGAGTGGAGAGAGGCGGCGAGGGGTACAGAAGGAAAATGGACACAGGGAAAATGGGGGCAGCGAGGGGAAACAGAAGGGAAAAAGGACACAATTCAATGGGGGCAGAGAGGGGTACAGAAGGAAGGTGGGCACAGTGAAAATGGGGGCAGCGAGGGGAAACAGAAGGGAAAAGGACACAGTTCAGTGGGGGGGGCGAGGGGTACAGAAGGAAAAAAGGACACAATTCAGTGGGGGCAGCGAGGGGTACAGAAGGAAGGTGGGCACAGTGAAAATGGGGGCAGCGAGGGGTACAGAAGGAAAAAAGGACACAATTCAGTGCGGGCAGCGAGGGGTACAGAAGGAAAAAAGGACACAATTCAGTGGGGGCAGCGAGGGGTACAGAAGGAAAAAAGGACACAATTCAGTGGGGGCAGCGAGGGGTACAGAAGGAAACAAGCATTTGCAATGCAATTGGTCTCGCCTTTGGGACCTTATATGTATTTAGCTATGCAGCACATTAGCCTGGGTGCTGAAACATTTAGGGGTGAAGCATGGATTTGTATGAACCCCCAAGGCCAATCAAACCAGCCCTTGGAAAGAGAGGAATAGAAAATGATGCCCCCACCCCAAGTCAACGCCCGGTGCGGTGGCACCAATCGCACCGCCCTAGAGCCGGCCCTGGGCACAATGCTGAGAGTGAACTGGATCCTGACATTTTGTCAGACAGCCCATACGTTGGACTTTTTACTGTGCAGAGAGGACATATATATCTGCACTTTTTGCGTATCCCAATAATTCAGCGCAGGTACAGGTTTTGACAGCTGTAATGTCCTTATTTATTGCACTTTGTAATAGGAAGTTGAAGATTAAAATCCGAGGCCGAGCCAATGAACAGAGATATGATGTTCATTTAAATTTAAAATAACCTCTTGGCGGCCACAATGAGTTGCAGCATACATGGTAGTAAATGCCGGAACTTTTTTCTTTATATTTTACAGACACTTTTGAATTGTCTGGGTGCGACATATAGCTGCCCTATGTGAAGGTTAACCCCACCTCCAGCGATACCTCCCTAATATATGTGGCTCCCCTACATGTTTTTTTATTTTAAAATCTAAATCACGCATATCTGGGGCACGCAAGTCTAAAAGGAAGGGTAGATTTGCTAAAGAAATGAATGTGGAAGTTCCAGTTACCCGGTGTAAGAACAGAACGACATAAAAGAGGAATTTATAGGTACCAAAGCACTTATATTTAGTGTTTCCCTACAATAATTGCCACACTTCCGCTTTATTCTTTAGAAAAAATGTGTTAATACCAGAGGTGCAACTAGGGCTAAATTTCTGGAGGGCCTAATAAAACTTTGGAGGGGGGCGAATGTCTTCCAGCAGTAGGCAGAGTGGAGCTGCAGGGGCTCAAAGAAGGGCTGAAAACACATCAAAGCCTCGTTATCAAGTAAATGGTCTTTTAAAGACCTGTGAAATACTCGGGTGTGGCTGCAATAAGACAATTGCCAGGGGGTTGCCAGGGGGGTTGAGCGCCTGGTCAATACGGGTTTTTTTTTTTTTTTAAAGTAGTAAATAGTTACATTTTCGCAATGTTACTACATTTCGCAGACATTAACACCAATCTTATGCTCACTGGTGATTTGCAGGCATGTTGTTAATAACAAAGTAATGTTGATAAGTTTTATACCGTTTCAACGTGCTTCTGCACCAGCCCTTTAATGCTGCGTTGCACTGCCGTTAAATTACCACGACTTCTTGAAATACAGGGAGGGTACAAATGTGCAGTAGCTCATGACACCCAGATACTTGGATGGCACACATGCGAAAAATCACGAAGGCATCAATCTGCCAATAAACCTCAAAGCGCCAAGAGGCAAATACATTGGTGAATGTTCCACTAAACAACCATGTACTGTGAATAAAAATACCCAGAAAAAGACCCCTTCCGTGACGTATTTTCATTGCTGTAACTTAATTAAAATTGTGAAAGAAGAGCTTCTCTCTCTCTCCTCTACCTCCAGGCGTCCTCACCTTCCCTCCGCCCCATATCTCACCGTTTGCTGAGCCGTTGATGGGCTTTCCTGCATTTAGAAGACCGTAGTAAACACCCATCCACGGAGGGGGACAGAATGCTTACAATTCGACAAGGGGAACAAAAGGCCGAAGAAGAGCGGGGGGGGGAAGCAGAGTAGCCAAGTGAAAAAAGAGACAGAAGGTGGCGAGCTGCTGCTGAGCTCCGGCGCTTCTCACTCGCTGCAGCCCCCGCGGCTTCTCAGACCATCCACAGGGGATCAATTGTGTCTGTTTATCGGATCTTACACTTGGGCTGCCAGACAAATATTCTGTCTGTCACTTAAGGCGTCACATTTACAGGGATGGAAAAGCAAGTACGGCGAGGCGGAAAAGAGAAAACATTACACTCCACACACCACCGGCAACCCCCACCTAGCACCGCCGCAGTCTCCCGGGCCCGAGAGAGGGGAGCCAGCAATCACCGGCTGCTCAGAGCGGCCTGTTGACTGAAAACCATAAAGTGAACATCAGTCTTTGGGCAATTGTCGCGCTTTATAAATAAATGAAACAAAAATTCACACTTCGTCCATCACACTCAATTATGCTCTGAGTTCCATAACACGATAACACCTGGGTGGTCTTCACGCACTTCCAACATTGGATCAAAACAAATCCAACGCGCTTTGTGCCCATGTAGGCAGCTCTTCAGCGCACCACATAGGGGCAGTAAACTCTATAGAAATGTGCAATACATTACACCGATACATTTCCGATAAGCCCACAGCTGCTGCTGCTGCTCGCATTACCTCCAGAACAGGCGCGCACTTCTGACTTTTCTTTGAAGCTCAAATTCGAGCGACTAGCACAAAACAAAGTAGCAGCGGGTGGGAGAGAAAGCATTTGGATAACATTTAAAGTTATTCTAAACTCATTAATCACGCCTTGCAGAGGGAATGTATTGAATATACCAGCGTCCGAGAATGAACCAGCGCCATAAACTTCAAGCACGCCGACTGACCCTGAAGTAGAATCCAACATTATTTGGAACCAGAAGAAATTGATACATTACTTAGTTTACATTCCACCTTCGAATGATTTTTTTTAGAATACATTTCAGACACGCCACTCTCTCTTGTTTAGGGGTGAGGCGACCGCTTTCAAACGACATTGCCACAGGGACGAGATTGCGAGAGGCCTCCATGTTACCGGGGACACAATTGTCCAGTCCTTGGTTTTCCGTTACCATCATTATGGAAGTTGTAACTTTGCTTCCTTTCTACTTCTCCAACTGGACTCGCGCTCGAGAACAGATTTGTAGAAGAAAAGCCCAGGACGGGAGCAGGCGGCCCTGATGACATGGCGACTCGAGGAACCTTAAGGATCTAAGTCACACACAGCCCTTCGCTCAAAGGAGGCCGCAGACAGCGGCGCCCGGCACTCACGTTCACAATTGAGTATCGTCTGCTAGTGCCTGCGCGCGCATGTAAGAGAAACAAGCTGCGCATGCGCTGCAATGAAAAACGAGTGCTAATTCACCCACCAATCCCACATCAAACAAGCATTTAAAATGTAATAGGACTCGTATTTGCGTGAGACCTATTGCATTTTAAACGGAAGTGCGAGCGTTAAAAAGGCACAAACGGGAGGGGGTGGGGAGGTGCTGCTGGCCTGAGAAGTCACGGACTGCGGGAGGGAACAGGGGGAGGCAGGGAAACAAAACGGTTTTAAAAGTAAAGGGGCCGATAGCTGTGGAAGGACAATAATGACGACATGGCTGTCAGGAGGTGGGATTAAGTTTCCAAAAACCAATTAGAATACAGCATTTACGATTGCAGCCAATCACAAACATAGGTGGAAAGTGGGCGGAGCTTCCCCCGCTATACTGTATACACCATCTCTCGACGAGACAGCGCATGCGCTGCCTAGCCGAGACCTAAAAAGGACACAATACAGTGGGGGCAGCGAGGGGTACAGAAGGAAAGTGGGCACAGTGAAAATGGGGGTAGCGAGGGGAAACAGAAGGAAACCGGGCACCGAGGCCACAGGCAGAGGGGCGAGCTTACCAGCAGCAGCAGCGGGCAGGACACCACAGGCGGAGCTGTGTGGCGGGGGAGCGACCTATCTGGCAACATGTATAGTTATGTCCATAATAGGGCATATGCGGCTATGACCATAATAGGGCAAGTACGAATATGACCATATTAGGGCAAATGCAAGTATGTCTATTTTAGGGCATGTACGAACGGGTCTACATTAGGGCCTCTATACGGGACATAACAGTACCAGGTTTGTTTTTCTAAAGCGCGCTGACAACATGTCAAAACATACTTATTTCACTGACGTTGGACGCCTTTCTCATGATCAAAGAAACATAGATGCATTATTGTTCACTGTTCTGGACTTAGCCCTGTTTAATAGCACTCCTGGTTGTTGCATAAAAGACATCTGAAGGACAGTGAAACAAAGTAATTTACCCATGAGATTTGTTAATTTCTGTTCAGATTGGGAAGGCAAAATTTAAACCCAGTTGTGTGGTTCCAGAGTTCACAACTTGGGCAGTAAACTATATCTTCACCTTGTTTTATGTCTGTTCCCTTAATGTACACATTATCAATAGCCTCTGCCGCTTCAAACGTGGTATTTTAATATTGTATTTATATACTACATTCATAAGGCATTGAAGCGCTTGCTTCAGTGCATTGCTTGCAAGTACCAAATAGTGTTTCATGTACAGGGCATTGTGTAAGGCTAAATAAGAACAGTAGATATAACACCCCGGATAATGTGCTGCATGGCTAAATACTTTTAAGGTCCCAAAGGCGAGACCGGTTGCATTGCAAATGCTTGTTGTTTGACGTGTCCAACACACGTTCTCCACTCCACACAGTTAAAACCCTGGACTGCTGCCTGTACATCTACCTGTCCTGTATATCTTCCAGGAGCTCCTCCCTGTAAACATGGGTGAGATAGCCAGCCAATACTTGCAGGGCACAAATAAAGGATGCACACAGATAGACAGCATCCACCCACTATTTTCACAAGGTGGCTGCGTCCTCTCTGCCAAGAGGCTGGGCCCCAGTTAAATATACTGAGCTTGTCCTGGTGTAATTTTCCGACACCGGGACACATTCTGCGGCTCCTGCACGTCATCTTCTTTCTGTTCCCAGCAGCAACGAGCAAGCAGTGAGGGGGCTTTCTTATTTTCACCTCCTGCTGGGCCCAAGACAAAGTCTGAATTTAAGGGACCATCAGCTCTTCACTTTTCTTCCAGTATGATCTTGGCTGCGAGCTACCTGCGTCTCACATCTAGATGCCAATGCAGTGGAGGGGAAACAAAGGCACACAGCATGTACTCACAAGTACAAAAAGTGAAACTACAACTTGGAGGCAAGATTTTGACCTTATTCAATCCCTATATAAAAGACACACATGCACTGTAAGAATGTCAGATGTATTGTACTGTATGAGTATGTACACAAATAATTTAAAAATCAATTTTTTAAAATTTCTTTTATAGCCCTACTCGTCCCAGTTTAGGGTGTCAGAATGCTTTACATCATACGCATGCATGATACATTGACAATAAATCATACAAGTATGAAAATCAATATACAGGACATGCCACATAAAAGAATGTGGGTTACGTGGTGTTGGAGGCACATATTGTCTTTCATAGAGGTCACTCTACTAAATTAGAAGTATTGCAATTTATGAACTGCAAGTAATAAAAGGATCTCTGTGTTAAAAGCAGTAACTTATGTACCTATCTACATAGAAATAAAAATCTGTCATCTGCATGTGACATGAAGTGCTTTGCAGGAGACACTTTAGCCCTCTATGTTACTTTGAGTCAAAATGTGACTAGACAAACACAGATCTCTCCAACAAATGCATTAACCACCTGAGTTATCTTACCAATATTATTCTCTGAGATTTATTGGGCACACAAAGTTCTCTGCAGCAGGTGCTATAAACCCATAAGGTATTTTAAAATGCAGCCTTTGCAGCCAATTAAACCAGCACAGAGTTGCTGTCATGTTTCTCCCATGTTTCTCCTTGTTGCCAATTTCTTTGAGGCAGAGTTTATAAAAAATAAATGTATAAGTTGAAGCCTTGATTTACTAAAATTTTGCATCAGGGTTGCAGCACATTTTTGTTGCAGCCCCAACACAAAATCTATTTTGGGATTTACAAAGCAATACAAATCCCAATTTGCGTGGCTTTGTAAAAGATAAGTAATAACGTGTATTTGTAAAGCACACGTTCACCCGTAGGCATCTTGGCGCTGAATAACAGATGTTTATTATTACCCAACTCAATGGTACTCATTTTATTGACCTCAGAAGGATGAAAGACTGAGTGGACCCACCAGGATTTGAACCTGTGACTATGAGGTCAAACACAGGCCCCTGCAGTGGACGCATTAGTCCACTTTGCTTAACCTTGTATCAGGTAAGTTTTACATTGGTGGTGCAAGGGCACTCCCATGCGTCCACTAATATATTTTGATGCAAAACCATATTTACAAACATTCGTAAACATGGGATTGCGCCAAAATTGTGCACCTACCTAATGGTGGCATAACAAGGAGAACTATCTTTATTTTTCCTTGTTATCACCCGCTTTCTGCAGCACACATACAAAGAGGAAATAGCCTGCATTGGCTCTAGGTAGCCACTAGTGCGCCAGCACTAGGAGAAACCAGAACTACACCATATCTTTGAAAATATGGTGCTGTGTGCTCTCCCCATTTCACGTATCGCAGTGCAGCAACTTCACTTGCTGTACTGCTTTGCCGAAAATCTTTGTAAATCTGTCACACAGCTGTCAGACTGCTTTTCATGTCTCCACCCCCTTTTCATTGCCACACTTTTACCCCCAATTTATGTGTTCCTAGAGTAAAGTTTTCCAATTCCAACACTGCTGTAAGGATTACACACAGGGCAGTAGTAACACGGGCAAACTGTTTCAAGCATGCCTCGCATCTGCCCTTGGTTTTACCCAGCACAGACAGCGCCAGAAGCCCGAAAGAAATCAGCACATTACTTACTGATCACCTTTCATTTGTTGATTCTTGTAATGTGCTTAAATGTATTCATGACAGTCATGCTAAACATATGTGTGAGATCTTAAGATCTGATGTCACTTCTTGTGAGGTCATGGATGGTGATGGCACATGCGATGTGACACACCGTGATGTGACACAACAGAATATCACATGCATACTGCCTTGATTAGTCGTCCAACTTCTTTTTTTTTTTATAGGACTTGTACCTTGTATGCTCGTGTTTTTGCCCACCAAACTTTTGCATTCTGGGACATGTTGTTTCCCCATATGATGTGTTGGCTAAAAAGGCATTACAAACAATTTGAAAGTGTGTCACACTTATCTCAGCCTATATAAAATAATGTGTTTCTAAGCACTACTAAATTCCAGAAGTGAATATTCACTTATTAGGAACAACTTTTTCAATTTTGCAGCACTGGACTTTCAACCATGCCTTATTAAGTGTTTCATGTACTTTTTTGGCAGGAATGTATACATGTGGTTACATTTTTTGTTACCCAAATCTTAATTGGGGAAACAGAGACAAATAGGCATGGATACCAGGTATTATAAGCAATATCTTGGGTGACATTCACAGACACTAATAGATTGCTTAAGTTACATTGCCTATTCTGTCATATTAGAGCACTACAGGCAGCCTGAGTCATTATGCCGCCCATCTACTTGGATCCAAGTAGTGAATACTATTACCAGTAGTTGCACTACAGTTGAGAAACACATGACTGGTCAGGTAAGAGCCCCACTTCTAAGGTTCTTATCTAAGCTTATCACTGGGTCAGCAACGCACTGATGGCTGTTTTGACCAATGGATCCTAAATGGCCTCTGCTTCAGTAGCAGCTCTGCTTTACCATCAGGCATTGGAATGGCCCGAAAAGTTTCTGTGTGGTGTAGTTCCTCAACAATAGCCGTCTGTCTGACCCATCGCTCTTTGCTCAGACGCTATGTTAAATAAATGTCCTTATCTGATGAGACTTCTATCCGCAGATTCCTAACCTTAGAATATTCCCCAGGCAGAGGACTGGATCCAGAAACCTTTGGTGAGCAGTACCTCTGTGCTGCGCCAGTAGTTAGGGTTGTTTGGCTCTGCATGGCGTTGTAGGTGTCATGGTGATATGGTGACATGCATGGTGACTATATAGGCACCACTCCAGTGCACTGTCAGTTCTTTTCTTTCCTCAGCAGTAAGCTCAAATTCAGATAGAGATACCCCCAGTAACTCTTTGACTGATCATTTTTCAACCTTTTGTTGAAGATTTTTTGGAACTTTGTTTTCTAGTCTGAGGTTTCCACCACAAAAGTAGGTTTTAAAACATGCGGCACCTGTCACAGCCAGATGTCGGCGACAGACCCATACTTGGTTTGCCTTTGGTGCCTAGACCGCGATCACAATGCCAAGATGTGCAAGGATTGCTGTGTCATGCAGCCTGAAGCATTGAGGTCGTAGTCCCTCAAGCTCCTTGACCGCCTCACGCTGATCGACCATGCGACGTTCCAGATCTCAGTCGCGATTAAGGTCCCGAGATTTGCTCAGCCGTACTGGGTGATCATCATCCTACTCTAAGTCATCGGGTAAGTCGCACAAGAAAAAGAAAAAAGAAGTCGGTGGGGTCTTCCGCTTTGCCATACAAGTCTTCGGATGAGTCGTGGGGCTATCAGCAATTGAGACCTAGCTCTGTGGTGCAGCCTGGGCCATCTCTGCACTTCCCTAAGTTTCCAGGGGCTGGAGCGACCCTCGCCCAACTCAAAGACTTTTATGAGGCCATGCACCTCATTTTTGGGTAGCCGGAACCCTCTGGAGCGCCCTCGGGCCCGAAGGGTCTGGAATGGGCCCCTACTGATCTCCGTTTGCGCCAGTCAGGCCCCAGGGATCCAGTGACAGATCCAGAGTGGTGCAGGTCGAGCAACCTCGATCTTCACCGGCGCCCACTCCAGTACCGGTGCCACTGACACTCAGAGGTGGCACCGCCCCATCATCATTCCTGACTCTGATACTGAGTCAGAAGGGTGTCGTCTGTCACCAACCGGGGGCAGATTCCCATATTGAAGCAAGTGCCTTGTTCCTATGACAGGCCTGTATTGGGTGATGATTGATTGGGGTCTGTAAACACTTATGGGTATCAGCAATTAGAAGATCCAGAGGACACCTGGTAGGAGGATCTGGCAGATGCCAGTGGACCGGACACCTTCCCAGACACTGGCCTGGTTTCTCCCCCCTACCATGGCTATGGAGGAGGGTGCTTCATTTCCAATGGTGGTACGGAGGACAGCTGAGGTCCTGGACCTTACTCTACCCTTTGTGGCATTCCAAACGTCTTGACAGGTGCTTCAGCCAGGAGTGGCCCCATTGAACCATTACTCCAATTTAATAGAGCCCTTACCGGTGTCCTACTTGGGCCTGGTCCAAGCCCTGAACAGTGGCTCTGCCGCCATTGCCCCGCCCCAGGGGACCCAGTTTCCTCACCCAGAACCCCACCACGGAGAGCTTGGTGGTTCAGGCCTCCACCTTCAAAATCAATCCCAATGTATTCCCTAGCACTCCACCGGATGGGGAATCCAGGAAGAGGATGTTCTCATCTGCCAGCCTGGCACTGCAGTCTGTGAACACGGCGTACTTCTTGGGCCAGTACTCCCATACAATCTGGGACTTGGTGCGCAAGTGCTGCTCATGGTCTCAGCGGAGACCCGAGTCATACTCTCAAACAAATGCTGATGGGACGGATGCAGCCAAAATTACCATAAGAAATGGGCTTGACATGATAGACTCTCTGGATAAAGTGATTTCATCGTCGGTGGTCCTTAGGCGCCATGCCTGGTGGAGAACCACTGGCTTTTCTGGAGATGTCCTGGCCTTGCTCATGGACATGCCCTTTGATGGCTCCCGTCTGTTCTAAGAGAAGGCAGACCCAGTGCTGAAGCGCTTAAAGGACAACAGGGCTACTGCCGGGTCCTTGGGCCTTTCCATGGCCCCTTGCCATCCCCAGTCCGCATTTCACCCATTTCGTGGCCACTGAAGAGGCTTTCAACTGCGTCACTACACTCCAGCCACCATGGCCAACAAGATTCACAATCTTTTCATGGCAGAGGATGCGGTTCCCACGTACCACCGGACAGATAGCCAGAAGTAGGGACAGTCCACCACCTCCTCCCGGCAATCGCAGCCTCCAAACCCCTTTAGTTTGCCCTCCAACCAACATGGCATCCAGTGGGAAGCATTATACGACATCGCCTGCACCACTCGAGGTCAATAACATCCGACATTGGGTTTTGCAGCTCATCCAGAAGGGCTACGAGAGGGTGTCAGCATCAGAAGTAGGTTGTGGTTGCTATTCCCGCTACTTTCTGGTGTCCAAGAAGGACAAAGGCCATTATCCTATTCGAGACCTACACCTTCTCAATCTCTTCCTGAAAAAGCAGAAATTCAGGATGCTCACGCTTGTGTAAGCCATGTCTGACCTGGACCCGGGGGAACTGGATAGTAGTGTTGGACTTGCAGGGCACATATTTCCAAATTCCTGTGCTGCTGTACACAGATGTTACCTGCAGTTTACGGTGGACCAAGAGCACTTTCAATTTGCCGTGCTCCCCCTCAGCCATACCAGCGCCCCTCAGGAGCTCACCAAGGTGATGGCGGTGTATGCAGCACACCTCCGGAGGTCAGGGCTTCAAGTCTCCCCCACCTCAACGATCGGCTGTTGAAGGCAGGCTCGCCACAGCTGTTGAAGGCAGGCTCGCCACAGCCATTTGTCTCCCACCGCCATACTATGGTGAATCTTCTACACTCGCTGGGGTTCACTATCAACTTGCCGAAGTCACACCTGACTCCCTCCCAGATGCTACTGATTTTTGCAGCCTCTTACCCGGATTTCAGGGAGATTGACTCTGAGGTTGTTGGGCCAAAGGGCTTCCTGCATCCTGCTTGTAACATATGCACATTGGCATATGTGGGCTCTGCAATGGGCCCTGAAGTTCCAGTGGGCACAGCATCAGGGAAATCTCTCCGACATGGTCCAGATCTCAAAGTGTACTGCAAAAGCCCTGCAGTGGTGGCTGACGAACCATGATTGGGTTAGTGGCAGACCCCTCTCCCTTTCCCAACAAAAGCTGACTGTTGGGACAGATGCATCACTCCTGGTCTGGGTCTGCCATCTGGAAGAGGTGGAGATTAGAGGACTCTGGGTTCCGGTAGAATCTGGGCTCCACATCAATCTGTTGGAGCTTCGGGAGATCCGGTTGCGTTGAAAGCCTTTTTTCAATCAGGGGAAGGCTGGTACAGGTGTGTTAGAAATTGGGTTTCTGGTTGGTCGAGGTATGAACCCTGTCCAAGCAGGCACCACAATCTTAGTCAGGGTAAGTTACAGACACACCCTAAATTAACCTGTGCACACTCCCTGGGAGCTTGGCACAGAGCAGTCACGCTTAACTTAAAGAGGCAATGTGTAAAGTATTGGTGCAACCCTGCAAACAGTAACACAGTGAAAACACCATAAAAAAACTCCAATCCAAGTTAGAAAAATGAGCTTCATTTTATAAATAAAACAAGACCAAAACGATAAAAATCCAATAAGTAGAACTAGATATGAATTTTTAAAGAATAAACTGTAAAATAGTGCTTCTGATATGCAGTTCCAGGTAAGTCCAGCTGAAGTTTTACCTTCTCAAAAATGGTGCCAAGAGTCCCATTTGCTGGGAAACAGGTCGCCGGGAGCAAGGAGAGCGTCGCTGTGGTGGTCTGCTGGGCACCATTAGCCGCCAGGCGTTGCGGTCGGACAGGCTGGCGCCTCACGGTCACGAGCAGCGATACTTGCTGTGCGAAGAGACGAACTTGCAGCGGCTTGCGCTGATCCTTTGTGCAAGCGGCGTGGTTCCAGAGTGAACGGGCGCGTTCGCAAAGAGCCCAAAATCTTGATTTCAAGAGCCAAAAACGACTTCCAAGGGCCCAGGACATCAGAGGCACCTCTTGGGTGTCAGGAGCTAGTTGAAGACGGGTTCAGGAGCTGTAGGGAGCCTGTTATGTACCTGAGGCTCAGATTAGGAGGCCAGCAGACTGGGTTCCTGGTCCTGTTCTTCCTCTCTAGTCAAGAGGGAAGCAGGTAAGCACAGCAAGGCAGCAGTTCTTCCAGAGCAGCAGTCCAACCGAGTGACAGTCCTTCAGCAGCACAGCAGTCCTTATTCTTGGCCAAGTAGCCACTGGTCCACAAGTGTACTCTCGTCAGGGTGTCAGAGGTCCAGTACTTATACCCAGTAGTACCCTTGAAGTGGGGGAGACTTCAAAGAAGGGTCTTTGAAGTGAATAGAGGTCCTCCCTTCCTGCCCTGGCTCCAGACTCACTACATGGGGGTATGCAGCCCTTTGTGCCTGGACAGGACACAGCCTATTAAGGTGTAAGTGTGAAGCTGTGCCCAGATCCTCCCTCCCATCTCCCAGGATTGCCCATCAAGTCACACCTAAGCTCCCTTTGTGTGTGGCTGTCTAGAGGGAATACACAAAGCCCTGATGTCACCCAACCTAGACTGAACAGAGACAGGCAACAGGCACCAAATGGCTAAAGTAAGAAAATGCCAGCTTTCTAAAAGTAAAAGACAAGTACATAGCAGAATGCACTCCTTCCCTTAAGTTCTAGTCCGTGCGTAACACTGATTTCTGTTAGTGCGTGCGTAAACAGGTGCTGGGAATCGTCCCGAATCCCAGCTCGTAATAATTTCTCCATACGGGTTCACTCTCGTGAGCCCACCTGTCGCACTGCAAAATTAGGAATATTTCCTTTCATTGCCTCATCCTTGTATTCTCCCATATTTTTCCATTGTATACCAATCATTTATTCTAGTCCATATTTCAACTATTTTTCTACGCAATCGCATCACTCCGGAGACAGCTTGATTGCTCCTTAGTTCTTTATTCAAAATTTCAAGTGTATCCTGCATGCCCATCCAGGCTTTCACAGTAACATGTGAAGGTACAATCATATTTCAGAATGAGCTCATTTCATTATACCCAATGCATTTCGAGCCAGAAGGCTCTTCGTCAGGGGTCACTGGAAACAGATAAGATAAAAAAAGGCTGCTCAGTAAACTGCTCAATTGTGACTTGCAATAAACCAAAAGATACTTAAACACACCAAATGCCCCCTCCCTCAACTACCCCCCTGCTAACACACTGTGAATTAACTCCTAATGAATCTTGTACTGTGCGATTGCGTAGAAAAATAGTTGAAATATGGACTAGAATAAATGATTGGTATACAATGGAAAAATATGGGAGAATACAAGGATGAGGCAATGAAAGGAAATATTACTAATTTCGCAGTGCGACAGGTGGGCTCACGAGAGTGAACCCGTATGGAGAAGCTTTCTAAAAGTGGCATTTTCAGAATTGCAGTTTAAAATCCGACTTCATCATAAGTTGTGATTTTAAATTGTGATTCCAGAGACATCAGACTTGGGGGTCTTATCTCTTCCCAATTGGAATTTACACTTATAAAGTGTAATAAGTTAACCCCAACTTTATCCTATGGGAGAGATAGACCTTGCAATAGAGAAAAACGACTTGGGAGCTTTTCCTACCGAGACATGTCAAACTTTAAAGTACATGTCCTGCCTTTTAAATACATTGCAACCTACCCTGTGGGTTATACAGGGCCTATCTTAGGAGTGGCTTACATGTATAAAAAGGGAAGGTTTGGGCCTGGCAAAATGATTGTTTTGCCAGGTCGATATGGCAGTGTAAACTTCACACACAGGCTCTGTAGTGGCAGGCCACTAGTAGCATTTAATTTAAAGGCCCTGGGTACAAGGGGTACCACTTTACTAGAGACTTATAAGTTAAATTAAGTATGCCAGTTGGGGATGAACCAATGCTGCCATGTTTAGGGGAGAGAGCACAGGCACTTTAGCGCTGGTTAGCAGTGGTAAAGTGCATAGGGTCCTAAAGCCAGCAAAAACAAGGTCAGAAAAGTGGTGGAGGTAGGCAAAAAATTGAGGTGAAGACCACCCTTGGGCTCCCAGGTCTAGCAAGGTGTTCACGGACAACACCACCGCCATGTGGTATTGTAACAAACAGGGTTGGGTGGGGTTGTGGACCCTCTGTCTAGAGGCTTTGCACCTGTGGGCATGGCTGGAACACTAGGGCATAGCCATAGTGGTCCAACACCTGGTGGGCTCTCGGAACGTCAGAGCGGACAAACTCAGCGGTTGATGCCTAGCGGATCACAAATGGCGTCTCCATCCGTAGGTGGCGCAAGGTCTGTTCCAAGAATGGGGCGATCCTTGGTTAGATCTGTTCACCTACGCCAAGAACACGCACTGTCAGCAGTTTCCAAGGCTGCTGGCGCTCTGAGGCGCTTTCTGTCTCAAGTGGAGCTCCGGCCTCCTGCATGCCTTTCTGCCAATACCACCCCTGCCCAGAGTCCTGAAGAAGTTCAGAAACGACCGGGCCCAAGTCAATTCAATTCAATTCAATTATTTCTTTATTTCAGTTATACAAACCATAAAAGCAGCACACAAATAATGAAAAACACTTATGTGAATAAAGCACAATTTACTAACTTGTGTAACGATATATCTGTAAGAGACAGTAGTTAGTGACAGATTCCTCACCTTAGAATATCCCCAGGCGTCAGGCTGGGTCCGGAAAGTTTTGCGTAGCAGTACCCTTGCGCGTCGGTAGGCGGCGTCGTGCGGCTCCGCATGCGTCGGCATCGCCGGGATGACGTCGCGGCCAGTACTTAGACGCCGCCCATGCACGCTGACGTCAGTTCTGTACACGACTTTCCGCGCCAGGAACGCAGAGCCATGCAAGAAGCTGACATTGGTGTCTGAAAAAATACTAGTGCCCTGAAAGGGATGTCCTTAACCCTAGAAATCAGTTTGCAGAACGGGGAGGATGGGTGGGGCGGTAAGTAATCTGTCACTAACTACTGTCTCTTACAGATATATCGTTACACAAGTTAGTAACTTGTGCATCTGAAAGAGACACGTTAGTGACAGATTCCTCACCTTAGAATAGATACCCCAGCAATACCAACCCCGGTGGTGGGTCTGCGAACAGATTCAGACAAGGAAGTCACGGAAGACAGAGCGGCCAAAGAAGCCGTCCCTCCGGACCTGGCTGTTAAGGCAGTAATGCTTGGTAAACGTGTGCAGCGAGGCCCACGTAGCTGCCTGACATATATCCTGTAGCGGAACACCACGGCCTAAAGCCGTGGTAGCAGCTGTTGCCCTGGTAGAATGGGCACGTAGCCCAACAGGGGGCTCCTTCTTAGCCAAAGAATAGCAGGCTTTGATACACAAGACAACCCAGCGGGAAATGGTCCGCTTGTGTACCGCCCGACCATTTTTGGCGCCCACGTAGCCAACAAAGAGCTGGTCGTCCACCCGGAACTGTTGTGTGCGGTTCAGATAGAAGGAAATCGCACGTTTTGGGTCCAGACGGTGGAGCCTCTCTTCCTCTCTGGAAGGATGCGGAGGCGGAAAGAAGGTGGACAAAGTGATGGTCTGCCCAATGTGGAAGGCAGTAACCACCTTTGGCAAGAAGGACGACGCGTCCGAAGAACAACCTTGTCTGGATGGACAGACAGAAAGGGAGGTTTGCACGAAAGAGCCTGGAGCTCACTCACCCGCCGAGCGGAGGTGATGGCCACCAGAAAGGCTGTCTTCAGAGTGAGAAGACGAAGAGGACAGTTATGTAGAGGCTCAAAGGGAGCGCACATTAAAAAGGTAAGAACCAAGTTCAAGTCCCACTGAGGCATTACAAACGGAACAGGAGGGAAGAGGTGTGTAATGCCTTTAAGAAACCTGTTAACAACAGGGGACTTGAAAAGGGAGGGCTGATCAGGAAGCCTGAGGAAGGCCGAGATCGCACAAAGATAGCCCTTGATGGTACCCAGGGCAGAACCCTGTCGGGCCAGAGAAAGAAGGAACAGAAGAACCTCAGAAAGAGGGGCAGAAAGGGGATTCACAGCCTTTGCTGTGCACCATGCCACAAACTTGTTCCACCTGCAGGCGTATACCACCTTAGTGGAGGGACTCCTGGCTGCCAGAATCACATCACAAACTTCGGGAGGCAAGTCGAAAGGAATCAACTGCCGCCGCTCAATCTCCACGCAAGGAGGTGGAGACTGGACAGGTTCGGGTGGAGGACCGTCCCCTGCTGCTGCGACAGAAGATCCTCCCGAAGAGGCAGACGGATCGGGGGATCGACGCTCATACTGAGTAGCTCGGGATACCAAACTCTTCGAGCCCAGTCCGGAGCCACAAGAATGACTTGGGCCCGGTCGCGCCGAATCTTCTTCAACACTCTGGGTAGAAGTGGTATAGGCGGAAAAGCGTACAACAGACCGCAACTCCACTCGCGACGAAAAGCGTCGCCGAGCGAGTGTCGCCTTGGAAATTCCAACGCGCAGAACTGATGACATTGCACGTTCTCTTCGGTGGCGAATAGATCTAACCAAGGCTCTCCCCACTGTAGAAAGAGTCCTTGCGCCACCTCCGAGTGAAGACGCCATTCGTGATCCATCATGCACCTGCGGCTGAGTTCGTTCGCCCTGGCGTTCAGGGAACCTGCCAGGTGTTGAACCATCAGGAATATGCCCTGATGTTCCAGCCATGTCCAGAGTCGCAGAGCCTCCTGACATAGGGTCCACGACCCCACCCCGCCTTGTTTGTTGCAGTACCACATGGCGGTGGTGTTGTCTGTGAACACCTGCACTACCGTCCCTTTGACAGAGGGAAGGAATGCCTTGAGTGCAAGTCGGATCGCCCGGAGCTCCAGAAGGTTGATATGGAGCCGGGACTCCGCAGGAGACCAGAGGCCTCTGATCTCCGCCTCTCCCATGTGACCGCCCCATCCCAGAAGGGACGCGTCCGTCACAACTGTGTGCTCTGGCTGGGGAAGGGAGAGGAATCTGCCCATGACCCATTGCCGGTTCGAGAGCCACCACTGCAACTGTCTTGCAGTCCCCTCCGAGATCTGGACGTAATCGGACAGGTTCCCCTGATGCTGCGCCCACTGGAACTTCAGGTCCCACTGCAGAGCCCGCATATGCCATCTGGCATGATCGACCAGCAGGATGCAGGAGGCCATGAGGCCCAGCAGCCTCAGGGTCATCCGTACCGAAACCCAGGATAGAGGCTGAAAGATCAGAATCATAGCCTGAATATCCTGGACTCGCCGTTCGGGAGGATAGGCCCGAAACTGCGTCGTGTCCAGAACTGCTCCGATGAAAAGGAGCTGTGGAGAAGGAATCAGTTGCGACTTCGGCACGTTGATGGAGAACCCCAGCGAGTGCAGGAGTTCGGCCGTAGTCTGGAGGTGGGAGACGACTGCCTGGGACGAGCCCGCCTTCAGCAACCAGTCGTCGAGGTAGGGGAAGACCAGAACCCCTGCTCGGCGCAGATGAGCTGCGACCACCGCCATCACTTTCGTGAACACCCGAGGGGCGCTGGTAAGGCCAAAGGGGAGCACGGTGAACTGAAAATGCTCGGGGCCTACCGCGAACCGCAGGTAACGCCGGTGGGCCGGCAGGACGGGGACGTGAAAATATGCGTCCTGCAAGTCCAATGCTACCATCCAGTCTCCAGGGTCGAGGGCAGTCAAGACCTGAGCTAGGGTGAGCATCTTGAACTTCTCCTTCCGGAGGAAGCGATTGACGTTCCGGAGGTCCAAGATAGGACGCATGTCCTCCTTGTCCTTTTTGGGCACCAGAAAGTAGTGGGAGTAACAACCACGCCCTACTTCTGGGGTCGAAACGCGCTCGATGGCCCCCTTGGCCAAGAGGGCCGCAACTTCCTTTTGAAGAAGTACTAAATGATCCCCCGACATGCGGTGGTATTGAGGTGGCATGGCTGGGGGGGTAGTCTCGAAGGGGAGGGAGTAGCCCCTTCGGACAATGTCCAAGACCCACTTGTCCGATGTGATGGCACGCCAGTGGTGAAGGTGATGGCGAACCCTGCCCCCCACTGGTGTGCTGTGGACCTGAAAGGATGGACTAGGAGGGCTTGGAGGCCGCGGACGGGGCGGAGGTGGTGGCCTGACCCGCACGCTGGTTACCCGGCCCGCCTCGGCGGGAGCCACGTCCTCGGCCACGCGTAGACGCCTGCTGCGCGGGCCGGTGGCTGGGCAGCGGACGTGACTGGGCGCCCCTTCCGTGGCCACGAAAGGGGCGAAAAGCAGACTGTTGTGGAGGGCGCACAGCGCAAAGGCCCAGGGACTTGGCTGTAGCCCGCGAGTCCTTAAAACGCTCCAGCGCATGGTCTGCTTTGTTGCCGAAAAGGCCAACACCATCAAAGGGCATGTCCATAAGTGTGTTTTGGACATCGCCCGAGAAACCAGTGGTCCTCAGCCAGGCGTGACGGCGCAGCGCCACTGTCGTCGCAAGCGATCTGCCTAGTGAGTCGGCGGTATCAAGGCCACATCGGATCGTATACTTCGCCGCATCTCTTCCATCCGCAATGGCGCGGGAAAGCAGTGCCTGGGCCTCCTCAGGACACTGGGGCAGGACCTGCTCCACCGAATCCCACAAGGAGTGGCTATATCGGCCCAAAAGGCAAGTGGTGTTGACAGACCTCAAGCCAGCACTGGTGGAAGAAAAAACTTTCTTCCCAAATTGATCCAGTTTTTTGGATTCCCTATCCGGGGGTGCGGTAGGGAAGGCGCTCTGAGAGGCAGAGGCTTGGACAACCAAGCTCTCAGGGGTGGGGTGTTGGGAAAGGAACAGGGGGTCGCCCGGAGCAGGGCGATGGCGTTGGGCTACGTTCCTATCCACAGGAGCCCCTGTGGTGGGCTTGGACCAGGTGCCCAAAAGAACGTCCGAAAGTGCGTCGTTGAACGGCAGCAGTGGCTCCGAGGAGGTAGCCGCCGGCTGAAGCACTTCCGTCAGGATGTTAGTCCTGACAGCCACAGTAGGTAACTGGAGGTGCAAGACCCCAGCAGCCCTACGCAACACCGTACCAAAGTTTGCTCCCTCCTCCGTTGCCACGGAAGGAGGAGACAGCATGCCAACGTCAGGAGAGGTGTTCAGACCACTGGCCTCCCCAAGTTCCTCAGCCCACTACTGATCATACTCACATTGGTCAGTGAGAGGGTCCTCAGACCCCTCCCAGGTCTCTTCGTCCTCCAAATCAGGATCAATGTAAGGAGGAGGGACATGCGGGACCCAAGGTCCCAGCGGCACCGGAGCCGATCGAGGTCGGTCCGGCGCCGAGTCCGGGTCCGGAGAGAACCTGGGGACGACGCCGCCTGGAGCCCCGGGCGGCGTCGGGAACGGCACAGGGGGAAACGACGCCGGTGGAGGTGTTGTGAGGTCAACGGGCGTCGACCGGGGTTGCGGCAGCACCGGAGCCGGGGCCGAGGCCGGGGCTGGTGTTGCTGGCGGTGCCGGAGCCGCAGGAGGAACCCCACTAGGGCCCGCGGGGCCCGAAGGCGCACCGGGGGGACCTTGAGGCCTGAAGAGGCGGGCCATGGCCGACAGGAACTCCTGTATTTCGGCCGGAGTCGCCGCCGAACCCGGAGCCGCGGGGACGGTGCCGTCGGGACCCTGAGCCGAGTCGCGCGAGGGGAAGTCGTCGAGCGATGACGCTTCTTGGACTTCTTATGCTTTGACTTACCAGAGGAGTGCGAAGACTTTGACCCCGAAGAACGATGAGGACTCCGCGACCGGCCCCTCGACCTCTCACGTGACCGGGGCTTGGATTGGCGCGGAGCCGACTGCCGGACCTCGAGGAGCTTTCGAGACCGCTCTCGCAAAGCCTTCGGATGCAAGGCCCGACAGTCAGGGCACGACTTGGGGTCGTGGTCGCGCCCGAGGCAGTAGAGACAATCCTGATGCGGGTCCGTGATCGACATCATTCGACCACAGGCGTCGCATGGCTTGAAGCTGGGCATCCCTACCGACACCGTTGGAGTCGAACGACTCGAGAAAACAGTGACAAAAAGTCACAAAAAGTTCAGTCAAAAAATGACTGGGGCACTGCTCTCTCCGGATCTGCGCTTACTGGCGCGGAAAAAGAAAGAACTGACGTCAGCGCGCATGGGCGGCGTCTAAGTACTGGCCGCGACGTCATCCCGGCGATCCCGACGACGCACGCGGAGCCGCACGACGCCGCCTACCGACGCGCAAGGGTACTGCTACACAAAACTTTCCGGATCCAGCCTGACGCCTGGGGATATTCTAAGGTGAGGAATCTGTCACAAACGTGTCACTTTCAGATATTCAGTGCACATATCAATAAAACAATGTTACAAATCATGACAACATGAAATATTTGTTGCAATGATTTCTGGTAGCATGTAGAGTGGGGGCATGAGATTCGATGAATAAATGGGTTGTAGACACATCCAGTGGTTGGAGCTTATTGTGTTAGCCCAAAAAGCTATTTAGGACATATCCTTGTCTCTCTGTGTTGATTTACTTGTTCTAATTCTCCATGTCCACGATAAGTACCTAGAGACAGGAAACACAATGTATTTGTTTGTGTCAAATTCTGCACGCTTCTCAGTAGTGGGATATACCCAATAGCTTGCATACCGGGATTATCCACCTCCTTCGGGGTAGGACATAGACTGGGCAGAAGAAAGTGATCATCTGTCTCTGGCAAAACAGACAGTTAGAGGCTGGCGATTCTTTCTTATCCCATTTACTTGTGAAAGAATCCAAAGGCTAAATGCCAAACCTAAACTTCATGTAGAGACTTTTAACTTGTAACAGGCAGATCCTGTCCAAATATGACTCAAATCTAAAATAACATTTAAACGATAGGAATTTTCAGTAATGTTCCCCATTTTTTGTTCATTCCAAAGTCGCTGCTTCATAGAATCCCAGCAGGCTTGCTTCAATTTGGTAAGAATACCTTTCTTAAGATTAGCAGGGGAGCTCCACACTTTCAGCATTTTAATGCCTTTACTCAGATGTTTTATTTTATTCAACAAAAAACAGGATTAGGGAGTGAAGAGGTAGTGCCCTTTCCCAATCCGCATTGCTCGGACCTGGATCAGTGCTGCTGAGTCCCTCAAAGGGATTAAGGGTCGCCAAGATCCTGTCGATTTCTTCCTCATCAAAAGTGAGGCCTGCTGTTTCAGCCATGTTGTGAGTGTCTAGAAGGGTGTGTCTCTTGAAAAGGTATATGTGTATGTATGAAAGGGAAGTGTCCCTACAAGAAAAAATGAAAAATGGAAAGAAAGGGATACACACGGTACACTGGCCGTAAGATCCCAGGGACCAGGATTACTGGATTACTCCCACAGCTGCACGCTGTCAAAATAGCTACAAAAAACAGGATTAGGGAGTGAAGAGGTAGTGCCCTTTGAGGGCACTGGAGGTGGATACGTCCTCCTCTAGAGATTAAGACAAAACATAGGGATCCACCCCGAGAAAGGTTCATAAGGGTGTGTTTCCTGTTATGACAGGACGCACGCAGTGTTTGTTTAAATACCCCTCACACACCAAAAGGGCCCTTGGTGTCATGCTTCATCATAGGGGTCTTCCCGCCCCGCTGCGGGACGGGGCGTGCTACGACCAGCGACTACGCGGGAGCACTGTTATTACAAAACTATGTGTGGTGTAGGGGTAGTGAGAGGAAGGGTCAGAAGTGAATGCAAAGTAGTGAATTAAAAAGGACCTGGCCTCGTAGACTTAGAAATTTTAATACGTCGTGGAGGCTGGTGCTATTAAAAAAGTGGTTCGGAGATGTCCTGCGTGTAATGTGCGGATACTCCTGATCAAGTCAACATGTTTCGAAGCATCAAGGCTTCTTCATCAGGACTAGGAATGATCCCTTCAGTGCTCACTATGTTGCTATCAATGGTGTCACCAAGGACACCGTATTTTTATACTATTCCCAAAATCCACAAGGAGTTAGAATACCCCCGGCCGCCCGATTGTGTCCGGGATCGGTTCCGTACTAGAACCCCTTTCTAAGTTTGCTGACGCATTCCTGCGGCCTCTAGTCCAGACAACAGACACCTATCTTAAAGACACCAAGGCCGTGTTACAACTTATTAAAGATCTCCCTTTTGACCCAGAGCAACACCTCCTGCTGGGTCTTGATGTTGAAAGTTTGTATACTAGCTTGCCTCACGATGAAACCCTGGACATTATAGAGGAAGTACTATTCTCCACTACGTGGGATTACCATACACCCCGCAATATGGTGATGGAATGCATCTCTTTGGCCCTGAAAAAGAATTTTTCTTGTATGAGGGGGTACATTACCTGCAAAAGCATGGGACCAGCATGGGGAGCACCTTCGCTCCCAGTTTAGCTGGTCTCTATGTACACCACTTAGAAACCAACAAGATACTCCATCAATACAATCCGTTCCATGACAATATTGTCATTTGGAAACGCTACATCGATGATGTACTGGTGATATGGAAAGGTGACCCTGAATCCATTGGATTATTCATGATGTGGCTTAACCAACAAAACCCTTTTTTAAAATTCACGCATACTTTTTCCAAGACAAATCTGGTGTTCCTTGATCTGAATATCTATTCAGACGATGGGAAGCTCAAAACTATTACACATTTTAAACCAACGGCTAAAAATTGCCTATTACAATATAATAGTTTCCATCCCAGACACCTTAGGGATAATCTTCCCTACGGTCAGTTCCTCCGTCTTCGAAGAAACTGTTCTGAGCTTACAGATTTCAAGAGACAAGCCTCAGATTTGGAGAACAAATTGCTGACACGTAATTATCCAGAACGGATTGTGAAGAGAGGGTTGAAACGGGCAAGAAATAATAACAGAGACGCGCTTTTGGAAAATCGCATTCCTAAAGAACAGGAAACAAGACCCATTTGCGTAACCACTTTTAACACCCACTCCCACCTAGTATCCAAAATAGTAAATAGACACTGGAGATTTTTGAATTGCGGAAGTCTCACTTTTCCAAAACCCATGTTCTCCCACAAGAGAGGCAGAAATCTGAAGGACATCTTGGTCCATACAAGACCGCGCGTGAAACCAATAAAGAATTTGACCACCACCATCCTTCCACCTGTACAGGGTCACTACCCGTGTGGTAACTGTAGTACATGCAATCTTACGAAAAAAGTAAAAACATCCAGTTCACCAATGGTACAGTTTGGGAACAAAGAGGATTCACAAACTGCAACAGCAGGAATGTGATATATATGATTACTTGTCCATGTAGACAAGAATACATCGGGATGACATCTAGACCAATAAAGATCCGTATTGGCGAGCACAAGAGTAATGTTCGCTGTAAAAAGAGCACTACAAAGATGGCAAGCCACTACCTAACCATGTCACACAGCGTGGATGACTTAAAATGGACTGTGATCGAACAACTCCACAACGAAAATGGCCTGCTGGAAAAGGAACAACGTTGGGTGTTCCGTTTGGGCACCTACCTAACTGGTCTGAACGACGATATTCCTTGGGCTCAACTGTCCTAAACCCACATCTAAGAGAACCCTAATGAAGAGATGACCATATCATCGATGCACCCCTATACTAGTTCATGCCGTTTTGGGAACCTCCGTGGTAGATGGCCTACCCTTCCTTTCTCTCTATTTTTCTTTTCCCTCATTTTTCTCTTCCCTCTTTTTCTTTATTTTATATAAGCTTATTTATCTCAAAGGAAGTTAAGAAAAGCAAGAAGTAGTGTCTGTATTCCTGGAGCCATATGCACTCCTGATTCATCCTTCACATTCTGTGGACATTAATACGAATCTGGGCTAACCATCATGGAATTCTAATGTGAATATGTGTCTTTTGCCTCTTTCTAAAAAAACATGGTTAGACCTTGGTACCATCAATATAGTTATTAATTTTTTTCCCACTAATATGCTAGTGGTAACAGCACTCTTTACACCTTTTATGCGTACCCCTTTGGGGTATTAGCGTCCAACTACACTCGTAACTTATCCCTAATTGATTTTGAATTCTGAATTACTATTCAGTTTCACGATGCTCCCTTTTTACAATATTTGTATTATCTTTATTTAGGAGAGATCTTGAACGTCGTCGCGGCCAATATATCGATATTCTTATTAAATCACTCCCAACTCCATAAGAATAGTTATCACCCCAAATTGTCTACGACCTCAGTGGGTGTTTGTCTTGTTTATCTACATGCTTTCCTGACTCTACCGCTCTATTTTTATTGTTTAGCGGTTACAGGAAGTGAATGGTTATCCATATCCGGATACCTACGAACTCCAGGGCAGGTGCATGCATTACCGCTCTAGTCTTTTTGACTTATCAGTCACAGGAAATGAACGGTCATCCACATCCGGTTCCTTCCGGTGGTCTGATGCAGGTGCATCCATTTGTGTATAATAAAATACCAATTAACGTCCGCATAAATAGGGCGCCTCTCGCGGTTCTCCTTACACAACGGAGCCGCGGGTTGGCGATTGAGTGAGGTGTTGCTGACTTCTATGTAAGTACGGCATAGCCGCGAAGGGCATCAATGACACTAGGTGTCTCGAGAATTTTCCCTCGCATCACTGGCTCTGAATTCCAAATTCCCTTTTTTTCCCTCTTTCTCTTTTCCTTTTTACCAAACAGAATACAGTGGCAACAACCTTCCCACCCGTTCAGAAGGCTCATGGAGCATTATCTCCTATATATTCCAGTATGTACCAGCCTATGGATATTCTTTCTAGTTACTCCTATCTCTGATATAGAGAGTGTGTTTTCTGTTTTGTGTGTGTATGTTTTGTTTTTGTCCCGTTTTTCCTAAACAGGTCACAGCACTTGTTTTTCGAGTTACAACTAAAGCTAATGATACCATGATCACTTTTGTATTTACAGGCGTTAATGTGTTTGCGCTTTTGGGAGGCGCAATTGTGTAACTAACCATGCTCTCTCTTTTACAGATTTACATTTTGAGATACTGATTGGGTAATATAAAGTGCATGATTGTTGCATTTTTATCGTTTTGTATATAGCACACTTTTTCTATTACGCATTGATAGCAACATAGTGAGCACTGAAGGGATCATTCCTAGTCCTGATGAAGAAGCCTTGATGCTTCGAAACATGTTGACTTGATCAGGAGTATCCACACATTACACGCAGGACATCTCCGAACCACTTTTTTAATAGCACCAGCCTCCACGACGTATTAAAATTTCTAAGTCTACGAGGCCAGGTCCTTTTTAATTCACTACTTTGCATTCACTTCTGACCCTTCCTCTCACTACCCCTACACCACACATAGTTTTGTAATAACAGTGCTCCCGCGTAGTCGCTGGTCGTAGCACGCCCCGTCCCGCAGCGGGGCGGGAAGACCCCTATGATGAAGCATGACACCAAGGGCCCTTTTGGTGTGTGAGGGGTATTTAAACAAACACTGCGTGCGTCCTGTCATAACAGGAAACACACCCTTATGAACCTTTCTCGGGGTGGATCCCTATGTTTTGTCTTAATCTCTAGAGGAGGACGTATCCACCTCCAGTGCCCTCAAAGGGCACTACCTCTTCACTCCCTAATCCTGTTTTTTGTAGCTATTTTGACAGCGTGCAGCTGTGGGAGTAATCCAGTAATCCTGGTCCCTGGGATCTTACGGCCAGTGTACCGTGTGTATCCCTTTCTTTCCATTTTTCATTTTTTCTTGTAGGGACACTTCCCTTTCATACATACACATATACCTTTTCAAGAGACACACCCTTCTAGACACTCACAACATGGCTGAAACAGCAGGCCTCACTTTTGATGAGGAAGAAATCGACAGGATCTTGGCGGCCCTTAATCCCTTTGAGGGACTCAGCAGCACTGATCCAGGTCCGAGCAATGCGGATTGGGATGAGTTGGCAAACCTAAGGAGAACCCAGATAAAGACTGCTTTGCATGGTCTACTAATGACAGAATACCTGAGGGCCAATGCGGCACCTCAAGGCCTAATAGTTCGTAATGAACCGTTTATATTTCAGCAAGATAAATCCTTCAAAAGGATTGGTCACTAATATCGTGGCACTGCACAAGGGATTGGCTGGTGCCTATCATAAAGACAGCCACCCGTCTGGCTCAAGAACTCAAGATTGACATACAAAAACTCGAGGTCCAACTGAAGAGTTATCAATCAACCACTGTTTTGAAGAAAAGGTTGGACGAACTCAATCAACAGATGAGTGAGTACGAAATTTCATTAAAACAGAACAAGTATAAGAAACTGAAAAAGGACACTGCAGCCTTCAATCACGAGCGCGTCTATCCCTACACACGGGATGATTATGTGATAAGAAAAACCAACAGCGACCAAGGGTCAGACAGTGACTTATCTGATGCAGGCTCAAGTGATTCGTATTCAAGCCGAGGCAGTAACCCGAGGAACCAGAGAGGAGGAGTACAACATCAGAGACCCTACAGACCAAGAGGAAGAGTTTGGGACCATTACCAAGGACCACCAGGCTACACGTACTACCCTTATGGCCCGCCACCAATGGGGGACCTTTCCAACACTGGAACCCACCACATCAAGATTTCAACTATTATGGACCACCTTCTTTTTTAGGAGCACGCCCTGGACCACCGAGAGGAAGGAACCGGAGAGGCAACCAGGTCCACTGGAGCAACGATCCAGGGGACGTAGCGAGAGTATCAACGAGGAGCATGACAGCGACAGCGAACCAACCATCAACCAGCAGGAGGGACAACTAGTGGTCAATTTGACCGAATATATACTCACTGAAACACAAAAAATGTTCTGGAAAAAGGCCTTGGCTTTGTCCCCACCAACAAGTTGGACAAATTTAAACTCTGCCTGGAAATGAAGGAGTTTATACGAAAGCTTAAACTACGGGCTTTTTTTGCTAACCAAGAAACAAGTGAGACAACAGAGGAACAGACCCCGGACACTGGGTTACGACTCAAGTCCACATTCACCCCTATGGATGTTACATTACCGGTTGAGTTACTTGCTTTCGAAAAAGCTGTAATGGAGGAACTGATGAACATACCGAATGAGGGTACAAAAACATTCCAGAATATCACACGATTAGAAAAAGAGGCATTACAACAACTAGCTGACAACACCGACTTGGTTATTAAACCCGCTGATAAAGGGGGTGCCATTGTCATTCAAACTAAACATAACTATGACACCGAATGTAGGAAACTACTGGATGACCGACGGAACTACGAGATCCTCCATGTTGACCCAACGGAGGAGATCCGGGTACGGATTATGGGGATGGTTGAAGAAGCCATGGCACATGACTGGGTGTCAAGAAAGGAGGCGGACTTCCTTACTCAGAAGTCACCAAGGACACCGTATTTTTATACTATTCCCAAAATCCACAAGGAGTTAGAATACCCCCCGGCCGCCCGATTGTGTCCGGGATCGGTTCCGTACTAGAACCCCTTTCTAAGTTTGCTGACGCATTCCTGCGGCCTCTAGTCCAGACAACAGACACCTATCTTAAAGACACCAAGGCCGTGTTACAACTTATTAAAGATCTCCCTTTTGACCCAGAGCAACACCTCCTGCTGGGTCTTGATGTTGAAAGTTTGTATACTAGCTTGCCTCACGATGAAACCCTGGACATTATAGAGGAAGTACTATTCTCCACTACGTGGGATTACCATACACCCCGCAATATGGTGATGGAATGCATCTCTTTGGCCCTGAAAAGAATTTTTTCTTGTATGAGGGGGTACATTACCTGCAAAAGCATGGGACCAGCATGGGGAGCACCTTCGCTCCCAGTTTAGCTGGTCTCTATGTACACCACTTAGAAACCAACAAGATACTCCATCAATACAATCCGTTCCATGACAATATTGTCATTTGGAAACGCTACATCGATGATGTACTGGTGATATGGAAAGGTGACCCTGAATCCATTGGATTATTCATGATGTGGCTTAACCAACAAAACCCTTTTTTAAAATTCACGCATACTTTTTCCAAGACAAATCTGGTGTTCCTTGATCTGAATATCTATTCAGACGATGGGAAGCTCAAAACTATTACACATTTTAAACCAACGGCTAAAAATTGCCTATTACAATATAATAGTTTCCATCCCAGACACCTTAGGGATAATCTTCCCTACGGTCAGTTCCTCCGTCTTCGAAGAAACTGTTCTGAGCTTACAGATTTCAAGAGACAAGCCTCAGATTTGGAGAACAAATTGCTGACACGTAATTATCCAGAACGGATTGTGAAGAGAGGGTTGAAACGGGCAAGAAATAATAACAGAGACGCGCTTTTGGAAAATCGCATACCTAAAGAACAGGAAACAAGACCCATTTGCGTAACCACTTTTAACACCCACTCCCACCTAGTATCCAAAATAGTAAATAGACACTGGAGATTTTTGAATTGCGGAAGTCTCACTTTTCCAAAACCCATGTTCTCCCACAAGAGAGGCAGAAATCTGAAGGACATCTTGGTCCATACAAGACCGCGCGTGAAACCAATAAAGAATTTGACCACCACCATCCTTCCACCTGTACAGGGTCACTACCCGTGTGGTAACTGTAGTACATGCAATCTTACGAAAAAAGTAAAAACATCCAGTTCACCAATGGTACAGTTTGGGAACAAAGAGGATTCACAAACTGCAACAGCAGGAATGTGATATATATGATTACTTGTCCATGTAGACAAGAATACATCGGGATGACATCTAGACCAATAAAGATCCGTATTGGCGAGCACAAGAGTAATGTTCGCTGTAAAAAGAGCACTACAAAGATGGCAAGCCACTACCTAACCATGTCACACAGCGTGGATGACTTAAAATGGACTGTGATCGAACAACTCCACAACGAAAATGGCCTGCTGGAAAAGGAACAACGTTGGGTGTTCCGTTTGGGCACCTACCTAACTGGTCTGAACGACGATATTCCTTGGGCTCAACTGTCCTAAACCCACATCTAAGAGAACCCTAATGAAGAGATGACCATATCATCGATGCACCCCTATACTAGTTCATGCCGTTTTGGGAACCTCCGTGGTAGATGGCCTACCCTTCCTTTCTCTCTATTTTTCTTTTCCCTCATTTTTTCTCTTCCCTCTTTTTCTTTATTTTATATAAGCTTATTTATCTCAAAGGAAGTTAAGAAAAGCAAGAAGTAGTGTCTGTATTCCTGGAGCCATATGCACTCCTGATTCATCCTTCACATTCTGTGGACATTAATACGAATCTGGGCTAACCATCATGGAATTTTAATGTGAATATGTGTCTTTTGCCTCTTTCTAAAAAAACATGGTTAGACCTTGGTACCATCAATATAGTTATTAATTTTTTCCCACTAATATGCTAGTGGTAACAGCACTCTTTACACCTTTTATGCGTACCCCTTTGGGGTATTAGCGTCCAACTACACTCGTAACTTATCCCTAATTGATTTTGAATTCTGAATTACTATTCAGTTTCACGATGCTCCCTTTTTACAATATTTGTATTATCTTTATTTAGGAGAGATCTTGAACGTCGTCGCGGCCAATATATCGATATTCTTATTAAATCACTCCCAACTCCATAAGAATAGTTATCACCCCAAATTGTCTACGACCTCAGTGGGTGTTTGTCTTGTTTATCTACATGCTTTCCTGACTCTACCGCTCTATTTTTATTGTTTAGCGGTTACAGGAAGTGAATGGTTATCCATATCCGGATACCTACGAACTCCAGGGCAGGTGCATGCATTACCGCTCTAGTCTTTTTGACTTATCAGTCACAGGAAATGAACGGTCATCCACATCCGGTTCCTTCCGGTGGTCTGATGCAGGTGCATCCATTTGTGTATAATAAAATACCAATTAACGTCCGCATAAATAGGGCGCCTCTCGCGGTTCTCCTTACACAACGGAGACGCGGGTTGGCGATTGAGTGAGGTGTTGCTGACTTCTATGTAAGTACGGCATAGCCGCGAAGGGCATCAATGACACTAGGTGTCTCGAGAATTTTCCTCGCATCACTGGCTCTGAATTCCAAATTCCCTTTTTTCCCTCTTTCTCTTTTCCTTTTTACCAAACAGAATACAGTGGCAACAACCTTCCCACCCGTTCAGAAGGCTCATGGAGCATTATCTCCTATATATTCCAGTATGTACCAGCCTATGGATATTCTTTCTAGTTACTCCTATCTCTGATATAGAGAGTGTGTTTTCTGTTTTGTGTGTGTATGTTTTGTTTTTGTCCCGTTTTTCCTAAACAGGTCACAGCACTTGTTTTTCGAGTTACAACTAAAGCTAATGATACCATGATCACTTTTGTATTTACAGGCGTTAATGTGTTTGCGCTTTGGGAGGCGCAATTGTGTAACTAACCATGCTCTCTCTTTTACAGATTTACATTTTGAGATACTGATTGGGTAATATAAAGTGCATGATTGTTGCATTTTTATCGTTTTGTATATAGCACACTTTTTCTATTACGCATTGATAGCAACATAGTGAGCACTGAAGGGATCATTCCTAGTACTGATGAAGAAGCCTTGATGCTTCGAAACATGTTGACTTGATCAGGAGTATCCGCACATTACACGCAGGACATCTCCGAACCACTTTTTGGTGCTTCACCAGCCTCCACGACGTATTAAAATTTCTAAGTCTACGAGGCCAGGTCCTTTTTAATTCACTACTTTGCATTCACTTCTGACCCTTCCTCTCACTACCCCTACACCACACATAGTTTTGTAATAACAGTGCTCCCGCGTAGTCGCTGGTCGTAGCACGCCCCGTCCCGCAGCGGGGCGGGAAGACCCCTATGATGAAGCATGACACCAAGGGCCCTTTTGGTGTGTGAGGGGTATTTAAACAAACACTGCGTGCGTCCTGTCATAACAGGAAACACACCCTTATGAACCTTTCTCGGGGTGGATCCCTATGTTTTGTCTTATTTTATTCAACCCCTGGACACATTCTTTTGTCAGTATCAATCAGTTCCACCAAGCCTTCCCTATACGTAACCAGTTCCGACGTAAACCACAGGTGCACCCAGTATGTCAGAGGTTTTAGGACAACATGATCAGTTCTGGCTAATGAGAGGTCGACACGAAGACCCGAGCTGTTGAGCATGTGCATTGGTCCTCTAATCAGGCTGTCTCTTCAGGAGGATTTTCTGTCGCAGCAACAGCAGGGCAGGTTTTTTCACCCGACCTGAAAACTCTTCGCCTTCATGCATGGAGATTGAGCGGCGACAGTTGACAGCGTTCGACCTTCCGCCCAAAGTCCGCAATGTTATCCTGGCAGCCAAGCATCCCTCCACCAAGATGGTTTACGCCTGCCGTTGGAGGAAGTTTGTGGCACGGCGTACAGATAAACATGTTGACCTTCTATCTGCACCCCTTTCCCAGGTTCTTTTGTTTATTCTTACCATAGCCCAGCAGGGCTCTGCTTTGGGCACGTTAAAAGGTTATCTTTGTGCAATTTCGGTGGTTGCCAGATCAGCCATGCCTTTTCAAATCTCCTATTAGACATAGGTTCCTGAAAGTACTCCAGCACTTGTTCCCACTTGCTCCTTTCATTATACCCCAGTGGGACCTCAACCTGGTTCTCACATTTCTGATGTGTGCTCTCTTTGAGCTGCTTCACAACTGTCCACTCAGGCTTCTGATCATAAAAACGGCCTTCCTAGTGGCGATAACATCTGCCTGGACGGTCAGTGAGTTACAGGCACTGTTTGCAAATCCTCCATATCTTACCTTCTACCCTGACAAATTGGTCCTTCGAACTTGGGCTTCCTTTTTACCGAAGGTAGTAACTCCTTTCCATGTAGGCCAGTCCATCACTCTGCCTACATTTTACACTCCACCTCACTCCTCTAAAGAAGAAGAGAGACACCACCGACTGGACCCAAAAGGAGCGTTGTCATTCTACCTTTATCAAACTTGTGAGTTCTGGGTGGATGATCAGTCTTCGTAGGGTATGTCAGGGACAAGAAAGGAAAGACGGTGCAGAAGCGGACCATCTCACATTGGATAGTACTCTGCATCAAAATCTGCTATTCACTGGCCAAAAAGCAACCCCCTGAGGGCTTGCGTGCTCACACTATCATAGCCAAGGCTTTGACCACTGTTTTAGCTTGCAGAGTTAAAATCCTGGATATCTGTCAGGCAGCAATGTGGGCGTCTTTGCACACATTTACAAAGCACTACTGTCTGGATAGTCAGGTCCAGCGAGATGGTTACTTTGCTCGTTCAGCCCTACGGGACTTTTTAGTCTAATCCACATTGCTGGCCCACCTCCAGGGAGGTATTGCTTGGGTATCTATTCCAAGGTAACGAATGTGCAGCTAGAAGTCTATCAGATGAACAAGTTACTTACCTTTGGTAATGCCTTATCTGGTAGAGACTATCTAGCTGCAGATTTCTTACCAATTCTCCCCGCACTGCGAACACCAGTAGTTAGTGTTCCTTGTGGCCCCTCACGGAAAGAATCTGACATCAGCGCACTGGGGTGGCACCTATATAGGCTCCGCGCACATTGCTTCTGCCGCGGATGGCGCCATGGCAACCAAACGATGCCACCTACCGTTGTGCAGGGGTACTGCTCACCAAAAGTTTCCGGATCCAGTCTGACGCCTGGGTAATATTCTAAGGTAAGGAAACTGCCGCTCGAAATAGATTCTACAAGATAAGGCATTACCAAAGGTAAATAGCTTGTTAATCTCTGCTCACACAACGAACCAGGCTGGTGTAAAGCCCTTGGTGTTGAGCGGGTACCACAACGCATGCGTTGGTACCAATTAGTGCAAGCAAAGGTATCGGATGAGTGTGGGCTAGCCATGTAATAGCATAGTCCAAACACAGCTCAATCTGCTAAATCATAATCTAAAAGCTCCTCTGTTGGTTTGCCGCTGTGAGCAAAGTGTCACAGCTATTGATGGAAAGTTAAGGAAGCTGCTGCAAGGCAGAAAATTAAGATACAATGCCCAGCTTTCTCTACAGCTGATGTGTGACAACTACCAATAATGCAGGGACTTTTTGTAAAATGTATTATCCTAACATGAGATGCATCATACTTGACAGTGCTGCTAGATGGGTGTGGAAAAGCCAGCAGTGGCACAAAGACTGCTTCTGCACAGAACAATTACTGTCATGGGTTACAGCTACAGCCGTAAGGGAAACAAGGCTTTAACTAGGGTGTCAAGTTAAGTCATATACCAATTTCAAAGGGAAAAATAAAATTAAAAAAATATTTGTGAAGCCCTCTGCTTAGATTACCTGAAGTCAAGCCCTCTTGCTTCTAGGGTTGCACAATGTGACTTCATATACTGAATTTGAAAAAATATTGCCAGTAATGAGTTGATGACCTGGCAAAAAGAACAGGCGTGAATCTTGAAACATCACGTTATGCCCCCCTTTTATTTTGTATGTCCGTGTATTTGTATAGTGTGAAACTCGCTGGAAGGCAGCATCATGCTGTGTAGGGTTAAAAGCAGAGATTCAATCAATGAGTGATTGGAGGGTAAACAGATTCTGAGAGTGAAGTGGGCATTCATCTCTCCCCAGATTGAGCTAAAGTTGGGCAAATCGGGTTGATATAGGCATATCATTGTAGATCTTGGATGCATAGATGGAGAGGACCTGTTGCATTTCATTTCCTTTTTTGCACCTCTTATCCTCCAGTCTGATAGATTATGGCGTGCAGATGTGGTGAGCCACCTTAGACGGTGTGCTTGTCAGCCAAAGAGGTAGAATTGCTTGACGTGATGGCTCTGCAGATGATGCAACTGGTCTTAAAGATGATGCCGGCTGGCAAAGAGAGCTAGTGAAGTTCCATCAGAGTGTGGAGAATATGGTCATATTTCTTCAGGATTTTGATGACGTATGTTGCAGCATGCAGGATGCCCCCGAAGGTGCCCATTTTGGAGTTAGGAATGCCATGGTGCAGAGCATTATCCTATCCAAATTTGAGACTTTGAAGGCTTAAATGACAATTCTGCAGTCATTTTGTGGGAGAAACAGTGGCACTTTCTTTAGAAGAATAGCTGTTACACCCATCATAGTTTTCTTCATGATGTGTTTCTTGAGGGTGAGTCCTTAGGGGTCTCCTTGTAAAGGCTGAAGAATGTGGGCGAAAAGATGGACCTCTGGATGCTAAGGAATGTTGGCGACCCAGCGGCGCACGTGTGAAAAAAATTGGTCAAAAGAGATTGAGACCCATAAGTTAGGGCTTGCGAAGAATAGGAATGCAAAAGGACTAGGGTGACCAGCAGCGTTGCAAGACCAAGTTGTTTTTATACAAAGTAACATTTATTGCTCCACAGGAAGGTTTATCTTTCAGTCTCTAAATGCTGGGTCTTCAGTCTGCTGTACAAAAGTGCTTGTTACAATGAGCCACTGTATAAAGGGATTTCTCAAATAAAAGATGGAGGAAACCTTTAAGAAATATTTGAAGCATTTGTCCAGGCATTGGAGGCACTCCTGACAAAGTAAATTTGAGTTCTTAGTGCAAAATTAAAAAGATTCAAGTAGTTATTCCTGGAGCATCTTCATTGTAGCAGACTTGCAGTCTTGGAGGCAACCGAAAGTCTTGTAATCTTCTCAGGTCACTGGACAGAGGAGATATAATAGCAAGATTCAGTGAATAAGGTTGGCCTCCCTTTTAAAGTTCCACCTTTTTCCCTTTTGCTAGAAATCTTACTGCTCCTTATCTTGTCTACCAGGACTCACTATTTTGACATTTCTTTCTCCCCTAATTGATATGGGTTTTATTTTGTAAGGACATGACAATCACTCTATAATACTTTTGCTGATAGTCTCTTCTCTAATCCGTCCTTTCCCTTCTCTTTTGAAGTATTGGGTTCCTGGGACTCAGATTTGTCTCATGTATTGCTGTTTCTGTTGCAAGGGCTCTGGCAAAGAGGAGCGTTGATGACAACATATGTCAGTAAGTGCAGGTAAATTTGAGGGAGAGAGTTTTGTAATCGAGCGTTTCTTTACTGTCCGAGCCATGCCCTGGTGTGAACATAATAGAATAGCACTGTTCTCTGTATCTAGAGCTGGGCCTCAGCTTCACCTAAACAATGGGTAAGAGGGAGCTGCAAATGTCAGTATGATTCCCATTACAACATGTCGCCCACTCTTGGATGTCCCAAACAAGTTTGGATATTTGATGAAAATGCTTCCTTGTGTAACCTCCTACCTTGGTGATTCCTGTATTGGTGGGGGGGGAGGGGGGTGGTACAACCTTATCCCTGACTGCAAATGCTGTCTCTGCAAGGATTCTCCAGTATTTTGTTACAGCTACCCAGCCCTTTGGGCTTAGCCATACACGGTTATTAGTGGCCACCACAATTGACACATTACCACAACCTTTATGCATGCATTCCCTCATAGGCGTGCATAAGTTACTTCTACAATTTCTTTAATTCGAGCTCAGTTAAGTTCTGATTTGACACATGCTTACTTTGTACTGCTTTAATCCACCTAAAATATACTTCAAACCAAACAATTACTTTATATATTCAGAAGAAAAAATTAACAACCAACCACAAGGTTACTTACAAAATCTTCAAATACTTGAATTTCTCGAAAGAAGTAACATACTCAGCTCTAATCTTAGTCCATTAACAACGTTGAGTTTCAAAAGAACCTTTACTTGTAAAAGTACATTTATTTGTTATTATACTGTCTTCATCAATCTCGCCCTACTTCAGCTGATCACCAGATCAAAGCTGAGGCTCCAGGGAGAAACGAGCATCTTTCCACATTCTGGTGTTCAAAAAGATGAGTGGGACGCAATCATTCTCAGGAAAGTTCATTACTTGAAAACACACTTCCTGTGCCAGGATGCAAATACTTAGTGACACATAGTTACTGCGGTATGGTCTCCTAAATACTGATAGAGCAATGTAGTCACAACTGACCCTTTAATCAGCTGCCACAAAGCATATGAGCACCACTATTGTTGTTTATTGCTCTGTCAAAGGCCAACAGCTTTGGCTGCTATTGCTGCAGTCTGCTTTCAGGGCATCACATAAGGCTTTAGCTGGCTACTATTGCTTCAAGTACAGGTTTTTATTGTTGTTGACCACTGTCCTAGGGCTAAGTACATTGCTGTGGTTAGTAAATGCTCTCCCCCTTATCGTAGGTCATACTATTGCTAGTCCCCGTCGGTCAGAATCTACAAAAATGTCTGCTGACCGCTGTCCTCAAAGCTGCAGGCAGTGATATAGCTGGCGTCTGCTGCCCCCAGGCCAGCTCCCATAAGCATAACTGATGATTTCTGCCTCCTGGAAATCTCCCACAACCATAACTGGTGACTGTCTCCCCCAGGGCAATAACCATCGCCATGGCTGGAGACATTTGCCCCCAAGGCAGATCCTGCTACACTGGCCCTCAAGGCAGCGGGTGTTGATAGCTAGTGTCTGTTGCACCATGGCAATTACCATAAGCATGGCTGAGGCCTGCTGCCCCTAGGGCATTGACCACAGCCATGGCTGGCGACTGCTGCCCTCAGGCCTGATCCTGTAACTGTGGCTGATGACTGATGCCTCCAAGGCAGCATGCAGTGCTATGACTGGTGACTGCTGCCCCCATGGCAGAACCTACAACAATAGCTAGTGACTGGACAATAATTATCTCCAAGGCCGGAGACTGATGCCCACCAGGACATGAACCACAACCATGGCTGGTGACTGCTGCCCACAAGGCTGCATGTCATGCTACAGCTGGTGAGAGAACAGAAGCAGATGCCAACTGTTGGTTGATACAAGTTGCAGTCACTGTAGTATCAGACTCAATAAGCACACAACACCTCTGCTGACGAATAAGGAAAAGATGAAGTACACAAATGCAAACTGACAGTTCCCTCTAATTTGAAAGATTGCACCCTTGTATTTAAGTCCAAGAGCCTGTGTTGAAAGACTTTACAGAGTGGCCCCTAGCATAAGAAGAGGACATCCATTGTGACCACCACAAGCGCCTCTGGATGGAGATGAAACCCCCTGGCAATGGATGCGGCTACAGCCACCAGAGCACCTGCTGATGGGGGATACACCAGCACAAATGTTTTGAAGTCCTGAGAAGCTGGGACCTGATGCCGATGAAAATGGGCCAGAAGAGGATGGAGGCTGAGGCGAGGAAGTTGTGAGGATGCACCATCAGCCACGGGTGAAATGGAACAGAAGAACAAGCCAACAAGGACAGAGTCAGCATCAACCTCTCCGCCTGATTCTCATGAGGAAAAACCATAGCAAGGTCTATCTAGTATTGGATACCAATAAAGGTCCCGTCCAGCAAAGGAACCAGCTTAAACTTCAGTACATTCAAAAGTAACCCATGAAGAATCAAGTAAGAGATGACAACATCAGACCTGTCAAGGCCTCTTCCAGAGAGGGAGCATAGAGTAGCCATTCTTCAAGGTAAGTAAAAAGCAACCATCCCAGATGATGAAAAAGGTTCACAATTCACACAACTACATTGGTAAACACTCATGGGGCAGACAGGAGGCCAAAGGGGCAGGGCCTGGAACTAGTAATAAAACCTTTTGAATGCAAAAGCATAGGAATCTATGATGGCCAGAAGCTAATGTGACGTTGAGGTAAGCATCAATGCGATAGATGATCACCATAAAAACCCAAGTTTCCACTAAAATTGGTGTTAAAAACTTGCTTGTGGTGTATTTCCTAATCCTTAGGTCATGTTAGAAAACCAGAATCCTGTAATTTGCTGCAGTTAGTCAGCTCCAATTCCATAGTAACCCCGGGCTCCTTTGGTCGGGTTCTCACTGCTATTTTCCTTGTTTAGCCCTATCGGGCTTCTATGTTTTCATTCTGAGCCTAGTTCCTTTATCTCTTTCATAGAAAGTGTGACGTTTTTAAGACATGCATAGAAATGTTAGCATCATGTCCACTTAATATCTAGGCTGACATAACATCATGTCTACTTACTGCTTAAGCAGGCATGCCTTTGTTATTTTTAAACATAGCTACATATAATCATTATGCAAATCGAGATGACGCTATTTGTCGCCATGACTGTTTAGATTTATTGATGATTTAGCGTCTGCAAGCCCTAAATTTATTTTTGTGATACAAGTTAGAATCGGTGATCAGATGCTATAAAAACCCATGTCTCGAACCAGCGTTAGAGCGGGACTTCCCTCTAGGACTATCGCACAAGTTACTACTTGTGTAACGATATATCTGTAAGAGACATTAGTTAGTGATAGATTCCTTACCTTAGAATATCCCCAGGCGTCAGACTGGATCCGGAAAGTTTTGCTAGCAGTACCCCTGCGCGCCAGTAGGTGGCGTCGTGCGGCTCCGCGTCCGTCGCTGGCATCGTAAGCGCCGAGATGACGTCACGGAGACTACTTAGGCGCCACCCATGCGCGCTGACGTCAGTTCTGTACACGACTTTCCACGCCAGGAACGCAGACCCATGCAAGAAACTGACCACTGGTGCCATGAAACTAGGGCCCTAAAAGGGATGACCTTAACCCTAGAAATCAGTTCGCAGAACGGGGAGGATGGGTGGGGCTGTAAGGAATCTATCACTAACTAATGTCTCTTACAGATATATCGTTACACAAGTAGTAACTTGTGCATCTTAAGAGACACGTTAGTGATAGATTCCTTACCTTAGAATAGATACCCCAGCAATACCAACCCCGGTGGTGGGTCTGCGAACAAGATTACACCAGAAAGTCACGGAGAACAGAACGGCCAAAGAAGCCGTCTCTCCGGACTTGACTGTCAAGGCAGTAATGCTTGGTAAACGTGTGCAGCGAGGCCCACGTAGCTGCCTGACAAATGTCCTGCAAAGGAACGCCGCGTCCCAAGGCAGTAGTGGCTGCCGTCGCCCTGGTGGAATGGGCACTGTTAGACTTGGCTTTTTCAGCGGGTTTACCCCCAGACTTTTTGCTTTTTGGCCTCCTGTTTTTGACCCTGTGTGTGTTGGTTTTAGGACTCTGGGCACTTTACCACTGCTAATCAGTGCTAAAGTGCATATGCTCTCCGTGTAAATTGTGTTATGGATTGGTGTTTCCATGATTGGCCTATTTGATTTATATGTCAGTCCCTAGTAAAGTGCACTGCGAGTGCCAGGGCCTATAAATCAAATGCTGTTGGTGGGCTGCAGCACTGGATTGTGCCACCCACGCAAACAGCCCGTAAAGTGGAACTCTGGCCTGCCATTGCAGAGCCTGTGCGCAGCCTGGGGCTGCCATGTCGACTTGGCAAGTGCACACACTTGCCAGTCCCTAAACCTTCCCTTTTCTACATGTTAGTCACCCCTAAGGTAGGCCCAAGGTACCCCTGTGGGCAGGGTGCAGTGTATGTGAAAGGTGGGACATGCCCTGGTGTGTGTGGCATGTCCTGATAGTGAATTACAGCCAATTTCGTTTTTCACTATTGCAAGGCTACCAGTTCCCCATAGGATAGAATGGGAGGTTTATTTATAACATCTTATAAACATAACTGGCCCAGGGAATTCGGTAAGAAAATAGAATTTAGTATGCCTGAACTCAGAATCTAAAGATGCATCTTTTAGTGAAGGTGATTTTTACATTCTGTGTTTGAAAATACCACTTTTAGAAAGTAGGTATTTTCTTGCTCAGTCATCCCATGTGCCTCTGCTGGAATGTGGATTGCCTGTCTGGGTTTTGGATGACAGAAGGCTGGGGGAGCAGGAGGGGCGCCAGATGGTCTAGGTAGGTCAGGAAAGGGCTGAAGAGACCTGGGTTATGATGGGGGAAGGGGGAGGAGATTTCCTTGCACCTCAAAGGGCCTGCTCTGCCTCTGACAAATGCCGTCTCCACCTCCTGCCAGGAATTCACACCAGAGAAGGCAGAACTGGTCCTGACCGGGCACAGGCCCTCTCTGCCTAAGAGATCAAAGGATTTTTGGACATAAATGCTGGGTCCCAGACCCCTGAACTTTAGAACTCATCTGGACAAGAAGACTGCCAAGAAGAAGAGCCGGAGAAGCTGCGAAAAGTAACGACTGCTTCGCTGGGTGCTTTGCTGGGCTGACCTGCAGTGGCTGCTTCTGTCTTGGGCAGTGAAAGGCCTGGACTGGACTTTCTGCAACCTAATTTGTGAGTCTCTCCAAGGGCTTGAGGTAGAGCTTGCCCCCTGTTCACGAAGTCTTAGGAACAGCAAAGACTTCAAGTTCTTCGATCCGCAGCACTGGGGACTGTGTGTTTTGTGCTGCAGCAAGAAGAACGCCAACTCAACGACATCTACGACGCCGCTGCCGACTCCGTGTCCTGAAGGCACCGCAGAGGGCACCGCCGCAACGCCGCACCGCAACCTTGGTCTCACCGACGACGCCTGTTGACGCCGACACCGCGACCTGTGGGCACCGCACTCCGCACCGCCTTGCTTCACGCCTTGCTTTGGCACCGCAGAGAGCACCGCCGCAACGCCGCACCCCTGGTCTCACCGACGACGCCTGTTGACGCCGCCACCGAGCCGCTGCTTGCACCGCGACCTGTGGGCACCGCACTCCGCACCGCCTCGCTTCACGCCGAAGCTTTGGCACCGCAGAGAGCACCGCCGCAACACCGCACCGCGACCCTGGTCTCACCGACGACGCCTGTTGACGCCGCCACCGAGCCGCTGCTCGCACCGCAACCTGTGGGCACCGCACTCCGCACCGCCTTGCTTCACGAGGACGCATTGGCCTTCCTGACGCTGCCACTTCCTGCTGAAATCGACGCCGCTGCTTGCACCGTGGTTCGAGGGCACCGCTCGTAAGTCACACGACGCACCGCCCTCATCCTGCACCGCAACCTTGGCCTACCGACGCCATCGACTCCAGTTAGTCAGCCGACGACAGCGCTTCAGCAACGATGACGACGACGCTGCTTGCACCGTGACCTGCTAGCACCGTGGCGAGCACCGCCTTCATCTTGCACCGCGACCCTGGTCTCACCGACGACACCATCTGACGCCGTCACCGAGCCGCTGCTCGCACCGCGACCGGGGGGCACCGCACGCTGCACCGCTGCGCTTCGCACCGCAGCACCAGACGTCTGCCGGCGCCAGCGCTCCTGATTCCATCAGAGAGGAGCTCGACCTGCAACGCGAGTGACTTCAAGGGCCTCAACGCCCTGCATCTCTCACACGTACTGTTTGCGGGTCTTCCCGACACCGTAGCGGGCCTGCGACCCCGCGACCAGCCAGAACTGTTGGATTTGTTGTTCACGACACCGTGGTAGCCCGGACGGAGCTATCCACACAAGGAACTCTTTTTAATCAGCGTATTTTTGGAACGGTGAACTTTTAAGTATAGTCTTGTGGATTCTTATCGTTTTTGGTCTTGTTTTAATTATATAAAAATATTGGATATTTTTCTAAAAAGTTGTGGTGTCCTTTTGTAGTGCGTACACTGTATTACTGTGGGTTATGTGCAAATGCTTTACACACTGCCTCTAAGATAAGCCTGGCTGCTCGTGCCAAGCTACCAAGGGGGTGAGCAGGGGTTATTTTAGACGTGTAACTCCCTTATCCTGACTAGAGTGGTGGTTTTTGCCTGGCTTTGGCCCACGCCTAGCCTACCAAAAATCCCATTTCTAACATTGGTTGTCAGCGGTGAGGATAGGACTTGTGTTTGCACTTGACTTACAGTGATTGGTGTGCACTACTACCATATCGCAGAACCATTACGTACCACATACAGGTTCTTTTTCTTTTTTGGCCTATTTTTATCTTGCCAGTTTGAACTTGCTACTTCAACATGCCTGAATCTATAGTATCATCAAATGCATCAGTAGAAAGTGCCTTTGAGGAGGATCGATTGGAAGCCTACAATGTCAAGGAGTTAAAATCGATTTGCAAGAACCTGAAAGTCCAGGTCAGAGGCCTCACCAGGAAGGAGGAGCTACAAAAGGCGCTGAGGGCCTGGGTAGCAGCCAGATATGCCAGTGGGCAATCTGGTGATCTCAATGGAGAGGTGGAGGAGCCTGTTCCTAGGGTGGATGTGCTTGGGGGGGGGGGGGAGCCTCCAGGCAAGGCAGCAGTGGCTTGTCCCCAGAGGAGCTGGAGGACAGGCGGGAAGCAAGGAAGTTTGAATTGGAGAAACTCAGAATAGAAAGTGAGAGGGAAGACAAGAGAATAGCCATGGAGGAAAGGAAGATGATCTTGGATCATGAGCTTAAAATGAGAGAGCTGGAGCTGGATTGGGAAGCCGGTAGGGCTTTGTCCAGCCCAGATGGTGGCAGCAAAAATGTAGTGTCTAGTACTGAGGGGGAGGTACACGCGCACACAGATTTAGGGCCCTGCTTCAAGGAGGGGGTTGACATACGCCAGGGGGTTCAGGATTGTGAGGTTACTCCCGTGGTACGCAGTGTCCCTGAGGTGAATTGGGGAACTGGCACAGGGGATCATTTTCCTAGTAGTGGGAGGGACACTCTACTGACTCTAGATGAGGTGCAGGGAGAGGGGTTCCCCCATGATAGAAGCCCTGGTAAGTGAGTATGAAGACCAGCCAGAAGAGTATGGGTTGAGAGAAAGCAACAGTCAGACACTGTCTCACCGGTCTTGTGAGAATGATGTGGGGTTCTTGTCTGAGGCACTGGATGGTTGGGTGAAGGGTAGTTTGGTTAACACCTGTGTGGGGCTGTGTTATTCAATTATTGGAGAGCATATGTTAAGTCCCTGTTTTCCAGAGCTATGCCAACACCCAGTGGAGTGTGAGTTTTCTGACCCCAGGGAGCTTGCACTGGAGGCAGACCTTTGGTGGATTCCAGAGGGTCTGGAGAAGCATCTGGGGGTGACCCGGAAGGAAGTGGCTTAGGTATTTCCCAACCAAGGGTGGTGGGAAAGGTTCGTGGTAGCCCAGATAGGTCCCGGTGTCGTGGGAAAGGTGTAGGGACTCACGTCCTGTCTCCGCGGAGAAGGAGTGGGAAGGGGCTGATGCCCAAGGTGCCCGAAACCCGGTCCCAGAGCCTGGGTGGTTCCATGAGGGAACACCAGGTGGGGAGCCTAGGTTGTACTGGAAGGCCACCCATTGAGGGGATCCCCTAGTGTCTGGGGAACTGGGGGGGGGACTGCTGTAACGAGCATCCCACCGGTTCTGGTGTCTGGCAACACCGCTCCAGTCGGGAGGGTGCAGAAGTCCAGATGGAGGGGTGAGAGGGGGATGCGTTCCCCAGTGGGAGAACCAATGGGTCAGGGGCCAGCCAGAAGGGCTGAGCCTCCTAGCAGTGACCATGGTGACACCACTTCTGTCCTGGGGGATCTTCGCGCACTGTCAGATGGACAGAGGTCAGGAGATCTGCGCCAGGCAGACTGTCACACAACGCATGAGTCATGTGTTACCCTCAGGGGGGGCATGCGTGCTCCCAAGGAAGTCCTGGTGTGCCGGGCAGGTGCTCAGCTGCAGGGTTTAGTCCCTGGGTTGGGAAGCCAGGTTCAGGTCCTGCCTGACCTGGAGGGAAGGACGACTGTAAGCAGTGCCCTGACCGGTTTGTCTTCTAGGGGTACCACTCCAGGTGGGAGGGTGCAGAACTCTGGAAGGGGGTGCAGAGGGAGGGAGTCCTCGCCTCTGAGCCCGGTTCAACTTGAGGGTTTAGCCCCTAGGTTGGGAGACCAGTTGCTGGAGGGAGGTCCTGAACTGGTGGGCGAGTTGGGCAGGACACCTGCCACAGGTGCCCTGACAATTTTGGAAGGACCAGTAGGTCAGGGGTTGCCAGCTCTGAGGTCAGAGCACCCCAGGACTGACCCTGGTGAGGCCATTTCTGGCCTGGGGGGTCTTCATGCTCTGTCAGGTGGACAGGAGGCTGGAGACCTGCGCCAGGCGGATTCTGGCACAACTCATGAGGGGTGTGTTTCCCTTTGGGGGGGTTGGTGTACTCCCCCGGAAATCCTGGGTTGCCAGGCACAGGTCCAGCCTAAGGGTACAGGCCCTGGGTTGGAGGACCAGGTTCAGGGTGTCCCCCCTGACCTGGGGGAAGGGGCAACTGCTAACAGTGCCACTACCGGTTTGTCTTCTGGGGGTGCCGCTCCAGGTGGGAGGGTACAGTGCCCCAGGGAGGAGGACCGGGTGTGGGAGAGCCTACCCCCGTCCCTTGTTCAGCCTCAGGGTACAGACCCTGGGCTGGTGTACCAGGTGCAGGATAGCACCCCTGAACTGGTGGGTGAATTGTGCAGAACGCCTGCCACAGGTTGCCTGACAATTCTGGAGTTGAGGGGGACTGCTCCCGGTGGGGGGATGCAGTGCCCCAGGGAGGAGGACAGGGTGTGGGAGAGGCCACCCCAGTCCTGTGTCCAGCCTCAGGGTACAGACCCTAGGCTGGTGTACCAGTTGCAGGATAGCACCCCTGAACTGGTGGGCGGGTGTGCAAGGCACCTGCCACAGGTGCCCCGACAATTCTGGAAGGGGGTACCGCTCCAGGTGGGAGGGTACGGAGCCCCTGGGAGGAAGACCGGGGTGGGAGAGCCTACCCCAGTCTCCTGTCCAGCCGCCGGGTACAGAGCCTAGGCTGGTGGGTCAGTGCCAGGATGTCATCCCTGGCCTGACAAGAGGGAGAGTGGACAAAGGGTGCCAGGCACCTGGGGCTACCGCCCCCACTCTCTGACGCCACAGAGGTTAGAGAGCCCTGAGAGGCATAAGGCCTGGGTCTCCCCACTGACAACCGTCGGTAGCCACTGTGGCTTACTGTCCTGGTGGACAGAGTTGCCCCTGGGAGGGGGACAGGAGTCACACCCCGGGGGTGGACTGGGCCACACCACTGTGTTGGCCATGTGGGCACTGTCGGCCTGTTGGGACACATCTGTGAGCAAAGTAAGTTTAGGCGCTGCACAGATGGGGTTCACAGGTGAAGAGAAGGGTACCCCATGGGTCAGCTTAGTGGGCCCTGAGAGTATGGATAGAGGGATCCAACTGGGTTTGGAAAGGCGTAGAACCAGAACGTGCCCCCGCTGTTGTGGGCCAGGTCTATGTTCTATCGCCCCAAGCAGGGAAGTCCATCAAGGGATTGATTAGTCTACCCTGGCTTTAGGCTGGGAGGGGTTGTGTTAGACTTGGCTTTTTCGGCGGGTTTACCCCCAGACTTTTGCTTTTTGGCCTCCTGTTTTTGACCCTGTGTGTGTTGGTTTTAGGACTCTGGGCACTTTACCACTGCTAATCAGTGCTAAAGTGCATATGCTCTCCATGTAAATTATGTTATGGATTGGTGTTTCCATGATTGGCCTATTTGATTTATGTGTCAGTCCTTAGTAAAGTGCACTGCGAGTGCCAGGGCCTATAAATCAAATGCTGTTGGTGGGCTGCAGCACTGGATTGTGCCATCCACGCAAACAGCCCGTAAAGTGGAACTCTGGCCTGCCATTGCAGAGCCTGTGCGCAGCCTGGGGGTGCCATGTCGACTTGGCAAGTGCACACACTTGCCAGTCCCTATACCTTCCCTTTTCTACATGTTAGTCACCCCTAAGGTAGGCCCAAGGTACCCCTGTGGGCAGGGTGCAGTGTATGTGAAAGGTGGGACATGCCCTGGTGTGTGTGGCATTTCCTGATAGTGAATTACAGCCAATTTCGTTTTTCACTATTGCAAGGCTACCAGTTCCCCATAGGATAGAATGGGAGGTTTATTTATAACATCTTATAAACATAACTGGCCCAGGGAATTCGGAAAGAAAATAGAATTTAGTATGCCTGAACTCAGAATCTAAAGATGCATCTTTTAGTGAAGGTGATTTTTACATTCTGTGTTTGAAAATACCACTTTTAGAAAGTAGGTATTTTCTTGCTCAGTCATCCCGTGTGCCTCTGCTGGAATGTGGATTGCCTGTCTGGGTTTTGGATGACAGAAGGCTGGGTGAGCAGGAGGGGTGCCAGATGGTCTAGGTAGGTCAGGAGAGGGCTGAAGAGACCTGGGTTATGATGAGGGAAGGGGGAGGAGATTTCCTTGCACCTCAAAGGGCCTGCTCTGCCTCTGACAAATGCCGTCTCCACCTCCTGCCAGGAATTCACACCAGAGAAGGCAGAACTGGTCCTGACTGGGTACAGGCCCTCTCTGCCTAAGAGATCAAAGGATTTTTGGACATAAATGCTGGGTCCCAGACCCCTGAACTTTAGAACTCATCTGGACAAGAAGACTGCCAAGAAGAAGAGCCGGAGAAGCTGCGAAAAGGAACGACTGCTTTGCTGGGTGCTTTGCTGGGCTGACCTGCAGTGGCTGCTTCTGTCTTGGGCAGTGAAAGGCCTGGACTGGACTTTCTGCAACCTAATTTGTGAGTCTCTCCAAGGGCTTGAGGTAGAGCTTGCCCCCTGTTCACGAAGTCTCAGGAACAGCAAAGACTTCAAGTTCTTCGACCCGCAGCACTGGGGACTGTGTGTTTTGTGCTGCAGCAAGAAGAACGCCAACTCAACGACGTCTACGACGCCGCTGCCGACTCAGTGTCCTGAAGGCACCTCAGAGGGCACCGCCGCAATGCCGCACCGCAACCTTGGTCTCACCGACGACGCCTGTTGACGCCGACACCGAGCCGCTGCTTGCACCGCGACCTGTGGGCACCGCACTCCGCACCACCTTGCTTCACGCCGAAGCTTTGGCACCGCAGAGAGCACCGCCGCAACGCCGCACCGCAACCCTGGTCTCACCGACGACGCCTGTTGACGCCGCCACCGAGCCGCTGCTTGCACCGCGACCTGTGGGCACCGCACTCAGCACCGCCTCGCTTCACGCCGAAGCTTTGGCACCGCAGAGCACCGCCGCAACGCCGCACCGCGACCCTGGTCTCACCGACGACGCCTGTTGACGCCGCCACCGAGCCGCTGCTCGCACCGCGACCTGTGGGGACCACACTCCGCACCACCTTGCTTCACGAGGACGCATTGGCCTTCCTGACGCCGCCACTTCCTACCGAAATCGACGCCGCTGCTTGCACCGTGGTTCGAGGGCACCGCTCGTAAGTCACACGACGCACCGCCCTCATCCTGCACCGCAACCTTGGCCTACCGACGCCATCGACTCCAGTTCATCAGCCGACAACAGCGCTTCAGCAACGACGACGACGCTGCTTGCACCGTGACGTGCTAGCACCGTGGCGAGCACCGCCTTCATCTCGCACCGCGACCCTGGTCTCACCGACGACACCATCTGACGCCGTCACCGAGCCGCTGCTCGCACCGCGACCTGGGGGCACCGCACGCTGCACCGCTGCGCTTCGCACTGCAGCACCAGACGTCTGCCGGCGCCAGCGCTCCTGATTCCATCAGACAGGAGCTCGACCTGCAACGCGAGTGACTTCAAGGGCCTCAACGCCCTGCATCTCTCACAGGTACTGTTTGCGGGTCTTCCCGACACCGTAGCGGGCCTGCGACCCCGCGACCAGCCAGAACTGTTGGATTTGTTGTTCACGACACCGTGGTAGCCCGGACGGAGCTATCCACACAAGGAACTCTTTTTAATCAGCGTATTTTTGGAACTGTGAACTTATAAGTATAGTCTTGTGGATTCTTATCGTTTTTGGTCTTGTTTTAATTATATAAAAATATTGGATATTTTTCTAAACTGGTGTGGTGTCCTTTTGTAGTGCGTACACTGTATTACTGTGGGTTATGTGCAAATGCTTTACACACTGCCTCTAAGATAAGCCTGGCTGCTCGTGCCAAGCTACCAAGGGGGTGAGCAGGGGTTATTTTAGACGTGTAACTCCCTTTTCCTGACTAGAGTGGTGGTTTTTGCCTGGCTTTGGCCCACGCCCTAGCCTACCAAAAAATCCCATTTCTAACAGGCACGCAGCCCCACAGGAGGCTCCTTCTTAGCCAACGAGTAACAGGCTTTGATGCAGAGAACGACCCACCGAGAGATGGTCCGTTTGTGCACGGCCCGACCTTTTTTGGCGCCCACGTAGCCAACAAAGAGCTGGTCATCCACCCGGAACTGTTGCGTGCGCTTCAGGTAGAACGAGAGCGCACGTTTTGGGTCCAGACGGTGGAGCCTCTCCTCCTCTTTTGAAGGATGCGGAGGCAGAAAGAAGGTGGGCAAAGTGATGGTCTGCCCGATGTGGAAGGGCGTGACAACCTTTGGCAAAAAAGAAGGACGGGTCCTTAAAACCACCTTGTCCGGATGAACAGAAAGGAAAGGAGGTTTGGAAGAAAGAGCCTGGAGCTCACTCACTCTTCTGGCAGAGGTGATAGCGACCAGGAAAGCCGTCTTGAGAGTGAGAAGACGCAAAGGACAGGTATGAAGGGGCTCGAAGGGAGCGCACATCAGATATGTCAGAACAAGATTTAAATCCCATTGAGGCATATTGAACGGCATGGGATGAAACGTGTGCGTAATGCCTTTCAGGAAACGGTTAACAACCGGAGATTTAAACAAGGAAGGCTGATCTGGAAGCCTGAGAAAGGCGGAGATGGCCGAAAGATAACCTTTGGTAGTGCCGAGAGCAGAGCCCTGCTGGGCCAAAGAAAGAAGGAACAGAAGGACTTCGGAAAGAGGGGCAGAAAGGGGATCCACAGCCTTAGCTGTGCACCATGCCACAAACTTGTTCCACCTGCAGGCGTATACCGATTTAGTGGAGGGACGCCTGGCTGCCAGAATGACATCACAGACTTCGGGGGGAAGATCGAAGGCTGTCAACTGCCGCCGCTCAATCTCCACGCATGGAGGTGGAGGCTGGACAGGTTCGGGTGGAGGACCGTCCCCTGCTGCTGCGACAGAAGATCCTCCCGAAGAGGCAGTCGGATCGGGGGATCGATCGCCATGTTGAGTAGCTCGGGATACCAGTATCTTCGTGCCCAATCCGGAGCCACAAGGATGACTTGGGCCCGGTCGCGCCGAATCTTCTTCAGCACTCTGGGCAGAAGTGGTATAGGCGGAAAGGCGTACAACAGACCGCAACTCCACGCGCGACGAAAAGCGTCGCCGAGCGAGTGCCGCCTTGGAAATTCCAACGCGCAGAACTGATGACATTGCGCGTTCTCTTCGGTGGCGAATAGATCTAACCAAGGCTCTCCCCACTGCTGAAAGAGACCTTGCGCCACGTCCGAGTTCAGACGCCATTCGTGATCCATCAAGCACCGGCGGCTGAGTTCGTCCGCCCTGGCGTTCAGAGAACCCGCCAGGTGTTGAACCACCAAGGTAATGCCTTGATGTTCCAGCCATGTCCAGAGGCGCAGAGCCTCCTGACATAGGGTCCAGGACCCCACCCCGCCCTGTTTGTTGCAATACCACATGGCGGTGGTGTTGTCCGTGAACACCTGCACTACACTTCCCCAGACAGAGGGAAGGAATGCCTTCAGTGCAAGTCGGATCGCCCGCAGCTCCAAAAGGTTGATATGGAGCCGGTACTCCGCCGGAGACCAGAGGCCTCTGACCTCCGCCTCTCCCAAGTGGCCTCCCCATCCCAGGAGGGACGCATCCATCACTACTGTGTGCTCCGGTTGGGGAAGGGAGAGGGATCTGCCATTGACCCAATCGCGATTCGTGAGCCACCACTGCAAGTGTCGTGCAGTGCCCTCCGAGATCTGGACATGATCGGACAGGTTGCCCTGATGCTGTGCCCACTGGAACTTCAGGTCCCACTGCAGAGCCCGCATATGCCATCTGGCATGTTGCACCAGCAGGATGCAGGAGGCCATCAGGCCCAGGAGCCGGAGGGTCATCCTGACTGAAACCCAGGATAGAGGCTGAAAGATCGGAATCATAGCCTGAATATCCCGGACTCGCTGCCCGGGAGGATAGACCCGTAACAGCGTCGAATCCAGAACCGCTCCGTTGAAGGGGAGCTTCTGAGAGGGACTCAGGTGCGACTTCGGCACGTTGACGGAGAACCCCAGCAAATGCAGGTCGTCGGCCGTAGTCTGAAGGTGGGTGACGACTGCCTGGGGCGAGCCCGCCTTCAACAACCAGTCGTCGAGGTAGGGGAAGACTGACAACCCTGACCTGCGCAGATGAGCGGCGACCACCGTCATCACCTTCGTGAACACCCGAGGGGCGCTGGTAAGGCCGAAGGGGAGCACGGCAAACTGAAAATACTCCTGGCCTACCGTGAACCGCAGGTAACGCCGGTGGGCCGGCAGGACGGGGATGTGAAAATAGGCGTCCTGCAAGTCCAACGCTACCATCCAGTCTCCAGGGTCGAGGGCAGCCAAGACCTGAGCCAGAGTCAACATCTTGAACTTCTCCTTCCGGAGGAAGCGATTGACGTTCCTGAGGTCCAGGATGGGGCGCAAGCCCCCCTTGTCCTTCTTGGGGACCAGAAAGTAGTGGGAATAACAACCACTCCCTACTTCTGGCCCAGGAACACACTCGATGGCCCCCTTGGCCAAGAGGGCCGTGACTTCCTGCAGGAGAAGTGCCAAGTGGTCCCCCGACATGCGGTGGAACTGAGGTGGCATGGCTGGAGGGGTGGACTGAAAGGGAAGGGCATAACCCTTGCGGATGATCTGCAACACCCACTTGTCCGATGTGATGGCATGCCAGTGGGGGAGATGATGGCGGACCCTGCCACCCACTGGCGTGGGGTGCCCCACAAAGCTCGGATTAGGAAGGTTTGGAGGGAGAAGCAGCGGGGGCGGAGGTGGACTGTCCCCCACGCTGATTCCCAGATCCGCCCCTGCGGAAACCGCGACCGCGCTGAGGCTGGTTCTGCACAGGCTTGTTGAAAGAACGTGCCTGGGCGCACCTCCCGTTGCCACGAAACCCAGGAGTGGCTGGACTTTTCGTGGAAAGACCTAAGGACTTGGCCGTGGCCCACGAGTCCTTAAAACGTTCCAGCGCACTGTCGGCCTTATCGCCAAACAGGCGAGTGCCATCAAAGGGCATGTCCATGAGTGAGTTTTGGACATCTGGCAAGAACCCGGTAGATCTGAGCCAGGCGTGGCGACGAAGCGCCACAGTCGTAGAAATCGCTCTACCTAAGGAGTCCGCGGTGTCTAAACCACACCGAATGGCGAACTTAGCCGCATCTTTACCTTCTGCAATGGCTTGGGACAACACAGCTTCGGTTTCCTCAGGACACTGAGGTAACACCTGCGCAACTGTGTCCCACACCGCGTGGGAATAGCGGCCCAATAGGCAGGCGGTATTCACTGACCGCAGCCCCAAGCGGGCCGAAGAGAACAAACGTTTACCGAACTGTTCCAGCTTCTTAGAGTCCGTATCCGGCGGAGCCGTGGGAAAGGCACTCTGCGACGTCGAAGCTTGGATGACCAGACTCTCAGGCGTAGGATGAGTGGTCAAAAAAGCGGGGTCACCCGGCGCCGGGCGATGACACCTTGCGACATTCTTATCCACAGGGGCCCCAGTGGACGGCCACGACCAAGTGCCCAGCAAGACGTCGGTAAGGGCATCGTTAAACGGGAGCAGGGGCTCCGACGAGGTGGTCGCCGTCTGGAGCACCTCAGTAAGGAGGTTAGTTTTTAGGGCCACCATGGGGAGATCAAGGTTGAGGACCTCAGCTGCCCGTCGGAGCACCATCGTGTAGGAGGCACCCTCCTCCAAAGTAGGCGGGGGAGAGGCAAACCCCGGGTCAGAAGAGACGTCGAGGTCGCCGGCGTCCTCCAAGTCGTCCGCCCAGTCCTGCTCGGAGTCACACTGACGGGCGAGAGGGTCCTCGGACCCCTCCCAGTCATCCTCCACCACTGCCGCCGGCGGCACCGACCGCGGCGGCGGGACAGAAGCCGGAGAGGGAACATACGGCGTCGGGAACGGCGTCGGAAACGGCGCCGAGAACGGCGCCGGTCGGGGCCAAACAGGCGCCGTGTCCCAATGCGGATCCCAGGTAGGAACAAAATGGTCCTGGAACCTGGGCAGGGGCGGGACAAATGGCACCCACTGCGGCGCCGGCGGCGGAGCCAAGGGCGGCGCTGGGGCCCGGAGCCAGCAGCGTTGGACCTTGTGGCGCCGTGGCCGGAGCCAGCGGTGCAGGATCCTGTGGCGCCGAAGCTGGATCCGCCGGCGGTGGGCCAACAGGATCCAGACACGGGACCGCGGGGCCCGAGGGTGCGCCGGCGGGAGCCCGAGGCCTAAAAAGGCGGTCCATGGTAGCAAGAAATTCTTGCACCTGTGCGGGAGTCGCCGACGGACCCGGGTAAGGCGGGTAGGCCGCGGGACTCTCGAGCTCCAAAGGAGCCGCAGGGGCAAAGCCCCTGTCCCCCTCGTCCACGTCCGAGGACCGACGGGGGGACGTCGGAGAGCGAACACGCTTCTTCGACTTCTTTTTGTGTCGTCTCTTACCCAAATCCGAGGGTGAAGACTTGGAGCCCGAGGAGCGATGACTGTGGCCCCGCAAGCGTTCCCTGGAACGGCCTCTGGACCGGGAACGGCGCTGGGACGAGTGCCGGACCTCCAGCAGCTTCCGGTGCCGCTCCCTCAAGGCATTCGGGCCCGACAGTCCACACAGGACCGGGAGTTGTGGTCGGTCTCGAGGCAGTAGAGGCAGACATCGTGGGGGTCCGCCACCGACATGTTGCGACGGCAGGCCCCACAAGACTTAAATCCAGGCATCCCTACGTGCACCAGGAAACCAACTGGAACAAGGGAGACAAAAGTCTCAAAAGAGATAGTCAAAAAGTGACTAGGGTACATGCTCTAACCGGATCTGCGCTTTCTGGCGCGGAAAAAGAAAGAACTGACGTCAGCGCGCATGGGTGGCGTCTAAGTAGTCTCCGTGACGTCATCTCGGCGCTTACGACGCCAGCGACGGACGCGGAGCCGCACGACGCCACCTACTGGCGCGCAGGGGTACTGCTAGCAAAACTTTCCGGATCCAGTCTGACGCCTGGGGATATTCTAAGGTAAGGAATCTATCACTAACGTGTCTCTTTCAGATACACTATCTACCGAGCCTGTTCGAGGCTAAATTGGGAACAGTGAATGGAAGTAGCCCTCAGCCAGACGTTGTTATTCTTTTAGCCCTGAACTAGCTGTGATAGAGAACAGCTGAGTAGCTATTTCATAACAAATTCAGGTATGCTACGTGATCCATCTTAAGAAACGAATAGTTTCTTACCTGTCGGTGTAGTTTTGCAGCTTGAAGACTTTCTGGATTCACTATGCTGTGCATTATTCCGCCATCTCGTGGTTGGGTCCGGATTTGTAGTCTTTTCTTTCTTTTTTTTTTTTTGTTGTTGGCCCAGGTGGGCGGCGACGCCCCCACCATTTGGTGTCCTCGGTGACGTCGTTGCGCTTCCTGCGGAAGCTCCCACCTTTGGTCGCCATCTTCGGATTCTTTTTTCTTTTCCTCTTATTGTTTTGTCGTCTATGTCTTTCTCTTTTATCCTTTTATTTTTCTTTTGATCCCTCTAAACTCTGTATGTAGTCTAGTTTTACCCTTAACCTCCTATGTTATCTTCCTGGCGGAGGCGGGTGGGATCGCTAGTGAATCCAGAAAGTCTTCAAGCTGCAAAACTACACCGACAGGTAAGAAACTATTCGTTTTGCAGCGTGAATCTTTCTGGATTCACTATGCTGTGCATAGACTTTGTAGCGGTTTTGTTATTGCGGTGGTTGGGTGGAAGATGAGCATTGGTTGTTGAAAATGTGCTGTAAGACCTTTTGTCCTACTTGTGCCTCTTTGTTCATCTGGATATCCACACAGTAGTGTTTGGTGAACGTGTGCACGGAAGACCATGTTGCCGCTTGGCAAATGTCTTGTATAGGTGTGTTCGCTAGGAACGCAACCGTTGCTCCCTTCTTCCTTGTTGAGTGAGCCTGGGCGGCTCCCTCTAATTCTTGTCCTGCCTGCTTGTGGCAGAGTTGTATTGCCTGTGCAATCCATTGTGCTATGGTATTTTTTGTTACTGGTCGTCCCAAGAAACTGCTTGCGAAGGAAACGAAGAGTTGTTTTGTTTTCCTGCATTCCTTTGTCCTTTCTATGTAGTGCATCACTGCCCTTCTGGCGTCCAGCGTGTGTAGCGCCTTTTCTGTGGGCGTTGATGGTTTCTGGAAGAAACTTGGTATCTGTATTGTCTGGTTAATATGGAACCGCGACACCACCTTTGGCAGGAAGTGTGGGTCCGTTCTCATGACAATTCTGTCCTTGTGTATTTGCAAGTAGGGCTCTTGTAGTGTAAGAGCCTGCAGTTCACTGACCCTTCGCAGTGACGTGATAGCCACCAAGAATGCCATCTTTAGTGTGAGCATGTGCAGTGTGATTTTGTGTATGGGCTCAAATGGTGATTTCATCAACTGTGTTAGCACAGTGTTGAGGTTCCAGCTTGGGGCTGGCATCCTTTTTGGGGGGGCTATTCTTTTAGCCCCCTCCAGGAATCTTTTGACCACCTGGGAGGTGAAGAAACTTTTCCCCGCTTCTCCCCTGGTGTAGGCCACTATGGCTGCTAAGTGAACCCTTAGTGACGAGTAGCTCAGCCCGCTGTGTAGTAGGTGCGTTAAGTATTGTAGTACCGTTGATTCTTTTGTGACCTTTCGTTGCAGTACCTCTTTAATGCACCATTGCGAGAACCTTTTCCACTTTGCAATGTAGCATTTTCTTGTAGTGGGTCTCCTTGCTTCTCTGAGTACTGCCATGGTGCTTGGTGGTAGCTTGAGGTGTGCGAATTCTAGGTCCTCAGGAGCCATGCTGCTAGGCTGAGGCTCTCTGGTTCTGGGTGGAGCACTTTTCCGTCTTGCATTGTCAGGAGGTCTTTCCTTCTGCTGAACCTGTGCGCTGGTTCCTGCGCCATTTCCATTATTTGTGAGAACCATGATTGTCTGGCCCACTGAGGTGCCACCAGTATGAGTGTCATGCTGCTGCTCCTGCATTTGCTGAGTACCTTGTGTAACAGTGGTATCGGGGGAAAAGCGTATGCAAATTCGTTCGACCAACTTATCCATAGCGCATTCCCTAGGGACCTTTGGTCCGGTTGTCTGGATGCGTAATGTTGGCATTTTGCATTCTGGAGTGTTGCAAACAGGTCTATCCGTGGTGTACCCCACTTTTGGAACAGCCGCTGCACCTCCTGTTGGTTGAGCTCCCATTCGTGGGATGCCGACGTCTGCCTGCTGAGTCGGTCTGCTTCTACATTGTCTATTCCTGGAAGGTGTATCGCCAGTAGGTCTATCCTTAGAGGGATGGCCCATCTCCAAATCTCTTGTGCCAGGCTTGATAGCGGTGCTGACTGTGTTCCACCTTGTTTGTTGATGTAGAACATGGTGGTTGTGTTGTCTGTTTGTATCAGCACTCGCTGGCCGTAAAGCTGCTTCTGAAAGGCTTTTAAGGCTAGGAACACAGTTTTTAGTTCTAGGTAGTTGATGTGTTTCACTGCATCTTGTTGTGACCACAGCCCCCTGACGCGGAGTCTGTCCATGTGCGCGCCCCAGCCCTGCTGTGAGGCGTCTGTTGTGATGGTCACTGTTGGAGTTGGCTGTGTGAATGGCTTCCCCTGTAATATGTTTTCTTCCTTCCACCACGCTATTTCTTGCTGCACTGCGTGTGTGACAACCACTAGATCTTCCCAACTCCCTGTCGCTTGTGACCACTGCTGCTGTATCCATTCTTGGAACGGTCTCATGTGCAGCCTGATATGTGGGACTAGGTGGATGCATGATGCCATCATCCCCATTAGTCTGCTCACCGTCCTCACTGTCAGAACTTGCCCCTTGCGGTAATGACGTGTTTCCCTCAGGAGCGCTATAGTTCTCTTGTCGCTGGGGAACACCTTGGACTGTGTGCTGTCGATTTGTGCCCCTAAGAATATTTTGATCTGCTGCGGTTTTGTTGACGATTTCTCCCAATGTATTGAGAAACCTAGTCTGGACAGTGTTTGTATGACTTGTTTGATGTGATCCTTGCAGTGCCTGTATGATCCTGCTTTCACAAGCCAGTCGTCGAGGTAGGGGTATACATGTATGCCCTTTCTCCGTAGGTGCGCTGCCGCTGCTGCTAGGCATTTTGTGAACACCCTTGGTGTGGACTTGAGCCCGAAGGCTAGCACTGTGAACTGGTAGTGATTGTGGCCTATCACGAATCTTAGTAGACGTTTGTGTTTGTGGTTGACGGGTATGTGCAGATATGCGTCTTTCATGTCTATGGTCGCCATGTAATCCCCTTCTTGGATTTGGGGTATTACTTCCTGAAGTGACGTCATTTTGAATTTTTGAGTTTTTACGAACTTGTTCAGGAATCTGAGGTCCAGTATTGGCCTTAGTGTTTCGTCTACCTTTGGCACTAGGAAGTACGTTGAGTAGACTCCCTTGTTCCTTTCGTTGATTGGAACTGGTTCTATTGCTCTTTTTGTAGCAGCTCCTCTGCTTCTAGACGTAGGAGGGCGAGCTCCCTTGCGGGGATTGTCCGGTGTCTTGGTTTTTTGCCCGGGGGGTGTTTTTGGAGTTCTATGCAGTACCCGTGCTGTATGATGTTCAGTATCCACTTGTCCGTGGTAATCTCCCTCCATTGTGTGAGGAAGTTTCCTATTCTGCCCCCCACCGGGGTTGTATGCTCGGTGGTTATTTGTTTGCTGTGTGTGTTTCTTATTTTGTCCTTCTGTTGACTTCTCCTCTCCCTTGGTGTTAATAGGGGAGGGTTTGGTTTGTTTGTGGAGTCACTTTGAGGTGGGCTGCTGACGTCCTCTTCAGGACTGTCCCCGTCCGTACCCGCGTCCTCGAAAGGACCGTCCTCTGGGTTGAAACTGCCAATTTTGCTGCTGTTGTCCCTGTTGGCTTTGGCCCTGGTTGTTCCCCTGGTATCCTTGTTGGGGAGATTGGTGGGAAGTGGCGGGCGCATTGCCCCCTCTACCATTGGGCCGCCTTGAGGGGGTTCCTCTTCTCATCCCCCTGAATTGCAGTGCTCCCATGGACCTCGCAGTTTCATTGTCTTTTTTGAGCTGCGTTAACTTCTCGTCCACTGGGGCTCCAAACAGTTTCTGGCCGTCGAATGGCGTGTTCAGGATGTTGCTTTGTACCTCAGGTTTGAAACCTGAGATCCTGAGCCATGCGTGTCTCCTTTCAGTCAGCCCTATCATCATCTGCCTGCTGGAGTTCTCTGCTGCGTCCAAGGCTGATTTTAGGCAAGTGTTTGCGATAGCCTTGCCCTCTTCCACTAGGTGATTAGCCCTTTGTTGGTGTTGTTGTGGTAGGTGTGTTATGAGCTGGCTCATTTCATCCCAATGCTGGTATGCATGCCTGCTGATGAGGGCGTTGGAGTTGGCGATGCGCCAGTGTATGGCTGCGTTCCTCTCCACCTTTCGTCCTGTGAGGTCCATTCGTTTGCTCTCCTTGTCTGGAGGTGGACCTGTGTTAGTGGGCACATTTGCCCTTTTCCTGGCCGTTGCAGTGATAATGGAGTCTGCTGGCACCGACCCTTGTATGTACGCAGGGTCTTTTGAGGAGTGCTTGTACTTCTTTTCGCTCCTTGGTGTAACAGCCTTGCAGACTGCCGGTTCTTTGAAGGCCTCCCTTCCCTGGTCCAGGACGCTAGGGAGCATGGGTAGGAACTGGGACGTGGTTTGTTGAGGAAGTAGGGTTTCCAAAAGGAAACATGCCTTTGCCTTCTCCTCTTGCATTTCGACGCCATACGTTGCTGCAGCCCTTTGGACCACCACATTGTAGGCTCCAATGTCATCTGGCGGCGAAGGCCTCGAGGGATAAGAGTCTACCCCTTCTTCTGGTGAATCTGCGTCGAGGTCTTGCCAGTCTAAGTCTTGTGCTTCCGAGGGCGTCGAGTCCCGGTAAGACTGAAACTCTTCTTCGCCTTCGGCTTGAAGTAGTCGTCCTCTTCGCCCTGTTCGTCGAGCGGTTCGGGTGTTTTCGGGGGTTCGATGTCTTCGGTGTCGCCCTCCCGAGTGCTTCGCTTGATGGCTTCGACGGAATGGCGTATAGCTTCATTTTTTCGTCGAAGTCTTTTTTCCGTTGCAGGATGCTCGCCATCTCTGCTTCGAGCCTTCTCCTTTTCTTCTCCATCTCGTGGGCCTTTTCGGCGTCGATGGCTGAAGCGCTCCTCTTCGCGGTCTCGGACGTCGAGGATGATGCCAGGCCTTCTTTTCTGGGCGTCGAGGCTTCCTTTTCGGAGGTTACCTTCGACGCCCTTGGTTTTTCGGAGGCTTTCGCCGATTGGGAGTCCTTCCCGAAGGATCCGCTCGGCTGTTTGTCCTTGGTTGCTGTTGCTTTCGTCGAGTGTTTCGGCGGCAACGCTCCCTTCGAGGACTTGGCTTCACTTCTGAGAGTGTCGCTCGGGCCTTAGCTTCACTCTTTCGAGCGTCGCTTGGGTGCTTCGGGGTCGACGTCTCCCTTACCTCCTTCGAAGTTTTCTTGTGGACCTCGACGACTGAGCAGTCCTCCGGTCCCTCTGCGATGTTGTCTTCCTCTCCACTCGAGAGGCCCAGGTCTCGGAGCGATGGAGGTGCTCCCTGGCCCTGCATGTTGTAGTTAGCCCTTCTTTGCCTCTCTCTCACCCGGAGGGTTTCGGGGTGAAGGCCGAACACGCGTTGCAGTTTTCGCTGATGTGGTCGAGCGGCAAGCAGAGGTTGCAGACTGGGTGCTGGTCCTTCTGGGCGTACTTGTGGTGACAGTTTTGGCAAAACTTAAACGGTGTCTTGTCCATACCCGCGCTCAGGGGCCCCCTGTGAGCGCATTCTCTGTAGGCGTCGAGATTTTGGTCGTGGACCTTCTACCTCGTCGTCCTTCTCGTCGCCTCCTGTACTCGTCTCCTCGTCCGGTGTCTTCAGGAAATGATCTTTTGGTGATTATTTCAAATTTTCGAGATTCTTCGTCCAACTTTCTGGAACTTCTCGTCGACGATCCAGACCCCACGGCGGAATTAAGAATCTGAAGATGGCGACCAAAGGTGGGAGCTTCTGCAGGAAGCGCGACGACGTCACCGAGGACACCAAATGGTGGGTGCGTCGCCGCCCACCTGGGCCAACAACAAAAAAAAAAAGAAAGAAAAGACTACGAATCCGGACCCAACCACGAGATGGCGGAATAATGCACAGCATAGTGAATCCAGAAAGATTCACGCTGCAAAACTCAAACACTGGCTTGCTATTTACTGTTTAAGCTCAAATTTATCATAACCGTTAGAAATAGCTCAAGGGTGTTAGGATGAAAATAACTCAATAACCATGTTAGAGTTTTCCATATTGTTTTTGCTCATCATAACATGCTTAACTGCAATTCTTTTTGCATTCTGTGTGGTTGCTCTTCATATTTTATGTACTAGGTTAGGATTTTTAAATAAACATTTTAAAATAAATGCCCTGCTTCTTAGTGCTATTTTGAGTATGTTATTCATTTATGAATGAGGGTTTGACGTTTCATTGAGCTCATCTTGTGGGAATGATCATTACCAGTAAACACTTTCTGTGCAGTATTGCTCAGTAGGTTGTGTATAGGTTACAATCCGAATGGCTTTATAACTTGTATTGGTGCACTGGCAATATCTTTGCACCAGGTTGTTAGATATCTGACTCCTACAGCTATTTGGTGGTGGGTAGGGGCCCAGATCAAAACATCAGCAGCAGCAGGTATGGGGAACCCTTATATGAAAGTTTCTCTGAGGCACAGGCAGGCCGCTGTGCTTCAACGTCTCTAATCTAAGCTTGGCTAGTCCATGCTACAACTCAAAGAAATCACTGTGTACCCTCCAGTTCCATACCAACACGTAAAGCTCCCACATGCTACTTGCTTCCTTAACAAATGCCCATCCCTGTCCTCACCCTACATCCTCTTTCAACATCTACTCATCATTCTAGGCTGGTCCCTTTCACTCCCAAACCTCTCCCCTCCTCTCATCTCTTTTTTCTCAATTCCACACATAGACATTCTCATCCTTTCCCCATGACCCCTTCAATCATGTCCTTCACTTCTCACCCCTTCCATTTCTTTTCATTTATCTTCTGACACCATTACTTGCCATTTTATTTCAGCAACCTTTGTTATTATTCCCTCAGTACAATTCCTGTCCTTAATTCCTCAGATAATTGTCGTCAGTAAACAGTAACCATCAGTCCTAAACCCATTCCGTAATACTATTTCCTCCCTTGTTACTCTGTCAGACCTTCACTTACTTCCTTTCTCCACCCTCCTCCTATTCTTTCTGACTAATTCACACTGAACTCTACCTCTTACACTCCTTGTCCAAGGCTCACTTCTATTTCAGTTGATAAATCCATGATCTGCCTTCCTCTATCTCGCCCCTTACCCACATCCCCTCTCAGTCTTTACAATGAAAACCTACTAGATGTCTGTTCCTACCTCACTCTCTCATCTTGATTATGCGTGGTCAGGTAAAGAGTGAGGTATTTCCTGCACCTGAGTTGAGATGTTTACCGAATATGGTAAACTCCTCCTATTCCAAGATTTTTACTTGGAAGTTGAACATGGCATGCAGAATCTGTATTTAAAAAGCATAATTCTGCATGTTTTACCTTTTTACCAGCCATTTTGCCCAAAAGATTTTCGCAATTTTGACCTACTGAAATCTGTAAGGTGAAAATAGAAGGAGGTGCTTTGTTTATTGCAAACTCAGAATTTCGATCAGATTTTGCAGGGAGTCTGAATTCTCCTCCCCACTCATAATCAAGGTATCTGTCTGATTCCATCTAATTATTGTTATTGGTGCTGCATCCTAATGCTGCTCCCTTACTCCTCACCAATCTCTGCCACTTACCTCCCTCCTGTGTGCTATTAGACCACCACGCCTCCCAACCGTTCTTGACCAGGAGAGCATGCTCCAATCTTTTGCCCCTCTCCCCATCCCATTACATATTTATTATGTCTATTCAATGCTGACCTACCCTCATCTTTGTTCCTGCTGACCCCATCTTGCCACTCCCTGGACAAACCTTCCCTCTCCTCCTCGTGCCTCCTGTTCCTGTCAAAAATTAATTTTTAAGCACTCTCCTTAATATAATATTGATCAGTAAGAAGCAGTTCCACATCTTTGACCTCATGTCTGATTCAAACCTGGACCTCACCTTAATAACAAAAACGTTGTTAAAAAACGTTGTCTTTATCCTCCATTAGTTCATCCCCCGGGAACCTGATCCATTTCCTGAACCACACTTCCAAAAACTTCAAGACAAGAGTTTCTGTCATCTACAAGAATCTTCCACTCATTATTTCTTGCTCTCTCCCCTTCCCTTGATTTAAAGCCCTTTCTTTAAAGCCCACCTATGCTTAGCCTTTATGAATTCTATCTCCATTATCACACCAGAGTTTCAAAATCTATTCATCCTCCACAACCTCCTAAAATATGATCCATAACATTCTAGCTCTCTAACCAGACTGCTTGAACTGCACAAGAAGGTTTCCAGACCGTCCAACTTTACTGGACCCTCTGTAGGCACAATCTTTGTCTCACTGTGGTCTCTTGCACACCTAAAGAAATAATCTTCTGGAATGGTCATCACGTGTTCCCCTTCCCCGTCAGCCGGTGACCCGCACAACAGCCACCTCTCTCCCTAAACACCGGACAGCATTAACGTACTGGAAGAACAGCATCCTTAATATGGCACCTTCCACAAGAAATGAGACAAGCTCATGCTCCCAGCAGAGCCCAAAGTGCTCCCCTAAAGGCAACAGCCAGAAATCCTGTGACATGCTGTTCTAAACCACTTAGAAAGGAAGGACCAAAACACAACAATTACAAGAACTACTGGCAACACTAGGCAATGTCAGGAGTAGATGTGAAGTGGGACAGAGGCCACCAACCTAGTAGCTCCAAGGCTATCTCTGTGACTTGCAGCAATTTATAAACTCCCCAAATAAAGAACTCAATTAAGGAATGAAGATTAATTTTCCCAACACCATCTGGAAATGAAATGACAGCACACACCATTGATATATAACTTTGACAGAGCCCCTTTCAGAGGGCCTTGGAGCAAGCAGGAGCTACTGGGTCCAACCTGCGGGAGTTGTGGTCTTTTTAGCCTGATTTCTCGGGCCCTACCTTCTATGGGTTCTCAGTAACCGAGCCAAGTACTATTCCTTTCAATGCTTGACTCACAGAGGTAGTGCGGATCAAGCAGTCCAAGGCTCTTGAAGGGGAAGACAGGTGTGAAGCATACACACATGCAAGACTCAAACTACAAACAGTAAGAGCAATAAGCTGATTGTCCACTCAAATACTTGTTTTTATGAAACAAGCATTGGCAAAGCAAACAGGTTACCCCTCTGCGAGATCTATTGGCTTTGTCAATCTTTTTTTTAGACAAGTTGCAACATGGCTAAAAATAAATAATATCCCTAGGACACAGTCAATGCTGGCCATGTCATAGCACTTTTTTTTCTTTACTTTAAGCCATGCTGAACAGCAGCCAGTGCTACTGTGCAACATGACTAAAAAAAAATGACAAAGCCAATAGATCTCACATAGGCGAAACCTGTTGGCTTTGCAGTCTTTTACAGGCTCACAGTACGTGTGCCCATAACTTTCGAACTAATAATTGATCTGCAGTTTACACTGGGCAAAAAATGAAGAAAATTCTTGCTCTAAGACAGGCAAGGGGGCCCTTATCACAGGAGTATCTTTCTGTCGGTTGCCATCCACTGCTGCAAGCTAGTGCTGATGGGCTGCACCAGGTCTGATTCGAGGCCTCCCTCTTTCGGCTGTCCATAGTAGCCATGGAGAAGGGAGAGCAGAGGAAGGGTGGAAAGGAGGGAAGCGGAGAGCCAGACTGGTGTCAATGTGGACCCTGGCCACAGGCAACAAATAGGCTCCCTTGCCTCAGTCTCTCTTCTATGTGCACAAAGTGGCGCGACATGGACATTATTTGAATATGAAGGGTCTGTCCCTGGAAAAAAAGGAAACTTGCAGACAGAGCTTCACAGAAAAGAACTTCTCTCCCAAGAGTCCCTGAGAAAGGAAGTGGTGTTATGGGGAACGGTGCGGAGTCCAGCAGCAGGAGACGTGGTGAGCATCTGCTGCTGAGTGGTAGTTCGGCAGCCACTGCCACATAAAGATCTGGCCTGATGGGGTGCCTTAGATCCCTCTGGGAAGCAAGGGTAGGCACTTTGTGAAAATCCCAGGCTGCTCCTGCTTAGCTGGTTTTCTGCTTCTAGTGCTGGGCTCTAAAGAAGGGCCAGTTGAGTTGAACCTGTGTGGAGGTGCAAATGAAGCAAGTGCAAGGCATGGGTTTGCTTGGCTATCCGTAGCAAGTTTAAATAGAAAAAATCCACAATTTTTGTTTACTTAACACCATGTTGCACAGCAGCCTGCCCTGCTGTGCAACATGGCTTACATTTAAAAAAACGTGCGGCCAGCATTTACAGTGTCATAGTGCTTTTCTTACTAATACAGCAGGAGGAAGGTGTCAGGGGTGAAGCAATAACAGATGCCAGGAGGTGGGGAGACCGTACTGTGCCAAGCACTTTTATAGAGTGGATGGCACAAAGTTAAAAAAAAAAGTTTAAAAAAATACCTGGAGCAGCACGCGGCCAGTGGAAGTATACTGACGGCAAACAGGAAGCTGTGATAGGTCCATGCCCCACGTTAGGGACAGAAGACCCCAGAAGAATGAAGAAGGAGGTGAGCAACCGGCAGAAAGAGGGAGCCGTGACCAGTTAGAAGCAAGGAAACTAGAGTGATGTGCAAGCCAACCAATAGTAGGTATTGGTAAGTAATGGGCTCATTTTTAAGCTTTTTAAAAAAACAATAGCTTTTGCTGATAGTGCATGTGCGCTGTAAGCAAAACCTAAAAGAGTATTTTTAATGTAAGCACACATAGCATAAAATCGACATACAAATTAATCTCCACATTCTCTTAGGAATGGCACCCTACTGTCGTCTTGAGTGGAATAACCAAGTCCCTCTGTCCCTTCTAGTGGCGTTGGTAATTCATCATTCGATAATAAAGCTGACTCCCAGATGCAGCCCACGCTAGTCCCATGCAACAAAGTCTATGTTTGTCTTTAAGAGTCAATTCTAGCAGCGTTTAGATGATAAGTTCATGCAAGATCTCAGTAGGCCCGATGGCCTGGATCAGCCTTATCTGACCAAATGGCAGCTGGCATTCACTGGAGGACTGGGTACTTGTGAACTCTGCTCTCACAAAGTTAAGGGTAGCCCACAACTTCTTGCAGTCTTTCCAAGTTGACGCGTCAGCCTTCTCAGTTTTGGACAGCCTGGATTGGTGTCAGATGTCCTCACTTGGCACCTGTGACAAAGTGTTCCTCCCAGCCTCCTAGGCATGATAAGCCAGGGAAACGCTCCTAACTTCATAGTAGTCGCACTTCCTGGTTACACAAGGATTGCCGAACTCGGCCTGCAGATGTGCAACAGCCTTGTCTTCACTGTGGCCCTTCTCCTTGCACAAGGGGTAGGCTGCTGACTTTGGCATCCGCACTGGCGATGGACTGCACTTTGGGGCCCCCTTCCTAGTCTCATGAGTGTCGCCGACTTTGGCACACACACGAGGGACGACATGAACTTCACATGGCAACCTTTCTAGTCACATGGGAGTTTAACAAACTTGCGATGGTCCAAACTTCACGGTGACCCCCTTCCTTATCACTTTTGGGTTACCCGATTTGGCAGTATCAGTGGGCAGGTTGCACTCCTGCAACAGTCCCATCCAGTCCGGGTGTCTCCCGTCACACTTTGCTCACCTAGAACCTCTCGCCAGGGTCCCTGCTGGGCCTCGGTTCCTCCAGTTGCACTCATGGTCGTCACAGGGTCCATTGGTCTTGAGAGGCAGGCAGAATGCTGGTGCTCCAGGCTCAGGGCAAGTGGTAGTGTCTTGGTGATCTTCTCTCCAGTTGCACCCAGCTGGTGAAAAAATGCTGATGAACAAAGTGGGGGTCTCATGCTCCCACCTTTGTTGTTCAAATCCAGACACAAGTGTGATTTAGTGTCTGATCCTCTGAAATTCTGGTTGTAGGTGTCAGCTCCTTTGGCCTGCCCTTTGTCAGAGGGACAGCCTGTCTGGTGAAGCAGGAGTAACGTATGTCAACAACAAATGTGAGAGCGAGGAATAAGAGGGGTCACGTCCTTCTCCCCGAGATATAGCCAATAAACAATGTGGACGTACCCAGTACCTGAATAGATGACACTGGGGGCTCACAGTGCAGGAGAACCATCAGGTCCTTGGTGTGTGAGGGGTCTTTTAAAAGAACCTGATGGTTCTCCTGCACTGTGAGCCCCCAGTGTCATCTATTCAGGTACTGGGTACGTCCACATTGTTTATTGGAAGCAGGAGTAACTCCATTTCTGATTGACCTACAACACAGGCCAAAGTAGTAACTGGGGATCACACCTGGCTGTCAGCCTCTATTGAAATATGCCTCAGAAAGGTTTAAAGAACAAGGCCTTCCCTTCCTTCCACGAGTCCCTGGTCCTACAGTGTCAAACTTTTTAGTCCCACCATCTCTCCTGACATTAATCCCAGGCCCATCGACCAGTAACTCTTCTTGGAATCAACTAGCCCTTTCATGTGCACAGAGGATGCTCTATTCCCCTTTCTCCAGGGTGTGTGTTTCCGCCCAAGTCCTCTGGAATATCAGCAATCAACTTCTCCTTTCAGGGTGTTGCAGTCCTCACTTCCATGAGCCTCTCCAGGCCATGTGCTTCTAAAATAGAACCCACAGGCCTCCATGTTATATACCATACACAGACACACACACGTACATCCCAGAACGCATACAAAGATTATCAAATGCTGTCCGGCGCTACACACAATCCATGGAGGCCAAAGGGTCAGTTAAGTACACAGCCACAGAACTTTTACGTGAGTAAGCTCCACTCTAGTGACACAAGTAAAAGGCATATTCCCACTACTAGTCACTATACAACACAAACTGGGTGTGCTGCCACCAGCACGCTCGTGTAACTTAACTCCAGGTAAGGACATCAGCCCTCTACCATCAGGAAGATAATTTCTGGTGCAACAAGACCACATTACCATGAGACAGGTTTAGATCATGGTGCAAAGATGATCTGTGTTCGTCCATGACCCAAAAATCACCAGGAGTCCAGATATCCATGCAGCTTGGGGGCTCAGGGCAGGGGTGCACATCCGCACCATGCAGGGAACTTTTCCTTCCCAACAAGCTCCAAACCAAAAAGCCTGTGGTAATAAATATGAACCCACGACAACAGTCCCCAATTAAATTGCCTGCAACTTCTGAGGGTCTGTTATTCTCCCTGTTGGGTGAGAGGACATCACCCAGGAGAATCAAGAACACTCGCCCTGGAGCACCAGCGTCTGCCTGAACTGAGACCAGAGAACCCTGTGAGGAGAAGGAGATCACCTGGAAGGTACAAGGTCCAGTGGGGATCCTGCCTAGTGGATCCCCCCCAGTGGAGTGTGAGCTTCTGGTCCATCGCAACTATGAGGCCATCTGTCAGAGTTCCCTGTTGTGAACCCTGTATGCCAGGTGGGGGCCTTGGTGAAAATTGGACTGCTGCACCGACTGGGTCATGTGCACTGTTGCAACCCCCAAATGCCATCTGCGGGCTGCAATTAAAAATAAGGGTCACCCCTCTGGTGCCACATTGTAATGAGAGAAGAGCGGTCACCCTGTGCAGTGCTGTGACTCCAAAGAAGGCTGTCGCCTTGTTTGTGCTGCTCGTGCCACCTGTATGCCAGGTGGGGGTTGCAGTGAAAATTGTGGATCGCCGCCCCTTGCAGTGCTGTGACCTGAAGGAGCAGTTGCCAGTTCTGCCACTATTTATGTCCCCGGTATGCCAGGAGGGGGCCATGGTGAACTGAGAGAGACATCTCTCTGGAACACTGTGCGGCTGTGAAGAACATGCAGGTTGTGATCTAAATCCTGAAGCATCCAGGACCTTGCACCAGACTCAGAGTCACTAGCAGACCGCAGACACACGCCCGGGGACTCTGAACCAAAACTCCAGTGAGAGCAGGTAAAACAGAATACTGAGCCGCAAGACCTCTGGGGCAACTAGTTCTGGCTGGCAAGCTACGACGCAGACACTTTGACTTTCACAATGCCATCATGGACGTCCGGCTGGCGTCTCCGTGACTCCCTACTCCACTCGGAGTCGGTGGTCGCAAGACTACGGGACACTATCATCCAATATCTTGCAACCAACGACCAGGAGGGTATGGCCCTCGCGTCGGTGTGGGAGGCCCTGAAATTAGTAGCGCGGGGGGAATTTATCGCGATTGCAGCGTCATATGTGCGGCTACGCAGGGAAAAGCGCGCAGAGTTGGAGGGAGAGGTAGGTGCCCTAGAGGCGGTGCACAAGAGGACGGGGCGCCAAGAGTCTGGAGAGAATTGGAGGCTAAGCGGCGCATGCTGAAACACCTTGACCTAGACAGAGCAGAGCATGCCCTTCTGCGCCTGCGACACAAATTTTACCTTAGCGGGGATAAAGGGGGACGGATGCTGGCGCATAGGCTGCGAGCGCGCGCTCAGCTCTCGGCCATACAATCCATTAGAGATCCTCAGGCAATTGAACATACTACGGACGCCCTCATTGTGGACTCCTTTCGGCGGTTCTACCGGGGTCTATATACGAGGGAAGCAGCGGATTCGGGGGAAATAGCAGATTACTTGGCCTCCTGTAACATTACAACTCTTTTTAAGTCGTCGGCGGAAGCCTTAGATGCCACGATTCGCATAGAAGAGGTCATATCTGCGATCGCTCGGCTGAAAGTGGCCAAATCCCCAGGGCCGGATGGCTTCTCTGCCATATTCTATAAAACCTACTGTGTGGAGCTGGCTCCTCTTTTAACCCGCCTCTTCAATTCCTTTCTCGATACAGGAGAGGTAACTCCTTCCATGTCTGAAGCGGTAATCACTGTTATCCCTAAGCCTGGAAAGGACCCTAAAGACTGTGGCTCGTATAGGCCGATCTCTCTTCTTAATATAGATGCAAAGCTGTTTGCGAGCATCCTAGCGGCGAGACTCAACCCCTTGATGGACGGCATCATAGATCCGGGTCAAGCGGGCTTTATCCCAACGCGTCAAGGAGGGGACAATACTAAACGGCTCCTCCACCTCACTGATTTGGTCCAACGCTCGCGGACGCCGGCTCTCTTTCTCTCTATTGATGCCGAGAAGGCCTTCGACCGAGTGGACTGGGGGTATTTGTTTGCTGCTTTGAAGGCCTTTGGGATGGGGGACAACTTTATAAGCTGGGTTCGGTGCCTGTACGCGGCCCCCAAGGCCGCTGTACGAGTGAATGGGTGCAGGTCGGCCCTTTTCCCCATCACTAGAGGGACGCGACAGGGATGTCCCTTATCCCCGCTGCTTTTTGCGCTCTATATGGAGCCTTTTGCCCAACGTATACGGGCAAACATAGGCATTGAGGGGATTGCATTCGGAGCAGACACACATAAAATCAGCCTCTACGCTGACGATGTTATCCTATCACTCACTCAGCCTCACTCCTCCTTGCGGTACCTCTCGACGGAGCTCCTCGACTTCGGGAAAGTTGCGGGATTTAAGGTAAATTTTTCAAAATCACAAATTCTTAATATATCTGTCCCCGGGGCGGAGGTTCTGGACTTGCAACAAGACTTCGCCTTTCACTGGGCTGACCCTGACATCCCATACTTAGGTATCCGATTGACCTCTTCCGTAGCTCATACGGTCTCCTCAACTATAAACTGCAAATAGATCAAACTACCAAAGCACTTTCAGGCTGGTCCCGCCTTAATCTGGCTTGGTACGGGCGGCTGGCTGCGGTGAAGATGACCATTCTCCCGCGCATAATTTATCTTTTCCAGATGCTCCCTGTGGGTCCCCCGCCGGGCACTCTCCGGAAGCTACAGGGACTCCTAAATGCCTTCTTGTGGAACAACAAACGGCCACGAATTGCACTGCCCCTCGTCACCGCACCAAGGTCTGCGGGTGGGTTGGGCTTTCCTTTGATGGCGGCCTACTATCAAGCCTCCTGTCTCCGGTATATTGTGGAATGGAATAGGCCCTTGTCCAGCAAACACTGGAACTTTATGGATCAGACAGTGGCGGGCTGTAATATCTGGCGTGAGCTGTGGCTGCCACGCAAACATAGAGCGTGGGGCCTCTACTCTTCCCCGGTGACCTCCCCGACATTGAAAACCTCGGACCAATTAGCGCTGCGCAGAGGTTGGACTACTTTTCCTTCCCCCATGACTCCTATTGTCGACAACCCCGATTTTCCGCCGGGATGTGCGTCCCCCATCTTTCAACGCTGGAGGGAGGAGGGCTGTAAGAGGGTGGGATCTCTCTTTGATCTAGATGGTCTGATTCCTTTTTCCCAACTGCGCCGGGAGTACTCCCACCTTCCAGAGGCGGAGGCCTTTCAGTACTTACAATTAAAGCATTGGGTGACTCAACCTGCTAACTTCGCTTCAATGTCCCGCCCCTTGACGGCTTTTGAGAAGTGGCTCGTCTGCAAAACAAATGACCGCAAGCTCATATCTGATTTGTATGCAATGATCCTGACGCACCCCAAGAAACAGCGCACGAAAGCGCAGGTCCGCTGGGAAACGGAGTTGGGGCGACCTCTTACATGTAAAGAATGGGAACACGTCTTTTATCGCGCCCACCACACTGCTTCTAACACTGCGGGGGCTGAGTCTGCCTATAAGGTGGCCGCCTATTGGTATTATACTCCAGCGCGCATAAAGGCTTGGGATGCAACGAAGTCGGACCTCTGCTGGCGGGGGTGCGGTCATCAGGTTACACTGGTGCATTTGTTATGGCATTGCCCGAAATTGGTGCGGTACTGGAAGGTAGTCCTTGATGAGCTAGACAATGCCTTTCAGATCACATTTCCTCGAACACCTGAACACGCGCTGCTGGGCCTCCCCACCCTAAGTCTTTCCCCTTGCGCTCGCTGCGGGGCCGGCAGATAGCATTAGCTCTATTAGCGGCGCGCCAGGTTCTCTTGGCGCAATGGGGCTCCTCGGCCTCACCTGACCCGAGGGACTGGTTCCAAAGGCTTTGGCACCTTCTGGCTATGGAACGCCTTTCGTTGGGCATTGATGGTAAAGGCGCTGAGTATGCGAAGCTATGGGGTCCCTTCCTACAGCTCCTTTCTAAAGAACTGAGAGAGGTCACATGCCCAAAGTACCTACAGATCTTGCAGCTCATTCCTTTAGAGCCTCTAGGGGCCACTAACGATAGCGGAGGGGCGGTGGACATGGCATGAGGAGGGGATGGGAGTGCAGGGGGTTAGAGGCTGATGCGGAGATGGGTGGGGGACTCAGGGGGGTGGATGGGGGGGGTGTTTGCTTCTTTGTTTGTTTCTTTGTTTGTTTCTTTCTCCCATAAAAGTGGTACTCGCGCACCTGCCAGATGGCTGGTTATCTCTCGAACGTCTCTAACGCGGGGTCGCCCTCCGGGTTGTTGACCTGTACGCTGTGTAAATCATTAAAGAGGTTACGCTCTGCCGGCCATCGGATGTAGACAGCTGAGCCGTGTATTCAAATGCTTACCACACAATAAAAATGATTGATTCTAAGTTCAGAGGAGAGAAATTCCAAGCATGGTTTCCAATGCTTTGCAAAGTCACTCCCCTTTGGTTCAAAATTCTTACCATGCCCAATAGGTCCCAAATCTTATATAGCCATTGACCTGGCATGTTAGTGGTCCCCCATGCACTCAGAATCACTTGCTTGACTGCACACAGGAGAAATGTCATTAATTTACCCCTTGGACATTGAAGAGGATAAGAGAAGCTGTCTTCAACCCCAAAGATTATATATGCTGGCAGCCTCAATATATTGTTATTAAACATGACATACAAGTCATTTAGTACCTCATCCCAGTACTTAGTAAGTTTGGGACGATGCCAGAGTAGATGCAGTAGTGACCCTCTGTTCCCATAATTTCTAGTAAATACTGGCTTCAGTGGTATTCCATGCACTTAAGCGCTCCAGAGTGTAGAACCAATAGGAAGCTATTTTGATCAATGTCTTCCTAATTGCTGCAGTGGCTACTGTTTAACTTGGTGGAATAGTGCCTTCCATTTCCGCGCCCCTATTGTTCTACCAAGCTCTTTTTGCCATCTCAGCTGGCCAGCCGTTTCCCCCGACTTTTCCACACGTGAGAAATTTATATATCTCTGAGAGGAAATTTTTGTCGCCCGATGTGGCAACGAGCCATCGTTCCAGTGGAAGCAAAAAGCGTCTGACTACTGGTTTAATCGCAGGGTTGCTGATCCAGTGTCGGATTTGACCATATTGGCATCTCTCCCCCTCTGGGACACCATAATCAGATTTGACTTGGTCAAAGATCTTAAGCCCTTCCAGGTCAAACAGATCCCCAATTCTTTTAGAGTCTGCCTCATGCAATGTGGCAAAAACCTCCTTGTTGAAGCCTGAGGTAAAATTGGGATTGCCAAGTGTAGGAGTAATAGGAGATGGTACCATGGGCCAGCCTTCCTCTTCAACATGCCCCTATCCCGGGCTGCTACTATTCTGTGCGTGATCAGGGAGGACTCCTGTCCGCATGGGAGGTAGCTTTTAGGGAGCCATAGGGGTTTCCATTTATGCCTTCATGCAGTAGACTGGTCCATGAAAAGCCAGTGTTTCTCATTGTCCTGCCTTTGCCGCTCTACCACATAGCGTAATTGGAACGCGTAGTAATAATTAGTGATGTGGGGAATGCCAAGTCCTCTAGCGGGCGGAAAACCTGCTTAGCTGCAAGTCTGGGACGTTTCCCAACCCAGATAAAATTGTTGAGGAATTGTTTAATATGGTTCAGCGTTCCTTTAGGAGGTAGTAGAGACAGCAACTGTGCCAAGAACAGAAAGATGTCATCTTGGCCCCAGCACTGTGACCCAGCCACAATAGTCCCGTGCCATGCCAAGCCTGGAAATCCAATTTGAGTTGATGGACCAATCTGTCATAATTTTCCTTGGCTGTTCTATGACCGATGAGGGTAATGTGGAACCGTAAATAGTATATGCTGTCATTCGCTCATGGGAGTATGAGCTGTGATTGTAGCCACCTTCACGTCTCCAACAGGAGAGCTAGTCCCAACTGCTGGGATTTATGGGTATTTACTTTAAAGCCTGAGACCTCTGAGAAGCAGTAGAGCGCGGAGAAGATCGCTGGGAGGAAAACCTCAAGATTTGTCAGGGTTAGTAAAACATCACTCACATAAAGACTGAGTTTATACTCTTTTTGCTCCAGTGTCACTCCTGTGATCTCCTTATTTCTTCTGGTTGCTATAGCGAGGTGTTCCACATATACTACTAAGAAAAGAGGCGACAGTGGCCATCCCTACCTTGTACCCCTCCTTATCTGCATCTGGGAGGCCAGTGAGCCGTTCACCCTATGTCTGGCCAGGGGATCTTTATAGCCATGGAAGGCGCAAGAGATGAATCTAGGATCTAACCTTATCTTGTGCAATACTGCTCTGAGGAAGGACCAGTGAACCTGGTTAACTACCTTCTCATCATCGACTGATAGTAGGACTACCCCCTTGCCTGCCTGCCTGCCCAACTTTATCAATATAATTGAGGGTCCGTTTGGTGTTGTCTGCAGAGGTGCAGCCTGGGATAAAGCCAGACTGGTCTGGCTCTGCAAGGAATCACATAAACACCCCCGCCCCCCCCCAAGCGATGAGCCATGGCACCTGGTTTTTATTTTAATTTTATTTATTGGGTTTTAACTTCAGCATACCAAGAAACAGCACTTCTCAGCACGACAATGCACCCTACAAGGGTGGTACATACAATAGCTTACATAATTACCATTACAGCTGTAATGTTCGAAGACTGTATATTATTATATACTGCGGCTAGATAGATCCCAGGCAACAACAGCCAAATACATACGATCAGGATAATGAGAGAAAAAACATTTCAACAAGGCAGATAAGTCCAGCGGTGTATCGAAGTCACAACCCATACATTCAAGCTGTATAATTGTTGAATATAACATATGATTGTTCGGCTAGTGACATATAACAATAGTAAGAAGCATTATGCAGGTTGATTTCCGCCCTCAGTTTCACCCGTTTCCTTCCCCACTAGGTAGTTTTGATAGAGCCTCCAGAAGCTTTTAGGCCTGCTTTGGGGTGGTAACAATTCGCTGTACACATCAGATTGAGTATTACAATAAAGCATATCAGCAGCAGCTCATTCCTCCAACGTAGGCGTGGGACCTCTACCCCATCTCATAGCAACACGGCGTTTAGCAATCATCATACCAATGCTACCAGCTCTCTGATCTCTTTGTCTATATCCTTATCTAGGCCAAGGAGAGCCAGCACCGGGTCAGGGGTTAGGGTACGTCCAGTAATCTCACTCAACCTGAGAAATATTCTCTCCCAATAGGCCAGGATCTTCGGACAGTACCAAGCCAAGTGTATAAAGCCAGCCGGCAGCTCCGGACACCTGTCGCAGACAGCCGTGTCTCTTAAACCGTATCTATGAAGTTTCTCTGGTGTATAATACACTCGATTAATGTATTTGAAGTGAACAAGTCTATGTCTACTATTTAAGGAAATACTCTTGGTGACTGAACAACAATATTGTCATCTATAGTTATGTTGAGGTCCCTCTGCCAAACCAGGCGAGCCTTAGACGTCAGTGACTTTTTCTGATCTTGCAGTAACCCGTACATCCTGGTCACCAACTTACAGGGGGAACCAGTCTGCAAGACATACGTGAGAACGGGCAAAGCTTCAGGCTCCAGCAGGTCATCCCTAAGCAGTTTACGCCAGGCATGTCGAGCCCTAAGGAATTGGAACTGGTCTAGCACAGTGGAGGACCTCTCCTCATTCGGGACGTCCTCCCACCTATAGACCACCCCGCCGTCGAAAAAATTCCCCAGTTTATTAATACCCAGTGTCTGCAGCGCTTTGGTGACCTCCGGCTCAGTCCCTGTCGGGAACCATTTGCACCATTGTATCGGTATTAAAGGGGAATATAGGAGCGCTCCCGCCTGTTTTTCTAGGAGGCATTTCCAAGCATGTATAGTGGCGTGCACTGAGTCCAGGACTCCGTGTCTACGATTGGGCTTATAGAAAATCAGGTGTGAGAGAGGAATCGGGTCGGCTACCACCTTTTCAATACGAAGGTGCGGGACGTCCTCTGGACCATGTATCCAGCCATGCGCATGCGAAGCTAGTGCCACTCTGTAGTATAGCTCTAGGTCAGGGGCATTTAGCCCTCCGGCAGAGAAAGTCAGAGTTTCCCAACTGACCCTGGGCTGTTTACTTGCCCACGCCAGTCTAATCATTAAGGATTTGAGAATATTAAGCGTGCGAGTCGGAAGGGTGATGGGCACATTTGTGAAAAGGAAGAGAAATCGGGGCAGCACCACCATTTTCATCAAAGATATACGCCCTATTAGAGAGAGGGGGAGTCTAACCCATTTATTAATATCATCCTCGAGCCGAGATATCGCCCTACCATAGTTTTCAGCCAGGACTATCTCAGAATTGGTATGAATTTGGATCCCCAGATACCGAATTGGGTCAGTGGACCATTGCAAAGGGAGTTCGAGCTGCACCTGAGTAGTGCACGGCGTAAGGGGGACCAATTAATACGTAGTCCTGAGACCTGTCCAAACTGCGTAACATCAGCTAGCACTGGCTCAAGATTCCTCTCCGGCTCACGGACATAGATTAAGGTGTCGTCAGCGTATGCCAACACTATAAGGGCATAATCACGAAAGCGGATGGCTCTGTGGTGGTGGTATTCTCTGAGCGTGCAAAGGAGGGGCTCCGCCACTAGGGCATATAACAACGGAGACAGAGGGCAGCCCTGTCGGGTGCCCCGCGAGATTTTAATAATGTCTGATACTATGTTGCCTACCCGGACTCTGGCCCGCGGTCTCATGTATAAAACCGAGATCAATCGAAGGAATACCTCGCCTACCCCCACTTTATTCAGGACGCCCTTCAAAAAACCCCATTCAACCGAATCGAATGCCTTCTCGGCATTAAGGAATACTGCAACTGCCTTCACTGCAGGGTCGATTCTTTGGATTGTGCCGAAAATAGTACACAAGTTATATGTAACACTGCGACTCGGCACGAAACCCGCCTGCTCGGGCTTGACCAAATGAGGAATCAGAGGGGCGAGGCGGTTGGCCAATATCTTCGCAAAGATCTTTGCGTCAACATTTAAAAGCGAGAGCGGCCTATATGAGGAGCAGGCGTTTGGCGGTTTACCAGGTTTCAATAATGTGACAATCAAGGCCTCCCTTAATGTTGGGGGCATTTCTCTGTCTTCCGCCATCTCCACACACAGAGCAGTCAGATGGGGGATAAGTTCCTCTTGGAACGTTTTATAAAACATATCTGTGAGGCCATCAGAGCCTGGGGCGCTACCTGAGCGCATTGTTTTAAGAGCAGCTCGTATTTCCCCAGGGTGCAAGGGGGCCATCAGGTATTCCCTATGGATATTAGAGAGCCAAGGCATTTGGATATATTCCAGATAGTGCCTAATGAACTCCTCGTTTGCAGTGGCTTTAGTGGTGTACAGGTCTGTTTAGTACCTCTTGAACTCATCAGCGACCTCTCCAGGAGATGTAAGTCTGTTTCCCCCCTTCGTCTATAATTTCTGATATTGCTGCAGTCTCCCTCCTGGGACGAGTAAGCCTAGCAAGCGTGGCTCCCGGCCGGTCTCCCTCACCATATACCCTGGCTGAGGCATATTTTCCAAGGTGTTTCACCTCATCATCTGCTGTCTCATGAAAGTCCTCCAGGGCAGTCTTAATGTCCTCAAGGATCGTAATGTCTCCAGTATGCTGATAGGACTGTTCGAGGCTAGCTATATCCCACTCCAATCTAGACAACCTGTCTCGAATGGCACGGAGCACCCCCGCATGTTTAGCTATTGTCATCCCCCTGATATAGACCTTGAAGGTTTCCCAAACTGTGGCAAACTTGTCTACGGACCCCACATTAGCTACAAAAAATGTTTCTATGAGCTGGGCCAATTCCGACTTGAATACGGAGTCCAAAAGGGAGAACGGGGGGAAGCGCCAGAGGAAGGGCCCCGGTACCCCTACCCCAACTTTTAAGTTAAGAATAACTGGAGAATGGTCAGAATACGTTCTGGGGAGAACTTCACAGTCGCCAACCTTTGATAATAATGCCCTAGAGACCAACCAGTAATCTATGCGTGTATAGGTGTCGTAGCTAGCCGAATAATGAGTATACCCAGCCCTGTCCGGAAACTTCTGTCTCCAAACATCGACAAGGCAAAGCTGATCAATAATCTCTATTATGTTGCTGGCTGTCGCTGACTGACTGCGTGGAGGGCCTTTGAACCTGTCTATATCAGGGTTCAAAATGCAATTAAAATCCCCCCCCCCCAAACAATCGGCACATCATCCTTCCTCATCAGCAGTGAGGCCAAAGCGTTGTAAAAGGGAGGGTCTTCGTAATTGGGGCCGTAGACATTGATCACTAGCATTTGTTGACCCGCTTTGTGACATCTAGCAACAATATACCTGCCATTAGGGTCTTTATGCAAGCATTGCAGGGTCACACCCGATTTGGGGTTCAGCCATATCATCACTCCTCTAGCATGCGAGGTGAATCCTGCGTCCGCCGCTGCCCCCTGAAAAATTCTGTGTGAGAGTATTTTACTGTCCGGGGCGAGATGAGTCTCCTGTAGCAGTCCTACATCTATATTAGGACGTCTAAGGTATGCTGCCACCTTACGAGCTTTCCTATGCTCGTTTAAACCCCTGACATTCCAAATAAGAAATCGTATGTTATTCGTCAGCGAGTGTTTCAGCTCCATGCCCTCGTGTCAAGCCAAGCAGTGTAGCAAATCGTTCTCATATAGCCCATGAGGGACAAAGCTGTGTCTGAGTGTCGTGCTTCAACATTAACTGCCCTACAATCAACCCCCCCCACCATCCACCCACGCTATGCAGACCCAAACTATGCACAGACGAAGAGCCCACCCACTTTCCCAAAATAAAACATTACCCATTGCAATCACAAACAAACAGCAAAGCAAACCCTGTGTGGAACAGACTCAAGGGCGGATGTTGCTGACTAACAATAAGGAAACCACCGCCTGGCGCACCCACCTAAGTGCGGTTTTAGTTAATGCTACCCAAATCCAGCGATGTGAACTCCAAACAGTACAGTACCGCCCGCCTCCCATCCGAGCCCATCCATATAGGGACATCTGCCCTTATCTTCATACAGAAATTCGGGCCTCTTGCTATGTAACATCGTAGAATACAAAACTCCCCACAGCAATATGCTATACACAGACCAGCACCAATGTAACCGTTCACAGTGGAGAGAGTAACATAATGACTGTGGCCCCAGAGGCTACCCATAATCCAGGCACTGGCTCTGACACATAAGTCCACAAAAGTCTACGAGAACCTAGCTGCAATCAGTGGCCCCATTAATTCAGGGATGGAGTGCGAGCCACTTCACATTTGCAGTCATAAACCCCAGAGTACCTTACATACTTATTGTTCATCTGGGTCAGACCTGCTCAAATCCTTACTCCCTGATGAACTCGCTTTTCGAGTAGCGCCATTGTGTTTTTTGAGGAATTGTAGGGCCTGTTTAGGGTCAACAAAAATCTGCGTTGAACCGTGGACAATGATTCTAAGTTTTGCAGGATACAGCATGTTATACTCCAAGTGTAGTTCACGTAGCCGTTTTTTCACTGGAGCGAATAAGCGCCGAGCCTCCTGCACCTGCTGGGTGAAATCAGGGTAAATAGAAATTGTCATACCTTCATGACGCAAATCTTGTAGCTCTCTTGCCTTGCGAAGGGCAAAGTCACGGTCCCTGTAGTTTAAAAGTTTCGCAATGATGGGGCGGGGAGGAGCGCCTGGGGCAGGTCTAGGAGCTAGCGACCTGTGTGTGCGCTCCACCGCAAACATAGTGGAGAAGGTGTCCCTGCCCAGAAGGGTAGCCAACAACTGTTCAACATAATGCTCCATATTTGTTATGTTGGTGGACTCCGGAACACCCCGGAGGCGAAGGTTGTTTCGTCTGGAGCGCGCCTCCAAATCCTCCGCTTTAGCCTGAATGCTCCGTAGAGGTTTGTCCATTTTAGCCTGGGCCTGCGTGCCGTTGTCCAGAGCATCCTGGGCCACCGCTACCCTCTGCTCCACAGCATCTAAGCATTCTGTGTGCTTGTCAATTCGTTCTGACATCCTGTCCACAGATATGACAATGCATCGATTTTTCCGTCGATTTTATTTAAGCTGTGTTGCATGGTGGCTAAAATCTGCTTTAAATCAGTCTCCGCTGGAGTGTCACCTGCCTCAGAGCCAGAATCAGACGGGTGCCTCTCGGGGTCCTGGTGCCTTGGCGTCTTTCTAGGCTCGAAGGATAGTTTGGATTGAGCTTTTTCCGTTCTCCCCATGATGTAATCAGTGCAGCAACAACCAGTTTATGTCTAGCCAGCTATAATCCCACACGTACCAAGCCAATGTCTTGTCACTGCCAACCAGAGGAGCAATCAAGTTATCAGCGAGAATTACATTACAGCCCAGGCACCTACTGACTGTGTATATAGTAATCCAAATGTCACAAGGGCTCAGACAAGGGTATAACTGCAGCAGGGAGTCCCACTAGTCCTAGCCTCGCAGAAATGTGTACATGAAGTTTGGGCCAAGGACACGAAAAGCATTCATTCAGGGCACAGGCTTACCGGCCTGTAACTCCAATGTGGCTCCAATCTCCTGAACAACGGCTCAGGCGCCGCAGCACAGATCCCAGAAGGCGCGCAGCGGTCGATAGTGGCCTCTCCTCCCAGCACCGAATTTTCACCCCAGCTGGGGCGGGTCTCGCTGGGCCCAAGCAGATATCACCAGGGGAAGAGACAAGAGCAAAGTTCGCGGCCCAAACCACCGCCACACCCCGCCGCACACCCCCCGGGCACGAAAATCTGCCGCCGGGGAGGGAGCAGGGAAGGGAGGAGACGCAGCAGACCGGCCCTCTAGCCCCAATGCGGGACTCAAACTCACCGCACAGTTCCGTAGGGGGTCTCTGGCACCGGCCGCATCCAACAGGGGCTGAGATAGCGCTCCCCGCCCGTCAGTGAAAGTCCATGCGGGCCGTCCGGAACAGGTGACCCACACCAAGCAAGCTCAGCAGGTGACGTCCGCCGGGCGGAGAGATAGGATCTACACGGACCGCAGACAGGCAATCCCCTCCAGCCCGATCACGCACAGGGCGTCAGCAACGTAGCAGGCTCGGCTCGCCCAGTGCCGCCAGCGCGATCTCCGGCTCTCAGGTTCAATTCCGGAGCGCAGTCTGACGATTTTTGTACTGGACAGGTGCAGGACAGCACCAGCACTCTTGGTCAACCAAAAACATCAGTTTTGGGAGCAGGATCATGCAGGATCGAGGCCGGGACGGCGGAGCTTCGCTAGCTTGCTGCCATCTTGGAGCCAGGCAAGCTCCGCCCCCCAGCCATGGCACCTGTTACAAGTTTAACATCAATACTGAGCACCGATATCGGACAATAAGAAGAGCAAAGTTGCATGTCCTTACATGGTTTAGGTAGGACTGTAATGACCTCCTCCTGCCTTGTACTAGTAACTTCCTCAATGTTCCCCACTTCATTAAAACAAAATTGTAAGGAATGGCACTGTATCTCTGCAAAATGTTTTGTAAATCAGGACCTAAAATCCATCAGGTCCTGGGAATTTTTGGAGTTTTAGTCTCGAGATAGCTGAGATAACTTCTTCCACCTCACTGGGCTTCCCAAAGGCACACTCCCGGTAGTCCGGAAGTTTCGGAAGGGGGCTATTGTCCAGCAGTGCTGCTATATCCAATTCTTGAGGCTCCTCATCCGCATTTAGGGAGGTGTAGAAGTCAGTGAATGCTTGTTTAATCTCACTGGCTGTAGTGTATAGTGCCCTAGTCGCCGATCAATGGAGGATATGTGAGTTGTTGCTATCTGTGCTAGTAATTTACGGACATGGATCCCCCCAGCTTTGTTATCCCCTTTGTAGTATTTCTGCTTTAATCTAAGGAGTGCATATTCAGCCCTGTCTAACATTTTTTAATTGCAAGCAACAGCTTGCAAGGCATGCCACATATTGGGAGCCCTTATTTTTTTATGCTCCCCTTCCAGTCTCTGAACTGGGTCATCCAACTGGGTGTGCTTGGCTATTCAGTCTTTATTATTGCCGCTAAAGAAAAAACGGCTCCCTCTATAGTGACCTTTAGTGATTCCCAAAGGGTGTGTGGGCTTATTCCATCTGTAATTTTCTTTGAGGAAGTGAGCAATAGCTACTCCATTGGCAATCTTGTTCTGCTCGTTATAGAGGAAATTGTCTTTCAGGCCACGTGTTTACCATTTGGGTGGCTGTGGGGTGTTCAGGGTGGTCCAGATCAGAGCATGATTGGACAATGCCGAAGCTCCTATCTCAACTTTGTCAAGCAAGTTTAGTAGTGCAGAGATCCCTAAGAAATGATTAAGTCTTGCATAGGTTTTGTGAGCTGCTGAGCAATGTGTGTAGCCATGTTCATGGGGATGTAAATGTTGTAACATGTCAAACAATCCCACCTCCTGGAGCCAGGCTCACCTGTCTTGCAAGATCCTCCCCCCGCCTGTTTCTCTCTTTATGTATATCTGTCCAGGTCATTACTCATTACGAGGTTAAAGTCCTCTTAAATGACAATATTCTGATCAGGTGCCGGCAGAGCTAGGGTTCAAAATCTACAGCTAGGCACTTTGCAAAAAAAGGGTCAGTTTTCACTGTGAAAATGTGGTGTGTCCGAGGCAAGATGGCCGCTGACTGACCTCCGTGAGGGTCGCTGCTGAGACTCTCTCCCCGAGCGGCACAATGGATTAGAGATAAGGCATAGATATGCCGCTGCGCTCTTACCTGTCTGACCAGCTGATAGGGAGGGTGCTGAGTCGTGGCTCCCGCCGGAGATCTACGGAGCTCACGACGATCGTTAAGGCACTACTCCGAGAAACCAGGACTGCTATTGAGGCATCGCTGGGGTGTCCGACTTGCGGCGAGAAGATGGGGCCAAAAACAAATAAATCCACGAAAGAAGGGTTGGCGAAGGACCCACAGAAGGAGACCGGCACGGTTGTGCGCGGCTTGGGTCAGACTCGACGTGGGGCGCCCTCGAAAAAGAACGAGGAAGCTAGCGGTAAATCACGGGATGGCGGCTTGGATGAACGGAGTGGGAGACGCGGGACTGGTGCAGAGAGTTCCCTGCGGCAACCTACACTAATGGAGGCTTTTTCGACTGCCGCAAACAATATGCTGCACGCTCTCTGCTTAGACGAGCTCGGTACGTGTGGTACAGCTGAGCCAGGATCGGTCCCGTCTGCTGTGGCTGAGGCTGTACAGCAGCAGACCGGACTGGAGCTGGAACAGGAGCGGCAGGAGGAGGAGGTGGAAGAGCCTGCAGACCGATCGGCTAATCGGCTTGGACTACAGGCTGCACCGGAGCAGCGGGAATCATTGAGTGATATGCAAGGCAGTGGGAGCAGTGCTCTCGGACATGCTGGATTACCTTTAGATTTGGGAGCTGCTATGGAGGCTAATCTGGTGGCTGATAAAGAAACAGTTGGACAAGGTACTGGCCTGTTATCTGATGTGTCAGATATTGTTAAAGGTGATGGGCTTGGGCTCTGGGATCAAGCAGCAGGGGAAAAAGCAGCAGGAGAAAAAACAACTGGGCAAAACCAAATGCCATTCTGGTCCAAACCGGCCCTGGGATCTCCAGAAGGGGACAAATTTTTCTCTTTAAACAAGGACACAGATTTCTCGCTTACAAGTGATGGGAATTCATCTCAAGGGTCTGATTCTGGTGACTCCTTTGGGGACTCCTCTGCAACACAAAAGACACAACGTCTTAAGACCCTCACTCAGAGGTGTAGGTCCAAGTCTAGAGCCAGCCCCTCCAAGGCGGATATAGTAATAACAACGGCTCTGAAACTTAAGTGGGACTACTCCGCCACAAGCCATACGTATGCAGAAGAGGGGGAGGTACCAGCACAGGGGGAGCCTGTTAGTTCAGGCGACTCTTCTGCCCCGCCATCGATAGAGTTAGTGTACTCTACCCTAAAGCAGATGCAGGGAGAAGCAAGATTGGAAAGCCGTAGGGCACATCAAGCTACTAAAAAATTGTAGGGGTCCCTACGGAAAGTAAATAAACTATGTACAGATATGGCAGAAAGGGTAGCCCATGTGGAGGAAAGAACTGCTACATTGGAGGAGGAAATTGGGAAACTACATGTTTATAAGGAGTCGCATGAGAAGCAATCTGAAGATGTGATGTGGAAACTCGAAAACTTTGAGAATCGACAGCGAAGAAATAACGTGAGGTTGTTGGGCATTGCCGAAAGCACAGAAGGGAGAATATTATGTCATTTGTGGTTACTCTCTTAAAGGGAGCATTCCCGGATCTTGCCCAGTGGAACTGGGCTATGGAGGTTCAGAGGGTGCACCGCTTCCCGCTGAGTCAGAGAAAAGGCAGTGCTGCAGGGCAAGGAGAGCGGCCTAGAGCCATTCTTATATACATTGGGAACTTTCTTCTTCGGCAGGCTATTTTGGACAGAGCAAGACCGGATGCAAAACGGACATTCGAGGGCCACACATTCTTCGCTCGGCCTGACTTTTGTCACGCAACGGTCGAAAGGAGATGGCGACTCCGACAGTTGATAACTCCCTTTCAGGGGATCAGGTGTGAAGCATATCTGCTGTTTCCAGCACGGCTCAAGGTTATCACAAAGGGGAGGGTGCAGATGTTTTTTTCAGAAATTAAGGCACAGGAATATCTGACTGAGTTGAAGGATGCAAGGGGGAAAGCGGAGGGGGAACAACCGACTCATGGGGGGTCTTAGAGTGCGTTAAGAACTATATACTTGTGATTTGGTATGGCTCAGGGAACTTTACCGATTGAAGTAATGTAAAAACTCTCCCTGCTGTGTCTATATTCTTCTTTTTTTTTTCTATATTTTGTGTATCTCTTCTTTCTTCCTCCTCCCTCTTTCTTTCTTTTTATATCACAATCTATGTGAAACACAAGTGGAACACAGGGGTGAATTTGGAATTCGGGGAGCTCGGGGGGGGGAATTCGCAGCGATTTGAGATGTGAGTTTCAACGGCCACACATAGGTCATGGCTGACCTATTTGCCTGTGAGGGTTTTTGGGGGGGGTGGGGGAGGGCTGGGCAGGTTGGGGGGGGGTGGGAGCAAGGGGCAGTGGGGGGGGAGGGCACAGCACAGCACAGTACAGTACTCGAGGTTGAACATATTAAGTAAGCACAAAACAGGAAGAAAAAATGAGTGATCAAAGAGATGATTTAGGAGAGCAAAGATTTAATAAAGCAGGTATGGTGAAGGGAAATGTGTTCAATATTAGGTGATGAGCTTGCGAGTCGCCTCAATTAATATATGCAGCCTTAATGATCAGGCCAAAAGACAAAGAGCTGCAATAATTCTGAAAGCACTGCGTATAGATATTTTATGTGTTCAAGAGACCCATATAGAAGGTAGTAGGGGCAATCTTATGTAGCAGCTTGGATTTAAGCTGGTTATTAACACCAAGCAGGGCACTAAGACAAGAGGGGTTGCCATTCTTTCTCGACGAAGTGATATTATTTTTAAGAGGAAAAAGGCTGACAAATGGGGTCGCTGGGTGCTAGCAGAATGTATGACACATGAGGAAACTTTTACTTTATGCTCGGTTTATGGCTCTACTGGGGATGACCCCGAACTTCTAGAATTTTTGGATGTTGAGTTAACATTATGGCCCACCCCGGTAATAATGTGCGGGGATTTTAATATTAATGGTTTGAGAGGGCTCTGGGGGGGGAGCGGGAGGTAGCTATGGGGGTCGAAAGAGAAGAGTTTATGGAGCACTTACCAATCTGGTACAGAACAATGCACTTACTGATGTGTGGGTACGGCTAAACCCTGATGATCCTGGCAGTACATTTTTCTCTGCACCACATAAATCAACAACCAGACTTGATTACGTTTTTGTCTCACACTTGCTAATCCCTAGGTGCAGAATAGAGAAGCACCCTCGGATTATTTCAGACCATAACCCCTTAATTTTAACAATTACCCTAGTAGGGGGGGAAAGACAGGAGAAGGTTTGGACCTTTGAAAGAGGGCTGCTAAAGGATCCAGAATATGTGCTTCATATGAATGAATGGATCAAGGGGTTCTGGGAGATTAATAGAGAGAGCGCTAGCCCTGGGATGGTTTGGGATACGTTTAAAGCTGGGTTCAGAGGAGAGACACTGAGCTATAGCTTGTTTGGGCAGAAGAAGGAGGGCCAGCGGGAGAAAACACTCTGTAAGATACTGCTGGAAGTAGAGGAGGAGCTCGCAGTAGCAATCCGGATGAATAGAGCATTGGATGATATATTGCTTAGGCTGGCCTTAGCAAAGGCAGAAATAGGGGATATCACGGTAACTAAGGCAGCGGAAAGATTTTTGGCTAGCAGGGAACACTGCTATGAGTTTAGCGAGCGGGTGGGGCATACCCTGGCAGTTCGACTCAGACAAAAAAGCTTGGCGGGGGAGATCCGGGACATTATAGACAGTAGTGGGAACCTAATTGAGGGGTCACCTGAGATCCGGGAAGTTTTTCGCCAATTTTACGAGAATCTTTATAGCGAGGATCAACGAAGGGAGCAGATCCTAATTCATGGATATTTAAGCGGAATTCCAATGCAATGTATTGATCCTGAAGATAGGGAGGCACTTGAAACAGCATTGACCCAGGAAGAGATATATGGTGCATTAGGGAGCCTTCCCTCCGGGAAAGCTGCTGGACCGGACCAGATTCCCTTAGAGTTTTATAAAACCTTCCTCGGGGTAATTGGGCCCGATTTGGCTGATATAATAGGTCAAGTTCAGCAAGGGCGCTCAGTCCCCGAGTCGTGGGCCGGGGCGGATATGATAGTATTTTTAAAGAAGGGTAAGCCCTCTAGAGAACCTGGCTCGTATAAGCCAATAACGCTGATGAATAGCGATGCTAAAATCTTTTCTAAAGCCCTGGCGACCCGCTTAAACCAAATAATTGGGAAAATAGTTCACCCCTGCCAGCATGGGTTTATTCCGGGGAGGGGGACTACAGAGCATATCCGCAGGGTCATAACCTTGTTCGATGCAGCTGAAGTCTCAGGGGACCCTATGGCTTTGATACTCATGGATACTGAAAAAGCGTTCGATAGGGTCTCCTGGGACTATCTCTGGGAGGTTATGAAACGGTATGGCATCCGGGGGGGTTTTATTAGGGCAATTCAGGCTATATATAAGGCACCGACGGCTCGGCTTAGATTGAATGGGGGGTACACGGCACCTGTGACAATCAACCGAGGCACAAGGCAGGGCTGCCCTTGTTCGCCTCTCCTCTTCGCTTTGTACATTGATCCCTTGATCCGGAAACTGGAGGCTAGTAACAGCATTAGCCCCATGCGATTCCATGGGTTGGTGACAAAAACGCTAGCCTATGCGGATGATATCGCTGTGGTTACTCCTAATCCTCAAGATACCTTAGACGCAATAGAGGTAGAGGCTCAAGCCTTCGGCCTGGTTTCCGGGTACGCACTAAACAGATTGAAGACGCAGATAGTTAAAAATAGGGGGGTCGTTCTGGATGACTCACGGGTGGTTGATTCTGCTGTTTATCTGGGCATTGATATTCTGCCTGAACTGGGGAAGTTAGTGGAGAGAAACATCGAACCAGTAATAGGGAAGGCTAAGAAAGATTTTGATAGATTACATAATCTCCATATGTCAGTGGTGGGTTGCTGTAATGTGGTTAAGATGGTTTTCCTCCCTAAGGTACTCTATCTCTTTAGGGCCATACCATTAGAATTTGAGAGGCAATGGTTTATGGCGCTTGAACATATGGTGAATAGGTTTATATGGGCCCATGGAAAAACGAGGAGGGCCTTGAGGTATATGTCATTGCCAAGGGATAGAGGCGGCTGGGCAGTCCCAGATTTTAAGATGTATTACTGGGCTGCGGCCTTTCAATACATGTGTAGGCTATTCGGTGGGAGCGCTGGCGATCCCTGGAATAACACAGGGTCACCAGACATATATAAGTTACTGCTGGGAGAAGACGCTGCTAATTGTTTTATGAAGTTTAGCGAGCCAAGCTATTTAAAAAAAACAAGATTCAAAACATTGGTGGCGGCATTCAAGATCTGGGCTGCATTTAAAAAAAAGTCTGGTCTCGGGAGAATGAACTTTTATACTCAGTTATATAGAAATCCCATGTTTCCTGGAATTTTCTCGGATGCAATAATGATGGAATGGGAGGGTAGTGGGCTCCGGCAGTTAGGGGACCTAATAGGGCCGGGGGGGATCCGGTCGTTTAGTGATATTCAACGTGACTATGGTATCAATACAAGTAATTTTTTTAAATACCTTCAGTTGCGTAGTTTTTTAAGAGGGAAAAAGGGTGGACCGAGTGGTTTTCAGAAAGTTACGATTATAGATGTTATAAGAATGGGAGAGAATTGTACTATTAAGAGAATCTACTCAGAACTGTTATTACTCAAGCTGGACGATCTGGGTAAGCATGGGAAGATGTGGGCCGACAAGCTCGGCATAGATCAAGATAGTTTCTCTGACTCCTTGGAGTTGGGCCAGACCGTCTTGTGCTCTGCGGGGCTCCAAGCTCAGCATTTTAAAACAATTTTCTCATTATATCATACGCCAGCTAGGATAGCACAATGGGGGGGGACAGGAAGGAACTAGATGTACCCGCTGTGATAGCTCGGATGCTGATCTAATACACATGTTCTCGACCTGCCCCCGGCTGCAAAATTTGATAAATTCGATTGAAAAATGTATGGATCAAACATTGAACTTAAAAGCTTCTCTTGATCCTGCTTTAATGCTCCTGGGGATTGAAGCTAAGGGAAGGCAGGTCTCATTTCACTATTTTCTGTTTCTTGCCATGGCTGTTCTACGTATCTGTTTCGCCTCCGCCTGGCTGGATCAATCAGCCCCAACGTTTCAGCAATGGCTTGCCAAATTGCTAGCCACATATAATTTAGAAAAAGGGATATACGAGAGAAAGGGTAAGAGAGGGAAAAAGCTTGGTAGGTGTATATGGGCGCCTATTTATAGATGGAAGGAGGATTTGAATGATAGTTGATCCTGACTTAATCTAGATAGGTGGATGTTTATTGTTTGGTATTTTAATATGGGGGCATTCGATATGAACTATGATTGCACTTGAAATCATGATGAATATGTATTTTCTCTTGTCTTTAAGATGAATTGGGTTTTTCTGTTTGTTTGGAGCTCTCCTTATTTAGCTGGTTTTTATGAATTTGGTATTATATTTTGATTCTTAAGACCAATTTTCGAGTAACAAATGTATGTTTACTATGGTGCTGTATTAAAAATAAAATTAAAAAAAAAAAAAAAAATGTGGTGGTGTCCACGTTGCATTTTGTGGATCCACGCAGATTCCAGAACTTTCCACCACAGAAATGTGAGGAAAATGTGTTTTCTTTACAAAGTTTGAGGTTTGCAAGGGATTCTGGGTAACAGAACCTGGTGAGAGCCAGACAAGTCACCCCATCCTGGATTCCCCTGGGTGTCTACTTTTCAAAAATGTATAGGCTTGCTAGGTTTCCCTAGGTGCCGGCAGAGCTAGGGTTCAAAATCAACAGCTAGACACTTTTCAAAACAAGCATTGGCATAGCCAATAGGTCTCGCTTTTGGGACCTTATAAGTATTTAGTTATGCAGTACAATCGCTAAACACTTATAAGGTCCCAAAGGCGAGACCTATTGGCTATGCCAATGCTTGTCTCCCATCTTTCTAAAATCCTCCATATGAACACTATCTCCTTCCTCTTCAGCACCCTCTAGTCATTCTTTCCTGCACGCACTTCCTTGCATCGCCTTCGCCTCAACACCCTCTACACAGAAACACTGTACCTATTCACCTATAAACACTGCATTCTCTTTTACTTTCTTCCCTGACACTATTTCAACAACTACGTACCTCCTTCAAATACTTTCGCATTTAATCACAGTTCTAACTAGTACACATGACAAATGCTTTATGCGATTTGTAGCGAGGTCAAGGACTGGATGAGCGAACCGCCACTGAGGTGGAAAAAAAGTGTGGAAACAAATATTACTAGCTCATGGACAAGATGGGAGTGAAAAAAAACCACTAAGGAAGAAATCTGGTTAGAAAGTTCTTCATTCAGAATCAGAGAAGGATGAAACCTACCTATAAGATCTACATGCCTGGCACACCACTTTATACCAGGATTTGTACAGGACCCTTAATCGCTATCAACTCAAAGGAGAAAGCAAGCATACTAGTTCTAGAGTTATCCTGTTGAGGTGCACAATTCTAAGAACTGCCCTGTGCTTGCTTTAAAGTGTCATCTTCTGACTTCTTTTCGATTACACTCACTTTAAAGCAACAACAAATTATATTTCACAATTGCTTTCTGGCAGGCCAACACCCTCAGAACATCATGTTGCTTCCAGACTCCTATTCCAAACATACTACAGTGCAGAATTAAGACAAGCAGATGTTTTTAGCAAAATAAGAAAACAATTGTTTTGTACATAAGCCACCCGTATTTATGGTGATTAAAAATAGACGCCCAATCAGCAACAGTTCTAACTCAGGCCGTCTCCCTTTACGCAACTCAAGTCAGGTTTCAGTGTGCGAGAAGCGTTTTAATACAAACGTCCCAATAGATATAGATTTTCAAATTGCTTCAGGAAACAGTTTAGGTTAGATGTTTTTTAATGTATGGACGCTCTTGTAGAATATGGCATACAGGAGGACCAAGTGCAACATGAGATCTCCCTATAGACCAATTTCATTGTTAACTTTGTATAATCACATACAAGCCAACTAGTCGAAGACAGAGTGGTGTGCAAATGCCACCAGACTGCCAACATAGCAATGTGGAGGCATACTACAGAAGTTACTAGTTTTGTATTTTTATTTGCTTACATGATTTTGGGCTCATTTTGCATGAAAACAATGTTTTTCCAATCTGGAAAAATGTGAAATGCTTGAACTGTCTGTAGTGAAAAACATATTTACTTGTATAGTTAAGCATGAGAAGTCTCTTAAAGAACTCATTCAGACAACAACAAAAAAAAAAAGAAGCTACTGCCAAGCAAGGGATAGCTAGCAATGGGGTCTGATTGCAATTAGCAAGTTCAACTTTCATGGCAAGGCTGCTGATTAAAGGGTATGGCAGTGGTTATGTTCAGATTGTTGAAGCTACCGTCAAGCAAGGCAGTCAATAATTTGCCATAACTGTACATTGAACGTTTACGTTTTACCGCTTGGCTTTCACAAATAAATTGCAGTCAGGGCCCGTTATCTGACAGTTTGAGTGTTCCGGCTTTGGTTTAGTTTTCATGAAGGGGTTACTAATTAAACAATACGCAATGGTGAAACTCTGCTGAGGATGTTAACTAGCATGAAATATGGAAAACATTTTACAGGTCCTGTAAAATATGCATTTTGTGCAATAACAAGTGTTTGTTGACCCAAATATTTATTCACCAAAAGAGTAACTCTAAATTAACACCTGAAATGTGGGCAATGCTTCAGTCAGTCAGGCAGTCACTCTTGCAAAGAAATTATAATCACTGCACTAACATAGGGGACGAAATAGCTTTTAATCCGTTAAATCATTTGAAAAAGTGAAAAAAGTGAAAAATATGAAGGGCAATGGGTGCCTGATGCTTTTCCAGTTGATTTTATTAGTATACACATGCACTGTACATAAAACGAATTCAAAGGTGTACAAAAAAGGTAAAATAAAGTACCACACCAAAGATACCAAAAGAAAAAAAGGGTGCCGCGATTATAGCAAAAGTAAAGAAATAGATGTTTTTTTCTATTTCTTTACTTTTGCAGCAATCGCGGCACCGGCGCTTTACTTTTAAAATTAAAGGTAAAGCGCCGGTGCACGATTGCTGCAAAAGTAAAGAAATAGAAAAAACATCTATTTCTTTACTTTGTTACATCACGCACCCGCGCTTTACTTTTAATTTTAAAAGTAAAGCGCGGGTGCCGCGATTATGCGAAAGTGAAACAAAAAAAAAAAAAAGTGACGCGGCCGGCCGCGAAAGATAAACAAAACTAGCACGCGAGTGGTGCGCGCTTGCTTGCGAGCAGCAGGCGTGACCACACGCTCGTGCACCATGGCCTTTTGCTTGCGCGTAACCGCAGGGAAAAGGCCATGACGCACGAGCGTGTGGTCAGCTTTTCAAACCCCCTAACATAAAGTCTTGCCAGAGTAGCGCTTGCGCGCTACTCGAGGCTCGACCTAAAAAGGGTCCGTTTTCACTGTGAAAATGTGGTGTGTCCACGTTGCATTTTGGGCCGTTTCCTGTTGCGGCCACTAGGCCTACCCACAAAAGTGAGGTACCATTTTTCTCGGAAGACTTTGGGGAATGCGGGGTGGGTGGAATTTTGTGATCCACACAGATTCCAGAACTTTCCACCACAGAAATGTGAGGAAAATGTGTTTTTTTGGACAAAGTTTGAGGTTTGCAAGGGATTCTGGGTAACAGAACCTGGTGAGAGCCAGTCAAGTCACCCCATCCTGGATTCCTCTAGGTGTCTAGTTTTAAAAAATGTATAGGTTTGCTAGGTTTCCCTAGGTGCCGGCAGAGCTAGGGTTCAAAATCTACAGCTAGGCACTTTGCAAAAAAAGGGTCCGTTTTCACTGTGAAAATGTGGTGTGTCCACGTTGCGTTTTGGGCCGTTTCCTGTCATGGCCACTAGGCCTACCCACACAAGTGAGGTACCATTTTTCTTGGAAGACTTTGGGGAATGCGGGGTGGGTGGAATTTTGTGGATCCACGCAGATTCCAGAACTTTCCACCAAAGAAATGTGAGGAAAATGTGTTTTTTTTAACAAAGTTTGAGGTTTGCAAGGGATTCTGGGTAACAGAACCTGGTGAGAGCCAGTCAAGTCACCCATCCTGGATTCCTCTAGGTGTCTAGTTTTCAACAAGCATTTGCAATGCAATAGGTCTCGCATTTACATTAGTTTGAGCTATTGGCATTGTAAATGACAATGTTTTTTTTTTTGTTTTTCTTTTTTAAAACATAAACAAAAGGCATTGTCATTTACAATGCCAATAGCTTAAACTCTCGTAAATGTGAGACCTATTGCATTGTTGGTGTCCTTAATGGCCCCGTGGGGCGTGGTTGCCCTACTTGGCTTTATGTCAACACGGCACAGAGATCACAGTCCTGGGCCTTCCTTTTGCAAATGGTTGTTTTAAGGTGTGTCAGTCTAATAGGTTAAATTGAAGTGAACCAAGCCTACAGCTGCCAGAATCCATTAGAATAACAATTAAAATCCCAGGGCTCACACCATAGTGTCCTGGCGACAAGGTAAACTCTGTGACGTGCAGCGTGAGAAGATGGCCCTGGTGTGCAGCTTCAGAGGCAGGTGTCTGGGGAAAGGGAGAAGCTGGCAAGGCGGGTCAATGTGAAAAGCTGGCACTGGCAGGCAGTTTGAAGAGCTGACACTGGTGGGCAGAGCAAGCAGCTTCCATTGGAGGGCAGCGTGGCAAGCTGGCACCGGTGGACAGTGTAGGAAGTTGGCATTGGTGGGCAGTTTGAGAAGTTGGCAATGACAGACAGTGTGAGGTACAGTAATTGGTGAAGAGTGAGTGAAGGAAGCCGGAGACAGCGAGAGAAGACGGCACTGGGAAAGACAGTAAAGAGGCACTGTGAAAAGACAGCAAAGATGGGCAGTGTACAAAGCGGACATCAAGGCATTGTAAGAAGAAGGCACTACTAGGGACTGTCACATGCTGGCACCAGTGGGTCTCGTGGGGGGCGTACACTGCAAAGCAGCGCCTGGAGCCGACAGCTGTCACAGAAGCAGCGCAAGGAGCTTGCCTCCTTGGGCACAGTGAGCACTGTGAGAAGCACAAACTGATCATTTTGAGAAGGTGGAAGCGGTGGGCTCTTTGCCGCAAACCTCCGTAATACTTCTGTGCACCCTCCTCTCCTTACCGATCCGTTCCCCCATGCCCGAGGTCTTCGGTCCTCCAGAGTAATTTCCACACTGCGCTACCCTTTGCTCTCTGGGGTTTCAGGGCGCTATATCGCGTCCTGTGTCTTTCGGCCTGAGAGGCAGTTGAAGCCTGAGGAGGGCGGAGCGCAGGAGCCCAGGAGCTTTTATTGTTTACCGGAAATACAGAGAGCATTGCACAGAGAGGAAGCCCAGTCTGAGCACAGGGCTCACATTACAGCCGTAGCCGGCGCTGGGCGGACTCATCTGGCGGGGGGAGGGTAGCACAAGTACCAGATGCAGGGGCACAGCTCGCGCGGGCACGGGACTGTTCGGGACCTACTGATGCCAAGCCTGTTTAAATTTATGGAGAGGCAGGAGGTTGTGGTGAAACTGAGCCCGGCCCCTTCCTAGCCCCGCTCTCCAACCGTAGAATGAGCAGTACTTACCGGCTCCTAAACCCTGACGGGGAAGGGGTCTCCGGGATCGGGTTCAAGAATGTGGCCTCTAGCGAGTAATGCGACAGAAATGCATGTCCCGGGGTAAGACGGGGCCGTATATACTGACACGCAGTCTACCATTTTACCAGGAGAGCGTTCCCTTTCTACATACACACAACGGTCAAGCAGAGGCGCAGCCAGCATAATTTCCTATAAAACACAGCATAATACTGTAATAATCATGAATGCAGAATCAGACACGAAGAATTGGAGGTGCCTGCCATGAGAAGGCATAAACAACAAGCGCTCGCCATTGCGGAAAGGCAGCCGCTTATTTATATTTGCATCACGCTTTCACTTTAAGTGAAAGCGCGATGCAAAAATAAACACGCGGCTGAGTGAAACAGATGTGTACACGCCCCCTTGAGATAAGAAATTGCTTCACGACAGCCGTGAAGCAGACGACCCAGTCCGGATGGGCCGGACGAAAAGGAGAAAGGGCGGTAACGAAAAAGCATCCTTTTCAATGGGAAGCCAGCGTTTAGCATAAACGCTGACGTGACCCAATGAAAATGGTGGGCGGGGCTTCAAGTCCCCTTCTGAAATCTCCTCATAGACAATATGTCTCGCAGAGCGAGCAGCGCATGCGCGCTGCAACGCTAGGCGAGACCTAAAAATGTATAGGTTTGCTAGGTTTCCCTAGGTGCCGGCAGAGCTAGGTTTCAAAATCTACAGCTAGGCACTTTTTCAAAAAAAGGGTCCGTTTTCACTGTGAAAATGTGGTGTGTCCATGTTGCGTTTTGGGCCGTTTCTTGTCGCGGCCACTAGGCCTGCCCACACAAGTGAGGTACCATTTTTCTCGGAAGACTTTGGGGAATGCGGGGTGGGTGGAATTTTGTGGATCCACGCAGATTTCAGAACTTTCAACCACAGAAATGTGAGGAAAATGTGTTTTTCTTTTACAAAGTTTGAGGTTTGCAAGGGATTCTGGGTAACAGAACCTGGTGAGATCCAGACAAGTCACCCCATCCTGGATTTCCCTGGGTGTCTAGTTTTAAAAAATGTATAGGTTTGCTAGGTTTCCCTAGGTGCCGGCAGAGCTAGGGTTCAAAATCTACAGCTAGGCACTTTGCAAAAAAAGGGTCAGTTTTCACTGTAAAAATAAAATGTGTCCACGTTGCGTTTTGGGCCGTTTCCTGTCGCAGGCACTAGGCCTACCCACACAAATGCGGTACCATTTTTATCGGGAGACTTAGGGTAACACAGAATTGTAGGGCAACTGTTATTACCTATTGACTTTCGATGCATTTCTGCCTTTCAAATGAAAGACAATGTGTAAAAAAGAAGTCACTTTGAAACATTTCCTATAATTCTCATGCTAGTATGGGTACTCACAATTTCGGAAATGTGCAAATAGCTACTGTTTCTAAACTCTATATTTTGTTCCAATTTCAGAAATATATAGGTGTCTTTCATCCCGATTTTTCACTGTATATATTTTCCCAAATTAATTGCTATATACCTGGTACATAATAAAAAACCATTGCAAGTCGCTGCTCAGTTATTGGCTCTGGGTTCGTCGGGTTCTTGGTCCTATTTATCCCCACAACCAGAAAGGTCCAGCGGATGTAACGGTATATTGCTTTCAAACATCTGTCATAATTAGAAGAAGTTACAGGTGAAAACGTTGGCACAAATGGCTGTTTTTTTCAACTCATTTTCAATTTTTCCTATTTTCAACTGTTAGTTTCTATAAAGAAACCTTGAAGGATCTACACAAATGACCCCTTGCTGAATTCAGAATTGTGTCTACTTTTCTAAAATGTATAGCTTTCCAGGATCCATTATTGCTTTCATACCCATTTCTACCATTAACTGGAAGAAGGTTGAAAGCACAAAAAATAGCAAAAATAGGCTATGTCCCAGTAAAATGCAAAAACTGTGTAAAAAATGTTGGTTTTCTGACAAAAGTCTGTCAGTCCCTGAATGCTGGGAAAATGGTGATTTCAGCCCCACAAACCCTTTGTTGATACAATTTGCAGGGAAAAAAACAGACGCTTTCATTTGCAGCACTTGTTTCCCATTTTTCCCAAAAGAAACAAAATTTAGCTGTATTTTGGCTAATTTCTGGGTCCCCTCCAGGGGAATCCACAAACCCTGGATACCTTTAGAATCCCCATGATGTTGGAAGAAAAGGACGCAAACTTGGCGTGGATACCTTATGTGGTCAAAAAGTTACAGGGGCCTAAGCGCGAACTACCCCAAATAGCCAAAAAAAAGGCTTGGCACAGGGGGGGAAAGGGCCTAGCAGCGAAGGGGTTAAAAGAAGTGCTATTTTCCCTGTAAACAACTTAGCAGAATGAATCTCGCCCAAATACTCTTTGCTGCTGTAGACAAAAAAGCCTTTAATCTCCTGCAGCTCTTGACTCGTACCTCTCCTACCCTGCCACGCCCACCTGGGAGTCACAGACGAACAGAACTGCCAATAAAAGCATGACGAATACATGTACAGACCAGCTATCCTTTGTAAAAATGCCCCACCTAAACCCTCGGTGGCACTACTATTTCCGGAAAGAAGTGACTGAGACAAATGAACTGGCACAGGGTGGTGCTTCAGCAGCTCGCGACATCAGATCTCCAGAATAAGACGGGTTTCCGGCAGAATAACAATGGCAGAAAGTAAGTAAAAAAAAAAATGCTTCGGAAAACGTTTTTGAACAGCATATAGTAAGTAAGAAGAGAATAGTTAGATTAAAAGAAATTGTTAAGGTTTTATGGCGATGCAGCTATTATATCATTCATGTTTTTGTACCCTCATTCGCGATAGAGATTTGTTTCTGTGGTTTTTTTTTCACCTCTACACACTACCAGAAGGAAAACAAAACTGCCAAATTATAGAAAGTTAAAAAAATGTCCATGCATCGCACAAACCAAAGGAGTTTAACATGTATCATAAATGAGGAAATTAATCTGCAAGCTATGAAATCTTTGGCATGTTTCCAAATGCCCACGGTGCAGGGGATAAATACCGAAATCTCCTGTCGCAGCAGCATAGAAATTAGTATTTGCCAATTTTTCATCTCGGTTGAACAAAATTAAGGAAGCTGGCATGCACACTATAAAACTGAGACAACTGTGAGAATTTGATCATTTGCAGTGAAGCCATTTTGGAAGAAACCGACGCTCTTTCTATTATTTATTGACCATTTTTGGAGTTGTTGGAACATTATCCCGTAAAAGACTTTCTATAGAAGATTTGCCTGGGGTATATTTTTTGTATCATTCCCCAGTTTCTTGTACAATGCAGGAGAATGTCGGCGCCTATACGTTCTGAAATGAGGAGAGTTGAATTGGAGCAGAAAGTGACTTGTGTGTTTCTATGTTATGAAAAAAGTGCACTTTAACAGATTTTCGTTGGATTTCGAATTTAAAAAATATCCTCCATTGACAAATAATTTCTGCTGTTTGACAAAGTTTCCTGACCAGGACGATTTCTTTGGATTATATTTCAGGTAATCCGTAAAATCAAAGGTATACGTGAACTATATAACTTTGACACTCTAGTCCCTGGATTAGGATCACAGTGCCCACCTTTTAATTATCCCCAATGGATTTCAAAGGGCACCAGGTTATTTCCAGGTGTATAGTGCTTTTGAAAAAAAACACTGCCTGCTTATATTAGCTTCCTGCGCACAGACTAGTGGTTATGGGTAACGGGGTGCAATAAGGAGCAGTAGACCGCCCCGCCCCCCCCTCCCCCCAAAATAAAAAATGCCTAGGGCCAAATGTGCCTATGTCTGGATACCTCACTGAAATGGCTTATTCATCTTAAATTTTCAGAATTATCCATTTCTTTAGCAATCTATTTGCAATATTTTCTCATTTTTCATTTTAATTCTGGGGCAGAGTACCTGACAAGTCATGTGAAATGGTTAAAGTACCTATTTTACAAAGTAGATTAGTGCATGAGTTATTAAAAACAGGTAATATGTACTCTTTGAACAAGAATACCTTTTAAACTTGTGGATTGAACTAGAGAAGTGGATATTTATTTTTTTACATTCGAAACGCCCGGACACCCTTGTTGGGTAGCAGTTTCGTGCTTTATAAATCCTGTATTCATTCATTCATTCATTCTGTGCTGATTCCACACAAAGGTGGCCCTGTTATACCCTCAGCGGGTTATTTGTGTAAATTGAAATTTTTTCTTACCTCTAGTAAATGTGTCATACAACTCTCACACGTGTCAGCAAAATGTGCTGGTTTGGCTATTCTGGTAATTACACATTCCCATATTTGAGGCCAGATTATCACACATGAACCACATGCACAAAGGATCCCTGGGTTGTGTGCCCTGCTGGATGTTCATTGGTATTACAGTTGGAACGCAAGGTCCATTCTAAAATACCAAATGCGCACCCACTCTTGGCGCAGATGGGCATTAAAATGTGATTGCTCCCTCATTTGCATAGGTGCATGGCTCCTTACTTAAGCAACTTCCTCTACCAAAAAGGATGCGCTAGATTGCTGAGGTGTGCATACTGGCAAAAATGCCATTGGTTCGAACTGGGTTTCTGCCACACAGGGGGTTAATATTTAACTTGTACGTCCGGAATGCCCAATGGGCAAAGAGTCTTGCAAAGACAAGTGCCCAAAGGAAGATGGGATGTGACCAGTGCTCATTTCCTGTGCTCGGCACTTAATTTTCAGCTCCGGCTCTAGTGACAGCCCACCACATGATGGCGTTGTCTTTTTCAATTTTGAGATAATTACAGGAACATGTTTATTAAGTCAATATACACTGAAAACGAATATAAATCAGTCAATCAGTCTTTATTGTTAGAAGTTAATAAAAACCATCACAATAACCTTACATATGATATAATTCCATAAAAGATGTAAACAATGAGTAAACTGTTTAAAATTCATTCTAAAATGCTGAGTGTTAAAATCACTAATGCCATTATGGATACTGTTTATTTGTGTGTTTAACCCACTGGGCCACACGGATTTCCCGCTGTCACTAGTAGTAGTCACTGGGCCTGTATTTATACAAGTATGATTGTCCCGATTATTATTGAACCTTCGGCTGCCAAGAGAGTGATGACTTGCATACATGATTGTAAGTGAACGCATTGACCCCGGGGAGTTGTTTAAAGTTATTGGTTGATTTCAAGTGGTGGGCCTTTAGCTGAAATAACCTGGTCATGCCGCTGTTGGTATTTTGTTTCAGAAAGTGCTGTTTCTGCGACGGAATAGCCTATAAGGCTCAGGGGTTCTGTTGTATTCTGGAAGTCAAGCAGAGTTAATTTGTTTCTCATGCAGTGACAGAAATTTCAGCAATTTGCAGTTGATCGTAGGATCTGTGGGAGCTAGGCTCTTGATTATTGCCGTCCAGCATGTTCATTCAATGCATGTTTCAGTATTAGAGTTTGGGGTTGCTTTAAAGCCGGGCAAAGACTAGGTGGATTATGTCTTCCTTTGGTGCATCGCAAAGCCTGCACGATATTGAGTCTTTGTATCTCCATGTGGGTAGGTCAGCCAAAGATGGCAGAACTCCAAATCTAAGAGCCATCAGCTTTCTTTTTAGATGTGCTAGGTACGTCGTGCTGAAGTATTCTGCTGGTTTTAAACTAATATAGGATTGAACCACCATCCATCCAGGCATGTGACCGTGAAGTTAGTTTGTGCTTATCTTCAGTAAGGAAATGCAATTGGGCTGCTTTATTGATAGCTCGAAAAATGTGTAATACGGTAAATTTAGGTCCCATATGTTGATGGTATTTGTTTCTAGTAGTGAGGACCTCAAATATTTGCCATATATTGAGATATTATCCTTATCCACTGATTGCTATAACGCGCTGACTAATAGGCTATTATGAATGCTCCATATTTGATGCCATGTTTTAATAGTGGTGTATCTTCTTGCAATGCTTTGTTTTTTCAAACCAAATTCCAGTCGAGTTTGGGCAGGGTGGCACTCTGGGGGAGCCCAAAAACTTGCTTATAAGTATGTGTCTGTATTTTATCCAGAGTGGGAGAATCTTTCCCATGCATAACAGCACTTGCAAAAGACAGTGAAGGCAGTAATTTTGCGGTAATAATGGCTAATAGTGGTTTAAAAGAAGGACCATCAAGTTTTTTAGCAAGTACGCAGAAGGCGTGCATCAGAACCTTCCTTTTTTTTCACCAAATATTGTTTATGCATCATAAAATGTGACTTTTTGTCTATGATGACACCCAGGTATTTATACCTACTGACTTCCTCTAGCGTTACGTCGTTTGATTTAATCCTTAGTGAGGTGCCAGTGCCGTTTTCCATAGTCATCGTTTTTGTTTTTGTTCTGTTGATTTCCAGTTTATTCGCCATGGTGAATGCTGAAACTTCATCCATTAACCTTTGCAGGCCTACTCTTGTGTGGCTCAGCAGCACAATGTCATCCGCATATGACAAGTGTGACAGTGACAGTGTACCTAACCTGGGTGGATGGGATTTTACTTGCTCAAGACCCATTGATAGATAGGCTATAAATAGATTGAAAAGATGGGATGGCAGAACGCAGCCTTGCTTTAGGCTGATGGATGTGTGTGTACACCTGGACAGTTACGTCACATCCGCCAGCTTTATTTGGATCCAGGTGACCATGTACAGTTGTTCTATTGCTCGTAAAGTTCTTTCATGGAGCCCCCACCGCCTTACTTTTGACCACAATAGGGTTCTATCAACTCGGTCAAAGGCGGCTTTCAGATCTATAAAGCATAAGAACAAATTTTCTTTAGTCGCTTACATTTGTCTCCAACGGAGGCTACTGCTAGTGTGTTGATGGTAGTTCCATAACCTTTTCGAAATCCCGACTGATTAAGAGGAATCTTATAGTTGGAGTCAGACCACTTCACCAGATCTTCTAAGATTAATGAGGTGTAGTATTTGGCCTCTGAATCGATAAGGTCAATTAATCTGTAGTTCGATGGAATGGATCAAGACCCCCCTTTGAAAATTGGATTTATTATTGAACATTTCCAACTACTGGGGATTAATCCTGTTAATCTCACCTCATTGTACAAAGCCGACAGCGTGCTGGCCCAGTACTCCGGGTCGAGCTTGTAGATTGCTTGTGGAATGCCATTTGGACCCGGAGCTCCATCTCGTCGACCTGCCATGATTGTCATTGCTACTTTTGCAGGGGTGCAATACCGTGCCACTGGTCAGAGTAGAGTATCAGACATCCTCGTTGTGCCTATCCTGCTTAGCTCTTCATAGGTATTTGTGGCTGGCACGGATGGAGACTTTTGATTGCCGAAGATCTCAGTCAAGTGAGCTATCCAAATATTTTCCTGACTGCTTGAGCTGCTCATAATTCTTACATCTCTACCAATGCTGTTGATAGTTATCCAAAAAGCTCTAGAATTTGTGCATTTTGAGTTAATCAGGATCTTTGCCCAGAACTCTTTAGATTTTATTTTTCGATCAACCCAGACTTGCTTTTTATATTGCTTTCTCAAGGTTTTTATTTTTTCTCATGTTTGAGCAATTGAGCTACATTTTCCCTTTTTTTTTAATTTCACGCCTTAATGCTTTTCTTAGGGCTAGGGTTTTGGACGATATCCCAACTGAGCTCCATATGGTTTTCGTTTTTTTGGATGTTGATACTGGGCATTGTTTTAACAGCTTTTTTTGTGAACGTGTGCCATACCTTGATTGGGTTAACGCCTTTGCGGACACTTTCGGAAGGGAATTATGAGTCCAGAATAGACGCTTCAGACTAACTGATTGTAGACTTCCAATTTCCCCTAGATTCTGCTGATGTTCAACTGGGTTTAGCATTAGCTCCAAATGTTGATATGAATGGTGGCTTTCCGTTGAGGTTTTGATTTTGACCATCCTTAATTGTTTCATTAGTGGTAGGGAGAGGACTGTATAATCAATTATTGATGCAAAGTTTGCTCCGTAGTGTGTGAACCGATGAGGATTGTCGTCTTCGGCCCTGCCATTGATTACTCTCAGCCCTAGGTGTTCAAGTGAGGTAACCAGTTCACTCCCAGACTGATCCGATCTTTTTTGAGGATGAATTGCTTGTGGGAGCACTGCCCAGATAGCATTTTCAGCTGCCAAATGCTCGTCATTCTCTGGGGTATGGATTAGATTGGTATTAAAATCGACTGTCACCATTATTTCCCAGGTAGGGCTTGTGAATCTTATTTCCAATATCTTGTGTATTAGTTTTTAAATAGAGTGAGCTTTTTTGGGGGATTGGAATGCGCATAAATGTTGAAAAATATTACTGGAGGTTTCCAATAATCATGGCAGAAGCTAAGTTTAATTACCTGAAGATCTGGAGTGGAGATTGATAGTTGCTCCGAATCGACTTTCAACTCCGTCGAGACATATACCGTAAGACCCCTCCCCCTTGGCCTGCCAAAGCGGCGTATTTTAATTGCATACATGTGATGAAGAACATAACCCTCCAATTGAAAACAAATACCAGCCTCTCATGCCATTATTATAGCTTTGTTTGGCCAGAAATCGTCTGAATTGTCAAACCTGTAGGATGTCGATGCTTAGGTGTTATGTTGGTTCTGTCAATGGCAGCGCTGTCAGGGTATGGGGGGTGCAGGCTGCAATAGCCTTCCAAGAAGGGCCATGTAACTTAATTTTTTTACAAATTAAGCACTGGGTGTGCACACACTCGGACTCTGAGAGTGCAGTAGAAGCTTTGTGGTGCAAGAAAGAAGCATGGGTGGGATCAACTCTAGGCAGCCCTTGTACTTGGCAACTTGCCATTTGGCAGCACCAGCAGCAGTCTCCTAAGAAAAACAATGGACTGCAGCACCCACACTACCTGTCAGATTTAAAAGGCTGACTGATTGGCTACCCCTTGCAGTCAAAGATAGCCCCAGTGAGCCTAAGATACTCATAATCTGAGTGGTATTAGTAAAGGAGATGGACATCCTGTAAATGTAGACTCCAAATCAATGCCTACAGCTTAAAAGGGTAAATCCACATCATGATGCTACCATATTGGGTAGTCAAATCTCAGGCCCAACAGTGCCACATTTACGGAGTCTGTTTCAGAAAATCCAAAGTCATTGTGGGTGTCTCCACACATTTTCAAATTTGCATCTTAGAGGATTCTATGTGAGAACTAATATAACTGTGCAGTGATTCAGTTGTTCTCCACTCTTTTACAGACTTTGCATCATGTAAACTGTTTATTTATGGTTCGATCAAACATATGGGGAAGAACCCTCAGCCCTTCTTAAAGGTCTGGTTGTTCTGTGGTTTTCACAGATAAGAGAGTGTTGTGTAGTTCCTATATTACCCATGCAGGACCTGCGAGTTTGGATAGCATAACCTGTGGGCTTGGTGGCAGACTGACTCTGTGCACCCCACACCGAGAAATGTTAGCCTGGTTTGCATTAGCTAGCTCGCAGTGCCACTAGTGTCTCCTCTTATTGGGAGAGATTAGTTTCTGGCAACCTTAGAACATGACAACCCTGATTCCCTCAGAATCGTGGAAACAATGTACTACGTTTCGCTCAGTCACTCGTGCTTTCTTATTCTGTTTGTCTCAGAGAGGAACACAGAAGAAACAGTCGGGCGTGTTACAATAAGAATTTATTGCACAGTTGTTCTTCTAGTGTACAATATATGTGCTGCAGAAACCAGCAGACAGTAACAGAGATATATTATCAGCAGTACGATAAAAATGAAAGGATAGTACAGTTCTACCATATTGCAATAATCATGAATACATACATGAATATAAAATGCATAAGAAAAGTGCACGTACTCCTACGATGCCTAACTAGATGTACCTAAGTGTACCTAGCATGTGTGTAGGTCTAAAAGCCTAGTAGCCAAGAATCTTTCTAGGATTTAGTCAAACCCCCATACCTTCAGTCAGAGAGTGTGGGACCCCGTCCTGGTATCGAGCTGGACACCCCGTCAGGGCTGTGTCAGACCGCTGTCAGCTGGAGCGACTGCATGCAGGAGCCTCAGCGTCTCTGGTCAGTGTGTCAGCATGGAAGTCTCGGTTCCCTCTATCTTACCGTGGCAAGATGTGGTGTATTTATACCCTAAAGTGTCTTGTCCCTTAGTACGGTTTGTATTGGTCTTTGTTAGACTTGAGGAAGACGTCAGGGGTGAACTTTGTACATACATATTATGCAGGTGGTGTATCTATGAATGCTCATGCATAATTTATGAGTACACTGTAGGCCTGTGCTCGGGAAAAACCCTTCGGTATTCAAACCACAGACTAGATAACGTTCAACCCTCAGAGCTCGTTGTGTACTGTGGGGATCTAATGTAGGTGAAAGATCATGCCTATATTAAGAGCTATGACTATAATAGCACATGTACAGCTATGACTATAATAGGGCATGTACAGTCATGACCATAATAGGGTATATACGAATATGACCATAATAGGGCATATACGAGTATGACCATAATAGGGCATATACGAGTATTTCTACATTATGGCGTATATGAACGGGTCTACATTAGGGCCTGTATACGGAACATAACACCCACTCCTCTTCCGAATTGGATGACAATGATTATAGTAAAATCTGGACAATTTAAAAAAAACTTTAAAAACAGATAAAAGCATGGTTTTTTAAAAATGTTAAAAAAAATGTCAACATTTTTTAAAAATTAGCTATACTTAGTTGCCAGTTGAAAAAGTCAGTTCTGTTTCGCCTATAAAAGTTGCATCACTACAAGCAGAAGAAGGCCATGCTCTCTCAAGCAAAAGTGTCAATTTAGGAAATGTTCCAAAATTTGTTTGTTTATTTATGAAAACGAGTGAAGAAGCCGAATTCTTTCCCAGGACGCGATGAGCCAATTCGAGATTAAGCGTCTGGCTGGAAGCACAATATTATCGGTGTTAGCTACTGCAGACGACAAATCCAACGCTTTACAGAGAACGTCAATCGCACATAGATGGAATTCAGTACTGCCAACAGTCGTTGCTGCGGCAGCTTGTGCGGCAGTTATTACCTGGTTGCCTGTGGAGGAGCCACCTAACCCAGCAGGAGCAAACGGCACCTGTGGATTCTCAAGGAATGCGTTCATCAGAATTGGAAGGCGCAGAGGACAACGCAGAGCATGGGCCTTTAGGGGGTCCAGCATAGCATCCATGTCCGGAGGCGTATCTGATGGAAATGTTAGACAGAGATCCAACGTGCATTCTTCTCCGCAAAACAGGCATCGAAGAACAGGTAAGATGCAGTCCACCCAGACTGGTCTAAATGATAGAAACCAAGAGGCGTTCAGTTCTCTTAGGCAAGGAATGCCCAGAAGCTGTACCATGCGTTCACGGTACTTCCGTTCCATGAGCGAGTTCCCCATTTCCTCAGAAATTGGGCCGTCCATTGCGTAGCAGTAATATCACAATCAGGACTCCTGCAATTAGGAACAGGATAAGCGGGAGACCTCCAAAGACGCTTCTCAATACGGAGTGTATAAAATTTGGGTTAACTCCGAGGTCTGTCTGAAAAGCGCTTAAGAGTCCTGACCCTACGGTCTTAAATAGGTGTACAATAACGCTTGTATCAGACATATTGAAGATACGACCCACCATTTCTGCGAAATGTAAGGGGCAGTTTGTACGTATGAGTGCCTGTATCTCAGTCGAGGTCCTCGCAATTTGAAGTTCAAATGTTTCTCGAGCGGAGGTTAAGGGCACGGGTTGCTGTAAGCATGGCTTTCAGTCTGCTCAAAGTATCAAATTGTATAAAGGAAACGTTCAGCGAAGGCCATTGCGGTGCCTCCCTGACTGTGTTCAGTGGCGGAAACAATACTTGCATACAGCAAGTAACCCTGGAGTTAACGGTGACTAGATAGGCGACGCCTGGAAGCATCCTGCAGCAACCTTGATCATTTAGCATCAAGTAACTCCCATTCGAGAGCAGCTGGAAAACCGGCGTGATCATGGACGCTGGGGTCCCTAACATGTGGCAAGATAAGTTTGCTACCGAACCACTACAGGCTCCGCGCAAAGAAATATCTTGACACATGAGAGAACCGCTTAAAGCGTTCTTGCAGTTTGTACCACTCAGATACACTTCTCGATCCCCACTCCGGCATCGATATCTATATGGTAACTCCCAAGATTCCTTAATGTATCCCTTACCTATTTTTTCATATTTGCCTGCCTGCCTTTGTTCAAGGCAATATTGAAACTGGCAGTGACTGGCAGAGTGATTTGGCCATGGATTAGCCATTCGGTTGATGGTGATTCCGCTACAGTGAATGGTAATCTTTCCAGCTTCTCAATACGCAGCATTGTATATTTGGCTCCCCTTTGTGCCATTTCTGTCTGTTTATCTGTTAGATTGTATTCTGAAGACAGAGACGTGGTGTTTATGTAACGCCAGGGCACATAGCCTGCACGCAGAGATTGCAGCGTCCAGCTTAACATCATAATAGAACGTAGCTGAGATTGCCTGTGTTGTAACAAGGCCAAGTCTTGTTCTAATATGTCGATTGCCGAAGATACAATGTTGCCTAAGGAGTAAATCCTGGAAGTCAAAGTTGTTAACCTATTATCCACTACAGCTAATGCCTTTTCTAAGTTAATACGGTCTATTTCCCGTATCCTCTCTGCGGCCTCTTGTTGGGATATTTTCCAGTTTTCATTGTAGTAGGCATAGATGCCAGGATATATGAAACGTTTCTGACGTGATTTCCTGGGGCCTAATAAGAAATCCCTAAGATCCATGTCAGGTGTGAGTAAGGTCAAGTGATGTTTCACTTCTGTAAGTGTTGAGGTTTCTAGCCAATCAAGGCACAACTTCCCAACACTATAGGATGTCACTACCCCCGGGTGTTGTCTCTGTACATAGCGTGGATCTGGCCTATGGATACTAAACCCTTTGGTTGTATTCATAAATCGCTGCTGACATTTGTTCGTGTCAATGGGCCAGATCAGCCAATTTCTCCAATCAGGATCTGATCTGTTGTACTGGGTAATGTCATCTAATCTTACCCCCGGTGCCGATGTATTCTGCCCCCCACCCATCTGTGATGGTGTTGGAAATCCAGGTGAGTTCAGTTCCTTGCTCTTGGCTAGTCCAAGACAGGATGTCTGTTGCACAGTTTCATTCAGAAATAATATCTGCTGCGGAATGAGGCATGCTCTAAATAGTGCTTCTATTCCCTGGACTTGCCAGTCCCTAGAACCTCAGTTTGATTTTAAATCTATCGCGTCCTTCCATAGGTCGAAACCCTGTGTAGACAGCTGGGCCAAAAAGGAAGCATAGTAAATCTGTTTGGTGTTTGTTAACATAATTTTCTGAGCTGATGCATTTGCCACTTTATAATAAAATGACCTCGGGTCGGATGTGTTAAACCCTGAAAAATATGTGAATTTCTGTGCAAAGGTTTGAGAACTACCTTTCGGTGGTGTTGGGCAGTGTTCCCACTGGTGGTACTCAAATAAATTTCTAGGTGTAATAGATCTGTGTAAGAAATGATGACCATAATGTTGGTAACAGTACAATGTTTCATAGTCTGAAGTACCTTCTAGCATTTCATTGTTCGGAAATGCAGCAGTTTTTTCTAAATCAGACATCATATTATTTACAGTTTCAGAGTCACAATCATCAGAAAATGTACTGGAGGAAATGATATCACTTAAAGAAATTTTAAATAAATGTTTAAGTTTTAAAAGTTCAGTCGGACCGAATATGTCAAAATCAATCTTGTCCCATACTATACCGTCCGGTATAGGAACTGCTGTGATGTTCACTGAAGACAAGTCTCTTAGTTCACGATGTGAGGACTGGTGTGGCTTTAAAATCAAATTAACCTTTTGGCCTGTGGAGCTCTGTTGAAGGTATCGTCCATTAATAAGCATACTAAAAGTTATAACTAAACCTAGCCAGAAAATGAAAAATAGAATCCCAGTGATATACCATAGTTCTATCCAAGGCGACACCAGGTAAGTTCTTTTAAAAAAGTTCAGAAAGTCAATGAGTTTTTCTTTGTGTGAGTTTTTGGCTGGCGTCATTTCCGGCTCACTTGGGTCCAGTGAAAACGTATCAAAGTTCATGAAATAGCCAGAAGCAGTTCGATCAATTGTTGGAATTGCATCGGGATTTGTTGAAATTGCTGTGTTCTCTTGTCGAGGCACATTGACGTAGACGTCTGTAGTCGGTCTGATTGCAACTTGGTTGTTAAGTTGATTTTCTTCTTGAAGTTGAACTTCTTGTTGAAGTGGAACGAGTTCCATAGCATCGTTGCTTAGTCCTTCATTCCGTACAGGTGGCTCTTCAAACGTGATGAGTCTTTCTGTTTGAACTTCTTGGATTGCAGCGAGAGGAGGGCGTCTGCTACTTTGGAGTCCACAAGGCCTACTGCTTAGTATTGGCCACATAGTGTCGTTTGATTAAGTCTATTGGGACAAATCTTTTCTCCTTTTTTCCGGCAAGAGGCGGCAGAAGTACTGTTCTTGTGCCTTGGATTGCTAGGACCGGTACCGCAGTTCTGACGATGGCCCAAATTCTTTCTTGTCTGCAATCTTCTCTCTGACCAGATCCCCGACTCTTGGGATCCAGACAGGTCTTGCCGTTTTTGCCTTGACTTCCTCAGTGGCGGTCTGTTTCATGCGGACATTACTTTGTTGTGTCCTGGATTAATTTTGATCCTGTAAAACAGCCAAACGATCATTGATGTCAAACGGTTTTTCATCCGCCACTGTGCCTTCACAATCAAGATCAGGTACCCACATTCTTGTCCCAAATAGGACCTCGTAAGGAGTGACACCCCCTAGAGAGCTTCTTGGCTGGTTGTTCAGTGCTCTTTGGACCCCATAAATGTGAATGTACCCATCTACCGCCCTTGCCTAATACCCTAGCTGTTAGAGATTGCTTTAAGTCCCGGTTTTTCCTCTCCACAACCGAATTTCCCTCAGGATGGTACGGAGAGGAGTACCGCAATGCTACGCCCATTCCTTCCATGGCCTCTTTGTAAGCCCGAGAGCTAAACGCCGGACCACGGTCAGAATGTAACGTGCCAACTGCGTATGTCCCGATAAAGACTTGCAAATCTTTTATAACAGTTCGAGCGTCAGCCGAGTGCTGAGGCCAGACCCATAGGAATCTAGAGCAGGAATCCACTGCAACCATGATATATTTCTTGGCCCCATCTGACTGTAAGGTGCCGCAGTGGTCCAAATATACACAAGCGAGAGGTTTGTCTGATTTTAACAATGGTGTCTGCGCTGGGCGTGCTACGGTGGAGCCTTTCATCTACTGGCAGATGTCGCATTTTAAGACGTAGTCTTTGGTCTGCTTTGTTAACCCTGGCCACCAGTAGCGCTGTTTTAATAAAGAAATAGTCACTGTAACCCCTGTATGCGCAGAGCCCAAACCCTCGTGTACTGCTAGAATTAAACCCAACCTACGATCCATATTTGGTATTACTCTATCCCCCACTCCAGGAATCTGAGCATATGGAATGTTGTGTGCATCTAACTTGTAGGAGTACTTGAGTGGAAATTTCTTTGGTACTGCTGAACTGCCTTTGCGTGAAGCAAAGACAGCAACCATAATCTCACCGTCTATCCTCATTTTTGAACGAGTGATTGCAGCTACGGACGCTGTACGTACAGCCCCCTTTGCGGCTTCGTCAGCCAATGAATTCCCTTCAACGTGAATGCCATCACGCTGATGACTCAGTGTATGGATCACGTGAGCCCTTGGTAGTTCGTTTCTCAACTCCGCTACCTGTTCCCATAGCATTTTATGCTTAATTGTGCCACCTTTTGCATCTTTGAACCCGTTTTGTTCCCAATGATGTAGATATTCATTGTATGATTGTACACAGTAAAAGGAATCGCACACTATCAGTGTGGGGAATTCGTGTTCCGTATTTACAAGTGCCAGTATCAGTGCTTTTAATTCTGCTAACTGAGCCGTGCAGTCTCCTAGAGACTGCGTTTTTGTGCAACTAGGATGGAACTTTCCATCGCGCATGCGACCTTTAACGATAGCACACACTGCGCTGTAAGCTTGCTTACTCCCTGTGGCCGGTTGATCAGATCCGTCAGTATAAATAATGTATTCGTACTGATCGAGAGGCAAAATTTCATTTGGTAGAGGGTATTCTTGTTCGTATTGCAGGAATGCTTGTGTTTTTAAACTTGGATCAAATCTGTATTCAACGTCCGTTGCAGTAAGAGAATTAGCCCATTGTATCCATCTGGGATTGTAGTGTAGCTCCTATTTCCCTAATAGGCTCTGCGCATTGGAATAATATACCCTATAGGCTTGACATAGGACTGAGGTCGGTATGTCCCTATCGAGTATATTAAACTTAATTACTTGTGCCAGCTAGCTCAGAGGCCACTAGAAACTCCTTGGATAACAAGAAGGGAGTAGTTTCTGGCAGCCGCAAAACATGACAACTTTGTTTCCCTTTAGAATCAGAACGTGTCCCAGAGTCGTGGAAACAATAGATAACCGTTTCACTCAGCTCAATTGTGCATGCTTAGTTTTTCTCAAAGTTACACAGAAAGAATAGACGGGCGTTTCAATAAAAGGATTTATTGAACAGTCTTGTTTCTCGTGTAAGTTATATGTGCTGTTACGATCACAAGACAGTATGCAAGATAAATAATGTACAGCGTAAGCAGTAGAAATAAATAATACTGCTCTAGCATTATCTTTTAGCGTATATTCACATACATAAATAACATGAGCTAAAAATGCGAGTACTCATACGATGCGTCTCTAAGCTAGTTCTACCCCAATGTACCTAACCTAACCTAAGTGTAGGGAGAGGTATGAAGTAGGTGAAGTATTCCTTACTATGGTATACTAAGAGTATGTTACGCCTAGTATGTCTAGTATGCCAAGAGTCTAGTATGCCATAGTCTAGTATGCCAAGAGTCCCTCTAGGTTTCTAGTCAGCTCCATACCTTAAGAATGAGAGAGGTGGGAATCTCTTGCCAGACTCGAACTCCAACACCCCGCAAGGGAAGTCAGATCACTGGAAGCTGGACTCTCTGCGTGCAGGGATGACAGCGTCTTCTCAGTGCGTCAGGCCGGGATACAGGCTCCTTTGAAGTCGAGGTCTCCTCTAGTTTACAAGGGCTAGGGAAGGTATATTTATACCTGAGAGGTACCTCATAATGTTAGCATTGACGTGAATCGGACAGCGGAAGACGTCATGAATGAACCCCTAAGGTATAACGGTTCATGCATAATAGATGAGTCCTTGAAGAAATCAATAGTCCTGTGCTAGGGAAACTCCCGAAGTCTAAGGGTCTGTTCTTCAAGAACTCGTTGTGACGTTAGGGTGGACGGATGTCGGAGACCATGCCTGTATTTGGAGTGCACGGTTTAATGCCTAAATAAGGACTGGGATTTTGTGCCTATATAAGGGCAGGGCGAATTGTGCCTATATAAGGACATGATACAGGAAAACCTATATATGGACACCCTAAGAGGAATACAACACCCACTCCACTTTCGTGTGTACGATAATAATATAAATGCTAAACATTTAAAATGCTAAACATAAAATGGAGTACCGCATATTGCTAAAACATTTCTTAAAAGCATTTAAAAAACTTATTAGAATGCAAAAAGTACTGTACATTTTAAGCATTGCTTCTTATTTCAGGCATATATTTGAAAATAAAACGCAATTGGAATGAAATAAGCAGTAATAATTACATGTGACAAAAAAATGTTCGATAAGTTGTTCAAAAATCAAAGTCATTTCATGTCATGGAAATCAATGAACTTTTTAGACTAACAAGATGACAAAATGTCTGGGGAAGAACCGCGAAGTCCGTACTATAAGAATAGATCTACTTCAAGCAGATTGTCGTGCCATTTGGTTTGAAAAATGGAAAAAAGTTCAATTTGGGAAGAGTTCCAAGTTTTTGAAATATGAAGGCCAAATTGTTACTGCATCTCTGGAACACTTTGGGCTGAATCAGAGTCAGTGTACGGGTCTGGTGTAAACATGAGATCATCTATTTCTGTAGACAAAATATCGTCCACTGTAGTTGGTGACATTCGGAACACCTCGTGTAGTAGATTAATTGCACAGAGATGTGAAGCATCGCTTTCAGCATAGGATGCCGCAGCAATGTTCGCGTCCGTTGTTACCTGTGTGCCTGTAGATCCATCTCGTACCTCAGCAGCAGCCGGAAGCGTCTGTGAGATCTCAATGAATGCCATCATCAGGATTGGTAGCCTCTGGGGACAACACAGAGCATGGGCCGTTATCGGGTCCAGCAGAGTATCGATATCCGTTGGCGTAGCTGATGGAAATGTTAGACAGGTGTCCAACACGCATTCTTTACCGCATAGCAGGCATCGTAGAACAGGTAAGATGCAATCTTGCCAGATTGGTCTGAATGACAGGAACCACGTGGTATTAAGTTCCCGTAGACGAGTCATGCCAAAAAGCTGTACTATTCGCTCACAGCACTTTCGTTCAAGGAGAGCCTTCTCCATTTCGCTCGGAGTGATGTCTGCGAATAGGCTGGCCATAGCGTAATAGCAGGAAGAGAAATAGAATTCCGGCAACAAGTGCTAGAATTAATGGTATGCCACCAAACACCGAATGTGCAAAGTTTGGGATGATTCCGAGGACTGCCTGGAAAGGTGCTAACATTCCGGAACAGATGCTCTTAAATACATGTACAATTCCGCTTGTATCTGACATGTTAAAGATACGTCCTATCATTTCTACGAAATGTATAGGGCAGTTTGTACGTATTAAGGTTTGTATCTCAGCCGAAGTCCTTGCAATTTGTAGATCATAGGTTTCTTTGGCCGAGGTCAAAGGCACTGTTTGTTGTAAAAGCATGGCTTTCATTCTGCTTAAAGTATCAAATCTTATAAAAGAGATGTTCAGCGAAGGCCACAAAGGCGACTCCCTGACTGTGTCTATTGGGGCAAACAATACTTGCATACAGCAAGTGACCCTGGAGTTCACCGTTACTAGATATGGGATGCCTGGCAACATGCCGCAGCAACTCTGATCATTCAACATGAGGTAACTCCCATTAGAAAGTTGTCCAAATGTTGGATTAATCACAGCAGCTGGTGTACCCTGCTGGTGGCAAGACAAATTTGCCACAGAACCATTACAAGCCCCGTGTAAAGAAATGTCCTGACATATTAGTGAACCGCTCAGTGCATTTTTACAGTGTGTACCGCTCAGAAACACTTCACGATCCCCACTCCAACATCTATATGTGTATGGTAAATTCCAAGATGTCTTAATGTATTCCTTACCCAACCTTTCATATTTGCCTGCTTGCATTTGTTTGAGGCAATACTGAAACTGAAAAGTAGTCACAGGTAGTGTGATTTTGCCATGAATAAGCCATTCTGTAGCTGGTTCTTCTGCCACTGTGAATGGTAATTTTTCCAGTTTTTCAATGCTCAGCAATGTATACTTTGCTCCTCTTTGTGCCAGTTCGATCTGTTTATCAGTTAGATTGTATTCTACAAACAGAGCCGTTGTGTTGATAAAACACCAAGGCACATAGCCCGCACGCAAAGATTGCAGCGTCCAGCTTAATAACACAATAGAACGTAATTGAGATTGGCCTTGTTGTAACATCGCCAAATCTTGTTCCAGTATGTCGATAGCAGAGGATACAATGCCGTCCAGTGAATATATTCTGGAGGACAAAGTTGTTAACCCATTGTCGACCACAGAGAGAGTTTTCTCTAAATTAATACGATCAAGTTCACATATTCGTTCTGCGGCCTCTATCTGTGACACCTTCCATGCTTCATTATAGGCAGCATAAATGCCGGCATATATGAAACGTTTTTGACGCGGTTTTCTTGGTCCAAGCAAGAATTCCCTAAGGTCTGCGTCTTCTGTAAGTAAGGATAAGTGTTGTTTCACATCCTCTAGTGTAGATTTCTGCAGCCAATCGATGCATAATTTTCCTACACTGTATTTAGTTACTACCCCCGGATGCTGTCTTTGGACGTATCTTGGGTCTGGCCTATGAATAGTAAAGCCCTGAGTTTTATTCAGGAATCTTTCCTGACAGTTGTTCGTGTCTGTGGGCCAGTTCAACCATTTTTTCCAATCAGGATTAGATCTGTTGAGTTGTAGTATTTTGTCAACTGTAACCGCTGCCTGTGTATTGTTATCACTTGCAGGTGTTGGTACAGAAGGTGTTTTCATCTCTTTTATCTTGGCTAGTCCAAGACAAGATGTTTGTTGGACAGTTTCATTCAAAAACATGATTTGTTCAGGGATGATGCAGGCTCTAAATAAAGCTTCTATCCCCTGCACTTGCCAATCTTTAGTACCCCAGACAGTTTTTGTGTCTATTGTGTCTTTCCAAAAGTTGAAACCCTGTCTAGACAGTTGGGCAATAAATGCTGCAGAATAAATCTGTTTTGTATTTGTTAACATAATTTTCAGTCCTGTCTTGTATACATTTTTATAGTAAAACGTTTCTGGATCAGATATATTGTAACCTGAAAAATATGGAAACTTATTAGCAAATGTTTTTGAACTACCTTTTGGTGGTGTAGGACAATGCTCCCATTGGTTAAACATAAACACATTTCTAGGGTATGCAGATTTATGCAAATAATGATGACCATAGTGGTTATAGCAATACAGCTGTTCATAGTCTGATGAACCCTCTAAATACTCATTTTTAGAAAATGCAGCAGATTTTTCTAGGTCAAACATTATGTCGTTAACAGTCTCAAAGTCCCAATCATCAGAATAGGTATTGGACGAAATAAGATCACTTAGTGAAATTTTAAACAAATGTGGAATGTTCAATTGTTCCGTTGGGCCGAAGATATCAAAATCTGTTTGGTCCCATACTATACCATCCTGCATAGGAACGGCTGTGATGTTCACTGTTGACAAGTCTCTTGCTTCACGATGGGAAGATTTATGAGGTTTCAAAAGTAAGTTCACATCTTTTCTTTCAGTGTTCACATGGATGTATCTGCCATTTATAAGCACGCTCATAATCATAACCAAAGCTAGCCAAAGCAGGAAAACAAATATTCCAGAGATAATCCAGAGTTCAATCCATGGTGAAACCAGATAAGTCTTTTTCAGAAAGTGAAGAAAGTCTTGTACTTGCTGTTTGAAAGTTAATGATGCTGACGTCGTTTCAGGTTCACTGGGATCTTCTGAGAACGTATCAAAGTTAATGAAATAGCCAGAAACTTTTCTGTCAATTGTTGAAATTGCCTCAGGATTTGTTGAAATCGCTGGAACCAGTTGATCACTTGCTACGTTGGTGTAGACAGGTGTATTTGGACGAACTGTTACTTGATATTCAAGAGGGATGAGTTCCATAGCATTGTTGCTCAGTCCTTCATCTGTTACTGCTGAATTCTCGATGGTTATCAGTCTTTCAGTCTGAACCTCTTGGATAGTAGCGAGAGGAGTGAGTCTGCTACTAGGTTGGAGTCCACGAGGCCTACTATTTAGTATTGGCCACATACTGTGGTTTGATGAGGTCGATGGACACAAATCTTTTCTCCCTTTTTCCAGCAAGGGGCGGCAGTAGTACTGTTCTTGTTCCTTGAACTGCTAGGACAGGTACTGGTTGTCTGTAGGAAGGTCCAAATTCCTTCTTGACCGCAATCTTTTCTCTGACCAGATCCCCAACTTTTGGAATCCAGACAGGCCTTGCTGGGACCGCTGGTTTTTCCCCAGTGGTGGTTGGCTGCAGGAATACGTTGCTTTGTTTCGATCATAGTTCATTGAGTTCCTGTAAAATAGCCAAACGATCTTTGATATCAAACGGTTTATTTTCCACCACTGTGCCTACGTGATCGAGGTCTGGTACCCACATTCTTGTCCCAAATAGGACCTCATATGGAGTGACCCCCTCTTCTTGGCAAGTTATTTAATGAGCGTTGGACCCCATAAAGATGTTTGACCCACCCATCACCCGAACCTAATACCCTAGCTGTTATAGACTGCTTTATGTCCCGGTTTTTCCTTTCCACAACCGAATTTCCCTCAGGATGGAATGGAGAGGAGTACCGCAATGCAACGCCCAGACTGGCCATGGCTTCTTTGTAAGCCCGAGAGCTAAACGCAGGGCCCTGGTCAGAATGTAGCGTGCCTATTGCGTATGTGCCGATAAAGACTTCCAAATCTTTTATAACAGTTCGAGCGTCAGCCGAGCGCTGAGGCCATATCCATAGGAACCTTGATTTTAGTATTTGCGGGATTGCACTTGTCCACGAGGACGCCTGTGCATAGATAGTCTAATGCTGTCTAATAATGGTGTCTGTGCAGGGCAGCTACATTCGTAGCATGGTGTCTGGTGGCTTTCTCGCTGTAATTTACAGTCTATGCAGTTATTGATGAATATGTGTATTTCTGTATTCATCCCAGGCCACCAGTACATCTCTTTTAATGTCAATATTGTTTTAGAGATCCCCCGATGTGACAGACCCTCCCCCAGATGTGTTTCATAAATCAAAGCTGCTCTACGTTCCATGTTGGGAATTACCCTATCCCCCACTCCAGGGATTCGAGCAAAAGGAACATTGTTCGCATCAATTACATAAGAGTACTTGAGTGGAAACATTTTTGGTAACGCTGCACCACTGCCTTTGCTTGTAGCATTGACAGCCAACATTATCTCACTGTCTATTTTTGTTTTTGAACGAGTGATCGCAGGTACGGAAGCCGTCTGAACAGCCCCCTTTGCGGCTTCGTCAGCCAATGAATTCCCTGCAACGTGAACGCCATCACGTTGATGACTCAGTGTGTGGATCACGTGAGCCTTTGGTAGTTTGTTTTTCAACTGAACTACTTGTTCCCAAAGCGTTTTATGCTTTATTGTGCCACCTTTCGCATCTTTGAATCCATTTTCAAGCCAGTTTTGTATATATTCATTATACGACTGAACACAGTAAAAGGAATCGCACACTATTAGTGTGGGGAATTCTCGATCTGTACTTTCAAGTGCCAGTTTGAATGCTTGTAATTCAGCTCGCTGAGCTGTACAATCTCCTAGAGATTGTGTCTTTGTGACCATAGGTCTGAAGATGCCATCTCGCATGCGACCTTTAACGATTGCACACGCTGCACTGTAAGCTTGCTTACCCCCTGTTGCGGGTTGTGCGGATCCGTCAGTGTAAATTATGAATTCGTACTGATCTCGAGGCAGAATTTCAGTGGGCAGAGGACATTCTTGTTCATATTGTAGGAATGCTTGTGTTTTTAAATCAGGATCAAAAACATATTCAACATCTGTTGCAGCAAGAGAATTAACCCATTGTATCCATCTTGGATGTAATGCTTTAGCATTTGGAATGCTTGCTTTTGTGACTGCTTCTAAAGCCGGTACCGGGGTCACAACAATAATGTGTTTCCCTTGGGCTAGGGCTCTTTCTTTTGCTACAGCGGTTTGAACTGCTGTCAGAATTTTTTCAGTTGAAGTGAAGCGCATTTCTGCTTGTGTATACAAATGGGATTTGTATGCAATTGGTGTTTTTTCACCCTCATTAAATGTTAAGTAGGTGAAACCGCATTGACCCGAAATTATTCGGATCACTAAATTGCGTTGACTTACGCTTGTTTGTAAGTGATTTGTTGCTAACATGTTAGCCTGGAGTGAACGCAAGATTTCTGTATGTTCTTGTGTCCAATTTTTTATAGAGAAATCAGGTTTGATTAATGCGTAGAGAGGTTTAACCCTTTCCGCATAATTTAGAATGTAAGTTCTTCCAAAGTTTAGGAAACCCAGGATGGATTGTAAATTTTTCAGCGTTTTTGGAGGTTGGAGCAGCGCACACTTTTCTAAAAAGTTAGCTGCCAAGCTCTTGCCTTCACTTGAAAGCTCGTATCCTAGAAACAGGTCATTGAGATGGGCAATTCTGGACTTTTTAAAGTTGAACTTGTAGCCCTCAGAGGCGAAGCCCAATATAATGGTGCTTACCCTGTTCAAGTGTTTGTCCAGGTCATCGTCCATCAGATAGATGTCATCGACATAGGACAATGCCTCATTGTCATAAATTTGTAGTAACTCCGTTACCCTCGCTGAGAATAACCCCGGGCTGTTCTTGAACCCTTGTGGGAGTCGACAAAATTGACGCTGTGTCCCCATTATGGAGAATGCTGTTAAGTACCTGCTTTCAGGTGCTATGTTTTGACAAAAGAAACCATTTGAGATATCTAATGTGGTTTTATATTTTTACGCACAATGTTATTCATTAATGCTGTGCTATGTGCATTTTGCACTGCAAATGTTTTAGAACAAGTGTTTAAATGTCTGTAATCCAAAACTAGACGATAGGTGTTGTCTGGTTTGGAGACAGGAAACAAAGGATTGTTCATTGAGGAGGTGCATGTTTCAATCACCCCTTGGTATTCAAGTTGATCTAAGATCTCCCTGACCTGTTTTTTAGCTTCTTGCTTTATTGGCTACTGCCTTTGTGCAGTTGGTTCATGTTTCAGATGTATTTTATGGTGAGGTGAGTCCTCATCCCATCCTACATGATTTTTATATAATGCTGGGGCCTGGGCTACTGCCCATTTCCTGGCATAACTATATTTTAGATGAATTGGAATATGGTTGGAGAAGGCAGGCATAATAATGTCCTCGCCATGTGGGCACTCCCTGACAAATTGTGGTGGGCAGTCTTTTTCTGCTAGAAGTATGTCATAGCCCTTCGAAAGTTTTTCCCAAAAGAGTGCTTTCACCTGTCTAGGTATGTCTCCCTCCATTCGGAGTGTTATTTCATATAACCTTTGTGGAGTACTAACCCTGGTGTCTACAGTCTCAACTGTGATGTACTCATTCAAGTCCACTATCTCCAGAAGTTCCTTCACGTTCTGGCGAACTATTGTGACTTCTGCTGCACTGTCCAGCATTGTCTGAGCCCATTCTCCATTCTTGAGTTGTGTTCTCAGTATTCTCGGCATGTCTGATCTTCAGACCTGCTACTTTCTTTTTGGAGAATTGAGGTTTTGTTTTATTTTTTGGAGCGTGTTTATCTTCTTTGGATTTCACGCGTTCTTCTCTATTTTCTGATCGTCCTCTTCTTTCCGAAGTCCGTGACGAAATCTGAAAGGTACGAGAGGAACGTGTATCAGTATCTTGATACCTGTTAGGTTTTTTCAAATTATCCCTATTCCTGAGGTTATACCTCCTTTCAGAGGGCTCCTTTTGAGGAGACCTACCTCGGGATTGAGAACGTTTCTCATTTGAATTTTGTTTATTAGTTTCCCACTTCTTTTTAGAAGATGTAGGAGTTTGTTTAATAGAGTCCTTTTCAGGATTCTCAGATAGTTTTGGTTTTAATGGTCTTCCACCCAAACTATCTCTGCCTAATTCTGCATAGGATTGTTCAATTATTCTGGGTAGCTCAGTTTGATGTTCTGTAACATCAAATTCTCTTAATCGTTGGCGGATCGCCACTGCTGCTGCCTCCCCTTTAATATTTGATAATATTATTGTTGAGACCTGGTCGAAATTTTTCAGTAATTTCATACCTAAATTCAGAGCAGGCTCTGCCCCGTATTCGTTTTGAATTTGCTTCAGGACATCAGGTATTACCGCAATTGATGGAATACCATGTGTTTTAGTATAGATGGCAGCAAAGACTGAGCCCCAAGTGGTGCAGTCTTTCCAGTTGTGGTGTGATCCCCATTGGTAAACAGATTGTTAATATTCTGTGTTTCTCATAAGGGCTAGTATTTGGAAATACTGCTTCTATTTGAGTAATTTTTTGAGCTATCCAGAATGGAATTTGCTCACGTTTTGTGGGCATTTTACCCATGACTGCGTTTAGAGTCTGTGGTATTATTTTTAGTGTAGTCCCCGGATGAGGGGTCTGATTCGGAATTGTTAATGGTGGTTGGACTGTGAAAGTCCGCATGACATATTGGACCAATTGTCTGTAGATTTTGATTAACTCTGTAAGTTGAGTAAGTAATTCCTCGTCTGACATTATATCCAGGTCAGCCTTTAAACCAGAGCTGATGCTCCTGGTATGTTAATGGAATTTCAATATCCTCGAAAGGAATATATTCCTCTGGTAGATCATCTTCCTTGTAGAAGTGAAAAAGTTTTGTTACTGGATTGGATTCAGGAAATATTATCCATGAATAGAATACCTCTGTCTGAAAGGATTCGTGTGCCTCTATCACGAAAACTGCTCTACCGCCTCTCGGTGGTAGGCCATGTTTTATAAGTTTTAGAGTGATGGCTCTTCTTAAGTTTGGATGGATGTTTATAACACCCTCCTCGGTTTCAATTAAACCTGTAATGTTAAAAGCTGTTACGACTGGTTCAGCCGCAGCTACACCGTTCCCGGTGTTATCGTCCCCGTGTATGGACATTTTTGTTTTTTGAAAAATGTAGAACAAGTTTCAAGGAAACAAAGATAAGGTGCACAATATTTTGGAACACTGTATCCTTCAACGTTGAGCAAACCAAACAGCTAATATTTAGGGTGTTTCCCTATGTAGCCGTGGTGGATACTTAACCCTGCCCACTCCAGACGTCTTTTGGAGTATATGGTTAGGGGTCTCTGAGAGAAAAAGCACAGCTGAGTTACTCAGTATCTAACGTTAAATTACCGCCTTACCAAACCATTGGGCGCCATGTAGTGTAGTTCCTATTTCCCTAATAGGCTCTGCGCATTGGAATAATATACCCTATAGGCTTGACATAGGACTGAGGTCGGTATGTCCCTATCGAGTATATTAAACTTAATTACTTGTGCCAGCTAGCTCAGAGGCCACTAGAAACTCCTTGGATAACAAGAAGGGAGTAGTTTCTGGCAGCCGCAAAACATGACAACTTTGTTTCCCTTTAGAATCAGAACATGTCCCAGAGTCGTGGAAACAATAGATAACCGTTTCACTCAGCTCAATCGTGCATGCTTAGTTTTTCTCAAAGTTACACAGAAAGAATAGATGGGCGTTTCAATAAAAGGATTTATTGAACAGTCTTGTTTCTCGTGTAAGTTATATGTGCTGTTACGATCACAAGACAGTATGCAAGATAAATAATGTACAGCGTAAGCAGTAGAAATAAATAATACTGCTCTAGCATTATCTTTTAGCGTATATTCACATACATAAATAACATGAGCTAAAAATGCGAGTACTCATACGATGCGTCTCTAAGCTAGTGCTACCCCAATGTACCTAACCTAACCTAAGTGTAGGGAGAGGTATGAAGTAGGTGAAGTATTCCTTACTATGGTATACTAAGAGTATGTTGCGCCTAGTATGTCTAGTATGCCAAGAGTCTAGTATGCCATAGTCTAGTATGCCAAGAGTCCCTCTAGGTTTCTAGTCAGCTCCATACCTTAAGAATGAGAGAGGTGGGAATCTCTTGCCAGACTCGAACTCCAACACCCCGCAAGGGAAGTCAGATCACTGGAAGCTGGACTCTCTGCGTGCAGGGATGACAGCGTCTTCTCAGTGCGTCAGGCCGGGATACGGGCTCCTCTGAAGTCGAAGTCTCCTCTAGTTTACAAGGGCTAGGGAAGGTATATTTATACCTGAGAGGTACCTCATAATGTTAGCATTGACGTGAATCGGACAGCGGAAGATGTCATGAATGAACCCCTAAGGTATAACGGTTCATGCATAATAGATGAGTCCTTGAAGAAATCAATAGTCCTGTGCTAGGGAAACTCCCGAAGCCTAAGGGTCTGTTCTTCAAGAACTCGTTGTGACGTTAGGGTGGACGGATGTCAGAGACCATGCCTGTATTTGGAGTGCACGGTTTAATGCCTAAATAAGGACTGGGATTTTATGCCTATATAAGGGCAGGGCGAATTGTGCCTATATAAGGACATGATACAGGAAAACCTATATATGGACACCCTAAGAGAAATACAACAGGATGTAAGGCTTTCGCATTCGGAATGCTGGCCTTTGTAACAGCCTCTAAGGCTGGTACTGGGGGTCATGACAATTATGCGCTTATCCTGAGCCAGAGCTCTTTCTCTTGCTACCGCGGTCTGAACTGCTGTCAGGATTTTTTCTGTTGAAGTGAAACGCATTTCTGCGTTTGTGTACAGGTGTGATTTGTATGCGATTGGTACTGTTTCTCCTTCATTGAAGGTTAAGTAAGTGTACCCGCATTGACCCGATATTACATGGATCACCAAATTGCGTACGTTTACGCGTCTGTAAGTGTTTTGAAGCTATCATGTCTTCTTGTAGTGAACGTAGGATGATTGTATGTTCCTATGTCCATTGTCTGACTGAAAAATCAGGTTTTATTAAGTCGTAGAAAGGTTTTACTCTTTCTGCGTAATCCAAAATGTATGTTTGACCAAAATTTAGGAATCCCAGAATTGATTGTAAATTCTTTAATGATTTTGGAGGTTGGAGCAGCGCACACTTTTCTAAAAAGTTAACTGCTAGGCTCTTGCCTTCACTTGAAAGCTTGTATCCTAAAAATAGGACACTGAGGTGGGCAATCTTTGATTTTTTAAAGTTAAATTTGTAGCCCTCAGAGGCGAATCCCATAATAATGGTGCTCACCCTGGTCAAGTGCCTCTTTAAGTCATCGTCCGTCAGATAAATATAATCCACATAGGACAATGCTTCTTCATCAAAATTTTGGAGTAACTCTGTTACTCTTGCTGAAAACAACCCCGGGCTATTCTTATACCCTTGGGGGAGTTGGCAAAATTGCCGTTGGGATCCTAACGCAGAAAATGCGGTTAAATACCTGCTTTCAGGTGCTATATTTTGGCAGAAAAATCCATTTGAGATATCAAGTGTTGTTTTGTATTTTTTCCGCACAATGTTATTCATTAATGCGCCACTGTGTGCATTTTGAACTGCAAATGTCTTTGTGCAAGTGTTTAAATGTCTGTAATCTAAAACTAGATGATATGTATTGTCAGGTTTGGCTACGGGGAACAAAGGATTGTTCATAGGTGAAGTGCAATTTTCAATCACCCACTGGTATTCTAGTTGATCTAAGATCTCCCTGACTTGTTTTTTAGCTTCCTGCTTTATTGGATATTGCCTTTGAGCATTTGGGGAAACTTTTAACGGGATCACGTGGTGGGTTGAATCCTCATCCCAACCAGCATGATTTTTGTACAATGCTGGAGCTAGGGCAACCGCCCACTCCTGCGCATATGCATGTTTAAGATGTATGGGAACGAGGTCGGAAAATGCTGGAAAAATTACCGTTTCTCCCTTTGGGCACTCCATGACGAATGCTGGCGGCCAGTCTTGCTCTGCTAATAGGATGTCGTATCCAGATGACAGATTTTTCCAAAATAGACCTTTAACTTTTCTGGGCTTGTCCCCCTCCATCCGGAGTGTTATCTCATGTAACTTATGTGGGACACTTACCCGAGTATCAGGTGTTTCCACCGTGATATACTCACTCAACTCCGCTGTCACCAGAAATTCCTTCAGGTTCTGGGGAGCTATTGTTACTTCTGCCGCGCTGTCTAGCATCGTCAGAGCCCATTCCCCGTTCAGAAGCTGTGTCCTCAGAATTCTGGGCATGTCTGATCTTGAGACCTGCTACTTTCTTCTTTTTGAACTGAGGTTTTGATTTTTGTTTATCTTCTTTTTTAGGTGCGTAGTCCGCAGCGCGTTGCGTGTCTCTGGACTTTGTACGCTCCTCTTGTCTGTGTTCTGACCGTCCTTCCCTCTCGGAGTTTCTTGATGAACCCTGAAAGGAACGAGAGGAACGTGTATCAGTATCCTGATACCTGTCAGGTTTCGTAATATTATCCCTATTCCTGAGGTTGTACCTCTTTTCAGAGGGCTCCTGTTGAGGAGACCTACCTCTGGATTGAGATCTGCTGTCTTTAGACTTCTGTTGTTTTTTATTCTCCCACTTCTTTTTAGAAGAAGTAGGTGTCTGCTTTGTAGTGTCCTTTTCAGAACTGCCCACTAGTTGTGGTCTCAATGCTTTTCCACCCAAACTGTCTCTGCCTAATTCTGCGTATGCAGTTTCAATTATTTTGGGTAGTTCGTGTTGTTGATCAACTGGATCGAACTCCCTTAGGCGTTGGCGGATCGCCACTGAAGCTGCTTCCCCCTTGATGTTAGCTAGTATTATGGCTGATACCTGTTCGTAGTTACCTAGTAACTTCATCCCGAAGTTAAGGGCAGGCTCTGCTCCGTACTCATTTTGTATCTGTCTCAATACATCAGGCACTACTGCTAATGACAGGATACCATGTGTTCTGGTATAAATGGCAGCAAAGACTGTACCCCAAGAGGTACAATCCTCTAATTGTGGTGTGATCCCCATGGGAAAGCAGATTGTTAGTATTCTGTGTTTATCATAGGTGGTAGTATTCGGGAATACTGCCTCAAGCTGAGTAATTTTCTGAGCTATCCAGAATGGTATTTGTTCGTGTTTTGCTGGCATTTTGCCCATTACCGCGTGTAATGTTTGTGGAGTAATTTTATTTCCTGTACCCTGGACTGGAGTACTATTTGCTGCAGCTGGTGCAGGTTGGACTGTTAAAGTCCTCATGACAAATTGTGTCAAGTTTCTGTAGATTTCAATTAAATCTTTATGTTGTATGAGTAATTCTCCTGGTGGTATTGTGTCAATGTCAGGATGTGGTGTGTATGCCGCTAATATCAGCCATGTGGCTCCGTCTCCTCCGAGCGGGCCTAATCTTACTCTTCCTCGTACATGGGGTAGGGTGCCTTTAAACCAGTAATTATGCTCCTGGTAAGTGAACGGGACTTCTATGTCCTCAAACGGAATATATTCCCATGGTGCATCTCCTTCTACATAGTAGTGAAATGTATTTGTAATTGCATTTGCTGCTGGGAATGTAACCCATGAATAGAGCACCTCTGTTTTATTTGGTTTGTGTGCCTCAATCACGAACACTACTGTTCCACCCCTAGGTGTGAGACCATTTTCTAATAGTCTTATGGTGACTGTCCTTCTGAAATTTGGTGCAATTTGTATTGCATCTTCAGGATCTTCCTCTCCTAAGAGTTCTGTTTCAACTCTCACCGCTCTTACCGCGGAATCAGTAATTTTTAGAGGAAGAAGTGTGTTTAAGGGAACTTAAGATAAGGTGTTAATGCACAATTGTAGGAACACTATGTCCTTTCAAGCTTGAATAACCAACAGCCAATAAATAGTTTTTTTGTACTACTCAGCTGCGGCGGAGTTTGTGCCCACCCACTCCAGACGTCTCTGGGGTTTTGTGAGTTGGTTCTCTGAGAATAGCACGACTGAACTACTCAGATTCTACTGTTAAATAAGTACCCAACCAACGTTGGCGACGCCATGTCGTGTAGTTCCTATATTACCCATGCAGGACCTGCGCGTTTGGATAACATAACCTGTGGGCTTGGTGGCAGACTGACTCTGTGCACCCCCACCGAGAAATGTTAGCCTGGTTTGCATTAGCTAGCTCGCAGTGCCACTAGTGTCTCCTCTTATCGGGAGAGATTAGTTTCTGGCAACCTTAGAACATGACAACCCTGATTCCCTCAGAATCGTGGAAACAATGTACTACGTTTCGCTCAGTCACTCGTGCTTTCTTATTCTGTTTGTCTCAGAGAGGTACACAGAAGAAACAGTCGGGCGTGTTACAATAAGAATTTATTGCACAGTTGTTCTTCTAGTGTACAATATATGTGCTGCAGAAACCAGCAGACAGTAACAGAGATATATTATCAGCAGTACGATAAAAATGAAAGGATAGTACAGTTCTACCATATTGCAATAATCATGAATACATACATGAAAATAAAATGCATAAGAAAAGTGCGCGTACTCCTAAGATGCCTAACTAGATGTGCCTAAGTGTACCTAGCATGTGTGTAGGTCTAAAAGCCTAGTAGCCAAGAATCCTTCTAGGATTTAGTCGAACCCCCATACCTTCAGTCAGAGAGTGTGGGACCCCGTCCTGGTCTCGAGCTGGACACCCCGTCAGGGCTGTGTCAGACCGCTGTCAGCTGGAGCAACTGCATGCAGGAGCCTCAGCGTCTCTGGTCAGTGTGTCAGCATGGAAGTCTCGGTTCCATCTATCTTACCGTGGCAAGATGTGGTGTATTTATACCCTAAAGTGTCTTGTCCCTTAGTACGGTTTGTGTTGGTCTTTGTTAGACTTGAGGAAGACGTCAGGGGTGAACTTTGTACATACATATTATGCAGGAGGTGTATCTATGAATGCTCATGCATAATTTATGAGTACACTGTAGGCCTGTGCTCGGGAAAAACCCTTCAGTATTCAAACCACAGACTAGATAACATTCAACCCTCAGAGCTCGTTGTGTACTGTGGGGATCTAATGTAGGTGAAAGGTCATGCCTATATTAGGAGCTATGACTATAATAGGGCATGTACAGCTATGACTATAATAGGGCATGTACAGTCATGACCATAATAGGGCATATACGAATATGACCATAATAGGGCATATACGAGTATGACCATAATAGGGCATATACGAGTATTTCTACATTATGGCGTATATGAACGGGTCTACATTAGGGCCTGAATATGGAACATAACAAGAGTTCGCAAAAGAAAATTAGATGTAAGTAGTCTCTGGCTCCCAATCACCCACCGAAGTCACACCCTAAAAAGTCTAATGAGAATCCGTCCTGAATCTTTACTTTCTGTGACATCTAACATTTGCATATTGGGAATTGCATATCGGGAAATCCTTCCTACAAAAAGGTTTGGTGAGCAATTGCTCTTGCACTTCCTGCCCCAGTGCTCCCACTGTTCAGTCAGCAAAGCGGGAGAAAACTAGTTAGTGGTGTGCAGTGATATCTTCATTGAACATTGTTTTTGGAAGAATTATGTGATTGACCCTGACAAATATGGCTAAGAATGGAAAATAAGTGACTGTTATAAAATGAGTTGAAGTTAGTTATCTTTAATAACAGAAGACTCAGTCTACTGGATTTTAAGGAAGCTAGAGCGAAGTCATTTGTAAAGATTTCATGAGGCGAACTAGTCGTTGAGTGACAACCATTCAAAGAAAAGAGACAAGAGGATTTATTGAGCATGTGGTGACACTGGCAGAAGACACAAATTTAAGAAAAAAAGAGAGCAGTGGGGATGATTTAACGAGTGGGATAGGTGATGAAGGGTAAGAGTAAAGTTTTTTGATTTGATGATTTGTGAAGCAAAGAGATCAGATTGGTGCATGGCAAATTCAGGGTCAGACTAGGGCATGAAACAGGTAGGGCACCAAACTAAAAGTGCCCCCATTAGCAAACCAGATAGCTAAAAACGTAGCCCACATTTACAAACTGGGGCCACATTGAACTTTTAAAGACATGCTGTATAGGTGTTTTGTAAGGGATGGGGAACTCCATGCATTTGTGTTTTCTGCAGGCAGTGCTTTTTGGTAATATCAGGGAAATCAACAGTAAAAGCCGTCACACATTATAAAACAGGCCCACAAACAACCCAAAAAAATGCCCACACACTGACATTTCAGACCAGCCCTTTGGCACTGCCAGGGTGCCCTCTAGGCCAGTCCTACACTGGACAAATTGACTGAGTGGAGGATTGATGCAAGTTCTCTTGGTTAGTTGGGGAGAAGAGGAAGAGCAGGGAGTGAGTTTGCATTGAAATGAGTGTCATGCTGGAGAGGGAAGGAGAGAGATATTGCCTGTAATTCAATTGAGGAGAAGCTTGCAAAGGTATCTGCAGTGAGTAGGTGAGTGGGTGCTCAGGACTTTGAGTAAATCTGTATTGCCTTCAGACAGTTCTCCATTATCCTAGAGTCAGGTGTGTTTCCTATATCAGTACAAGGAAGGTAGTGTCGAGTAAGATGTCTTCTCCCAAAAATCTCTAAATTGATCAACTAAAGAAATCATAAGCCATCATATCTGCATCTACAATTATAAAAACAAACATGTGCGAAAAAGAGTAAAGTTGCCACTGCACAGCTTTTAAAAGGAGCATATGAAATGAAGATGTCCTTTGATCATAGAATATCAGCCCAAAACCCTTCTTGTTTATTTGATACAAAACACCCTAATGGAACAGTCTCCTAGTGAATCATTGTCTTAAATTGGGTTTGTTGGAGACTCATTGTTACAGCCAGTTAATTGATGTAGAGGGCAGATGAATTTTTACCTAAGTGAGAGGTTTGTCAACTCTCTTCAGAAAAATGCACTAAGACCCCCATATTTGGAGCCCTTCCCACTTCTGTGGGTGAGGGCGACTCTTTGCCCCTCCCTGACTAACAGGGAAAAAGTTCAGGGGTAACCCTTTCCACTTTTGCAGCAGTTCCTGTGTGCCCTACTGCAAACAATTCGACAGTGCCAGTTGCTACCTAAATCCTACATGAGAGAACCTTTCTTCCCTTGTGCAGCCAGAGTTCCTGTGCCCACTCTAGAGGACTGGCTAGGGAAATGAGTAGATCCTCCCCTGTGGTCACTCAAAACCAGTTCTAGGGGGAGCTCCTCTCCCACTGGGATTGGTGCCAGCCTGGCTAGTTTTACAAAAGAGAGGCATGCCCAGGTGTGAGCTGCATCTGCCAGTGACATGGTAGGCATCCTTTTAAGATATGCAAAGGGCTCGGCACAACCTCCAGGCCATCCTGTCGGGGGAAGGTCAACTTCTCTCCTCACCCAAGGTTTTTGTTTCAGCTCTGGGGACCAATTGACCCCTAAACAAGGAGCTATTAAGCTACTGGGTAGCCATCAGAAGCTTGGGCAAATGGGCTTCCAGAGGCTTTCGGTAGGCTAAAGGTAACTTTTTAAAAGTACCTTTTCTAAAATATTTAGTACAAATCTTACTTACCAATAGGTTAGGCTTGTGGTTAATACTTCGAAAAGTCCAAGAATTAATTTTTTATCTTGTTCCTAGGTGGAGATAACATTATTTAACTTTAATATTAACTGCCAGTGATTTTCTATGGAACAGCTAACCCTGCTATAGTGAAATAGTGTTTGAGGCTTTTTCACAGTAAGGACATGAATGACATTACATTTTTACATGTCCCGCTTTTAAATGTAATGCACCCGCCTTATGGGTATTTAAAGCCTACTCATGGATGAAATAAATATTTAAAAGGAGGGTTTAGGACTTTCCAAAGGGTTTATTTTGACATGTGGAATTTGCAGTTTAAACCTGCACAGCCAGGTTACTGGTGGCCAGCATGCAGTCATGTTTTGCATTGTTACTTTAGTGGTGTCACAATGTGTGCTGCAGTCCAATAGTGACATTTAACCAATAGGTAAGTTGAATGAGTCAAGCAGGGATTTAGTCAATTTTAAATGTTTTAGGGGTAGGAGCACGGGCACTGGACAACAGTGACCCAGTGCACACAGTCCAAAAACTAGCAATGAAATCTAGCAAAAATGGGGGTGACCACGCAAAGAGAGACATTTTCTTGCAGTGGACATTAAGGAAAGAAAAGTGTAAACTCTTGCCACGTTCTGTTGAATATTTTGAGCATGTTTTCAGCTCAACTGGTTCAGTCCCAAAACTGAGCTTGATAGCTTATCATCAAATCACCTACACCAAGCAACAAAGAAGAAGTTGCATACTTCCTGGTGCTATGTGAATTGTACTCAAGATTTGTGAGGAATAATGCAGATAAAGTGGAGCCTATGAGACGTTTGATCAAAAAGATGCTGACTTCATTTGAGGGGAGGAACGTAGAAAACATGCAGATACAAAAGGGTAATCTACAAAATATTCCTTCTTTACCGTCATTCGATAAATATTTGAATGTTGAAGTAACTGTTAATGCAGGTCAAGTGGGACTGGATACTGTTTTAAGCCAGGTTTGGTCATGAGAAGAAAGACTAGTCCTGTTCGCTTCTTGTAAGTTGAGAATGGCATGTGTGTGGGTGGTAGGCAAATATAAAAGTTTCCTTGGGGCAGACCATTTTTGATCACAACCGACCACAAACCCCTAGTGAGCATTCTAGGTAAAGACAAATCTTAAAGAAATCTCCATGCATAGCAAAGCTAGCATGTAAATTACACCAACTTGTGTTTAGTATAGAAAATATTCCTGGCAAATCTAAAGTAACCCTTGATTACTTGTCTAGGAAGCCAGGTGACCCAGAAATTGGTGATGATAAATGGTATGATGAGGATGAAGATAAAGATATTGCTGTTGCAGGTCTAGCTGATGCACATGATGATTAACAAATGGTTAGCCAAAGACAACATATGTCAGCCATCCTAGCTGATCCCTTGTATACCTTGTTAACGATTTTTTTAGTAGTAATAATCTTTATTCAGTTAAAATAGAAACCATAAAAGATGCAAACTCTTACAGTTAATACATGTCCGATGTCAATCGGTTATACATGCAAACCAAAACCTGCGTGTGTCAAAAGTTTGTACATCATTCCAATCAATAAGATTTACCATAAGATCTATATTAAAATTACTTAAAACTTTAAAACACCTTGGATTCTGCCATTATCATAATAAAACATGTACTAGCATTTCAGGATAAATAAATACGAAACATACTTTGATAAAGTGCATGTGCCATACATATAAAATATGTTTGTACTAAATGCTCACTACCTTGAGCCTGAACTCTAGAAATCTGTCCAATCCTTAGTTGTAATGCTGACATGATACCTATATGGTTACTAGTTATCGAAAGGTATGTGCAGATCATACTGTACATTTCTTATATAGTAGGCAAAAATATAAACGTGAGAATAGTTATTTCCCCACGACCTTTCATAGTTTGACAGAAGATGCATTATACTTATAAACTATATGGCAGACCATGTCTGTTTGTAGTAATTGTAGATATAACAGTGCAGGTCTGCATTGTTTCAAATTTAGGCTCCTCAACAAAGGGACAAGTATTGCCTACCTGTTACTATTGTACAGTTGGCAAAAAAAGAAAAAATGCAACTGCGATTGAGCAGAAGCCGAATCACAAGGACACACTGTAAGGTCCTGTTCACAGCTAGCTGTTGAGGGGTAAGCAACTAGTAAGTGTGACATGCTAAGACGAAATCTAACTAGATAGCAATATGAACTAGGGATGGTGAGCAAATATGGTTCCATGAGCCTAGTTGTTACTAGCATACCGTATAATTTAACTGATCATTTGCTAAACTCCCCCTCCTCTCTTTTTCTCATCATGCAGTCCATCCATTCTTTCTTAACCATGGCTTTCATGTGCCCTGTGATGCTCATGGGGTTATTAAAAAGATCGTGTCTCCCTATCAAATTGAGTTGTGTTTTTACATATTCCAACCAGTGAATACTGCCTACCTTGTCTAACTTCAAACAATCGTTAATTACTGCTTTGGTTAGGACTGCATCCGGGCGATTCCAAACTGATATCCATAGCATAAGTGGAGCTAACAAGACAAGATCACTTACATAGTAGATACCCAGCTCTTCATGACAGATGGATGCTGGTAAAGACCTAGGTAAACGTAACAGTTTGCGTGCAAGTTTGCTTTCATCGACCTGTAATAGTGAGGGCTCTTGTGTTCCCCATATCCACGCTCATTAGCTGCTGAAACACACCTAGGCTTATATATGTTAAGCAGCACACCCATGGGGGAGGGGATCCTAATTTCTTTGCAAACTTATGGATAGCGCCCAATTGTTTTCCAAATTGGGAGCAACTAACCCGCCCCAAATGTTTCCAGTTGCAATCCTTATCAAAAGGTATCCCTGGGTACATAAATGTGCTCACTGTCTCAAGTCTTGTACCTTGGATATGGAATGATTTCGTCTTCCCATTGGGGCGGCCACAGATCATGGTATAGGACTTTGTTTTGTTAGTTTGCAACCCCGAGGATCCCATGTATGCCACAAACCCCTCCAGCAACATCTGGAGACCCACACCTGTTCTCGACATAAGGACGCAGTCATCTGCATACATTAATACGGGGATGGCTGTTGTCCAAGCCCTTGGCGAATTGGCCACAATCTCTCCTAAATATTTCTCCAAATCATTGATGTAAATACTGAAGACAAAATGGGGCAAGGACTCAGCCTTGACGTACACCCTTTATGATGATAAATGAAGGGGTACACTACCAATTAGAATCAAACCTGACACATCCCACAACATCCTCGTGTAATTTACTTAAGATGTGCACCAACCCCGCCTCTGCTCGCAAGTCCAGCAGTTTAGTCCAGAGTTTACCTCTGTCAACATTGTCAAATGCTGAACTTAGGTCCATGAAGGCGAGGTATAGTTGTACTTTCTTGGCCCGTACGTTCTTTCCGTGAATAAGAGAGAGATTTAAACATTGATCAATTGTTCCTAATCCCCTCCTAAACCCAAACTGAGCAAATGTCAGAATCTCATTGTCGATTGCCCAATTCTCCAAACGCTCCAATATTATCCTACCCAGCACCTTCACTATGCTGTCTATGAGCGAAATTGGGCGATAACATTTGGGGTCGCCTCTATCGCCCTTTTTAAAGATTGGTACTATAATGGCACTTGACCAGGACTTTGGGGGCCCACATATGATAGCACTATTTAAGATGTTAACTAGTATGGGTGCCCACAGCTCAGTGTTATTCTTATATTTATTATTAAGGAGTGGCCCACAGAAAAAATACTAGATGTTAGATTAAGACCATACTGGAAAATCAAAAATCAATTAACTATTTATGGTGAAATATTCCTGGCAAATCTAAAGTAACCCTTGGCTAATTGTCTAGGATGCCATGAGACCCAGAAATTGGTGACAATACATGGTATGATAAGGATGAAGATATTGCTGTTGCAGGTCTAACTGATGCACATGATGATGAACAAATGGTTAGCTACAAACAATGTATGTAAGCCATCCTAGCTGATACCTTGTATACCTTGCTAACTAAACTCATTATTAAGGAGTGGCCCAAAGAAAAAATTCTAGATGTTAGTGAAAAGAAGACGTGAAGCAGGTCTGTTGTAGAGTCTCCTTTATTTCAGTACGGTCCCTCAGCTTCCCCGGCAGCAACTGCCAAGCTGCGCATTCTGTGTTCCATGCAAGGAACTAACAGAACAGAATGCACACGAGAAACCCCACGAGAGATCCCAACACACCCCCCTCCCTTCACATAAAACAAAAAACGGAAACTTATTAGACAATAAAACAAAAATAGAAGAGGCAAAACTAAAATCTAACATAATCTTGAAATTTGGTGGGGAGCTCTAGTTCTAGGAAGGCATTGTCGAGGAACAGTGTCCTTGACAGGTACAGGAATCTTCGGGCTCACCACCACAGGAGGCAAAGACGTACAAGGAGTGTCCACCCCAAATTTACCTTTCACGAACTCAGTTTTTGACTCCGGCACCACTGAGACAGCACACTTGTTCCAGATTTTCCCATTCTCCAGTATAACAACTCGGTCTCTCACCTCTCTCACTCTAACAGGAGCAGAAAACCGAGAGAATCCCTTACGAACAAGAACTGGCTTCTTAATCCTAACCCAATCCCCTTTACGCACGGGAGATACTCTGACACAAACAGATGCATACTTGGCCTGGGCAGCAGCCCTGACGTCAGCTATTCTGCCTAACCTCTGCAGATCCACATCCTTCCTAGACATCCAGTCTTTATTCAGCTTGGAACCAGCCACCCTACCTCTTAACAAAGTGAAAGGAGACATGCCAGTACTAGAGTGAGGAGTAATTCTCATTGCCCACAACATGTCAGAAATCACCACTCTCCAGTGCAAGCCATTGATTGAAGCCAACTGCAATTGATCCTTGATCACACGGTTCAGCCGTTCAACTAAACCGTTGCTGCGGGGGTGATAGAGGGAGGTGAGAGTATGTTTAATGCCATGCATCTTCAGAAATTCCTCCATCTCCACAGATACTAATTGGGTGCCGTTATCAGTCACTAACTCCTCCGGGAACCCTTCCCGAAGAAAAACATCCTTGAAGAAACTTATAACAGTAGCAGAATTGATCTCCTCCACAAACCTGATCTCAGGCCATTTGGACATATAGTCAATCAACACCAGAGCGTATTTGGGAGAAATGCCCAACCCACCAAACGGACCAGCCACATCGAAAGCCAACTTGCACCACGGTGAGTTCTTTACAACAACAGGACAGATGGAAGAGGGATAGGTCACTTGAGTCTTGTCACTCAAAACACACGCACCACAATCACGAACACAGTGCTCAATGGACCTATCAACACCCGGCCACCAGAAATCCTCCCTAACTCTCCGCTTCATGGCACGGATGCCCATATGACCTTCATGGGCCAGATCCAAAACCTTCTTGCGCATGGTCATGGGGACAACCAGTAATCCACCTCTACGCAGAATCCCGTCTACCAGAGACAACTCATCACTTACCCTCATAAAAGGAATTAATTCAGGAGCCAAAATTGTTCTGTTAGACCAGCCGTGAACCACAAAGTCCATCACCTTCTTGATATCAACATCCTCAGACAAAGCCAGTTTCCAATCAACTTCAGACAAGGCGGCTCCTGTGTCAGCTACCGTACCAACAGCACACACCATATCCAAATGTTCACCCTCAGTGTCGGAGACAACTTCAGTGAGGGGTAACCTGGACAGACAGTCGGCTACACGATTCTTCACACCTGCCATATACTCCAGACGGTAATTAAATTCATTCAGTCTGTACTGCCATTTAGCAATACGTGGAGTGGCCCTGCCACCACCCTTGGTGGTAAAAAGATCTACCAATGGTTTGTGGTCAGTCCTAAGAACAAATTCGTACCCCCACAAGAAGTTGCGAAAATGCTGTACACCCCACCATAAAGCCAAGGCCTCCTTTTCAATCGTTGAGTAAGTGCTCTCCGCTCCCCGAAGTGCTCTAGAGGCAAAAGCAATGGTCTCCTCCCTATTGTCAGATCTTTTCTGCATAAGAACTGCCCCTAAACCTGCATTACTAGCATCAGTGGTAACAATGCAGCGATCATTAATGTTAAATAACTTGAGTGGGCGTGCTTGAACAATTGCCTCTTTCAATAACTTGAAATCAGAGGCACATTGATTCGACCATATATACCTAGCATTCTTTTTTAGGAGCTCACGCAAACACACAGTCCTGTCAGAGAAATTGGCTACAAATTTGGCGTAGTACTCAACCAGCCCAAGGAAAGAATGAAGCTGGTCCTTGTTCTGCGGCTCAGGTGTGTTTTGAATGGCATCAAGGAGCTTTAGCTTCGGTTCCACCCCGTTAGCAGAAATGTGGTGCCCCAGGTAATCTACACCATCTTGAAGAAATCTGCATTTGTCTTTCCTTAATGTTAACACACTAGATTTGACAATCTCCAATACCTGCTTTACCCTGGCATTGTGCTCTAGCACAGTTTTCCCGTGGATTAGGATGTCGTCTTGGAAAAAAACGACTCCCGCAGTGTTCTTAAACAGGTTCCCCATAAGACGCTGGAAGACTGCAGAAGCCGACGCCAACCCAAATGGCATGCGTATATAGCGGAACGCCCCTTCAGGTGTCACAAAGGACGTGAGGTGTCTCGAGTCCATGCACAACTTGACTTGATGGTAAGCAGAGGAAATGTCAAGTGAGGAGAAATCCCTTGCACCCTCCAAAGTTGACGACATCTCATTAATGTTGGGCAGGGGTTGGCGGTCCACCCATATGCAAGCATTAAGGTCGCGCAAGTCCACACACATTCTGAGAGATTTGTCTGCCTTGCGCGCCAAAACGATGGGGGACAACCATTCGGACCCCTCAATGGGCTCAATTACTCCCATTGTGCACAACCGCTCAAGTTCCTGTCTAAGCTCACCACGCATGCTAAGTGGTACTTTGCGCACTTTATGTGCAACAGCCCTTGCGCCCTCCTTGAGAACGATACGGTGCTGAAAACCCTTGAGCTTACCCAACTCAAACCAGGTGCAGGTGAAGAAATACGAGGCACATTCATGTTGGATCCCTTGGTGGTTTTAGTAGTAGTTTTTGTACTAACTAATTTTATTTCATTGGAAGATGCAGATGGCGCAGACACACACATCTCTTTCATGCACAATTGAGAATGCTCAATACTTCTCGCTAAGATGAGAGCAGTCTCCAAGTCAGGATCCTCAGAAGATAACAGTTTCTCCTGAATCTTTTTGTTGCATGTGCGTTCAATTAGCTGATCACGGATTATTTCATCCCTGAACTCCCTATAATTGCAAGTGACAGCTAAAATTCGGAGCAGCAGGACGTCCCGCCGCACACAGTGAGGAAGACAGAGGGCCGAACCACTCGTCGCCACTGAAAAGAAGACGTGAAGCAGGTCTGTTGTAGAGTCTCCTTTATTTCAGTACGGTCCCTCAGCTTCCCCGGCAGCAACTGCCAAGCTGCGCATTCTGTGTTCCATGCAAGGAACTAACAGAACAGAATGCGCACGAGAAACCCCACGAGAGATCCCAACAGTTAGCTTAAGACCATACTGGAAAATCAAAGATCAATTAACTATTGATGATGAAATATTCATAAGAAATGACATGTTAGTTGTACCCATTTCTTTGAGGCCACATCTCCTAGCACGTGCCCGTGAAGGTCATGTGGGAATAACAAGTACTAGGAAAAATTCTCGAGACAAACTACTGGTGGCGCGCCATGAGTAGGAATGATGGATGTACATATGTGATTGTCAAGTATGTGTTGATGCTCACAAAATCCTCAAAGTACGTACAAGCTCACTTGCACTTATAAGCCTACCAGAAGGATCTTGGCAAAAAATAGAAGCAGATATGATCGGCCCAATGTACACCTTGCTGTTATCCATGAGTTATGGATATCGTGGTGGAATATTATAGTAAATGGATTGATATAAAACTCCTAGAGAACCCCACATCATGTGAAGTGCTGGAATTTTTCAACCAAATATTTTCCAGAGAAGGTTTTCCAAAACATTTCATCAGTGACAATGGTAATCAATTAATTTCCATTAAAAAAACAAATTTCTTTAAAATGCTTGGCATCACTCACCATGAGGCATCACTTTACCATCTCCAAAGCAATTGGCAATGTGGAATGTCTAGCCTTTTGATAAAAGAAACCATCAAATTTGCACTTAAAAGAAATTTGTCCATAAAAAAATGCCTTGAGAACACAATTCTGGATGTATTGCACAACACCACATAGCATAACTTCAAAGACCCCTTTTGAGTTTTTGCAGGGTAGAATTTCCATGACAAGATTTACATCCACGTTGAATTAAGGCGCAAAGAAGGAGAGTGCTATTACCAATCCTGTTATGAAAGATACTTTGGGCCAGATGTATCAACCAAAATTAGCGTTCGTAAACGCCGAAATTTGCAGAATTTCGGCGTTTCGAATGCAGTTTTGCTTAGTGGTATGTATTAAGGCAAAACTGCCTCGCAAAATAAGGAATCGCAAAATTTGCAATTCCTATTTTGCGATTGCATTAAGGAATCGCAAATTGCGATTCCTTAAATCCAATGTAAGAAGCACCAAAAAGTGCAATTTGGCCTTAAGGAATCGCAAATTACCACCAACTTCAAGTTGGTGGTAATATGCGATTTCTTTGAAAAATGCACTTTTAGCATTTTTCAAAGTGCCATGTGGCGCACATACATGCCCTTAGGGCATGTATGTGCGCCACAAGTGCACACATACATATTTCAAGGGTGCAACAGGGTGTCAAAGGACACCCTGGCACCCTTGAAATTGCATTCTCAATTTGCAATTCTCTAATTGCGATTCGCAAATTGAGAATGTCTTCCCATTCATTCCTATGGGCCTCTATGCCCATAGGAATGAATGGGAAGGTATTCCTTAATTGCGAATCGCAATTTGCATTCGCAATTAAGGAATATTAAGGAATCGCAATTATTATTGCGATTCCTACATACATAGCATTTTGCGATTCCTTAATAGCAATTCGCTAAAATTCGCTATTAAGGAATCGCAAATGCAATCCTTGATACATCTGCCCCTAAGTGTATATGTGTAGAAAACAAACAAGGTAAAAAGGATTCAGTATTATGATAGAGAAAGTCACCAGTTAAAAGCAAACTATTTGTTGGTGATAAAGTCAGGATTAAATACCCATCCATACAACACAGTTGTAGCAAGTTTGGCAATCCTTTAAAGCTAGTCAGAACATCAGTTTCTGCATTAATGTAGGAAAACAGTCAGCAATGGTGACGTCACACAATCTCACACTATAGCCTGAAGCAAATGGGTCGGAGAAAGTGTCACCAATCATTGACATCCTTGACAGAGATGGCAGAACAATACACGTGTCCTCATTATCAGATGTGACTTATTAAATATTAGAAGAGATAGAAGATGTAATATCCTGTGATTCAAATGTGTAATATTAATGTAAATCATATCCCATTATCTCCTCTTGTCTTTAACCCCCTTTCCCTGTGAGTCTGTCTACATACATCCTCATGTGCTGTGTTATCATCAAGAACTCTGTGAGAGGCTATTGGGCGGTTGATAGTTGGAGGATTTGTTCCGAGATGAGATGGCTTACAGATGGTAATAAAGTTTGTAGCTCTCCTTCACATGTGCCTTCCTGCTTACAACCAACTTGACGGCTAGGACAGGTTTCACACGTCAAGGAAGAATGTTGATTGCGCCTTTGCTCATCTGGAAATTACAACCGTTGGCTAAAATTACAAATTTTCTTAACATTTCTGTGAGGAAAAGTACCCAAATCTGTGGAAAGCCATAGAATTTCTACAACTGAGCATTCCCACACTTCTCTTGATAATAATGGTACCCCTCTTATGTGGCTGGGCCTATCACCCGCAACAAGAAAGGCCCCAAACGCAACATGGAGACATCAATATTTTACCTTGAAAGTTGAGATGTTGATAGCTGCGGTATTTGAGTCTGACATTGTTTGCCCTTATGATGATCTCACAAAAGATTTTTTTAATGTATTTGCATGTGATTCACGCTTGCAGTGTCACATGGTACTCAATTTTCCACTATTTGTATTATTGATGCATTTAGGTTTATTTTCGTGACTGTTATACTTTGATGGGAATGTTCTTTCAATTAGTTTTTTTGTTTCCCATACAGACTTCATGAAATGCACATTAGGTAGAGCACTGACATAGATCAGCCTATGCAGTGGTGTCATCCTACCAAAGGGTGTGGTAAGATAAGGAGCCCTTTTTCTATTTATCTTGTCCTGATCAATGCCACAGACCCTTTGGGCCAGATAGGCAGAAACATGTTGACAACACCTACCACTACGGTGATGGGGCAATAAGCTCCCCATGCTCACCGATCTTGTATTTTAATATCATATAATCCCCTCCTCAGAATAAAATTCATTCTGGCGATTATACTGATTTTTAAACTCACTCACTTTATGGGCCCCCACTTAGCTTTAGAAGTGCCTCCCTGTCTCCAGGTGTAGGTCCGCTCTCCATCAAACCATGTTTTTGGAGAGCGAGGACTGCCGATGATGAAGCATGACACCAGGTGGTGTGTGAGGACAGTCCTTAACTTTTTGTGAGATGCCATCACTCACTTCACCTAGCATCATCTAGGTTTCAGTCACAATACTTGGAGCAGCTTCTGTTGTGTTTACACGTTAGGTTGGAGGCTAGCTGTCTCCAAGCGCCCCGCGCCTCTTTTTCCCTCCCCTGGTATCTGCTAGGGTTAGTGTGTTACACACTATGAAATGTTTAACACATGTTCCTCTCGTAGAGCCTGACTGGTCTTTGCCACTCTACCAGGACTGAGCTAAGGATTTATTAGTGTGAATTCAAGGACCATCTTTGGGGTATTATGGTAATATTACATGGTAAAGCCACCCAGCCCTATCACATAATAATCCGCTTTCCTACAGTCAGTTTCCCATTCATGCGTCATTCTAACGGAAGATCCTAATGAGTTGATAAACCACGTGCTGTTCTAAGTGTATCAGAAAGCTCTCCATAAAACACTAAACTCTAACCTGGGCATTCATCCAGATTCAAGGGGTCACTTACAACTGTGAATCAACAACCTCCAACCAGATATTCTCTTTTTCTGTAGACCACCGAGCACTGGGCCATTTAATCAAATCTTTTTATTAATGTCATAATAGTAATAATAACAACTTATATTGCTGTTAGTGGCACAATTTTTGCATATGCTCTGTGAATAAAAGGTATCAATACTTTATAGTATTAATTGAAGTTAATGGTACTACTTTAATGGTATTAATTTATCGACCTGGGAAGGGTGAAATGCTAATTTGATCCTGTGGGGGTTGGATCCTGTTTATGTGGAACCTCTGAGTTCAAGGCCACAGAGAGGCTTTTTTATTATTTAATTTATGTTGGGGATTTGGCAAAGTGCTTCGTTGGAGCACAGAGGTCCTGATTCGGAGTCAGGTGGAGTGAAATTACTGCATAGAAGCGCCTTGCCTGATACTGGGTTGGTAGTTTTTTCCACACCTATTTTTTCGGGTTGTAGGAGAACCAGACGCAATTTTTCCGGCCAGAAAAATCGCATGCAGCTGCAGCCAAGCCTTATTCTCCATTTTTATTCTGTGACAGAAAGAAGCATACACTGCTTCCTTCCTGCCTCTTCCCTCCCATACTCCCCTCACCCCCATCTCATCCAGAGGTTCCCACATACATTTACCATCATACATTTATCGCATGTGATTTTACCATTACCCTTGTACCATCCAAGTTGTAACCAAGGCCTGTGTAGTAAAGGGGAAGGTGTAATATGGGTATTTGAGAGGTGTGGCAGGAAGGCCTCACTGGAGTTAAGTATTGTCATTCCAGGTCTGTGCATGGGCACCAAAGACAGAGAGACTCAAGCAGGAGCTAAGAGCTGAGTGGTATCCTATCTGCTTTTTATGTGAAACCACTGATGTCAATTGCTAAAATAAAAGTTGTGTAAGTCGACGTCACACAGAACTATGGAAAAAAATCATTCACTTTTCCTGTGGGTATTCTGTTCCATAAGGAAATGAAGCTAAAACTGCTTCTTCCTGACCAATGGCAGCATACTCAGCATGCTCTTTTTCAAACACTAAAAACTATAACACTCGAATTATTAAAAAATAGGTATGATTGATGAAGTTGGTAATACATGTCAGAATATTAAACACGTGGAACTGCAAATCAGTGAGATCAACTGGCTTTAGGTCTAGACAGTAATTAGGTGAACTAAGTGTTTGATTACCAAACACAAAGAAATTCAAAACTTAGATACAAATTATATGTCTCTTCCCCAGCCTTGATTCTATGCTATAATTAAGCAATGAGGTAAGAGTATGAATCATAGAAAGCCTGGACGGATACAAGGGGGTGCCTAAAACTATTCATACAGTCTTGGTTTGATCCGTTGTTGATGTGAAAAAGCAGTATATCTTCAAATGAGTTGCAAAGCTACACTTTGACCTCTTGATGAACTTTGCACCTGTCTTTTCTCCTTCTCTGAAGCGCTGGAAGTGGCATTCTTAGACCTTCTGTACAAGAAGAACAAAGAACAGCACCACACAGATGACATAAGTGGCAAGCGACTGATCGTGAGGCGAGGGCAGCCCTTCACCATCAACCTGCACTTCAAAAGCAGGGGCTTCAAGCCAGGAGTGGACCAGCTCACCTTCATCGTGGAGACAGGTATAACTGGATGTAACCCTGCTCAGGGAAAGAGGTGTGGTTAGGCTACACCATGCTAACAGCCAGGCTGTCTTTCATCACAATGGTTGTGCATCAAGTGAGGTTTTAAGACTCCATACTGCTCGAGGAGGAGGTGTGTTTAAGCTACACTATACTGAAAGCCAGGCTCTTGCACCACATTGAACTTGCATTAAGTAAGGATTTAAAAGACTACCAAAAATGTTCCATATATACAAATCTTAAAACATATTTATAAATGAGTAGCTATCAATTGGGAGCTCCAAGTGACATCACAGACAATGGGAGTGAAGCTCGAGTTGTCTATGATGCCACTTGAACACCAAAATGGAAAACTCCCCGTCCTAGGTCTGTAACTATCCATAAACAGTTTTATGTTGTGCATAGGGGTGGGCGAAAGAATTTAATGAATTCTGAAATGGGAAAACTTCACACACATTTTTTCAACTCACATGTGGAGCAAAATTCTGGGGCAAAAATCACCTAAATTTGCTCTGAAGGCGGTACAGGCAGATTTTGGGCATTTTGAGTAATTTGTTCAGTTTATGTGGTTCACCATGGGAAAAAATTAGGTCAAGGAGATTCTGCCAGTACCTCGCTTTCCCATTGAAATCCACACGAATTGCACAAACTACTCATAAATCGAACAGTTTGTGGTTCATGGTCAGATGACTGCGTTTTTTTATTTCTGTGGTAGGTGAAAGCAAATTGGCAAAATGTTGTGGATTTGGATTGATTTTGCATACCGTGGAACAAAAATATTTGCCTATGTACCCTATGTATCAGCTGTGTAGAGGTTATGAGTCATGTGTCAGGAGCCACACACAAAATGTTATTCCTCACTCACATTCCTTAGGATCACACCCCAAATTTTGGTAATAAAATTCAATACCTGAAACCCTGTTGCCCTTACTCACATGCCTTTAGCCATCCCTCCCTCCTTACGATAAGTATTTGAAAATAAAAACTTTTACTAAAACCTGGAGAGCATAAGATACAAGAGATAACGCATGCTGATTACACCTGCACCCAGCACAGTATAAACCTAGTTTATGACCTTTAGTCCAAATAGTGTTACAAAGTTAGTCCCTAGGAGAAATGTACTTATGTGAAAAATGTACTTATGTGTAAAATGTATGTAACTACTATGTGTAAAATGTATGTAACTTCTGTTTATAAAATGGATGTAATAACTGTTATTGGACACTTAACGAACGGACTATAACTTTAACCCTTTCGCTTCTAGGTATTTTCCCCCTAGAATGCTAAGCCCTGTTTTTAGCTCTATGGAGTAGTTTGCGCTTAGGCCTCCATAACCTTTTTCCCACACAAGGTATCTACGCCAAATTTATGTCCTTTTCTCCAACATCCTGGGGACTCCAATGGTAGCCAGGGTTTGTGGATTCCTCTGGAAGGGACTGAGAAAATAGCCAACATGTAGCTAAATTTTGTTTTTTTTGAGAAAAATAGGAAAAAAGTGCTCCACAAAAAAGCTTCTGGTTTTTCTCCTAAAAATGACATCAACAAAAGGTTTGCTGTGCTAAAGACACAATTTTCTCGGCTTTGAGGTACATGCAGAGCTGAAACAAAAAAACATTTTTATACCACAGTTTTGGCATTTTTCAAAGAGGTAGCCCATTTTTCCTAATTGTTGTGTTTTCAGCCTACTTTGAGTTTGTGGTGGAAACCAGAGTGAAACACATAGGTGATCCCGGAAAGCTTTAGATTTCTGAAAAGTAGACACATTCTAAATTCAGCAAGGAGTCACTTGTGTTGATCCCTAAAGGTTTTCCCAAAGAAACTAACTGTTGAAATAAAAAAAATATTGAAAATGAGTAGGACAAAACGGCCATTTGTGACAACGTTTTCGTTTTTAACTTCTTGTCAAAATGGCTGATTTACAAAAGCAATATACCATTACGTCCGCTCTACTCATCTGATTGCAGGGATATATAGGGTTTGTTGGTTCTCTTAGAACCCAGAACCAGCAACTGAACTGCACCTTACAATGTTTTTTCATTGTGAACCGCTTATAGAGCAATTCACATGGTAAAATATCAAGAGTGAAAAATGGGCATCCAAGAAACCTATGTTTTTCTGAAATAGACACCCAGATACAGAGTTTATGAGCAGTGGTTATTAGTACATCTCTGAATTTGTGGGTACCCATACTACCATATGACTCAGAGGGCATTTATCAAAACTTCTTCTTTCTAACAAACTGCCTTACATACAATTGATAATAACAAATATTCTACTATTCTGCATTCCAACATGTCTCCCATTAAAAATGGTAACTGAATTGTGTGAGTAGACCTAATGCCTACGACAGCAATGGGCACTAAACACAACATATTTCTCCCACTGAAAACTGACCCTTTATTTCAATGTGGTTAGCTGTGTATTTTAGGCTTTAGCTCAGCAGGCACCTAGTTAAATCTAGCAAACCTGTACATTTTTAAAAACTAGACACATAGGGGAATCCAGGGTGGGCTGCCTTTTGTGGCTCTCACCTGATTTTCTTACTCAGAAACCTTTGCAAACCCTGATTAATAACACACATTTTCCTCATAATTCTGTGAGAAAAATGTCTGGAATCTGCAGGGAGCCACAAATTTCCAAACACTCAGCACTCCCCCAAGTGCCCCGATAAAAAGGGTACCTCACTTGCGTGGGTAGGGCTAGTGCCCACAACAGGAAAGGCCCCAAAATACAATATGGACACATCACATGTTTTGACTGAAAATTGGCCCTTTTTTTGCAATGTGGCTAGTTGTGGATTTTGTGCCCTAACTCAGCCGACACCTAGGGAAACCTAGCAAACCGGTACATTTTTTAAAACTAGACACCCGGGGGAATCTAGGGTGGGGTGACTTGCATTTTCTTACCCAGAAGCCCTTGCAAACCCCAAACTTTGACTAACCAAACACATTTTCCTTGCATTCTGTGATGGAAAGTTCTGCCATCTGCCAGGAGCCACAAATTTCTTACCACCTACCATTCCCCAGGTCTCCCGATAAAAATGGTTCCGTACTTATGTGTGTAGGTCTAGTGCCCGCAACAGAAAAGGCCCCAAAACACAATGTGGAGACATCAACATTTCCTGTCACAAAAATGATCTGATTTGGCAGTACGGGTAGTGAAATTTTTTTGAATAACGGCCACCCAGGGGAATCTACCAAACCCAGACATTTCTGAAACTAGACATCCAGGGGAGTCCAGGGTGGTATGCCTTGCATGGATCCCACAAAGTTTTCATACCATCAATGGCCCGCAAACGTCAAACTTTGCCTAAAATTGCACATTTTCCTTCCATTTCTGTGACGTAAACTTACGAAATCAGCAGGAATACACAACATTCCTACCACCCAGTGTTCTCCCATTTGTCCCGATAAAAATGCTACCTCACTTGTGTGGCTGGGACTAGTGGACGCGACAGGTGCGCATCAAACCAAGGTCAATAGGAGTCTCATAGAGCGACTCTCATTGACCCTAGTTTGATTTGTGTCTGTTGAGGGCACTAGGCCTACCCACACAAGTGCGGGTCACATTTTTATTGGGACAAGAGGGGGAAGCTGGGTGGTAGGAAATTTGTGGATCCCTGAGGTTTCTGGAAGCTTACATCACAGAAATACAAGGAAAATGTGTGATTTTTGTCAAAGTTTGAGATTTGCACAGCATTGTGGGGAAGAAAATGTTGTGGGATCCACACAAGACACACCACCCTAGACTCCCCAGTGTGTGAGGCTTTCAGAAATGGCTGGATTGGTAGGATTCCTTGTGGGCCGATGAGCAGTGGTCCAAACACTGGATCTACCCTTATTGGCGATTTCTCCACATTGTATGGTGGGGTCTTTTGTATCACAAATGCTAGGCCCAGCCACATATGTGGGATAATATTTTTATCGGGGCAAGTGGAGGAAGGCAGGGTGGTAGGAATTTTGTGGATTCCTGAGGTTTCCAGATGTTTACTTCACAGAAATGCAAGGAAAATGTAAAATTGTAGTAAAAGTTTGAGATCTGCATAGCTGTGTGTGAAAGAAAATTTAATGGGATCCACACAAGGCACACCATCTTGGACTGCCCCCAGGTGTTTAGTTTTTAAAAATGCCTGGCTTTGGTAGGTTTCACCTGGTGGCAGCTGAGCCGAGCCCGAAAAGTGCAGCCATTCAGCATAGAAGTAGGAAGATATCGGGACTAGGCCCAACTCTGGTACCCATATGTAAACAAAAAACATAAAAAATCATAATTTTCCTTCTTGCCATAAAGGTGGGGATGCTTTAGTCCCCAGGGGAGCAGAAAAGCTTTATTGCCCATTCTGGGGTAGTAGTAGTAATGACTTGATGCCAGAGTAGGTCACCCTAGCCTTTCTGTCCTCCTGGGGCAAATTTTGGTTGAACACTCTCAATCCACCCCCAAGGGGCAAACAGACTGATGCACCTTTTCTGGGGTGGGAGCACGGCATGATACCTAGATGAGCCACCCCATCTCCATTTTTTTTTGGGGGGGGGGGATATTTGTCCCCTGGTGTCCAAGCCTTCATGTCTCCCAGAGGAAGATTTTGGGTAAACACCCTCACTCTACCACAGGGGGTAAGAAAGACTAATGCACCTACTCTGGGTTTGGAGCACGGCGTGATGCCCAAGGGGCAAAAAAGGGTGTGGGGGTGACTCCTCAAGGCATCATTCCGTTCTCCCACCACAGATTAGGTGTATCAGTCTTTTTGCCCCCAAGGGTGAATTGAGCGTTTTTACCCAGAATCAGCCCCTGGGGGACAGAGAGTCCACTAGACAACAGGGGAAAAATATTCCCAACAATAAAAAAGCGGTGGGGGAACCTCACCCCTAGTCCAGAATAGGCACAGCAGTTTTTCTCACTCCCTAGGGCAGATTATTGGTGAACATCATCCAACTCCTTTTTTAAATATGGCTCAGAAAAACCTCTCTGGAGTCTAGTGGGGTTTCTCCCCCACCAGTGGGCAGATTGGCATTAAGGACCTCTTATCTGTTCACCCACGGGGGAAGAAAGACTGTTTGGGTCATATTGGAGGTGGAGGCTAGGCCCGATGTCTTCCACCCCCACACCTTGTAGCAATAAAAAAAAACTCCCTGGTGGCTAGTGGGCTTTCTGAGCCTCCAGCAGGGCAGATTAGAGTTATAGACTGCTTATCCACCCCTGAGAGGGGCAGAAAGATTCTTGTGGGTCATTCGAGGAGTGGAGCTAGGCCCAATGTGTGGGCAGGCTGCCCCCAACCATATCTCCACAAAAACCATTTGTGGTGTCTAGTGGGCTTTCTGTCCCCCTTGGGGCAGATTGGAGTGAACAAGCTCCAATCTACCCCCAGGGGGCAGAAAGACTTTTGGGCCTGGGGTATGGGGAGAGCATTACCCCTTTACCAGGGCGCGATCCCCCCTCCAAATACACTCCCTGGTGGTCTAGTGGACTTTCTGCCCCTTAGAGGAAAACATCTCCTATCTGTTCCCAACAGGGGGTAGAAAGACTGCTGAGGGTAATTTGGGGGTGGGGCCTAGGCCCAATGCCTGAGTGGGCTGCCCCACCCATTTCCTTAAAAAAAAACAAAAAAAAACAATCCCTGGTGTCAAGTGGGCTTTCTGCCCCCCAACCCCTGGGGCAGACTAGAGGTAAGAACCTCAAGTCTGTCCCCAGGGGATGTTTTGGACTGGGGGGAGCATTAGCCCATTGTCAGGGGGGCCTCTTCCCCTCCAAATACACTCCCTGGTGGTCTAGTGGACTTTCTGCCCCTTAGAGGAAAACATCTCCTATCTGTCCCCAACAGGGGGTAGAAAGACTGCTGAGGGTAATTTGGGGGTGGGGCCTAGGCCCAATGCCTGAGTGGGCTGCCCCACCCATTTCCTTAAAAAAAAACAAAAAAAAACAATCCCTGGTGTCAAGTGGGCTTTCTGCCCCCCAACCCCTGGGGCAGACTAGAGGTAAGAACCTCAAGTCTGTCCCCAGGGGATGTTTTGGACTGGGGGGAGCATTAGCCCATTGTCAGGGGGGCCTCTTCCCCTCCAAATACACTCCCTGGTGGTCTAGTGGGCTTTCTGCTTCGGTTGCTGGGAAAGCTCTTACCCAGCTCTCGAGGTTGAATACAATAACAGGAAATCCCTCTGGTATTCGCACAGACGGATTTCCTGTCTCTTGTGCCAAGAAGTGCTAGAGCCATCCTCAGCACCTGGGCACTGGTGCAGAGGACTGCTCCAGCACGTACATAGGACCAAAGAGGTTAAAATGTCTATAAATATTGGTTGAAAAATCCCATCCCAACACCTGAAACACATTCTGTGAATTAAGATTTATTTATAAAATGTTATTCCACTCTAATACTTGCCTTATGATAAGCTGCTATATATATTATACCCAGAACATATAATTATTGAACACAATGCACTCTCTCCTATATAATTACATTTTGTAAAGGGCTTCCACAATTTGAAGACAAAGTCCACGCTATGTAAAATCACAAATAAATACATTTTATGCCTGCTCCCTCTAGTCATGAGAAAGGTGTGGAAACACCTTCAAATCTCAGTGTTTCATTGTTCTGACCCGAGAGCAGGGAAAATGAAATTCGTCAAAGCAGTGAACAGCCAGTTTTTAATTCCAGTAATTGTTTAAATTCTCTCAATGGAAGCCACACATGAAACATTTATTTTCTGTTTGTTCTTCCAACAACCCTTTCACAGAGGTGTTCAACATAAATCTATGACGTATTGTATTAAAATGCATCAGGCCATTGATGAAGTTTGACTACCACAGTGACAAAGTAGTCACCACCGTAGCCAGACCTATGGTCCACCCACATTTAAATTGGGTGGGCAGACCACTGTGTTGGCAGAGAGGGAAATTCATTGCTGTTGCAACGGAGTTCCCTCGTTCCCAACATCTAAATCGTCCCCTTAGTTTATGCTTAATAGTGCCATGGTGGGATGTTATACTGCTACCTGTATGTTACCTCTGAAACAAGCTAGTAAGGTATGACTCCTGAATATCAACTCCAGAATATTGATCAATTATTACATTGAGAAAAAAACATCTGGAGTACACATTTTAAATATCGAGGGTCAATAAATTGTTCTTTTTTAAAAATAATATTGATGTTTAAAATATTATTTATTAAAATACAATTTTATTTATTGTTTTAATGTGTTTTATGTTGTGTTTACTTTTGTTATAAATTAATAATCAAATATTCATTGAAATATTCCGTTTTAATATCATTTATATTTGTTTTATATATGTGATATTTGTGGATTGTGGGCTTTATTGAGCAATATGGTAGGCCCTCTTATTTAAAAATATTTAATCATTAAAGATGCATTAATTGTTTACATTTATGATTATTATTGTTTACTTTCTTCATATTTTTAATTCTTTTTATACTGTGGCATCTATTTATGTGACTTTTTATGGGTTGTGGGGGTTATTGCTGGGTTGGGGTGTAGTGTTTTTAAGATATGTTATTTTTTTATATAGTATTATTTTTAAATATATTATGATTTAAATTCTCGTTATTTAATGAGTTAGAATCATTTTAAACACAAATTAAAAGATATTGGGGGTTTGTTCATTTTATTTGGTTTTAAAATGGGAGAACTGGTCCGAAATATTATTATCTGGAAGAATAATTGTTATAAATAACGTGGCATGTGATAGTGTGTTTAATTTATTTGTATTTTTAGTAATTAGTAGATTGAATTCATTGAAATTAATTCTATTGAATTATATGTGTATACGTTTTTAAATTATTGGTTTTTGAATTGTTTAAATGCATTTGGTTATATTTTTTTATGTTAGATCCTAAGTTTAAAAAAATGTATATTATATATGCACTGAAAAAATAGTTTTTTAGAAGATTAAAAATGCTGGAATACTACTTTTAAGCATTTTTCTAAATGTATTTAATGTAATTTTATAGTGAATAATATTTAAAATGTTTAAAACGTGTTTGTTTATAGGATTATTTTAAAAATGTTCATATTTTGTAAATATAAATTTAATGGTATGCTTGGATTTAAAACATCAATCTTGATCTTACTAATTACATGTACTTTCTCCAATGTTTGTTGTGCTGAAGCCAGAATAGTAATTCTGATTCCACCCACCGCTCCACCCAAGATATATGCATTTTTCCCAATGTTAGTTTGACAGAAACTAGACCAGTAAAACTTATCTCACCCCCAAAATATATTTGCTATCTCCAGTGTTAGTCCAACTGGAGTAAGAGTATTAAATATGACACAAACCACCAATTATATGCGCTTGATACTTGTACTGGATTTAGAATACTGGTTCTTATTCCTTACTCCCCAGTTTGTGCACTTTCCTTAATGTTGTTGGAACTGTATTTCGAATAGTAAATTTGAGCACCCTGCCACCCTCCCAATTATGTGGGCTTTCCCTAAATTTTGTGTGGCTGGAGTTAGAATAATAAATCTGCCCCGCTCTCCAAAGAATTTGCAATTTCCTCAGTGTTAGGAAGGCTGGATTTAGAATGGTAAATCTGACCAACCAAATATATGCACTTTCCTCAATATTTGTAGGTATGGAATTAGAATAGTATATCTGGAACCCCCAGCCCTCAAATAAATGTGCTTTCCCCATTGATTGCAAGATTGTTTTTTAAAGAGACAATCTAACCTTGCCCACCTAATATATGCACTTTCCCCAATGTTTGTTGGACAGGACTTAGAATAAAAGAATTTTAAGATTGTTTGATATTAAATAAGTAGGTAAAGTTAGTTTTGTTGTATGCCTATCTAAAATAATTACAATATTTGTGGTCTCTGAAATCTAAAGCAAAATAGCAGCATCATTAATTAAAAAAAGAAATGACCTCTTAATTATTAATGTCTCTACAATATCGAGAAAAGTGGCTGCATGATTTTAAGTTAATTTAAAATAACATAAGTAAAGATAGGTTCCATTGTTAATTAAAACGCACCATCTACTAACCTTCTATGGATCTGGGTTTCCTTTTCGTGGCCTGCAGGGGATGTTGCAGCCCTATGTTTACTTGCTTATGGCCACATGGCCTGCGTCTAGAGTTGATCATACCGAGGGAAGGTATCCAGCTATACAAGATATAAATTTCAAGAAGTGGCCTGTGAATTGTGGATCTTAACCTTTTAGGCACTCCTCCACTTCATTCAGGCATTTGTGTACTTTTAGATTGAAATAAACTGGTCTTAAACTGATCTTAAAAACAGTTTTCTGAGTGGAAGTTTCATAGGTACATAGAATGTGGGACAAAGACTTTGTGGTCGCTTTACATAATCAGCATATGCGATCATATTTGCCAGAGAGCCCATAATAGTGGTAATCCGTATTGGGAATCAGCCCAATCTTAATCTTATTAGCTCTCTTTTCTGTTTTAGAGACTGTGACGGTCCAGATATTTTTGTGTTGCAGTGTGTCATAGGATCTGATACCTTCCACTCATGGGTTTTCTTCCCTAAAATCAGACCTATCTCCCTCTGTGGACTGTAATTTGGCTTGTGTTTTTTTACCAGATTAGATTGTTGTTTTGGTTGGAGGCTCATTTTGCCAGACCTGTAAGGTGTAGGGAATTTAAGGCTGATGAGCTGTAGGTGTTCCACGGTGTTTTTTCTTCTGATACAGCTCACCACACCAACCCTTTTAAAGAGTTGGGCTAGCATGCCTCAGTTTCGAGAAGTAAATTACATATTTGGCATGAAGCATTTGTGTTTGTTTTGGTAGCCTAAACTCCAGGTGTAACTGTACTTGCGAGGTGCTGTAGGGCAAGTGGAAAAACAGCCTATGGGTTTTGCATGGGTCGTCTCTAGCCATTTTGTTAATTTGCCATGGAATGTTATCATCCCATAATTGAGGGTTTGCATTAGTTTTCAGTTCACTGTTTTAAGGAGGGCACCGATGTGTGGCCATGCTAAGCTAATAGGTAGACAAGCAAATGAGTATTAAATTATGGTGCTTTGCTTTTTAGGGCTGCAAGTTTTGTGATGGTGCCCACACATTTGTCTAGTCAGACTCCTGGATATTTTTTGTTTGTAGCTTATTCAACGTTAACGCCATCTATTTGCCAGCAGCCACTTTTATGGATCTTTTTGCCAAATATAGCAATCTTGGTTTTATCTTTATTTATCTTTAGATTTTTGTTTCAATAATTGTTCAATACATTCAGAGCACACAGAAGGCCAAAGGAGGTTTCGTCCAATATTACTGTTTTAATTATTAATGTTTAAATATTACTGTTTTTAATTAGCAGGGCAAAATGTTGACAAAAATGTTAACAATCTACAGCATATTGTCAGCATATTGAAGATTGTTAACATTTTGTCCCGCTAATTTTGGAGGGAATCTAGTTGAGGTTTTCAGCACCTTATCTTTGTCTGCTTGATATAGATTAAAGAGAAAGGAGCTAAAATGCACCCTTGCTTTAGTCCCTTGTTAGTATAAATGTTCTCTGACAAAACCCATTGCACTGTTTAATCTCATCTTAACCCAGGTGTCAGTGTAGAGGCCTATCATTTCTGTCAACAGAGATTGGTGGACACCCTAAATATTTAGTTTTTCACATAAAATTCCTGTCTCTATGTTGTCAAAAGCATTGGCGAAGGCAATAAAAGCTGCATTTAGTAAACTCCCCTTCTATGTCATTGTTTTATTGATCAATAATGACAATGTTAATAGGTTGTTCTCCATGCAGCTTCCTTTTTGGAAGCTGGTTTGGAAATGGGGACACTTTTTTGTGCTGCGGTCCATTGTTCTAGTTCATCATTTACAATTGTGGCATAGCATTTTCCCTCGGTATCCAGCTATGCTATTAATACATAGTTTTCTTTTGTGAAAGGGAACCAGGATTGAGCCTTTCCAAATACCAGGTATTGTGTTCGAGGCAGTGCAGTTTTTGTCGGAGCAGGGTCTGGGCCCACAATGACAGGTTTGCTTTGAACATTGGTGCTGGAATTTTATTGGGTGTCGGTGCTCCGTTACTGAAAATCGATATTAAATCAAACCTTATTTAAATTATTTACAGTGGTTGAATTAATTTAGTGTGTTCTGAGATATATTAATTTAATAGAAAACATTTTATTTAATAACTAATACGTTTTTTTATATAGATATGAAAGGTATATTTTAGATTCATATTTTAATTAAAAGTATAGTTAATTAGTTCATTTGTTCACAGTAGTATTTTTAATTGCATAAGATATCAAAAGCATAGCAGTGTATACCAGATTTGAATATTTCAGATATATTATAAGAATAAGAATTCTTAAGAGAAGAGACATGCTGGGAAAGAGAAAAGGGTCTGGCAAAGAAATATATGCATGTAAAATTTCAACTATCATATACATGAAGAAAAAATATTTTTGTACAATTAACATACTTATTATAAGCAAAATAAAACAATTTAGTAATCTAAAACTTCTTATAGTAAAATATATTTAAAACATCTTAATAAATGTATATTATACCAGAGAGGTTTATTCACTGCATCAGCAGAGTTATCCTTATCAGTTCCTAAAAGGCTGGAACTATTAAGAAATGTTGTGATAGGTAGCAATATTTTTCACTTCTAACAGCAAATGATATTGGTGATAAATATGCTCTATATAGTCTTTAGTTAAAATATACAGCATACATCAGGATTTAAAATTAACATTTGCAGCATTTTTCTAGTTAGTTGTTTTGTTATTTGTATGAAAATGGTTTGAGAAATACTTCCTAAGAAAATATTCAACACTTTATATGTAATATTAACATTAGGGATCATTTTATTGTGCTTCCAGATCATTATCCACAACTTAGATATATATCAAAAAGCAAATAATGTATGCCTCAAATCACTTTTCCATACTTTAAAAGACCAACGTCTATCATGTGTTCCAGTTTTTTATTTTGCTAGTAAAACAGGTATTATTTGCAACCTATTATAAACATAGTATATTGTTTTGGCTGTATTAGCTACACAAGATGATTTATTCATTTTCTCCTGTATTTTGTTCCAGCAATCTATAGACCAGTTAACTTCTATATTGTCTTCCCATTTCACCTAACTCTAGTAGGTGCAATATAATGTTATTTTGGTTTGAATTACTTTCATCTAACATATCAGAAAGCGATTTAGAAATAGTTATGTTTAATGAAGAATATTTCCTTTCAAAGGAATTCGATACTTTGAAAGCATAGCAGATGTTTCAAAAGATATAACTTGATCATCACCCAACACATGATGAACCTATTTGAGACCTTTCTCTCTCCATGTTTCCCAAAATATTGTTCTGTACTTAATTTTAACACCACAAAGATAAGTTTATTAGACCTATTTTCCTTATTATATGAGAACATAAAAATGGTCTTAATAATTTAAATGAATATGCTGTTAGAGGTAATGATAATGAGATGTTGTGACTGTAAATGCCAAAAATACTCTAACTCTATAAAATCCTTTGATTAAAACATTCTTTCATTTCTCAAAAGTCTCATCTCTAGCCCTTTCTCAGTTGTCTAAGCTGACCACTATTGGGTTCTGTTTTCTGTTTCTCTCAACATACATTCTATTAACATCTCTTGCCCAGGTTTCCCTGTTGTGACAGGAGCGTGGGCTAAAATAGTGTCAAATGGTTGTTCTACTGCTGTATTTACCTGGTTCTCTTTTTCTCCTCATGAAACTATTGATAGCAGTGTTGCAAATTTTAGATTGAATTTTCTCAGCTTTGTAATGCCTTGTTCCATTTAAACTTCCTAATTCCTGTTGAGTTTTCTTGTTTACTCCTTAGTACTCTGAGGGCTTGACTGCATCTATATAGCAATGTAAATTCCTAGAAAGGGATTGGTATTTTAACTACTGCAGCTCCTCTGAATCTCACTACCATATGGCCTTTGATGCCTACAGAGCCTTAAAATGATGAGAGAATCATACTATGTGGCGAACAATACTTCTCCTGTCACTTCAAGGTTTGTCTGTAGGCTCACCCACGTCCTGATCCTCCAAACTCCCTCTCAAAAATGTGGCCACCTAATGATGGATATCACTAGATCTCTCCTGTTCTCAGTTAAATCTGGTTCTTCACTTCTCCCCTACCTTGCTTACATTCTCTCAGTTGCTTCAACCCCTAATTCCACAAATCCTTCATTACTTTCTGATTTCAACCCAGTCTCCCTCTTGCCCCCCACAGTTCTTGAAAAGAATATTAACCAGATCATTGCTTACTTCCTAAAAATGAATAACTTCTTGGATTCTGTTCAATTTGGTGTTAGAGCTCTTCACAGGACAAACACTGCTCCGTCTGAGGTGTGGGTTTATTTTGTGCCTTGGAAGAACTTCCACCATTGTTGCCTCAATCACTCCACAGCCGTGACACTGTGACTCATTCAGTTCTCCTTGAGCATCTGCTTGTCCTTGCTAGGCAAGGCAATGTGGTTATCTGGCCCAAATCTCAAAGAGCGACCATTCACCTCAAAAAGTGATCTTTAAAGGCATTGCTCCCCCAATACCCACAGCAATCAAAACAATAGTCACAGAATATACCTCTAAAAACAAAAAGATTAAGTACAGCACCGACTCAGTGGAGAAGCTCCTAGAATCAACCAAATCTATTCTCCCCGAAGACCTCAATCAATCAAGGAACCTGTTAGCTATTTGGGAGAACTTCACCATTATACTCGGAGAAATTTGCAGCCAACTCAGGAGTCAGAAGTGGAACTCTAATTAAGAGACAATCAAGCAATCCCAAAACATCTCAAACATAAAAACTAAAATCCGCCATTAACCAAACCATAAGGAAGCTCTGCCGGAACCCGTAGGAGCCCTGCCTTCGGGGGGGGGGAACTGAAGAAACTCAAGGATACCATAAAAAAGATAAAATGGGCCGTAAGGAGGCAAGACAACGAAACAATGTGGGCAAGATTACTTCATGATGCAAAAAGCAAGAATAGCGCAAAATTATGGTGAACAATTAACACCTTGCAACACCAATCCCAACAAGGAATAGATTCCTACCTCCCAGAGGAAGATTGGGCCAACTACCTCCACGATCATTTTAACAGCTTTGGCCAAGAGAGAAACGGGCACGAGGTAGAACCTTGGTCCACCCTGGGTGACAAAGCACAACTGGAACCAAAATAACAGCAAAAAGAAATTTGAGGCAGGAAAAGTCGAGTCTGGAAACAACAAACATCAAAACCCGCAAGAGGAATTACCAAAAGCAACAAAGCTACAGATATTGAGGCAAATTGGTAAAGGAAGGCCAGAAGGAGCTCCTGGACCGAATGGGATTCCACTAATTCTATACAAGCATAACCCCCAGTACTGGTCCAAAATCCTAGAACCAGTATATAACCAGATCATGGTGAGCAGAATAATTCCAGAATCATGGAAAGGAACAATAATTTCACCAATTTACAAGCTGAACACCAATTGGTCTACAGCACTCACTCAATGCAACACAAGAATATTCATGTGAGAATGCACTGAAGATCAATCTAGGGAAGACAATAACAATGGCAATAAATCGTTCCAAGAAGAAAACACCTCATTGGTTCCTGGATACACAACGACTAGAACTAACAAAGGAATGCAAATACCTAGGAGTCCTGCTAGACAACAAAAGTTCCTTGAACCCTCAAAAAGAAGCACTAAGATGGAAAGGCAACACTTTAACTTTTGCTATGAAGACTCTAAAAAAAAGCACTCGCCGGGCACTCATTGACACCCCTACTCGAGGTCATCCAAACGAAACTCATTCCGACGATAACATACGGGAGTGAGGCAATGCGAGGAAGAGATGCAATCACCATAGAAAAAATAATTACCAGGTCATACAGAATGATCAGATTCCAAACTACGCCTCTCCTGTGCAAATAAGGCTAGAGTTTGGGTTTCAGAAACAGTCCCTGGCTAGAAGGGGTGCTTTTATAAAATGCTGGCATAAGATCAGAGGAGCAGAGCAAAACACATTAAATTGCCATCTCAGGGCTGAATTGTCACTAAGAGGGACCTCACCAGCCGAAGTATACCTCAGAGACTCCCTAAAACAATTAGGGTTGGAAATTGCATGGGAATCATCAGTGACCCATACTAGCTTTAAGAAAGTGGTCTCTAAAATGATCAGAGTGTTGTCAACGGCAGAAGATAAGGCCGCCCTTGCAAAAAGGGCACACCGCTGGCTTGCACTCAACGACTATTTCGCAGCCAAACCACAATCGTACCTGAGTGCAGGATTCAACATCACACTGAAAGAGAAATACTTAAAATATTGGCTGGGCATAATGCCAATCCTACCTCACTTTCCACCCTGGAACAGGAAGCCTAGAGACCACATCTGCCGACTATGCACTTATGGACCGGAAGATCTTGTCCATATAATCAGCATCTGCACAAGCCTAGTAAAAGAACGATGTTTACTTCTTCGACCCCTCTACAACCAAGCTGGGATTCGCACCTGCATACAGGCAGTGCTGGCCTGCTTCAAATCTGAATCCACGCAATTGATCTGCCGATTCACAAAATTCCTCAACATAGTAGAGAAGAGACTGCACACAGAAATACACTGCAGAGCCAAGGCAGCCGAGCACCACAACAAAACATAAGGACTGAGGGCTTACTTTGCACAGCAGAAATTTGCACAAATTAATAAAATAAATAATTCTGGAACCATCGAAGGTCCCCCTTGAAATTAAATGACACCACTGCGCGAAGATAGGAAAACCTGATAAAAGAGACACTCTCCTGTGGGTTCCTTCAACCCACTCCAACTTCTTAAAATGGACTGAACAAGGACTTTTAACAAATTTTAATCTTGTTTAAATTAAGCTATTTATATCTTATGTATATGCAATGGTTTTAATCAATCAAGCATAATAAATTACTTACTTACCTACTTACTTATTCATAGTAATCAGATCATTGCTTCCTCTTTTGACTTCTAGTAAACCACTTTCATACCAAAAAGCCTTGAAATTTGGCTCTTAGGTACCCCACAGCCATTGATCTAGCCTTCCCAGCTGAGTCTATTGAAAGAAAAACCTTTAGGGAAGCTTCAAGCTCTACAAGTGCTAAATCAATCAAAGGAAAGCATGGCACCAAATATTCAATATACTAAATACAAAATATTTCAAGGACCCAAACCTCAGTGGCCACACTAAATATTATTTTCTCTCTGCAGATTAAACAGTCAAAAGGCTAAATGCTTTCAAATCACTGCAGGGAAGAAGTATTTTCTTGTGAAGTAAATTATTTAAATGTTAATCAGACATTATTAATCCACCAGCACAAATGCGATTTTTAGACAAGGCACATTATTTCAGTGTGCCACAGTATATCCATTTAAAAATAGTCAAAACCAATGATTGAACAGTAGTCTGGTCCTGCTTTATGATGTTCAATAATAATATGTAAACTTCACCCAAATCCTGCGAGAGCCACTGTAGAAACCCAGTTATTATTCTTGGTGTAATTAGATTGACAGAGTGAATGCTATGAACCAATGACCTAAAGTAATGTCACGGGGCTCTGCTGCAGAATGTGGTGAGGGCGAACCCCTGAGCCTACGGTAACTCACATATATTCATATGCTTTAAGAAGTATTGGGACTCCTCTGAGGGTTGAAGACACCCGGGCACTGGGTAGGGGGGGCTACATGGGACTGAGTTACACCCCTGCATATGAACATGATTGTACGGATGATTTGCTAATTAATTTTACATTATCAATATTATCCAGGTTGTAGAGTTTGGAGATAATAACTCCAATTTAAGGTGGATTTTTAGATGCCAATGTGGTGGAGGAACTCCTCCTCACTTCACTGGTAGAAAAAATCTGTAATAAGTAGAGAATTCAACCATGTCAGTTGTAATTCTTCCCACACTCGAAATTGCCAATGGTAGAGTAAATTTGGGATTTGGCACTACCACAGTAGCCCAAGTTTCAAACCAAAGATTGGTAAATAACCATGAGATGCAGTGTTTGTGCACCAATCGCCACATGCTTTTCCCTAAATCTGCTGCACTTACCTGCACACATTTCTTTTCTTGGATGCTGACGTGTTCACGCAGTGCGGCCAGAATGTCAGTCTTTGGCATCATGGAACTTCGCGAGAAGCTTAGGGTCCATTAAGCCTTCTTTTTTTTATGGTCTATGTGTCACATAAGCTATTTGTCTTTTAATGTTATTGAGTTCCTCACTTTATAGAACATCAGCTTATACCTTTGTGGAAGATTCCTCACTTTTTCCTAGCAAAATATACACAAGGAAAGGAATTCTTTAAGTGTGGTGTTTCCAGGCAGTTTGTTATATGGATTCAGCTCTAAATGAAAGTTAAGAGAAGAATAAGAACTTCCACAATACTTTTAATGAGCTCTCAAATGCTCTGTCTCTGCCAAGAAAGGAGCCACTTTGGTGTGGAAATCCCCGGCAGATATTCCACCATGCCCTAGAACAATGGGGGAATTCAATCAGCATATACATGCCTTGGCCAATGTACTCTCAAACATGGGCTTCAAGTGAGGGTAGCCAGGGGGAGCAACTACTACCCCTGGCTTGCATTTTTGGTACCTCTGGCATTTCTCCAGCTACCCTTGGTCTCAGGGATCATGAGGGTAGCAACAGGAAGAGAGAGTAAAAGGGGCACTAACAGCTATGTTTACTCTCTCTAGTATACTCCCTTTGCATTTTCACTAGCCCCTTAACAGCAAAAAGGAGCTACTGCATGACAACCAATGGGCTAAACAGTCTAATCTGTGATACAGGGGCTATAAAAGGGCCATTGTTGCTACTATAACTACCTCAGGTATTTTGGAGAAGTGACATTCATGCCCTCAAAGTGGATGTATATTGTCAGTGACCATATAAAGAGCCTCTATAACTAACAGGGTGCCATCCCTAGTCTGTTACTGGCACCCTCTGTACAATTCATAAAAGATAACCATCACTTCCATTGTGGTCTTTCACATTTGCAAGGCCATTAAACCTAGTGTGTGTTTAGTTCTGGAACGTGGCTTGTGTCGCCTAGAGGTTCCATTTGTTAAGTTATGGAATGTCAGGCAGCAGTTGCAGGGGCCAGAGCTGAGATTTAGATGTGCTGAGCTGCTGCTCCTTCTTTACCATAATAAATACAATTTATTACATCGCATGCTGTATGCCATTTATACATGACAAATCGGCGACTAGCTGGGGCTTATTAAGAAGTATTGCAAATCGATTTGAAGCTAGAAGGAGCAGGAGCGTGTTGGAGAAGCACTTTCGGTGTGCTGAGGCTCTTTCTCAATGAAATTACGGATAGAGGGTGGTAAACTTCACCAGTCTCTCTTTTATTCACCTGTGCAGGTGAATGATTTTTATTATTACCACCTGGCGCATTGGCAGTTACCCTACCCGTTGCTCCACATTGTTAAAGCTGGAGCTTGGCAACCGTCAGCATTCTCTTGGGGTCCGAACTCTTGTTGGCATCACTGACCTGTTCATTGGGAAACGAGAAGTTTCTTTGGTGCGACATTGGTGAAGTAACAAGGAATTACCTGTGAAATCTGGTAGCGCTAAGACTCTTGGGAGAATGAGAGCACCATTGCGTAAGGTTATGAGATGTGACCCTGGTTTGACGGCCATCTTAGGTGTGGGTATAATCCAACATTCAGGAGAACTTGACATTCAAAACTGTTTATCTTGGAAGGCGTTGTCAGTTGGCACGGAGTGCAAATTTATTTTTTAAGGAATATTTACGAACTTTAGAGCTGTAGTCAAACGTGTTGATTTACAAGTAAACATTTTTTTTTGCTAAATACAATGCCTTTAATTGTATGTTGTGCTACTTCATCTGGAAGTTTCTGCAGTATTTTAATTCCAAATTAATTGTACAGTGGTGAAGAGTGGACAGTGAACTCATCCAGTTGGCACTGGTGAAGTTTCAACACTGGACAACTCCACTATTAATCTCAAAATGAATCAACCTGCCTTCGCCCTCAGTCCCCCTCAGTCTTTCTGGCCAGCTGAATCAGGACCTTCCTTTAGATGGAGTAAGTGTAAGGAGTATTTTTTAATAATACAGCCTCTGAGGGCACTCAGAATGATATGTCACCTGAGCAGAAAAAAAGGATTCTTTCACATTTATTCGGTCCAAAGGGGCTAAAGAATTACACTCAAATGCAGACGACATCGTTGGGTGGAGGGAATGTGGATGTGTTGACTGAAGCTATCAAAGATATAGATAATGTTTTTACTCCCAAAGTTTGCAAAGGGATTACACGATACAAGTTTTTCAGAGAAAACAAAACAAAGGTGAATCTGTCGATGAGTATGTTATTGATTTAAAGAAATTAGCATTAAGGTGTCAGTTTGGTGCGTTACAGAATCACGTAATTTGTGACCAAGTTGTGATGCATGCATGAAATCCTGACATTCAGGAGCATTTGTGGGTGAATGGTGATTCTTCTATTCATGATATTATGGCTACAGTTAGAAAAGCAGAACCCTTTAGCAGGTGCGATAATGCTTTGAAGTCTGAAGGGAAAGTGACAGAGAATGTGTCTACGATTAGATCTAACTTTAAAAATAGAGTGGATACAAGGCACTATTAGAAAAAGCAATTTAAATGACCCTCCAAGAGGTTACCGGTGTGGTAGTTAAGAACACTTAGCATTTGCTAAAACTTGCGCTGCAAGAAAGGTTAAATGCAGTGGGTGTTGTATCATGGGTCACTATGCTAAAGTTTGCAAGAAAAATAATAGGCCCAAGAATATTAAGAATAACAATGCAACTGAACAAGATGATAAAGAATCATCTGAAAGTGAAGATGGGATCAATGACAATATTCTGAAATTGAAAGAAAATCTGGTTCTGAATATTAAGGATGGTCGTCTGCTTGTTGGAGAGAACAAACCTGAGTGTTGGAGGAAAATTGGTGGAATTCAGTTAAAAATATATGCAGACTCAGGCTCCCCGTACACTATAATTAATGAGGAGGTCTGGAAAGACAAATTTGTGAATAAGGTGGGTGCTACATTGTTCTCCACAGATATTCAACCAGAAGGGTACGGCAGTGAAAGGATTGATATGCTTGGTTTCAGATGTTTTAAATTTGAATTTAAGAGCTGTAGTACATATGTTAAATTATATGATGCTAAGAAAGGTCCATCTGGTGTGACCAAAGAAATGTGCACATTATTTTGGATCTGAACAGTAAAGATCAAGTCTTAGTAGATGATGGTACTAAAGTAGGAGACTCAGGGGCCGATTCCGATTCGTGTCGGTAATTTCTCCGACCGAGCCGGCCTCGGAGAGATTTCCGACCGAATCGGACCCGTGCAGTCCGACCGAACGAGTCCGATGCATTCGTATGCCACCGGACACGAGTCGGTCGGACTCCCATTGAACTCAATGGGAGCCGGTCGTACAACGCGTACGCGGGCTCCCATTGCCTCAATGGGTGCGAGGCGGACAAGGGCGCCCCTACAGCGAGTACGCCGCGTAGCGCCCGCGGCGTACACGCACAGGTAGGGGGACCCATGGGTCCCCCTGTGTGCGCCTCGCACGGGTACGCGTACAGGGGGTCCGACACGGACCCCCAAAGTACGGCTCCGACAGCGAGTTCGAGTCGGACGGCGCGAGTCGGTCGGAGCGGTCGAGGTGCGCATCGTACTTACCCGGCCGGAAAGCGTCTCCATTGCGCGGTGCGGAATCGGGTCCGAGCGAGTCGGTCGGAGCAGTACGATCCGGGAACCAGTCGGTCGGAGCGGTCGGGTCGCCCGGACGAGTCGGTCGGCGAATACGCATCGTACTCGCTCGCCCGGACGCGCGTACGACTCGGTCGGAAAATAGGGCTCCGGATCGGATCCGGTAAAACCGAATCCGATTCGGAGCACTACCGGCCGAGATCGGAATCGGCCCCTCAGTGTTCAAGAAATATCCTAAGGTGTTTTGTAATGCAATTGGCAGGTTACTTGGCTTCGAACACAAAATAACTTTAAAGACAAATGCTTCTCATAGGGTGCATAAAGTAAGGAATATTCTGATCCTATCGAGACAGGATGTGACCAAAGAATTGGAGAAACTGGTGGCAGCAGACATAATTAAGCCTGTGGGGGCTTCTGAATGGTTTCTCCCTTAGTAGTTGCACGACATAGCAATGACAAGTTAAGGTTTGCCTGCATTTATGCCATCTTAACTACAACATCCTTGTTGATCAGTTTCAATTTGCAAGATAAGTGAAATGTTGTCTTCACTAAAGGGAGTTTGTTGGTTTTCCATTGTTGATTTGTCTTCGGCTTATCATCTGATTCCTTTAACAGATGAGTCTAGATGTTTATCAACTAATATAAAACATGATGGCTGTTTCCAATTTAAACATATGCCTTTTGGTTTGGCTTCTGCGATATTTCAACCTTTAATGTTCCAGCTGTTTGGGAAGATGGATGGCATTAATTTCTTTAAGGATGAAATTCTAATTTTTAGCAGAACAAAATCTGAGCATGACGAGAAATTTAAGAAAGTTTTGGGAATATTGTACTCTAAGGGGCTTAGGGCCACATGTCCGACCGAATCATTTTGCGAGTCCCTATTTGTGAATTTTGCGACTCGCAATTAGGAACTCACAAAATGCGATGTACAAATGTGTCTCAGACACATTTAGCGATTCCTAATGGGGTCGCACTTGACCTTACCTCATCAATGTTTATGAGTTAGGTCGCAATTTGCGACCCTTTGGGAATCACAAAAAACACAGGGATGGTGGCCTGCTGGGGACAGCAGACCACCATTTCTGTGTTTGCTTTTAAATAAAGCATCTTTTTTTTTTTTTTAAATGCAGCCCTTTTTCCTTAAAGGAAAACAAGATGCGTTTCAAAAAGAAAAATGAAACGGTTCAGTTTCACTTTTTAAGTTTAGGCAGTGGTCCTATGGGACCACTGCCTGTTCTTAAAAAACCTTTTTGCTGCAATTCACAAAGGGGAAGGGGTCCCCTAGGAACCCCTTCCTGTTTGCAACTGGCTTACCACCTACTTGAAGTAGGAGGTAAACTGTGAATGTTTTGCGACCACATTCCGGTCGCAAAACATTCTTACATACCCCTGCGACTTGCTATAAGGAAGGTACGCCCTCTACATGCCCCTTCTTAATACCGACTTGCAAACCCTATTTTGCGAGCCGGCAATAGGTTACCAACTCGCAAAATAGGGTTAGTACATGCTAACCAGCTCTTTAGCAGTCGCAAACAGCCCAAATCTCCATTTGCGACCACTATAACACATTGTACATGTGGCCCTTACTGTTGACTTCCCGAAATACTTTTTGGTGAAAATAGTGCCACTTACTTAGGTCACATAATCAGTGTAGATGGAATTAGACCAAAAACATTGTTGATAGACGCTATTCAGAATCGCAAATAAGGGTTAGTACATGCTAACTGGCTCTTTAGCAGTCGCAAATGGCCCGAATCTCCGTTTGCGACCACTAAAACGTGTCGTACATGTGGCTCTAACTGTTGAATTCCCGAAATGCTTTTTGGTGAAAATAGTGCCACTTACTTAGGTCACATAATCAGTGTAGATGAAATTAGACCAAAAACATTGTTGGTAGAAGCTATTCAGTATGCGCCAGCCCCCAGTTGTAAGGAAGAGGTTAGATTGTTTATAGGACTAGCTGAGTTTTGTTCTAAGTTTATAGCTAAGTTTGCTGAACGGACTTTCCATATCAGACAACTTTTGAAGAGAAACTGTACGTTTGAGTGGATGACCGAATGTGATTTCGTTTTTCGTTGTCTTAAGGAATCGTTTTCTAATGTAGCTAACTTAAGTGGATTTGATCCCAATGTGTCCAGTATCATAACTACAGATGCTAGCAATAAAGGGTTGACCCAAGTTGGGGAGGATGGAAAAGAGTGTGTTATTGCCTACGCCTCGAGATCTTTATCTCCTACTGAAGAAAAGTATTCTGTTATAGAAAGAGAAACATTGGCATTTGTATGGGCTGTAGAACATTTTAGAGCATTTGCCTGGGGCAGCCCTTTCACTTTGAAATGTGACCACAAGATGTTGGTGAGAATTCTTACTACAGAAGATACGGTTAATGCTTCTGCCACAGTTGCTAGACTATCTATGACATTACAGAATTACAACCATAAAATTGTCTAGGTGCCTGGAAAAAAATGTGATTGCAGACTTTCTTTCTAGAATGCTAAAACAAATGAAGATTGTGAGGATGATGTATGGAATGAGTTTCAAATTGCTTATGTTCATGAGAGCAGAATCCCTGCTATTGCCAAGGATGTTTGGACACAAGAATATAGGAAAGATGATGTGTTGTCTCAAATCTCCAGTTATTTAAAGAATGGGTGGCCCAGTAAATACATTTTGCCTGCTGCTTTGAAGCCATTTTGGGAAGTGAGACCCGATTTGACGTTTAATGACTGTGAGAGGAGAAAAAGTGTTACTACCAAGTACCTTACGTAAACGCATAATTGAATTGTGCCACAAAGGTCATTTTGACACCATAAGAACCAATCAAACTGTTAAAACGTCGTTTTGGTGGGTTGGCATGGATTTGGAGGTTGAGAGGGTTGTGCATGCTTATTTGAGTTGTTTAAAAACTTTAAGACCTCCTATGGGCAAATTTCAAATGCCTACATCTCCATGGGAGAATGTGGCCATAGACATTATAGGTCAGATAGAGGATACTCAGAAGTATGTATTGGCCTTAATAGAATTATTTTTCTGTTGGCCTGTTTTGAAGATTTTGGATAAAGCAGATAATGATTCAGGTTTACCATTTCTGGATAATGTGTCCTCTTGTGAAGGTATACCTGCAGTGCTGTTAAGTGATCATGGGGTACAATATGTGTCCCACAAGGCCAAAGACTATTTAACTAGACTGGGTATCATAGACCTACTTCATTCTACAATCTCAGTGTGAACGGTATGATTGAATGTTTTAACAAAGTTATTAAAAGCACCATTCAGTTAGCTATGTGTGTGAATCACAATTGTGAAGTTCAATTTGAGAAGATGGTATGGGGTTATTGTGTTTCTAAGAATGAAGCTGCCGGATTTTCTCCTTTCTTGCTAATAAGGCATAGAAATCCAAGAAGGAAACTCAATTCTGGTTGGTTATTTGAAGGCAAAGTGCAGCATGGAGCTGTGGATGAAGTAGATGAGAGAAAAGAGACAACTCAGCTCAAGAATAAGTTTTAGTATGACAAGAAGCATAATACCATAAGTAGTACTAATACAGTTGTTCAATGGGTTTGTGTCAGGAAACCTAGTAATGTTCCCAGAGGGGAGAGTCAATTTTATGAACCCATGGAAGTAATTGAAGTTTTGAAGAATGCTGTGCATTTGAGTGGTGGGAAAATGTGGAATTTAAGAAGGGTTGTATTTAGTTCCACTGCAGGTGCGTCATCTTCAGGAATAGCTGAGTTACCTTATTCTCAGTAGGATTATTTGGATGTTTTTGATCTATGTAGTACTCATGATACTAAGGGCAGTATACATCTTTGGAAAATAACTGTGATGTTTTCTCCAGTGTAAACAATAATGATGTCTATAATGATAACTTCGTATCAACTTCTGATATCAACTGAGGTTAGTATTACAAATTAAAGTGTGGAAGAAGTTGAACCTGTATCTTTACAAGACAGGGAATCATTTCCGGTGTCAAGTTCTACACTGTTGGACAATGTGTCATCTGGAAAATCTGAAGTACTGAGGCGTAACAGAATACCACCTGGATAGTTAAGGGATTACTGTTGTGATGATTAATTATTTTAACAGTGCTCATAATTTCATGTATCTTGATCCTGTGTTGTATGGTTCATTACATTTTACAATTTTTTTTATAATTCTAGGTTTTGTTGTGGTTTTGGTTGATTTCTTTATTCTTAAATGTAAGGGAAGAGAGAAATGTGTTGTGTGCATAATTCTGGAACTGGCTTGTGTCGCCTAGTGGTTCCATTTGGAACGTTATGGAATGTCAGACAGCAGTTCCTGGGGCCAGAGCTGATATTTAGATGTGCTGAGCTGCTGCTCCTTCTTTACCATAACAAATACTATGTGTTACATCGCAAGCAGTATGGAATTTGCACATGACAGTGGGCTAGTTTCCCAAGATTGGGTGGCTACTCAGTTACAATTTCTATCGCTGTTGCTCCCACCCTAAAACCAGGGCCAGTGGAATTATGTGATTCTGCAGCTTTGGCGTTTCTTGCAAAATTATGGATTTGCTGCAAGGGCCACAAAATCCCTCATCAGCTGCATAACCTGCAGATTTTAACAAAAATTGTATCTACCTACAACGGATCAAAAGTTACTATAAATGTGGTGACATTAGTTCTTGCACAGTGGAAGGCCCTTCACTAAAGATGACAGGTCATCTTTCAGAACTTATTGCTGTATTTAGTTGTAAACGGGTACTAATGATTAGAAATATTTGTCCAGATACTGTAATGTGTAAAAACAACAAAACAATTAAGTAATACTATCACAAAATGTGCTGCATTACTTTTGCATAATTTGTCTTTTCTTGCTGCATAATTTAGATTACCCTGCTGCATAATTTAGTCCTTCCTCGCCACATTTCAGTGGCCCTGCTTAAGACCCTGGCAGAGCAGCCAGAGGCGTGGATGGGAATGCTGCAGTTTTTGGCTGGATTTCCAAAACTGCCCCCATTAAAGTCAGGGGGCACTTTCCAAACAATTCAAAAGTGCATCTGAGAAACTTTAACTTGATGCGTACACGTGTATGCAATCCACAACCTTCTAACCTTGTATTAATAAAGCGTGGTTAGGATGATATGACTCTTGCGGGCTAGTTGACTGCAAGACAAGAGCTTGAGACTCATACATAACTGGGGGCATTAAGTCGCAACCAGATTTCTTACGCCAGTGTGAGCTGTGTACAAAGATCATCAATTTATCACTGCAAACACAGAACATGTGGAAATTACGAATTCCAATTAACAACCTGGGGCCAAATGTACGAACCTACCATTTTGCGATTTCCTAATTGCGAATTGTTGATATTCGCAATTAGGAAATCACTAAATGGCATGTACGGTCGCAGGCCGGCCAGAATTTGCAACTCAGTAACAAGCCGCATCGCTAAATATGAAATCGCAATTTGCAATTTCCTATTTGGTCGCAAATTGCGAATGTAGTTGTAAATTGCAACCCCATAAAGAGAAAAAAAACAGGGGTTCTGTTTCCTGGGTCAGGGAGATGACCCCATAAACAGGAAGCGCAGTCCAGGGGAAGCCAGGAGAGTAGGCAGAGTGAGGAGGGGAGAACTGCTACACAATCCAAGTGACCTGAGCAGCCCCAAAACCCAAATAATTACCACAGGAATGGCCAGCCAACAGGCAGAGGAGACAGGGGTGAGAAAGTGCAAATTTAAATTCTCCGGAAAAGAACTGGCAATACTAACTGAGGAATGCTGCAACAACCATGAGCAGCTGTATCGGCGTGCATCTATGACTGTGCCTGAGACCCAAGAAAATCTGGAAGTACATGCAGCAAAAAATAAACAATGTAGGTGTGGCACAGCGCTCGGGGGAAGAAATATGGAAGAGGTGTTATGACCTCTGGTTTCGCACCAAGGAAAGGGTGGTAACACACCTGAGTGAGTCCCGCACAACAGGAAGTGGTCCTTCAACTGTACCCCCATCCACGACACTGGAAGCAATGTTAGCAACTACCCTGGAGCTAGCGGCAGTAGTTGGTTTTGGGAGCCTTGACACTTCTGTATCTGCACCATCGCGAAGTAAGTATACATCTATATAACTGAATACTACATGCATGTAAACATAGAACTGATACAGGCAGATCAGTATCGCACCGTTACGTAGCTTAAGTACCCCTTATGGTGCATCTTGGTACTTTTAGTCAAAAAATTACACACTGTATTCAGTGTCATACAATTATTTCATCCTAGTGTACAACTAAAGAAAAATGGTTTCCTCATATAATGGCATCAATAGCATGTCCTTTCTTCAAATAGATGCACCTGAGGAGGAAATGGAGTGCCCAATTGATGAGGGAATAGAACAGGCCCAAATGGTGGAGGAAGAAGCAGTATTGGTGGAGAGTCTGCCACACCACCGCATGCCCACTCCAGTGGTGCGTCTTTCTCCCCACAGCCACCATCATTTGAAGATGAGGATGCCATCCAGCTGCCCACTCCAATCAGCCACATGTTGTCAAGACCTGACACCAGCGTACTGCAGTGCATGTCATTGGCAGCGTGCCTATTACTCATGTACAGCAGCCATCTATGTCCCGGGCAACTGCAGAACAACAGGCAACTGCAGAACAACAAATGCTATTTGGTGGGCTTGAGGCGTCCATGCTGCAGATTCAACACTTGCAGCACAAACAAACGAAATTAGTTAACAGAAAATTGCATAACATTCAGCATGCAATATCAGTGGGTTTCATTACAGTGACCACTAAAATGCATAACCTAACTACTGCCCTAGGGAAGCTATGCACACATGTGGCAGAGGACACTAGCAATCAGGCGCAGAGAGAGGAGCAGTGCTGTGCAGATGGGTGCCTTAACAAGCTCTATTGGAAAACTTGTACATGCCACTTCAGCCTTATCAATGTGCACTGTGACACTACAGGTTGAAATGAGCCACTTCAGTGGGGATGTGTTGAGGGGCCTTGGCCAGATTATCACTGCAGTGGAAGCCATACAGAGAGCACAAATTGCAAGTGGGGTGGTTGAAGGGCAACCTGATAGTGAGGAGTTGTTGAGTGTAAGCAGCATTTCTGCCACAGATGTGATGAGACACAGTAGTAACTGTTCTCCTGCACCCCAACATTGTGGCATGTCCCATTCTGCATGTAGTCACAGATAAATTGAGGGGTACCGATCGGGGAGTGACTAAATATATATTGTTTAATTAAGGTTGATGTTGTAACCAACTTAAATGTTGACCTCATGTTGCATACATTTATGTGTAATACAGATTATTTTGAAACATTAGTGACACTTGACAATAAAGGTATCTTCACTTTGGTAAATCAAACTATTGTGCAACCATTTTATTTCAATTTGTTGAACTACCCGTGACTTACCTTGCGCAGTAGTTTGTGGCAATGTGGTCCCTGCGCCTTCTCCCCGCTACTGCTCTGCTCTAATCTGTTGGATGCTGAACTGGTGGGCCAGGGTCTTCCTCCTCAGAATCGGATTCTGACACCGCAATGTGTATGCCTCTCCCTCAAGCAATGTTGTGCAGTATGGCACAGGTTGATACCGTCTTACAGGCAATTTCTGTTGCATATTGTAGGCCACCACCACTCTTGTGCAGGCAGCAAAACAGTGATTTCAGGAGCCCAAATGCCTGCTCAATGACAGTCCTGGAGCGACGATGTGCAGTGTTATAACTCCTCTCATCTAGGTGGTGGGAGAATGGTAGGGTGTGAGAATCCAGGGGCGTAGGGCATACGCACTGTTACCTGAAAAATATACATTAGTGAGAGGCAACAAACATTTTGTGTGGACTGGGCAATCACAAATATGCTTTGACATTTATTTTCAGTACCTAATAAATATCCGTTATCAATCTTCCCTCTTTCCAGTCGGCTGTAAATTCTGCTGTGCCTAAACATGAAGGAGTCATGGGTGCTTCCGGGATATTGTGACACTCTATCAGTGATTATGGTATGGGCATTGCATGCCACTTAAATGTTAAGGGAGGAAAATGCTACTTACCAGTATGCATCTGTTCTTGGCATGTAGAGCTGCAGATCCACACACTGTGCATAGATCGCCATCTGGTGTTGGGCCCGGATGTTTGCACTTGTTTTTGTCTTGGAAAAGTGTTTGGAAGTCACGAGATAGGTGACTCCTCCTTTGGATGATAGGGCGCATGGGCATCGGCTCCATCTTCAGATTGTTTTTCGCCAGCAGGGAAATGATGGAGTTTTGTGAGAAACAGTAAAGATGCCCATGAATGCTGTATCTAAATAAGATAATACTGGAACAGATAAAGGTAGCCGGGGAGGTGGGTGGGCGTGTGTGGATCTGCAGCTCTACATGCCAAGAACAGATGCATACTGGTAAGTAGCATTTTCCGTTCGAGGCATATGAGCTGCAGATCGACACACTGTGCATAGATTGTATAGCAGTATTCCTCCTTAGCGGCGACCACCAGTATCCGTTGCAGTAGTTTGAAATAGTGTTTTGAGTACAGCCTGGCCCACACTAGCTTGTTGTTTTGTTTGCACATCTACACAATAGTGCTTTGTGAATGTGTGCGGTGTAGACCATGTAGCTGCTTTGCAGATGTCATCTAAGGGAATGTTCCCTAAAAATGCCATTGAAGCCCCTATCTTTCGGGTAGAGTGGGCTTTAGGGGGGATAGATAATGTACGTTTTGCTTTGTGATAGCAAATTTGTATGCATTTTACAATCCACCTTGCAATCCCAGATTTTGATATGGGGTTGCCTTTATGTGGTGGTGAGAAAGATACAAAAAGTTGTTTCGTTTTGCGAAAGGGGTTTGTTCTTTCAATGTAATAAAGGAGTGCTCTTTTAACATCGAGAGTATGAAGAGCTCTTTCTGCGACTGTTTGTGGTTGCGAGAAGAATACTGGCAATTCCACAGACTGATTGAGATGAAAGGGAGAAATAACCTTAGGGAGGAATTTTGGATTGGTTCTGAGAACTACTTTGTTGTGATGTAGTTGTAAAAAGGGTTCTTGAATAGTTAGTGCTTGTAGTTCACTGACTCTTCTAAGGGAAGTAATGGCCACCAGGAAAGCGACTTTCCATGTTAGAAATTGTAGCCCGCATTTGTGCAGAGGTTCAAATGGAGGACCCATTAGTCTTGTGAGAACAATGTTTAAATTCCATACAGGTGAGGGTGGTACTCTGGGAGGAATTATTCTTTTGAGGCCTTCCATAAATGCTTTGATGGCAGGTACCCTGAATAGCGACAAGTGTTGTCTATTTTGTAAGTAGGCTGCTATGGCGGCGAGGTGTAACCTAATAGATGTGTATGCTAAGTTACACTTTTGGAGATGGAGTAGATAACGTATGAGTGTTGAATAGACACATATAAGGGATTGACGTTGTTGTTGTTACAGTATATTACAAATCTTTTCCACTTGGCTGCATAGCAGGCTCTAGTGGTGGGGCGTCTAGCCTCTTTGATAACGTTCATACAGTCAGGGGGAAGGTTAAGGTAACCAAACTCTAAGACCTCAGGAGCCAGATTGCTAGGTTGAGCTGTGCTGGGTCCGGGTGTCTGATCTCTCCATGGTTCTGGGTTAAGAGGCGTGGGGAGAGGTGTAGTTTTTGGTGGGGGACTACAGATAGTTCCAGTAACGTGGTGTATCACGGTTGTCTGGCCCATGTTGGAGCAACTAGGATGAGAGTGAGTGAGTGTTGCTGCAGTTTGCGCACCACCAGTGGAATGAGTGGGAGAGGCGGAAAAGCGTACGCAAATCTGCCTGACCAATTCATCCATATCGCATTGCCTTTGGACAATGGGTGTGGATATCTGGCGACGAAGCTTGGGCATTTGGCATTTTGGTGTGTGGCGAACAGATTTATTTGTGGCTGTCCCCACATGTGGAAGAACGGTTGAAGGACTTGTGGATGAAGTTCCCACTCGTGAATCTATTGCGTTTGACGACTTAACAGATCCGCTATGTTGTTCTGGACTCCGGGAACGTGTTGTGCTAGGAGAAAAATGTTCTGAGGAATAGCCCATCTCCATATGCTTTGTGCTAGCTGGGAAAGTTGTAGGGAGTGTGTCCCGCCTTGTTTCTGTATGTAGTACATTGCTGTCATGTTGTCGGTGCGGACTAGGACAGCTTTGCCTGATATTTGTTGCTGGAAAGACTTTAAGGCGAGGAATATGGCTAGTAACTCCAGGTGATTGATGTGGAGTAACTTTTGTTGAGGTGCCCACCTGCCCTGTATGGTGTGATGTAATAGATGAGCTCCCCAGCCGGAGAGCGATGCGTCCGCTGTTAGTACAATCTGTGGAACTGGCTCTATGAACGGTCGCCCCTTGGAAAGGTTTTGGGTGTTCCACCACTGCAGAGAGTGATGCGTGCGGCCGTCCACCAACACCAGATCTGTTAGCTGACCTTGAGCTTGGTTCCACTGACTTGCTAAGCACTCTTGCAGAGGACGCATCTGGAGTCTTGCGTGAGGTACTATGAATATGCAAGATGCCATCATCCCTATGAGCTGCATGAACACTCGAGCTGGAAGAAAGTCTTGTGACTGAAATTTGGTTATGAGGCTGTGTATGCTTGCTATCCTGGCTGGGCTGGGATATGCAAGTGCTTTTGAGGTGTTTATTGTGGCACCGAGGTATTGTTGTATGTGGGACGGTTGTAGGTGAGATTTTGCGTGGTGTACCGTAAACCCCAAGTCGTGGAGCAGCTGGATTGTGGCGTGAGTGTGATGTACACACTGATTGTATGACTTGGCTTTTATGAGCCAGTCGTCCAAGTATGGGAAGACATGAATGTGCTGTCTTCTTAGGTGAGCTGCAACTACCGCCAGACACTTGGTGAATACTCTGGGTGCTGTGGTGACTCCGAAAGGGAGTACCTTGAATTGGTAGTGCTGACCGTCCACTACAAACCTGAGATATTTCCTGTGAGAGATGTGAATGGGAATATGAAAGTAGGCGTCATTGAGATCTAGAGTGGCAAGGAAGTCACTTTGTGAGAGAAGGGGAAGGACTTGTTGAAGTGTGACCATGTGAAAATGGTCTGAGTGTATGTACAGGTTTAGGGGTCTGAGGTCTAGGATAGGTCTCAGAGAGCCGTCCTTCTTTGGAATAAGAGAGTACAGGGAGTAAACTCCTGTGTTTTGATGATGCAGGGGGACTGGTTCTATTGCATGTTTTTGTATGAGGGAGATGACCTCCTGCTTTAGCAGCGATAAGTGTTCTGGTGACATTGGACGCTGTCTGGGTGGTATGTTTGGGGGGGTAGAGGTGAGTACTAGACAGTAACCTGATTGAACGATTTGTCTCACCCACCTGTCTGTGGTGATGTTGTTCCAGACAGGAAGGAACTGTAGCAATCTTCCCCCGACTGGAGTAGAATGGTCCGGGGGGAGGGGAGGGAAGTCATTGGGTAGGGGTGGAGGCAGAGTGGGTATTGTTGGTCTTGCCTCTACCTTTGTTATTATTGCCTCTGTAGCCTCCTCTTTGATAACCTCTGGTGAATGTGATCTGGGTGGGGGCCTTATAAGAGGTGGATGGGTTGTCAGAGGAGTAGCCTCTGGAGGTGCCCTTGTAAGAGGAGCGACGAAAGGAACGTCTGGGAGCTTGCGATTGCAAGGCTCCCATTGATTTAGCCGTGTCAGTGTCTTTCTTCATCTTTTCTAGAGATGAATCCACGGTAGGTCCGAATAGGTGTTCCTGATCAAATGGCTGGTTAAGGATACAAGTTTGTACTTCAGGTTTAAAACCTGAAATGCGTAGCCAAGCATGTCAACGCAGAAGAACACTTGTGTTGATGGCTCGGGAGGCGGTGTCTGCCACGTCTAGAGCGCAACGAATGGAGGTGTTAGTAATGAGCTTACCCTCCTGTATGAGGTCATTAGCCTTGGTTTTGTATTGGTCTGGAAGGTGCTGCAATAGGGTCTCTAGTTCGTCGTAGTGTGCCCTATCATACCTAGCTAACAAAGCTTGATTGTTGGCGATACGCCATATGTTAGCTGCTTGCGACGCTGTGCGTTTACCAGAGGCGACCAACAGTTTGGACTCTTTGTCGGGAGGTGGAGCGTCCCCTGACGTGTGAGAGTTAGCCCTCTTCCTAGCGTTGGAGACTACTAAGGAATCCAATGGTATGTGTCCTTTAATGTATACTGGGTCTGCTGGGGCAGCTTTGTACTTTTTCTCTATCCTGGGGTTAACAACCCTAGCCCGAACGGGATCTTTGAACACCTCAGGTGCATGTTTGATGACCCCTTTTAGCATAGGTAGGATAGAGGTGGACTTTTGTGAAGTATCAAAAGTGTCCATTAAAAAATCGTCTTCCACAGGGTCTGTGTGTAAGTCAACCCTGTGGTATTGTGCAGCTCTGTGAACGAGCTGGTTGAAACCCATGGTGTCCTCTGGAGGGGAAGGTCTAGAGGGGTAGAATATTAGGGGGACATCTGGTGTGCTGTAATCGTCCCAGGGGTCTGGGGTAGAAGGTGGACTAGGATCCCCTAGTGGCTCATGTTTGCACCCCCCCGTGTCATCAGAGGTGTCATCATCGTCCACTGGTGGAGGAGAGTGGTGTGGTGGGGAGGTGGAGGAGGAGGTGGAGAAGAGATCCTGAGAGGAGATGTTGCAATGTCTCTCTTTTTAGGTGGTGGAGCCGATGGAGACGTGTTCCGTGGTCTCTTTTTAGAACTGAGAGTCAGTTGACCAGTGTTTGGGTCTTTTGGAAGAGTTTTTTGGGTATCATCCGGTTTAAAAAGCTCTTCTGGTGGAGGCTGGTGTTTCGGCACCGATTTTGTCGGTTCCGAAGGCTTGCGCGGCACCGACTCTAGAACTGTTTTGTGCTCTTTAGGCTTCGAACCGCGAGGTGTTATAGTCTCTGCAGGAGCCTGTGGAACCGGTTGTTTTTTCGGTTCCGAAGGTTTTCGGCTCCGAAGGTTGAGAGTCTGTACTCATTGGGAGCGGCTTCTTGCTCGGTTCCGATGGTTTTTCGAGTCGAGGGGTGTTTCGGTGCCGAGTGCTTGGATGCGGAGGCAGTGGTGGGCACGGCGGAGGACGGTTTCTTTTTCGGTGCCGAGGACTGGGTTTCGGTACCGACTGGAGGTTGACTCGAGCCCGAGTTGCCTGAAGGCTTAGATGTTGACTTCTTCGCCGGGCCCGGAGGCGGGGCATGAGAAGTACTGTCTCGGTGTGCACCTGGGCCCGAAGGTGAAGGTGTGACCAAAGCCTTTTTGGGTGGTGGGGGGAGGGGGTCGGGGTCGACGTCACTACTTACGACCCGCTGCCCAGGAGTGATTTCTTCGACGTCGGAGTCATCGGCTTCGGAGGCGCTGACGAGGCCTTCTTCGACCCGCTCCTGTTCTGGTACATGGACGCCCTCCTGAAAGATGTCATCGGGAATAGATGCCGACGAGCGAGCCATTGTTCTTCGAGCTCAACGATCCCGAATGGTTTTCTTGGAGCGGAAAGAGGCACAAGCTGGACAGTCTCTGGCCTCGTGCTCCGGTGAGAGGCAGAGGTTGCACACCTCATGAAGATCTGTGTGGGGAAACTTCGACCCACATTGAGGACATTTTTTAAAGGGAGTCCTTTCCATGAGCCAGATGTAAAGGCTGAGGTAGGCCCGAAGGCCTTTGTCAACGACCGGAATCGAGGACTTCGAAGTTGGAGAGATGCGCGACGACTAGGGATCGCGATCGAAACAATACCGGAGAAAAGGGTGAAGGATTGCGCGTCGAAAGTGGGATCGGTAACGGTACCGAACTGGAGCGCGAGAAACACATCCGAGCCCGATGGCGGAAAAAAACAATCTGAAGATGGAGCCGATGCCCATGCGCACTATCATCCAAAGGAGGAGACACCTATCTCGTGACTTCCAAACACTTTTCCAAGACAAAAACAAGTGCAAACATCCGGGCCCAACACCAGATGGCGATCTATGCACAGTGTGTCGATCTGCAGCTCATATGCCTCGAACATGGGTATTTTTGCGGTTCCTAATTAGATAATCAATATGGAATGGTAGACATATAGCCACGTGTACCATCTACACACCCTATGACATGGGGGAAATTGGCAATCCTGTAAACTTGCAGTTCAGTACTTTCTATTTCCTGTGCATTCCTGGGTAGGTATATGTGGCGGTAGATGTAGATAAGCATGGCATCGAGGAACCTCCTAAAGAAATGCGAAAACGCACTTTGAGACACACCTCCTACAACAGCCATCACATCCTGGTAACTTCCACTGGCTAATAGGTGTAACAAGCACAACACCTGAACATGGGTGGGGATGGAATTGCTGCGCAGAGTACTGCTTTTAGATGTGGCTTTAAAAGGTCTATGATATCCAGAATGACAGTTCTATTTGGCCTGTATTGGTCATAAATGTCTTCTGTTTGTTGGAAAAGGGTCAGCCTGGCTCGCAAAAATCATTTCTTCTCTCTGCCTCCTCCTCTGCTGAGCAGCCAGTATGCGCATCCTCCTTGCTATCAGGTACAGGGCAGTCATTATGAACAGCTGTAATGCATTCTGGGCCAGCTTTTATAGTTTGCACCCATTTACCAGTTGATTTGAATTGGTGGTAAGTTGCATGTGCAAACGGGCAAAATAGCGACTATTCGCTATTTATGACTCACTTATACATTTGCGAGTTGTATTAGCAGTTCCCTAATACCGACTCGCTATTTCCATTTGATAAGATTTGCGAGTCGCAAATTGGTCGCATCACAATTTTAGGTTTGTTAATGGCTTTCGTACATAGCGTATGGCACTTTTTCCATTCGCAAACCAGTTTGCGACCGATTTGCGATCCGCAAATCATTTGTACATCTGACCCCTCATTACAAGTTTCCCCGTAATCCCGACTCTCTAATGCAGAAAACTCACACTTTTGATGTTTTCTCTGGACATACCTTTTGCTGTGAAGCGCAATCGGAAAATATCAGGGTGAAAGTCCTCGACATGATGGGAAAACATGCTGTAACTAGTACTCAAATGCAGATGCCTTCAGCTATTCCACATTCTGGGAAAACTAATAATTGCGAGTTAATACCGCACCCTTTAATGACCGTGCCCCATGGTATCAGTTACTACCTCAGTTCTCCTGCAAAACTCTCAATGAGGAACTAAAAGAGAACAGTCGGGCGTGAAACTGGGTAAGTGCATGGCAGAGGTGACTGGCGTCGGTAGGTTACTCCCTTTAGATTTCGAAATCGGAAAACAGGAGCTCTTCAAAACAATGGAGTGGGCGCAGCACACTTTCACATGCATTTCAGGTGTAATTAGGCTGCGAGGCCTACACCCCCACCAATCCCAGTGCCAGCCTGAGTCAGACATTTTCTACTGCCAACCACTTCTAGTACAAAAGGTAATTGTTTCCGACCTCAGAGAAACCGAGAGCGTCTCCAAGAAAAATATGCCCTTTTAAGAATATGATCTTCGCCTTACATAAATTTCAAAACAAATGACTTTAGTTTTTGGGTAGTCTAACAAAAAAGGGGAAATGGTAAATATTAGGATGTACCCACTATGTGTAAATGCGGGGTATTGTTTTGTTTCACTCATGAATATTAAGCTGTCAGGATCGGGTTTTAGATGCATTCCTTACACTGAAAGGAATAAATAAATAAGATAGTAACCGAGGGAAGGAAGTGGCTGCACGCAGCCTTTTCCTACGACGTGGCTACGTCACTTTATGGGTGAAGTCATTCAGGGGGCATATATGAATCAGCAGAGGTGTGGATCCACCTTTTTCATGTAGCAGCAAGTCCTCCCTCCGACCCCATCAACAGAAGGTTTCAAGGATGGTTGGTAGCTTGTTTTCCGATGAACATTGTTTACCGAACCAAAAAACGATTTTAACTGGCGCTATTTCATGGTGCAGTGGGTAGTAGAGGTGAGTGAGCCGCCGAAAAGCTCGAGCCAAGCTCGAGTCTGAAGCCTGCCACTGGCTCAGCTCGAGGTCCGGTTGAAACCTCGAGCCCGTAGCATGCCGAGCTGTCATGTGGCTTCTTCCTGCCACTCTTACTTTATCCTTATGAACAAAGATGTACAAATAAAGCATTAACATTAGAGGTTAAAAGGAGAGACAAAATAGATACCTATTTAGTTACTGATTTGTACAAAGTGAAACCAGAAAACCTGGATTCATTATGGCTTCTTTGCTTAACCAAATTGTGTGATCTTAGGGAAATATTTTCTTTTAAGGATCCTACACTTTTGTTTAAGTTTACAATTTTTTGGGGTATTCACAGACTACGAGTTGAATTTTACTAATAGTAATTTTATGACTGGGGACACTCTGCAGTCGGGACTGAGAACTCCACGCATAAAAAGATATGACAAGCCTATCTTTTTATATGTGGAATCTCTCCCATGAGTCTGGAGACTCCTCAGTGGTAAAAGTACTATTAGTAAAATTAAACTTGTGAGTTGGTGAATACCCAAAAAATAGCAAACTTACACAAAAGTGTAAATTTACTTTTGTGAATCAGGAATTGTGTTTGCTTTAATAGAGTATCAGGTTGTTCTGTCTACAAGAATCGGTGCCACATGCAGGGTTCAAGTGACAGCTGTCTTGCCTCTTAGCTCACTAATGGCACTATCGCCAGGGTGGCCGGGGGCAGAAATGGTTCTAAGTTCATGCTAAAAAACAAACACTTTTAATATGTTCTTCACAGTGTAGTAATGTGACATATTAATTTCAAACCTTCCACATGTTAAAGAAAAGAAAAAAAAAATTAGGTTGAGCCTGCAGGCAGCGCATGCGCTGTCACTTAAGACGATCTATTTTTATTTCTTAAAAACAAACATTGGCAAAGCCAATAGGTCTCGCCTATGCAAGAGCAATGGGCTTTGCCAATATGTTTTAGCCATGTTGTACACCAGTGTGGCTGTTGTTCAGCTAAAAGTTAGTGAGGTAAAGTAGAGTGGAGTGGAATGGGGTGGTTTGTCATAAAGTGGAGTGGTTTGAATTGGTTAAAGTGGTGTAGAGTAGAGTTGAGTGGAGTGAAATGGAGTGTTGTGTAGAGAGAAGAGTGCCCTAGAATACAAGGGCATAAAGTGGAGAGAGTTGAGGGGCATAGAATGGAGTAGAGTGTCCTAGAGTGGAGTAGCATAGAGTGTTGTGGAAAGGTGTAGAGCAAAGTGTAGTGGTGAAGAGGGTTTTGTGTAGAGTGGAGTAGAGTGTTTTAGAGTAGAGTGGCGTAGAGCGGAGTAGATTGTCATAGAGTGGAGTGGCATAGTGTGAGTTGTGTAGGAGAGTGGAGTGGCATAGAGTACATTAGAGTGGACTGACATATAGTGGAGTGGAGTGGACTTTGAGCAGAGTAGAGTGGAGTAGTATATTGTAGAATAGAGTGAAGTAAAGTGACATGGAGTGGCCTATAGGGAGTTACGTAGTGCATTGTAGAGTGAAGTAGTGTTGTAGAGTGGCACAGAGTGTAGTGTAGTGTTGTAGAGTGAAGTGGTATAGAATGGAGTAGAATGTCATAGAGTGGAATAGAGTTTAATGGAGCAGAGTGTCATAGTGTGGAGTATCATAGAGTGTAGTGGAGTAGAGTGGCCTAGAGTGAAGTAGTATAAATTACAGTGGTGCAAAGTCGATTAGCATAGAGTGCATTGGTTGTGAGTAAAGTGGTGTAGAGTGCACTGGCGTCGAGTGCAGTGACGTAGAGTAGAGTGATCAAGAGTGCAGTGGCATAGAGTAGATTGTTTCAGAGTAGAGTGAAGTGGCATAGAGTGGAGTGGTTCAGGGTAGAGTGTAGAGTGCAGTGGCATAGAGTAGAGTGCAATAGGGCAGAACAGATTAGAGTGACGTGGAGTGATGCAGAGTGTAGTGGCATAGAGTGCAGTGGCATAGAGTGCAGTAGTATAGAGGGCAAAGAGTGCAGTGATGCAGAGTCAAATGGTGCAGAGTAGAGTGGTGCACGGTAGAGTGGTGCAAAGAGGAATGGCGTAGAGTACAGAGGTGCAGAGTAGAATAGAGTGGCGTAGAGTGCAGTGATGTAGAGCACAAAGGTATTGAGTGGCATAGCATGCAGTGGTGTAGAGTGCAGTGGTGAAGAGTAGAGTGGTGCAGAGAGCAGTGGCAGAGAGTACAGTGGTGCAGAGTAGAATAGAGTGGTGTCGAGTGCAGTGACATAGAGCGCAATGATGTAGAGTGCTGTAGCATGCAGTGGTGTAGCATTCAGTGGCTTAGAGGGCAGTGGTGCAGAGTAGATTAGCATTGAGTTCAGTGGCGGAGAGTGCAATCTTGCAGAGTAGAGTGGCATAAAGTACAGTGGTGCAGAATAGATTGGCCAGAGTAGAATGGTGCAGTTTAGAGTGGCGTAGAGTAGAGTGGTGCAGAGTAGAGTGGTGCAGAGTAGAGTGATGCAGAGAGCAGTGGCGTAGAGTATAGTGGTGTAGAGTAGAATAGCGTGATGTAGCGTAACAAATAGTGACGCAGGGTGCAGTGGCAGCGTGAAGTTTAGTGGTATAGAGTGCAATGGTGCAGAGTAGTTGGCGTAGAGTGCAGTGGCATAGAGTGCTTGTGTCTTGAGTAAAGTGTTGTTTAGTGCATTGGCATAGAGTGCAGTGGCTAGAGTAGACTGGCGTAGAGTGCAGTGGTTTAGAGTAGAGTGGCGTAGAGTGGTGCAGCGTAGAGTGCAGTGGCAGAGAGGGCAGTGTTGCAGAGTAGACTGTCGTAGAGTGCAGTGGTGTATAGTAGAGTGGTCTAGAGTTCATTGGCATAGAGTGAAGTGGTGTAGAGTATTGCAGAGTAGAGTGGCGTAGAGAGCAGTGGCATAGAGTACAGTGGTGCATGGTTGAATAGATTGGTGTAGAGTTCAGTGACATAGCTCACAATGGCGTAGAGTGCAGTGGTGTAAAGTGTTGCAGAGTAGAATATTGTGGCGCAGAGTGCAGTGGTGCAGAGTAGATTGGTGTAGAGTGCAGTGGCATAGAATGCATTGGTTTTGAGTAAAGTGGCATAGAGTGCAGTGATGCAGAGCTGAGTGGAGTGGCGTAGAGTGGAGTGGCGCTGCGTGCAGTGGCACAGAGAGCAGTGGCATAGAGTAGATTGTCTCAGAGTAGAGTGGAGTGGTACAGTGGTGTAGAGTAAAGTGGCATAGAGTGCAAAATAGAGTAGACTGGTTAAAGTGTAAGGGCATAGATTGGAGTGGTAAAGAGTAGAGTGCATTGGCATAGATTGCAGTAGCATAGAGTGCAGTGTTGCAGAGTAGAGTGGCATAGAGTGGAGTGGCATAATGGAGTGGTATAGAGTGTAGTGGCAAAGAGTGGAGTAGTGCATAGTAGAGTAGTGTGGGGTAGAGTGAAATGGCATAAAGTAGAGTGGTGTAGAGTAGAGAGGCATAGATTGAAGCGGCGTAGGGTAGAGTGGTGCAGAGTAGAGTGCAGTGGCACAGTGTGGAGTTGCGTGGAGTGGTGCAGAGTAGAGTGGAGTGGCATAGAGTGGGATAAGCATGGTGTGGTAGCATTACAGACAACACATCTTCAATTGAAACAACCATTACATTTGCACAGACATACAGTCTTACTGCTAAAGTATACAACGCACAAATGATAGTGTGTGGAAATGTCATTACTTACTTTATTGATTTGTTTTGATCGTATAGAAATATTTGTTTCCACCACAATTGAGAATTACCCAAAAATGTTTTTCCTTTGTGCTTCTGTAGTTCTGACATATTTGATAATATCTGCACAGTTCAGTTACAGAAATTTAAATGTTGTTATATGCTATAAAGCGATACAAAAGGGGATGATGGACGGAACGTTTGAGCCAATCAAACACTCACCCCCAGTCAACTGATCTGGGTTTAATCCATCATCATTCTTTAGCTCACTCCACCACCCCAGTTCAGACATGGCCATATGCAAATCAGTCTGACCCTGTGCCTCATGGGAACAGTCCAGCCCGAACTGCCAAGCCATGTCTTCCCTGGACCGGAAACAAGCATCCTAGGACCGGTTTCTGGCATTCCAGCCGTCATCAGCCAGGCTTGCTTGAATCCAGTGGCAAAGTGAGCAAGGGACCCACGTCTGGGCATACCCCGCCAACTTAGGGCGAACAAAGCGATACAAAGGGGATGATGGACGGAGCGTTTGAGCCAATCAAACACTCACCCCCAGTCAACTGATCTGGGTTTAATCCATCATCATTCTTTAGCTCACTCCACCACCCCAGTTCAGACATGGCCATATGCAAATCAGTCTGACCCTGTGCCTCATGGGAACAGTCCAGCCCGAACTGCCAAGCCATGTCTTCCCTGGACCGGAAACAAGCATCCTAGGACCGGTTTCTGGCATTCCAGCCGTCATCAGCCAGGCTTGCTTGAATCCAGTGGCAAAGTGAGCAAGGGACCCACGTCTGGGCATACCCCCGCCAACTTAGGGCGAACAAAGCGATACAAAGGGGATGATGGACGGAGCGTTTGAGCCAATCAAACACTCACCCCCAGTCAACTGATCTGGGTTTAATCCATCATCATTCTTTAGCTCACTCCACCACCCCAGTTCAGACATGGCCATATGCAAATCAGTCTGACCCTGTGCCTCATGGGAACAGTCCAGCCCGAACTGCCAAGCCATGTCTTCCCTGGACCGGAAACAAGCATCCTAGGACCGGTTTCTGGCATTCCAGCCGTCATCAGCCAGGCTTGCTTGAATCCAGTGGCAAAGTGAGCAAGGGACCCACGTCTGGGCATACCCCCGCCAACTTAGAGGCGAACAAAGCGATACAAAAGGGGATGATGGACGGAGCGTTTGAGCCAATCAAACACTCACCCCCAGTCAACTGATCTGGGTTTAATCCATCATCATTCTTTAGCTCACTCCACCACCCCAGTTCAGACATGGCCATATGCAAATCAGTCTGACCCTGTGCCTCATGGGAACAGTCCAGCCCGAACTGCCAAGCCATGTCTTCCCTGGACCGGAAACAAGCATCCTAGGACCGGTTTCTGGCATTCCAGCCGTCATCAGCCAGGCTTGCTTGAATCCAGTGGCAAAGTGAGCAAGGGACCCACGTCTGGGCATACCCCCGCCAACTTAGGGCGAACAAAGCGATACAAAAGGGGATGATGGACGGAGCGTTTGAGCCAATCAAACACTCACCCCCAGTCAACTGATCTGGGTTTAATCCATCATCATTCTTTAGCTCACTCCACCACCCCAGTTCAGACATGGCCATATGCAAATCAGTCTGACCCTGTGCCTCATGGGAACAGTCCAGCCCGAACTGCCAAGCCATGTCTTCCCTGGACCGGAAACAAGCATCCTAGGACCGGTTTCTGGCATTCCAGCCGTCATCAGCCAGGCTTGCTTGAATCCAGTGGCAAAGTGAGCAAGGGACCCACGTCTGGGCATACCCCGCCAACTTAGGGGCGAACAAAGCGATACAAAAGGGGATGATGGACGGAGCGTTTGAGCCAATCAAACACTCACCCCCAGTCAACTGATCTGGGTTTAATCCATCATCATTCTTTAGCTCACTCCACCACCCCAGTTCAGACATGGCCATATGCAAATCAGTCTGACCCTGTGCCTCATGGGAACAGTCCAGCCCGAACTGCCAAGCCATGTCTTCCCTGGACCGGGAAACAAGCATCCTAGGACCGGTTTCTGGCATTCCAGCCGTCATCAGCCAGGCTTGCTTGAATCCAGTGGCAAAGTGAGCAAGGGACCCACGTCTGGGCATACCCCCGCCAACTTAGGGCGAACAAAGCGATACAAAAGGGGATGATGGACGGAACGTTTGAGCCAATCAAACACTCACCCCCAGTCAACTGATCTGGGTTTAATCCATCATCATTCTTTAGCTCACTCCACCACCCCAGTTCAGACATGGCCATATGCAAATCAGTCTGACCCTGTGCCTCATGGGAACAGTCCAGCCCGAACTGCCAAGCCATGTCTTCCCTGGACCGGAAACAAGCATCCTAGGACCGGTTTCTGGCATTCCAGCCGTCATCAGCCAGGCTTGCTTGAATCCAGTGGCAAAGTGAGCAAGGGACCCACGTCTGGGCATACCCCCGCCAACTTAGGGCGAACAAAGCGATACAAAGGGGATGATGGACGGAACGTTTGAGCCAATCAAACACTCACCCCCAGTCAACTGATCTGGGTTTAATCCATCATCATTCTTTAGCTCACTCCACCACCCCAGTTCAGACATGGCCATATGCAAATCAGTCTGACCCTGTGCCTCATGGGAACAGTCCAGCCCGAACTGCCAAGCCATGTCTTCCCTGGACCGGAAACAAGCATCCTAGGACCGGTTTCTGGCATTCCAGCCGTCATCAGCCAGGCTTGCTTGAATCCAGTGGCAAAGGATGCTTGTTTCCGGTCCAGGGAAGACATGGCTTGGCAGTTCGGGCTGGACTGTTCCCATGAGGCACAGGGTCAGACTGATTGCATACGGCATGTCTGAACTGGGGTGGTAGGTGAGCTAAGAATGATGATGGATTAAACCAGATCAGTTGACTGAGGTGAGTGTTTGATTGGCTCAAACGTTCGTCCATCATCCCCTTTTGTATCGCGTTATATGCTATAAAAAAAGAAATCGTACAGCCTTCCGCAAGCACTCCCCCAGTAGCCAACATGATTGTCACATAAATCCTCTCACTTTGAAGTCAGAGAAAGAAAAGTAAACACCAAGCTCCCTGGAAGACAGAGCATGACATTTGACCTCTGTCTTTGAATGCACAGCAAATGTGACATGATAAGAACAAGATGGAAAGGCCTATTTACAGAAATCCACTACTGGTGGAAGGATACAGTAAATAGGGTTTTGGGAACGAAAGGAACAAACTCAAGCTGAACAGCATAAAACAAATGGAGCTAGCAAATAGAAAGCAAGCAAATTTGAGTTACAAACCACAAAGTCAATGGTTAGCAATGGGCGGAATGTATTCCCAGGGAAGATTTTCGAATGTCCCCAAGATGTCATTAGCAAACAAGACAGCTCAGCTGTCTAGTAGGCTTTGACCTAGAAAACTCTGAAAAGGGGCTTTTAGCCCACCCATTACTTACCGTTGGATGGCTTTATCAGCGCTCTCATTTCCTCGCTACTCATTGGTCGGCGCGTCACTTTCACTGTGTTCCACTTCATGCACTTCTCTGTTCAATGGAGCTTGGTCCAAGTACAGATAAATTGTTGCATTATTGGTATCCTTCCGCTGCTGGCACGCCATGAACAGTAAAAGAGAACTTCAGTTTCAACTATGCATTTCGAGCGAACGCCCCATTAATGTTTGTATTCCATTTATGATAAAAGCAAAGACACAATGTGCAAATACCTGCGACAACAAATCTCAGCCACAAGTTTCTGTATTATAACAAACTATGATTTTGTTTATTATCTTACAACTGCTAGATATGTTTTTCCGATTTTTAAAATATATTAAAATATTTATGCGTTATTAGATATTTTCTTCCTAACCGAACTGCAGCAGCAGAATAGATAGCTTGGCTTGCCATAAAAACTACAACTCCCTGTGCGCACTGTGGAAAGCACCCCAACTCCAAAAACTCAGTCACTTGCATATCTATTACATTTCCATCCTAAAGCATCAAGATGAAGAAGAGCCTTCCCTCAGATTTTGATGTAATCATAAACAGAACCGCTATGAGAATTTTCAACTGTCTAACAACTCCAGGTGAGGTGTTTAGAGGTGCCAATGCTGCTCGACGTCAAATAGTATGAGCAGAAGCTGCTGTGATATACAGGAGCATCCAGTACCCTTGGCATAACGGCCAGAGCCGTCGACTTTGGTACTGGGGAAACAGGTTCGGCGTCGGCTCAATATCCTTGCCTGAAAATGAATATGTCCTTGTGTAATGTAAGTGGTTCTCGTGTTAAGCTCTGCAATGCCTGTCATAAACACAGGGAGGGCTATTTAACAAACGCTGTTACAGGGAAAGGGCAGGAATGTGCTGTATTTAACACAATATGGCGCATTCATGCCTTTTCGCCAGCGCTGGCGCATAATGCGCTGCCTACTGCCAACGCAGGCACCCTTGCACCATTGTGCAAGGGTGCCTGTGTTGCACGCAGGATTGTTTTTGTGCAGGAAGGGGCACCTTCCTGCACAAAAACAATCCCCTGAGAAATATTTCTTTTTCTATTGCAGCACACATAGAAAGAGGAAGTAACGAGGAGAAAATAAAGATATTGTTCATTCCCAAGTCTACCAGTAATGGTAAATATGGGAATGCATCAAAATCTGTGCGAGTTGCATGGGAACACCCACGTAGCCCCCATGGAACCCCTCCCTGGGGCAGAGTAAAGCAATGCAGCGATTTGTGCTGTTTGCCTTGCTCCTGATTTATTAAGCCACTCAGGGCCACGCAAAGTAGCCTTGAGAGGTTTGCTTAATCGCATTTTAGGGTTTGTGCAGCGCATGCACCATGTTGCGTGGTGCAAACGTGATGCAAACCCTTGATAAATATGCCCGAGGATGGGAGCGTGTTGGAACATTTAGGGGCTTATTTACAGGCCCCTTGCGCCAACAGTACGTCACTTTCTCACATATTAAAAGTGACGCACCGGCGGCGCACGAGGCTTGTAAATAAGCCCCTTACTGTTTTACACCTATGCGCTCTGCATCACTCTCTACCCCACCCTTGCGTTGTTCTATCCCTCATGAGCTGCTTTTGCCATCTGTTCACCCACCCCGCCTCCTTTGCATCCCAACCCACCGTTTTTTCCCCCTAAATTTGCTTTGCTGCTACTGCGTGTGTATGACACGAGTATACCCTCTGCGCCAGTCAGGTATTGAGTGCCGGTGTGGCTGCTATGCTTCATATGTGAAAATATAATGTTCTATGCTGCCTTAACAATTTTGTATGATTTGTGAGGCTCTGGCTGAGACTGCACACATTCCAAATGCTCTGTGTCATGCGATGAATATTGCGCGCCTTCGCCAACATTAACAAAGACATTATCAGATCTTCAAACATAGCTACAAAAACAAGCATTGGCATAGCCAACAGGTCTCGCCTTTGGGACCGCATAAGTGTTTAGCCGTGCAGCACATTATGGGCAGAGCTAGCATTCTTCTTGCTAAATGAGGTAATCACTCTTTTTATGCTCCACAAGGGCAATACTCACTGCCTGCCTTAAACTGTGGAAGGACCGATTGTCTTCCCCTTTGCTGAAGTACTCTCCACGGCGCAGTGACTCCAAGACGGAAGCGTTGCACTGAGCTAGAAGCACCCGGATGCCAACCTCCTTGTAGTCCTTGAACACTTCCTTCGTCATGTTGATGCCACCAGTGTCTAAAAACTAAACAGCGCTGCAGTCAATGACTAGTAATTTATCGTTCCCGGCAAGAATTCTACACACTTTCAAAAACATGTAGTAGTAGAGTTTATTAACCCTTCGAGGTACCTCTCAAGAGAAGGGGGCTGATGAAGGGCAGCCGGTCTCCAGCTCGCTCGTTTTTTGTTTTTGTATTTCAATACTTTATGAAATTTTTAATTGTGAGCAACGATCAATTATCTGCACAAGAACGTAAAATGCCAAATATACAACAGAAATATAAGCAGGAATAATACAAAAAAGAGAAAGTAAACAGCATAAGGAAAAACAGTACAAGTACCGCATTAACCTACAAAGATTAGTTGATACATCAAAATGTAAGTGAATTATTACAAGAGAGAGAAAATGGTATGCAAATAATATATAACAGCCTTATCGAAACCCATCGGCACTGAAGTACAACAAAGAGTCAAAATCACGCACCTGCACCCCTAGGTTTAGCATTAGCAACATAATTGCAAAGTACGCCAAAGCACTTTCAGGACTCAGTTTCTGCCATCCCAAACCCCCCAAAACACATGAATATAATCTAAACACAGTTACAACACGTTTGCTACATAATTTCCATACAGTGCTCAAGGGAAGAGCACAGTAACTCGGGAAAGCCTCAGAAAATGTGTTCTCAAACGGCAGGCTGACTAAGAAGTAATCACCAATCAGAACAGCCCGTTCACTAAGGTCACAGGGGGGATTCGCCTATCACAGAGAGAGTTAAGAAGGAGCCACTCCACAGGCAAACGCAGGAATATGTGATGGCGAAGTCATAGCGTGAGCATCTACCGGTGGGGTAGGCAAGTTTCTGTTCTGTCAGCCCCTGCTGTTGCTGCCCCAGCCCAACGGGCACAGAATTCAATGCACGCAGCAGCTGCCAGAACACAAATTGATGGTGGCCCCGGTGGAAAGTGGCGTGTCGGCCACCATGTCTCTCTTATCTCACAGACATTCATAGAGGTATGGGGGGTGCCATGAAGGGTGGTGCCTCTCGGCGTGCAGGAGACAGCTTAACAACACTGTTACCCACTCATAATGAGACTGGAGGAAGAGAGCATTTCCCCTAGGACTCCGCGTTCCTCTCCATTGATAATCGTTTTTAATTGAGATTGTAGTAGGGCTGGAATGGAGTTTCACATCTTGAGAATTCTGCATCTGTATAATCAAGCAGACCCTCCACACGCCTCTAACCGCTTAGATATGGTTCTTAGTTATAAAACTTAGCCAGGCGTACCCGCTCTGCAATCTTAACAGAAGTCTGTCTGAAAGGTACTCCGAGATGGAGGGCCGGAAGACAACGCCCAGAGATCAATTTGCGGCCATTTCACGAACCGGAGCGCAGAGGTAGATGTGAATGGTGACCAGGCGTCCCCGATTTGCAGGGTCAATCCCAATTCCCCCCCCCCCCCTCTCCCCCCCAACGCCCTGTCAGATTTCGGAAAATGTAGCTCATGTCTCGGTTTTCAGAGAGGGTTAACTGAAAACAGACGAAGGCACATTTTTATGTGTTCTAGGGCTGGACAGTTTGCAGCTCTAATTAGAAAACAATGTAATAAATTTTGATACTAGGTTTAATTGTTGCATTTAATTCCCTAATCGCTTTGTTGTTTGTGTAGACGAGCGCTTTCATTCTGCACCCATTGGTTGATGTAACATGGTAGTCCTTCTATTTTTGTGAAATATTCAGATTTTTGGTTTTCAAAATCTGGTCACTATAGAAGTGTCCTGTGCATCGGGCGGAGCCTTCAATCTTCTCATGCTTCTGCTGGAGTGGTGGGGGCGGGCACCCGGAGACAAGGAGGCACTGCAGCTGCTGCCCTGCGCACCGCTAGTCGCTCCCACGGCAAAACACCGTGGGAGTGAACCTTTCAGAAGAGGTGGACATGCACCCACCTTTAGCCATTTGCAGGCTTTGATTCTACAAAGACACACACAAAGGCCAATCCAATGTGTGGAAGGAGTCAGACCCACACAGAGTAGATACAAGAAGCCTCGCAGAGAAGCGCATGCGAGCTGCGCTAGGCTCGACCTAAAAAGTGAAGAACTCTCCTTTACAGGATTCGTGCTTTCGTTCTGCGTCATGTTGATGATTCTAATGTTGGGCCGCCAACATTAACTAAATAATCATTACATCATATTAACGACTATCTGGCAAGATAAGTAAAGATCTCCACATTCTTCCACTGCCATTTTTATAAACATGAATGTTGGCGCAATCAGTTGGACATCCACAGCCAACAGATGCTTTCTGGCAAAACGTACTCAACTGCAACCTGATTGAGGCAATTAAATTAAATGCCATAATTTGGATTAATGTAACATCTGCAATTTGCAGTGCTTAGATACAGCAGTTTTCTAGTATAAATGGCATTTATGTGCATTGATTGTTTTATGTCCAGGATAAGACACTGTAAAAGGGGAATGCAGATGGGCCAGCCCTTTAATTTTATTGGGTTTTTACCTACTTGTATGACGAGGCCCAGAATCGCTGTTATAATTTTTAAGGAGGTGCGCTGCTGTTGACGGACTGCTATGGCTTGGCATAGATTTTACAATTCACTCCTGCTGGACCACCTTTTCCAGAAGAGCATCAGACCACCTTTCCCAGGAGAGCATCAGACGAACCTTTCCCAGGAAAGCATCAGACCACCTTTCCCAGGAGAGCATCAGACCACCTTTCCTAGGAGAGCATCAGACCACCTTTCCAAGTGTGAAACTTAGAGGGGCTGTGTCGAGGTTTGAAATAGCAGCCTTGAATGTCAGTGTGCGTCCTAAAACGGTCTTGCACACCCAGGTGGTAGTCACGGGATATTGACTCTACTAGTCCTAAATACAATAATGCTGTATATCATTGGTTCCCTGTGACACGGGTTTGTTTTACCTTGTATACTGTTTGTGGCATCAGAATGCTGGATTTCACACGTAGTACTTTGGACATATCAGTGGACTATATGAGAGTGCTGGTGAACCGTCGTCTTGCAGTATGTTTGAGTAGACAGATTATTGCCCATGAGACAGCTTTACGTAGTTTACCCAGAGAGCAGCAATTCAGTGTGCCCGCACTCTTACCTGACCATGGAGTGGAATTGCTGCACCTCTCTCTGTGTGAGGTTGACAAGACAATACTTTACTCTTAAGTGAATCTTAGAAAAAAAGCATTGGCAAAGCCAATAGGTCTTGTCTGTGCAAGAGCTATTGTCTTTGTCAATGTGTTTTAGTCACAATGTACAGCTGCTGTACAGCACGGCTGAAAGTAAAGAAAATAAAAGATGCTATGACACGGTCAGTGTTGCCACTTCATAGCGCTTTTTTGTTTATTTTCAGCCATGCTGTACAGCAGGCGTTCCTCTACAATATGGCTGAATAAAACACTAACAAATCCATTAGCTATCGCATAGGCAAGACATATTGGCTTTGCCAATGCTTGTTTAATTTTGAATTGACTTTATCATATTTTACATGATATTTGTTGTATGATGTACATGGCAAACATTTTCAGAACAAACACAAGGAGATGATGGACGGAGCGCTGAAACTTTTCAGACACTCACCCCCAGTCACAGATCTGGGTTGAATCCATCATCATTCTTTAGCTCACTTTGCCACCTCAGTTCAGACCCAGCTATATGCAAATCAGTCTTGACCCTGTGCCTCATGGGAACAGTCGAGCCCGAACTGCCAAGCCAGGTCTTCCCTGGATGGGTCTTGATGGATTCAACCCAGATCTGTGACTGGGGGTGAGTGTCTGAAAAGTTTCAGCGCTCCGTCCATCATCTCCTTGTGTTTGCTTTGTTCGCTCTAAGTTGGCAGGGTATTTTGTTATACTGGTGATGCATTATGTTGTTTAGAATGCTGTGTTTTTGTGCTGCGTTTTTCCAGAATGATGCTGTGGTGTTTTGTTGTGGTGTGCATTGTTATGTTTTAATTGTGTTGTTACGTTACTTTGTGCATGTTCTTGTGTTATGTTCTGTTGCTTACTTTAGATATGTCAGTGAACGCTACTGCGTCATTGCCATACAAAAGCAGCTCGTACTTTTGAAGTTCCTATGACAAGTAACATTTTAACACTGTCTAAGTCAGTAAATTAAACTCATCCAGCTCTTCGACCACTTAAGACATCAGTCAGACCAAAACTGTGGCAGACACTGTGTCTTAACTTTCCTAGTGCTCACTTTATATGACTTTATGTGACTCGCCTCCAGTGCTTAATTTGAGCCGTTGGTTTCCGGTGCTCGGCACCAACACTTAATTACCCACACCGGCCCATACACATCGCCACCATGTGGCAGATTATCATAATTTATCTAGAGACGATCACAACAAAAGTTGTTTGTTAATTCAATATATCTTAAAAATGACTAATACCTGCCACCCAAATCATTCCTATAGCTTTGGGGGCATGGGATAGTCTGAACTGTCACACTTGGTGGAGTGGAACAGTTAGTAGTAGTGTTGGTACTATCATTGGCTGTGCTGGCAGGGGCAATGGGCGGTGCAAGCTGCAGTAGCCTCCTGACAAGGGCCCCAGCACTTATTTTTTTTAACGAACTAAGCACTGCTCGTCTCGTTATGTTAGGGGCAGAGTAACATGGTACTTCTAAAACATATTGGGTAACAACAACAGTGGCCAACATGGTATTATTTCAAGAATAAATGAAATGTTTGCCAATACAATTAGTCCATCATAGTGTTCAATAGATGCAGCGGCGTGCAGAACAAGAAAGAAAAAAATGAAGGCCCATGTATACTCAGAAGAATGTATTTATATATCAAAATATTTTACTTTTTAATGTTTTTTAATGCTCCCCGGGTAAAGTACCCTTTGCGATTCAAATATAAGTGAAAATATATGTGCTTGTAAATAATCTGATTTTCCTTTTTCATTATAAAAACATGTTGACCTGTAACATTACCATCAATGATCGTGTGTTAAAGATGGTCCTAATGTCATTAGCACAATCACAGATCACACGTTTTGTAATATTCTTGTTTGTACGTTTTCTATATTTTGACCTTACATTAGGTGTATTCTTTCATATGCCTTGTGATCATATGCACATGGGTGAGTCTCACTCAAAGCAAAGCAATATCATGCTCACTGTCCCTAATCCAATTAGAGTCAAGGGTTTGAAATTTTCGAATGTTACCAGATCTAAGCTATCCCATTGATTTTATCTATATAACCTAAACTGATTCTCAGATTAAAAAGATATGAGTGCATGCATCTAGGGTTTGAAACAGACGTGTAGTAAGCTACTCCAGCTCTAATTCAAAAGTAAAGTGTTCGTGCCTTATTTGGTTCATTAATGTGCTGAAGGTTGAGATTTACAATATTTCTAGCTCCCAAATCTCCTGTTAGTTCTGTCTCTATGAAATAAAGCGCTTCTCCGAGTAAGATGATATAAAGTGCATGCGTGGGAGACATGCGTGTACTGGCCTCCTCCAGCTCTAGTTTAGGTATAAAAGGCCTGAATATGATGGTGGGGAGGCCACCACCGACAGGCTGTCCGTGGCGGTCTCCCCGCCATCGGATAGATGTTTCCCGCCAGCCATATTACAATGGCGGGCGGGGGAGATGGCAACTTTCCGACCACCACGCATCCAACTTGCTCCTTGAGCCAGCCGGTGCGTCAGGGGGAATTGTATTCCCTACAATGGTGGCGGTGCCTGCCAGACACCGCCGTAGGGATTACAATGTCCCTTTCCATGGGCCTTTTCATGGCGGTTAACTGTGTATTGACCGTCTGGTTCTCACTGACAGGGGAAGAGGGGATGTGCAGTGGCTCCACAGAGTCTGGATGAGTCAGCGCTAGGCTGAATAGGCCTGGTCTGCATTTGGATTGGTGGGAGGAGTAGCACCTGAATAGGGCTGTGCCTGCCTTCCACAATGATGGCTCCGCCCCCCTGAGGTGTGTCTGGGGCCAGGGCTGTCACTTACAATGGGGAGTGTTGTGCACTTGCAAAGTGCCCCCCAGAACTGGTTTGGATTGGGCTCAGAGCCCTGGACCAGGGGAGGACAAAGACGCTTACTGGTATAAGTACTGTGGCTATGACCCCATGTCTGTTGAGCTTACTTGAACTTGTGGAACTGGAACACTGCGTGGACTGCAGTGCGCCAGGAGGTACCGCCATTGGACTTTGCTGTTGAGGGAAGGACTGCAACTTATACCCCAAAAGCCTTTGTGCTGGCCTGCCTGAGCCCAGCTCTGCCCTTGGCAGTTCTTGAAGAAGAGCGCTGCCTGCTCCCTGTTTGTGGCTTCCGGTGGGAGACAGGCTGATCGCTTTCTTTTGGTTGTCCTGTGTGGGGGAAGCGTGTGGTGAGTGCTGTGTTTCCTTGGGAGGAGAAGGAGGCTGCCGGTGCGTGTCGGCGCAGTGGGCACCTTGCCTTCCTGTGTGCCTGCACCGACAGAGACTTCGCTCCGTGGCGGTCGGAGGTGAGGCCGATAAAGCCTGACTGTAGGCGGGGCTCTCGAGAGGAAGAGGAGAGCCCCACGTGTCGTATGAGCCTGCTGTGTTGCTGGGCAACCAGAGTTCCCGGTGTTTGCCTAGCTACACCCCCAGCAGCCTACCACGACAGCGCGTCATCGGCGGTGCTGGAGGAGGAAGTCCCGTCGCATCGCTAGGGGCTCGAGCCAGGAGGCACTCCAAGAAAGGCCATCCTAGTTCTGCTGCTGCACCGGACGGTCGCGGGTATTGGCCTCCGTGGGATTCTGCAGGTGGGGGCTAGAGGAGGGCTCCCGTGCCCGCCTCCCGCGTTGCTGCATTTGCACCCGGGGTGTTAGCAGCTGCTCTGTGCGACTGCAGACAGCCGCCTTGGTTGTGGATACCAGGGGAGATGGGGCGGCGAAGTCTCTCTGCAGCGCTGTGTGCCCCCTCACCGTGGTGGGTGCCTATTTGTAGAGGCACGCCGGTTCTTGATGTGAGGGCAGGGTGAGACCTCGACAGAGGCCCCCGGCCCACAGATTCAGAGGAATCACCAGTGATACCGGCACCCTAGTGGTTCTTGCCCAATAATGTGTGCAATGAGTGCAGGAGAGCGGTCCTAGGTGGTCGCTGCATATTAGATGCCCGGATGTGAACAGTTAGATGATGTCCTATTGCCAGGATTCTGCCCCACGGGTATAGTGATGTAATAGTGGTAGGCCTAATGTGGGCATGGTGTTACCATAATGTGTGTAGCTTACGAGGATGTACTCTAGTACCCATGTTAATGTGGTTTATGCCTAATGCTTTGTTCTAAGTACAGTTTGTTCCAGTAGCTACTGGTCCTTAACTGTAATGGTCATGACAGTGGCCCAATTGGCCTTGTGATGTATGTAATGCTATGACAATTGCCCGATTGGCAAGGTGATTTATGTAATGCCTGTTAAGTCATGACAAGTGCCTGGTGGCACAGTGTATATATGTGATATGTTCTAATGTGTTTTTATGGATAATACAACATTTTTATATAACCTTGTGTAGAGTTTCTTTTGTGGTGTGCCTAGTGTCGCTGCTGTGTGAGTGTGTTACGCAAACGCTTTATACATTGCCTCTGGGATAAGCCTGACTGCTCTGCCAAGCTACCAAGGGGGTGAGCAGGGGTTATCTTCAGTGTGTAACTCCCTTGCCCTGACTAGAGTGGTGGTTTCTGCCTGGCTTAGGCGCATGCCCTAGCCAACTAGAAATCTAATTTCTAACAATCATCATCACAACAGCCACCAAACCATGGTGGAGAGATTTAACATTGTCAAGGCTGCTAAGATTATGCATATGGCCATGTCTGAACTGGGGTGGTGGAGTGAGCTAAAGAATGATGATGGATTAAACCCAGATCAGTTGACTGGGGGTGAGTGTTTGATTGGCTCAAACGTTCCGTCCATCATCCCCTTTTGTATCGCTTTGTTCGCCCTAAGTTGGCGGGGGTATGCCCAGACGTGGGTCCCTTGCTCACTTTGCCACTGGATTCAAGCAAGCCTGGCTGATGACGGCTGGAATGCCAGAAACCGGTCCTAGGATGCTTGTTTCCGGTCCAGGGAAGACATGGCTTGGCAGTTCGGGCTGTACTGTTCCCATGAGGCACAGGGTCAGACTGATTTGCATATGGCCATGTCTGAACTGGGGTGGTGGAGTGAGCTAAAGAATGATGATGGATTAAACCCAGATCAGTTGACTGGGGGTGAGTGTTTGATTGGCTCAAACGTTCCGTCCATCATCCCCTTTTGTATCGCTTTGTTCGCCCTAAGTTGGCGGGGGTATGCCCAGACGTGGGTCCCTTGCTCACTTTGCCACTGGATTCAAGCAAGCCTGGCTGATGACGGCTGGAATGCCAGAAACCGGTCCTAGGATGCTTGTTTCCGGTCCAGGGAAGACATGGCTTGGCAGTTCGGGCTGTACTGTTCCCATGAGGCACAGGGTCAGACTGATTTGCATATGGCCATGTCTGAACTGGGGTGGTGGAGTGAGCTAAAGAATGATGATGGATTAAACCCAGATCAGTTGACTGGGGGTGAGTGTTTGATTGGCTCAAACGTTCCGTCCATCATCCCCTTTTGTATCGCTTTGTTCGCCCTAAGTTGGCGGGGGTATGCCCAGACGTGGGTCCCTTGCTCACTTTGCCACTGGATTCAAGCAAGCCTGGCTGATGACGGCTGGAATGCCAGAAACCGGTCCTAGGATGCTTGTTTCCGGTCCAGGGAAGACATGGCTTGGCAGTTCGGGCTGTACTGTTCCCATGAGGCACAGGGTCAGACTGATTTGCATATGGCCATGTCTGAACTGGGGTGGTGGAGTGAGCTAAAGAATGATGATGGATTAAACCCAGATCAGTTGACTGGGGGTGAGTGTTTGATTGGCTCAAACGTTCCGTCCATCATCCCCTTTTGTATCGCTTTGTTTGCCCTAAGTTGGCGGGGGTATGCCCAGACGTGGGTCCCTTGCTCACTTTGCCACTGGATTCAAGCAAGCCTGGCTGATGACGGCTGGAATGCCAGAAACCGGTCCTAGGATGCTTGTTTCCGGTCCAGGGAAGACATGGCTTGGCAGTTCGGGCTGTACTGTTCCCATGAGGCACAGGGTCAGACTGATTTGCATATGGCCATGTCTGAACTGGGGTGGTGGAGTGAGCTAAAGAATGATGATGGATTAAACCCAGATCAGTTGACTGGGGGTGAGTGTTTGATTGGCTCAAACGTTCCGTCCATCATCCCCTTTTGTATCGCTTTGTTCGCCCTAAGTTGGCGGGGGTATGCCCAGACGTGGGTCCCTTGCTCACTTTGCCACTGGATTCAAGCAAGCCTGGCTGATGACGGCTGGAATGCCAGAAACCGGTCCTAGGATGCTTGTTTCCGGTCCAGGGAAGACATGGCTTGGCAGTTCGGGCTGTACTGTTCCCATGAGCCACAGGGTCAGACTGATTTGCATATGGCCATGTCTGAACTGGGGTGGTGGAGTGAGCTAAAGAATGATGATGGATTAAACCCAGATCAGTTGACTGGGGGTGAGTGTTTGATTGGCTCAAACGTTCCGTCCATCATCCCCTTTTGTATCGCTTTGTTCGCCCTAAGTTGGCGGGGGTATGCCCAGACGTGGGTCCCTTGCTCACTTTGCCACTGGATTCAAGCAAGCCTGGCTGATGACGGCTGGAATGCCAGAAACCGGTCCTAGGATGCTTGTTTCCGGTCCAGGGAAGACATGGCTTGGCAGTTCGGGCTGTACTGTTCCCATGAGGCACAGGGTCAGACTGATTTGCATATGGCCATGTCTGAACTGGGGTGGTGGAGTGAGCTAAAGAATGATGATGGATTAAACCCAGATCAGTTGACTGGGGGTGAGTGTTTGATTGGCTCAAACGTTCCGTCCATCATCCCCTTTTGTATCGCTTTGTTCGCCCTAAGTTGGCGGGGGTATGCCCAGACGTGGGTCCCTTGCTCACTTTGCCACTGGATTCAAGCAAGCCTGGCTGATGACGGCTGGAATGCCAGAAACCGGTCCTAGGATGCTTGTTTCCGGTCCAGGGAAGACATGGCTTGGCAGTTCGGGCTGTACTGTTCCCATGAGGCACAGGGTCAGACTGATTTGCATATGGCCATGTCTGAACTGGGGTGGTGGAGTGAGCTAAAGAATGATGATGGATTAAACCCAGATCAGTTGACTGGGGGTGAGTGTTTGATTGGCTCAAACGTTCCGTCCATCATCCCCTTTTGTATCGCTTTGTTCGCCCTAAGTTGGCGGGGGTATGCCCAGACGTGGGTCCCTTGCTCACTTTGCCACTGGATTCAAGCAAGCCTGGCTGATGACGGCTGGAATGCCAGAAACCGGTCCTAGGATGCTTGTTTCCGGTCCAGGGAAGACATGGCTTGGCAGTTCGGGCTGTACTGTTCCCATGAGGCACAGGGTCAGACTGATTTGCATATGGCCATGTCTGAACTGGGGTGGTGGAGTGAGCTAAAGAATGATGATGGATTAAACCCAGATCAGTTGACTGGGGGTGAGTGTTTGATTGGCTCAAACGTTCCGTCCATCATCCCCTTTTGTATCGCTTTGTTCGCCCTAAGTTGGCGGGGGTATGCCCAGACGTGGGTCCCTTGCTCACTTTGCCACTGGATTCAAGCAAGCCTGGCTGATGACGGCTGGAATGCCAGAAACCGGTCCTAGGATGCTTGTTTCCGGTCCAGGGAAGACATGGCTTGGCAGTTCGGGCTGTACTGTTCCCATGAGGCACAGGGTCAGACTGATTTGCATATGGCCATGTCTGAACTGGGGTGGTGGAGTGAGCTAAAGAATGATGATGGATTAAACCCAGATCAGTTGACTGGGGGTGAGTGTTTGATTGGCTCAAGCGTTCCGTCCATCATCCCCTTTTGTATCGCTTTGTTCGCCCTAAGTTGGCGGGGGTATGCCCAGACGTGGGTCCCTTGCTCACTTTGCCACTGGATTCAAGCAAGCCTGGCTGATGACGGCTGGAATGCCAGAAACCGGTCCTAGGATGCTTGTTTCCGGTCCAGGGAAGACATGGCTTGGCAGTTCGGGCTGTACTGTTCCCATGAGGCACAGGGTCAGACTGATTTGCATATGGCCATGTCTGAACTGGGGTGGTGGAGTGAGCTAAAGAATGATGATGGATTAAACCCAGATCAGTTGACTGGGGGTGAGTGTTTGATTGGCTCAAACGTTCCGTCCATCATCCCCTTTTGTATCGCTTTGTTCGCCCTAAGTTGGCGGGGGTATGCCCAGACGTGGGTCCCTTGCTCACTTTGCCACTGGATTCAAGCAAGCCTGGCTGATGACGGCTGGAATGCCAGAAACCGGTCCTAGGATGCTTGTTTCCGGTCCAGGGAAGACATGGCTTGGCAGTTCGGGCTGTACTGTTCCCATGAGGCACAGGGTCAGACTGATTTGCATATGGCCATGTCTGAACTGGGGTGGTGGAGTGAGCTAAAGAATGATGATGGATTAAACCCAGATCAGTTGACTGGGGGTGAGTGTTTGATTGGCTCAAACGTTCCGTCCATCATCCCCTTTTGTATCGCTAAGATTATGCAGCACGAGGGATCAAATTATAAGGCAAAGTTCTCTAACCTATGCAGCAAATGATGCCGTATATTCTCTAACAGTATTATGTTCATCCATTTGAGCTAAAAATATTTTGATGAAATCTGCAGATTTTGCAATTTATGGTGCAGATGTCATAAATACATAATTATGTAGTAAACACTAGTGCCACAGAATCTAAGGGCCTGATTTAGATTTCGGCAGACGGATTACTCCGTCACAGCGGTGACAGATACCGTCAAAATCTAAATTCCATAGGAAATAATGGCATTTAGATTTTGGCGGACAGGATATCCGTCGCCGTTGTGATGGAGTAACCCGTTTGCCGAAATCTAAATCAGGCCCTAAATCAAAATTCACTGACCCTCGCCATTGCATTTTGTTTTATCAGCAATTTTTCAAGAAAGGTAAACAAAACCTACACATTCATTCTCCAATCAGTGCACTTTCTTAGCGGCACTCAAGAAAGGTAAACAAAACCAACACATTCATACTCCAATCAGTGCCCTTTCTTAGCGGCACTTTGAAAAACACAGCTTTTTCAAGCTAACTACTCTAAAATAAACGTGATATGAAAAATACATAATGGCTACCATGTGTAATGTGGTCCAATATTGACTTGCAGGTTATGATGTCACCAGAACACTTTGATGGAAATATTGGACCATATTAAACTGTTACCTGTTATGTATCTTTTATATATTACACACCACTGTATAGATATGGTTCACTTTCCAGTGAAAAGGCATGTTTTGGTTTGCATATAACTTTTGAACCCATGCACGGACTTGCACCAAATCTGGCAGTTGCCTGGTGTAGTTAGCTAAGGTGTGCAAGTCAATGTATATGCAGATCTGTGCAAGAGAAAAGAAGTTAAGAGGCAATGAAAAAAGATGTTTTTTCACAAACAACTGAACGGAATCGAACTAAACTTGGCAAGAAACTAGAAGTTCAGCTTTTGTTTGCTATAAATCCGTTTAGATGTTTTTGAGATATACTCCTTTTAAAAAGTTGACGAGCAGATTTTAAAGTGTTAACACTTTTGTGTACCTGTGCCATTTGTGAGCCTCAATCCTTCTTCAGCCAGAGAGGGAATCTGATTGGACGAGGGTGTTTTTCTCCTGTTGTTCCTTTAGGATCCATTGCTCCAGAGTTGGTCCAGCTGATCTGGGTAATCTGATCATGACATGGGGCAAGGTCCCAATATTCTGAAAAAAAGACCATATTGGCACTTGTATTTTGGTATTTCTTGAGTGCATGCCAGGTTTCATGGTGCTAAATAAAAAGAAAAAAGAGGCCAAATAAAAACCTATGAAAAGAAAATGATTCCAGTGCTGTGAGAATATTAGGGGCCGAGGACCATGTGACAACAGCTTGAATAGATATGTTTTTAATGCTTTGCAGAAGGGAAGCAAATGAGAAATGTCTTGAATATCATTGAGGAGCGTGTTCCATTCTCTAGCGGGCATTATTGAAAATGGTCTATCACCAAAAGACTTGGGGGCATATTCACAAGGAAGTGGCGGTGAGAGGCGTTAGCCTCCTTGGCTTAACGCCTCTCACCGCCACTTCGGAAACGCCAGGCTGCACCCTATTCTCAAGAATGTGGTGCAGCCTGGCGTTTTCCCCTGTGACAGCGCTAAGTCTCACGACTTAACGCCAACACTGGCACCCTTGCACCAGAGTGCAAGGGTGTCTGCGAGCAGGGAGGTTTGTTTATGTACAGGAAGGTGTCCCTTAGAGACATTTGCGCATAGTCACCCAGCGTTTTAACTGTCTGTGGAGTGTAAGGAGCGCTTCACTCTCAATCCACTGTGTCGCCCACGTCCCATGCTATTGGGATCACATCCTGCATCGCTTCGTTCCTCGTTTGTGCCCACAGAGTGCCAGCGCCTTTGTAGATTCTCAAAATGGTGCCCAGCTCCTATTAAGTTTTTCTCTAACCTCGGGAGCCTGCTAATGAGCCATCTGACGATCTGATTTCAGCCGGTTCAAGTACTCCAGTGAGTTCACTGTCCATTCCCTTAGCTAATCATCATTGTTTACCTTGCTGCGGTAACTGAACTCTAAACTGAGGTTCTCCTAATTAATGGCGGTTTTTCACTCGTCTTCACTTGTTCCCCCTAAAGACATGCTGACCCTGGCTCTGTTCATCATGCTGATCCTCTGCTCAGTTTGCACCCCCTTTCATCCGGATTATAGAAAATTATGGGGATCTTCTGAATTCATACATCAAGGACTCATCCCCCCCCGCCTGTCCTCAAGATGGTCGCCTCAGTCATTGACTCTGTGAACCCTCCATCGGCAGCTGAGACCCAGCCAATTTGACTAATGCCCGGTGGAGCTACCTCGCGAGCTAAAGAGGAGATGGGCTATGGATTCCCTCCTTGGCCATCACCTACCCAGCCGGTCCTTGGGCAAACTCTCCTGCGTCTCTCCTTGACCTTGTCTCCCTCCTCCCCCTTCACGCTACCCCCTACCGCTCTACTCTTCTCTTCTTTCCAGCTAGTGACCCCTGCCCTCTCCCGTCCTTGCTCATAGTTACCACCATGTTTATCCACTGGACTTCCTTATGTGAACTTTCCCTCGTCAGTTGAGACCTAGCTATTTGACTGAGGACCGATGGAGCTACCTTGTTTAGCTATAGGGGTGATGGGCTGGGGACTCCCTCCTTGGACGTCACCTACCCAGTCGGTCTTTGGGCAGACTTCCCTTTGTCTCTCCCGCCGTATTTTCCCTCCCTCCCCCTGTCACACCTCCCCCTTCTCCCCCTCCTTCCTACTTCTCTCACCTTTCCTTCCTCTTTCATTGTGTTGCTTATTTTAACGTAATTTGTAATTATTATCATTGTCTGTAACATTGTTTAACCGAATGTAAAGCGCTCTAATACCTACGGGTCTAGCCAGCGCTATATAAAACTCATTAAATAAATAAATAAACAAACCTAAAATGCCGTTTAGTAACTTACATGTGTGCTGCTTCATGCAGCACACATGTAAGTTACAAAACGGCATTTTTAAAAGGTTTGTTTATGTACAGGAAGGGACACCTTCCTGTACATAAACAAACCATGGCATTTTGCTATTTCCATGTGTGCTGCACAAGGCAGCACACATGGAAATAGCAAAACGAGGAGAAATTAAAGCATTTCTCCTCGTTTCGCCACCTTAAGACCAGGATTTTTCTGGTCTTAAGTTCGGCGCTGCCACCTATTATCGCCTCCCTTGATAATAGGTGGCAGCGTCGAATTCAATGGGTGTTGCGGTGGTACGCCCACCGCAACACCCACTGCACGTCCCCTTTCACGCTAAGTTTAGCGTGAAAGGGGCCCTATTCTCAAGGCAGCATTAAGCCACGTAAGCCACGTTAAGTGGGTTAACGCTGCCTTGAGAATAGGGCGCTGGCCCTATCGCCACGGGGTCGTCAAAAAAAGTGACGTTCCCATGGCGATAGGGGCTTGAGAATATGCCCCAAGGTTCTTCAAGTTCTTGGGATGGCAAGGATCCAAGGGCCTCTAGATCTCAGAGCTCTCGGAGGCCTATGCAAGAGGAAGTTGGCTTTTAAAAAGTGTGAAAATATACCAGGCAAGGTACGCTGTATAATTACCATGGCCTTCGAAAGAGCTCATTTTTTACTGATAGCCCGAGTAACTAGCTCAAAATAGGTGAGATTTGTTGAAACGTCGGACTGGCAATTAGCATATGGTTAGCCGCATTCTGAACCACCTGCAGGTGTTTCAAAGACTTGTCTGCCATCACTAGTTTGCAGTCATTCTCAAAGTCGAGATGTGATAAAATCAGTGTCTGAACTATCGTCGCAGGGTGGGCATGTAAGGGGCAGGTGGCCACACCCAGACCACCCCACCAGATCATGAATAGTAGGGGGATCCCTTTGGAGAAAAAACAGAAGACATGTAAATGAGTCATGGAATCCGTGGATCTTTTTTGGGATTTGGGAAACCCGGACACCTGACACCAATTCATGCTCAGGTGGGTAAACTTGGTTTCAGACCTTCAAGTTAAGGTCCCTACATTACAACGTTGAGAAAATCAACAGATTAAAGTACCATTTTCAAATGCATTACCTTAGAAAATGTACGACACAGCACATTGTTATAATCACTCTTATAAGCAACACAAGGGATTTTTCTTTTCTAGTCCAAGGAAAATACACTTAGGTTGTTGTTCACTTGACATTCATTCTTTCACCTGAATTATTGCAGGACCCTTGAGGCATTGTTAGACACGGGGCATGCAAACATGTTGGTCAGTAAACATTTCTCTTGTAAAGCACTCTGATACTCATTCAGTCAATGTTTGGGCGTCATAAAACTGCAAATAAATAAATCATCCTTCCAAAGCTTGTCATTTGTTATAAAAAACAAGCTGCACTAGCTATGCCAGTGCTTGTTAAGTAAGGCTCCTATACACCCAGCGTATTTAATCCTTACATTGGCTCAAATCAACAGACTTTATGAAAAGAAAACCATGCCCATTGCAAACAGTGGAGGGGAGGCGGGGGAGTGGAGGTGGGGGGGGCGATTCGCCCCAGGCGGCACAAATTTTAGAGGCGGCAGCGGCTCCACCCCCGCTCTTACATGAGTTTGCCGCAGGGGCGGCAAACACAGAATTCCTCGCCAGCACCCTGCCCCTGCCCCCCGCTCTTCAGCGCGGCCGCGTTCGGCAAAGGCAGGGACCGCCACGGGCAGCAGAATACCTAGCTACGCCACTGATTGCAAAGCACCTGAAGACAGAGCAACATTTTAAGTGACTTGTGCAGCTCAAAGCCATCAGCTGAGTCTCCATCTGCCCTTGCTTCTTGCCAGAAAGTAGGAAAACTAGGCTTGGGAGGGGTGGCCCTTCAGAGGAACGGGAACTGGGTTCATAGAGTAGTAACTAAATCTGCCCTGGGTATTATTGGACCTCGATCAGTGCTCCATGTTGTAAAGAGCCATTTTCCCTTATCCCCACCCCCATCCATGGGTTTGCCACACTCCCCCCTCCTTTCCCATCACTGTAAATTCATCATAAAAAGCGCCAATCTGCATTTTTTCCGCAGTGTTGTGTTTCCCCCCAACCCCAACTTTTGTACATAAAACATCATTATCATTAAAGTTGTATTTTCAATTCTGCTTTTTCTAGATCCTATAATAACTGTGAAACGTCTTCAGAAAATACATGAACACAAAATCTTGCAGTTAATGACCAAGTGCAAAAGAGGGTCCAGGCATCCCTGAGTGACCTTTAATGTTGGAGAATAATGAAATTAAAGACGAACAGCAGCTAATCTTCAGTTCGAATAGTCTCTTCAAAAGAAATACGATAAAATGAAGCACAGTCCTTTATCCTAATGCCAGAGAATAGCTAAAGGTTAGGAGTCAATTTAGAAGTCCTTACAAGAAGAACCTGCATTTATACCGAATTATTGTACATTTAGTTGCATCTGAAGTCTTTTTTGAGACCTGACTTGTTGAAATATTAATCATTTGAGCTAAACAAGAATTTCCTCCGAGTGCCAGCATTTTGACAACCATAAGAGGTACACTTATCAACTTTCTGGAATTCACAAGGATTCTGAGGACAATGCTTGAAAATCTGTGATAGGTGTTGGGTTGCATTCGTATTCCTGGAAAAGTCATGTGAGATTCCCAATAGGATCCTATTCCTGCTGTCCGGAGCTCTCCATCGCAAACACATATTTATTATTCTTTTTTTCCCTCCACCAGGAAAATATTTTCCCTGTGACAACACCACTATCCCCCCGCAAATCTGTGGATGATCCATTCCCCTTCCCACCCTGGAAGAGGAGTTACACCGGCCCATAGCCAGAGGAAATGTCCAACCCTTTCCCATGTGGAAAGTGGAAGGAGAGGCATTTCTGAATGCTTACTACCTGCCTTGTTTGGGAGCATTCATAACCATGCCCAGGAAAGCAGATTTCACACCCCTTGAATGGGATTTACGGGTGCAGAGAACACCACACTTCTGGCGGCGATCTCTGCTCCCGTAAATGGGCTTAGATTTGCAAGAACACTCTTTCTGACGTCCTAGCAGGCATGCGTAAGGTACATTTGGTTGTAAACATAGGTTGATGACCAAATTTACTTTTGTGTATAGGCCCTTCAGAGTCTTGCAGACTAGTAGGTGTTTTCTGCCAAAGTCAGAGCTCGACTGATCACTTTATATGGGATTTTATTTTGTGTACAAAACATAGTTTCTACATTTCGTATTTCCAACCTTTGAAGAGGCTGTATAAAACTAAGCAAGTTCCTCATTCAGCTGTGGAATTGGGAACCAGTATATTCACCATCAACTTCAGTGTTGACTGTGTGGCCTTGTTAATAGTGGTTTCAACTCAAAGGTGTAGCACATGCGAAATGCTGCCAGAGGCAGGGTAAAGGTCCTCATCTAGAGTTTCAGGTTTGCGATCTAGCACCAGTGGGATGTTCATACTGTATTTATTTGCCTTGCAGCTAGTCTGAGGCCCTCTTTTCCTATTCTTTTTCCCCTTGGTATGATGGGATTGGGTGCTTGTAGTGTGGGTTTGATCACGTGATCCAGCCTCACAGTGCAGCTTCTGTGATATCACAAATGGAATTTTCAGACTGGTTTGTTCTTCTTCTCCGGGAGGGAGATAGGGGTAGTTGATCAGATGAACTACAGGAAGAAGGTTGATATGACATCCCGTGATCACAGAGTCACATACAGGAGTCAACACAGCTTGGGTCTTTGGTAGTGCTAGCTTTCTTGCAGTACTTGGAACCTCTCAGGCTAAATCTGGGAGCGAGCCAGGTTCCCGGAGCCATGGCTGCCCCAGGATAACCAACCCTCAGAATAGTGAATCACCGGCGGTCAGAGTTGGATTTCGGATTCTTATGTCTCAGGGTGGATTCAAAGGATCTAAATAAGTGCCACTGCTTCGACATGACTCCATTCTGCTGATACGTGATAGACTGCAGGTAGAACGAGTGAGTGATGAGTGGGTGGTGACTAAATGAGCTCAAGAAGAGTCTTTGGTATCCCCCCAGACTGGTGTTGGATTGTTTCGTTTGTCTCATCCAGTCGAGAGATGCATTTACATTACCCCAGAAACTCTGAGAAAGGAAGAGGTTTCCATTTTCCTCACGGAAACTGTGTTTCTTAGGTGATACACGGAGTCAGTGAAGATTTATGAAGAGGCCTACAGCTCCACTGAATTGTTTGTTCTGGTAAGTACTGCTCTCAACTCCGGAAGGGTCTTGGAGCCAGGAGCGGCTGGTGTCAGGGAACAGTGGTGGGAGGGGGACAGACAACGACAACAGCACATGGAGAAAAAAACTTAACATCCGCATCGCTGCTCTTCTGCTCCTCTGCAGCACAGGCTGAGGCTCCCAGACACCCAATCCAGTCTCATGCTGCTGGCTGCATGAGAGAAGCGTCGGGATTGGCCTGAGCGCCCTGGATTTGCCCTCCCACAGGGACTGGGAGTCTGTGCCTGCTTTCTCCAACCAAGCAACGGAGATCAGGTTGGAGACATCTCAGCGCGCATGCCGGTTTGGCCGTCCTAAGACAGCCGGCCAGACCCACATGCGCACTGAGCAGCAGTGCCCATCTGTAAAGTACGACTTGTACAATTTCCAAGTAAAAATGTCGTATATTAACAGGAACACAGGAGTAAGACAGGAAACAGCTGTACATGAATCTTCCTCCCCAGCAACTGCCTTCCCTGAGCTCTCCCAAGGAATTAGAACCTTGCAAGGCAGCTCGTGGAAGTCAGAAGGCTTGAAGGAAAACAATTCTAAAGGAAGGAAACATAACACCACCACTCCTCCTATTCCGTCATCACGATGGCCTTGCCCCCAAGATTAGGCCCTATGAAGTAAAATAAAATGATAATAAACCTGTGTTATCATCATTTTATTTGACAAGTTTTGCATCTGTGCTGGCAGGAGGGTGTGATGCTTCTCTGCCGTAACGGAAGAGCTGTCGCTAATTGGAGGGGTTTGGGGGCGGGGGGTTAGAAGGAAACAGACTCTCACAGGCTGGGATTGCAAAGTTTTATGCCTCACTGAGAAATGATGCAGGATTATAATCCTACTCACCTTGGTTTGAAACTAGGAGCTATGGCCATGAGTATTAATGTGGAACTTTGAGCTAAGCTTGTCCCAACAATGGCATCAACCCCAAAGATAGGGGGTTTGGGTAAGATCCCATGTGAGCAGTGAACTCCACAAAGATGGAAGAAAACGTAAGGCTGAAGTTGTCAGATAAACCCTGCCAGTGTCCAAGTCAGTAGTGTCAGTAAACAAAGCTGCACCCACCAGGATATGACCCCACCATCCACCACGCACTGAAATAATATTAAAGCCCTTCGAAGGAAGCGATCAACTATTATGGGACTAGTGGGCATGAGTGAGACTCGCACCTGAGACCAGCACGGTTAAATTCTGGGTGGGCCAGAAAGTCCTATGGGCTCCAATGTAAACATGGTTGATAAGAAAACATTTGTTTAATGAACAGATGGAATAGTGTGCACTTAAAATATCAAGTCAGGACAATGTTCAATAATTAGTAATGATCTAGATACATGTGAGGATGAAGTGAAGGCATGCTGAAATTAAACAAACTTATGGAAAAAGACACTTTGACTCACCAAAGTTGTCTGATTTATGTGACGGATAAACACCCCGAACATTACTGTTTGGTTTTCAGTCACACTAAAACTATATCACTACAGGAAGCATAGAAAGAAATCAGGTCACCGATTCCATTACAGTGGATATGTGAGGAAGTATGGGCCAAAGGGGAATGGGGGAGTACCTTGATGAACACATGCTGATTCCCAGGTGTGAAAAAGGGCTATATATGCTCAAAAACAAGCATTAATGAAGAAATATAGATTGTGAATGTCAATAACGGGGGTGGTTGTTTTCCACCGTTGGGCCCCAAGTGACAACAGAGGCAACAAGAGCAAAGCACTAGCTTTCTATGACGTTACATGAAACCACGAGGTAGAAAACTCCCATTATTGATAGCCATCTTGTGAATTACCAGTACAGAAGAGAGTTGTCATGGGGACCCATGCACAAAATGGCCTTCCTTTCCCTGTCTGTCAGGACCATCCTCAAACTGTAAGTATTTCTTGTCCTGCCACACTCCTCCTTCACCCACTGGCCCTCTCACCACATCAAAAAAAAAAATACCTGTGTTCTGCCATTCTACTTCAACCAAATATTTAAAAAAAAATACCTGGCACCCTGCCACTCTCCTACTACCCCTGGAAATGCCCTTCCGACAAGATACTAAAAAATAAATACCTTGCATCTTGATACTCATCATTATCTTCTTCGTCTGCCTTCCTCACCACAGTCCTGACTTAGTGAGCAACTCCGTGGCTCCTGCATAGTTTTCACTCCTATAGGTAAAAAAGAAACATACATGCCTCAACCAATATGGCCCCTACAGGAAGTGACCTCAATTCATCCATAAAGGCAGGGCATCACATGTGTGCTTCCTGTGTTTTTTTCTCTGTGTCTCCACAGATCACCTTTGTGGTAGGTTCCATAAATTAAGTAAGTGATTTTTGTTTTATTTTCATATTTACTCATTGTTATTATTATTCATGGCCTATTTCGCTGGGAATTTGTAGTGGTTGTTGAGCTATTTTGTAATGTTCTCCCTCATATTTCCTTATGTGCAGGACCGCAGTGCCTGTTTCTGCTATGGCAGCAGTCTCATAGTGATGGCCCTATGCACGTCTTCGTTACCAAGCAACTGATTAGATGCAGGAAGTCATATGGGCTATTTATTGGCAGCGTGCTTCTTCTCTGTGTCTTGCCAACATGGAGGGAAAACGTGTCTCCAAAAGGAAACATTCCTATGATTCAACTCTGAGGGAAGATGGTCCTGGCCCCGCCCCCACTACTTCTGGAGCTCCTCCCCAGAGTTTGGATACTCTTCAGGAAATTATAAATAAAGCAGTACAGGCTTGTTGTGTCGTAGGTAAAGAGTTCCAGTAGACTTGGTTAGGTTACAGATGAATAAGTTTATTGATCTTAGATGTTAGATGAGTTTTCCAGTAAAGATGTAATAAGGCCCCACCAGGAGCAGCCTCTCTGCTGCTCAGCCCAGGATCCAACTGACAGTCATACTCACAGCAAGCCACACATTCTAATGACATCACCATCCACACCAACATTCTACTCTCACTGGGTGAACAGCAGAGGCAGAGAAACAGGGAAGATGTAAGGTAAAAACCTTAGATATAACACACCTTCCCCCTTTATAAAAATGCACAAAACGAAAGCAAATATAAGTAGAAACATAACAGTAACATCACAGTAATCAGTAGCGGCCGGTGGAGGGAGTTCCGTGGGGCGGTGAGGTGGGGCAGGGGAGGGGCAGGGTGGGGGGTAGTAAACACCAGAATATGGATGAACGGAGGTAATTAAACAATTAAATAAATAAAACGAATTTTGTTGCGCGTGCTGCATCGCAAAATGCGATGCAGCGCACGCAACGAACTTCGTTTTATTTATTTAATTGTTTACTTGCCTCCGTTCATCCATATTCCGGTGTTTACTCACCCTACCCCTCCCCTCCCCCACCCCGCCCCGCCTCACCGCCCCACGGAACTCCCTCTACGGGCCGCTACTGACAGTAATACCAAAGAAGCTTGCAAGAAGAAGAATTGCAATTGCACATAAGTTAAGAAAAACATGCTACATTAAGCAAAGTGGAAAAGTCATATTATAAGGAAACAATAAAGGAAAAGAAAACATGTAGCAAAATACAAAATGTAAACAGCATTGCTATAAGTAAAACACAAAAGTAGAGTAAAAGAATTCGAAAACTAGAAAAGACACACATCTCCTTCCTTAGCAGAGCAAAAATTGAAGCAAGAAGTTTCAAAAGGAAGGAAATTGTCCAAAAACGGAAAAGCAAAAGGAGAAAAAACATACATGAACAAAAAAGAGGAATACCACGAAAACAAGCAAAGAAAAAGTGCATCAGAGATACCACCACAACCACACCAGCTGGCCAGACTGGCGAAGAAAATGGGAAAGACTGAACACAGAACAGGAAAAAGAAAGGAAAAAGACTACATCCAAACAAAAGTAAACAATAGGTGACCAGCACCCAAACAGGAAGCAAAATCAAGGGGTGGAAACACCCAACAGGATGAGAGAAACTCAACCATAAAGCAAGCAAAAGGGTGGAAAAACACCCAACCGGAAAGTAAGCACGGGGTGACTAGTACCGAAGCAGAAGGCAATCATAAGTAGCAAACGGGTGGCTGACACCCAAACCGAAAGCAAGTAACAGGTGAATGACACCCAATCAAGAAAGCAAGCAATGGGTGGGGAACACCCAAACAAAAATCAATCACAGGTAAGCAACAGGTGACTGACACCCAGACCGAAAGTAAGCACCAGGTGACTGACACACAACGAAGAAAGCAAGAAAGTAAGAAACTGAAAGCAACAGCAAAATAGAGAGTCCCCCACAGCAAGTGCAAAGAAGGTGTGATCTGGGTGGGCTGCACCCCACAGAAAAATCAACAGTGCAATCCCACCTCAGGTTAGACCACTCAGTAAGAATAAATGCCTGAAGACAAAACAACTACGCACGAGCAAAAAGAAAACGCAGTAAATAGAAGTCAATGGCAGCAAAGAAGGTGCGATCTGGGTGGGCTGCACCCCACGGAAAATCCGCAGTGCACTCCCACCTCAAGTTAGACCACTCATGAGAATAGACAGTAACTAGAAATATGATAAAAAGTACATATAAGAATAAATCAATACAGGTAAATAAGTAATATGCAAGACATCAAAATAAAATGGCAGTACTACCCAAAAATGAGCATCAAAACGTATGATAGGTGAGAAACATTAAATAACATAAGGGAATGGCAAAGTAAAACGCCGTAGTAATGGGAGCCAAAATTGAGACAGCAAATCACGTTGCTTAAGTGCAAAGATAACCTGAAGTTCCGCACTTAAGGTGAAGCAACGAAGAAAACTGCAAAGCGTCTCTAATGTGAAGGCAGTAAGGCTGTAGAGAGTAAAATAATGTCCCCCGAAATACCTCACACACATATGGCTCCACGGACGTCAAAGTGGGAAGTTAGTACCTGTATATCCGGCAAACTGATAGAAGACGATAGATATCCAAAGTGGCATCACAATAGGGACAAGGCAAACACAAAGCGAAAAACGATGTAGGCCCAACATGTCGCAGCTTCATGGAAAGTACTAACAAAGTACTCCGACATCAGCTTTATTCAAGTTTACACGTGGTTGGCAGATGGCTGAAGCAGGTTAGATCCTACGAGACACTTGGTGAGCCCAGAGTTAGCTTGATGAGTCCAACCGCAAGATGGCGGATCGCTAATGACGTTGCGCCGGAAGGCTCACGGCGCGTTAAAGCTGGCAAGCGTCCCACAGCAGTTCAAGAGCTGCATAGCAACGATGACGAAGGAAACAAGGCTCCACGCGACCTGAAACAGAAGGTAAGGCGCGTGTTCAAAGCTTGACTCGTGACACCATTTGAAAAGACTGCACGAGCTCCAAACGGCCCAGATTCCCAACTGGCTTCAAATTAAAGCAAAACAGCAAAATAAAGTAGTTTCACATAGAAACTGAGCAGCCTGTGCTCTTGCAATATCCATGCGTGAAAATAGCGAATAAAATCTCACTGAACACCGCATCAAAAGACAAGCACCACAGCTGCATTCAGTTCACAATATAAATCATGCTTACTTGTACACAGGTGTATGTCGTGCATTTGCCGCTTGCCTCAAAAACAAAGTTAATAAAAGTAGCAAGACATGAGACACACAGCAGCAGTTTCTAACAGTCACTGTACACCGCATTATTATACTTGCATGATGAGGCAGTTGGCTCACTCTAGTCTAGTTCAATTCATGCCCAGTCAGTGGGTTGTTTGGTGTAGTGCCAATCTTTGTAGATGCCAGGTCCACACCTTGGTAGAAAAATGTTGAAGGTTTGCCTGTTGACTTGAAGTGGATGTAACCAGAAGCAGGAAGCATGCGCCCTGTCTATGGCATCTGGGTGTCAATAGCGGCAGGAAACAGGCAGCAGGAAAACACCCAGTAAATGGCAGCAGGGTGTCAAAAACAGCATGAAACAGGCAGCAAATGTAATGCAGCATACGCGTTGTCAATGGTAGCAGATGTCAAAGGCAGCAGGAAACTTACGCCCTGTCAATGGGCTGTCCGGTGAATCTGGACACTGGTGGGGCGGGAGGGCGTCAAAATCCTTAGATTGGTTCTTTTTTAAGTAAAATCTTGAATAAAAGTTCCTTATGAAGCTTGAAGTAAGTCCTCACGCGTAGTTTTGATCCAACTCGTCGCCAATTTATGTTGTATCGTAGTAAAGGAGTTCCTGGCGTAGACTTGGTTAGGTTACAGATGAATAAGTTTATTGATCTTAGATGTTAGATGAGTTTTCCAGTAAAGATGTAATAAGGCCCCACCAGGAGCAGCCTCTCTGCTGCTCAGCCCAGGATCCAACTGACAGTCGTACTCACAGCAATCTACACATTCTATTGACAACACCATCCACACCAACATTCTACTCTCACTGGCTGAACAGTAGAGGCAGAGAAACAGGGAAGATGTAAGGTAAAAACCTTAGATATAACAAGGCTGCTATTGCTTCCCATGACAAATCTTTGCCCAAATGTCTAAGCCTTTCTCCTCCTGGCGATTCTTACTTAGACACTTCACAGGAGAAAGAACACAGGAGGTTTTGTCCAACATTCGTGAGAACATTTCCTTTCTCGAGTCACTGTCCCTGGTAGAAGAAGACAACTTTTTTGGGCACTATAGAAAGAAGGAACCCGAGTCTCTTCCTATACATAAAGCCATTCAAGGACTTTTATCTTAAGAATGTACAGCTCTGTTGAAAGCCGGCTTTCCCAGGTTTCTTAGTAGAAAATATTCTGTGCATAATTTTTCAGAGGAGTTCCCTTCATTGGTTAATGTTGACTCTTATCATGGCAGGATTGTCTTCTAGTGCTATGATGATCTCAGAAGATGCTTCTCCATCAGACGAGGTGGATAAAGAGATTGAGCCGGCGGTGAAAAGTTCATACTCGTTCTCCAATTTCTGTATCAGGATGGGGCCATATGCCACTTATACAGTTCAATCCCTGTTGCATGGTTTTCAAGCCCTTGGTGAGGAGTTTTAGCAGGGAGAGAGAAAACAATGCTTCCAGATTGGCCATCATTGAGCAACAGGTCAGATTTGTATGTGGCATAACTTTTGACTCCCTTTGGCAGCAGCAGCGGCATCTAGGGCCTCCACCTCTGCCCGATGTCACATTTGGGTATGATCCGGCAAGGCCGGTAACTCACAGAAACCCTTGACAAGCCACCTCCCATTTACTAGTGTAAAGCTGCTTGGTTCACAGCTAGAACAATCTAGTTAAAAAGTCTGCAGAGGACCACAAACATATTGTCACCTCTACAGTCACTCCAAAATCATGACTATCTGTTTCCAGGAACAATCAAAGCATTTGCCACAGCATGGGAAGCAGATATGTCGGATTTGAAGGTACTGCAAATGGAGAGGGAAGGATATAGGATAGAATTTTTCTCCCCTCCAGACAACGTCTTTCTAACAACTCCAAGTCCTCGCAATCCTCTCAAGCTCCTTACTTTAAAGAAGGGGATTCGGGATCTTCAAAAAAGGGTGTCATCGTGCCAGTCCTGGAGCAACAGTGCGAGCAAGGATGTTACTCTATTATGTTCTTGGGCCAAAAGACATCAGGCAAGTTATGGCTGCTCTTGGATTTAAAGATGGTGAATCAGTTTATTCCACTTGAAAAGTTCAAGATGGTGAGTCTACAGCAGATGATTCCTCTCATCTTACTAAGCATGTTTTCGGCATCAATTGATCTTCTTGAAGCTTACTTACTCATTCCTATGCACCCTTCTGCTCACAAATATCTCAAATTCTGTGTATTTGGATGCCACTACCAGTTCAGTTTCTTCCTTTTAGGTTGTCTTCGGCTCCTAGAGTTTTCACAAAGGTGTTGGTACCCCTGGCGAGTAACCTGCATTCCTTGGTTCTGTTGGTCTTCCCATGTTTAGGTGACTGGTTATTCTCTGCATATTCTTTCTCGATGGGTCTACAAACCATCCACATAGTTCGAAGGTGCCTGGAAAGTCATAGATTTCTGTTGAACATCAAGAAATTCCAGCTGACTCCCTCTTAGACACTCCAGTTCACTGGAGCACTCTTCAGCACAGAACTGGGAACGGTGTTTCTTCCTCAACAACGTCAACAAATACTAATGTCTCTGGAGTGGTTGAGAGTACAGGGAGGCATGGCAGCCTCCTTGTTTCTAGTCCCCTGGGCTCAACTTCACTAGTTTCATCTGGTGTATCACCTCCTGTCACACTGGAATCCTCCATCGCAGGACTACAAAACTCTTGTTCAGGTTTCGCCTACCATCTCCAGGAAGCCCCAGTGGTGGATTACTCCTTTGAATCTCAACAAGAGAGTACTTCTCTCCCCTCTTCGGCCACAATGACAACAGATGCGAGCAGTCTGGGGTGGGGAGAAACACTGGAGGACTTATCAGCTCAGGGGATTTGGACTCTAGACGATTCCAGTCATTCTTCAAAATTAGAAAGAACGTGCAACAGTGTTGAAGGCTCTGTCGTTCTTTGCTCTGTGGATAAGAAAAAGACCTGTTCAGATAAGAAAGGACAGACAAGTCACAAGGGCTTAAGTCAATCATCTGAGAGGTACCCGGATGCCCTTGCTAGCTTCTTTAGCAGATCAGATAGGACTGTGGGCGGATTAGAACATTCTCTCCCTGACAGTGATCCATCTTCCGGGTAGTGAGAATGGGTGTGCAGATCAGTTAAACCGCAAATTCCCCTCCTTGCTGTCCCTGTCTCTAAGCCCAACAGTGTTTCAGGAGATCATCGTGCGGTTTGGAGTTCTATGGATGGATCTTTTTGCATTTCCCCAGGATGCTCTCCTGCCTCATTTTTCCTTTCTCCTTCCATGTTCCCAGGGGGCCTGGGGAGTGGATGCAATGAGTTTCAGATGGCCAAGTGGTCCTCTCTATGTATTTCCTACCTTTCCTCTTATCAGCAGAATTCTTTCCAAGATTAAGAGGGAGCACACAGAGTTTCTCCTAGTAGTTACGTCATGGAAGTGCCAACCCTGGTACCCTTGGTTACTCCAACTGGCAGTTAAGCCTCTCGGGATATTCCCAATTTTTCCATCCCATCTTAGGTTCCCTTCTCTTCCAGAGAATCTTCCTATGCTGCCTCTCTCTCTAGGGGTCTGGAGACTGAGAAGCAATGATTAATTTCTCTAAGTTCCCCTTCTAATATCACCCTTTCAATTTAAAACTCTAGAAAGGGTAGTGCTCTTAGAGTTTATGAAAGAGATTGGGGTAATTTTTCCTGATGGTGTGCAGACAGGGAGTCATTCCATCTTCCGGTGAGGGGAAAAATCCTGGAATTTCTGAAAGATGGTCTTTTTAGGTTTGTCTCTCTCTACCTTGAAAAGCCGTTGGGCTGCAGTTCACTCCGTTGGAGTCCTTCCATCACCCAGTTTGACCACTTAGCTTCCCGTCTTATGAAGAGTTTTCTTTTGAGGAGACCTATAATCCATGTTCCTTTCCATTCATTGGCCCTTTCCTTAGTGCTGTCCTGCTTAAGGAGTTCTCCTTTTGAGCCTTTTGCTTCAGTTTCTTTGAAGTACTTGACGCTAAAGTTATTTTTCCTTGTTGCCATTACCTCAGGCAGAAGGTTGGGTGAGATTGGGCCCTTTTGTATTGTGCACCTTATTTATGTTTGTTTTCTGATAAGGTTGTCTTTCGACCAGATACGGGCTTTATTCTGAAAATGACTTGAGGTTTTCACATGTCTCAGGATTTGATTCTCCATGCTTTCTTTCCTGCTCCTTCTTCTCCTTAGGAAATTTTGTTGCATTCCCTTGATCTTGCCAGGGCAATTACAATTTATCTGCAAAGAATGGCTTCTACCAGAAAGATTCACCCCGTTTGTCATGTATGGTATGGGCGATAAAGGTCAATACCCTACTGTTTCTAATTAGTTGGATTAAGTCACTGATTTGTTTAGTATTTCAGAAATCCAATGTATCTATTCCTGCTAATGTACCAGGACGGCCCACAAGGAGGGTGTCCTTCTCCTGGCACATTTTTAAGGGGCTGTTTTTAAAGGCTATATATGCAGCCGCCACTTGAACAGACCATCATACATTTATCACCCATTATAAATTTAAAATGGGTGACGTTTATTCTGCAGCTTTTTTGGCAGTGGTTCTTCCTGCAGTCCAATGACTAGTTTTGTGAGGGTTCACATCTTTTCTTCTGTTTCTTGTATGAATAAAGTCATTTGGTAAACTTGATTATATTCTCCAGTTAATTTTTTTCAAATACAGCTTTGGTAAACACTTACTAAGTGCAACATTACGATGGCGGGCGGACAAAGTCCGCCCGCCACCGCAGCGGAATGCGGGACCGTCCGCAAGGGGTGCGGCAGTCCCGCACATGCTATTAGGATGCCACCGTGGCAAGCCCTATTCACAGCATTGTGGCGGGCGGTGCTCACCGCACCGCCCGCCACAATGCTGTGAATGCACGTCGTGCATGTGCATGCACAACGTGACAGGCACCCCCCATGTGCACCCCCCACCCCCTCAACACCGTGGGGGCCCGCAACGGGCCCCCATATACAAAGACCGTATGCCTTTCCATGGCGGCAACGCCGCCATGGAAAGGCTGCTCTCCGCAGTCATCATAATATGGATGGCGGTGTCTTGGAGACACCGCCACCATATTATCCTTGTTTTCCGCCGGTCGACGAGTCGACCGGCGGAAAAGCGGCGGGCAGTCTTTCCGTCCGCCGCGGACCCCCCAGCCATCATAATATGGCGGGGGGTCTTTGCTGTCTGGATGGTGGGCGAATCGCCCCCGCCGGGCCGGCGGTGACTACCGCCGGCCCGGCGGGGGCGATCCGCCCGCCATCATAATGACCCCTAAGTTAGGACTGTGGTGAGGAAGACAAATGGGGTAGGTAATTACTCAGTTATTACTCTTAATGACCAGTCTAAAATGTATGTTCCTTAGCCTATATAATTTTGTTTGGATTCTGCATCATGACAATAGAACAAGGGTTGTTGTTCACTTGACATTCATTCTTTCACCTGAATTATTGCAGGACCCTTGAGGCATTGTTAGACACGGGGCATGCAAACATGTTGGTCAGTAAACATTTCTCTTGTAAAGCACTCTGATACTCATTCAGTCAATGTTTGGGCGTCATAAAACTGCAAATAAATAAATCATCCTTCCAAAGCTTGTCATTTGTTATAAAAAACAAGCTGCACTAGCTATGCCAGTGCTTGTAAGTAAGGCTCCTATACACCCAGCGTATTTAATCCTTACATTGGCTCAAATTAACAGACTTTATGAAAAGAAAACCATGCCCATTGCAAACAGTGGAGGGGAGGCGGGGGAGTGGAGGTGGGGGGGCGGTTCGCCCCAGGCGGCACAAATTTTAGAGGCGGCAGCGGCTCCACCCCGCTCTTACATGAGTTTGCCGCAGGGGCGGCAAACACAGAATTCATCGCCAGCACCCTGCCCCTGCCCCCCGCTCTTCAGCGCGGCCGCGTTCGGCAAAGGCAGGGACCGCCACGGGCAGCAGAATACCTAGCTACGCCACTGATTGCAAAGCACCTGAAGACAGAGCAACGTCTTAAGTGACTTGTGCAGCTCAAAGCCATCAGCTGAGTCTCCATCTGCCCTTGCTTCTTGCCAGAAAGTAGGAAAAGTAGGCTTGGGAGGGGTGGCCCTTCAGAGGAGCGGGAACTGGGTTCATAGAGTAGTAACTAAATCTGCCCTGGGTATTATTGGACCTCGATCAGTGCTCCATGTTGTAAAGAGCCATTTTCCCTTATCCCCACCCCCATCCATGGGTTTGCCACACTCCCCCTCCTTTCCCATCACTGTAAATTCATCATAAAAAGCGCCAATCTGCATTTTTTCCGCAGTGTTGTGTTTCTCCCCAACCCCAACTTTTGTACATAAAACATCATTATCATTAAAGTTGTATTTTCATTTCTGCTTTTTCTAGATCCTATAATAACTGTGAAACGTCTTCAGAAAATACATGAACACAAAATCTTGCAGTTAATGACCAAGTGCAAAAGAGGGTCCAGGCATCCCTGAGTGACCTTTAATGTTGGAGAATAATGAAATTAAAGACGAACAGCAGCTAATCTTCAGTTCGAATAGTCTCTTCAAAAGAAATACGATAAAATGAAGCACAGTCCTTTATCCTAATGCCAGATAATAGCTAAAGGTTAGGAGTCAATTTAGAAGTCCTTACAAGAAGAACCTGCATTTATACCGAATTATTGTACATTTAGTTGCATCTGAAGTCTTTTTGAGACCTGACTTGTTGAAATATTAATCATTTGAGCTAAACAAGAATTTCCTCCGAGTGCCAGCATTTTGACAACCATAAGAGGTACACTTATCAACTTTCTGGAATTCACAAGGATTCTGAGGACAATGCTTGAAAATCTGTGATAGGTGTTGGGTTGCATTCGTATTCCTGGAAAAGTCATGTGAGATTCCCAATAGGATCCTATTCCTGCTGTCCGGAGCTCTCCATCGCAAACACATGTTTATTATTCTTTTTTCCCTCCACCAGGAAAATATTTTCCCTGTGACAACACCACTATCCCCCGCAAATCTGTGGATGATCCATTCCCCTTCCCACCCTGGAAGAGGAGTTACACCGGCCCATAGCCAGAGGAAATGTCCAACCCTTTCCCATGTGGAAAGTGGAAGGAGAGGCATTTCTGAATGCTTACTACCTGCCTTGTTTGGGAGCATTCATAACCATGCCCAGGAAAGCAGATTTCACACCCCTTGAATGGGATTTACGGGTGCAGAGAACACCACACTTCTGGCGGCGATCTCTGCTCCCGTAAATGGGCTTAGATTTGCAAGAACACTCTTTCTGACGTCCTAGCAGGCATGCGTAAGGTACATATGGTTGTAAACATAGGTTGATGACTAAATTTACTTTTGTGTATAGGCCCTTCAGAGTCTTGCAGACTAGTAGGTGTTTTCTGCCAAAGTCAGAGCTCGACTGATCACTTTATATGGGATTTTATTTTGTGTACAAAACATAGTTTCTACATTTCGTATTTCCAACCTTTGAAGAGGCTGTATAAAACTAAGCAAGTTCCTCATTCAGTTGTGGAATTGGGAACCAGTATATTCACCATCAACTTCAGTGTTGACTGTGTGGCCTTGTTAATATTGGTTTCAACTCAAAGGTGTAGCCCATGCGAAATGCTGCCAGAGGCAGGGTAAAGGTCCTCATCTAGAGTTTCAGGTTTGCGATCTAGCACCAGTGGGATGTTCATACTGTATTTATTTTCCTTGCAGCTAGTCTGAGGCCCTCTTTTCCAATTCTTTTTCCCCTTGGTATGATGGGATTGGGTGCTTGTAGTGTGGGTTTGATCATGTGATCCAGCCTCACAGTGCAGCTTCTGTGATATCACAAATGGAATTTTCAGACTGGTTTGTTCTTCTTCTCCGGGAGGGAGATAGGGGTAGTTGATGAGATGAACTACAGGAAGAAGGTTGATATGACATCCCGTGATCACAGAGTCACATACAGGAGTCAACACAGCTTGGGTCTTTGGTAGTGCTAGCTTTCATGCAGTACTTGGAACCTCTCAGGCTAAATCTGGGAGCGAGCCAGGTTCCCGGAGCCATGCCTGCCCCAGGATAACCAACCATCAGAATAGTGAATCACCGGCGGTCAGAGTTGGATTTCGGATTCTTATGTCTCAGGGTGGATTCAAAGGATCTAAATAAGTGCCACTGCTTCGACATGACTCCATTCTGCTGATACGTGATAGACTGCAGGTAGAACGAGTGAGTGATGAGTGGGTGGTGACTAAATGAGCTCAAGAAGAGTCTTTGGTATCCCCCCAGACTGGTGTTGGATAGTTTCGTTTGTCTCATCCAGTCGAGAGATGCATTTACATTACCCCAGAAACTCTGAGAAAGGAAGAGGTTTCCATTTTCCTCACGGAAACTGTGTTTCTTAGGTGATACACGGAGTCAGTGAAGATTTATGAAGAGGCCTACAGCTCCACTGAATTGTTTGTTCTGGTAAGTACTGCTCTCAACTCCGGAAGGGTCTTGGAGCCAGGAGCGGCTGGTGTCAGGGAACAGTGGTGGGTGGGGGAGGGGGACAGACAACTACGACAGCACATGGAGAAAAAAACTTAACATCCGCATCGCCGCTCTTCTGCTCCTCTGCAGCACAGGCTGAGGCTCCCAGACACCCAATCCAGTCTCATGCTGGTGGCTGCATGAGAGAAGCGTTGGGATTGGCCTGAGCGCCCTGGATTTGCTCTCCCAAAGGGACTGGGAGTCTGTGCCTGCTTTCTCCAACCAAGCAATGGAGATCAGGTTGGAGACATCTCAGCGCGCATGCCGGTTTGGCCGTCCTAAGACAGCCGGCCAGACCCACATGCGCACTGAGCAGCAGTGCCCATCTGTAAAGTACGACTTGTACAATTTCCAAGTAAAAATGTTGTTTATTAACAGGAACACAGGAGTAAGACAGGAAACAGCTGTACATGAATCTTCTTCCCCAGCAACTGCCTTCCCTGAGCTCTTCCAAGGAATTAGAACCTTGCAAGGCAGCTCGTGGAAGTCAGAAGGCTTGAAGGAAAACAATTCTAAAGGAAGGAAGCATAACACATCTTCCTCCTTACAAAAACAAAAAAAAACAAATAGAAAACAAAAAAAAATATACAGAGAAAGTAAATCATTCTACAGTATAACAAATATAATCTTCCATCCATTTAGGTTTTGAACATATTCTTTTCTTATCAGAAATATTTTCTGCTCCACGTTCAGCAGGTTCCACAGAAATATTTTCTGCAACAGGTTCAACATTTTCAACGTCAGGTTCAACAGATTCAGCATTTTCAACATTTTCACTATCACCATGTTCCTCCTCAAAATTATTGTCAGCAATAGATTCATGAGCATCATTGACTTCATTATCAATGTCAACATAAGTTTCAGAAGACAAAGAAGGTTTCAAAACAATTTTTCCTGAATCATTTTTACTTCTAAAAATAGCAATTCTTCTAATATTCCAAACTTTTCCATCACTTAAAAGAACAGCATTGCGTAAAACCTTTTTAATTTGCAATGGTTCTGAAAACAGATTCACCTTTCTTAACCTTCCAAGGTTTTTTAACTTTGACCCACATTCCGGTTTTAATGTCAACAGTCCCTGAACCATATTTCTCATCAAAATTGCGCTTATATAGTAAATGCTTTTCAAGAATATTATTTTTGACAGTACTCATACAAATATCAAGATTCGAGTTCTTAAGTAACCAATACGGATTAAATTTGGTTCTAGCAGTGCGACCCCTCATAATTTCAAAAGGAGACATTTTTAAAGCTTCATGGACATTGGTCCTGTATGTCCATACTGTCTTATATACTTGAAGTTCCCAATCAACCCCTTTCATAACAGCAATTTGAATTGCGCTTTTTAACACTCTGTTAAATCTTTCACACATACCATTCCCACTGGGATTGTACAGGGAGGTAGTGCGGTGTATTACACCTACTCTTTCAAAATAATTTTTTGCTAACTTAGACACAAATTGTACTCCATTATCACTTATAATCTTGACAGGAAGGCCTTCTTCTGCAAAAACTTTATCAATAAATTGTAAAACCGTGGTAGAATCAATTTTATCAACGACTGTAACACTTGGCCATCTTGAAAAAATATCAATCATGGATATTATATATTTTGAAGCAGGACCAATGGGACCCATAATATCAATAGCCACAGTATGCCAAGGACCATCCGGTATAATAGGTTCACACATATCAGGTCTCAAAGTTTTTAATGCCTTGTCTGAATTAGCGCAAATTATGCAATCTCTTACAACTCTTTCAGCACTTAGATCAATTCCGGGCCACCAATACCATCTTTTGACCCTCTGTTTTGTTTTTACTATACCACAATGATCTTCATGACACAACTTTAAGATAGAATCTCTTAATGAAGTGGGAGGAATGGCTTTATCCCCTCTAAAAATGGTACCATCAGTAACAGATAATTCATTTCTTGTCTCCCAAAAACATTTGAGACTTGCAGAAATCTTAGATTTTTCAGGCCAACCTTGATGGATGAAGGAAATGAGAGACATCAGATTAACTTCGTTCATATATTCTTCCTTCCATATTTATTCTTCCACACAGAAAGGACTCTCATCATGAATAAGGGCCACATGTAATGAATCCCATTCATTCACATTACATTCATGCAGATCTAAAGGCATGCGAGAAAGGAAATCCGCTAAAACATTACTTTTACCAGGAACATACTCAACCTTGATATAAAATCTTGTAAGCGCATTGACATCCTAGCTATCCTGGCAGATGCTTTGAACAACCCTTCTGTAGTAAGAAGTTTGACTAAAGGCTTGTGATCTGACCTAACAATACATTCTCTCCCCCAAACAAAACTACGGAAGTGTTCAAGAGCCCATACACAAGCTAAAGTCTCCTTCTCAATAACAGAAAATGTATTCTCTGAAGGAGAAAGAGCTCTGGACCCATACGCAATAATAGATTCTTTTCCTCCTTCACCAATTTAGGAGAGTACACCTCCTAAGCCCTTGTTGCTAGCATCAACCGTGACAATGCATTTACTGTTCACATCAAAAGGACACAGAACAGGAGCATGGATTATAGCTTGTTTGATATCATCAAATTCCTTTTTGCATAAATTAGACCATACAAATTTTACATTGCTTTTAAGTAATTGTCTAATATTATAAACTTTGCTTGAAAAGCCTTCAACAAATTTTGCATAAAATTCCACCATGCCAAGGAAAGATCTCACCTCATCTTTACTGGAAGATGGAGGGGCATTTTTGATAGCATCCACCAACTGGGGTATAGTGGCAACACCATCTGCGCACAAAACATGACCAAGGTAAGTCACTGATTTCACACAAAATTTACATTTTGAGTGCTCAACAGTTAATCCATTATCTTCCAAAGTCTTTAAAACTTCCTCCAGGACACTATCATGATCATTTTTATCCTTCCCAAAAATGAGAATATCGTCCTGGCAGCATTTTACTTTGGGATGCTTGCCAAAAAGTTGGTGCATAAGGCGTTGGAATATGGCGGCAGCAGATGCCAACCCAAAAGGCATTCTTTTATATTGGAAACATCCCTTGGTGGCAGTTTTGGATGACCTGCGAATGAGGGCCGACAGTGGTCAGACAGCCTTTTTAGTGCTGCTTGACATGTCGGCCGCATTCGATACGGTTAACCATCGAATCCTGATTAAGAGAGTAGTGGAGATGGGTGTTACGGGTAGGGCTCGGGACTGGCTGCATTCTTTTCTTTCTAATAGGCAGCAGGCAGTGACTTTGTCGTCATTTACCTCTCAGAATAGAGATGTTAAACATGGGGTCCCGCAGGGCTCGGCTATTAGCCCGATTCTGTTTAATCTCTATCTTCGACCACTTATTATTTTAATTAAATCATTTGGCATTGATGTCATAAACTATGCGGACGACACTCAGCTCGTCTTTTCTATTGAGGGCAACAAAGCAGTGCCCCTAGAAAAAGTTCATAAATGTATGCATAGAACAGCGGAATGGTTGAAAGAGAACTCACTGCAATTTAATGGTGAAAAAACTGAAATCCTGTGGTGTACTGCAGGCAAAATTCAGCGACCATTCCCAGTAGATTTCTGGCCTGGTCCGGCCAACAACTCCGTATTGCCCGCTAGTTCAGTGCGCAATTTAGGAGTGATGCTGGATAGCAATTTACAACTAGATTCTCAGGTGAATAAAACGGTGAACACTTGTCTTTCTCTGCTCCGAGTTCTTCGGAAGATCCTCCCGTTTTTACCTACCCTTGCTAGACCTCAAGTGGTGCGGAGTATAGTTTTAAGCAGACTGGATTATTGTAATGCACTCCTTTTAGGTGCTCCAGCATCCCTGATAATAAAATTGCAAAGAGTCCAGATCATGGCGGCTAAGTTGGCATTAAATCGACCGCGTAGGGCCTCGGCCTCATTGGCGTTAAAGGACCTACATTGGTTGCCCATCGCGCAAAGAGTCCAATTTAAGGCACTTTGTATTGTATATAGGGCAATACATAAAACTGGACCTAAATTGCTGCAAAAGAAATTTGTATGGTATTCTCCTGTTAGATGCTTGCGCTCTTCTTCTGCTAATCTGGTTTGCGTTCCCCATGTTAGTAAAGTGCGAATGGGTGGCAGATCTTTTAGCTTTACAGCATCTAGACTTTGGAATGCTTTGCCTCCGGAAATCAGACAACTGAACACCTTGTCACGCTTCAGGAAGGAACTGAAAACCAGACTGTTTCCTAGAAACTGATTCCTGCCTATCTTAGTTTAGCTACGCGCAATGGATGATTGGTAACTTAAGCGCCAGGATACCCTTGGGGTGGCAGCTGCGCTATACAAGTGTACCTTACATTACATTACATTACATAGGTGTGATGAATGCAGTAAGGTGTTTACTATCTTTGTTTAACATAATTTGGTGATATGCCGCTGATAAATCTATAGTTGAGAAAAACATAGCATCCTTCACTAATGATAGCATTTCTGAAATTTTGGGCAAGGGGAATTTATCAATAACAATATTGTTATTCAAATGGCGGAGGTCAATGCAAAGCCGAATTTTTCCATTGGAGCGCCTGGCTACAACAATGGGAGAAATCCACTCTGAGGACTCTATAGGCTCAATGATATCTTCTTTGACAAGTTTTTCTAACTCCTTCTCTACCTCAGTACATATTAAAATGGGAATTTCTCTAGCTTTGTGGATCTTAAGATTGGCATTTTCTTTTAAAACAATGCGGTGTTCAAATCCTTTGAAACTACCAATATTACCACTAAAAACCTTTGAAAATGTGTTCAACATGGTATTACCAATAGCTCCGCTATCATCCACAACCAGTACAGGATCAGGACTGTTAGGATCAAGAATGATATTAAGATTACCTTGATCTTTCCAGCCAAGAACAGATGGTCCACATTTAGCTACGTATAATTTTCCTACAGACTCTCTCCCTTTAAATTTGAAACTGAGAGTTCTAAAACCAATTATATTTATTTTTTCACCAGAAAATCCTTCTGGTGAAATATCTGAAGTGTACAATTTGTCCCCTAAATTTTCCAAAAATTTGGTATTCCACACTTCTTTGTAACAATAGTGTAGGGAGACCCGGAATCTGCATATAATTGAACAGAAATTCCTCCTATTAACATATCACAATTAGGTTTCTTTCTCACCTCATTAATAGAAGTATCCTTTATATTTATAATAAACTGTTTTTCCTTTTGTGTATCACTATGATCATCCTTAATAGAACAATGCATAATTTTCTTAATTACAGTTTCGTCATCACTTGAAGAAACCTCATAAACAGCTTTTACTTTTTGACTTTTAGATTTCTTCCAATGACATGCTTTAGTATAATGCCCAATTAATCCACAGTTAGAACATTTTTCTTTGATAGCAGTACATAACTTATTATTAGCTAAATGGTTACCACTGCCACAACGATAACATTTTAAATCTTCCCTCTTTTTAAATTCAACAGATTTAGAATGGAAATTAGGTTTTTGTTTGACAACAGGTTTGTTTTGAATCTTAGACACACTTTGTTCATATATATCTTTACTTTCATTTTTAAGGACTTTAGCACTTCTGCTTGAAAGCTCAGCTTTCCTAACTATGGCCAAAACATCTTTAAGATCAGCATCTCCATTTATCCAGAGTCTATCTTGGATTGCGGGGTCACGGGTATGTATAACGATTTCATCCCTAATAAATTGCTCTTGAAGATGATCAAATTTGCAATCTTCTGCAATTTTTTTAAGAGCAGCAACATATGTGTCTACAGTCTCATCTGGTTCTTGTTTCCTGTGGAAACATTTGTACCTTGTTATCCCTATGCAAACTTTGGGAGCAAAATGATTATCAAAGTCTTTCAAAATATCTAAAAATACATTAGATTCACCCCCTCCAGAAGTTTTAGTCATTTCATCATAAACTTTCAATCCACCAGCACCAATGGAGTGTAAAAATAATTTTTTCTTCCTTTCTGGTTTCATTTTCCCTTCTTCGTCTATAGTCTCTATGAAGTTCAAAAAATAAGCTTTCCATTGCAACCATTTCATGCATGGTTCACTTCCTGCTGGCCAAAAGGCTTGTGGAGGTTGAATAGAAAAACTTTGAGAAGCCATTTGAATAATAGAAAAATAAAGAAAAGAAAATAGAATTGATAGTACTTACAAATTGTGGAGAGACTTCTGTGGTTGCAAAAAAAATCAAGGAAATGTAAATATAACAAGCGAAAGTGCTCGTTAAAGAAAACGCTGAAGAATAATTGCAGCAAAAGCCAAAATTAAAAAAAACTGTAATAATAACCGTAGAGCGTATGGTTAATACGCGTTCAAAATGTAAGTAGAAATGAAATCCACATTCAGGCAAAAGGATATTGTCAGAAAATGAAAATAATGCGGCAATATAAAGGAGTCTGAAACACAAAGGAAAGTCTTAAATATGCCACAGTAGGAAAAATAAATGAAACGTCTCAGAATGAGACAAACATTACCTTTGTGGAGCCTCGAAAATCACCGGAGAGATTTAAAACTAAGACGAAGTGTACCTCTTTGACGTCTTGAAAATCACAAGAGGAAAATAAAATCAAAGTGAAATCCGTGAAAATTGAAAAAAAATCCTTAAAGCAGTAAAAATGGGTTCGGATTCCTCCTAGTGTTCCAGCGAAGATCGTCGCCAAATTGTAAAGTACGACTTGTACAATTTCCAAGTAAAATTTTTTTATTAACAGGAACACAGGAGTAAGACAGGAAACAGCTGTACATGAATCTTCCTCCCCAGAAACTGCCTTCCCTGAGCTCTCCCAAGGAATTAGAACCTTGCAAGGCAGCTCGTGGAAGTCAGAAGGCTTGAAGGAAAACAATTCTAAAGGAAGGAAACATAACACCACCACTCCTCCTATTCCGTCATCACGATGGCCTTGCCCCCAAGATTAGGCCCTATGAAGTAAAATAAAATGATAATAAACCTGTGTTATCATCATTTTATTTGACAAGTTTTGCATCTGTGCTGGCAGGAGGGTGTGATGCTTCTCTGCCGTAACGGAAGAGCTGTCGCTAATTGGAGGGGTTTGGGGGCGGGGGGTTAGAAGGAAACAGACTCTCACAGGCTGGGATTGCAAAGTTTTATGCCTCACTGAGAAATGATGCAGGATTATAATCCTACTCACCTTGGTTTGAAACTAGGAGCTATGTCCATGAGTATTAATGTGGAACTTTGAGCTAAGCTTGTCCCAACAATGGCATCAACCCCAAAGATAGGGGGTTTGGGTAAGATCCCATGTGAGCAGTGAACTCCACAAAGATGGAAGAAAACGTAAGGCTGAAGTTGTCAGATAAACCCTGCCAGTGTCCAAGTCAGTAGTGTCAGTAAACAAAGCTGCACCCACCAGGATATGACCCCACCATCCACCACGCACTGAAATAATATTAAAGCCCTTCGAAGGAAGCGATCAACTATTATGGGACTAGTGGGCATGAGTGAGACTCGCACCTGAGACCAGCACGGTTAAATTCTGGGTGGGCCAGAAAGTCCTATGGGCTCCAATGTAAACATGGTTGATAAGAAAACATTTGTTTAATGAACAGATGGAATAGTGTGCACTTAAAATATCAAGTCAGGACAATGTTCAATAATTAGTAATGATCTAGATACATGTGAGGATGAAGTGAAGGCATGCTGAAATTAAACAAACTTATGGAAAAAGACACTTTGACTCACCAAAGTTGTCTGATTTATGTGACGGATAAACACCCCGAACATTACTGTTTGGTTTTCAGTCACACTAAAACTATATCACTACAGGAAGCATAGAAAGAAATCAGGTCACCGATTCCATTACAGTGGATATGTGAGGAAGTATGGGCCAAAGGGGAATGGGGGGAGGTACCTTGATGAACACATGCTGATTCCCAGGTGTGAAAAAGGGCTATATATGCTCAAAAACAAGCATTAATGAAGAAATATAGATTGTGAATGTCAATAACGGGGGTGGTTGTTTTCCACCGTTGGGCCCCAAGTGACAACAGAGGCAACAAGAGCAAAGCACTAGCTTTCTATGACGTTACATGAAACCACGAGGTAGAAAACTCCCATTATTGATAGCCATCTTGTGAATTACCAGTACAGAAGAGAGTTGTCATGGGGACCCATGCACAAAATGGCCTTCCTTTCCCTGTCTGTCAGGACCATCCTCAAACTGTAAGTATTTCTTGTCCTGCCACACTCCTCCTTCACCCACTGGCCCTCTCACCACATAAAAAAAAAAAATACCTGTGTTCTGCCATTCTACTTCAACCAAATATTTAAAAAAAATACCTGGCACCCTGCCACTCTCCTACTACCCCTGGAAATGCCCTTCCGACAAGATACTAAAAAATAAATACCTTGCATCTTGATACTCATCATTATCTTCTTCGTCTGCCTTCCTCACCACAGTCCTGACTTAGTGAGCAACTCCGTAGCTCCTGCATAGTTTTCACTCCTATAGGTAAAAAAGAAACATACATGCCTCAACCAATATGGCCCCTACAGGAAGTGACCTCAATTCATCCATAAAGGCAGGGCATCACATGTGTGCTTCCTGTGTTTTTTTCTCTGTGTCTCCACAGATCACCTTTGTGGTAGGTTCCATAAATTAAGTAAGTGATTTTTGTTTTATTTTCATATTTACTCATTGTTATTATTATTCATGGCCTATTTCGCTGGGAATTTGTAGTGGTTGTTGAGCTATTTTGTAATATTCTCCCTCATATTTCCTTATGTGCAGGACCGCAGTGCCTGTTTCTGCTATGGCAGCAGTCTCATAGTGATGGCCCTATGCACGTCTTCGTTACCAAGCAACTGATTAGATGCAGGAAGTCATATGGGCTATTTATTGGCAGCGTGCTTCTTCTCTGTGTCTTGCCAACATGGAGGGAAAACGTGTCTCCAAAAGGAAACATTCCTATGATTCAACTCTGAGGGAAGATGGTCCTGGCCCCGCCCCCACTACTTCTGGAGCTCCTCCCCAGAGTTTGGATACTCTTCAGGAAATTATAAATAAAGCAGTACAGGCTTGTTGTGTCGTAGGTAAAGAGTTCCAGTAGACTTGGTTAGGTTACAGATGAATAAGTTTATTGATCTTAGATGTTAGATGAGTTTTCCAGTAAAGATGTAATAAGGCCCCACCAGGAGCAGCCTCTCTGCTGCTCAGCCCAGGATCCAACTGACAGTCATACTCACAGCAAGCCACACATTCTAATGACATCACCATCCACACCAACATTCTACTCTCACTGGCTGAACAGCAGAGGCAGAGAAACAGGGAAGATGTAAGGTAAAAACCTTAGATATAACACACCTTCCCCCTTTATAAAAATGCACAAAACGAAAGCAAATATAAGTAGAAACATAACAGTAACATCACAGTAATCAGTAGCGGCCCGTGGAGGGAGTTCCGTGGGGCGGTGAGGTGGGGCAGGGGAGGGGCAGGGTGGGGGGTAGTAAACACCAGAATCTGGATGAACGGAGGTAATTAAACAATTAAATAAATAAAACGAATTTTGTTGCGCGTGCTGCATCGCAAAATGCGATGCAGCGCACGCAACGAACTTCGTTTTATTTATTTAATTGTTTACTTGCCTCCGTTCATCCATATTCCGGTGTTTACTCACCCTACCCCTCCCCCACCCCGCCCCGCCTCACCGCCCCACGGAACTCCCTCTACGGGCCGCTACTGACAGTAATACCAAAGAAGCTTGCAAGAAGAAGAATTGCAATTGCACATAAGTTAAGAAAAACATGCTACATTAAGCAAAGTGGAAAAGTCATATTATAAGGAAACAATAAAGGAAAAGAAAACATGTAGCAAAATACAAAATGTAAACAGCATTGCTATAAGTAAAACACAAAAGTAGAGTAAAAGAATTCGAAAACTAGAAAAGACACACATCTCCTTCCTTAGCAGAGCAAAAATTGAAGCAAGAAGTTTCAAAAGGAAGGAAATTGTCCAAAAACGGAAAAGCAAAAGGAGAAAAAACATACATGAACAAAAAAGAGGAATACCACGAAAACAAGCAAAGAAAAAGTGCATCAGAGATACCACCACAACCACACCAGCTGGCCAGACTGGCGAAGAAAATGGGAAAGACTGAACACAGAACAGGAAAAAGAAAGGAAAAAGACTACATCCAAACAAAAGTAAACAATAGGTGACCAGCACCCAAACAGGAAGCAAAATCAAGGGGTGGAAACACCCAACAGGATGAGAGAAACTCAACCATAAAGCAAGCAAAAGGGTGGAAAAACACCCAACCGGAAAGTAAGCACGGGGTGACTAGTACCGAAGCAGAAGGCAATCATAAGTAGCAAACGGGTGGCTGACACCCAAACCGAAAGCAAGTAACAGGTGAATGACACCCAATCAAGAAAGCAAGCAATGGGTGGGGAACACCCAAACAAAAATCAATCACAGGTAAGCAACAGGTGACTGACACCCAGACCGAAAGTAAGCACCAGGTGACTGACACACAACGAAGAAAGCAAGAAAGTAAGAAACTGAAAGCAACAGCAAAATAGAGAGTCCCCCACAGCAAGTGCAAAGAAGGTGTGATCTGGGTGGGCTGCACCCCACAGAAAAATCAACAGTGCAATCCCACCTCAAGTTAGACCACTCAGTAAGAATAAATGCCTGAAGACAAAACAACTACGCACGAGCAAAAAGAAAACGCAGTAAATAGAAGTCAATCGCAGCAAAGAAGGTGCGTTCTGGGTGGGCTGCACCCCACGGAAAATCCGCAGTGCACTCCCACCTCAAGTTAGACCACTCATGAGAATAGACAGTAACTAGAAATATGATAAAAAGTACATATAAGAATAAATCAATACAGGTAAATAAGTAATATGCAAGACATCAAAATAAAATGGCAGTACTACCCAAAAATGAGCATCAAAACGTATGATAGGTGAGAAACATTAAATAACATAAGGGAATGGCAAAGTAAAACGCCGTAGTAATGGGAGCCAAAATTGAGACAGCAAATCACGTTGCTTAAGTGCAAAGATAACCTGAAGTTCCGCACTTAAGGTGAAGCAACGAAGAAAACTGCAAAGCGTCTCTAATGTGAAGGCAGTAAGGCTGTAGAGAGTAAAATAATGTCCCCCGAAATACCTCACACACATATGGCTCCACGGACGTCAAAGTGGGAAGTTAGTACCTGTATATCCGTCAAACTGATAGAAGACGATAGATATCCAAAGTGGCATCACAATAGGGACAAGGCAAACACAAAGCCAAAAACGATGTAGGCCCAACATGTCGCAGCTTCATGGAAAGTACTAACAAAGTACTCCGACATCAGCTTTATTAAAGTTTACACGTGGTTGGCAGATGGCTGAACAGGTTAGATCCTACGAGACACTTGGTGAGCCCAGAGTTAGCTTGATGAGTCCAACCGCAAGATGGCGGATCGCTAATGACGTTGCGCCGGAAGGCTCACGGCGCGTTAAAGCTGGCAAGCGTCCCACAGCAGTTCAAGAGCTGCATAGCAACGATGACGAAGGAAACAAGGCTCCACGCGACCTGAAACAGAAGGTAAGGCGCGTGTTCAAAGCTTGACTCGTGACCCCATTTGAAAAGACTGCACGAGCTCCAAACGGCCCAGATTCCCAACTGGCTTCAAATGAAAGCAAAACAGCAAAATAAAGTAGTTTCACATAGAAACTGAGCAGCCTGTGCTCTTGCAATATCCATGCGTGAAAATAGCGAATAAAATCTCACTGAACACCGCATCAAAAGACAAGCACCACAGCTGCATTCAGTTCACAATATAAATCATGCTTACTTGTACACAGGTGTATGTCGTGCATTTGCCGCTTGCCTCAAAAACAAAGTTAATAAAAGTAGCAAGGCATGAGACACACAGCAGCAGTTTCTAACAGTCACTGTACACCGCATTATTATACTTGCATGATGAGGCAGTTGGCTCACTCTAGTCTAGTTCAATTCATGCCCAGTCAGTGGGTTGTTTGGTGTAGTGCCAATCTTTGTAGATGCCAGGTCCACACCTTGGTAGAAAAATGTTGAAGGTTTGCCTGTTGACTTGAAGTGGATGTAACCAGAAGCAGGAAGCATGCGCCCTGTCTATGGCAGCTGGGTGTCAATAGCGGCAGGAAACAGGCAGCAGGAAAACACCCAGTAAATGGCAGCAGGGTGTCAAAAACAGCATGAAACAGGCAGCAAATGTAATGCAGCATACGCGTTGTCAATGGTAGCAGATGTCAAAGGCAGCAGGAAACTTACGCCCTGTCAATGGGCTGTCCGGTGAATCTGGACACTGGTGGGGCGGGAGGGCGTCAAAATCCTTAGATTGGTTCTTTTTTAAGTAAAATCTTGAATAAAAGTTCCTTATGAAGCTTGAAGTAAGTCCTCACGCGTAGTTTTGATCCAACTCGTCGCCAATTTATGTTGTATCATAGTAAAGGAGTTCCTGGCGTAGACTTGGTTAGGTTACAGATGAATAAGTTTATTGATCTTAGATGTTAGATGAGTTTTCCAGTAAAGATGTAATAAGGCCCCACCAGGAGCAGCCTCTCTGCTGCTCAGCCCAGGATCCAACTGACAGTCATACTCACAGCAATCTACACATTCTATTGACAACACCATCCACACCAACATTCTACTCTCACTGGCTGAACAGTAGAGGCAGAGAAACAGGGAAGATGTAAGGTAAAAACCTTAGATATAACAAGGCTGCTATTGCTTCCCATGACAAATCTTTGCCCAAATGTCTAAGCCTTTCTCCTCCTGGCGATTCTTACTTAGACACTTCACAGGAGAAAGAACACAGGAGGTTTTGTCCAACATTCGTGAGAACATTTCCTTTCTCGAGTCACTGTCCCTGGTAGAAGAAGACAACTTTTTTGGGCACTATAGAAAGAAGGAACCCGAGTCTCTTCCTATACATAAAGCCATTCAAGGACTTTTATCTTAAGAATGTACAGCTCTGTTGAAAGCCGGCTTTCCCAGGTTTCTTAGTAGAAAATATTCTGTGCATAATTTTTCAGAGGAGTTCCCTTCATTGGTTAATGTTGACTCTTATCATGGCAGGATTGTCTTCTAGTGCTATGATGATCTCAGAAGATGCTTCTCCATCAGACGAGGTGGATAAAAAGATTGAGCCGGCGGTGAAAAGTTCATACTCGTTCTCCAATTTCTGTATCAGGATGGGGCCATATGCCACTTATACAGTTCAATCCCTGTTGCATGGTTTTCAAGCCCTTGGTGAGGAGTTTTAGCAGGGAGAGAGAAAACAATGCTTCCAGATTGGCCATCATTGAGCAACAGGTCAGATTTGTATGTGGCATAACTTTTGACTCCCTTTGGCAGCAGCAGCGGCATCTAGGGCCTCCACCTCTGCCCGATGTCACATTTGGGTATGATCCGGCAAGGCCGGTAACTCACAGAAACCCTTGACAAGCCACCTCCCATTTACTAGTGTAAAGCTGCTTGGTTCACAGCTAGAACAATCTAGTTAAAAAGTCTGCAGAGGACCACAAACATATTGTCACCTCTACAGTCACTCCAAAATCATGACTATCTGTTTCCAGGAACAATCAAAGCATTTGCCACAGCATGGGAAGCAGATATGTCGGATTTGAAGGTACTGCAAATGGAGAGGGAAGGATATAGGATAGAATTTTTCTCCCCTCCAGACAACGTCTTTCTAACAACTCCAAGTCCTCGCAATCCTCTCAAGCTCCTTACTTTAAAGAAGGGGATTCGGGATCTTCAAAAAGGGTGTCATCGTGCCAGTCCTGGAGAAACAGTGCGAGCAAGGATGTTACTCTATTATGTTCTTGGGCCAAAAGACATCAGGCAAGTTATGGCTGCTCTTGGATTTAAAGATGGTGAATCAGTTTATTCCACTTGAAAAGTTCAAGATGGTGAGTCTACAGCAGATGATTCCTCTCATCTTACTAAGCATGTTTTCGGCATCAATTGATCTTCTTGAAGCTTACTTACTCATTCCTATGCACCCTTCTGCTCACAAATATCTCAAATTCTGTGTATTTGGATGCCACTACCAGTTCAGTTTCTTCCTTTTAGGTTGTCTTCGGCTCCTAGAGTTTTCACAAAGGTGTTGGTACCCCTGGCGAGTAACCTGCATTCCTTGGTTCTGTTGGTCTTCCCATGTTTAGGTGACTGGTTATTCTCTGCATATTCTTTCTCGATGGGTCTACAAACCATCCACATAGTTCGAAGGTGCCTGGAAAGTCATAGATTTCTGTTGAACATCAAGAAATTCCAGCTGACTCCCTCTTAGACACTCCAGTTCACTGGAGCACTCTTCAGCACAGAACTGGGAACGGTGTTTCTTCCTCAACAACGTCAACAAATACTAATGTCTCTGGAGTGGTTGAGAGTACAGGGAGGCATGGCAGCCTCCTTGTTTCTAGTCCCCTGGGCTCAACTTCACTAGTTTCATCTGGTGTATCACCTCCTGTCACACTGGAATCCTCCATTGCAGGACTACAAAACTCTTGTTCAGGTTTCGCCTACCATCTCCAGGAAGCCCCAGTGGTGGATTACTCCTTTGAATCTCAACAAGAGAGTACTTCTCTCCCCTCTTCGGCCACAATGACAACAGATGCGAGCAGTCTGGGGTGGGGAGAAACACTGGAGGACTTATCAGCTCAGGGGATTTGGACTCTAGAAGATTCCAGTCATTCTTCAAAATTAGAAAGAACGTGCAACAGTGTTGAAGGCTCTGTCGTTCTTTGCTCTGTGGATAAGAAAAAGACCTGTTCAGATAAGAAAGGACAGACAAGTCACAAGGGCTTAAGTCAATCATCTGAGAGGTACCCGGATGCCCTTGCTAGCTTCTTTAGCAGATCAGATAGGACTGTGGGCGGATTAGAACATTCTCTCCCTGACAGTGATCCATCTTCCGGGTAGTGAGAATGGGTGTGCAGATCAGTTAAACCGCAAATTCCCCTCCTTGCTGTCCCTGTCTCTAAGCCCAACAGTGTTTCAGGAGATCATCGTGCGGTTTGGAGTTCTATGGATGGATCTTTTTGCATTTCCCCAGGATGCTCTCCTGCCTCATTTTTCCTTTCTCCTTCCATGTTCCCAGGGGGCCTGGGGAGTGGATGCAATGAGTTTCAGATGGCCAAGTGGTCCTCTCTATGTATTTCCTACCTTTCCTCTTATCAGCAGAATTCTTTCCAAGATTAAGAGGAGCACACAGAGTTTCTCCTAGTAGTTACGTCATGGAAGTGCCAACCCTGGTACCCTTGGTTACTCCAACTGGCAGTTAAGCCTCTCGGGATATTCCCAATTTTTCCATCCCATCTTAGGTTCCCTTCTCTTCCAGAGAATCTTCTTACGCTGCCTCTCTCTCTAGGGGTCTGGAGAGTGAGAAGCAATGATTAATTTCTCTAAGTTCCCCTTCTAATATCACCCTTTCAATTTAAAACTCTAGAAAGGGTAGTGCTCTTAGAGTTTATGAAAGAGATTGGGGTAATTTTTCCTGATGGTGTGCAGACAGGGGAGTCATTCCATCTTCCGGTGAGGGGGAAAAATCCTGGAATTTCTGAAAGATGGTCTTTTTTAGGTTTGTCTCTCTCTACCTTGAAAAGCCGTTGGGCTGCAGTTCACTCCGTTGGAGTCCTTCCATCACCCAGTTTGACCACTTAGCTTCCCGTCTTATGAAGAGTTTTCTTTTGAGGAGACCTATAATCCATGTTCCTTTCCATTCATTGGCCCTTTCCTTAGTGCTGTCCTGCTTAAGGAGTTCTCCTTTTGAGCCTTTTGCTTCAGTTTCTTTGAAGTACTTGACGCTAAAGTTATTTTTCCTTGTTGCCATTACCTCAGGCAGAAGGTTGGGTGAGATTGGGCCCTTTTGTATTGTGCACCTTATTTATGTTTGTTTTCTGATAAGGTTGTCTTTCGACCAGATACGGGCTTTATTCTGAAAGTGACTTGAGGTTTTCACATGTCTCAGGATTTGATTCTCCATGCTTTCTTTCCTGCTCCTTCTTCTCCTTAGGAAATTTTGTTGCATTCCCTTGATCTTGCCAGGGCAATTACAATTTATCTGCAAAGAATGGCTTCTACCAGAAAGATTCACCCCCTGTTTGTCATGTATGGTATGGGCGATAAAGGTCAATACCCTACTGTTTCTAATTAGTTGGATTAAGTCACTGATTTGTTTAGTATTTCAGAAATCCAATGTATCTATTCCTGCTAATGTACCAGGACGGCCCACAAGGAGGGTGTCCTTCTCCTGGCACATTTTTAAGGGGCTGTGTTAAAGGCTATATATGCAGCCGCCACTTGAACAGACCATCATACATTTATCACCCATTATAAATTTAAAATGGGTGACGTTTATTCTGCAGCTTTTTTGGCAGTGGTTCTTCCTGCAGTCCAATGACTAGTTTTGTGAGGGTTCACATCTTTTCTTCTGTTTCTTGTATGAATAAAGTCATTTGGTAAACTTGATTATATTCTCCAGTTAATTTTTTTCAAATACAGCTTTGGTAAACACTTACTAAGTGCAACATTACGATGGCGGGCGGACAAAGTCCGCCCGCCACCGCAGCGGAATGCGGGACCGTCCGCAAGGGGTGCGGCAGTCCCGCACATGCTATTAGGATGCCACCGTGGCAAGCCCTATTCACAGCATTGTGGCGGGCGGTGCTCACCGCACCGCCCGCCACAATGCTGTGAATGCACGTCGTGCATGTGCATGCACAACATGACAGGCACCCCCCATGTGCACCCCCCACCCCCTCAACACCGTGGGGGCCCGCAACGGGCCCCCATATACAAAGACCGTATGCCTTTCCATGGCGGCAACGCCGCCATGGAAAGGCTGCTCTCCGCAGTCATCATAATATGGATGGCGGTGTCTTGGAGACACCGCCACCATATTATCCTTGTTTTCCGCCGGTCGACTCGGCGGAAAAGCGGCGGGCAGTCTTTCCGTCCGCCGCGGACCCCCCAGCCATCATAATATGGCGGGGGGTCTTTGCTGTCTGGATGGTGGGCGAATCGCCCCCGCCGGGCCGGCGGTGACTACCGCCGGCCCGGCGGGGGCGATCCGCCCGCCATCATAATGACCCCCTAAGTTAGGACTGTGGTGAGGAAGACAAATGGGGTAGGTAATTACTCAGTTATTACTCTTAATGACCAGTCTAAAATGTATGTTCCTTAGCCTATATAATTTTGTTTGGATTCTGCATCATGACAATAGAACAAGGGTTGTTGTTCACTTGACATTCATTCTTTCACCTGAATTATTGCAGGACCCTTGAGGCATTGTTAGACACGGGGCATGCAAACATGTTGGTCAGTAAACATTTCTCTTGTAAAGCACTCTGATACTCATTCAGTCAATGTTTGGGCGTCATAAAACTGCAAATAAATAAATCATCCTTCCAAAGCTTGTCATTTGTTATAAAAAACAAGCTGCACTAGCTATGCCAGTGCTTGTTAAGTAAGGCTCCTATACACCCAGCGTATTTAATCCTTACATTGGCTCAAATTAACAGACTTTATGAAAAGAAAACCATGCCCATTGCAAACAGTGGAGGGGAGGCGGGGGAGTGGAGGTGGGGGGGCGGTTCGCCCCAGGCGGCACAAATTTTAGAGGCGGCAGCGGCTCCACCCCCGCTCTTACATGAGTTTGCCGCAGGGGCGGCAAACACAGAATTCATCGCCAGCACCCTGCCCCTGCCCCCCGCTCTTCAGCGCGGCCGCGTTCGGCAAAGGCAGGGACCGCCACGGGCAGCAGAATACCTAGCTACGCCACTGATTGCAAAGCACCTGAAGACAGAGCAACGTCTTAAGTGACTTGTGCAGCTCAAAGCCATCAGCTGAGTCTCCATCTGCCCTTGCTTCTTGCCAGAAAGTAGGAAAAGTAGGCTTGGGAGGGGTGGCCCTTCAGAGGAGCGGGAACTGGGTTCATAGAGTAGTAACTAAATCTGCCCTGGGTATTATTGGACCTCGATCAGTGCTCCATGTTGTAAAGAGCCATTTTCCCTTATCCCCACCCCCATCCATGGGTTTGCCACACTCCCCCTCCTTTCCCATCACTGTAAATTCATCATAAAAAGCGCCAATCTGCATTTTTTCCGCAGTGTTGTGTTTCTCCCCAACCCCAACTTTTGTACATAAAACATCATTATCATTAAAGTTGTATTTTCATTTCTGCTTTTTCTAGATCCTATAATAACTGTGAAACGTCTTCAGAAAATACATGAACACAAAATCTTGCAGTTAATGACCAAGTGCAAAAGAGGGTCCAGGCATCCCTGAGTGACCTTTAATGTTGGAGAATAATGAAATTAAAGACGAACAGCAGCTAATCTTCAGTTCGAATAGTCTCTTCAAAAGAAATACGATAAAATTAAGCACAGTCCTTTATCCTAATGCCAGATAATAGCTAAAGGTTAGGAGTCAATTTAGAAGTCCTTACAAGAAGAACCTGCATTTATACCGAATTATTGTACATTTAGTTGCATCTGAAGTCTTTTTGAGACCTGACTTGTTGAAATATTAATCATTTGAGCTAAACAAGAATTTCCTCCGAGTGCCAGCATTTTGACAACCATAAGAGGTACACTTATCAACTTTCTGGAATTCACAAGGATTCTGAGGACAATGCTTGAAAATCTGTGATAGGTGTTGGGTTGCATTCGTATTCCTGGAAAAGTCATGTGAGATTCCCAATAGGATCCTATTCCTGCTGTCCGGAGCTCTCCATCGCAAACACATGTTTATTATTCTTTTTTTCCCTCCACCAGGAAAATATTTTCCCTGTGACAACACCACTATCCCCCCGCAAATCTGTGGATGATCCATTCCCCTTCCCACCCTGGAAGAGGAGTTACACCGGCCCATAGCCAGAGGAAATGTCCAACCCTTTCCCATGTGGAAAGTGGAAGGAGAGGCATTTCTGAATGCTTACTACCTGCCTTGTTTGGGAGCATTCATAACCATGCCCAGGAAAGCAGATTTCACACCCCTTGAATGGGATTTACGGGTGCAGAGAACACCACACTTCTGGCGGCGATCTCTGCTCCCGTAAATGGGCTTAGATTTGCAAGAACACTCTTTCTGACGTCCTAGCAGGCATGCGTAAGGTACATATGGTTGTAAACATAGGTTGATGACCAAATTTACTTTTGTGTATAGGCCCTTCAGAGTCTTGCAGACTAGTAGGTGTTTTCTGCCAAAGTCAGAGCTCGACTGATCACTTTATATGGGATTTTATTTTGTGTACAAAACATAGTTTCTACATTTCGTATTTCCAACCTTTGAAGAGGCTGTATAAAACTAAGCAAGTTCCTCATTCAGTTGTGGAATTGGGAACCAGTATATTCACCATCAACTTCAGTGTTGACTGTGTGGCCTTGTTAATATTGGTTTCAACTCAAAGGTGTAGCCCATGCGAAATGCTGCCAGAGGCAGGGTAAAGGTCCTCATCTAGAGTTTCAGGTTTGCGATCTAGCACCAGTGGGATGTTCATACTGTATTTATTTTCCTTGCAGCTAGTCTGAGGCCCTCTTTTCCAATTCTTTTTCCCCTTGGTATGATGGGATTGGGTGCTTGTAGTGTGGGTTTGATCATGTGATCCAGCCTCACAGTGCAGCTTCTGTGATATCACAAATGGAATTTTCAGACTGGTTTGTTCTTCTTCTCCGGGAGGGAGATAGGGGTAGTTGATGAGATGAACTACAGGAAGAAGGTTGATATGACATCCCGTGATCACAGAGTCACATACAGGAGTCAACACAGCTTGGGTCTTTGGTAGTGCTAGCTTTCATGCAGTACTTGGAACCTCTCAGGCTAAATCTGGGAGCGAGCCAGGTTCCCGGAGCCATGCCTGCCCCAGGATAACCAACCATCAGAATAGTGAATCACCGGCGGTCAGAGTTGGATTTCGGATTCTTATGTCTCAGGGTGGATTCAAAGGATCTAAATAAGTGCCACTGCTTCGACATGACTCCATTCTGCTGATACGTGATAGACTGCAGGTAGAACGAGTGAGTGATGAGTGGGTGGCGACTAAATGAGCTCAAGAAGAGTCTTTGGTATCCCCCCAGACTGGTGTTGGATAGTTTCGTTTGTCTCATCCAGTCGAGAGATGCATTTACATTACCCCAGAAACTCTGAGAAAGGAAGAGGTTTCCATTTTCCTCACGGAAACTGTGTTTCTTAGGTGATACACGGAGTCAGTGAAGATTTATGAAGAGGCCTACAGCTCCACTGAATTGTTTGTTCTGGTAAGTACTGCTCTCAACTCCGGAAGGGTCTTGGAGCCAGGAGCGGCTGGTGTCAGGGAACAGTGGTGGGTGGGGGAGGGGGACAGACAACTACGACAGCACATGGAGAAAAAAACTTAACATCCGCATCGCCGCTCTTCTGCTCCTCTGCAGCACAGGCTGAGGCTCCCAGACACCCAATCCAGTCTCATGCTGGTGGCTGCATGAGAGAAGCGTTGGGATTGGCCTGAGCGCCCTGGATTTGCTCTCCCAAAGGGACTGGGAGTCTGTGCCTGCTTTCTCCAACCAAGCAATGGAGATCAGGTTGGAGACATCTCAGCGCGCATGCCGGTTTGGCCGTCCTAAGACAGCCTGCCAGACCCACATGCGCACTGAGCAGCAGTGCCCATCTGTAAAGTACGACTTGTACAATTTCCAAGTAAAAATGTTGTTTATTAACAGGAACACAGGAGTAAGACAGGAAACAGCTGTACATGAATCTTCTTCCCCAGCAACTGCCTTCCCTGAGCTCTTCCAAGGAATTAGAACCTTGCAAGGCAGCTCGTGGAAGTCAGAAGGCTTGAAGGAAAACAATTCTAAAGGAAGGAAGCATAACACATCTTCCTCCTTACAAAAACAAAAAAAAACAAATAGAAAACAAAAAAAAATATACAGAGAAAGTAAATCATTCTACAGTATAACAAATATAATCTTCCATCCATTTAGGTTTTGAACATATTCTTTTCTTATCAGAAATATTTTCTGCTCCACGTTCAGCAGGTTCCACAGAAATATTTTCTGCAACAGGTTCAACATTTTCAACGTCAGGTTCAACAGATTCAGCATTTTCAACATTTTCACTATCACCATGTTCCTCCTCAAAATTATTGTCAGCAATAGATTCATGAGCATCATTGACTTCATTATCAATGTCAACATAAGTTTCAGAAGACAAAGAAGGTTTCAAAACAATTTTTCCTGAATCATTTTTACTTCTAAAAATAGCAATTCTTCTAATATTCCAAACTTTTCCATCACTTAAAAGAACAGCATTGCGTAAAACCTTTTTAATTTGCAATGGTTCTGAAAACTGAGATTCACCTTTCTTAACCTTCCAAGGTTTTTAACTTTGACCCACATTCCGGTTTTAATGTCAACAGTCCCTGAACCATATTTCTCATCAAAATTGCGCTTATATAGTAAATGCTTTTCAAGAATATTATTTTTGACAGTACTCATACAAATATCAAGATTCGAGTTCTTAAGTAACCAATACGGATTAAATTTGGTTCTAGCAGTGCGACCCCTCATAATTTCAAAAGGAGACATTTTTAAAGCTTCATGGACATTGGTCCTGTATGTCCATACTGTCTTATATACTTGAAGTTCCCAATCAACCCCTTTCATAACAGCAATTTGAATTGCGCTTTTTAACACTCTGTTAAATCTTTCACACATACCATTCCCACTGGGATTGTACAGGGAGGTAGTGCGGTGTATTACACCTACTCTTTCAAAATAATTTTTTGCTAACTTAGACACAAATTGTACTCCATTATCACTTATAATCTTGACAGGAAGGCCTTCTTCTGCAAAAACTTTATCAATAAATTGTAAAACCGTGGTAGAATCAATTTTATCAACGACTGTAACACTTGGCCATCTTGAAAAAATATCAATCATGGATATTATATATTTTGAAGCAGGACCAATGGGACCCATAATATCAATAGCCACAGTATGCCAAGGACCATCCGGTATAATAGGTTCACACATATCAGGTCTCAAAGTTTTTAATGCCTTGTCTGAATTAGCGCAAATTATGCAATCTCTTACAACTCTTTCAGCACTTAGATCAATTCCGGGCCACCAATACCATCTTTTGACCCTCTGTTTTGTTTTCACTATACCACAATGATCTTCATGACACAACTTTAAGATAGAATCTCTTAATGAAGTGGGAGGAATGGCTTTATCCCCTCTAAAAATGGTACCACCAGTAACAGATAATTCATTTCTTTTCTCCCAAAAACATTTGAGACTTGCAGAAATCTTAGATTTTTCAGGCCAACCTTGATGGATGAAGGCAATGAGAGACATCAGATTAACTTCGTTCTTATATTCTTCCTTCCATATTTTTTCTTCCACACAGAAAGGACTCTCATCATGAATAAGGGCCACATGTAATGAATCCCATTCATTCACATTACATTCATGCAGATCTAAAGGCATGCGAGAAAGGAAATCCGCTAAAACATTACTTTTACCAGGAACATACTCAACCTTGTATATAAAATCTTGTAAGCGCATTGACATCCTAGCTATCCTGGCAGATGCTTTGAACAACCCTTCTGTAGTAAGAAGTTTGACTAAAGGCTTATGATCTGACCTAACAATACATTCTCTTCCCCAAACAAAACTACGGAAGTGTTCAAGAGCCCATACACAAGCTAAAGTCTCCTTCTCATTAACAGAAAATTTATTCTCTGAAGGAGAAAGAGCTCTGGACCCATACGCAATAATAGATTCTTTTCCTCCTTCACCAATTTGGGAGAGTACACCTCCTAAGCCCTTGTTGCTAGCATCAACCGTGACAATGCATTTACTGTTCACATCAAAAGGACACAGAACAGGAGCATGGATTACAGCTTGTTTGATATCATCAAATTCCTTTTTGCATAAATTAGACCATACAAATTTTACATTGCTTTTAAGTAATTGTCTAATATTATAAACTTTGCTTGAAAAGCCTTCAACAAATTTTGCATAAAATTCCACCATGCCAAGGAAAGATCTCACCTCATCTTTACTGGAAGGTGGAGGGGCATTTTTGATAGCATCCACCAACTGGGGTTTAGTGGCAACACCATCTGCGCACAAAACATGATCAAGGTAAGTCACTGATTTCACACAAAATTTACATTTTGAGTGCTCAACAGTTAATCCATTATCTTCCAAAGTCTTTAAAACTTCCTCCAGGACACTATCATGATCATTTTTATCCTTCGCAAAAATGAGAATATCGTCCTGGCAGCATTTTACTTTGGGATGCTTGCCAAAAAGTTGGTGCATAAGGCGTTGGAATATGGCGGCAGCAGATGCCAACCCAAAAGGCATTCTTTTATATTGGAAACATCCCATAGGTGTGATGAATGCAGTAAGGTGTTTACTATCTTTGTTTAACATAATTTGGTGATATGCCGCTGATAAATCTATAGTTGAGAAAAACATAGCATCCTTCACTAATGATAGCATTTCTGAAATTTTGGGCAAGGGGAATTTATCAATAACAATATTGTTATTCAAATGGCGGAGGTCAATGCAAAGCCGAATTTTTCCATTGGAGCGCCTGGCTACAACAATGGGAGAAATCCACTCTGGAGGACTCTATAGGCTCAATGATATCTTCTTTGACAAGTTTTTCTAACTCCTTCTCTACCTCAGTACGTATTAAAATGGGAATTTCTCTAGCTTTGTGGATCTTAAGATTGGCATTTTCTTTTAAAACAATGCGGTGTTCAAATCCTTTGAAACTACCAATATTACCACTAAAAACCTTTGAAAATGTGTTTAACATGGTATTACCAATAGCTCCGCTATCATCCACAACCAGTACAGGATCAGGACTGTTAGGATCAAGAATGATATTAAGATTACCTTGATCTTTCCAGCCAAGAACAGATGGTCCACATTTAGCTACGTATAATTTTCCTACAGACTCTCTCCCTTTAAATTTGAAACTGAGAGTTCTAAAACCAATTATATTTATTTTTTCACCAGAAAATCCTTCTGGTGAAATATCTGAAGTGTACAATTTGTCCCCTAAATTTTCCAAAATTTGGTATTCCACACTTCTTTGTAACAATAGTGTAAGGAGACCCGGAATCTGCATATAATTGAACAGAAATTCCTCCTATTAACATATCACAATTAGGTTTCTTTCTCACCTCATTAATAGAAGTATCCTTTATATTTATAATAAACTGTTTTTCCTTTTGTGTATCACTATGATCATCCTTAATAGAACAATGCATAATTTTCTTAATTACAGTTTCGTCATCACTTGAAGAAACCTCATAAGCAGCTTTTACTTTTTGACTTTTAGATTTCTTCCAATGACATGCTTTAGTATAATGCCCAATTAATCCACAGTTAGAACATTTTTCTTTGATAGCAGTACATAACTTATTATTAGCTAAATGGTTACCACTGCCACAACGATAACATTTTAAATCTTCCCTCTTTTTAAATTCAACAGATTTAGAATGGAAATTAGGTTTTTGTTTGACAACAGGTTTGTTTTGAATCTTAGACACACTTTGTTCATATATATCTTTACTTTCATTTTTAAGGACTTTAGCACTTCTGCTTGAAAGCTCAGCTTTCCTAACTATGGCCAAAACATCTTTAAGATCAGCATCTCCATTTATCCAGAGTCTATCTTGGATTCCGGGGTCACGGGTATGTATAACGATTTGATCCCTAATAAATTGCTCTTGAAGATGATCAAATTTGCAATCTTCTGCAATTTTTTTAAGAGCAGCAACATATGTGTCTACAGTCTCATCTGGTTCTTGTTTCCTGTGGAAACATTTGTACCTTGTTATCCCTATGCAAACTTTGGGAGCAAAATGATTATCAAAGTCTTTCAAAATATCTAAAAATACATTAGATTCACCCCCTCCAGAAGTTTTAGTCATTTCATCATAAACTTTCAATCCACCAGCACCAACGGAGGGTAAAAAAATTTTTTTCTTCCTTTCTGGTTTCATTTTCCCTTCTTCGTCTATAGTCTCTATGAAGTTAAAAAAATAAGCTTTCCATTGCAACCATTTCATGCATGGTTCACTTCCTGCTGGCCAAAAGGCTTGTGGAGGTTGAATAGAAAAACTTTGAGTAGCCATTTGAATAATAGAAAAATAAAGAAAAGAAAATAGAATTGATAGTACTTACAAATTGTGGAGAGACTTCTGTGGTTGCAAAAAAATCAAGGAAATGTAAATATAACAAGCGAAAGTGCTCGTTAAAGAAAACGCTGAAGAATAATTGCAGCAAAAGCCAAAATTAAAAAAAACTGTAATAATAACCGTACCGCGTATGGTTAATACGCGTTCAAAATGGAAGTAGAAATGAAATCCACATTCAGGCAAAAGGATATTGTCAGAAGATGAAAATAAGGCGGCAATATAAAGGAGTCTGAAACACAAAGGAAAGTCTTAAATATGCCACAGTAGGAAAAATAAATGAAACGTCTCAGAATGAGACAAACATTACCTTTGTGGAGCCTCGAAAATCACCGGAGAGATTTAAAACTAAGACGAAGTGTACCTCTTTGACGTCTTGAAAATCACAAGAGGAATATAAAATCAAAGTGAAATCCGTGAAAATTGAAAAAAAATCCTTAAAGCAGTAAAAATGGGTTCGGATTCCTCCTAGTGTTCCAGCGAAGATGGTCGCCAAATTGTAAAGTACGACTTGTACAATTTCCAAGTAAAAATGTTGTTTATTAACAGGAACACAGGAGTAAGACAGGAAACAGCTGTACATGAATCTTCCTCCCCAGCAACTGCCTTCCCTGAGCTCTCCCAAGGAATTAGAACCTTGCAAGGCAGCTCGTGGAAGTCAGAAGGCTTGAAGGAAAACAATTCTAAAGGAAGGAAACATAACACCACCACTCCTCCTATTCCGTCATCACGATGGCCTTGCCCCCAAGATTAGGCCCTATGAAGTAAAATAAAATGATAATAAACCTGTGTTATCATTTTATTTGACAAGTTTTGCATCTGTGCTGGCAGGAGGGTGTGATGCTTCTCTGCCGTAATTGGAGGGGTTTGGGGGCGGGGGGGTTAGAAGGAAACAGACTCTCACAGGCTGGGATTGCAAAGTTTTATGCCTCACTGAGAAATGATGCAGGATTATAATCCTACTCACCTTGGTTTGAAACTAGGAGCTATGGCCATGAGTATTAATGTGGAACTTTGAGCTAAGCTTGTCCCAACAATGGCATCAACCCCAAAGATAGGGGGTTTGGGTAAGATCCCATGTGAGCAGTGAACTCCACAAAGATGGAAGAAAACGTAAGGCTGAAGTTGTCAGATAAACCCTGCCAGTGTCCAAGTCAGTAGTGTCAGTAAACAAAGCTGCACCCACCAGGATATGACCCCACCATCCACCACGCACTGAAATAATATTAAAACCCTTCGAAGTAAGCGATCAACTATTATGGGACTAGTGGGCATGAGTGAGACTCGCACCTGAGACCAGCACGGTTAAATTCTGGGTGGGCCAGAAAGTCCTATGGGCTCCAATGTAAACATGGTTGATAAGAAAACATTTGTTTAATGAACAGATGGAATAGTGTGCACTTAAAATATCAAGTCAGGACAATGTTCAATAATTAGTAATGATCTAGATACATGTGAGGATGAAGTGAAGGCATGCTGAAATTAAACAAACTTATGGAAAAAGACACTTTGACTCACCAAAGTTGTCTGATTTATGTGACGGATAAACACCCCGAACATTACTGTTTGGTTTTCAGTCACACTAAAACTATATCACTACAGGAAGCATAGAAAGAAATCAGGTCACCGATTCCATTACAGTGGATATGTGATGAAGTATGGGCCAAAGGGGAATGGGGGGAGGGGTACCTTGATGAACACATGCTGATTCCCAGGTGTGAAAAAGGGCTATATATGCTCAAAAACAAGCATTAATGAAGAAATATAGATTGTGGATGTCAATAACGGGGGTGGTTGTTTTCCACCGTTGGGCCCCAAGTGACAACAGAGGCAACAAGAGCAAAGCACTAGCTTTCTATGACGTTACATGAAACCACGAGGTAGAAAACTCCCATTATTGATAGCCATCTTGTGAATTACCAGTACAGAAGAGAGTTGTCATGGGGACCCATGCACAAAATGGCCTTCCTTTCCCTGTCTGTCAGGACCATCCTCAACCTGTAAGTATTTCTTGTCCTGCCACACTCCTCCTTCACCCACTGGCCCTCTCACCACATCAAAAAAAAAAATACCTGTGTTCTGCCATTCTACTTCAACCAAATATTTAAAAAAAAATACCTGGCACCCTGCCACTCTCCTACTACCTCTGGAAATGCCCTTCCGACAAGATACTAAAAAATAAATACCTTGCATCTTGATACTCATCATTATCTTCTTCGTCTGCCTTCCTCACCACAGTCCTGACTTAGTGAGCAACTCCGTGGCTCCTGCATAGTTTTCACTCCTATAGGTAAAAAGAAACATACATGCCTCAACCAATATGGCCCCTACAGGAAGTGACCTCAATTCATCCATAAAGGCAGGGCATCACATGTGTGCTTCCTGTGTTTTTTTCTCTGTGTCTCCACAGATCACCTTTGTGGTAGGTTCCATAAATTAAGTAAGTGATTTTTGTTTTATTTTCATATTTACTCATTGTTATTATTATTCATGGCCTATTTCGCTGGGAATTTGTAGTGGTTGTTGAGCTATTTTGTAATGTTCTCCCTCATATTTCCTTATGTGCAGGACCGCAGTGCCTGTTTCTGCTATGGCAGCAGTCTCATAGTGATGGCCCTATGCACGTCTTCGTTACCAAGCAACTGATTAGATGCAGGAAGTCATATGGGCTATTTATTGGCAGCGTGCTTCTTCTCTGTGTCTTGCCAACATGGAGGGAAAACGTGTCTCCAAAAGGAAACATTCCTATGATTCAACTCTGAGGGAAGATGGTCCTGGCCCCGCCCCCACTACTTCTGGAGCTCCTCCCCAGAGTTTGGATACTCTTCAGGAAATTATAAATAAAGCAGTACAGGCTTGTTGTGTCGTAGGTAAAGAGTTCCAGTAGACTTGGTTAGGTTACAGATGAATAAGTTTATTGATCTTAGATGTTAGATGAGTTTTCCAGTAAAGATGTAATAAGGCCCCACCAGGAGCAGCCTCTCTGCTGCTCAGCCCAGGATCCAACTGACAGTCATACTCACAGCAAGCCACACATTCTAATGACATCACCATCCACACCAACATTCTACTCTCACTGGCTGAACAGCAGAGGCAGAGAAACAGGGAAGATGTAAGGTAAAAACCTTAGATATAACACACCTTCCCCCTTTATAAAAATGCACAAAACGAAAGCAAATATAAGTAGAAACATAACAGTAACATGGGGCGGTGAGGTGGGGCAGGGGAGGGGCAGGGTGGGGGGTAGTAAATTTTGTTGCGCGTGCTGCATCGCAAAATGCGATGCAGCGCACGCAACGAACTTCGTTTTATTTATTTAATTGTTTACTTGCCTCCGTTCATCCATATTCCGGTGTTTACTCACCCTACCCCTCCCCCACCCCGCCCCGCCTCACCGCCCCACGGAACTCCCTCTACGGGCCGCTACTGACAGTAATACCAAAGAAGCTTGCAAGAAGAAGAATTGCAATTGCACATAAGTTAAGAAAAACATGCTACATTAAGCAAAGTGGAAAAGTCATATTATAAGGAAACAATAAAGGAAAAGAAAACATGTAGCAAAATACAAAATGTAAACAGCATTGCTATAAGTAAAACACAAAAGTAGAGTAAAAGAATTCGAAAACTAGAAAAGACACACATCTCCTTCCTTAGCAGAGCAAAAATTGAAGCAAGAAGTTTCAAAAGGAAGGAAATTGTCCAAAAACGGAAAAGCAAAAGGAGAAAAAACATACATGAACAAAAAGAGGAATACCACGAAAACAAGCAAAGAAAAAGTGCATCAGAGATACAACCACAACCACACCAGCTGGCCAGACTGGCGAAGAAAATGGGAAAGACTGAACACAGAACAGGAAAAAGAAAGGAAAAAGACTACATCCAAACAAAAGTAAACAATAGGTGACCAGCACCCAAACAGGAAGCAAAATCAAGGGGTGGAAACACCCAACAGGATGAGAGAAACTCAACCATAAAGCAAGCAAAAGGGTGGAAAAACACCCAACCGGAAAGTAAGCACGGGGTGACTAGTACCGAAGCAGAAGGCAATCATAAGTAGCAAACGGGTGGCTGACACCCAAACCGAAAGCAAGTAACAGGTGAATGGCACCCAATCAAGAAAGCAAGCAATGGGTGGGGAACACCCAAACAAAAATCAATCACAGGTAAGCAACAGGTGACTGACACCCAGACCGAAAGTAAGCACCAGGTGACTGACACACAACGAAGAAAGCAAGAAAGTAAGAAACTGAAAGCAACAGCAAAATAGAGAGTCCCCCACAGCAAGTGCAAAGAAGGTGTGATCTGGGTGGGCTGCACCCCACAGAAAAATCAACAGTGCAATCCCACCTCAAGTTAGACCACTCGGTAAGAATAAATGCCTGAAGACAAAACAACTACGCACGAGCAAAAAGAAAACGCAGTAAATAGAAGTCAATGGCAGCAAAGAAGGTGCGATCTGGGTGGGCTGCACCCCACGGAAAATCCGCAGTGCACTCCCACCTCAAGTTAGACCACTCATGAGAAGAGACAGTAACTAGAAATATGATAAAAAGTACATATAAGAATAAATCAATACAGGTAAATAAGTAATATGCAAGACATCAAAATAAAATGGCAGTACTACCCAAAAATGAGCATCAAAACATTGTATGATAGGTGAGAAACATTAAATAACATAAGGGAATGGCAAAGTAAAACGCCGTAGTAATGGGAGCCAAAATTGAGACAGCAAATCACGTTGCTTAAGTGCAAAGATAACCTGAAGTTCCGCACTTAAGGTGAAGCAACGAAGAAAACTGCAAAGCGTCTCTAATGTGAAGGCAGTAAGGCTGTAGAGAGTAAAATAATGTCCCCCGAAATACCTCACACACATATGGCTCCACGGACGTCAAAGTGGGAAGTTAGTACCTGTATATCCGGCAAACTGATAGAAGACGATAGATATCCAAAGTGGCATCACAATAGGGACAAGGCAAACACAAAGCCAAAAACGATGTAGGCCCAACATGTCGCAGCTTCATGGAAAGTACTAACAAAGTACTCCGACATCATCTTTATTAAAGTTTACAGGTGGTTGGCAGATGGCTCAAGCAGGTTAGATCCTACGAGACACTTGGTGAGCCCAGAGTTAGCTTGATGAGTCCAACCGCAAGATGGCGGAACGCTAATGACGTTGCGCTGGAAGGCTCACGGCGCGTTAAAGCTGGCAAGCGTCCCACAGCAGTTCAAGAGCTGCATAGCAACGATGACGAAGGAAACAAGGCTCCACGAGACCTGAAACAGAGGCGCGTGTTCAAAGCTTGACTCGTGACACCATTTGAAAAGACTGCACGAGCTCCAAACGGCCCAGATTCCCAACTGGTTTCAAATTAAAGCAAAACAGCAAAATAAAGTAGTTTCACATAGAAACTGAGCAGCCTGTGCTCTTGCAATATCCATGCGTGAAAATAGCGAATAAAATCTCACTGAACACCGCATCAAAAGACAAGCACCACAGCTGCATTCAGTTCACAATATAAATCATGCTTACTTGTACACAGGTGTATGTCGTGCATTTGCCGCTTGCCTCAAAAACAAAGTTAATAAAAGTAGCAAGACATGAGACACACAGCAGCAGTTTCTAACAGTCACTGTACACCGCATTATTATACTTGCATGATGAGGCAGTTGGCTCACTCTAGTCCAGTTCAATTCATGCCCAGTCAGTGGGTTGTTTGGTGTAGTGCCAATCTTTGTAGATGCCAGGTCCACACCTTGGTAGAAAAATGTTGAAGGTTTGCCTGTTGACTTGAAGTGGATGTAACCAGAAGCAGGAAGCATGCGCCCTGTCTATGGCAGCTGGGTGTCAATAGCGGCAGGAAACAGGCAGCAGGAAAACACCCAGTAAATGGCAGCAGGGTGTCAAAAACAGCATGAAACAGGCAGCAAATGTAATGCAGCATACACGTTGTCAATGGTAGCAGATGTCAAAGGCAGCAGGAAACTTACGCCCTGTCAATGGGCTGTCCGGTGAATCTGGACACTGGTGGGGCGGGAGGGCGTCAAAATCCTTAGATTGGTTCTTTTTAAGTAAAATCTTGAATAAAAGTTCCTTATGAAGCTTGAAGTAAGTCCTCACGCGTAGTTTTGATCCAACTCGTCGCCAATTTATGTTGTATCGTAGTAAAGGAGTTCCTGGCGTAGACTTGGTTAGGTTACAGATGAATACGTTTATTGATCTTAGATGTTAGATGAGTTTTCCAGTAAAGATGTAATAAGGCCCCACCAGGAGCAGCCTCTCTGCTGCTCAGCCCAGGATCCAACTGACAGTCGTACTCACAGCAATCTACACATTCTATTGACAACACCATCCACACCAACATTCTACTCTCACTGGCTGAACAGTAGAGGCAGAGAAACAGGGAAGATGTAAGGTAAAAACCTTAGATATAACAAGGCTGCTATTGCTTCCCATGACAAATCTTTGCCCAAATGTCTAAGCCTTTCTCCTCCTGGCGATTCCTACTTAGACACTTCACAGGAGAAAGAACACAGGAGGTTTTGTCCAACATTCGTGAGAACATTTCCTTTCTCGAGTCACTGTCCCTGGTAGAAGAAGACAACTTTTTTGGGCACTATAGAAAGAAGGAACCCGAGTCTCTTCCTATACATAAAGCCATTCAAGGACTTTTATCTTAAGAATGTACAGCTCTGTTGAAAGCCGGCTTTCCCAGGTTTCTTAGTAGAAAATATTCTGTGCATAATTTTTCAGAGGAGTTCCCTTCATTGGTTAATGTTGACTCTTATCATGGCAGGATTGTCTTCTAGTGCTATGATGATCTCAGAAGATGCTTCTCCATCAGACGAGGTGGATAAAAAGATTGAGCCGGCGGTGAAAAGTTCATACTCGTTCTCCAATTTCTGTATCAGGATGGGGCCATATGCCACTTATACAGTTCAATCCCTGTTGCATGGTTTTCAAGCCCTTGGTGAGGAGTTTTAGCAGGGAGAGAGAGAGAAAACAATGCTTCCAGATTGGCCATCATTGAGCAACAGGTCAGATTTGTATGTGGCATAATTTTTGACTCCCTTTGGCAGCAGCAGCGGCATCTAGGGCCTCCACCTCTGCCCGATGTCACATTTGAATAAGATCCGGCAAGGCTGGTAACTCACAGAAACCCTTGACAAGCCACCTCCCATTTACTAGTGTAAAGCTGCTTGGTTCACAGCTAGAACAATCTAGTTAAAAAGTCTGCAGAGGACCACAAACATATTGCTCCAGATAAACTTCTAAGGAGAAGTAGAGGTTTTGGATTTCGGAGGACTTTTGACCAGTCCTCTTCATCAAGGTGTTCCAGTCAGCACTTTCGTGGGAGGGGATGCAGCCATGGCACTCCTTACACTGACAAGTCCCGGCAACAACCTGGAGCTTCCTCGACCTCTACAGTCACTCCAAAATCATGACTATCTGTTTCCAGGAACAATCAAAGCATTTGCCACAGCATGGGAAGCAGATATGTCGGATTTGAAGGTACTGCAAATGGAGAGGGAAGGATACAGGATAGAATTTTTCTCCCCTCCAGACAACGTCTTTCTAACAACTCCAAGTCCTCGCAATCCTCTCAAGCTCCTTACTTTAAAGAAGGGGATTCGGGATCTTCAAAAAGGGTGTCATCGTGCCAGTCCTGGAGCAACAGTGCGAGCAAGGATGTTACTCTATTATGTTCTTGGGCCAAAAGACATCAGGCAAGTTATGGCTGCTCTTGGATTTAAAGATGGTGAATCAGTTTATTCCACGTGAAAAGTTCAAGATGGTGAGTCTGCAGCAGATGATTCCTCTCATCTTACTAAGCATGTTTTCGGCATCAATTGATCTTCTTGAAGCTTACTTACTCATTCCTATGCACCCTTCTGCTCACAAATATCTCAAATTCTGTGTATTTGGATGCCACTACCAGTTCTGTTTCTTCCTTTTAGGTTGTCTTCGGCTCCTAGAGTTTTCACAAAGGTGTTGGTACCCCTGGCGAGTAACCTGCATTCCTTGGTTCTGTTGGTCTTCCCATGTTTAGGTGACTGGTTATTCTCTGCATATTCTTTCTCGATGGGTCTACAAACCATCCACATAGTTCGAAGGTGCCTGGAAAGTCATACATTTCTGTTGCACATCAAGAAATTCCAGCTGACTCCCTCTTAGACACTCCAGTTCACTGGAGCACTCTTCAACACAGAACTGGGAACGGTGTTTCTTCCTCAACAACGTCAACAAATACTAAATTCTCTGGAGTGGTTGAGAGTACAGGGAGGCATGGCAGCCTCCTTGTTTCTAGTCCCCTGGGCTCAACTTCACTAGTTTCATCTGGTGTATCACCTCCTGTCACACTGGAATCCTCCATCGCAGGACTACAAAACTCTTGTTCAGGTTTCGCCTACCATCTCCAGGAAGCCCCAGTGGTGGATTACTCCTTTGAATCTCAACAAGAGAGTACTTCTCTCCCCTCTTCGGCCACAATGACAACAGATGCGAGCAGTCTGGGGTGGGGAGAAACACTGGAGGACTTATCAGCTCAGGGGATTTGGACTTTAGAAGATTCCAGTCATTCTTCAAATTAGAAAGAACGTGCAACAGTGTTGAAGGCTCTGTCGTTCTTTGCTCTGTGGATAAGAAAAAGACCTGTTAAGATAAGAAAGGACAGACAAGTCACAAGGGCTTAAGTCAATCATCTGAGAGGTACCCGGATGCCCTTGCTAGCTTCTTTAGCAGATCAGATAGGACTGTGGGCGGATTAGAACATGCTCTCCCTGACAGTGATCCATCTTCCGGGAAGTGAGAATGGGTGTGCAGATCAGTTAAACCGCACATTCCCCTCCTTGCTGTCCCTGTCTCTAAGCCCAACAGTGTTTCAGGAGATCATCGTGCGGTTGGAGTTCTATGGATGGATCTTTTTGCATTTCCCCAGGATGCTCTCCTGCCTCATTTTTCCTTTCTCCTTCCATGTTCCCAGGGGGCCTGGGGAGTGGATGCAATGAGTTTCAGATGGCCAAGTGGTCCCCTCTATGTATTTCCTACCTTTCCTCTTATCAGCAGAATTCTTTCCAAGATTAAGAGGGAGCACACAGAGTTTCTCCTAGTAGTTACGTCATGGAAGTGCCAACCCTGGTACCCTTGGTTACTCCAACTGGCATTTAAGCCTCTCGGGATATTCCCAATTTTTCCATCCCATCTTAGGTTCCCTTCTCTTCCAGAGAATCTTCTTATGCTGCCTCTCTCTCTAGGGGTCTGGAGACTGAGAAGCAATGATTAATTTCTCTAAGTTCCCCTTCTAATATGACCCTTTCAATTTAAAACTCTAGAAAGGGTAGTGCTCTTAGAGTTTATGAAAGAGATTGGGGTAATTTTTCCTGATGGTGTGCAGACAGGGGAGTTATTCCATCTTCCGGTGAGGGGGAAAAATCCTGGAATTTCTGAAAGATGGTCTTTTTTAGGTTTGTCTCTCTCTACCTTGAAAAGCCGTTGGGCTGCAGTTCACTCCGCTGGAGTCCTTCCATCACCCAGTTTGACCACTTAGCTTCCCGTTTTATGAAGAGTTTTCTTTTGAGGAGACCTATAATCCATGTTCCTTTCCATTCATTGGCCCTTTCCTTAGTGCTGTCCTGCTTAAGGAGTTCTCCTTTTGAGCCTTTTGCTTCAGTTTCTTTGAAGTACTTGACGCTAAAGTTATTTTTCCTTGTTGCCATTACCTCAGGCAGAAGGTTGGGTGAGATTGGGCCCTTTTGTATTGTGCACCTTATTTATGTTTGTTTTCTGATAATGTTGCCTTTCGACCAGATACGGGCTTTATTCTGAAAGTGACTTGAGGTTTTCACATGTCTCAGGATTTGATTCTCCATGCTTTCTTTCCTGCTCCTTCTTCTCCTTAGGACATTTTGTTGCATTCCCTTGATCTTGCCTGGGCAATTACAATTTATCTGCAAAGAATGGCTTCTACCAGAAAGATTCACCCCCTGTTTGTCATGTATGGTATGGGCGATAAAGGTCAACACCCTACTGTTTCTAATTAGTTGGATTAAGTCACTGATTTGTTTAGCATTTCAGAAATCCAATGTATCTATTCCTGCTAATGTACCAGGACGGCCCACAAGGAGGGTGTCCTTCTCCTGGCACATTTTTAAGGGGCTGTTTTTAAAGGCTATATATGCAGCCGCCACTTGAACAGACCATCATACATTTATCACCCATTATAAATTTAAAATGGGTGACGTTTATTCTGCAGCTTTTTTGGCAGTGGTTCTTCCTGCAGTCCAATGACTAGTTTTGTGAGGGTTCACATCTTTTCTTCTGTTTCTTGTATGAATAAAGTCATTTGGTAAACTTGATTATATTCTCCAGTTAATTTTTTTCAAATACAGCTTTGGTAAACACTTACTAAGTGCAACATTACGATGGCGGAATGCGGGACCGTCCGCAAGGGGTGCGGCAGTCCCGCACATGCTATTAGGATGCCACCGCCACCGTGGCAAGCCCTATTCACAGCATTGTGGCGGGCGGTGCTCACCGCACCGCCCGCCACAATGCTGTGAATGCACGTCGTGCATGTGCATGCACAACGTGACAGGCACCCCCCATGTGCACCCCCCACCCCCTCAACACCGTGGGGGCCCGCAACGGTCTCCCATATACAAAGACCGTATGCCTTTCCATGGCGCAACGCCGCCATGGAAAGGCTGCTCTCCGCAGTCATCATAATATGGATGGCGGTGTCTTGGAGACACCGCCACCATATTATCCTTGTTTTCCGCCGGTCGACGAGTCGACCGGCGGAAAAGCGGCGGACGGTCTTTCCGTCCGCCGCAGACCCCCCAGCCATCATAATATGGCGGGGGTCTTTGCTGTGTGGATGGCGGGCGGATCGCCCCCGCCGGCGGTAACTACCGCCGGCCCGGCGGGGGCGATCCGCCCGCCATCATAATGACCCCCTATGTTAGGACTGTGGTGAGGAAGACAAATGGGGTAGGTAATTACTCAGTTATTACTCTTAGTGACCAGTCTAAAATGTATGTTCCTTAGCCTATATAATTTTGTTTGGATTCTGCATCATGACAATAGAACTAGGGTTTAATATGAACTTTACATGGGGAATTCATACAAATGATCAAATGCTGCTGTTTCAGATCCTAAAAATGTTTACCATTTTTAGTCTTTTGTCGTTCCTTTGAGAAAGTGGATTACTAGTTGGGTCGATGGTAGTCTACCAAGAGTAATAATGTCACTATTCTTGTTAGGTTCATTAAAGGTTTCCCAAATTTAAACCTGAGCTCTACCCCTGGTGACTATACCACAGACCAGAGAGGCTTAACTTAAGAAAATGTGTAAAGCATTTAGAATTACCAAAACAGTTGAAAAATTGGAACCACAACACAATAAAAACACACACTCCGTTAGTGGATAATTTAATTAACAAAATTACCCCAACAAGACAAAAATCCAATAAGGGGAACCGGAGACATGAATTTTAAAATATTTTAGATAAAAATAGCACCAAAATGTGTCAAGTGCCAACCACTATCATCTGGCTGCACTTGACTGGAACCTAGATGTGCTTGAAGGCCAATCGCGATGGAGCCAGGTCGGACACAGAAACCAGGTTCGAGCTGGTCAGAAGTATTACATTCTGACTTAGGGCCTGATGTAGATCTTGGCGGGCAGGTTACTCCATCACAACAGTGACGGATATCCTGTTCACCGAAATATAAATTGTAGGAAAGTAGGATCTGCTTCTTATGGTTACCCCCACTTTTTGCTTGATGTCTCACTGTTTTTGACTAGTCTGACTGGGATCCTGCTAATCAGGACCCCAGTCGATCTGCTTTCTCCCTTAAATTGACATACATGTACTTTGGTACACTCCAGATTGGATACTGGGGTACCCTTATAAGTCCCTAGTATATAGTACCCATGTACCCAGGGCACAGGTACCCCAGAGACCTCTCATGGGCTGAAGCATGTATTATGCCACCCATGAGAGGCCATGCAAAATGGAACTCTAGGTCTGCTTCAGCAGCCTGTGTAAGATGGTGCTTGCACCACTTACTTTAGATATAGGTTCACTATATCTATAGGTCACTACACATAAAACTTATAAGTCACCCCTATAGAAGGCCTTATCAATCCTGAAGGCAGGGTGCTGGGTTTTTAGTGAGAGGGTGCCCCTGCATGAGCAGAGCCCCTTTGCAGCCTTCGGAGACCATTCTCCCGGGTTGTCTGTGACTCAGCCGGACGTAGAGGTGCATTATAACCTCGCGGTAAATGCTATCTTGAAAACGGCTGCATAGAAACATATTGTGTTTGGTATCAAACACCTTGGAATCATGCCTCCACACCAGTAACTGGTGTGGGAGGTATGATTCCACCCATCAGAAGTGAGCTTCGTGGGGTCACCGGTCTACCCGGTACCAGCCTTCTCGACCCGGACAGCACAAAATGGATGCTGCCAGCCAGAGACACGTTTCTGCCCTCGTGCTGCTGAGCCAAGCTCGAGCAGAGGAAGGCAGCACAATAGGCATCCTGTCACAGGGAGGTGTGACCACCTCCCAGACAGGGTTTAGTGTATTGGGACTGGGTGGGTGCACTCGGAGAGTGCCTGAAAGTCTTGCACTGGGGGCACATTTGGTGTCCCTGTGCACAGTCCAGCTCAAACCAGTTCTGGGAGATGTTGGCTCCAGTAAACATCACTCACCCTGCATGCGTGACCCCGCATGTTATTACAACGCGGTCGTTACAACGACCGCGTTGTAACAACGCAATACCATTACCCCGCAAGTCAAAACCACGACTTGTGGAGGGGGGGAGAAGGTGTTGGATTTAAAATCCAACACCTTCCCTACTGTCTGCACAGACTGGAGTTGGAATAGTAAATCATACTATTCCAACATCCAGCGCCCCCCTCTGCAAGTCGTGGTAACGACTTGCGGGGTAATGGTATAGCGTTAGTCTAACGCGGTCGTTGTAACGACCGCGTTGTAATAACATGCGGGGTGAGGAAAGCGGGGAAAGGAGTGCTATTCGTTGGCTCCTGCTCTGGCGCGAAACTGGACAAAGGACATGGGTGTAGCCACCCCTCTGTCCTACCCCTCCCCTAGGAGGGTCCTCTGAAACTGTCCAACCCTCTCCCGTGGGTATAAAATGGGTTGCCTGGCTACAGGACATTGGATTTTACGTGGACAAGATTCTACAAAGAAGAAACCACTAACCTTCGACCGTCTGGACACCTGGACTTCGCTGGACCTCGACTGGGCTTGACTTCCAAGTTTGTGCCGTGACTCCACACAGGCTCCGTGCAGGACCTGTGGGGCACTTAAGACAACAGAAGAATCTCCCTTGGAGTGAAGGAGTCACTCCCCTGCTTCGCAGGCACCTAAAGCACAACTGACCGGTAGCTGCTCCTGAGCTCCTGCAGACTCCGAAGATTTCAGCAACACAGGAGGTGGGTTCCTGAAAGTCCCTGAGGTCGATCTGCCCTCTCACTGAGTTTGAGGCCAGTATCCCTCGTGGGGGCTGCGTAACCCGAACCCCTGTGCACCGCATCCATTTTCAAGTGCATATGCTTGTTGGCGATTTCCAAGCTTGTGCATTGGACTCCGTGTAGTCCTGACCCTGAGTAGTATTTTCACCAAAGAACTCCGGCCTCCTCGCACCGTGTGCTCCGTGGGCTGGTGCCTTGCAATCTTGCTCGAGGTCCCCTCGTGACTCCTGGTCCTTCGGCCGGTGGGTCTCCCTGAGGGTCATCGTGATTGTTCTTGGGCTTTCCTGGTTGCTCCAGACGTCCCCTGACTCTCCATTGCTTGGAGAGTCCCCTGGACCTTGCTGGTCCACCTCGTAACCTGTTTGTCCTTCCTGCATGGGTTGCTGTTGCCGAGGCTTGTTGGTGCTCCCGCCGGACACCAACCCCTCAGCACTCGACATCCTTCATGGGACAGCTCACCTCTGGCTCCTGGTTGTCCTTGACGTCTCTTGGTCCTCGTGGCTGCAGAGTCAAGCATCCCTTCTTCGCACCTGAAGCACCAGACATCAGTGGGCATTCGTCTACCGAGCCCCTGGTCACTCTGAAGTGACCCAGACTCTGTCCCCTCTGCTTTCAGGTTCCTTCCATCCAGAATCCAGGCTTGGCTTCCACCGGACCCTTTTCACCTTCACGGCAGCAGCACTTCTTCTTTCCTTCCATAGAGAACGACGAGAGTTTCCGATTCCACTTCAGACCTATGCACCCGGCTCCCCTGGGATAGGTAACTCTGATACTACAGTATCCATGGGTGGGGTGGCTCTTTAAACTCTTAAGTTCCGAAGGGTTGGCTCGAAGTTCTCCTAGAAGGGTCCTTAGAGTTTAACTTTGCAACCGCGACTTTCCCATAGAGTTGTACGGAGCACGCGGTCGTCTTTCCTCACTGCACCCGTCCTCCGTGGGTCTCCTGTGTCATCACCTTGGGTGGTTCCTTGGGGTCCCAGCGATTCTACGTGCACTAGGCACTGTGTCTAGTCAAGTCGTGATTGTTATACCACTATTTTTGTATATGGTTCGGTCTCCCCCTGGAGCCCGCTGTGTATTGCGCTACTTACAACTGTTCTATTGATCCAGTATTGTGTGCTTTGTGTTCTATCCTCTTGTAGAGGATAGTAGAGAGTGTTATATTAATAAATACATATTTTTATATAACTACTGTGTGGTTCTCCTTCATTTAGTCATTCAGGAGTTGATATTCTGGTAAAACAAGCTGCTTTACATTCCTTCAAGATTAAGCCTGAAGGCTTCTCTCCATAGCTACCACTAGGATAGCTTTCATAAAGGTTATCTTTGACCTCATACATCATAAGGGTCGTGTGGATTGGTACAGGGTGCCCACTTTAACTAGTGGACAGCATATACCAAGACACCTTCTCACATAAATCCCATAGGATATAATTGGATTTATATTTTGGCGGACAGGATAGCCGTCACCGTTGTGACGGAGTAACCCGTCCGCCAAGATCTAAATCAGGCCCTAAGTCTCTGAAATGGAAGTCAAAGTCCTCGGAACAAGGCAGCAGGCTGTGGCCAAGAAGGGCTTTACAAGACTGGATAGGTGTTGGATGAGGTCCTGGTGAAACAGTTGACATTTGGCAGGAAAGCTCTGGGTGAAAGAAACTCAAAATTTGCATCCCTCGTCAGCCGGATACTTTTCATGCCTTTGCCCAGTTTAGTTTTTTTACATTTGATGTTAGTCACTATTCTGGAGCTTGGATTCCTCCAGCAGGGCAAGGTTGCAAACTGTAGCCATACAGGAATCCGCGAGGCTGCATACCCTCTCCATAATGTTCAGCTAAATCAGATATACTGCTCCACAAAAGCGTTGCACTGAAGCAAAACGATTTTTTGGCCCAGTGCTCATGCACCTTCGTCAGATTGGCTTGGCAGGTTAATCCCTGTCCTCTGGAGGTCTTTGGAGTCAAAATGTTCCTAAGTCTCAGATTGTTTAGGATGTTAGGAGGAGTACACTTTGATACAAGGGTGTCAGGTCCTTAGGAACAGCACTTGGGGGTCACGACTCACTCCTGCAGAAGTTAGCATCAGGGTCCAGGACAGGTCTAGTTGGACTGGCCAGGTGGGCTCTTCAGGAAAAGGGCTTCTATCAGCTTGTGGTATCCCTGTAGTTTAATAAGAGGTCAGTTGGCTGAGCCTTGAAGTCCACTTCTTTGTCCCGGGTTCAAGTCAGAGCAGTTCCAGCCCTTGAGGTCTCCTCACACATCTCAACAGCAGATGCAGTCCTTCTTTCTTCCAAAGGTACAGTAGTGTTCTGAAAAAGGTGCTCATGGGTGCGACATTTAAGCCTGGCATTAGCTTGTGGGTGGGGGTGGCTCCTGACCCCTCCCTAACCAGTTGGGCAAAAGTTCCTAGGGGTAACTCTACCCATTTTTGCAACTGTTCTTGTGTGCTCTACTGCAAACAATCCCACAGTGTCCCTTTCCCTTTCTGTCCACATCCAAGATGTTGAAATCCTTCTCCCCTTGTGCAGAGCCTGTGTGCCCACCCACACAACCACCACTCTGTGGCCACTTGGAACCAATTCTGGGGGCAGTTCTTCTTCCACTGGGAATGGTGTATGCCTGATTGGGGTAACAAATATGGGCCCTGTCCAGGTGTCAGTTTTGAATGGGTTACCAAAGAAGGGCCCTGCCTAGGAGTCAGTTAACATTTGCCTGGGACAAAGGGGCCTCTTTGAAGTTAATCATGTCCCTGGGCACAGCCCAAATGGTCATCCTACCAAAACAACAACAACCCCTCCTCACACCCAAGTCCTTTGTTATGCTCTGGGAGTAGTTTTCCTACCTCAACAAGGAGGTTATTCAGTTACCAGGTGACAGTTGGAGCTTATGCAAATAGACCTCCATATGCTTTAGGGAGTAAAAATGTACATTTTGAAAAGTACCTTTTCCTTAATAGTTATGACAAATTTGATTTTACCATTAAATTGGATTTGATATAACTATTCAAAAGGGTCCTTGAATTATATTTCTAACTGTTTCCTGTCTGAAATTAGTATTATTCATTGTAATAATGTATTCAATGGCTTTCCTATGTAACAGCCAGCCTTGCTACATTGAAAATAGCTTTTGGAGACTAATCATTGAAGGACATGTGAACATTAAATTTTTACATGTGCTACCCTAAAATACTATGCACCCTACCTTAGGGCTTATAAGGCTTACATATGGGTTGGCATTCATATTTTAAAGGAAAGTTTTGACTTGTCAAAAGGATTTATTTTGACACATTAAATGGCACTTTTCATAACTGCCTTAGCCAGGCTGCAATGGTAGGCCTGCAGGCATGTTTAGACTGTCATTGTAGTGGGTGGCAAAATGGGTGCTGCAGTTCACTAGTGACATTTAACTTACAGGCCCTGGGGATACTTTGTTCCATATACTAGGGACATATAGATAAGTTAAGTATGCCACTTAAGAGTACTGCCAATTTCGATCAAATCAAAACAGGGTACAACACAAGATGCTGGAAGCTTAACAATGCCTTCTCCACGTCACCATTATTGCAGTATTACAGCAGTAAGAGGCAATATGACACTGTAAGTATAGAGCAGCCAGCACCACCCAGGCACAACAGGTTTTAGCGAGGGGGCACATCGGGCGCAGTGACTATTCATGTGTCCTCTAGAAAAAGGAATGAAAGTTACGGGTAAACAGTAAAACGGTAAAGGTCGGAGCAGTACATCACAGGACCACCCAAGTGCAAGGGTATCCTAAGGCTGCGTGAAGGGGGATAGTTCGAGGTCGGGGTCAGAGGAGGGGGGATGAGGGAAGGACAGGTAGGGGGCAAGTGGTTGAGAGAGTCACTGCTATTGGGCCTACTTCACTTTGTCAAATGATTATCTAAGTAAAGTGTTGGAGCGCTCTGAGCCTGGGAGGTGTTAAGCTGGAGTGTTTCAAATGAGTGAAATAGGCAAGTAGTGGTTGCCAAGTGCGGGTCAAATTTAGTGTCAGTGTGCGCTATCTTGTGGGATAGGAGCACCTATCCCACAAGGCTATATCCCACAAGGCTATATGAACCACTGGGTCATTTGTTGGTGTGCCGGAGGGCTCCTTCCAGTGAAGTGCTATGAGCAGCTTGGGGACGTCTAACAAATAGCTTAGGTGGCACCAATCACTGTGAGTCATTGCCTACAACTCTACAGGGCGTATGCCTAGGACAGCTGTGTTATAGAAAGCTGGGAGAGAAAAGCCTGTAGTGCCTTTAATATGGCCGAGGACTTCCTTCCAATAAGTTGTTATAAGGGAGCATGACCACCATATGTGAAAGAAGTCCCCGGGTACTGGACCACCAACAGAGGTCAGACATGGCAGGGTAAATTGTGCGAAGGTGGGTTGGCATGTAATATCACAGGATCATCAGTTTGTATGCTGTCCCGCATTGTGGGATGCTTCTATAAGATTTAGGGATGTCCCTCCAGGGTGTTTCCCATTGCTTCTGGGATATACCCTCACCAGTGTTGTCATGCCATTGTGTTTGGTGTGGATGAGTCCTGACCCGCTCTGAGTGCTGAAGCGCCTGATAGGTGCGCGATATCAATCCCTTAGTACCATCATAAGCTCTGACCAGTGTCTCAAAGGGTGTGTATTGCCACGCCCCTCCATGGACTTTAAAGGGGTGAAGCGCCCAGTGACGTAATTGACAATACTGTAACCAGCAATTTCGTGGATATGGAACTCTGCTTTGCAAAGTTCAGATGTCTTGATTGTCTCGCCCTCAAACAAGTTGCGCAAGGTACGGCATTCGCCCTCTTCCCAGCTGGGGAATGAGTGTGCCTCGAGGGCAGGCATAAAGTCCAAGTTACAGGCAAGTAGGGTGTTTGGAGAGAGGAATACGTTAAGTCCACTTTTGGGCGCTACCTTGTCCCATATCTCAATGACAGTCTTGGTGGGGGTGGCAATGTAGGCACTTTGCGGTCTAGCGTTCTTTGGGAGTCAGGCAAGATCACACAGAGAACGGCAGGCCATGGCCCGATCCATGTGCAACCAATGTTGCTCACTTTCCCGGGCTTCGCATTTAGAAATGTAGTGGAGATGCGCCTCCCAATAATATTCAAGAAGGTGAGGGCAAGCCAGCCCCCCTCAGTCCTTGGGAAGCATCAACAGGGTGTTGGAAAACCTGGGGTGTTTGAATTCCCAAATGAAAATGTGAATGTTCCACTGGAGGCGCAGTATGTCGTCCTGCGGGTGGGATAGGCAAGGACTGGAATAAGTAGAGTAGCTTTGGGAGAAGGGCCATTTTGACTGCATTGAGTCAACCCAGCCATGACACATGCAGTGGTCCCCACCGGCGGAAGTCCTTATGGATGGACTTGCAGAGCCCCGGCCAGTTAGCTTGCGTTCAGGTAGCCAGGGTTGGGGTAAGATCAAGGCTGAGGTAGCAAATGGTTCACAGGGCCTATTGGAACGGCGCTAGAGACTCAGGGCATATGATTTGTATGTTGACCTTAAAGCCAGAGACATGCTCAAAGGCTGTGAGGGCTAGTACCACCACAGGGATGGAAGTGGCAGGTTGAGTGATGGTAAGGAAGAGGTCATCTGCGAAGAGAGCGTGCCCGCCAAACAGGATGCCCACAATGGATTCTGTCTGTCATATGGCGATGGCCAGGGGTTCCACCGCCAAAACAAATAGCATGGGTGAGCGCGGTCACCCCTGACAAATGCATCTTCCCATGCGGATTGGTTTCCTTTGCTGACCATTGACCCAGATCACAGCTGTAGGGGAGATGTCGGAGGCCATGATACGAGTAATCATGCCTGGAACAAGGCCAATCTACTCGAGGCAAACACAAGGAAATGATGGACGGAGCGCTGAAACTTTTCAGACACTCACCCCAGTCACAGATCTGGGTTGAACCCATCATCATTCTTTAGCTCACTTCGCCACCCCAGTTCAGACCCAGCTAAATGCAAATCAGTCTTGACCCTGTGCCTCATGGGAACAGTCCAGCCCGAACTGCCAAGCCATGTCTTCCGTGGTCCGGAAACAAGCATCCTGGGACCGGTTCCGGGGTAACACCCCTCATCAGCCAGGCTAGCTTGAATCCAGTGGCAAAGTGAGCAAGGGACCCACGTCTGGGCATACCCTGCCAACTTAGGGCGAACAAAGCAAACACAAGGAGATGAGGGACGGAGCGCTGAAACTTTTCAGACACTCACCCCCGTCACAGATCTGGGTTGAATCCATCGTCATTCTTTAGCTCAGGGTCAAGACTGATTTGCATATGGCTGGGTTCAAACTGGAACGGCATGGGGAGCAAAAAAACGATGGATTTAGTCCCAGGTCTCTGTACTGGGGTGAATGTTTGACATTGTTCTGCATTCTGTCCATTAATTGTTGTTTTTGCATTTGTCACCCCGAGTGGGACGGGTATGCCCAGACGTGGGTCCTGTGCTCTCCATGCCACTGGAGTCAAGCTATCCTGGCTGATGATGGGTGAAACCCCGAAACCGGTCCTAGGATGCTTGTTTCCAGTCCAGGGAGGACCTGGCCTGGCAGTTCGGGCTGGACTGTTCCCAGTGGGCGCAGGGTCAAGACTGATTTGCATATGACTGGGTTCAAACCGGAACGGCATGGGAGCAAAAAAACGATGGATTTAGGCCCAGATCTCTGTACTGGGGTGAATGTATGACATTGTTCTGCATTCTGTCCATTAATTGTTGTTTTTGCATTTGTCACCCCGAGTGAGATCGGTATGCCCAGACGTGGGTCCCGTGCTCTCCATGCCACTGGAGTCTAGCTATCCTGGCTGATGAGGGGTGAAACTCCTAAACTGGTCCTAGGATGCTCTCAGTCCAGGGAGGCCTGGCCTGGCAGTTCGGACTGGACTGTTCCCATTGGGTGCAGGGCCAAGACTGATTTGCATATGGCTGGGTTCAAACTGGAACGGCATGTGAAGCAAAAATCGATGGATTTAGGCCCAGATCTCTGTACTGGGGTGAATGTATGACATTGTTCTCCATTCTGTCCATTAATTGTTGTTTTTGCAATCTACTCGAGGACCACCCTCAGGAAGGACCAGCCGGCCCTGTCAAATGCCTTCTCCGCGTTAAACAAGAGAAGGCAGGAGGGGATGATGTGGGGCTGGGACTTCTCCATCAAATGCGCGACGCAACTGATATTGTCCGCTCCTTGACGGTTACGGATAAAGGCCACTTGATCTGGGTCTTTGATACCGGTCCTAGGATGCTTGTTTCCGGTCCAGGGAGGACCTGGCTTAGCAGTTCGGGCTGGACTGTTCCCATGAGGCACAGGGTCAAGACTGATTTGCATATGGCCAGGTCTAAACTGGGGTGGCATGGTGAGCAAAAGAATGATGGATTTAACCCAGATCTCTTGACTGGGGGTGAATGTTTTGATTTGGTCTGCATTCCGTCCATCAATTGTGTGTCTTTTGCAGAGTTACAAGTAGCCTGCAGCAGAGAGAGCCGGACAGAGGCTCCTTTCCATGTTCCAGAGGTGCTGTATGGTGTCTTGTTTGGTTTCCTGGGATGCAGTGTCTTTGCGGTGATTGGCCGCACCGCGGACCAGATGGATCGCAGTGTCTCCCACGTGGGTGAACGGGCGACGTCGAGGTTCCAGGCTGCAGAACTGTCAGAAGCTCCAGGAGCTGCTGTGCACGTGTCAAGGATTGGAGAAAGCGACACCTGCCCTCCCACGGGAAGATGATGGCGAATGGATGGCCCCACTGATAATAAATGTTTAGTTTCTTAGTTTGTCAGTGATAGGACGAAAGTCCCTGCGGCGGTGCAGAGTGACGGGGGAGAGGTTCTGGATTAGCTGGATAGTGTGTTCACGGAAAATCAGGTCAGAGTTGCTCCGTGCCGTCTTCAGGAGGGCTTCGGCTTCTTGGTCTGTGAAGAAATGGACCCAGGTCAGGATGTCCAAGATGGAGTCAGGTCACCCTGGAGCGGGTGCCACTCGATGTGCCCTGTCCAGCATCAGGGGGGAGTTTATTCGTCTCCACAAATCATCAGCAGAGGTTCTGCTGTAAAAGGCATGATTTCGCTACCCTCTGGCCCCCTAGGCTCCCCCACCCCGGATGCAGATATTGTCCTGGCGACTTGTATTTTCCAGGTCCCCTTGCTTCATTTGGAGTTTGATGTGCTGTTCTTTCAGCTGTTTCAGCTTGCAGCAGAGCATTTCTTGATCTTCGGATCGGGCGTCCAATGTGCGTTTTGAGTCATCAACACATCCCCCAATCTCGTGGACATTGCGTCAAATGTCTTGGATGCAGGATTTAAAGTCTGTTTTAAGGGAACTAATTTCAAAGCGGATTTCTTGCAGGAAGCGGTCCACATAGCCCTGAGATGGGCACTGATGTAGTGCCGTTTGCCTCACTGTTAGAAGGGGGATGCAACAGCTCCATGTCCACAAGGGGTGCTATATTCCAAAGTGATGTGACTGGATTGTCCTTGGTAGATCCAATTGACTTGTCTTTAGCAGATTTATAGCGAGGCATGGTAGTCACCCCAGAGGTGCGCAGAAGGGGTAGCCTCTGTGTCAATTCAGAGCCGCACCAGCGCCCCCTGTGGGAAGGTGTTCACAGCGCTGGCTTTGGGACGGTATGGGACCATCTGTACGGCACAGCGGGGCAGCAGAGGCAAGGTGCCGGCAGTCCCCAGATGAAGCAGAAGAGACCCCTACTCTTCAATCTAATGGATGGTACCCTCAGGGGCGTGGAGCTCACAGGGTGTTTACAGGGCCCGGCAGGGGGGAGGGGATGACAGGGCAATAACATCCCCCAGTGCAACCCCAAGCCACCAACCCCACCTCGAAGGCATCAGGGAGATCAGGTAGGAATGACCTTAGATCAGGCGAAGGTCAAGGTGGCCATCCTTATCCGGTGCCCAGTCTATAGAATGCCTCTAAAATCGCCAACTCTCTCAGACAATCCAGGAGAGGCGTTGCCACGAGCTCCCTGTGCCCAAAAGGCCAGCCGTGACAGGCGCTCATGCCAGATCTCTCCCACGGGCAGTTCTCCTCCACCCGCTCTGCACAGGCAAGGCCCCCAGTCACCGATGTCTTCGGCCTGGCCCCCTCACCGGCAACGTTGCATAGCAGGGAGCAAGAGGGTCTCTTGTGCTGTCGCAAGGGTCTTCATCGACAGAGACTAGAAAGGCCAGGAGGGCCAAGTGGTCTTCCTCTTCCCTCGCTGCGCCCCCCTCGCCCCAGTCACAGCTTCTATCATGGAGCACCCAGGGGGCAATTTCAGGCCCATAGTGGGTCCTCCAATACACATGGGCCGATGCAGGGAGGGGGATGCCAAGGCCCTGCGCTGGTATGCAAATCTCTCATACCCCCCCCACCCCCCCGGGTGTCAGGGCTCAATAACGGCACTCACTCACCGGTAGACACATTGGAGCCCACAAGGAAGGGCTCTCGAATACTCCTAGGCTGTTGTCGCCTGCCGAGTCTCCTCCTGCAGCGTGTGTCCGTTGTGCAGGGCCGCGACTATGCAGATTGGGTCTCCCAGGTCACAGGACTTCCCCAAGCCCAGTGGCCAATGGCAATCGGCGATCTGCACCAGAAGTCCAGCACAGCAGTTGCTCACAGGATAAGGCAAAGGGGGCCCACCTCTGCCCCGGGCCCACTCCCTCCTCGCCCTCGTCAGGAGACCAGTACATAGAGGCCCACCACAATATCACACAAGATGGGGGCCTCTTGGGGACCGAGCCGGTCTCAGCGGTCGCGACTCGCCATCAGTACAGCCACCCCAAGCATGGGGCCGGGCACCCAATGTAGGCCCGCTGCAGCAGTTTGGAGCACCATTCTCCAAGGCGGGCAGAGCCCAGGCGACCCATTTTGCGCCATTGTCAGCCCAGCCGATCGCGGCACAACTGCCACAACATGGCGGGTCTCGCAGCTAGGATGAGACTGCTTGCAGATGCTCACTTTGCCGTTGCCAGGATCACAGTTATGGGGCTCACTATTCCCCTCCGCATGCAGGGGGGTGCAAGCCCCATGGCTAGCTTTGCGACGGTGAGGAGTGGTCCTGGTGCTCAGAAGGTGCTGGAAGGCCAGCGGGGGTCCGGAGCCAAGACAAGACAGGTCTTACTCCATGCTCTGTTAGGCCACACCCCCCATTTCAATATGTTTTAGGTGTCAGAGCACAAGCACTGGGGTCTGGTTAGTAGAGTCTCAGTGCACAGAGTCCTAAAAACCAGAGTACAAAAAAAAATGAGCATGATCATGCAAAAAGAGGCACTTTCTACAGTTTACACTTGATTTGTGTTGTTTTTTATATAACATGGAATGTGTTCCTTGGATCACTGACAAAATATCAATGTAAAAAATATCGATGAAAAAATATAGAATGCAAAAATATCGACTCCCTATACTTAAACAGGTAAGTACAAAAATATCGGATCAAAAATATCGAAGTCAAAAATATAGATGTACAAAATATCGATTTAAAAATATATATAACATAAAAAATATATTAAATATATTACATATTAATATTATTTTTAACAAGATAAATTAAATTTAATATACACTTTAACTAAATATAACAAATAAACTTAATTTAAAAAAACATAAACACACAAACATAATAATTTATACATATACATATATTTACTTAAAGCTAATTTATTAACTATTATCTTTATTTAATTTTTAAACTTTTAAATTATATAAAAATAAAATATATACATATATCTATAATTTAAAATTAAAAAATAACCATTTTATAATTAATTCAAACATTTAACTATTTAAAAAAATGAAAACGTACATTTCGCAATACAATTAATACAACAGTAGGGAAAATGTTGGATAGCGGAATAATTGAATTTACTATTCCAACTCCAGTGAGTGCAACAGTAGGGAAATTGTTGGATAGCGGGGGAGTAAAAATTACTATTCCCACTCCAGTGAGTGCAACAGTAGGCAAAGTATTGGTTAGCGGAGGGGTAATAATTACTATTCCCACTCCAGTGAGTGCAACAGTAGGGAAAGTGCTGGATAGCGGAGGGGTAAAAATTATTATTCCCACTCCATTGAGTGCAACAGTAAGGAAAGTATTGGATAGCTGAGGGGTAAAAATTACTATTCCCACTCCAGTGAGTGCAACAGTAGGGAAAGTGCTAGATAGCAGAGGGGTAAAAATTACTATTCCCACTCTAGTGAGTGCAACAGTAGGGAAAGTGTTGGATAGCGGAGGGGTAAAAATTACTATTCCCACTGCAGTGAGTGCAACAGTAGGGAAAGTGTTGGATAGCGGAGGGGTAAAAATTACTATTCCCACTCCAATGAGTGCAACAGTAGGGAAAGTGCTGGATGACGGAGGGGTAAAAATAACTATTCCCACTCCATTGAGTGCAACTGTAAGGAAAGTGTTGGATAGCAGAGAAACAAAAATTAATAATAACATTTAAACAATTGAAACAATATAAATAATCTTAAAAATAAACAATATTTTAAAATTATCAGATTCAAAATATTAAACATTAACATTAAATATATCAAAGGTACAACTATTATCTAAATTAAATTAATAAATATATTAATAAACAATATTTATTTAAAAGAAGCAAATATTAACAAACAAAAATGCTTTTAAAACATAAATGTATTTATTTGTTTTCCTACCCTATAACACCACACCAATAAAAAAAAGTCAACATTTTTATTTAAATGTATTTCCATAATTAACATAATTAATAATGATTTTAAAAATTATTATTAATAAAAATAATTAATAAACATTCTTTGAATACGCATTCTTTAACACTATAATATGCACAACACACACCTAAAATGAATTACATAATTACCATAATTAATTACTTATTAATTTTAATTAATTAACAACTAATTAATAATTCATCAATTAAAAATAAATTACTTCCCACACTTCCCACCATTTACACCTATAAACACCACAACACACACATAAAATTAATTACACAATTACCATCATTAATTACTAATTAATTAATTCAAAATAATTAACAACTAATTATTAATTCATCAATTAAAAATAAATTACTTCCCACCCTTCCCACCATTTTCAACTATAAACACCACAACACACACCTAAAAATAATTACACAATTAACATAATTAATTGGCAATTAATTAATTAAAATTAATGAACAACTAATTATTACTGCTGGCGGAGGTGTGCCTTTCCATGGCGGCGTTGCCGCCATGGAAAGGCATACGGTAATTGCAATTGGGGGCCCGTTGCAGGCCCCCAGGGTGTTGGGGGTGTGGGGGGTGCACATGGGGGGTACCTATGGTACCCCACTGCATTTGAATGCACAAGGTGGCAGGCACCGCGCGGTGCCTGTCACCCTGTGCATGCAA